>CM020030.1:10088911-11338911 GCA_009769605.1 Bucorvus abyssinicus
AGCAATTATTTTTAACTGCTTCTGCCATTTAGACTAAGACTAGTAATTTCATTGTGCCTAAAATGTTTCAGTGGACAAGTACAAATTACATAGATTCAGTGACTTAATGCAACAGTGGAACTTTAATAGATCATATCTGTATCATATTGTATTTTAGGTTCCAGCAATTAAATAGTATAAAGGCACTTTAGAAAATATGTCTACAGCTCATTTGTTTTAGATGATAATCTATAATCTAATTAATAGAAGTAGGAAGCTCACTCTTAATGACATTGCTTGTAAAATTCATTTGACTATTTATTAACAAGGCAAGTTTTGTATCCCATGTGCTTTTTTCCCATGCTATGTAAATTTCTGTTTGAATTCAACTGCTTAAAATGTGGAGTAATTCTACAAAGAAGCTACAATTGCAGATTGGTGTAAAAATGAAGAATGCCAGTTTATTCCCACTCAGCACAGCAGTACATTCCCAGAGAATTCAAGAGGATCTGGGAGGGACTATGATTATTTTGTTTTTCAAAGCTAGTGGTGGGGAGATAATTAAAAGCATTACATATATATACTGCATTTTATTCGCAGGGAGTCAAGGGCACAAGAAGGGTGCTCGAACCCCAAAGGCTCCCAAGCAAGCTGGCATGAACTGGGCAGATCTTCTTCCACCTCCTCCAGCACACCCACCTCCCCATAGCAATAGTGAAGATTACAGTCTTTCAGTGGAGGAAAGGTAAGAAAAATGAATACGTCATCCATTTCTCACTTTAATCACTAGTTAATTGAACTGTGATTTGCCCTACAAGCTGGCAGTGAGACCTTCCTTCAGTGACGTTCTGGTGCTCCTCATCTAGCTGTAGTGTGGCTATTTAGAGATCATTTATTGACAGTGGTGTACATCCATACAGTACGTCCTTGCTAAGCTGTTTTCAAGAGCACATAGAACACTGACATTTTCTCTGGGCTATTTATACATGTATCAGATATGCTAATTGCACAGTAAAAACTTAAGTCCTTATTTTCTTAAAACATTAATTTTAGCTATGACCAAGAAGTTCCTTGTCCTGTTCCACCTGCAAGGATGTATCTGCAGCAGGATGAGCTAGAGGAAGAGGAAGATGATGAGCGAGGTCCTACTCCACCTGTCCGAGGAGCAGCTTCCTCTCCAGCCGCTGTCTCCTATAGTCATCAGTCAACTGCCACCCTCACCCCCTCTCCCCAGGAAGAACTCCAGCCCATGTTACAGGACTGTCAAGAGGATCTGGGACACATACAACACCAACCTGACCGAAGGTGTGTCAATGCAAATGTAGCAAGAGAGATGTGTCAAAAGTCATCCTAGACCCACTGAAAATCCCTGTTGAATTCTGTGAGGCCAAAATTTCCCCATTATATTTATTCTGTTAACATTTAACTTTAATCTACAATGCTAGATCTATTTGTAACCTAAGAAATATGTAATTAAGTTGCTTTATTATTGTACCATGGAAAGAAATGCAGTATATCACTTCACGATACGTGCAATGCTGACATAAGTTAAATTCACAGTCATCAGGATATTAAAGTGGTATCGTTAACACAGCTTACCATATAATTACAGTTCCATTGTTTCCAATAGATTTACTGCATTATTACCATAAAATGGCATGCATTATTTCACAGTAACTGTGCAATTAACTTGTCACCAATATGTATGAATATATATAAATATATAATTTATATAACCTATAGATTTTTCTCCTCTCATAAATCCTAATACGGGAAATTATCGCTTGCAAAATTTTCTTAACATTTCCACCTACCCTTATTTAAAGGAATGACCAACATTTATAAGGATAGATATTTGTTACAGGAAAATTTTGTTTCTTCTCTGAGTTGCTTTTAGTACACACTATTTTGCATATACACTCTCACAGCTTCTCTTCCATTAAACAGTGAATTCTGAATGAGGTTTTTTATGTATGATACTTACTTGTCTTCCTTTTTGTTAAGAAGGCACAGCTTTTCCATTCCAAATTGTATTTCTTTCATTATTTTTTTCCTCTAGTGATTTGCACATATTGTTTGTGACCACAAGTACACAAACATACCTGAAATATTCTAGTCATGCTTTTAGGGAAATGTAGGCATGTTATGATGGCATGAATTTAATCTTGCCGATTAGACTGTAGAACTTTGATTTTATTAATATAGCATACTGGACGTTGATGGATGTATTTTCCAGACTGTTTTTTTTTTAAAGTTAGTTAATTTTTATGTTTCCCTTTTTTAAGTAAGCAGTAGTTCTTATTTTTTTTTTAAGGGGCCTATATCGGCTTTTACTTTTGCTCCCCACTTCTACTTGGTCTGCCTGGATTAGTTTTCGTTGTTCTTTGTGGTAACAGTTGTTTTACTGTTTATGTTTTCTCTCCCTTTATCTTCCTGAGTCTCTAAAATCACTCTTTTTATTAGTGGGTGGCTAATGATATTTTCCTTTAATTTCCATTGGCCCTGATATGTTGGAGCACAGGAGTGCTCATTTTAATCACTTAAGTTTTCTGGGTTATTTAGAGGTTAAACTAGCTGGACACAGATGGAAAAGGAAAACGCTAAGCGAGCAATGTGTTGTGAGTGACTTTCCAGAACCTCAGCTACTGTGTTCTGGAGAGTGGGGTTTGCTTACTGTCACGCAAGAATAGGGTAGGCATTGGAGCAGATGTAGGCAAACATGCATAACCAGCCAGCAACTGCTTAGAAAGTAGAAGGTTCACTCTACACAAAGACTTAGGGCTAGTCACCATAAATGTCATCAAAAGTAGTGGCACAAGTATCCGGAAGGATGTTTCCATTTAAGATCCTAGGGCATACATCTCACTCATTGAGTGGACTGAAAAAAAAAAAAGTATATTTATTTTATTCTTCCTACAAGAGGAAGAATAAGTCTAGCTGGTTGATTCTAGCTTTGCTGAAAGCCTTAGAATTGTTAGTGACTAAATTTGTCTTTTTTATCTTACTTTTTCAAACTTCTTTTTTTTTTAACTACATCTATCTCATCAGTTAAAAACAATTCACATAATTCTGTTTACTTGATTTGTAAGGCTTGGCTGACTACTTTTTCTATATAACAGTGTTGTATGGAAAGGACCCATGGCATTGCTATTTAGGAGTTGGATGTACTGTGCTCAACAGCTGTAGCCCGTTCTGGAAGGGGGAATTCTGTTTTGAATATGGTGTGACAATACTTTCCAATTAAGAACACATTCTGAGTAGTGCCTCTCTATCGTTTTTGGGGGTTTTGTAAATGTTGGATTATACAGAAAATAATGTCTAAAATACTGTTTGTCGTACTTTTTGTTAGCTTTACTTGTAGTTCTGCTGAATATTATCTCAATTTCTGTTCAGAACCAGGCATCTAGAACATGATTCTGGTGGTCATAGTGTACCGTAGTATTTCTCTCTCCAGTCCGCTTGCTAGAGGTATAGCAAAGTAAAATAGAAATCTGTGCTCTGGAAGAGTGGACAAGCAGAGAAAACACTGAAGATTTTGTGAGATAGCAGATGATGTCAATGTTAAAGCAATAGCTGAGATAGGAGACAATGTCACCATTAAAGCGAGAACCGCTGCATCAGATAAAGTAACTGCAGTTATTTTTAATTCTGTATGCCCATGAACCAGCTGCTCTCAATTAGCCTATCCGGAAAGGTTGGCAGGCAAGCTATGTTTTTCGAGAACCCAACGAATTTTGTAACCAGTTGCCTGTCTCCTAATACCAAAACCTAGAGAACAGGAAGACTAGCAAATATATTACAAGGACGATTGTCACTGGAGCTTTAAATTAAGGCAGTAAAACTTCATTGGGCAAGGTCTCTAGTCAAAGGCAGGTAGAGATTCCCATGCAGCGATAGCTTCTGGGATTTCGAGGAGAGGGAAGGTTATTAAATTATTCTGAGTATATATCCCTAACTGATCTTTTCTTCATTCTATTCAGTATTTAATACAGCAGGTGGAAAACAGATGATGTAGTCCAGGGAGGTCTCAGCTTACTCTTGCCACAAAGTATTAAGTTTTTCCTTGCTAAATTTTCTTTTCAAAATTAGTAAGTATTCCCATTTATTAAAATTAAAAAATCATGACTCCCTCCCAAAAGAAGATATTTAATTTATGAAAGTCATCATTTGTTGATGAGATAATGAGGGACAAATTGACAAAGGAAAATGACTTTGGAAATCTTTGCAAAGCAGTCTGCAGTAGAAATTCCGGGTAAGCAAAGCCATCAACACAGCCATTGCTGCAGAAGGGATTTCTTCCAGACAAATGGCTGTTAAAGAGCATGCCTCTGGCCCTGTGAAGAAAATCTGTTGACAGTGTTACTACCTGACACTTCTGAGTGGAGTATTAACTAAACTGAATGTTGATCTAATGATATCTAATATTTTGCCCTTGTAAGCTGAAGACACCATTACTGACGATTTAAGCTCAAAATAAGTTAACCCATACATCTATATGCATTTTTTTTATCCTTAAGACCTAGAACTAATGTTCCAGTGGAGAATTCTTTATATTATCACCAAGACTAATTTAAAAAAAAATTGAAATAGCAATATCTCTTTTCCTGTTTTTCTGAATCACTGGGGTGAGTGAAGACAAATGTTTCTGAAGCAATCTGTTTGGATAGAGGCATCTGTTGGTGTTGATAGTTTCAAGCTTCTAGAGTAATATACAGATGCTTCTTTTGCTCACACTCTCAAGGGTACACAAATAATTTTTTTAAATAGTCACATGAACTGTAGCCACCTCTTTGCCTGGCTGTGTATGTGCTGCTTGAGGAAAAATTAGCAGCTTATGCGAAATAATCCAATTTTCATTAAAATCAGTGGTAAAGGAAGCGTATTAAAAAGTCAGATTTCTTTGTGGTAGATTTCGAACTACATAGCTGTCAATTCTGATTTACAGCAAAAAATAAAAACTAAAAAAAAAACCCAAACAACCCTGAACCATTCAGATATAAGTTCTGTTGATTTAAAAGGCAAGTTCAAGCTTGTTGGGAAATTAAATAAATATTTTCATCAAACTACTATGTCCTCTGACTATGCTATGTGACTTCAATTCCTCTTATCCTTGTATTTTTACGCAGACGTCAACCTGTGAGTCCTCCACCCCCTCCAAGGCCTATCTCCCCACCACATACCTATGGGTATATCTCAGGGCCCTTGGTCTCTGATATGGATACTGATGCACCAGAAGAGGAAGAGGATGAAGCAGATATAGAGGTTGCCAAGATGCAGAACAGAAGGCTCCTTTTGCGTGGCCTTGAGCAGACACCTGCCTCCAGTGTTGGAGATTTGGAGAGTTCTGTAACAGGGTCCATGATCAATGGCTGGGGTTCAGCCTCTGAAGAAGATAACATCTCTAGCGGGCGGTCTAGCGTTAGCTCTTCCGATGGATCATTCTTTACTGATGCAGATTTTGCACAGGCTGTTGCAGCAGCTGCAGAATACGCTGGCCTGAAGGTAGCCAGACGTCACATGCAGGATGCAGCAGGAGGTGAGTTTGTCCTTTGTTTGATGGGAGAAGAAAAGAAATTACCATTGTGAAACGTATTTATCCACAACCACTTCGTGGATTCCTGTTGTTCTTACAACATTCAGAAATCCAGGAGGGAGGGTCAATTGAGTGGAAGAGTAAGAAAAGGAGTTTTGGTGAAACAGTTCAAATAAATGGCTGCTCTACATTGTTTTTCATTAGTTCCTGATTTTTTTGATCTCATTGATTACTGCCAAACATCAACCCCGCTGGGTGATTTGCACCCAGATCTGCATGAGAAAAAAAAAAGGTATTATTGAGATAAACTGGGTTTTTGTTGGTTTCATAATTTGACAGCTGTTATTAGTTGCAGTTTAGATTATAGATTATGCATATGCAGCACGATCTTGTGCTTATGTTACTTCTCTTTCTCATGAATCACCACTGGACATATGAAATATGATATTTGAAATATTTAAAGTTGTACAACATACTGGTTACTAGTAATACTGGATATATACACTTAATCAGTAACCTGACTAGGCCCAATGGGTATTGTTATAGTTCAGCTAAGAAAAAAGAATACAGCAGGGTGGGATGCAGGTTTCCAGCAGATCTATGAGTGTTTTGCCAGTCAATCCTATTAAACTGCCAGACCTGGAAAAGAGGTACTCTGTTACAACTGTGTCCATGGTGATTCCACAGATTTGCAACCTTCCTCCCATTTCTGATATCCTCTCCCAGTTAACAGTCCTTTGTTTCATTTCAACACAGCTGTTCATCATGAAGAGTGAGAGGGGAGGTAATTTAGTGATTCTGGATGAAATCCTGGCCAATTGAAGTAGGTGGCAAAACTCCCATTCATACCCATGGGCCAGGATTTTATCCATTTTATACATATAAGTTCCTATAAATATATGTGTCTATGTGTGTGTAAACTTACATATTTGGAAAAGGTCTTTTTACATCCCATTACTATTACATGTAAATAATTTTATAACAGTCAAGTTCATCTTACGAAGTGATTTTTATGTATTGATATTACCCACACCTGACTACAAGTCCTAAAAAAATGCGACACATCTTATCTACGAGTAAGCTGTGATAAAATGCCATTCATACATCCCCAATGCATTAATGGTAATACACTCAAAGCAGCGGAGGGGTCATCTGTACCTGAGACCTGCTGGTGATTTTCTCTGCTTGTGGCATGAGTGATCTCACACTGCCCAAGCAAGGGAAGGTGAAACTCATCTTGAAAGTGAAATGTTTTGTTGTTTCCAGAACCTCGCTGGGCGGGAAGCCTGTTTGTGCTTGCCTGCTGATGGAATTCACATTCTTGCGGCAGGAACTGCCAGCTACCAAGCAGTTGGATGACTTCTGTGCAGCTAAGCCAACCTGCCGACTGATAGGATAGCAGATGTTTTGATTTAGTTTACAGTTCACTCTAAAACTGATTACAGGAAGGATGAGAGTTTTATTCGTGTTCGACAGTGTATTTTCAGGTGTCGTACAGCTAGGTCATTAAAGTATGAAACGCCTTATTTTAGATAAGAAGAGTAATAGCTGTTGTTCTCTAACAATTTCCAGGCCGTAGACATTTTCATGCATCACACTGTCCTAGACCCACCAGCCCCGTATCTACTGACAGCAACATGAGTGCTGTTGTAATACAGAAGGTCCGACCTGCCAAAAAGCAAAAACACCAGCCAGGACATCTGCGCAGAGAAGTCTACACAGATGGTGAGTCCACTGAAATGGGTGAAAACGTCAGTGAACCTTTCGAAATATTCATTCAGTGCGTGTGTGTGAAATTTTACCACAGAGATAACATTATGTTTCAGAATTCACTGATTTGTGTTTCCTGTTGCTAAACACACTGAACAGATTAATCATTTTAAGTGCCAGAGTTCCTTAATACTGTACATTGATGCTTCCACTCCAGAGCCTTGCACCTGTTTTCTATAGTGTACTAATCGGCTAATTACTGTCATTATTTAAGAGCCCAGATAGCACAAATAGTAGTCATTGAGAATAATGTGTGGTTAGGATTAAAATTTTCATTCACATGACTGACTATTAAAACCTTCAGAATATATCTTTTCCTGAAAAAAAAAAAGGCAATTTACCATTGAAATGGTGGACAACACAAATTAATGAATTTTAATCCTGACCACAGCATTGTTGCAAGCGGTTACTTTGTGAATAAAAGCAAAATCTAATCATCACCTCTCATGCCTTCACACACAATATCAACTCTTGCTGAAAAGGTAGTGCTTGTATTCTCTGGGGAGTGTAGGAGGATAATGCAAACATTGTGATGTTGTCTAGAGAGAGCCTTTAATGAAAATGCCTCAGGTGGTGCAGCTTTTATTAAAGCACTACCTTCCAGTCTAAAAAAACACAACCAAAGGGCTTTGTTGGAAATTCATGTAAGATGAATTCTCCAAGACTTAGCCCATCTTGTCAAGTTTGCTGAATTTGTTTATTTGGGGGGGGGGGGGGGTGCGGGGGCGGGGAGGGCGGGGAAGAAAGGCATCGTTCCCCACCTCTTGGTTCTCTGCAACCACAGTCTGATTAGGACTTTCATTGCCAGCCTGATTTTTTTCAAAGAGGGGCTTCATTTGCCATTATCATATGAAAGCTTAATGTTATAGATCCTTATCCAGGGTTACAAGAAGAGAGTTTTGAGCCACTTCTCCCTCCTACCTCTTGACAAAAAAGTTTAATACATAGCTCACAGCATGATGAGCGAAAGTAATTTAGCAATGAGTGGTTGACCGTGATATTATCAGTACTTTATTCTGAGTATTTTCTCTCACTTGCGTTTATCTGATATTAGGCTGCATTAAATAATGGCATGACACAGTGCACCTGGGCCTCTTGGCTTATGCCCAGGCTCCTTCTGTCAGTGAAACTGAGCTGTTGGAATATTATCTGATTTCAAGAGGTTATTACAGTGGTTTTGTGCATGTTTGCTTCTGTGAAAGGACAGCACAAGGTGTAAATCCCCAAGGTGTACCACGAATGTTATGAGACCCTTGTAATGACGGTTTGCAAGATTTTATTCACATTTTATCAGCTTTTATTCTATTGAACAGAATGCTCTTAACTGAATAATTGGCTGAGCATCAAACCTTGATGCAAACCCAACAGCTAGGACATCAGAAATTAAATCTGGACAGGAGTTTTATGTGGCCATTTTCTTCTAATAAATAAGAAATGGGCCTGTATTTGATGACAGGTTTTTGTGAAAGTAATTATACAAAGTTAAATCATAGAGCAGTATGGTTAGATATTGCAATAGATTTGACAATCATGATCAATATTTGTTTTGTGTTATATAGCACCTGCTTACTTCAGCATATTTTCTAACTCGGTAAGAACTTCGCTAACCTGTTTAGTGTGCAGTACAGTGTGGTCATTCAGGGAACAGCAAATTATGGCTTTAATTTCTGCAGATCTAATAAAACCCAGTTCAAAGGTTGAAGGGCTTGTTTCGTTTTGATATTTTTTTTAAATTGTTTTTTTCCTCTCAATCCATTTACATAAGCATATTTGGAACCTTATTGAAGGTTCTAACCATTCATTTTAATAGCCACATCTAGTATATTGTCCCTCTAGAATTAGCTATAAAATAACATCTAATAATTGTTTTCCTTAAGTGGAGAAAAGTGATATAGAGACGTGAAAGAAACGTTTAAGCACAATTGACCTTTCCCAGATACACTTAGGTTTTTCTGTTGGCTTGATGTCACACTGTTACTTATATTTCTTATAAAGCAGTGCCTGATAGATTTCCTCCCCCCCCCCCCCCCCCCCATAGTGGGTGAACATACGTGTGTTTGTAGTAAAACAAAGCACATATTCTGAATTTAAGCGTTTACTGGTTGAAAGAAGTATTGAATAAATACTAAAAAGAAGAAAATAGATTGCTTCATTACTTTCTGGGCCTTTAAAATGGAATTTATTTCACGTATAAAGAATTTTCTACTGTTCCCAAATTATCTGAATTAGTATTTGTTAGCAATTTCATGAAATACGGGTGCCATGAAGAATTTACACAATTAGTTGACAGAAAGGATATATAAATAAATTAAGTCTTTGCAGGAATGGTTGAAAATGCCAAGAGTATTATCAGCAGCAATACATGTAAGTCTTAAAAAATTCTTTTTCTTCGTATGGCATGATTTGTGAAAGACTTTGGTATTTCTGAAAGTGTGTTTGTTACTAATGTCACAGTAAAAGGTCTGCTACTACCCTTTTTTCAATAAAGGAGAGTGCTGTCTGATTTGCTGTGCATTGTACAAGTAGTAACAATTTTGTATTTTCTGTTAGCATTTGTTCAAATCAGTTTCTGCTTTAGGTGGAACAGGATTTCAGCTCAGTTGTTTTGTTCTTGGAAAGTCATCCAGGCAGTGAGATGTTCTCCTTATTTGTTGCTAAAATCTTTGCTCACTAGGTGATAAGGATTAAAACATACGCATTTTAAATTGCTTTTCATCTAGCATTTTAGAGAGTTAACTACTAAGAGTGCATTACAAGAGCCAACAGATCTATCCTCCTTCTCAACATTGCCTGACCTACTTACATATTTAAGAAACAAATTTTTAAAAGAATATTTTTGTGTTTTATAAAATTCTATATATGAAAGTCTCTTCTGAACAGTCTTGAATTGATTTATTAATAGTTACAAGCCCTCAGAATTGTAAGCATTTGGATAAAAAAAGTACATTACCATTGCTTTGATTCAGTAGGTTTTTCAAGAGAAATTATTCCATTGACAGTTAATATGAGATTTAAATCCTGATTCTTTTTTAAATCTCTGCGTGTCAAAGGAAAAACCCCAACATTTTCACAGCTAACTGGTTGAGGCTGTAACTGAGTGAGTTAGCTGTGTTATCAATGACATGACATCAGGGCAGCTGAATTTCTCCCAAAAGGCAATTGAATATCTGCCAAATATTTCCTTGAATTTTCACTTTGAAATGTTAAGCCATTATGCGTGCCAACATCATTTGTACTTTTGTCTTCCTCTGCCTGTGCAGTACAAAAAAATCTACACTGCACAAATTTCAGCACGGTAAAAAATAAGTAAGAATGCAAATCTTACCTCTGCTAAGAACTAGCTTGTTACTGAATGGTAATAATTTTCAGGTACCTGCCCTCTTTAGAGTCCTTACCTCTGATTCCATTGTGAGATATTTTGTAAATGTTGATTTTGTTACTGAGGGAGGTTTTGTGGAGTCAAAAATGTTTTGATAAAAGTGTTACGTTGATGTACATACAAGTAAAAAAACCTTACAACCCAACAACCCACGGCTTATATACATCACGTTGGGTTCTGCTGTATCTGTTTATTCATCCATCCAATTATTGTGTACAGTTTGAGCCATGTTTCTTGAAAGATAAAGCATGGAAATAACTTCAGTACATGGATAATAGTAGCTGAGGTTATTATGTGTCTAGGAATCTTAAATGATCTCAAAGCTTTACTAAGTCAGGAACAATCTTGAGTTTTGCATGCCTGCATAAATATGCAATAGAGAAAAAATTCACTATGTATCTTCTCCAATATTGCATCAAATCTATAACTGCTGTTTTCCGCCAGGTATGACTGTAGAAATCTACAGCCTGGTACAGTTTAAAAGAGAGGGTTGCCTAACAAGGCCTGCTTCCTCATTTGTCACTGCTTACAATTCATCTTTTTGTGCTTATTTGTGGTTTTTCCACCTCAGTGCCAATCTAACTTAACAAATTAGTTTCTCCCCACTGGTGTTTTGCTTATCCCATGATTCCAGTGTATGTTGTCATTTAGAAAATTATCATTGCTCCTTTCGAAAGACATATATGGAAGGTTTCCCCCATCAACCGTGATATGAAATGGCAACCATTAATTGTTTCAGTTGCATGGGAAGCAGTACAGCAGTAGTACATAGACATGAATGAAACATGTGAGCACAGCTGACCTTTAACAAATACTTCTGAGTTCTTTGTGTTGGTTTGATGTTGCTTTGTGGTTGGTTTTTTATTCCTTACAATGGAAGCTTCCATTTTGCTTTTAGTAAGAAGTGTGCCAGCTTGTACTCAAGGAGGCAGATTGAATCTGGATTTTCTCTCTGATCTGAGCTGTTAAAATAAATACCACAGGGATGTAATAGTGTTGACCTCTGAAAAGTTAGGATTTTTCTGTAAAGAATTCTTCTCGGTGAGGAGTACTGTGTCATAATGAAGATTTTTATAGTTTCCCTGCAGGTTGCAAAAATGTTCTCGAAAGAGAATATCACTTTTCTTTAGTTATTACTGTACCATAGAGCTACTGCTGTTTTATGGAACTTTTTATATCAATGCATCTTTCCTCTCTATAGTCACGATTTAACACCACTCTGTTCATTGTCCTATGTAGCTGGATAGAATTCTTAAATAAAGTAGTTTGTTCCAAGTTATATTTCATGCAGGAAAGATGCTGTCCTTCCCTTGGGTATTCAGCCAGTGCATTGCCATGCCACGACTGTTGGAAACTGGCTCTAAGACTGACTGAAAAGGCTGATGTGAAGTATCTACACTCCCTTTACATCAGCAGGCTCAACACAGAGGGTGGTCAGTGCTCTGATAACTTAATAGAGACAGTGAGTGGGAAATGTGAGACCCAAGATATTGCATGAACAGCTGTGGTTCCAGAAGGCTACACTTCTGAGACTGAGTATCTTCATCCACTTCGCATTCAGTGTGTGCTTTTTGGAGAGAAGACGTGGTGAGAAAGATGTTTTCCTCAGAAAGGAAAATACTGTTTGAATCTCCACAGTCTAATGCAGAGTTTATCTTGTTTTTTAAATCTTGACCAAGTTCTATAATCACTAAAAGTATTCTGCAAAGGTGGGAACCATCACCATCTCCAGCCTTGCATTTGAAGAGCAGTTCCTGTGCTTGACAAGCTTTGGTCTGGATCTGACACGGTCTGTTGCAGTAGGCTTTCAAGGAACATACCACACACAACTCTGAGGTCTTGGACAGACTTCACATGATTTTTCACCTAGTTGTTGAATTGTAAGAGGTTATATACTTTTTCAGAACACCATTTTTTGGACCAGGTAGTGACACTTAAGACCACATGGCTATGGAGCCTTGTGATCCAAATATCCAAACTTGCAGGCACATATTGATGTACGCATCCACAGGGCTGGGCAGCACGAAAAACGTGGTTTGGTTCGCTCTTTAGTGGTTGGAGCTCACAGGGCATTTTTAGAGCTAGTCTGAATGCTACTCCAGTGTCTGGAATTAGAGTTCTGTTGCTAAGGTTTTATATTGGACAGAGGTTACCTCTGTAAACCATGTTTAAACAGTTAATGGATAACAAAGGAATCCAGTATAACTGATTCTGTGCTTTCTTGCCAAAAATTGTTGTATTTCATACCTTCCTGAATCACGTGTTGCCTCTCCATTTTACAGTTTTAGTTCCATTTAGTCCATTGCCCGCAAACCTGCCTTTCTTCTTACTTTATTATTTCCCACACCTTAAATAAAAATATTTTGATTCAGCCACTAAGTATACCCAAGCTTCTAGCTAATTTACACTATGCCTTCTCAAGTTTTGGAAATGACAATGCTTTTTCTTAACAGATATCTGCAAATGGTGAGTGTTAAGTAGATATTTAAAATTAAATCTCGGTAATTAACTGTTTACCTTTAGCTACTCTCTAAAACTGGTGTTCCCTAAACCACCAGAGTTTGAAAAACAAACTACTCTACACATATTGCAAGGAATATAAGGCCAGTTGTCCAACTTGTTCTTAGCTATACGGAATAGAAGGAAAGAAGTTTCTGCATTTCTTCTCAAATGGATTTGGTCCCTTATTCAAGTCATAAATCGTGGTGAAACAAGGAGCATTTTTCTTGGTTGCTTGAGTCTTTTTTTTTCTCTTTTTTTTTGGTGTTTTCTACCAAGACAGTGGAGCGGCAAGAATGGTATTACAGATCTCATTTACATGAAGTATGTCGAACCTTATGAAATGTAATTCATGACAGCTTTCTTCCTCATGATCCCAGTCCAGACAACAGATAAAATTTCCAGTCCTACTTAAAACAGGTCAAGAGCAATTCCAAGTTACAACACCACTTTAATGTGGAGCTTGCATAGAGCACTGAATTCTGCATTGCTTCACCTTTCCACAGGGCTAGATCAAGTCACTTGTGCTTTGTGGCATTGGAAAACCACTCAAAAATCTCTAGCATCTGCCATATCTGATTTTATATATATATATGTTAGATGCCTATTTTTTTCTTATTCAGGAGTACTACCTTTATTCCTGGCCTGATTTAGTTAATTTTCAGTTGAAACATTCTCTTGAATAGACTGTGAATTAGCTGTATATATAGTGATCATGTTTGAAAAACACAGCTGCTCCAAGATTTTTGTGGAAGTAGAAAGAATGAATGCACACCATTATAAAATGCTGAAGTTACATTTTTCAGTAGTGCTGTTATTTTTTTTAGCAATCTCACTTGAGAATATTAACCTCAGAAACATCTTTCACATCTCACTTTTTTTAACCTGTTTTTCTCTTATATGCATGTGATTTTTTCCTAGAGCTTTGTTGTGGACCGCTTTTGTATTGTTGCTTACTTGTTTGACACTTAGATTTTTTTTCCTTCACATTTTATATTCCACAGAGCACTATTGTATCCTGATGAACAGTTTACACATTCTAGTTGTAAGTCTTAGTGCAGGAATAGAAGAATTTAACTAAGTGAAATATATGTGTGCCTTATAATACTATTCTAAAATATACAGGATTTTAGAACCCTTTATGCTGTGCTAATTTAAGGAGGCAAATTCAAAAGTCTTCTGTGTCTTTTTTTTCTTTTTTTTTGTTCTTCCTGCTAGTGTATTAGTTCATTCATTAAGTGTGGATTTTTTTATGTCATGATATACCCACAGACATCAGGGATATGAATGTTAGATTAACCTAGTATATTGAAAGAAAAATGCAATAATTAATATAATTTATCCTTACATGTATCAGCAGTGCATGTGATACACATTTTTACACCCCAACCAACTTGCTTTAATGCTCAGTACACTGAAGACCTTGAGCAACTGTAGCACAAGCTGCCATGCTGTTGAATGGACTTAGCAAGAGTTATAAATATCAACAAAGATATGTTAGTATCTTTAACTCTGTGTTGATACCCATAACTGATATGTTAATAGCCAAGTGCCTGAAGTTTATTACAGCTTTTTGTTATGATTTTTAAGAAAATACTGTGTTTTGAAAACGCAGTGAGAGGTCTTTACTTTGCATGTTTAAAGCTCAGGCTCTGGAAAAATACCCATCAGCAGTTGCAACAGTGGGGTGGAGAGAGAAGGGCAGACAGAGGGCTAAAAGTAAATAGGGCATCTGTTTCTTCAAGTTAAATATTATTTCTTCATGTCACTATTTTCTGATGTCATCATAATTATTATTCTTTTTCAACTTTGTAGACTTGCCACCCCCTCCTGTGCCACCTCCAGCTATAAAATCACCAACCTCCCAGTCCAAATCACAGCTGGAGGTGCGGCCAGTCATGTTGCCAAAACTTGCTTCTATAGAAGCAAGGACAGACAGATCTGCAGAAAGGAAAGGAGCGAGCTACAAGGGGAGAGAAGGGTTGGATGGGAGACAGCATTCAGACATGCGGACAAATTCAGGAGAGCGGAGAGAATCCCAGGAACAGCAAACCGATGGGAAACTGCGAGGAAATAAAGCACCAAAACGAGAAGGCGCACCAGCAAAAACTCATCTTCTTCAAGGTTATTTTGCATGCTTTGGGTTTACTGAACTGTTGGGTTTGACCACAGGGAACAGTCCAGCTCCTTCCAGGCCTCTCACACTGCTGCTGTGAGTGAAGTTAGATCTGTTGAATTGTCACCATTTATTGTAATTATACAGTGCTAATATAGGCCATGTTGCAGGTTCTTGTTAAGGTAAAATGGAAATAAAAGCTTATGAAAAACATAGATTTCTATCTTGCTTTCCTTATATCCATCACATATTAAAACTTAACGCTGGGGAAGCCCAAACAAAAATACTCCTCAGGAGTTGTAAGGATCAGTGTCCTTGCCCCTACCATACATTTATAGTCTAGTTATATTAAATCTATCTAATTAAAATCTAATTTATAAGGAAAGTGAGTGAAGTCAGATAGTAGATCCATAAGTGAGATATTTAACTTTTCTACCAAATAATTTGCACTTGGAACATTTTTGCCTATTTGTAAAGGAGAAAAGGTCCAGAGTGGTACCTGGTCCTGTTTGAAAAATAAGAAAGCCATAGTAGTGATGCATTAGTTATAAAGAGTAACTGACGTGGCTTTATTTGAATCAGAGCTGATCAGTGTAATCTCACGTATATGGAAGTTGGTAAGGTTAGTAATTAGTGGAACATGATTAATGGAATTTACCAAGTGTTCACTAAGACTTTCGATACAGATTCATACAAATGCTGGGTACTTTCTTCCTACATGTATCCAGGGTCAATATCAGGGGTGATTGAGTGGGAAGTTGGTTCAATGGGCACATTAGTAACAGGTTTGTTACAGTGGATAGCTATAGAGAAAAGTTATTAGAAGATTACCTTAGAGGATGGTGCTGAAGTTTTAAAAGATGCCCACTAACCTTGTTTCAAACTCAGTCTGAGAAATGAAGGGTCTAATATTTAGATGGAATGAGCTCCTTTTGAGTATCATCCATTTTCATGTCATCATTAAATATCATGTCATTTCCTCCTACTCAGTCATATCGAAAATATTCTACAAGGAGTGGATTTTTTTCTTAATTTTCCTGTAGAACGTAAAGCAGGGATCATAAATTGAATGAAGTGGACAGTAATCATGAATTAGTTTTTCTGTGGTGACTGTTACCACAAGAATACTATAAATATCCTTGAGAAAGCTTCTATAATGCTATTATGGAAACTGTATTTCATACGCCTGTCAGGCATCACTTTAAACCTACTGAGGATCATAAAAAGTAAAATAAATCAACGGCATGCAGAAACTTGAGGATCGCAGTATCTCTGGACTTGTAAACGTAACAGTGTGTATATTTAATTATACAGAGGACATCCTGCCGTATTCTAGGCCAACATTTCCAACATCAAATAATCCTAGAGATCCCAGCTCCTCCAGCTCTATGTCATCAAGGGGATCAGGAGGCAGACAGCGGGCAGATCAAGCAAATATAGCCCGAAGGAATGTTGCAGAAATGCAAGTACTGGGAGCGTATGAACAAGGAGAGGAGGAGGAAGAAGAGATGGAGGTAACTGCAATTGTACTACTGAAATGACTAGACTAAGCCTGTTTTCTGTGCTTAGACAGATGCCAAGAAAAAACACTTTTAAATCAGAAATATTTCTCTGCAGAAAAATTACTACATTTATCTATCTCTTAACATCATGCCTAATCCAAGAAAATAACCTTTGTGTCAAAAACGTAAAAAATAAGTAATATATTACATAGCGTAACTGTTACAGCACTAAAACCCATGGAACAGAACTTGCAGCAATAGGGTGTTTAAATATGCACTTTACATTATCCATACTCTTTCAAAAGTGAAAATAAAGAACTAGAGCACCTAAGAACACCTTGACATTGCCTTTCACATTTGTTGACAGTTTATCATTCTAGGCTTTATTAGTGTCATGAACCTTTTTCTTCCTCTTTTTTTCTGCCAAATGATGTTAATTCAATTTAAATCCTGATTGTAGATAGTGTCCAACATGCAGTCATGTTGCTGCACGTAATTAATAGTAGTAATAATTATTTAACAGTAACAAATCTCTAGTAAGTATGTGAAATAAATTTTAAATAATAAAATCTAACATGTAGCCATTTATGTCCTTTTTTTTTAATACAGGAAACAGAAAGCTGAAGACAACATGTACTGTAACAAGCTTTTAAAATGTAATCAGAAAAAAAAAATCACTTAAGATGCCTCAAGTCTGATGATGTTTGATGCCAGAAATAACGTTCAGTGCAATCAGAGTGTACAATTTTTCATTTTTCTTCATGCCATCAGAATGCTATTTTTTCTTTTACTCTTTCTTTGTAAACTCTCTATATTAGGAATGGCTCTCGCCTGTTCCATAATGCTAAGTGCATCACCTTCGCTGCCCAGGAAGGCAGGTAAGCTGCTCTTCGCGGTACTTGGGCCAGCTGCTGCTTCAGGATTAGAACAGAAGGGGATTCCAGAGCCTTGGATCCTGAGGTTTCTCCCCAGTAAGGCAGTGCTCAGTACACTGCTGGTACACCAGTGAGCCAATCGATACCATTACAAGTCATGCAGCATCGATAAAAAAGATCCCCAAAGTGAACATCATGCAGAACATTCTTTTTATTCTAGGGATTTCACTGTAGTCTGCAGTTGGTGCAAATTCCACCTTGCAATTTCAATACAAGACTGGGTGTCTTGTTTGCTGCCAGTCTCTTACTAACCTTTTGCAGACGATACAGTTTTACAAATGCAAATAAAATTAATTTGGGATGAGGTGGCTCTTATTGTAAATATGTACTCATTTTAAATCCCCAGTGGTACTTTGATTTGTCTTTTCATTTTCATCATTAAGTACATTCTTATTAAAAATGTCCTTTGGGATAGGCGGGAAGTAAGCCAATATGATTGCTATTTGCCTAATCATGGCATGAGCAAGTTTATCTGAAACTTATTCTGATTTTCAGCTTCAACAATGCATATGAAAATAACCAGGAAAATCAATGGACATTTTTAATAATGATTGGGAAATATCATTAACTGTTACTGGCCCAAATCTCAGACCTCTACTTGTGTCAATTCACCTTAAAGAAGTGCCACTTAAAGAAGTTTTGTTTGATCTTGGCGATTAATTTTTTTGTAATGCACTGCTTATCTTTTTTTTTTTTTTTGGTTTTAAAAGCACAATCACTAAACTTTGTTTGTAAACCATTGTAACTATTAACCTTTTTTTTTTGTCTTATTGAAAATGTTAAGCATTTGTTTGAGATATTTTTCATCTTTTTGTTAATGCTTTATGTTTGTATTTGGAATATTTGAATGATGACAGATGGTAAAGTAACAAACCTAAATGTGGGCCATAATCAAAACACTTTTCACTTTTTCCTGGACTTCCAGAAAATTACCAATTTTGCTGTGGCCTCTCTCAACATTGGATTATCATTAAAGCTGAAATAGAGGCATTAGTTGCATTGAATTTGCCAAACGATGTCCTCTGTCTGTAGATTTTATGATCTTTTTTGTAATTATAAAATTTCTTTGTCATTGGTGCTAATGGAAAAATGTGTGTTTGTTTATTGACAGCTATCAGGTCTAGCCCCAATGGAAAAAAAAAAAAAGAAAAAAAAGTGTTTTGGTGTTTACCGAGGACTGAAATTTTTCATTTAGCTAATTTTTAAAGAAAGGTTCCATAGAAAGGATGTGCAGTACTAAAGGAACAATCCATGTGATTAATGTTTTCATTATGTTCATGTAAGAAACCTCATATTTTAGCCATAATTTTGCATACTGAGGATCCAATAATCAGAAAAGTAATTTTTGTCACATTATTTATTAAAAATGTTCTCAAATACATTATCTTTCTTGTGTAGTTTTTTGTGTTTCTGAAACATAATTTTAGGCCAACTGTGATCTTACTTCTGTTCATGAGTCAGAATCTGTTCCACTGAAATCATGCAGTTACAGTCGCATGAGCAAAGTGGGAGAGCTGGATGCAGCCTAAGATTTTACGTAATTACAATTGATTGCCTTGAAGATCTGATTTCTGGGTGCTTCATGAACTGTGATAACAAAAACATCTCAGCC
This sequence comes from Bucorvus abyssinicus, assembly GCA_009769605.1. Lineage (NCBI taxonomy): Eukaryota > Metazoa > Chordata > Aves > Bucerotiformes > Bucorvidae > Bucorvus > Bucorvus abyssinicus. Next base: position 10,108,237 of record CM020030.1, read on the forward strand.
TGCCAATTTCCAGAGAGACCTGATGAAGAAAATCTGTACCAACAAAAGCATTCACCTCAGGGGTGAGATACATTTGTTACAGAGGAAATAAGATCCAAATATGTGAAGGGAATGAATATTACAAGTCATCTGCTTTTTGGGGTCTGCACCAATACAATTTCTGGCTGTTGTCCTCCTGCACTGTAGCCATTCTTTGGTCAGCAGAGTCCTGCTGTAGATCGCAATCAAGTAGGTAATGGCCCCTTTTCCGCTCTTGCATTTTCATAATGCTGTATTCTTACTGATCACTCCATTTTTGCCCTTCCGTGTCCTATAATCCCATTTAAAAAAAAAGAGAAAAAAGATAGCCAGCACATTCCATAAAAAAAGACACTGTATCTTTTCTTCACCAGAACCTTTTCACTTCTTGTCTTTTTGACTGCTGTACTTCTCCTTTCCCAAGAGCTTTAAACAGTTCAGAGCCAGATCCTGAGGTGCTGCAGTGTCCTACAGCACCAGGTATCTTGCCATGGAAGAGTGCTAGAGCCTTGACAGCTTAAATTGGGTGTAAGCCTCAAGTTTTTTGTGGGTTTTTTTGTGTTTTGGTTTGTTTGGTTGGTTTTTTTTGTAATTGTAGCTTTTAAGTAGGTATTAAGATTGTAGAGTAAGTTAAATATGTTACTTTTCTATGTTGCTTGGGGTGGGGGGTTTCGTTGTCTTCAGCCCTCATGCCTGAGTTGAGACTGCGATGTGGTAGAGCCACCAACGTAATCCAGGTAGGAGCCATAGACCAGACTGTGCCACAGAAGACATCCATCTGGCCTGCACCTTTTCCCTTGGAGGAGGCAAGAGAGGTAGATTCGATGGGCACAGACTGTTTCAACAGCTGATTGTCTTTCCTGGCACTGGGAACGGCCTCATGGTTTGGGACCAAGCCATTGCCATAGCAGGGTGTGAGGAGCGAGGTGGAGCTCGAGGCAGGGTCCCTGCGTGTGTCAGCTGCTTAGCACAAAAAGCTTAAGCCGCTGCCAGAGGTGTAGTGGTGCATCGCAAAACTGGGATCTGGTTGCAGCTGTAGTGTTTAGACCTCTACGAAGTATGTACCTGGCCAAAACCACTGGTGCTGCTTCATTCTTTACTGGCACAGTGATATACCGGAAACCATGCATCGGATCCCCAGCTGATGTCCATGTCCATCTGCATGACTTCACTAGAAGTCAGACTCCAGCTGAAGTTCTGACCTCAAACAGTGGTAAATCTTGTGGTAAGTGGGAAGTAAAGCCCCATGAGCTTTTTTATTAAGAGTTATTATAAATTTGGATGATGGTGTTCCCAAAGAAGTTATTTGGTTATTTGGTTACTGTAATGAAGGTAAAATGTGTGCTGAATTAATATAATGGATGTATGAGTTTGACTTTTCTTGTTGTATGCTCTGTGAAATCCCATATGAGTTACTGGTAAATTTGACTTTACTTGAAGTAAAATTATGCTTATTGGGCTACTGTGAAAGATGTCTACAAAAATCAGAATTATAAAATTTTAGAAAATGCCTCACGCATGTTTTAGCACTATATATCAGTTTATTTTCCAAAGATTACATATGTTGAAGCATCAATGACAAAGTGGTTTTATTTTAGGGTAATGCAAACATACCCTGGATCTGTATTTGCAAAAATGGTCAGCTGTAACTGACCACGAAACCTAAAAAATGTAATTTGCTTCAACTCCTGCAAATATATTTGACCACCTGTCTACCACCCTATTTCCTATGTTCCTGAACCAGCTATTGGTTAAAATACCAACTTAGTTAATTTATTGGTTTAGTTATTCTGCAAATTTTACACAAGGTGTTGCTTTTAACATTTTCTGCTCTAGTTTTCCATAATATATTATCTTTCTTGAATAAACTTAAGGAAGAAAGAACTTCAGTGGGAAAAACATAAGATATGCCTTCAGCAATTCTGTAATATACTTTTTCAAAAGTTAATCTCCAACCTCTTTATTCATAGCTCCTAAAAGATTTTTCTACTGTCAGCCACAAAACTATCTATTAAAAACTAAAAATACTGTATTCCTTAAACAAAGCTTTCAAATTAATTAAAGGACCTACTTAAATGTGGTGAAAAAAATTTATACCTTGTTTTTGCTTATTTTACGGATGAAAATTCTTTGCAAATTAAAGTCCTACTGCTTATGTATAAGAGAAGCATTATAGTATGTTTGGTGAGTACACAGGAAGGTACTGGTTATCAGCTAATGCAGGTTTTCGTGTGTATACAGTTTTGTATTTGCTGAGATTGAGGTTGGGAACTGAGAGTCTGTTCCTAACACTCATCTGAAAGGCGAACGTGTTTATGGGTGTTTGAGGTTTACCCACATATGAGTAACTCCCACTGCTGCCATGGATGTTATCTTCACTGGACACGCCCTTCAACATCTTCATTTTTTATTGAACTAACTGAAAATTTCAGAATTGAAATCATGAGATGAATCTTTAAAATTTACAACTGTGGGTATCAGTGTGAACTGTTTACCCATGCTTGATTTTCTTTACTTGTTTTTTTATTGTATATGGTAATTTTTCTGTTATCTATAAATAAGTTCCTCACAAAACCCACTGTGCTATTTTGCTGTCTATGACAGTGAAATATTTGAAGATAAGGAACATTATTTCTTAAACTATTATTTTCTTTTCATCAAGCCACTGAATTGTGCCTCTTTATCAAGCCACAGTCAAAGATTTGAGATGACCCTGTGGAAATGAGGATCCTTTTATATTTTATGGCCATACTGAGGATGGGAAAAAGTTCCATCCTACGCAGAAAGAGGAAAAGGAGTTGGTGAAACTGGAATCCAGTGTGTATGAAAGCCATAAAGCAGTAAGGCAGACTGGAGAAGGGGAATCAAAGGATATAAAGAGAAAAAAAACCTTGAGGAGCTGAAGAACCCAAGTCTCATTGAAGTTTGTCGCCGGTTTGGCCGAGGCGGGGCCAAACCACGGGACAAATTCTCACTCTCCAATCAGCCCCTTCTTTGTTCCAGGAGGAAAGGGTTAAAGAGAGAGAAAAGGGAAAGATAAAGTAAGTGGGCGAGGCCTCAGCTGAGTTCTGGACACTAAAACTACTTTAATAACAACAAAAATTATATTATACGAACAAACAACAGCAAGGGATTAACCAATCTGTACGAGGTCCAAGGTTCTTGTGCGGTGAGGGTTAAACTGTGGGCAAACCACCAGTCTCTGGCCGCAGCAGGTCGCTCCAGCAGGGCCCGGGGCCGCCCTCGCCGCCAGCAGCAGCAGGCAGTGGAGCCAGCGGTCACAGCAGTGACCGCAGCAGCGACCAGCAGGACAGCCCTGGGGTGGCAGCAGCAGTCTGAGTGGCAACGAGAGGTACTGGCCAGCAGACGGGAGCGAGCAGCAGCAGCAGCAGCGGCAGGATGGCCCCACAGAGCAGCAGACGGCAACAGCCCCGTCCTCCTCAGAGCAGCAACCACAGCCCTCAGGGCAGACAAAATGGCCGCCGTGGGGCAGACAAAATGGCCGCTGTGGGGCAGACAAAATGGCCACCGTGGGGCAGACAAAATGGCCACCGTGGGGCAGCTGCTGCTGCTGTCACACCGTCTGCGGCAGGGGCAGGGCAGGGAACGGCCAGGGCAGGAGCTCTGTCACCCTCTGTACGCAGCTCCTGAAAGAGACGTCGTCCTGCCAAGGAGCGCCACACAGAGCCGGTGAGGGGCAGCGACGTGCAGGGGGAGGAACACCTTGACTGGCTGGTTGGTTTCATACATCAATCAGACGGGTGTTAATTACAGCAGGACAAAGCTATTGGCAAAAATCTTGATGAATTGAACTGTCCTGGAAGTGAATTACCTCTTTAGGGACTGGCAAACAATAGCTATGACGCTGCAGTGAACACTGGAAGAAGAGTGAAATCCTTGCAGAGTGCTTGTTTTGATCTGTGTCCTTACTAAATATACACCAAAAGGGCTCATTTTAGGCCACCAGAAGAGATCGGTGGGGATTTAATTCACTGTGGTGTTCAGCTTTCTTGTTGCATGAGATAATGAGGATGGGACCTACTCAGCTCGAGTCTCTGTGTCTGGCATAAAGTGGAGCCAGTTGCTTTTCAGAGTCTTTTCTGGAGCATGACAAAGCCATGATGATAAAAACTGTTTATTGTATTTTTTTCAGGCCTTTGGTATTTTTAGCAAGAGCAACATCAGGAGATGTAGGATGAAACTGCCAAGTATAGACTTTTATTCGGTGGCTTCCCACCAGTCTTAAAGCCCAGATGCGGTTCAAAGTCAGCAGCAAGGGGTAACGGAAAAGGAGCCCTTATGGGCTTTGATGCTTAGAAGGCCAAAAGCGAAACAAAGCAAAAAAAAAACTGAACCAAAACCCAACCGTCACCACCCCCCTTTCAGCAAATGGTAACTAATGGGGTATTCCTAAAGCATTTGGATAGCATGAAAATAATGGCCAAGAACCTTTATTTCTGCAATGTTAATTGGCACAGAATCAAAGATTTCATTATATTCCTGAAGAGATGTTTGCAAAAGAAATTGCACTCTGCTGAGCCAAGTACAGAGCAAGACATTTCTCATACCTAGTAAAAGCCCAAAAAAAGGGGACCTGTAAAGTAGGCCCTGGCACAATCATCTCAGCAGCCTGCCAAGTCTGTACCCCACTTACCACTCACCTTACGAATACAAATTAAAATGGAAACAAAACATTAGTTTCCAAAGCCATCATTAGCAAATATTACAAAGGTAACATTTGATGGCTTAGCCTAAAATTCAAAAGCCCTCATAATCCTGAAGTCTTCATTTCTTGGATATTGGTACCTGAAACAATTGTATGGATAGTATAACAATGCAAGGTGCTGATGGAGCCCTGACCTGTAGAAAACAGAATCTGTTTGGGCTTGTGTAAACAATACAAGTGCCAAATGGCTTTATATCGATAGATATATATATGGCTTTATATATATATATATATATACACAGAGAGAGAGAGAGAGAGATCTTAGATTCCCTGGGCTAACCTCATTCTTATGTGATCTGTTTTGGAGGACATGGATGTAATTATACTGCTGCTACTGTAGGGCGAATGCTTTGGAAGGACTTCACAGGAGCCATCAGCTTTATGTGTGGAAGACGTAAAGGAAAAGAACGTACATTTGTTCATCAACCTAAAATTTTCTGCCCATCTGTGCTTGCATTATGACATTCTTTTCACTTGCATTTTACCTTTTTTCCTACAAAACTGGCTTCATAGAGTGTGCAAGATGAAGATTGACTGTCTAGTTTGATAAAAACTTTTCTGCTTGTTGAGCACATCCACACCTTTGGTGAGTATTTTGCAAATGCTTCAGGGAGAATTTTTAATTTGGCCATTAAAAATCTGCACAGTACTATGAAACCAAAAGCACATCTTCATTGGGAACCTAATCCTTGAGACCTTGGTTTGGCTGGCCGTAATAAAGGCAGGCAGTAAATCCAGAGGGCTGCCTATGTAGTTGTTCGTACTATTACAGCCTTTTATGCAGGCACCCTCGCCCCATTCCTGCAAGACAGGCGGTGGTTTTTTCGCAGCTATACAAAATACAAGCTGAAACTTGTATTATCAGAGCACTTCTGAGAGTTTATCAAAATCGTGGAGAAAAACAGGACAGTACTCATGTTCAGTCCATGAGTCTTGCAATGCTTGCCTTCCTTCCACATTAATAAACGCCACAAATACAAGCTTGACCTACTGGTGCTCTGGGAACACAGCACCTCATACAGTTCTTCCTTACATCCACATGTACTCATGTACTTCTATACCTTTCACAGGGCTTTGTCCACTGTGCTGCAAGGAGGAGGTTAGGTGGGGCAGCAACATGAACTAGATGTAAGGCAACGGGGGCTGAAGAAGCTGTTGTTTCCAGAGTATTAGTCTCAGACCATGAAAGAAAGCAGGGCATAAAACCCAAAACCATTTGTTCCTCCTGGTACTCTGATCTGTGATGAACCGATGGAGTGCACAAGTGCTTGGAAAGGAGTTGGTTAGAAATGTTAACATGTCCTGGAACAAAAATTCAAAGTTGAAAAATGGGGGTGAAGAGGGTGTTTGAAAACGTGCTTTAATGGTCGTTGTGGTTGGTTTGGCGACTTTTTGCCCTGAAAGAAGAACAAGCAAACACTGTTTTGTTCTTTGTTGTGTATGAAAGCTTAGGAAAGCAAAGTGATATTTCCTATGGAGAATTGCCCTCTTTGGCTATCGTAGTAATCAACATAAAACTTCCAAATGAGAAACATAACTGAGAGATTAATAAGGCTGTGCTAACACGATACCAACTAGGGTGTTTGAGCCCCATTTTAAAATGTAGGAAAACAACCTGGAAATAATATTCCCACTAAAATAACAAATGGGAACTTAACTGTATTTCCTGCAGTAGGAAGGTGCTACAGACACTTAACTTTTGCAGCAGATACGCCTCAGTACATTCTGAATCCCTGTGGCAATTAGAATTAAGATACAGTGGGATTAATTTAATGTCTGTCAAGCACTCTGAATATGAACGTTTCTGTCTAAGCCCTAAGTAGTATCAGCACTTCTGTCAGTTTTGCTTTGCAATCACAGTCAGGATGGTTTCTCGATAGCTTTTGGAAAGCTTTTATTTAGTTAGTTAACCAGTCCAGTGAAGTGCAATAAATCTGTTCTAAAAAGAAATATAACGAAACCAAAAAATAGATTTTATGTGGATTCTTTTTATTGTTCCATGCTCACTGCTTGTAGGCTTGCTTTCTTGGATGCATGCACAATGTCACTATGTTTTGACATCATGCCCATACTGGGGAAATGCCGATTCCAAGCGCAAGGAAAACATATAAGTACTAATTTGAGTTGCTTTATACTCCATGTTGAGGGCAAACTATGGAGTCCAGCTAACAATAGGAACATTTTGTTAACTGTCCGTGATTGATGATAGACTGAAAAAGTTCCTGACAAAGTGAATGATTTAATAAATTTGTCAACTTTAAAAGAAATGAATTCAAATATTACCATCAATTTATAGAAAGTATCAAAGGAAAACAGAGGAAAAATATAAATGGTACTTTCCTGAAGTATTTGCTAGTTGCAATAGTTCAACAACCAGAAACAAACAGTTCTTCATTGATTCTGATTGTTGTCATCAAACTGATTTTGTGTTGGTCAAAAATGGTATGTTAAAAATTTTCCCAGAAATACTGAAACTAATGTTGAAAAATGTTTCTGTTAAATGGTTAGGAATCTCATTCAACACATCCAGAGAAGCCTTGTGTGATGATGCGTGATGATCAGCCTTGCATGCTGATTTGTGAAGAAAATCAAGGAAAAATTCTGAATATTTCTTCAGGCATTATAATAGGCAGCAAAGTATCTCTATCACTATCCATTTCCTTACCAGCTGCTTAGAAATGTCAATTTTCTACTAACCTTAGATCATCATTCTTGTAGTTTAGTAAGATACAGCAGGATTTCTTCTTTTCGCTGTCTCTTAATCTGGAAGTAGCAGAAATCTAAACTTTAAACAATGTTAAATTATCAGATAATCTTCACTGCAGCTGCCATAACACCATCTAGCTTATGGCCTCTCACAACAGTGGCATGCTGCTCCCAGCCTGTCTCTGTTTATCTTGTCAGTTCAGGTGGCTGGCTCCTCTGGCTTTCTCTTACTGTGTGCATGTGTGTAGTGCAGCAGGATATCTGAGTCTGGCATTGCTGCCGTAATGTAAATAATACAGTATAATTAGTATTAAAATATAAGGCCTAATGATATTCTAAGACTGTCAGTGGATCCCCTTGAGTATCAATTTTGGGACAATCTTATTTAATATTTTCCTTAAAGTACTTGGCACAAAATCAGGAGTCAATAATGAAATGTGCTGATCACAAAAGTTGTAAGCAATTGTTGGTATGGAGGAGGAGTGGGTCACCTTGAGGACTGAAGTAACAGAAACAGGGTGAAACTAAGTAGTTCACTTAAGCAAGGTCGTGCATTTAGGAATTAATATGAATGTCTATTATATGCTGGAAATACATCAGTTTTAAGCAACTGTGAGGAATAAAAAAGGCATGAATGTATTTGTTGACTCCAGAAAGTTTTATGAGCTTCCAGTAGAGAGGGAAATGCCAATGTCATTGTCTCAGCACTTATAAAAACACAAATGGAATGCTTTGTCCAGTTCTAGTTGTTCATGGAGCTGATGCTATGGTGAAATTCATAGAAAATTATAAGTATCTGTGCTCTATAATCAGATATGCTCCTTGAAAACTGAGGGATTGTGGTAAGGAGATTTTTATTCATGTCATAGTGCAAGTTTTTTTTGATAGGAACTATTATAGACACGTGGAAAAAACAGCTGTTTGCCATGTTTATATGTGAAAAAAACCCAATAATTTCTATTTGGTCTCAATGTAGTTGGCCTGAAATTCCAGTGAAATCTCACTCTTTAGTGGCAACATTTTGAAAGCTGGACTCACCAGGAAGGTCACGAAAGCAGTGGCTTCTGAAACAGGCTGAAATTATTATCACATTCACTTTCAGAGCGAGGCATTAATGTTAATACTTAAGTCAGGCTTCTTCATCTAAACCTCAATCTAATGATAGAAGGAGAAATTTATCTTAGTGGTTTGGAGAAATGGCAGAGTACTAATAGCTTGAGATAACCTATGGTGGTCAACTTGATTTTACTATTCAGACAATTAAATGGATAGAGGGAAAATAATGAACTTCATTCCTGTAATATCTTTTGGAGGTGGATCCAAAATTGAATGTTTCACCCTAACTTAAATCTGAACTAGAGCTATCTTAGTCTGTTCACAAAGATGACAACTGAGAGCTGAATGTCTGCGATAGCTCAGAGAAAAAAATGTAAGAAAGTGAAAATGAGAATAGCAGGAGCAGGGAGAAGATGAGTCCTCCAAAAGTAAAGCTGAAAAAACCCCACTCAAAGGCATGGTCCAAGAGACAAAAAGAGGACAACTCCATGAGGTAATGGAACTCACCAGGAAGTTGTGGAGAATAAATACCCTGTAACCAGAAGGTAGATTTTATGAGGTGCAAAGGAGCAAGAGTGTCATGGGAGCAGTACCAGCACAGCATCAGGGAAGAAGTTTGAGTTACCAGAAGCCAGGCTGCTCGCAAGATTGCGCAAATCATCTCCAGGCCCGAGGAAGGCTCTGCTGAGCCTGGTAATAATTCTCTGATGCTGCGTTAATGATGCGCAGGACCTCTCCCTCTGTTGTGCAGGCACTAACATGAACTTGAGAGTAGAAAACAAGTTCCCTCACATGTTGGTTTAATGCAGTTGTTCAAGGCAACCAAACTTCTCCTGCAATTTTGTTAGCCTGGTGCTTTTTTTACAGGGTGTTATGTATTGCTTTGATTTCTTTCTGTGTGACTGCGGAAGTGATTCAGTGTCTCTTTCAACCAAGGTACTAAGGGTGAAAGTAAATCATTTTCAGATATGCTTAAATTATTTAGAAGCCTAGGATTTAGCTACCCTGAGCACATTTTACTACATTCAACTATTTTAAGCCCCTTCACGTGCTGGTTGTGTAATTTTTAATAACTCAATGTAATTAGAGATAGCATCCTCCTCAAATATTTCAGTGTAACAATGTTGCTACCTGCATAGCTGAATCTCACACAGGAAGGGGAAGGAGATTTACAGTACTTTATAATGTTTCTGTTGATACTGAAGTATCTTACAGTGAGAAATGCCAGTACAATTGTCATCACAGTAGTTTATAGAGCAGTAAATCAACCGCTTTAAACTAAATAGCCATTCGGGGGGGGGGGAAGTGTAGTTTGCATTTAAGTGTTTTTGAAAATTCTATCCACTACCAAAATACCCTTATGTATTTTCTTGACTGTCACAACCTTTCTTATGGCTTTTGCCAGTGATGTTATACAACAGAACACGAAAGCTGTAGCATGATTTTTCAAACGGAGCCTACCTACGAACACGTCCAGGCATCCCCCTGGTAGACATTACCTCTCTGCATCCACCTCCTGAAATTGCCTTTCATATCCAGCTTGTATCATTGAAAGGGAATTACACCCCAAAGGCCCTGGAGCAGATCTTTGGAAAAAGTACTTTTCCTAGCAAGTCTTGGAGTAATTGCCTCTCAGCAGCCTGAGCACAGTGCCTGGTTTGGCAGTCTGACCTTAAACTCTAACCTCTAGATTTTATTACCATTATTGTCGTATCTGCTCCTCTGTCATTAAGAGACTTCCCAGTTTCACTTTATTCAGCTGGGAGCTTTAAACCCTCTGGCCCATAATTTCCTTGTCTTTTTTTGGCATTTCTTTTTCTCAGTCCTTTCATGATACTTGTCTGCTTAGTGACATGCCCTCTGTAAAACATAAACCGTAATTACTCTAGGATTGCTCATACTTGGCATAAATACTGTACTTGCAAGTATGTAGCTTATAGCAACACGTGTCACATTTAATTAAATTGCAAAGCTACATCTTATGTTGTCCTTCAGGAGAAAGAAAAGAGAGAGAGAGGAGGCAAACTTGTCTAAAAGAATTTTTCATTCCAGCTGCCACGTTTAGGCAGCACCCTTGCATAAACTGGGCATATTCATGGATGGATGACATATACCTTTCTCCTTTATTTAATTGACAGGATTAAATCCATGCTTTACAGGTAGGACAGTCATACTGCCCTCTTTTTTTGTTGTTATTGTGATCTATACCACTGGGTAAGAGTCTTCTGACCCGACCATAGCAGTCTACACCTGAGCTGGGACCACATTCTGGCTCCTTGTATGTGAGAGAAAATGGCATCTTCCTGGTGAGACTCATTTCATCCTAAGATACCCATCTTAAATAGGTCAGATAAATCATGCTCTGACACTGCCTCTTTCTCTCTGTCTATGCCAGGGGCCCAGGAGGACCAGCTCAGATTTAGGCATCTGCACTGCTGATGCCTGAACTTGCGTGAGATTAATTCCATCCCTGTCATCTTTACTTAAAAAAAAAAGTTACAGTGTAAGAATCCAAACTTTTTTTTTACCACTGAGATAACCATTCAAATTACACTGCAAAACACTGATGTCTGAGTATCATAAATAGTCCCTTCAAAAGAACTCCTGATTATTATTTTTTTTTTTAGCTGCTTGTATTGCCTTCATTCTTCTTAGAATAATAAGAATTTCTGTTCTCAAAAAAAAGCAACAGAAGCATTAGTTTACTGAAAGGTGGGAGTTTTATGGAGCTGTGCTTCTTCTAAGGCAATTTTCTCTTTAAAAATGCTGAAATTAGTTATTTTGAATTTCTCATTTTTATCAATTCTGTTTTGTCACTACCTGTCAACATAGGAAAAATGAAACATTATTGATTTAAAAGATTTCAACATTCTCTGGATTATTAGGGGTTTTGTTTAAATCCTGTCAGTGGAAAGTTTTTGAAACAGTAACCTTTGGTTCTTATACGGAATAACACCAAACTCAAAACCAATTCTGTTTTCTGTCTAGCTGTGGATTTCTTTAGACTCTGAAGCTTAAAAATGCTGGCTTAGGAAAGTCTACAATTTCAACAAAGCCCTTCTGGCTTTATACAATTGCAAATACAATTTAAATCTTGATCTTGGTTGGAGCCCTCTAAGCAGAGTTTTCAGTCAGAATCTAGGCCTGCTTAGCTTCCAGACGCTAATGATGTGAAGGCTGCTTGGATCTGTATCACTGTCTTTCAGGCTAGCCTTCAAACTGAACTGAACCGTAATCTGTAGTAATGCATAATGGACAACAGCGAGACGGGCAGTGTTAATAGCAACTCTGGTGGGTTTATTTCTGAAAAAAAGTACTGTGGTGGGTAGCTTTTATAGCCTCTTTAGCTAGAGTTCAAATTTTAACGTGATTTTTATTTTCTCCAGGAAATTCTTCAGTATCACTTTGTTAAAAGTCAATGTGAACTTGGAAATTATAAGATGTATGTTTATCAGTAATACATAGCACTTTGTGATATAGACCATAACCTTTTAAATATTTTTTAATGCTCAGAGTATTTTCATTAAGAGCTGGAAAATGAGATCCTAATGTTACTACATATGAATCACATTCATAAATAATTTTGACCCAGTTCTTACTGTTGCATCAAACTAATTTTGTGAGAGTAGTTCATGAAGAGGTCATCAAAGGTAATTAAAAATTAGAGCAGACTCTTTACTTACTTCTAGGACAATGTAAATACTATAGTATTCTAATCACAAATTTCTCCCAATTCTTCACTGAATATGACCAAACCATTCATGATACTTCATTATTCTTTTCTAAAAATATTGTCTGAAATTCTGTAAATCCTATAAATACATGTAAATCTGGTATATAAACCTATAACATGCTATCCATAACAGTTTAGCACTTGCTATTCTTAAGCAATCCCAACCTTTGTTATAATTCAGACTTTTCAAGTGATTTTTTCTTGGTGCTGTTTTCCTGTCCAAGTCCTGTAATTCATATCTCACTAATTCCTTATCGTACCTGACAGTTGAAGGATTAGTGAGTGCTTTTTTTGTACAGTTTTAATATAGCTAATTTAAAGAGGCATTTGACATGGAATGTGGAAAGAACTATTTCATTGTTCAGCAGAACACGTTTTCATTAGAGCTGCATCTGGCTATGGTAGTTGACCTTTACTTGAATGTAAAAATTAATGCTTTGTCTAAACCAAAACATAGATGATTTCCCTGCAAATTACCAGAGGAGGTCTTTGATAAATAGTCACAGCACTTTAAAACAAAATTACTTTGAACATCGTGACAACAGGAAAGCAAAATATTTGTTAATATATTTCAATAGTGCATGGGCATTTCATTTTCATTCTTGTTGGCTGTGATGTGTGGATTCTTTAAAAAATAGTATTTGACTACTATTTACAGATCTACTGACATTCCTCAAGCACTTTTACAGTGCTTATTTCTTTTCAACATATCTCCTGTCATGGACTTATCTGCAAAATGCATTGACATATCTGTAGCTGGAAGCTGCACTAGCAAGAAATCAGCCAACTTAAAAAAAAAGAATCTTACCTGAATCTTCCTTGAGAAATATATAAATATATATAACAACTAGTGCTCAGTACTTAATAGGTTTCCTTTGCTACCTGGATACTTATTACATATTTATTTCACAAATATTCTGCTTTCCTGTTTTTTAATTTATTTTTTCCTGGCTTTGGTTTTTTTTTTTTTGGTAGGTTGGTTATTTTATTGTTGATAGTGTCACTACTCATCATTGTGATTCTTTAATTTATTATTTACCCATCATCTAAAGGGTACAGAGATTATATTTTTTTATAGTGTGCAGTGAATATCACTTTGGTATTTTCTGCTCTGGGTAGAAAGCTCACATTTTCTCTCTCTCACACTCTACCCCATGATCCTTGTATCATTGCTCCAAGTTTGGTAAGTGGATACCAGTACCTTAGTAGTGTGTATCTTATATCAACAATTTCCTATGTTCAGGCCGTATAAACTAATGGAAAATATGGGGTAATATTTATCAGTAGAATAATTCTGACTGTATGGACGTCACTTTGGATCCAAGTAACACACAGAAGTCCTCCTCCTCTCCCCTCATGCCTCACATAACAGTACTTCACATTGCAATCACAGAAAGGATTTACAACAATGATTTCTGTTTGATAGAAACAAACCATGGAGTTGGCGTTAGGAGAGTAAGATGTACTCTGTAGTTCCCAATTCCAGACACAGCATGGCAAACACTCAGCCTGTGCAAACCAAGTAATATTGATATCAGTATTAAAATAATCCTTTTGAGTCGGTTGCATAACTAAATGACAAGTAATCTCTTGCTGCTAAGCTTACTCAGAGTCACTCTGATTTTTACCCAGTGACAAATATTGTCTATTAACCTCAAGTTATGCAAGCAGAACAAGCTTGCAGCTTCACCACCACTCTTTGATCCTTGATTTTTTTGGTCTTGTCTAGGTCTGTCTTTGTCTACAAATCTTCTGAGGTCAGAGAGTCTGCTGATCAGACATTTTCTGACTGCTTCAGCATGGAATCACCCTGAGGCTCGAGTTACTGAAGCTAATAGCATTATCACATAGTTCAGGAAAAATATTCCCCTCCCAAATGATTTTAAACAATTAAACCTGTTATCCTGTATACTTTCTCACTTGTAGTAGTCACCTAGCATAGATAGCAAAGCAGTCTTAGAAGACAGTCCTCTACTTAGTTTCAGCAGAATTTGATCTCCTAATGATTATCATTGATTACTGGTGATGGTGATTACTGTTATGGTGTGACATTTTGGTATCTTGACTTCCTTTTTTTTTTTTTTTTCCAATGTAGTGATTAAGGAAGCAAAGTTATTTCATCCTTAATGAATGGTTGAAGAATGTCTATGTTGCTTTTACTTTCTAGGCTTATGGCACTTCTGTATTAACATAGGAGTTTTTTATAGCCTATTCACTGTTATGAAGCTAAAGTAGAAGCTAGTAACATTAATGAAGCTTGTTTAAAAAGGAATGGATTTGGGCGTTTTAAAATACAGGATTATTTCGAGCTATTCTATGAAAGTGTGATATCCTCAGTGAATCACAGAAGATAACACAGAATTAAAATCAAAGTTGAATATATCTTTTTAAGTCTGTGGAATTTAAGCCAAATTCATCCCTGCTAATATCGAATAGGAGATTCCAGGTGGAAATGGTGGTGGAGGGTTAGCTACATAAAATAAGGAAAATAGGGACATTATTTATTGGATTTGTGATGAAAATTCTATTTACTGCTCTGTTACATAATTATAAATGGGCTTGAGCTACTGTATAATCCAGTTGTCTGGAAGCCTTTCAAACCATGAGTAATCAACACCATTCATGACATTGAACTCGCTCGCAGTGAATAGGATTGATTAGAGCTACAGCCCAGAACATTGCTTAGTTAGCTATATAAATGTTTCTAGCTAACATTTTCTAATAGCAATAGAGTACAGTAGTACAAGAGTTGTTTATTGTTGACATAAGCCTGGTTGTAATGTTGGTACTTGGCTTCTGTTTTAAGGTTAACAGGGTAGGCATGAACAAATGCAAAAGAGCATGCATCCCATTGCTTAATTGTCATATCCGAAATCTGGGGGTATCTGTATGGGGAGATTTAGCTGTGTGGGGTCCCATTAATCACAGGATCACAGAATCATTTGATTGGAAGAGACCTTTAAGATCATCGAGTCCAACCATTCACCTTGCACTGCCATGGTCCCTAAACCATGTCTCTCAGCACCACATCCACACGTCTTTCGAACATTTCCAGGGATGGGAACTCCACCACCTCCCCAGGCAGCCTGTTCCAATGCATGACGACCCTTTCTGTAAAGAAATTTTTTCTAATATCGAACCTAAATCTCCCCCGGCACAAGTTGAGGCCGTTTCCTGTCGTCCTATCACTTGCTACATGAAAGAAGAGACTGACCCCCCCACCCTCACTACAGCCTTCTTTCAGGTACTTGTAGACAGTGATGAGGTCTCCCCTGGGACATGTCACAGCATCACATGGCTGAATCCCCTTTATATAATTTTAAAAATTTACCCTACAGTAAACAATTGAGTCTGATGGTATGGTTGTACTGACTTGCGTTCACACTGTCTTTCTCTCTGCTAGGGCATTTCTATGTTTTCTGTGCTACGATATTATTTTAAGTGGTTAAAATGACTATATTATTAGCAGAATAATGGCATTGTCATAATTTTCATTATGGATTCTGCCTTTCAAGTTTCATGATTCAGGTATAAAAATTTCCTTCAGACACAGTGTATTGTACAAAATGTGATCCAGAAAAACTTTTATTTGTTTTTATTTGTTCTGCAGAAAAGCTCAACTGGGCATTTTCCTTAGATGGATAAGCATTCATCTCATGGGTGAAAAAAGAAGAAGTTTGGAAATCTTCTTACTTTTTCCAACTTACCTGCAACTTGGGCACCGGTGTGAGGTAAGCCACTACAAGCTAATTTCCAGAAAACTGAATGAACTGGAGGGATCTCTACAAAATTTTGCAGCCAGTTCCTTTTTTGAACTCCTCCTAGGGAAAGATCTGTTACAGACTTCAGTTTGCAAGATGTTGCTCTGCGCTTGAACATCTTAGAAGCACCATAAAAAATCTTTGTGCATACACAGCAGAAATTTCTTTGGTGAAAGTGGGGCATGTGAATTTATCACACATTGAGCTGAAAAAGAAAGAAAAGAAAGGAAGATAAAGGGAGCGAGAAAGAGAAATCGAGAAGGGAAAGCAGAAGAGAAAGCAGAAAAGAGTGAGCAAAAGACAACAAAAGAGCAAGAGCGAGGGGAAGAGAGACAGTTCTCTATCCATAGAGTTTGAAGACATCACTGCAATGTAATGGAGGAGGCAAGGTCTGATCCAGTTAGCCGAGACCCTGTCACTTCAGGATCCTTTATTTAGGAGGCAATTACAGAAAAGCTCCCAGTGGTACAGTCTGCCTTATGCACCTCCATGGCCTCGTTGCCCTCCAGCCTTACTCCCCCCAGCCCTATCACCTAGCCCTGCTGCAAGGGAGGAGCAGAGCAACCCCAGTACTGTGACAGCAAATTGCAGGGGCAGACTGGGATGTAGCAGCTGCTTTCCGCTGCTTCCTCTTCTCCTGAGCTAAGAGATGAGCTATGTTACATCCAAAGAAAATAAGGGGTTTCTGCCCCTTTTCTTGTAGGTAAAGATCCAATCCATTATTCTGGTAATTTCATTTTAAGAAGTATGTATATTATGGAGTAAATGAGGACTGCACAGACTGCAAGCTGTGAAACAAAGCTTTCAGAAAGGCTCAGGTTTTTTACTTTAAAGCGTGAGTGGGTATTGCTGAACCTTTAAAGGCAGACCAATTTTCCCTGTAATTTGTAGAAGTCACACATTACTCAATCTGTTAAACCACTGTAGGTATATGTATGAGCATATTTTGGTCCCAGCTTTAAATTTGTTTATTTTTATTTGTCAGAACTTCTCACTGTCTCGATGTCATTTCTGGTAACATATTAACACTAACTGCCTTGTAGCTGAATTTTTCAGCTTCCATGCTGAGCAGAATCAGTTCTGCTTTTAGGCTAAGCTTTTCCACAGTGATTGGCAGGAATGGATGGCAAGGGAAGTTCTAATTCAGTGCTGTAGGAGACCTCAAAATGGTTGTGCTGATTATTATTTTGGAATAATAATAATGCAATGATTTGTGTTTCACTTCTGCACTGATGGGTGTGCTTTGGGGAGCTATCACCACACTGAAATCCCTTAGAGTTGCTGCCCTGCATCTAGACCCGTTTCCTTCCTCTGAGGGACAGAGGAGACAAGGGTGTTGAAAATGTTTATATGACTCATTATCTGAAAGAGAAATTGATGTTTTATAATAGCTAAAAAAGTCCCCATAAGAGCTGGAAGTTTAGTGCGAATTCGTGTAGCAGGGAAAATTTAAGGAGTTTAACCTGTTTGGTTTTTTTAAGATGGAACAGCTAGATGGTTCAAATCCTAAACACTGAGCTCTAGCTGGTTTTTTTTCATATTTGCAGTAAGTAATGAAGTATCAAGTGGGTAGAAACACCAACAAATTAGAATAGTACAATGTGAGATCTGCACTGTGTTTCTGAAGTGATTCAGTGATCAAAAGAGATCTCTGTCTCTTCCCAAGTGATTTGGATCAAAATTTTAATCCTCTAAATCATGCATTTCACTATGTAGTACGAGACAAGGCTCTACCACATACAGGCATACCTGAAAAAAAAAAAGAGAACTGTTTTGCCATGGAATATCTCTGTAAGTTCCCAAGTCAAGGAAAAGCCATGAGCATCTATATTTTAGCTCAGCTTTGTTGGCAGAGGTAGCACTTGAACAAGAGATCCAATCAATAATACATCATTAGCCTGCAGGAAGAGGACCAGCTCTGTTGTCCCATTCTTTCTCAGATGACCCAAGAAAAGCATACATAGACAATACCATTTGACCATGAAGAAAACATATGATGACTGCTTTAGCTATCAATGAGTCAGGAATTTCTATATATTTTTTTCATACGGAAAACAAATAAACAAACAACAGATCTGGCAAATATGAAATCCATATTTCTGTGACCATAGACATTCTTAAGAAATACAGTCAAATGTTATTGCCCCCGTCAGATAGAAAACAGAGATATTTATGGGACTTAATGACCCATAACTGTATACTTATTTCACAGATATGTAGTTTCTAGCGCTCTATTTGGCTGGAGAGATCTCATCTGAATAATGGCTGCACAGTCATTTCTGCCAAACCACAGTGCTTCTGCATCTCCCCTTGCTCTGACTCTTCCATGCAAGCATGCTCCCACTAGTACCGGCTCCTTGCTGATGTGCCTACCCCACCATTGCTCCTCTGTGCTCTGTCACATCCATCACCATGCCTGCCCACTTCTTTTGCAGATATTTAATTATGTAAGAGTAGTAGATACTATAGCTGTATAATGGATCAGAAGGGCACTTAAGCTGTCCCCACAAAAAAGAGAAAAGCAATGTATTGAATAAACAGGCACCAGGAAATTGTCAGAGCAGAAATGAGGTTAAAAATCCTGAAACAGAGGTTTGTTGCCAGGATATGGCTGGGGAATTTTGATGGTGGTAGAAAGTCAGAACCACATTAATATTCAATAAGCAATGCAGAGATGAAAGAAAGAATAATGCTTGCAGTAACTACTTATAAATTTGGCTCTTAGCAAGTTTTCATTTGAAAATGCAGCACTCACTGATAGGCAGAGGAGGATGCTCAGATGCAATTTGGGGAATATAAAAAATAAGGAGTGATGGAGATTACCATCCCTTTTACCCACCCCTGATCCTGGATCATTCTCCCAGCTTTGTGTTTGGGTCACGGAAGTATTTTATTTTTTTTTTTTTTTGTCTCCTAAAGAAACAGACCTCCCTTGTAACATGGACCTTACAAAGATGTCCCTATTACGAAAGGGGGAAGTTATTTTACATTCTATCTGGGAAAGAAATGGCTTACCTGAGCTCTGACATTGTGACAGCTGTCTTGGAGCTGGTATTTTAGCTTTATATCTTCCATTAATCGAGCAACAGCTATCCACAGACTCATTTCACCTTTGGGTTACACTTGTTTGTAAGCTATTTATTTCACTGGCTTTTTGTCCTCCCCCTGCTTTCTCTCCCCTTTGCTCTGCAGCTTTCTACTGTTGGCTTCTGGGCCAGAGAAAATATCTGTGTCAAAAGAGTAAATTGGTAGTCTCAGCTATTACTCTGAGTCCCACTTAAGAAGATGAGGTAGGATTCCTTGGTCCCTGAACTGAAAAGAACCTGAAGTAGAGGATATATGTTGCCAGAAGAAAAATAAAGAAATGCACGTAACTGAGCAGGGTAACAATGAAAGATTAAATAATAGCTGTAAGGCTGGAAACCTAATTAGTCTCCAGAAAATGTTGAATTTCAGTCATCGCTATGTTCCTAACAACAACTTTCAATGGGGGTTGCTAAGACAAAGGTTTTTGGGATACTATATGAGTATGTTGTAAAGGACATTAAGAAGCCTTGCTAGAAGAAATTTTGAAAGGAAAGCTTTATTCTTCCCCTTCTGCTTTCCTCACTCTTTTATGTATTTCGCTTTTTCCATTTTCTTTTCCATTATGCTATGCTCTTCCTCCTTACTTTTCTTGCCAATCCTCATTATAGTCCACCATTTTGTCTTTATTGTGATCCTGGTAAATCCTTTGTACACATAAAATCGTACTCAGTACAAATTATTCTGAATTAGAGACGCAGCTACTGAGCTTTAAATTGTTTAGATTCCAGAACCACCAGGTGCCAAACACCCTTTTCTCTTAGTTACATGCCTTGGTGGAGATGAGAGTGCTTAACAGCTCACAGATTTAATAATGGCTGATATTATAGCCCTAAGAGCATGCAAGGACGCATTTCCACAGAAGAGCTAGATGTTTTTGAGTCTTTACCTGCAACATCAACACGATAAGCCATGCATGCACATATGTATATATGCATGTGTAAAGAAACAGAAAAAAAGCAGCATAATGACAAGGTAAGCCTCCAGATCGGAACAGTATCCTGGTATTGCTGTTGATCAGGAATATTCTCCTGCTTGTGAGTGAAAGGAATGATTTGTGTCTTTGACCCCATCCCAGTGGATCAGTATATGCATGGCAAATCCTGGTATGTCCTTTGGGGCATTTACAGGATCATGGACTTGCCCTCTGCACCAAGCTGGCCACCGTTGCATGACAAATCATGAAACTCCAACTGTGAAAATTATGGACTCCGTCAATCTGTCAATCCAGGCCTGAAAAACAACTGCTGGCAGAAGTACCCTTGATGAAAATTTGTTCTAAATGTGGTAATATTTGTAATCCCCTGTAGACGGATTTCAGTGGCAAGATATTCACTAAGCCTCTCCTAGTGACACAATGTACCACTCCTACAAGAGTTTGGAAAACACCTGTACTCAGCAGACACTTGTGTGTGGTGTGATGTGATGCTCACATTTCTTGATAATTATCTGCTTTTCAGTTCAAAAAACCTTCCGTTTGTAGTGGAACAAACACTATTATTATGCTGAACTGAATGTACCATTTTCATAATTGAAGCTCTACAAGAGTCCATGTTATGCTTGGTATTCAACTTCAATTAACATATCCTCGTTAATTTTCATGCTCTGTGAAGTTCTTATTAGTGTTTTTCTTTTCTTGCAGCTAATTTTTTAAAAAATATATTCCAGATTTATCAGGACTTCAGTTTTAATAAATACATTTATTTTTAAGAGTGTGGAAGTGCAGTTGTACACATATGCTTTTCTACTAATAGGAATACAGATGAAGAATTATCTTTTAAACAAAGAAAAGGAAATGGAATAGCTATAGCATAACAATGTATAACCTAAAGGAATTCTCTTTTGGAGCTTCTAATACCTGGAGTCTCCTTTTAATATATCAATGAGAAACACCAGTTTCAAGATTTTGTATTCACCACACTTAGCTAGTCAACATTCTTTTTGAACCAAAAGTAACTTATTTCTCAAGAAAATTTAACAAAGCTTTTAATCTTTTTTAATTTGATGGATTCTATATCAGGCTGAACTAAAAAAGTACAATTTAATCTTCTGCTTTATGTTTTCTTCATTTCTCTTTTTTAATCTTTTTTTCTATTTCTTATTCATAGCACTAAAAGGAAGTAAGAAAGTGGAAGACAAAGCGATCAAATATATACGTTTCAGTAATATAATGGAAATTTTATACCTATTGAAAGCATTTTCAGGAGTGCAATGATTTTTTTATGCTTACTTATGTTCTTGACTCTTCCTTCTTCCAGGGTTATGATCTACTTTGACAGGACTCTTTTTTTCATTTCAGACATGGTTTACAGTGTTTATTGAATGCTCAGGGGGTTTTCTGGGGTTTTTTTTTTGCTAATTCTAGAAGATGTTGATATATTATCACGATTCCAGCAAATATATGAAAGTTATTAACGGTTTGAAGGAATGAAAACTTCATTCGTCTGAATAGCAAAATGGTCAGTGAAACAGATGTCATGATTGTGAGATTATAATGTGATATCTTGTAAGGAAGAATATAACATGGAAGTCTCTGTAGCTACATTGCCCTACTCTGTTGAGTTATGGCTGGCTGGATGGAGACAGTGAAGAGACAAGTCAGTTTTGAAAGATATAGCTTTGGAGTCAGACAAACTTCAGCCTTGACTCATAAATTCTTTCAGAACAAAGAAAAATAGAGTATTAAATTGCATTATCATATGAAATTGTTGCCTGATTGTATTATTACAACATAGCATAAAATTTTGCATTAGAGAAACTGCTGGGGAATGACTAACAGATATCAATTGACTTCAGGTTGTTCAAGGGCTAGGCTCAGAGCGGGACGGCAAGAAAGAGAATAAGGTTTTTCACAGATGAAAAGTATGTGGGAATGTATGAAGGCTAGTACCACAGCCTTGTCTGGAAGCTGTGTGAACATAATACAAACCTATGGAGAGCTCGGAATAGGTAACCTTATTGCTAAGCTGTTCTGAAGACTGTAGCATTTGCTTTCTTTGTTTTTACTGGTAAAGCCGTGTCAAAATATTATGGCAGTGAAAAACATTTTAACACCCTTAAAGCAATATTTATCTAGGAACCTCTCCTACATTTTGTCAGGCCCTTCATAGGTGGAAGTGGACAGCCGGGACCATGCCTAGTCCATGGTCAAGCTGTAAATGTTATCTCCAATCTTTAGTCTATCTGGCAGGTTTTATTTTTTACACAGTAGATGGTAGATAGTAGATTTGAAATATGAATGCATGTGCCGAAAAAGGCCAAATCCTGACAAAATATGGGTGACTAAACTGTGTTTTCTACTGAAGATAATTGTTTGGTTAGATTCTTTTCTCTTTTTCTTACTTAAAATGTTATGATTATGACATCCCTGTCTTGCAATGTTTTAATTTTATAATGGCTTTTATAACCTTTTCATTCTCAAAATATAACTGCTTACAGTAAAGTAAAAAAAGGTACTTGTCTACTAGAAATGAAACTGCCGCAGTATTTGTCATATTTGAACACACTCTTCATTAGCACTTGGGGCTGTGAGGGAAAAGGGAAGAAAACAAAGAGCTGGCTACAAGCACAGAAGGTCTTAATGTCCTCTTAGTTACTATTCTGCACACTATTCTCTTCATTTTAAGGTTGATATTGACCAGCGCTCATTAGGGCATTATTTTAAGGCAATACAGTAACAGAAAATGAAAAGAGAATACTCCCCAAACTGTGACAAAGTTTTTACTCTTGTGAGGATTCACCTGGTAATAATTGCAGTCTGTCAGTCCTCTGGAAGCTGGAGCAGGTTTGACAGACAACTGATTCATGCACAGACTTGGTACTAGGAACATTTCTGTAGTACTGCAGTGGCAACAGCTGCAGAGGCAAGTGTTTTAAGCAAGCTTGAGTCACTAGGATCTTTAATGCTTCTCTCACTTCCATACAAAGCATTTTCTGGCGTTGATTATTTTAACTCACTGGTCTCTGACAAGGAAATAGTGGAGACAATCCTCTTCAGATGCCTGTGATTGTGCAACAGCAGGGGACACCGTTTGAATATACACATAAGTCCAGCTTTGGTGTTTATGTTGTACTTGACTCTGGGATGGATTTCAAGCTCTCTCATAAAGCCAAGCATCTCCTTCTGTAATTTCTCCAACAATGGGCCAATGCTGGTGGCAGCAGGCAGTGAGCAGTAGTACTGAATAACACAGATGGTGGTACATCTGACAGTGTGGATTATTCTACAATAACAAAATGGTTGTCATTTTTATGCTTGCTATTATGAGGCCACCTGTATTCACTCTGCTGTTGGGCAATAGGAAGTGATGGGAAATAGGAGTGTGTTGGGCTGAGTGTTGCGTATCTACACACTCTGTGTGTACATGTACAGAGGCAAACATACAGAGAGATATGTACATAGACACATGTAAATGTGTATGTGTACATAGACATGTGTACAGAGGCATATAATGAAAAATTATAGGTTTGTTTTTCTCATGGACAGCAGAAAATTTTGAATTCTGAAATTTGCAGAAATATTTGATCATATTTATTGGTTCTTAAGAGATCTTCCTTTTTAAAATACAGTGTCATTTTCTGAAAAAAGGAATACTTCTTTCTCTATGATGTCAGGAATGGGGTGCTTATTTAATACTTGTATCCCAGAAGCTATCAGTATCCCACAGGATAAGAAAGATACAAAGCAGCCTGCAGCCATCAGCATGTTTAAATCCAGTCTCCAGGCTCAGTTATTCTGGTAGCCACAACTTGTCTAAGAAGCAACAGTGCTATGGTATCATCAATCCTGTTGCTGACACTGGTCTCCCACCCTCACCTAGGTCTCTCCTCTATGAGAGGTTCATGGGAACAGCATGCTTCTTTCTCTGATAGGTTCTGTCAAGGAAGATTTTGCCCCTGTGGATGCAGGTATTTCTGCATCACATTAATCTGTAAAAAAGGACTGGAGTCTGATGATGCATGTGATGTGATAATATGAGAAAAGTCATGATTCCAGAGAAAAGTTTCTTGTGTGGTCATAAAGTAATATTAAGTAGATATTATTTCCTTAATGAGAGGGGAAACATCAAAGGATGAATGTGCAATAATCCAGCAAGAAGAAACACCACAAACAAAACCCCAATCATTTGGCTGCTGTGGCTGGACTTCTAGTACAAGATAAAAGGTAGGTCTGCCAATCCCTCTTCAAGAAAAAAATATGTAAAAATAACGGAAATTTTGACCTTCAAACCCAAAGCTTTTCTGGAGGGAAACCTAGAATGTTTGTATTTTACACGGGATCTGCATGATAATACTGACCTCCTGTCCATTGTGCCCTTGCAAAGAAGGTCATCTTTGCTCTCAGTCCAGAAATATTCTCTAGATTTCTTAAGAACAGAAAACTTCTGCACATTAACATCTGGGTGCCTAAGGGGAGAATCTTTTCTATCTTTTGAAGGTCTGTGTGTATACCTACTGTTACTTATTCTTGAATATTTCTTACTCTGTCCTACAGTGTGGTCCCTGCAGGTGATGTTCAGCCTTTCTCCTCCCTGCCAGCCCATTTTGAGGAGACAGAAATCCTCACAGCTGCACAGATGCCACATTCACGCACAGGTAAGGATCCATCCAGGAGCCAGAGTACCTGGCACATACAAACCACAGCCTGCCTTTTGGCCAAACACGAGGTACCCTCACAGGGAGCTCCAGCAACAAATAAAACTGATGCTTCTCCCCCTAGAGCTGTAACACAGAAGAGTGTTTACCCCAGTGCAAACGTTTTGATCTATTTTAGGTTGGAGACACTGATTTGTGCTTTTTATACTGGTAAACAGTTTTCCTATCCTAAGCAGGGTAACAAGACTGTAGAACTTTGCTTTTCAGACCTTTATCTGTTTTCCTGAAAAGAACTTCTCTGACCAAACTGGAATAAATAAAACCTGAAAATCAAATGAAGGCCAAAACCATTTTAGTTTACAACCATTTCTTAAGGTGATGAGGATTTCACTCTGTCATTATTTGGTCTTTAACCATTTATCTGACTGAGTATAAAATGACAGCTAAAGGCTTCTCTGATTCATGTGTTTCTGAAAATTCAATAGCAGGAAATAGACAAAAACAAGTACATAAATTAAAATTCAGCAGACAAACCTTTACTTGAGAAGGGTGATAGTTACCTGTAGGAATTAATAGGTCTGTAGGACAATGTAACTGCTTCTTTCACCTTGCCCTTCACAGAAATGGCGTGTTGTCCTCTTCACCCCAGTCCCTAGAAGCCCCCTAAAATAAAACACCTTTCAGACCTTAAAAAAAATCTACCCTCAATTTTTCAGTAGAAAAAAAAAAATGATAGAACAGGCATTGGCACCTACAACAGTCAGGGCAAGATCTGTTTTTTCCTAAGAAAGTAAGTCAAAAGTAAGTGAAGTCCTGGAATGGAATCATGTCTAGGATGTTCTTAAGGTAAAGAATTCAAGGTGAGAGGGTGGGAAAAAAAAAAAGAAAACCTCAAACTCCCACACCTTGGAAATTTTAATGAGTCTCAAGAGAAAAATGACATGTATGGTCCTCTGATGAACTAACTTTGGCTAGTGGTTTTCCAATAGGTTAAACAGAATTTACTGAGGGTGACTCTATATCAGGCCTCAAATCTACTTTTTCTGTACAGATATGACCATAAAGGCCTTTTTTCTTTCAAGAGCCAGTGAGAGGTCCTTTCACAGTAATATGAAAAGGGAACAATTATATTCAGTAAGATAAGTTTTATCTCTCAAAACATGGTGTGGTGTTAAATCCCTGTATATAAATGAAGTCACAAGATAAAACAATCCAAATGGAGTAAATTTAGAGCTACCTGAGTCCAGATGTAGCAGGAATCCATTGCAGATCATTTTAAACATTAAATGAAAAACTCAGGGACTCAGACGTACCTGTGGAGATTACATCAATACCAAGGTAGAAGTTGAACAGAGTGTCCCATTTTACCTATTGTAACTTAGATCAGTCCGATTTCAATTTTAAAATATAAAACCATTCCTATATCAGAAGATTGGATTTCTTTATTTCCTAGAAGAGCTATTTGATGATATATCTAGTTAGTTGTCCTCTGTCTTTCTCCACTTCCTCTTCCTCAGCTTACATTTTCACAGTATTTTAGAAAATCCTTGTACATATTACTAGCATAAAAGACAGTAAAATACTGTGTATGCCACAGTGTTAGTGGAGGGAACAAATATTTTGCCTGCTGCCAGTTATTTTGACCATGCAGTGCCAGCCATTCTAGTTTTGCATGACTGTGTTATTTGGGCTTTTTTTTTTTTTTCCCTATTCTGTTTGTGAGTGTGAGACCGGTAGTTTTGTATTAATGACAAAGATGTTTGAACTGCAGTAGCAATGGTCTTCAAGTGCAGATAAGGAGCAACATGAGGGATAAGACTTCCACATTAGAAATAATTATGAACGATGAACATCTATGTGGTCAGGGGATCATGGATAACTTACTAAACCAACAGGCAGGCTAATCAGAGGCCTCAGTCTATTCGCTGTAGGTTTTATAAAACTATTTTTGCCATCTTAGGTCGTTGGCAGCACATTTGTGTGAGGTCTTTGTCTGAAAGTCTTGTTAAAGGAATCAGAAGTGATAGAGACAGATAAGCATTTGGTGTAACTTTTTTGATAGTGATTCCATGTCTAGAAGAAGAGGTATGCGCTACCCTTCCTTTTGTTTATTTGGTCTGTGCACTTAACTCCACACTTTGTCTCTACCCATACCCATACCGGTAATCTTTAGATTAACTTGGAGATTTCTGAGGAAATTCCTAGCCCAACTTTAATTGTTATGTATTATTTATCGTCTTAAATATAAACCCACTAAAGTCATCTATTTGAAAAAGGGTTAAGGGATCATTGTCTTCAGATATGGGCCAGTGTCTCTTTCCTCGCACCAAATAGACTCAAACCCATTGGGCTAACCCAGTCAAAACTGAACACGGTTCATCATTTTGAAAGTTATTAATGCTGCAGAGCTGTTTGAAAATAGAAGGCTTGGTGAAGAGGAAAACTCTGTAACATCCGTGCTTGAAGAAAAAATACTACAGCTTCTTAAAGTACCAGCCAACAGAGAATCCACACAGGAGATGTTCATTTAAGCGGTCCCACTCACAAAGAAAGGCTTGCATTGCAGTTTACATCATCCTAGATATGAAAGTCAATAAAATTTGATCCAAGGAAACCAAGCCTCTACTTTTTTTTTCCAGAACAGCAATCTTGGGTCACGTTTTCTGGCTACCTTATTCTGTGAAAAT
This sequence comes from Bucorvus abyssinicus, assembly GCA_009769605.1. Classification (NCBI taxonomy): domain Eukaryota; kingdom Metazoa; phylum Chordata; class Aves; order Bucerotiformes; family Bucorvidae; genus Bucorvus; species Bucorvus abyssinicus. Next base: position 10,135,603 of record CM020030.1, read on the forward strand.
AGTGGTTCATAATATATGAGAAAGTAAAGTAATAATTGAAGTAGCACTAGTACCAAAATTACAATAAATTAAAAAAATATATGGTGGTTTTTTCCTAAATGTTTTAGGATATGTTTGGTACAACCCTGTGTTGTAAGGCCATATCTAGCTTATGTTTAAATTTAAAGCTTTAATCCTGACTGTGTTTAGCTTTGAAACATCATGGACTAAATCTCCAAATCTTCTTATCTTTAAAATTATGTCAGCAGCTATGACAAAATGACATCTGTTCTGAGGCTCTAAGAAGCATACTGCATTACTTGACACTCCGTTCATTCTCGTTACTTCACAATGTCTGCCTCCCACATAACAGATGCAGCGATTCCGTTGCTGAGTGTATAGGAATCAGCTGATAACCGTACTTAGTCTCTGGTTAATAATCAGTATTTGCTGCTTCTATTCCAATGAAAAATGACAGTATTTTGTAGATTTGCATTGGTTGGAGGGATGTGAGAATTTTTCTCAAAGTAGGGTGGGACAACACTTTTTAAAATTTTTTCAATTTCAGGGACTTGAAGGTAGGAGAACAGCACAGAAAAACTGCTTGCTATCTCTCTTCACCATTCATTGTGTGCATTTAGTCTGTCAGAAATACTCTGCGGCTGCAGTAAATGCTGAGCAGAGATTGATCACGGGCCATTGTTCCACAAGACATGGCTGAGGCAAATTAATAGCTTGTTGCCAGGGAAAGGGGGTGGAGGTCCCATTCCCACCTTTCCTATTCCCCCTGGTATTCCTGGCCCTGGGCTCCTGCTCCTTACCTTGTCTGGGGAATTAACTCCGTGGTTTCCTCAGACCACTCGCATGTCTTTCTAAAGTGTCTAAGGGATGGGAAGCAAACCCTGCAAAAACCTGGGTGGTTCTCTGGTGAAGGGAAAAAGAGTGAGCAGGACGGGCCCTTCCCCTCACAGGAGCAATATGCTTTTGATGAGCTAAGCTGTTCCCCCCATTCACTAGTGGCCCATCTGTCCAATAGTCCCTCTGCACCAGAGTGTTGGATGTGTTTTGCTTTACACAGAGTCTGATTGATCACTGCTGTGTAATGTAATGCTCCAAACAGCACGACAGCTCCAGTGGTTCAGCCCTCCAGCAATGACTTTCTATAGCTACAGCTTCCCACACCTGCTTTCTGCAGCCAAACATAGTGATACTAACTGGTAACAACACAAAGGATGGTGAGATTTCACAGAGGTGTTACCCCCTACAAACCAATACCATTCTTGTAGCCTCTGAAGTGCCACGTGTTGCTTCACAAACATACCTGTTTCTCCATGGACTCTGGCAGTGCTATTTTTCTGGTCTCTGAAGCCCCAAGGCTGAGCAATGTTAGTCTGTTGTCTCTGACAGAGTGGTGTTCCCCCCATTATCTGCCACTGTGGAAAGGGATATTTGCTCTTTCCCAGTGAGCCTGTGAGACAGGAACAGCAATCTGTGGGCCTCTGGTGCTACTCACCGGGTGTCGCTGCTGGCTGTGACCTTAGCACTACTTACTCACTGTCTTTTTTGGGCATTAATGGAAGTTTACTCACCTCCAAATCACAGTGAGAGTTTTGTCTTGTACCTCTGGAAGCCTCCAGTGCCTTTCATCTGAGTGCAAACATTGGTATTTTCTGATTTCTGTCCAACCAGATGTTATTGGCTTGCAACCTATATTTGACCAGTCCCAGACTGTAATCTAGCACTGCTAAATATGGAGAAAGGTCTGGCTTTAGAGTGGTTTTCCATGTTTCCTATTTAGATTTTCAGCATATTATGAAAAAACATGTAATACGCTGAAAATTGCACAGTCATACACGCTATTTCAGGGATAGTGGGTAGCAAAAATAACTATTGAACTGAAGTATTATCTAGTAAGGCTAGGGGGACATGCTTTCTTACAACAAATATAAAATTGTCAAAGACTACCTGCTAATTTTTTCTAACAAGAGAGCTCCATTTATGGTTCAGTTTTTGCTGTAAAATATCTTTTGTATATTTGAGATGAAAACCAACCCTGTAGTCTTCTTTTAATTGTTTTCTTCTGTTTCAGTCCCCAATAGAATTCAGACTTTCTTTTAGACCTCTTTATGTCCAATGCCTTACAATCATCCAACTTTCCTTCTTCAGGAGAATTAGTTACATAATTCATGGTCTCATTCTTCATGCTTCCTAGGACATTCCTGACACTCAAGGTGACAGGAGAAAAATCAGTATCAGTCATTTCCCTTTGGTTATTCATAACTGTATGTAGTGAACAAGTTTTTACATACGTATATATATTTTATTTTCTTAAAAAATATATATTTTAGTGATCATAGAGGATACCGAGTCTCTTGATCCTTGTCTTTGCTTTCTGTTTCTTGGAGCCTCAAGAACAAGAACTCGCCCATTGTTTTCAGCATTGGTAGTTCTTCACATCTCTTTAATAATTTTCTGACGCGTTTTCTATGCCTTTTTGATGACTTCTCCAATGGCTTTATTGCACCTTGCAAATTCTAGTGGATCAAGGCCTGCTATGTTCTTAACCCACAGAAGTATGTTTTTTCCTTTGAGATTATTCTGAGTTTTATCTTTTCTTAGTTCTAATCGGGAATGTCATGCATTACTCTGCCTTAACAAATTCTTGCTGTGTTGAAAAAAATGAATGCAATTCTGCCTTCTTGCTAAGGGTGGGATGCGATGCCTTGGCATATTCCTTTTTGCTGCAGCATGTGCAAACTTTTGCAGAGTCCAGCTTTGCACAGCATGTGAGGTTTTTTAATCAAATGTGTCTTCTTGTAGCATCTTGAATAATGACTTATTTGATTTCTGAGCACTTTCTATCAACTGTTTTTGGTTGATTCAGTAAGAACAACTTCCTTCTTGGTCAAGTTAGGCCTTTTCTTTGGAAGAAATTCCAGTTTTATTCCATATTCAGTCTGGGGTTTTTTTTCCTTTTTACTTTTTCAGATATTCGGACATTCATGTACTTTTAAACAGAGCACAACACAGCGGGGAAAAAACCAAAATACAACTCACTTTGCTTACTGAGTAAGTATCATTTATTTGTAATTGATTTTGATATTTAGTCTCTTTTTCCTGTGTTAACTAGAAAACCTTCAAGGAAATTCAAGTACATCAGGAAAGTCATAGCTGTTACCAGAAATAATATCACTCATACCTGAGGTAAGAGCCAGTGCAACTTGACCAAAATCCTGTTAGCGGTGAGGATGTACAGGCTTTTATGGGTTGAAAAGACGAAGAATAAGACTCTGGGGTATAGAACATAAAAAATCATTAGAAAAGGTACTTTTGTAGCCAGTTGAGAGTCTTTGGAGTGGGCAGCGTCAATCATTATATAGTTGAGAGGAGCTGGTGAGAGATTTTTTTTCAGGAAAATACCACCACAGAGAGTGAGTCTTTGTTACCCTGCAATAAAGAGTGAGTCACCTAATCTTCCAAATCATTATGGCATCATTTTACAAACTTTATAATTACTCTGTGCTACAGAGGGGAAAAAAGCATCAAAATGACTTCTGTGTGTAAGTACAAATTCTAATATTATAGTTTACAGATACCTGAATGCTTTCTTCATGTATAACATACACTCACTGTTGCTACCAGTGACATCCAAAATAAATCAGTCGGTAATTTCCAAATGTTTTGATAATCTAGGTATTGTTATGCAACTAATCAAACTGCACCATGCAGTTGTAATTGCTGAGTTTCGGTGTCCCGTAACTGCAGTGATATTTCTTATTTGTTTTGTGTCTGTCAGTATGTACAACAGTTTCTCTTTCTTCCTGGATGTGGACTGAAGCACACAAATACATGAAAAACAGCAAATCAGGAGAAAAATCTCTGCCTAAATTGAAGGTATAAAGGGAGGATTTCACACAAATAGTTGTTTTTATCAAGGGTATTCCTTGTCCTTGAATGGCCTATTAATTCTGAAGGCCATTTGAGTTAGAATTCTTAATCTGAATTATATTGCTATTCATGGCCTCATTTTGTGTCTTTTCGTCATCTTTGTCTGATGGCTATTTTAAATAGGGCTTTTAAGAACAGGATGTATGGCAACAAAAGAATGTGTTTACTTTATCCATTGTTATGGCCTGATTCCACTATACTTACCCTCACTGAGGCATGCAATAGATTTCAAGTGTCCCATTCATCCCAGCGAAACTAATTGCAGAGCAAAATAGACCAAATGTGAATGAGGATTCAAAGAATACAGTTTGCGGTAATTACTGAAGCAAATAAAAACATTTTCGTTTGGTGACTTGTCCTTTAGTGCATAATGGCTAGATGTGAGACCTTGGGGGGGGGTGGGTTGGGGTGGAGGGGGGGTGGGGAATGGGATGTCACGATTGTCTACACTTAGCCTGTATCCAGATCTAAACTATAGCAGTTGCTCTATCACCCAGTGACCCCTCCACAGCCAAGTAGGGGTCAGGACAAGTAACTGTATGGGCTATGAAATTGTTGGTATTCAGTAGATTTACAAACTTTAGTTCCCAAGATCACATCTGGAAATGTTTTACACATTTTTCTTGAGATCAGGGCTGAGAGATCACTGATAGAGTGGTTACGTTGTGGGAAATGCTCTCATGTGAGTCACTGGGGCTTTTTGTCCTTTAATCACTGCCCAGGAGTTCATTTTAGTGTGTTAACTGTCTTGGCAAAGACTTTTGGTACATTGGGAAATGCAGCTGTCGGACCTCGGGATCCTGATGGCTCTGTTTTGGGGATATTTATTATGATGATTTTAAAGTTTGACAAAATTTATGGTCTGGAATTATTCAGCACATTTTAGGTTGTGATGTCCTTCTCCCATATATAAACATATGAAGAGCATAAGGAGTTAAATAACTGAAGTAAGCAGAAGACTGTAGTCATATAACTCAGTTTTTCTTCTTCCCTCTTGAGTAAAATATAGCCTATGCATTGCAAGACCAGGCAGAGGAATAAAAGATGGTTCTAAATGAGGCAGCAAGCTGACGTGGCATGCTTTCTGTGTTCTGCAGATGCAGAACAGCCACTTTGTAATGTAGTAATTACTCAAGGGTGGCACTACATGATGTGGCTGTGCTGTGTCCAGAACCTCAGCTCAACTGTCTTTAGTCACAGGATGTCCCTGAACAGAGCTCCCTGCTCTTAATTTACAGTTGTTGCACTTACTCTGCACCTCCTGCAAGGGACCTCTTTGTCTTGGTAAGACTGACAGCCACTTTTCAATTAAATCCTCCAGCAAAGCGCTCTTCTAACGAGCAGTAATCAGCCCAAGAGAAAGTCACATCCACATCTGATGTAAAATGGATTATCTCCATCTGGTTTGGACTCTCCTGTGGTATTTTGTGTCTGACTTCTATTATCTGTGTCTGATTTAGAGGATAAACACCCTAGGGCAGTGTTTGCACAGTACCACATGCCATGACAGCAGTCAATAAATTACAGGAGAAGGTGATCACACAGGATGGTTCCCAGCTTCACATCCCTGATCACACTGTCCACAGATCCCAAGCAGAGCAGAGGAACTGTGTTTTCTGAGAGTGACACTGTTCTACACTTGAAGTTATTTATCTTTGAACTTGTATTTTCCTGCTAAGGGGCATTAAAACATATTTATTCATAATTTAATAAGTGTTTTCTTGCCAGTTATTCACTTCTTAATAATTTAAATCTGTTCCAGGTGTTAAGACACCTAGGACAGTTGTAGACAGTCAAACAATTAAAAACAAAAACCATAAGCAATTCCCTTGCGCTACCTCAAATGCAAATGACTTAAAAATTACTTTTTCTCTCCCTCTTGATCTCTTCTTCCCCCCATTTACCACCCATTTGCTTTCATTGCACTCCCTTTTCTGTGCTCCCTCCCCCCAAACCTAAGCTTCTCATGCAGTTTTTCCTCTTCTTGGGAGACACAAAGGTATAGCCACAAATAGCCATAATCATCTCCTTCAATATTTGAAAATACTTAGACATGTCTCTAACACAAAAGAAATCCTTAATTGGGTAGGATGTGCTCTTATTTTTAGCTTAGAAGCTAAATTTAAAATTAAAATTTTTGAAACTAAAATTAAATGCAGAAGCCTGATTTTTGCACTTTCTGCATTTTCATTGTTCTTCCATAGACCCTAATGAAATACAAAATACTGTTGCTTTAAAAGGCAGCGTTTACATTTAAACAACAGAATGCACAAGGTCAGTGGATACTCTGGCCCATATAGTTACTTTAACATTTTTTTCGAACTCAACCCTTGGCTTTTATGGTATCCAGTGTTGCTTGCTTTCATTTCCCTTCCAAGCATAAAATAAATACAGTAAGAAAAGCTGATTTTCCTTACCACCCTTCCCCCCGCTAAATAGCAAACAACAGAAAAATCCGTGTGCCTATGTTAAATGTTTGCAAATTATTAGGCATGTTGTCTAATGGGCTATGCTTCTTATCTGAAATGTGTAGATTCCCTTAAATCACAAGTTGAAATCTCAGCATTACTGAAATATACATTCTCTGATTTTCAGAGGCATCAGGACTGAATGCTTTTCTACTTACTCTGCAGGTCCCATTAATGTTAACAGGCATATTTCTTTTTGCTTCTGTTGGAGACGACTTGATATGCATGTGGGATCCTTTGATAACCTCTCAAAAAGACACCCTTCTGCTTTACATGCACTTTAGAGCTTTAATGATCTCATGATGCTTCTTTGTGTCTCTATGGCCAAAATGTTATCTAATACTTCTTGCAAATAATACAAGATAGCTTTTTACTCTGTAAGTGACCTCTGTATCATGTGCTAACACTCAATTTGAATATACCTTGCCCACAGGCTATTTTGCTGAAGTCAGGGGAAAGCATTAAGAGAGAAAGCAGAACCACCATCCCCTTGCTCAGGAACAACTGTGTCTATTCAGGTACTGGGTAAGACAAAACCTGGGAGGGGGAAACATGACAGAAGGAGGAGCCAGTTCCGTTATCTTTGCTTTCCAGTTCATGGATCCAAAGACGTATAGGAGCAAGTGGTTCTCCTGGGGAGCCTCTGAGCAATCCTTATTGCAATGGAGATTTTTTTTATAGCTGCTTCAAAGGCCACTGTGAACATACCATGATGAATTATAATGTGTCTGTGTATATTTGTTCCTACTTCCATTTATAGATACAGTATTTAAATCTTTGAGTCCTTAGATCACATCATATGGTAACCAGTTTCTCTGGGTAAATTTTCCATAAAAAACATGAAATCAGAGCTTTGGATTCCTTTTTATTGTTAAGTTTTAAGTCCATAGAAAGCATTAAACAACTTATGTGCAGAGCTATCTGATCTAAAGGCATTCAAAGGAGTGGGCAGCAAGGCTTTAAAGTGCCAGCACGCACATGAACATCACACACTTCTGCCTGGCTTTCCCCCGTGAACATTAGGGCTTCTGCCATCTGTAAATTGCTTCAGCAGGATGATTTTAGCAGTGGGACATGGGGTGGGCTCAGCTGTTCTCCGTTTGGCTTTGTGTCCCCCCAGCTTGTGCTCCCATGGCAGGGCTTGGAGATCAGCCCTCTGCTTTGACCATCAGGCAGCAGCTTTGCGTGGCAGTGCAAAATGCAAGAGAGCCAGGGTAAGGGAAAAAAAGCCTCCCTTCCCTCCCTGAAGGCCTATGGGCATGTTCCTAAAGTGGGAACCAGGTGGGAGAGGGCACTCATACTTCCTCAGGTCTCTTGAGCCTCCTCCTGCTCCCACCTGATCCTTGGCTTATGGCGACAGTGGTTAAGCCACATCTTTAGGATCTGCTGATCAAATATGGGGTACTCTGCTCTCTAACATGGGGCTGGTGGCTGTTTTACAACTGTCAGCAATGGAACAGATTGCTGTGGTAAATTAAATAAACCAGGAGGATGATAGGCATAATTCAGATCTGGGGTGTAATGGAGGAGACTAGAAAGGGTGATACCTGCTGTGCATCCCTTTGAATGTCTTGCAAGGGACACTAAATGCATGCACGTGGCTTTGGATTCCTGCAGTTCTCGAGCTTTGTCTCATATCAGTAGAAAGTGTGAAAATCTGAAGTAACTGATCATCCACATGTGTAGCATCAGAAAGCAGAGGAGTGAGCTTCCATTAATTTCTCCAAATATAGATTCCATTCTGCTCCTTTTTACCACAGCTGGTCAGACAATTTGTATCTATCTTTTTTCCATTTTTTTGTGTTTCTAGTACTGTCTTTGAAAGAATCAGACCAACTGAATAATGAGGCTACTAGTTCACAGCGTCACTCAAACCCTCCTGTACAAAGATACAGCGGCTATTATTGCATTTAGGTAAAATAAGATTATTAAAAATGTGTTCATTACTTCTGACACTTACAGCAATCCCAGTAATAACTATGTTTTAATAGTTGGCAAATTCTGGTGGTTGGGTTTTTTTGGTAGATGCTTGCATACTTAGGCACTGCGTTGCAACAAATATTCATTTTGGTTGTGTTGCACTTCCCCATCAATGACAAAGAGATATTAATAAAAACAATATTTTATTTCCTACTTTAATGGTGAGTACATAGCATTAATTACATTATTAATCCAACTAGAAACTCTTGTGCAAAGCTATTTCAACCCATTAGTTGCCCCGTTGTAATTGATGGATTACTGCATTACCATTTAATTTAGTATTGTTTTCGAGGCATTACATTCAGTTTCATTCAAGTTAATTGTATATCCAAATAAGGAAAGAACTTGCTTCATGAGCATGAGTGATGCAAGCATGGATTCTTTCTGATTTCAGATGTATAATGGGATGTGATCCATGTAGCAATGCTGTACAAGGCCCTCCAGTTAGCATTACCTTGCAATTTATGGCAACAAAAAATGGGGGAATGGACCAGAAGATTGCATGGCTTTTGGATTCAGCATTGTGATAGTCTTCTCTGCAAATGGAAATTAACATCAATTATTCAAATCTACTTATGCTTTCAACCCTCTTAATTGTTAAGTGTTTTCCATTCAGTGATCAAGCCCAATTCCCTAAACGTAATAGCAATTATAACTGTGCATCCAGAGGAAAATATACTCTCTTTGGCCCAATTTTCAGCTCTGATATGACCTCTTTATGCTGCTTTTTACACGGAGGGGTTGTTAAGCTGGAGCAACCATTCTTTTTGCATAGAATATATCCCAGGGCTGTCGAGAAACATGGACTCTAATCTTCTTTACTGCCTCAGCTTAAAAATAAGGGAAAAAATAATGGGTGGGATTCAGCTGCCTGGTCACAAGTATGTAGACTATTTTAAATAGAAGCCCTTGGGTACCTGAGACACCTTCAAAAGGGTAGTGAATGTGGTGTAGGACTGAGGAAGATCTGTGACAGCTGGAGGCGAGGCTGGGACAATACTCTAGGGTATCTAAAAGAGCACAGTGGTTAGTTGCCTGAATTACCCTGGTTTTGCCTGGCAACTGGGACAGCTCTTCTGGGCTATGCAAGGCTAAATGTGAACTATATTATTCTTGATTCTGAAAATTGCTTCATGCACTGGATTGCATAAGGGCATAATGAAACTTCTTTCTCCTTAGAGCAATTCCTATTATTTATTAGAGTACCATCAGGCAACTCCCATCCATATTCTAGCTTTTCTGTGGCAGAAGTGACCATTCTGATGCATTCTTTCTGTGTTTAGCCCATAAGGGTTTCAGGATTTTAAAATACTGCACCCTCTACTGCAAATAAAAAATAATGAATAGTGTGTGTCTTGAACTACAGTCAGATTGTTACTGAGTGGACAATAAACACCAAGGCTTAATATGAAGTCCCAGTCCTCTGCTTAACCAGAATAAGAACTTGGTCCAAATGTGCCATGTCTCCTTCCCAGGCACCTTCTCTGATAATGTTTCTGTAACATGAGAGTAGAAAGACCAGGGAGCAGCTGGTGATATGTCTGGCATAGAGAAGGTGTCTTATCTGACACACAGGGACAATGCCAGGTCTCTCATTCCTTTGTCTTTAGGAAACAGTTGAATGGAACATCAAAAATTGATGATGTTGTACTGGTTTAACCCCAGCCATCAGCTAAACACCAGGCAGCCGTTCATTCACTCCTCTCCCCACCTGGTGGGATGGGAAGGGGAATTGGGGAAAAAAAAGTAAAAGTCATGGGTTCAGAATAGTTTAATAACTAATATAACAGCAATCATAATAAAATATAATAATAATAATAGTAACAAAAAGGAATATAACAAAGAGAAATGAAACCCAAGAAAAGACAAGTGATGCACAATGCAGTTGCTCCCCACTGACTGACCGATGCCCAGACAGTCTCAGCAATATGCTTCTCACAGCCAACTCCCCCCAGTTCATATACTGAGCATGACGTCCTATGGTATGGAATATCTCTTTGGCTAGTTTGGATCAGTTGTCCTGGCCATGCTCCCTCCCAGCTTCTTGTGCACCTCCTCACTGGCAGAGCTTTGGAAACTGAAAAGTCCTTGGCTTAGGATAAACACTACTTAGCAACAGCTAAACTGTCAGTGTGTTATCAATATTATTCTCACATCAAATCCAAAACACAGCACTGCACCAGCCACTACGAAGAAAATTAACTCTATCCCAGCCAAAACCAGGACACATGTCTACTGAACAGAGAAGAAAACATTAACTCTTTTGAACCAAGATGTTATTTGAAGTCAGCATCTTGTGAATTATCTTTATTAGAGATAGAAACAGTTAATGGAGTCAGGTAATTCCTTGCTGTGTTCTCCTTTGATTAAAAAAAGAAGAAAAAAAGAAAAGACGTTACGTTTCAGTCTTCTGAGTTCTTTAGAAATCAAATATAGGATTCATTATCCTTGGTTACAGTTCATTATTTCCTACCAGTATCTGATCTCGAGCTCTCCTTCTCCAGGTGTTACCACTTGTGCTTTTGAGAAACAGATTGTTCTCCTGTTGCCTTTTCCATTTTCTGATGTGATATTTTGGATTTATACTAAATACGTTAGAGGTTGGGACAAGGATCGGTCTTATCTCCAATACCAATCTATAGGGATTGGGGAAGTTACCATGGCTGATGCCCCTTTTTCCTCTTTTTCAAAGTTGGTCCTTTACTTCCAGAGGATTGGCCCAAGATCTATGCAATACCTCCCGCAAAGTAAGCTTCATTTTGAGGGATGAGGAAGAATTTCACTTGTGCTCAGGAGATTTCTGTTTTGTTTCTCTACAGAGGCATGATTTTCAAGCTCTGAAAGAACTGGAAATGCTGCATGACAGAAGGAAGGTTGAATCCAGTGCTAACACTTATGCAGAGTCCACTGCTTTTATGCTTTTATGAAAGGCTGCTCTTCACGTATACTGAAGGCTTTATTTCGTATAACTCTACAGATGCATATGGCAGGTTATTCTGTTTATTATAATTAGAGTCTAGCTGTAATAGTGAGATTATAGTTTATCTCTTCTTAAAACTTACCGCGGGGCGTATATATGCATATATTTCTGGTGGAGCATATTATTGGTATCTGGACATTGATCCACAAGAAATGAGATGCATTAACTGCAATAATCAGACTGTTGTCCTGAAACTCATTCAGTACACTATGATCTGCTCATTCTAATAGATGTTTTTTTATTTATTATTACCTTAGAATGAATCTCTTAGTTCAGGACAAAAGAAAGGAAGGGGGGGAAAGAAAAAAAGAAGGAAAAAACCTGCAACACCGAGAAATTAGTGGTGGTAACACACAGAAACATTTGCTATGGGCATTGGTTGCAGTAGTTGTCATATATTTATGTCATGATATAATGGAATACTGTAGGCTATTCTTGTATGCATTCTCATTCTGAGCTTGTTTGTCACTTGTCTGTGTAAATTCAACATTTTCCTCATCTAGGGGAGTTTATATATCTCCTTGCAGTTGACTGTAAACAAATTGCAAGTGCTGCTTGGCAGGTGACAGATCCAGTTGGTTAGGTAAGGCTGTTGCAGACTCAGTGCAATATGAAAAAATTTACGCATTTGAGAAATTCCAGGCTGTTGCTTTCTAGTGTAAAATTTGGGATATGACAGCAGATGTTAGGTTGAAAAAGGTCAAGAATGAGATTCTGGGTAGGATTGAACTAGCTCGTTTTATTCTTAGGAAAAAGAACACTTAGCTGGCTTGTTGCTGTAATTGGTTGCTTTACGCACACTGTGTGAAATGAGCCCAAATGTGAGGACTGTGTTGCTACACTCTTCTAAGGCAGAGTTTGGTTTCTGATTCTCAGCATATGACAGCCTCTGAGCTTTACATGGCAGTCAAGCAAAGGCCTCCATCACGTACGATTGGATCGAGGTGCTTGGATCCTCCCCAGCTTCAGAGTGGCTGTGCACACGCTCTGCTGTAGAGCTCGCTGCAGCCCCAGGGCCTCAGCATATCCCTGCCTTGGATGATGGAAAACTTTAATAACGTGCAAAATTAATTTGGACCTTCTCCTAACACAAGTCTTTGAAATCAGAGGGAAGCACTGAGGATTTTTGGCATGCCAGCTCTTATTGCTGTGTATTCACGTACTATACCTATTGATTTCAGTTGATGTGAGTCACTGTTGTTTCCATAAGCACCTTTTTTAATATGTAAAAGCCATATGTATTTGTTACTTCTTGGTGAGCAGCCTCTCACCTCTCAGTTGTTGCTAAAGGTGCTATATGAAAAGAAAAAAATGGTAGTGTAGCTCTTTGTGCCTCGTTAAGATAAGACATTAGCCATATGGTTCCAGTGCTGGGCACTGAGAAAGCAGCTGAGAGCTGGGAGATTTGGGGGGTTTGTTTGGTTGTTTGGTGTTAGTAGGCACTTCTTTCAATTATTTCTTTTTTCTTCTGCTCACTTAAGAGTTGAGACCTTGTGGTTCTGTATATACTTGTTCTAGCCTTTATTCAGGAGAAATCATATGGCTCTCTATAAAAACACAGGAAAGGTTCCCGGGGTTGTCAAAGGCAGCCACAGCCTGCCTTGTGCTATTTAATGACGTTAGATTTACTGAATTCCCTTTTCAGTTAGGCTCCTTGTGCTGCCTATTACTTACACTAGAAATTTGCTTAAAAACTCCTCTGGAAATCTCTTCCATTTCTGTGCAAGCTTATTCCTGGCCATGTTTTATTCTGTGTGCCAAAGACTACGCTGTCTTTTACCATAAACAGCTTTTCTTTTGAATGTTTATCCCCCTCTTCCTCGAACACATACACACACATTTGCAAAATATACATATGTGCTTACATGAACAGTATTTTTTTTTCTCCAAACTGAACAAATTAAGCCCTTTTAGCCCTCATATTAACCTAGACGCCCCTCTTCCTTTCTATTCCAGTTTGAAGCTGTCTTTCCTGACTGTACATGATTTGAACTACACAAAGTATCCCTATAGGATTCTACTTAAATCATTGTCAAGATCTTATACAATAAAGTTAATATTGCATCTCCCTATGGAAATATTTGGTTTTCATTGTCGTACAATATAATTAGCTTTTTTAAAATATAAAAAAAATGCACCAATGGTTCATGTTCATCCGGCTTATACATTTCATCAATTAATCATGTAGTTTATGCGGCTAATATACCCATATTTCTGTCTCAGTCATTTAGAAACGCTGATTGTGCATAGTAAATTATAAAACAAGGTGAATAGAATAAAAGAAAAATATGTAATCCAGCGCATAGCATGTAGAGTTGGAGGCTCTAGTGCCTGGCCCCAGCAATTTTTTTCCCCAAAGACAAAGTATGTAGAAAATGTTTCTTCCAGCTGCTTTTTGAAAATGCAAATTGTAACTCAGGTTCACAGGTTAATCATTTTGAATACTATTGTATAGTTGACACGAACCAACCTAATTCTTACTTCATTAGTTGAAAAAAAGAGTTAATAATTTCATTGTATGTAACTTTGAAATATCAAGCAGGTCAAAACAAAGGACATTTTCATCAGTGATCACTCTGCATCAGTATTTCAGTGCAAATATTCAGGAATATTTATATTATAGGATGAAAAGTTATTAGAGATTTACTTATTCTAAATGATGTTATTGTATCAGAATCCATCTATTCTTACTAATAACAACCGTTTTGTCCAATAATGTGTGTAATTGTCATTTTTATAAAAGTAACTTACAGCTTGAATTTACTTTCCATTTTAACCTTTACAAAATATTATCCATAAACTTAAAACTGTACAGCTCATTGGCTGAATAGGCACACCAATCTCTGTATTATTTTGATTTTTAATTTTAATTTTGTCCCCTTTGCTTGTATTACATCTGTTAGAATAGGTTTTCAATATGATTTTTAGTATCATAAATATGGTTTGAACAGATCCATTATAACCTTCCTTATTTGCATATTATTCTAGCGATGCATTCTTAACGTGAAAAAAACCACATAGCCAAAAAACCTGTACTGTCCTCAATCCCTTTTTATTTCCCTGACATTAAGTTTGAAACCTCTGCAAATCAGCATTGTTTGATGTGCTGACCATTTCTTTTGATGAGAAAGTGCATACCTCTGTGCATATAACTAGATAAATAAGGGTAGCTACCCAAAGGAACTGGCTGTGGATACATTATTTATTATGAGTTACGGATGATCTTACAGCTCATGAGTGACAGAGCAAAACAAAATGATGGAGTGGTATGAAAGCTCATCAATAACTTGAAGCAATAAGTAATGTATTTGTCATCTGCCAATTGAATATATTTTTTATGCATTAGTATTTTTTTCCATGTGTTTACTAATTATTTTGGAATGAGATAGGGAATTGCGTCATCCAGATTCAAGGAATTATTAAAAAAAAATCTCATTTTATTCTGTGGCGCACTGTTGTTTGTTTAAATTATACAGAGAAGTAGTAGAGATGAGCAACTAGTCTCGATGAATAATTTATTTGAATTTAACCTCCTTTTCTACTATTGGAATATTCAAACAGTAGGCCACAACTTATTCTGATTCATATGTTATTAATATTTTATTTGACAGATGTCTTTTTGAGTTTTTATTTTATGTCTTGACAGCGATTATTTGAGAATGGAGCTATATGCCCTAATTCTGCTGAAATAAATGGGATGCTTTTTATCTGATCCTTGATTACCTGCAATTGGCCTCATGAATCCCATGGTAATTTGTGTCTTGGCTGCATAAAAACACACACAATTCTTATGTGAGCGTTTTGTGTACAGGTATAAAGTTTGGTTTTTGCCAATTCTCATGAATTTAACTTTGAAGTTGCTTTCAAAGAATATATTGGTCAACTGTGAAAAGCTAGTGCAGATAAGGAATGAAATAACTTCCTCTAAAATTTCAAACATTTTTCCCTTGCAGGTTTTTAACTAAGATCACCATTGAGGCTTCATGGTTTACAAAATTTTCTCTACTCGGTATGGTATGATCTGATCTGCCTTTTCCTGATGTTCACCTGCCCAGTCCTGAGACGATGATCTTCCAGTAGGTGCTTCTTTTACTATAGAGTGAAGGTGAAACTAGATATTATAGGTAAATCACAAAACAAACAAACAAACAGACGAAAAGTAGGTGCTACAGTACTCCATCTACTCTTATTCCTCTTTTGTTTTCAATACAGACAGACCATTAAACTAATATATATGAGTGAGAGGATAGTCCACAAAAATTTCTAGGCCCAGATGTCCTCCACCTAGTTCCAGGCATGGAATTGATAATCTTAAGGAAGGCTCAGGAGGTGAACCTCACTCTCAAAGTGTGTATTTCATGATAGCCACCAGTTCTGACTCACTTTACAATCAGTACAGAGAGAGTCAGGAACCACATAAGGACGATTTGGATCACAAATTCTCTGGAATTCTCTCTAGATCATCTTGCTCGCTCTCATTGATGACCACAGTGGAGGACCGCAAGGACAAAACCAGGTTTTATCTAACCAAAATGTAGAGGACAACAGTGAAATAGACATTTCTAGACAATAATAAATCTTATCCTAAAGCAGTACAATGTCTAGCTCAAGGGGAAATTTCCACATTGCAGATATCTGAATTTAGGTTAAATGAATCTTGGCTTATGTTCGGTGCTAAATACAGTGAGGTAGTCTACATCACAGACTTCTTTAATGGAGTATGTGAGTTTGGATAGTAACAATAAGGTCTCGATTCTGCCTGGAGAAGCAAAATCCCCGTTCCCTCACTAAGAGCAGCTCTGCTACTCACCTCGTTTTTGCTTTTAAGGTTTTCATTATGTGTTGCAGGTTAGATGTATTCCTGGTCTGTAGTCCAGGACAAATTTCTGTTTTTTACTCCAAACCACAGAACAAGTCTTTGAAGGGAAGTAAAACAGTCCCATGCTGACTCCCTGGTCCGGGGCATATCCTCTTGGTACGTGACAGTTCCCAGGCTGTCTTGATAAGCCCCTGCTGCCCTGGGGCATTTGGTCACAATTCATACGAAGTAACATGGATGATATCATAAAAATTAACTTGGGCGTATGCTCCCTTTTCACAGATTCCCACAAATGGTTTGAGATGATGTATTTTTAGGAATGTTGGTGACAGGTGGCCTAATAATGTAATTTTATTTTCTGACAGAGCAGTGTTTGTGGAATCTCAGAGGCAGATTCCCAGCTAGCATAATTTGCCATCTCTCCATTGGATTGCCGCTATTTTATTGCAGCTCAAGAATCTGTCCCATGACTCTTGTTCCATTCTGACTTTTGCAATCCCTGTGTGCCCCGCATATCCCTATTTTATTAAACCATACTGAGAAGGAGGGGTGGGTTTCCTTTGTGCTGCTCCAGAAATACAAACCAACGTAACTGGCCAGAGCAGGCAGGTTTAAAGCTGATTTATGTTGACAAAAAGGCACAAAGGAGACAGAAGGTACTACTGAAATGAGGTCTGTACCTGATAGTGGCAAGACGCATAAGGGAGTGTATGAATCGTAAAAACATTTAGATTTGACATGTCTTTTCAAGGCCCTTTCCTAGAGCAGGATTCTATTTCAAGTCTTTAATTCACTGGAAGAAGAAATAATTCTTTGGGGAAAAGTTCTGCTCTGAATTGACATTAGGGCTCTGCTCTCTGCTGTGTGATGTAGACTGTACCCCCCTCCATTGCCAAAAGAGCTGGGAAGTCATTCTGCAGAAATAGCCTGGTCAGTGTATTTTTGAGTTATAATAACACGATGGCCAATCCCAACAGTAGTCTGATGCAGCTGAAAGATGCTGCTTTGAAGAGCCTAAAGCACTTGTGGACTAAGAGATGCTACCAGACGCCCTGCTGTCTTTAAGGACCTTTTCCTTGGAGGAAGCCCTTTTAATTAGGCTTTGCTCCAGTTCTCAGACATTAAATTTCAGAGTACTGAAAAGAAGTATTCTGAGAATCAGAAGGGCATATGCTACTTTGATAATCCTTTATTCATAGCACTGCTGAAACCCAAACAATAAAAAAATGGTAGCAGCAAATATAACGAGTTGCATTATGGGAAGAACTTTCTGATCAGTCATAATTTATTTTTCATGACATTATTTATCTGATATTCCCTCCCTCACTCCCCCTGCCTAACCCTCAAAAGAAAAAAGGTGAAGGAGGGAGGATGGGAGGGAGTTCACAAACAAATGAACCTCTGCATCTTAAAAAGACTGCAGTAACTGAGGTTACAAATCACTTTAGTCCCTAAACAACTAGGAGGCTGCATCTGGCATCAGCACCAGTGGGGTTAATAACAATATGCTCTTCTGTATCTAGTTTAGTTTATAGATCTCTGTGCTTTTTCAAAATTTCTGTAATGAGCATGTTGTGTCTGTCAGGGGTTTGTTTCCTCAGTGAAACCTTCACAGTCACTTTCATCCCCAAAGTCTCAAACTTCTTGTCAAAACCTATAATTACCTCCCAGAGTTAAATCTGCCATTAATCATCTCAGAAAGACTTTTGCTAAGCCTTATCACTCAGAGTGCTGAAAATGAGTAGGGACCTCCTGTATCTGTGCCACCTCTATGTTGTCCTGTTCCAGGAAAATTGAGAATTAACTAAAATAAGCTTTGCTGAAATAACAAGGCTTTCAAACGATAATACTGTATAATGTGAAGGTGATCCAGATGTCTTTCTTCCTCTTTCACTCCTTCCTTTTCTTTCACTAAAGGTAGACAAGCACCTTCCATCCTTTGCAACAATACAGTTATAACAATTAGAGGGTACATAATGTGTGAAATATTTTCCCACGTGTCTACATTTTGCAGAAAAGACCCGGTCAAAAGGCTAAAAAGAGGATTTTTTTTTTTTTCCTGTTCAGTTAGAACGATCAAGGTATAAGCTGGTATCAATGTTAAGTATTCCAGGGAGGGAAGAGGAACTTATTTAGCATCTTTAATCAGAGGTGATTCTTTTTCTTTTGTTTTTCTTCCCCTTCTTTTTCATCTCCAAATTGTGTATTTTTTTCACTTGGGAAAAAAACTCAGTGGGAAAACAAGAAAGGAGAAATACTAATTGTTTAAAATAAAGTTCACAAAGCCTCCAGAAATTACAAGAAATAAAAAATGTTTATTTTTTTAAGACAAAAAAGTTTGTATTTGAAAACATTTTTCAAAATGTCAGGTAGCCTGAATATTAACATCAAAATAAATACACAGCTATTTTAATGAATGGAAAATCAGAGAAACACCTCCTTCCCTGCATCCTTAACCCCAGCATACACACTGAATTAAAATCGCTAAGAAACTGAGAGTTTCAAGGACAGTAACATTCTGGTATTGTAAGTATTAATCTACTTGATGTGAACAATTTGACAGCATAGGTAGAAGAAAAACGTGAACAATTAAAACTGTTCTCAGAGCATCTGCGGACTGAGAGCTCTATGGTCATGTCTACACCATGATCAACATGTGAACAAAGGCTAGTGATAAAAAGGAGCCCTTATGACTCTCCCTTATCACCTAGCATTTTTCTCTGCACACAGCAAATTTAATTGACATAACTAGGGTAGATTAAAGTCAAAGTTCAGATTGGGGGTTTTTTTTGAGTCTGCTTTCTTTTTTTCCCTTCCTTTTTTTTTTTTTTTTTTTTTTCCTGGAAGTGAACTAAGCTCTGTGGAAGATGTTTATATTTGAGACATTTATCAGGATTTTTTCCAGTATATTTGAGACTACTATCAGCATTCTCAATGGTAAAACCAAAATAAGGGAAAAAGGTATGATGGAAAAGCAGTGTAGAGCATGGATGACCAAGCTCTGTAATAGGAGAAAAAAAAGGCTGCCTATCCATCCAGTCTCTGGTGCTCCTCTCCAGGCACTGCTGTCAAGAGATGAGCTGAGTTCAATGTAAAGACACCAAATTGGTTTTGGTGGGTTATTCTGAAGAAGTTTTGGTTCAAAGAAGTAAGTGGACACCCTTCTGCGTCTTCTCTCTGTACTGATGCTGATCTGATATCCTGATAGTTGAGAGCAGCTACGAGTCTCAGTTGTGCCCTGTGTAGCTGGACTCTGGGCTCGAGAGAATAGCTTTGGACAAAAGGTAGTTCCTCAAGGGCCACAATGTTAAATCTCCCTCTGTTTTCTGTGCTCCAATATAAGCCATTACAGAGGAATGCAATGGTAACCCATATATTCATCCTGCCCTGCATGGCAGGAGGCGGTACACAACGCTGAAATTCTCTGAGTGTATTTCTAAGCTGTTATTTTCCCATAGTGCATGTGGAAATATTAACGCTTTAAAAAATAAGGTGGTGTCATCAGTTTGAGACGTCTGGATCCTAATGTGAATGATCTGGTAGTTCTCTGAAATTCAGAAGCTTTATTTCCAAACCCATTGCTATCACTGGATTCTAAGAAGACACTAGTTAGAAAAATTATACAAAAAACTTCACTGTCCAAGTGGCTAAAGATTTTGTAGCTCTTTGCAGATAGCTCAGAGGAAGGAGATGCATGCAGCAAAGGAAGAAGGGGATTATGTCATGAACCAAGATGGACACTGTGGATGTTCTGCTAGAATAGGGCTAACTGATTTGCATTTGGATAACCATTAAAGTAAGAAGCATAAGGCTAATTGGAAAATGATTATTCAGCATAGGACAATTGCTAGTGAAGCTAATGAGGAGGTTGATTATTGAGTTGAGAGGAATTAGAAGGATGAACCTGCTGCAGTTTGTTGTGATTCCTAAAATGAATATCATGTGGGAAATGTGCAACTGGCAATATTTTAGAAATTCATGTGTAGAATTGTATCTGTAAAAATGAAAGGTAATGCAAAATAATGTTCTTTTATTTTCTGATGGTAGGTGAAGTAAAAAAAGAAAAAAGCTTTAATTTAGGGAAGAATCATGGGTATGCTAATGGATCACAAGGTAGATAATTCCAACCATTTTTATCAGCCTCTGAAATATGTCTCGGTGTTGAATCCTTCACAAAGACACTTGATTTTGTACAGGCTTTTCATCCTACCTATCCATGTGACTTCCCTGCAATTCCAGCTGTCTCTGCATTCTTCCACTGCCTGAGACGGCTCTCAGTTACTGCCTTACTTCAGTGACTGGGATATTTTTCTTATTGCTGGTATTCCCACACTGAGAGCTGCACCCCCATTTTTCAATGACTCTGGAATCTAAAATCTAATAAAACTGGTTTTTGATCTCTGTTTCTCTGTCTGCCTAATCTATCAAGACCCATTTTCCACTTGAAAGGGTAAACAGATATCCATCTCTAAAAGCAGCATTTGTACTGTCAGCAAAGGAGAATCATGAGCCTGTGACTACAAACCCTGTAATTCGACTAAGGAAGTTAGGCAGACATAGCATGGCTATCAAATTAAATTCTGAAGCAGTTATTCAAATCCTTTTCTGTTGTGTGTATGCATCTTAACAATATTTTTTGCGCACTTATATTATGCTTTTATATTTTACATACTTTTTATATATTTATAATTTTATAAGGAGGATACATTTTAAAATAATTTTACAAAGAAATATAATATGAAGAATACAGAATCTGCCAAAGGGTTAAGTAAATTAAAGCAGTAGGTAAGTGAACTGGTTAGGCAGAATGCTGATTTGTGAAAAGAAATATTATGGATGACATAGAAATCTGTATAGAAATTAGAACCGTAAAATGGTAAGTTGATTCTAGGATGATACAGAGAGGGTTTACATCTCTAGGGTATTTAAAATAAAATAACGTAGTATCAGCAAATGTTTTTATACATTGGAGAATCCCATAACAAGGCAGGATATTTGATCCTGGCAGAGTTTTAATTACTCAGATGTTGATTTGGATGCCACTCAATAAAAAAATGAAGAGGAGGAACACAGTCTGAGAGGTATTTCAGGATTGCTTTCTTCCACAGAATATTCAAGCATTCAGATGGTTAGAGGCTATTTTTGGACCAATTCCTAGAAAATATACCAAGTATGATTAATGGGACTGAAGCAAAGAAACATCCAGGACATTACAATATCATTAGTTCAAAATATTCTTGGGGACTGGTGGAAGCAAAGTGAACATTTTGGACCACAGGAAAGTTGACTTTGAGAAAACATGAAATGCCCTAACAGGTTCTGGTTAGTATTTTATTGGTGAAGATTTTATTACACAGAGGGAATCTAGTGGAGACTCCAGGAAATGTTTTAGAAACAGTTGGTGATGCAATTAAAATCCATCCTGGTTCAGTCTAGAGGGAAAAAAGGCAACAGATGCAAGTTTATTTAAGTGGCAATGTAAAAATAATTATAAACAGAAGGCTTCTTTAAAAATATATACAAGAAGTAGTGAGGGGTGGATTGGGAAATCTCTGAAAATAAACGTAAGCAAGTCACGAACATAATTAACAGTACTGAATGTCGAATTGTAAAGGGTATTTTAACTAACAAAGGATTCTGCTGCAGTATTTACAGTAAATGAAAAATAAATTCGGAAAGTGATCTACTTAAACCAAGAAAAGTCTAATGAAATGACAGATTTCAAGAAGAGATAAGAGATGGCAAACTTCTCAGGGTAAGGATTAAATTTCCCAATTAAACCAATTAGCAACACTTAAAGTTGCATTTAGCACGTTCAGAGCTCTGCATTACCTGGTGGATAATCTTAGCTCCATTTTACAGACAAGGAAGCAGAGGCAGAGATGAGCTAAGGCTGGTGCAGAGTGGATTGGTAACACTGGTGAAATGAAGTCTTTTCGATTGACAGTTCCCTGCCCCTTTGTGCCAATTCTTATTGGATTGCCAAATTTTGATTATAGGCAGGGGGATATTACAAAATAGCTCAGGAAAGCAAGAGAACAGGAAGGAAATTAATTTTCCAGTTTTACAAACCTTTCCACATTGGCAGACACCTTCCATAGCCACAGTGAAGCTGGTCATGGCCCAGGTTTCCGCCTAAGTGGTATAGTTTGCAGGGTCTAGGGTTCCTACAGGAACCAGGAACATGTGAAATAGTTTGAGTCATCTGAGGAAGTGAGGTCATACTTACTAGGGGAGAGATCACATGCATGTTCGTGTCATAGAGAATTCAATCTATATGCCTAGACTGCAAGCAGGCTTCCTTCATCCTTTCTTCCTGTTGTGAAAAGAGAGGAAATAAAACCAGTCTTAAGGCCGACACCGAATATGCAAGACAAGCAGAATCGGGGAGGGCACAAATAACGATGGTTTATTTACAAGAGCAACATGTCCAGGTTCTTTTCGTATTGCCTTTGATAAACGAACTGCAGAGCTATGGCTTATTTACCAGAGAGACCGTATAGATCTGATACCGAAAGCTCACAACCTGTCGGTTGTAGCCCAGCTATGTGGTAAAATAAGCCCGCTAATGCACAAGCAGTGCATTAGGAGTACGTAAAATCGCGACTATAACCACACAAAATACAAAATACACCCGGGGACAATAGTATAAAATACACCCAGGGACGACAGTATCACTCAGCATAGGCTGAGGTAAAGAGTCTTACCCACGAGGCGTCCCAAGTGGGGGAGTGGAGAGGGGAGCGAATTCATCAATCCTTCTGTCAGTATGGGTCCAAATCTTCTCCTATCCCAATTTGGGGTTGAAATTGAGGCCATATTTATACCCAAGTTTTTTACATGACATGATTGGTGTAGACGTGCGTGTGTGGAGATGACTGTAGACAAGCTTATCGCTTATGTTAATGGCACAAAGTCCGTCAATTTACGCCTTTATGGGTGGAGGTAACAGCTCGTTTCGTCCAGGGCGGGAAAAATGGAAGAATGAGACCACCGGACCTCCACCCAGCTTCACACTCCTCCAGGACATTCAGATAACACCTAACACCAGACATGGATCTAGTGATAGTTGTAGCTCTGATCGTCACCTCGCCCAGTGATGAATTTTATTGACAAAGAGCTTGCAGGCATTCAGCTGCAGACATGTACATGTCTAATGTGACTTGGACTTTGTGCTGGGACTGTACTTTCTACACTTCCTTATGACCTTCCGTCCTTCCTTCTGTGCTTCTGCCACTGGCTGACTTGTACAGTCCAAGAGAAAAAAATTGGACCCCAGCTTGTAAAACACATATATGACTTAAAATTATAAATGTTTCCAGCAGTTTCAAAAAGATCTCTCATCTACTTGAAGTTGAGAACAAGCTTATGTTCTTAAATGATTCAGGGCCGTGGTCTTCATGATGTAGACCTGATCATAAAGGAAAATTTCTAGTATCTTAAGGAAAGAGAAATACTAGAATGCTAATATTTCACAGCTATGAGATTTCGAGAAATGAAGGCATAAACAGATGAAGTCATTGGGAAATTACTTTCCAAGTTCCTTGATGAGAGCACTAGAAACTTGCGAACATAATGTCATTAGCCTGAGATAGGTCTGTGACATCAATTATGGAACAATATTAGCAAAAATGTGTAGGGTCATTGATGGAGCATGCTGTGGTACTTAATTTCTTTAGAGACAAGTAATGTAAATTTATGAGAGTCTTATTGATTAATTCAATTGTAAATTTTTTTCCTCAGTTTTTGTTATTGTCTGCACTCAGTATAGAAAGAATGGACAAAATTTTATTTTTTAATGCATACTATTTTCACCCTTGACAGTGACTAATTTAATGGAGTTATCTTGATGAAGAAGGCAAAGATATTCTTACCCTTTGCCTTTGAAGGCTGAGCCTATTCCCACCGTTTCATGAGGTGATGCTTATAGATACATGGTTTGGGCTTGCCCCTTCCTCTGACCTGGCTGTAGCAGGGAGGCAAGGTGAGCTTCCCCTCTTGTGAGGCTCTGCACAGCCACAGCTTGGCTCCTTGTGTCAGATGCTGCTGAAACACATTGCTTCTGGGTTTGACATATTAAACATCACTTTTGAGAGTGGGACTGAAGCTTTTAGGTGCATTATTTTTCATCAAAGGTAGTGCTATTTTTTTGTGTGATGATTTCATGGTTTTCAAATTGCTTAGATAGTTTCTAGAAAATATCAGACAAAAGATGACTACTGAAGGAACATGATTCTGGATTAAGACCAGTCAAATGGAATTGTCCAAACAAATATGTCAAAATAAATCAGATTTTGAGACAGATTTTGCTTATAATCAGCTTCATGATGTGTTTCTTTTTCAGTTCTTTTCTTTCTTTCTCTTCAGTAAATGTGCTGAAAGCCTGATGATACGGTTTACACTGGGGATTTCTCTGTTGATCAACAAGCAGGATGGTACTAAGGCTTCAGAAGATTTTTGCCTTCACCAGCACTCTCACAAGGTTGTAAAGTACTGAACGTAGAGCTGTTCAGCAGACGTAGAGTATTCTTGGTCAAGGACTACTATCTCTGCAATAGGAATCTTGGAGCTAAGCTACTGTTGCAGCATTACTGTTTCAGTTAGAAGGCAAATTTATCTTGAAATATTCACTATAGAGTCTGGAAAACCAGACTTAAAAACTGTTACCAAATTATTTGTTATTCATATGAATATCTTACTCTTTATTCATGCTACCTGATACTGTGTTCCCTTTCTCTTAAACTGTGGCTTTTTTGCGTGCGGCACTGGGGTTTGTGCCTGAGGAAGCAATATGTCTCAGGAGCACACAAACAAGATATCGAGGTAATTCTGGAAATATGGGGTGATGAGTCAGTCAGTGATTTCATTTGCAAAAGTGATTCATTAGTGTTGGAGCCTAGCTTCGCTGCTGAGTACTGCTCTGAGCAGTAGCTTATCCATGGAGCTTGTCATTTCATGTGCTTTGCCAGTTCCATGTCCTGAGCTTTCTCCAGCTGCTTGTACATATTGACTCCTATTTTCTATAGTATATGGCTCACTGAGGATACAAAAGTCCTTTAATGATGGTAAATAGCTACCTTACAAAGGCTTCATGACCTAGTTAGGCACTGCACTTCACCCTGTCAAATTACATCTAGTGTCAGGTGAGTATTTTACTAAAATTCATAAGGAGTTGTGTTTTAGACATGAGTATGAATTGCTGACTGACACACACTAAACTGAAAGGATTTTTGAACCTAACTGAAAAGCAAGTACAGCATATCTCTGTGAGATGTGAAAATGCTTATAATACTCAACCAGCTGTATTCCCATGTAGTGGGAACCCCACCTAGTAGCATCTTTAGGTTTTGTTAATATGAGCTACCTCTTCTTCCATGTGACTGATGAATGCTGGCTGGTCACAGTATTGGTCATTCTAGAACGGTTTACTACTGGTACCACATCTGTAAACAAAACAAATTTTAAGAGTTTACTTACAATAGAATCACAAGCTACCGTGTTACTGGTCCAGACAGATGAAAATATAATCTGTTTTATTTAGTTAGAACACCAAAATTACTATTTTTTTTTATTAGCATGCAGGAAGTTTCCAATATTTTTGTCTTCAGAAAATTTCATAACAGTGAAAAAGGCCTTGCTATCCCCTCTTTCTCTGTTTCTGAAGCTGCTGCAAGCAGGCTGAAGTGCATGCTTGTGTGTGCGAGAGAGGAAGTGAATGACAAATACTAACAGCTATAGGAAACTGAAGACACAGTCACGAAAAAGGGGTTTTATACTTCAATGGTCCTTGAAATCCTGACTACATGTAATGGCACTGGAAAAGACAAGCAAGCTATAGAGGCACATCCATAGGGAAATCGGAATAGAAATGCTATTATTTGCAATACAAGCTACTGTCCAGACTTCAGCTCATTCACTGTACTTTGTTTCAGTGACCTTTTCAAACAAAGAGTAGTGCTGTGCTGAAGGTAGGACATCAAGGATAATTCAAAGTGATGGGAGGAAGATGTTCTTTATAGTATATAATAAATAAAAGGACTATCCCTGGGTGGCTATATTGTGGGTATTTATATTTACGATCTAGTAGAAGTCCCTGACATGTATGTTTGTGGGGCACTTTTTAGGAGGAAGCAATTTTCTAACTAAATGGAAATTACTGTAACCGGAAAAGGAATCTTCCTTTTTTATTCATCGTTAGATAAAGCCTCTCATACCTGAACATTGCTAACTCCAAAAAGACATTCATAAGTTTTAAGCTCCTGACCCAGGAACATCGTTAAACATGCTGTTTAACTTGAAGCACGAGTTGCGTTTTGAATTCAGTAGGTTTACTTTAAGTTGTATATTTATTTTAGTGCATGGCTGGACTGGGACCAAATCTCTGTGGGGAAGGATTTGTAACTTTCTGTTGTTGATATTACTGCAATGCAAATACTAAGTAGTAGTAATTATTGTGCTGTTTCACAGTCATCGTTAAAATTAAACTTTATGTAGCTTGTTGGCTCCTTTGGTTAAAGAGCATCTTTTTGGTAATTTAAATTATACAGATTTGCCTTGTTCCTTCAAGATTCTGAAACAATGTTAATAAAACATTTTCTTGCAGTTTCTTTTTTTTTTTTTTTTTGGTCTTAAAAAGCATCATGTACATAGAAATTACTTAGTGAGACAACTAAAGGAGGAGACGACTAGCAGTAAACATTAGCAATGGCAAAGATAAACGAAGACACCTAAAAAAACCTGGTAACTGCTACCTCAAAAATTAAAGTTTGATAGGATTGATTCCCCCTCCGTAAATGACATTACCTCACATAACATACCTCGTGTACACAGAGCTGAATGTTGGCATGAGATATCTACCTAAAATTTGCTATCCAATACTCAAAATTAAAAATAATTTTAAAAATTCTGTTAAGTAAAAGACTCTCTGATTTCTGCCTCAGATTTCTAACACAGAAAATGGTGTTAATGTAACATATGACATATAGTGTTTCACATGTCCAGAACTGATTAGCCATGCAGTGCCTGCTCCATACATCTGATCTGACCTAGACAGACTAACCTACATGAAGTGCACTCCAGGACCACATAATCACATTTATTGCTCATATGCATGCAGTCTGCATCAGTGCTGACTGCAGTCACAGTGGGACTT
Source organism: Bucorvus abyssinicus (assembly GCA_009769605.1). Classification (NCBI taxonomy): domain Eukaryota; kingdom Metazoa; phylum Chordata; class Aves; order Bucerotiformes; family Bucorvidae; genus Bucorvus; species Bucorvus abyssinicus. The sequence goes on from CM020030.1 coordinate 10,162,929, forward strand.
CTGCATCTCAGAATCGGTTCCCACATGTGTGATGACTACTTGCCTAGGGTTTTGTGTAAGTTACCCTCTTTCAGTGAAAGTAATGGAAAAGAAAAAGGATTAATTAATGAAAAAAAGGATTGAATGATAAATCTGCAAGTTAACTCACAGTGTTTTCATAGTAAATCCATTAAAGCTATGTCCTGCAATTACTTACCAACAGTTCAGTGTTTACTTTGTTTCTCTGGGGAATAGGTTATTGTCAAACATAGCAATATGTTTGACAATAACTAATTATTAGCAATTAATGAAACAAATGGCAATTAAATCAAACATGGTAACAATTTTGCATGGCTGATCCTTCTTGTGCAAGTGTGGTGCAAGTGGGCGTTCCATCTTATGTGCCCCCATGCTTGAGATAGATGGTCAATTACAGCAGCAGGCATTCTTGGAAAGGGAAATTTTATTTGGGTGAAAATTTGGAATATGTACTCATCTAAATGTAACACGAAGGAAGGCTCTCCACATCATAGCTTGCAAACGGAAGGGAAGCAAATTTTTGTCAGGATTGTGCACCTGGAAAAAATATTGAGGTGAGAACCATGAGATAAAATTGTGAGCTGCTGACAGCCTTAAAAATTGCCCTAATTGAGAATGAGACAGTGAGGCACATCTAACTGTTGCTAGGACCTTGAAAGGACTGGCACTCAATCTTCTAATTCCGTACTATGGAGCGAACCTGCAGTGTTTGTGACCTTGCAAAATCAGTTTGAGGCCAGCTGACTTTTAAAGCTTTAAATCAAGATCCCGCCAGAATGTGATGATTCTTGTAAGAATGATAACCACAGATAAGGCAAAATGAAATCTAGTTGGATCTTGAAATGACTTGGACAAACTCTGGCAGTGGAAATGTCAATCACATGGCCTTCTGCCAAGGTTAAATCTCAACTTTCCCATGATTCAACAGTCTGGACACCTTGGCAATTGTTTCCAACACAAATACCATAGAAAAGCAAGACATTTCTGTCAACAGCTGATGTGAGGTGACTGAAAATAGGCTTTTTACCTGCGAAATAAGTGTTAGAGGAGAAAGTGATTGTTTTGGAGAGTAACTGGTCTCCAGACATGTGGACCAGAATACTCTGCTTGTTGGTATATTTGAAGTGTAGAGCCAAGTCAGAGGGCTTTCGCTCCCAGCTAAAACTGGAGAATTCACAGATACTTTAAAGTGAACCTGTTCACTCAGGGTTCCAGTTAAATTGTCTTTTTCAAATCCTTTCCATAAAATCCAAACATTACATTCCCCCCACTAACATTTTGATCCATATTTCCCCATTGCTCTTAAATTAGACATGCCCATTTTTAAAATGTGAACATATGAGAACTTCTGCTCTTTACAAGAAGAGTATGTTAATAAAGTCCGTTGCTGTTCACCCCAAGTCTGCACAGTATCCTAGTATTTCTAGGACAGAGACATCTGTCATTTGTTTCTAAGTGTGAGGCAATGACATGCTTTCTTCCTTGTGTTCCTGGCCATAGCTGGGATGCTGTAACTAAAAGATGCTTTCTCTTAAATGAAATGAAATCACAGCACAGAAAATGTTTCTGGCTGGACTCCAAACTTAATTTCATTGAAGTGTGGCATTGTCTTTCATTACAAGGAAAAGCAGAGGAAGCTGGGACTCATTCTGATGCTGTGGCACCTAGTTTCAAATCACTTACTTATCTTTAAGAAGTAAGAAGGGTAGGTAATAGAAGAAAGCAATATGTTTATTTGGAACATTTAAATTGCTATTCCAGAGGGGGATTTGATATTAGATATGTTTTCACACCTAGTGGGGAATAACATTCTTGTGGCAAGGAAAACTGTCAGCACAGGTGGTCCAAGTTTATGTTATATTCGCTTGCAGCTCTTTACAGAATTGATTACAGGTACCATGATATCCTTTAATTCCTAAGCTCAGAGAGGTTCCTTAGTTCCTAACAAGGGTTTTTGTGTTCACCTGCCAGCACTACAGATCCAGGTTCCCCACCATATCACACTATTCTGTCTCTTCCCTGCCACTTGTACCAATTCTCTGCCATATACTTTTTAATCTTTACACTACTCACAAAAATGCAGCGCTCAAGTTATTTGAGCCTTTCTCGGGTAACAGCTGGTCAGTGCAGATCTTTATTGTTCCCTCCCTGTCCCAGTTTGAGCCAAGACTTCCTTGTTTTGGAAATGTGCCCAATAGAGTATCGGGATTATTTCATACAAGTTCCATAAACCCGGCATCACATTGGCTAAAAGTGCAGGTCAAAAGATTTCTTCCGGCAGATACTCCTTAATACCTGCAGCCAGGAGGAGTCTCCTCCTCTTTGGACACCGGACAGCTTCGGAGGAAGAGCCACAGCGAGAGGGCTGGCTACCGTCCAGGCCGACAGCCTGCGGCCTGCCCCCCCACCCGGGGCCTAACTCAGAACTGTTTCTGTCTATCGGCGCCCAGCTCTGCTGTGAATTGTTGTGGGACTCAGTCAGCATCTTTCTCTCTTTCGTAACGGGTAAGAGAAGAGCTATTTCTCACTCGGAGAGAATCTACCGCTGGATTCGGACGCGGGGGAAGCTCACCCCCCTTTGCGTTCCGGCCGCGAGGGCTTCTCCTTTTATCCGCATCTGAAGAAGCCGCAGCCATTTCTGGCAGGAAGATACTGAGAAAAAGGTCTCCCTGCGAACTCGTTAAAATACTTCTCTAAGCTGTTAAAACTTTTAATCACTTGGCCCGACGCCGTTTTGGATAGACACCATCTTCTGAGCGACCATCCTCGCCTGACGTCATCTCCTGGCCTGTGGCCAATCGGCCATAATTGTAGTTTCTTTTCCCTTTGCAGTGTTTTAACTCTTACTGTATTGTTTCCTGTTTTGCATTTATATATATATAGTTGTGTGATATGATAGTATTTTAGAATTTTTATTAAAAGTTTGTTTCAGTTTCCCATCCATATATTCCGAGATTTGAGTTTTGTTTCCCTTTCCCCTGTATCAATAAGCGATTTAAGGAGCGTTAGGGACCTTGAGTTCTACTCGGAGGCTCAACCCCTAACACTCCCATACCTCAGCCAGACATGTCATAGATGCAACACCACCTTCCTAGAAATATATTTCTCTCCCATTTCTTTCCTCCCCTGTAATTCCATGCCCATGCCCTGCAGAGTATATTTCTCAGGGAATGCTTTTAAACCTTTTGCTGCTCTGCTTTCACTTCTTTGCTAAATCTGTTCTAAGCAGATCAAATCTGATAGATAACTGATGTTGCAGAAGGAACTCTGCTGGAGTTTTCTGAGAGGCAGAATGTAGTGCAGATCTGTACGAAAATAGAAAATCTGCAAGGCAGTTTTGCTGGGTTCAAAATCATTTTGTCTGTAATGTCTTTTTAAGTATCTATACAAAGAATTCTGTTGGGCCATTTGATCTGGGATGAGAAGTAACACTGTATATAGATCAGTGAATTTGTTCTCTTATGAGAGTACTTGATTGAGAACTCTCCAGAAACCACTCTTTATGATTTGTTTTTCCAGGTACCTACACACTGTTGTGTTTGATGTTTCCATGACATTCACAGCAGAAGGTGAGTTTGTAATTTTTTTTTCAGTATTTGGAATATGGGCTATACCTTCTGGAATAAAAAACGACTGCAAGAGATTACTTGTATATCTCAAAACTGAGCCTTTCAGTTTTGAGAATAATAATTCCACCACTGTCATGGAATCAGAGTGAAATCTAATTTAGAAGGTTAGTTCTTTGTTTTGTAGAATTTGTGCAAACCCTTCCTCCACTTGGGATGTATTTGAAAGAGCCACCAAATGCATAAAATATAAGAAAAAAAAAAAAGATTTAAGAGTACATCACAGATAGGAGAAAGCACCGGATTTGCTCAAAAGGTGGGTGAATACTAGAAAAAAAATAGTTGGCTAAGTTTTATGAAAATAAACCACTGTACCCAGCACCCTTCTCATCCTTAGAAGAACTGTATGCTTATATCTGTGCTAGTAAACTGAATGTGAACAGGAGGACTCCTGGGTATAGATGCCAGGTTTCAGAGAATGATCCAGGTCATTGCTTGTAAAATGCCTTATTCCTCACACCAAAGTCGGCTGCCTACAAACACCGGCTCTGAAAGGACATAGGTCTTCGTCTGTACTCAAGATTTGGTTGGAAAAGAATGAAGGAAGCATTGACAAAAGGTGACCTGGCTCTTCTGACAGTATTAAACACCAGTTTATATACATATATATGTCCCCTCTGGTTCCAAATGACAAAGAAAACCACCACTTTATTTTATCTGCCACTAAAACACCAGAAGTTCTCTCTTTAGAGGGGAGAGGATTCTCCACACTAAACCAGGACATTTAGCCTTTGACAAAACTAATTTTCTGTAGCTAATTTAAAGGTAAATAAGCTGATCATAAAATGAGGATGGATTAACATCTTCCGAGAATTCCTCATAGAAATTATACAGAGTTGGAATGAATCTCCCACAGGTTTTATGGAGGAAACGCAAGTTTCAAAGTGTTTGCTTCCTTATCTGTTGTCAGATACTGTATGCAATATGTGTGCTGAATTATACTCATTATTTTATTTCCTGCTTTAGATGCTGGCACTGAGTTAGATCAGCATGGCCAAATGCAACTCATGAGCTGCATGAAGTTTATGAGCTGCATGCAGCTTATGAACTGCTCAAGTGCAACTTCTTCAATTGCTGTACTTCAGTTTTAACCCCTCTCAGAGATCATCTCTTTGGTCTCTGAAGTATGTGGGATGTGTTAAACGGCTTTCAATCATATAATGTTTTTGATAAGAATTTCGTATGACTAGAAGGGTTGTCTGTCTTTGGTTGGGTCATAAGATGTCTTTCCAAGGAGAACAGGTACACAAAAAACTTCCTGTCTTTGCCCTGCACAACAATATGAGTCACTGGCGTGATGACTGGCACTGTACATTGTCCCTGCCTCTCCCTTCAGGGAATAAAATATTGAGAACTGGACAGAAGATGCAAAGAGCAGGCCTGTTCTCCTAAGCATTGCTTAACGTCCATCTAAGTATAGCGGCTCTACATTTTCATACGGGCTGGGTTTTCTGGTTGAAAAAATACACTTTTAAAAACCATAGAATTAAATTCTTAATGCTACATTTTGACTGACTATTTTTTTGCCTTCCTGGATTAATTCTGATCTGCTTAGTTGAAAATATGATTGCAACAGTTATTGAAATTTATCATTTTTCAAACTTTAGATATTTCAGTAAATTAAAAATATTAATCATATATCAGTTTCAAAAAAGAACAAGTAATAGGAAGGAACATGACTTCACTTCCAAATGCTCGGATCTAAAAAAAGAAAATATACTCCAGCACTAGTTCTAAATATTTGAAGCAATGACTTATCAACACCCCTGGGAATATCCTCTGTAGCCGAACCAATCTTATTCTCAAGTGTTTTCCTGAAATTCAGTGTAAATTATGCTTTTCTTATTATCATTCTGTAACTCCTACATGTCTTCAAACTGCTTTTGAATTCTTTGTCATGAAGCTTCAGATACAACCATTACTAGGTTTTGTTTTCAATGATAAAGTACATGCTCCATGCAAATTAAATTTTCCATTAGAGCACGGTTAATGTTGGCTCTGTTGGCTTTGGATTAGACTCTAAGAGACAAACTCTAGACTGAGTAAGTGGGAAGAAGGAGTGAAATTCTGTACGAAAGCATAATTTCTCATTTTTTGTTTCTGAATATCTGGAGAGAAATTATTTGTAAGCTCCTGGGCCAGTGTTCTCAGATAAAGCACCGACTCATCCTCGAGCAGAGGCTGACAGTAAAGTCCTGTGAACATCTATCTGTTGCATTTAAGGTGTTTTATTAAAAAACAGGTGAATCTCTGTTCTGATGGTGTCTTAAATCTGGTTAACATTTCAAGTTTCATGCTACAAGATTTGAATATCTTAAAGACTGCCACCTATATGAGTTGTTCTAAGATCAAAATATTTTGCATCCAGGATGCAGGTAGATTCCATCCTAACAATGAATCTTTTATCTTGAGGTGGGGAGAACATAATTCTAAAAGTCTCACAGAGTTACAAATTCAGGAAGCTGAGTCACAGTGGTTTTCCCATTGAAAATGAGCTTGCAGTAGAAATTATGGACAAAAAGGCCAATGGGATTATTTAGAGCAGAAACCTGAGAAACCGATGAGGAGTATAGATTTTCTGTCACTGAGAATAAACATTACTGAAATGCTCAAGTTTAGAGTCACTCCTGAGAATAAACATTACTGAAAATCTCAAGTTTAGAGTCACTCCTGAAGAAAACAGATTAACTATTGGAAAAGGTTTAAATAAGAATAAAGAAAATGGTTAAAGAAAATTGATTGTTTTGAGAGATTCCACATGATCTATTTAGTTTAGCTAACAGACATTTAACTTAATCTCCATTTTTTGAGTGGGAAACAAAAATTTGCTGTAGAAGTCTTCAGTCTAACTGAAAAGAGCTGAATAAGAACCCATTACTGGAAGCTATTAAAAAAAAAAAACAATTGGAGATCCAATTTTAATATGGATAACAATTTGTTACTCAGAATACCATGACTTGTTTGACATTCCCTAAAAAATTCTTTCATGAATTTAAGGGACATAACTTTGTTCCCATTTAGCTACTCAGCTGAAAGTAGAAAGCAACACAGCCCACTGTATTGATTCACAAATAGATGTGATCCCAGATAGTTAATTAGAAAGCTTTAAACATCTAATACTGAGTACAGTTGGTGTGGTTGCCGTATTTTAAAACAACAACAAATTAGAAAATAGAATAGAGAATGGAAACTCAATGTAGTTCAATATCTAGCTTTTTTAACATGACGTTTATCCTGGTAGGGCAATTTTTTTACCTTCAACTTTTAATAGGAGTGGGTTTTGGTATTTTTAAAACTTTATCTCTCTTCTTCTCTCTCCATCCCTCTCTCTCTGTTTTTTTTTTTTCTTTAAACCACAAAAATTATTAACTACTTATTTGTGCTCAGCAGTCTCAGCAGAAAAATATGCCTTTAGCATTTTGCAGAATGATTACAACAAAAGTGTTCAAGGGAATGAGAGTAAATAATGACAGTCCACAGGCACAAGTGGTGCTATGTTTAAGCTTCAAACACTGGAGTGTATCACTCTGATAACAAAGACATATAGATATATTGATATATAGAGAGATATACCGTGATGCACTTACTGTTTGTTTTCAAATGTACGTCAAGAAATCAAAATGTAGTGATTGCTCAAAAGAAGAGTGAAAAGTCTCCATACCATTCATATTGCATATGAAGCAAATGCCATTATGAAAACTTCATTAATATGTAAATTGCAACATTTTGATTAGCACTCGCAGACCTCTTTTGTTGAGAAAAGAGACAGAAGGAGCTAACCAGATTGCAATAATTTACATAATAACTCAGTGGTGGCAATGCCACCAAGAAGAGAACCTAAGGAAGGCTATAATGTCTTTTTTAACAGCTTAACACAGTATTAAAACACATTGTACAAAAGAAAGGAAAATATTTTTCTTTAAACTGACAAACTCTTTTGGGGAGTAGTGGGACATGTTAAAATATGCTGGAGCTTATTTTAAAATAATAGGATAGACATTTGCTCATCAAAGGAATACAAATATTTTTTGCGTTTTACAGTGGTCTGAAGCCAAATGAAGAATAGCTTTGTAACTTGGTTTATTATGTGTTTCTCTGGGGTGAATTTGCAAGGTGCCAGATCCTATCCTTTTGGAAAGCAATGAGAATTTGTCCATTGATTTCAATAGCCTCAAGATTTATTTCTGTGCTCTTAGTTTTCAAACCACCATATGTCAGTAGGACGTGTAAATCTCTCAGGCGTGAGATAACTGTACAAGACGGCATTCGAATTTCTAACTTCTGATATATTCATCCGGAAAGGCTCTTTTCTGGTGAGGTTTATCAATGGGATTTATAGGTGAGCTAGATTTTTAGCTGCTTGAGCAATATAAGAAAGCTAGTATGTTATGGTCTGTCTCATTACTTATACTTCAAATATTCAGAGAAATAAGTTAACGATCTCTCCCTTTAAGTATCAGAATTTTACTTCTTCTGTTACTTGTCATTTAAAAGATGTCTCAATATTTGGACATCCCTGAAGGGAGCTTAATAGCAGTCGTGTTTGCTAGGTTTTTTGGGCCACTGAGTGTCAAGAGACACCAGAGCACCTACAGCTAGCTTACAACAACATGGCTTTTTCAGTGCTAACCCAGAAGATGGCTAGTAAAAGAAGAAAGGGAAAGAAAATAGTAGGGATTCTGAGGACTTTCATGTACTCACCAAAGTTCAGAGACCTCAGGGCAAAATGGGAAAAAGAAAAGAAAAGAAGATACTTGAAAAGCAAAGTTCAACAGCTCAGCTTGGTGCTGCTTGAAAGTATATTACAGGCATCATACTAGATTTATCAGAAAAAAATAACTGTGATCTTCTAAAATTAGTGATCTAGGTGGCCTATTCTGTTTGTTATAGTTCCATAGGGATTTTTTTTCCCCCGGCTGATTTCTATAGAAAGGACTTCATTACGATGTAACCACAGCAAATATTGGTCTGAGAGTTAAGAATAACAATACAGCTTTTTGCCATTAAAAGGATATTTTGTTACATTGGGAAAAGAGTTTCTATGAAGCAGTGTGCCCACAGGGAACTTCAGAATAGGAACGGACGAACCTGCAGAGATTTTTTTTTTATTATTTGGCTTTGTTAAGTCTTTAAAACGTTTAGAGAGATTTTCAATGTTTTAGAGCCCATTGTAAAAATCATGAAACTTTTGTCAAACTTTTTAAAGGTATTCAGGATATAGTTAAAAAAATACCCCAAATAATTGGTCATACTTATAGGATTATCATGCTTTCAGCTGGTGATAATCAGCCTTGCTCCATTGAATTCAATAACATTACACTGACCGTCTAGCATTGCAGGCATCTGCAGGAAGGACTCTTATCATAAAAGCATCAGCCCAGCTCCAACTGATGAAATACTTTTTGAGTTGATGGGATAAGACTGATTTGCAACAGGTATGTGACTCATAGGATGCATGTGGGTCAGTATGCAAGAAGAAATGACCTAAAAATTTCCTAAATGGAATTGCTGGGTATTATTGACCTTCTGAGACCAGTAAACTGTGCTTTGTCTGGATATCATTATAGTTGATGAGACGAACTCCTGACCAGATTAGTGGGTTCTTTTCAATGGATAACCCTGTCACCTTTTGGTTTTTAAGTATGTTAACAAGAGTGTAGCATTTTTAGCCCCCTTAACAGTATGAGCTGTTATGTAATAAACAAGTCTTCATAATTGGCATTTGATCAATGTATTTACAAATAAAACAGCACCAAGTCCCCCTATTAGACCTTCTTGAAAGCAACAGTTCCTAAAAAGATAAACAGCTGAGGCTGAGCGGTAGTTGATGACACAGAACACTCGCTACACTCCCCTTCTGGGTGGGAGGCGACTAGACCTTTTAGATGTTTGGCCGAGAGTCTCTGGTTTGCCTGAGCTATGCTTCATGCAGGCTCAGAAGGGAAAATGTGACATTTCAGTTACCTTTCTGCGGCTTCTTTCAGGACCTGCCAGGTGCCAGTAAAATCTTTGCCATAAAACGTTTATCCTCAAGCTTGTCTGCTTTATGACCGGCAACCCATAGCTGCTTGGGCCATTCTGGTATCAAGAGACCAGGAACTCCAACATGCAGGAGGCCAAACAATACCTTCTTTTCAGCTGCGTTCATGTTGGCAAAGTGGATGTTTTAGGAGCTATTGTGCTACTGTATATGCAAAGGGAAAAGACTCTAGTGAGGGACTGGGATGCATCAGACTTGCTAATCAGTTCTGCTGTCCACAATGGCAGCGCTGTTGCTTCATGAGAGCATAAACAGTTCTGCTAGCCATTCTGTGTACACCACAGAAGTAGCTGGCCTGAGTTAGCATTTTCTTTGTAATAGGGCTAGAACTGTTTTGAAGCAAATTGCAGATCAACCTATCTTTCCAGGCATCTGTTTGGTTCACAGGATTAGTCGGGTGAGCGCAAACTTGAAGAGTTACAAGGGAAACTAAGCTGGAAGTTTTCGGGGGATACACCAAATATGCCCCAACCATTGTGGAGGACAGAGAGGTGCAACACAATGACTGCTTCACATGAGCACAAGGACATCCTGTGCATGCAAGCATGCATGTGCCTCTTGAAGATTTACAACCCAATGAGAGCTCCTGCAATGTTCAGAACAGCTCCTTTACGGTATGTTATGATCCTTAAGACATATGCTCCTTCATATTGCAGTCAGTTGTACAGCTTTCACTTTGTTCAAGATCCTCTCTCTTCTTTAACTGCTTCATCTTCAGCTGATGAACTCTTTTTGTATTCTATCACCATTTTAAAGAATTGTAGCTCCTTTCTTCCTGCTTCCTTATGTGGAAATGGTAACACATCTCTCTTTATTCTCACAGAAGTTCCAGAAATATGCTATGGTGACACTGACATCAGCCTGTGCCCTAGAGGGCTGAAACTTTTTCTGATGACAGGATAACATGTTTCATTATTAGCAACCCAAGCAATTCATTAACCTCATGTCTGCAATCACATACAGAATGACCAGCAAAGTGATGTATTAAAGAATATGAAGTCCCTTTTATTGAAGAGGTGACACAACAATCTCCCTTTGGAAGAGGCAACATAACAAGGTCTCTACTACAGTGACTTCATACGGATGGTCAGGTGAAAATATCCAGCTGGACCTGTCAGTCTTTTGAGTGTTTCAACTGTGGGTCTTGGGCTCACGTTGTGGGACACCCAGAAAGGCAGCGCTTTCTCTGGAGCTGATGCAGGTCTCTAATCCTGAGCCCCACAGAAGATGTCTGCAAAGGAGTATCTGGAGAATCCTCATCATAGTCTACATCAGACCCCCTTCTGCTTCAGATTTCATCCAGGGAAGAGCACTAGTTTTGTATTCAAGTTTATAGAGTGTGTATAAGGGAGACTAGATGGAGTGAAAAAGAGTATGTAAGGCCTTTGCTGAAGTTAAGTTGTTGGTCACAGAGCTGCATCAAGGTAATGCATATCACCCTCACAGTTTGACTGTGAGGACTATCATGACTTTATTTGCACACTATTCAGCTGCTGACGGTTAAGAGACCAGGCTCTCGTAAAGCCATTGCTGCTGTCCTGAATGCAAGTTGGGTCTTCCAGGATTTTGTCTGGTGAAGGAGAATTAGCAATGCCAGATGACAGCTAAGGGCCTCTGCTCTTTCTCCCCACAGCTGAAAGTGCTGCATCTGTGATGGTTTTCTCAGATCTAGACAACATTGCAGTCCCAGCTCTCTAACTCTTTGACTTAGCCAAGAGCCTTGGGTTAGCTAGTGACAAAGTGATTGCTGTGGTTAGCCGTAATTCAACATGTCTTATTCCTCCCACCTTTTGTAGGAGGACCCCTGCCTGATCATTCACAGTATTGTCCCACAGTAGCAGACGCAAGATTACATCTACCTTTACAAAGCCTTTGTTTGGACGTTTAACCAACTCAGAGTAAGAAAGGAGACTCGGAAGAAGGCAAATAAGCAGAAAGAGAAAGGTTTGGGTCTGCATAGAATCATTTTGGTTGGAAGAGACCTTCAAGATCATCAAGACCAACTGTTAACCCACCACTGCCAGGTCACCACTCAACCATGTCCCTCAGTACCACATCTATACATCTTTTAAATACCTCCAGGGATGGGGACTCCAACACCTCCACACCTCCCTGGGCAGCCTGTTCTAATGCTTTACAACCCTTTTGGTGAAGAATTTTTTCCTAATGTCCAACCTAAATCTTCCCTGGCACAACTTGAGGCCATTTCCTCTCATCCTACCCCTTGTTACCTGGGAGGAGAGACCGACACCCACCTTCCTAAAACCTTCTTTCAGGTAGTTGTAGAGAGCGATAAGGCTCCCCCTGAGCCTCCTTTTCTCCAGGATAAAGAACCCCAGTTCCCTTAGTTGCTTCTTATAAGACTTGCTCTATAGACCCTTCACCAGCTTTGTTGCCCTTCTCTGGACATGCTGCAGCATTTCAACGTCCTTTATATAGGGAGGGACCCAAAACTGGACACATTATTCAAGGTGTGGCCTCACCAGTGCCGCGTACAGGGGGACAACCACTTCCCTACTCCTGCTGGCCACACTATTTCTGATACAAACCAGGATGCCATTTGCCTTCTTGGCCACCTGGGCACACTGCTGGCTCGTATTCAGACAACTATTGACCAACACCCTCCTTGTCCTTTTCTGCACCTTTTGAGCCACACTTTCTGTGGTCGTTTAGGATTTGGCACCGTTTCAGTAGCGGGAGATGGGACTACTAGCATGGTCCCTTTAAGAAGCTTCTTGAAAAGAGCTCTCCCAGCTCCAATTCGGTCTTGCCTCTGGCCAAGACTGCGCCAATCAGCCCCTCTACGAATAAACCTATTTAAGAGGGGAAACACCTTTGGTTTTTGGATCGCTCTTCTGTTTTGGAGTGGGTAGGGCAGAAGGCAAAGCAACCATGTGGTCACCCAGTAACTGAGGAGGAGGTTGGTGGAAGACGTGCTGGTACAGCTGTTTTCCTCTGGTCTGTGGCAAGTTGGCAGGGTGAAGCTCTGCACTTCTCAGAGAGCATTGGCAGGAAGACAGTCAGGCTGCAGAGAGGCAGAGAGAGACCCGCACTGCAGAGTGCCAGGTGTAGGCCCATGTTGAGCCAGGAATTCTGCAAAAGGCCGCGGCTTTGAGGACGGTTGGCACAGGGCTGGAAACCTGACACTGGCAGCAGTCCCCCATGTGGGGGGGACGCCACATGGCCACAAGGAACTGTGAGGAGTGCTTCCCGTGAAGAGCAAGTGGCAGGAACAGCATGGAGAGAGCCAAGACCGACTGCACCCCCCATCCCGTGTTCCCCCTGCCTCTGGCACTGAGTGTGGGGAGGAAGTAGTAAAGCCAGGCCTGGGAAAGAGAGAGGGGTGGGGGAAAGGTGTATTTAAGATCTTGTTAGTCTTTTTGTGTCCTGCTCTGATTGGTGATTTGGTTGCTGTTTTGTTGTTTAAATTAAATGGATTTTGTCTCCCTTAGTCAAGTTTGTCTTTGGCCCGTGACAGTAAACAGTGAGTGAGCCCCTGCCTTGTCCTTTGTCTTGACCCTTAAGTAGTTGGGTTTTTTTCTCCTCCTGGAGGAATAGAACAACTGTGTGGTGTTTAGTCGCCAGAGGTGTCTAAACCACGACACCTCACTGGTAGTGTTGCATGGGGTTTACAGGCAGTCTTGGGGGGAGCAGTGACGTGCATCAATCTTCTGCATGAAATGGGGAAGAAGACCATGCATGGCTTCCTAGATTTGCCTATATAGGGACCTGCGTCCAAGAAAGCTAAGATTTTGGAATTGCTTTACTGTGAGCATCCTGCCTGTGTGGATTTTTGGCCCATTGGAGTAGCCTAATCTGGTCTGAATTACGCCCCGAAACATACGTGTTGCAAATGTAAGGGTGTCATCACCCACCAGGCTATTAATCTGCTCATACTTCACCAAACTGCTTGAACTTGGCATTAAGTGACTTGTTTTCAGGTTCTTCTCTTTAGTGATCTTTTAGGGAGACCTGGCTAGTCCCAGAGGATAGGACACAGAATGATCCCAGACTGACACCTATCACACAGCTTTCTGTATCTCACCCTCGGCTCCTTTGGCCCGTCATATATTCAGTGCACACAATTTGCCTGATCCATACTTTTCACATATCCGTACTAATTTTCATGATGGACCATCAAGTGGGATGCTTTTAGTTTTTCATTTTTGAGTGGCACTGCACTGAAATTCTCAACAGCAAGCTGAGCTGGCACATACTCCTGTAAGTGGCCATGAAGGCTCTTGCAGTTGTGGACATCTCTTTCTTCCCCCTGCACACTCCCAGTACTGGGGTAGTTTGAGGTCCTGCCCTCCCCTGCCTAGCATTCTGTGATTCTGAGATGTTTTAGCTATTTTAAGCTATTTTAATAACTGATACTTCTTTGCAATGTGCCAGAGGTGACAGCTTTTTACATGTGTGTTCTGATAACATGACTCTTTTAAGTTGTGCCTGTGGCAGGGCATGCCAAGAGGATACGCAAGGATGCAAGACCTGTTAGCATCATAGGACAGATCTCCGCAGCAGTAGAAAACCCTAGTGCAGACCTCTCTATACTGCCCAAGTGAGCAGTGCCTGGGCTGATCTAGCCATAGTGCCATGCCTGAGCTTTAGCCGGTGAGAGGAACTTACCTGGTTTTCTCCAGAAGGGATCCCACAGATGTGCAGTGGGGCTGGTCATAGCAACAAGGTGCTGAAATGAAAATAAGGATGGTCTGAATTGACAATGTAAGTTCAACCAATGCGTCTACTAGCTGTTGTCTAGGGGGATTTATTTGAGCCATGCAGATGGTGCAAATGCAGTCAGAATAAGAGTAAGTTAAATGTGCTTAGTAGGCTCTTTCTTACTTTCTAATTTTGTGTACCTCTATATAATTATTTTTGCTAAGAAAATTCATTGTAATCTCAGCAATGAATGTCCTGAATTTCAGCCAACTTTATTTTGTTATTGAAACATTCCATTAATTCCCTTTCCCCTTCTCACCCCACAATACTGATATGTTTACAGCATGCCAGGTATAATGAGAAGGTCTTAATTGTTTCTGTTTCCTTGTAAGAAATTATCCTTGGTCCTCTATTTTTATTGTGAAACTTGAAAAAGCCTATCTATATTAGTTAGAGGGTTGTTCCATATATAAATATAATGCTGATTATGCTGTTGAAATATTTTCAACATCTCAAATGGCCATTGTACCATTCAGGCTTTTCAAATGAAGAACAGTGCTTATGTGAAAGCAAATTGTGGTGAAAAACACTCAAGAAACTTTAATGCACATGAAGCAACTTAAAGCAATAACTGTGGCCTTGGACACACGGACAATCATTCACTTGGACTACAAAGCAATCATTTTGTCCAAGAAAAGAGAAAAATAGGTTGGAGAAACAATTTGTTCCTAAAAAAAAAAAAATTGGAATCAGTTAATCAATTTGCAGTAACTATCTGATTTATTTGTGTAATAACATGACTGACAATTTACAGCCTTTTCCAATAAATCTCAAAGCCATGATTTGCTGCAGCCATAAGCCATTTATTTTATAAAACTGACCTTTAATCTCTCTGATGATTGATTAATCAGTATATCATAAATAGAGTCATGAGAGGTGAAGAAAGATGTGCTTGATGATGACCAATCATCTGTTCCTAAAGATCTCTGCAGGTGTGTTGAGCACACAGAGAGCTTCATTAAAGACAACAGAGAATTGAAAGTAGTATGTGATGTAGCACTGAGAGAAGATGATTAGGATTACTTAATATTTGTTCATTCAGAAAAGCCACGATGAACAAAAATAATCCTCCAGTCATAAAGAGCTACCCTGTTACTTCACATCACATCACATCCTAAATAAGAGGAATATGGGTGGTTAACCCGTGGACAGAAGAGATAATTAGCTGTGACTGTGATTTCAGCATCCTTTTATAACCTTCCCCACTCTGGGGTGCTGAGTAGGTACTTTAGCCCATTTGGTAGCACAGTTTTCAGCTGTTCTACCTAACGACTAGAAAGAGAGTGATAATCCAGAGCTTCTTCCACTTGTCTTTTTCTCCATTTCTGCTCTCTAGCCATGCACTTAGAAGAGTGAATAGCAGGTAAGTTTTGCTTATTCTCCTGACTGTTCAGCTAAGTCTGCAGGATCATCCCCTGCTGTCTGGAGATGTGCTTTAGTGGCATGGCTTCAGCTGATGTAAATGCTTGTCATCTCTGAAGAGGGGTTTCCTTCTCCCTCACATCTAGCTCTCCCCTGTCAGGCTTATCCTCCTGTTGTTTCTCTTGAGCATAGTGTGGCACTCAGGTGAGCTTGCAGTAAATGTTCCAAAAAGAAAGGGATGGAAATACTTGCGAGGGAAAAAGAAGTTAATTTGGGGTTTTTTTCACTCTGTTAACAGCAACTTATGTACGTAGTGATTGGGTGAATGTCTGAGCCAGTACAAGGTGTGTGTGGGGGTGGTGGTGGTGTATATGGTAAGCATCCTTTCCATTGAGGTGACTATTCCGTTCGCTCAGTTGCAAGTCTAAAACTATATTCGCAGAGCCTCTAAAATACCATTACTGTGGGTCTTTCACTCCTTGGTGCATCCCCTTTGCCTCCTTTGTGCCTGTGGTCAGCATGTTGACATGGGTGGCCATGGCCAGCCCTTGTCTTAACACAGAGAAGAAGACAGAAAGAAACTGAAAGGTCTTGAGAGGTGTGTGATTGTTTTATAGACTTAAGCTTGAGTAAAAGGTGCAAGTGGCTTGTCCAAAGCCTTTGGCCCTTTTAAGTGTGTGTGTGTGAGGGGGGGCGGTTAGTAAAAATTTGATTGCTCACTTCCAAACTTCACCTTATAGGTTTGTTCATAAAGCGCTACTATAAATAAATAAAAATATCTGGAACTTGGTTTTCACTCGCTTTGTAGAGCTGCAGATGACTGTACCAGACAGAAATGATATAGTCAGGAATCAGGGCCGTAATGTACTAAAATGCTAATTGTGAGTGATAGCTGAGGAAAACTGGGAGATAGCTGGGGAGGTGGTCTGTAATGTTATTCTGGGACACTCCCTCAGTCCTGATTTCAATTTCTTTATCTGTAGGAGTCATGCAAATGGCAGACTTGATAATTCTTCAACCCTTAAGGCACTGTGTGTACCTGTCTCTAGAAACAGTACTGTAATAAGTCTTCCAAGAAAGAAGGGAGAACGAGTGTAAGCTGCTGAGCTGGGAAAGGGGACAGTCAGAGCAAGGGTGCATGCCTTGAGGGAAGGCAAGGCACAGAGGGGCAGTAAAACCCAAACCATGAGCTGGCTCATGCTTTTCTCTCTTTCAAAGAATCTAGCAGGCCATTTAGACCTCTGCAACTTCAGCAGGGAGTCTGTGGGTTGTCTTACCATTTTTCTTCCCAAGTTTACGATATTGCTGTTACTCAGCTTTCGAATGGGGCAGATTGATTTTGATGGCACAATCTTCCCAGATTCTACTGGTTTTATGGAGACTTATTTAGTAGCATTTGAGTCTCTGGTGAATGGTACTCTGCAGCTTTAATCATGCATGTCCTAGCAAGCCATTCTTCTTAGTGATCTGCTGGATTGGGTGCTCTGTTAGAGGCTAGATGAAATAAATATCTCTCATACAGTTTTGAATTAAAAAGGAATTCAGAACTTTGTTTAAAAGTCATAGAGACTTGATTGTTATGAATGGTGATGTTGTTATACTTATTTTCCAAAAACATCTTCTACAATAGCCGTGTACCATTTTGTGATTTACACGTGCTCAAAGACTGAATTTGTTTTGAAAAAAACTAAATCTCAAGCTTTGGGTTGACAAAGTCCAATGTCTGAAACTCAGGAATGCAAACAGGTCTGGGCTGATGCACAGTGATTTTTGCAACTTCACCTCCTCTCCAGCAGAGCGTATGTTTCAACCATATAATTAACTCTGATTTCTCCTCATTTAGCCTGTATTTTTAGTGAAAAGAAATAATATTATTGTCAGTCCCATCAAACAGACACTGCTATAGGCTCAACAATGCAATGGAGCAAAGTATTAAGAAATGACGAAATTGCTTTATTTTGAAGCCTAGGAGGAGGAGGGAATCATCAAGATATTGGGATTTTTTAAGGCACATAGTAAATTGGCTGGCAGAACATTTCAACAGGGATGCCAAGCCAGCCAAAAGGCCTAACCCATAACCTCTAATCTTATGGAGCTCAACTCTATTATTTGCTGTTAAAATTAGATGTTACTGAGTTGTAACAGATGTCTTCAGCAGACACGTTCTTAATATTGAAGTTTAGGTAAATAGAAACTGAGCCCCAAATTTTATTTTGTGGATTATGGGACTGCTGTGCTTTGTGGTAGAAGCTGGCATTTTAAACATGAATTATAAAAGCTTTTAGAAACCACACACTAATTGATGCCTCAGCAGTTCTGCTGAATCGCAATATGAACACAGGCTGCTGTGTAAAAACCTGGTGCAATAACCAGTTACCCAGCACCTTGGCTCATTTTTTTGCACTATGACTGACACTAGCTAGTGGGTCTAGTTGTGCATCTCTGTGAAATTATTTTAATTAACTTCTCTGAAGAAGCAAGGAATGGGTAAGAGGAAAATTTTCCCAAAGACCATTAATAAAAAACATCTGGAAGATGCATGATGTAATATGAAACATCTTTATAAACATGTTGGTACACATCTGTATGAATAAAAACAAGAGGGATTAAGACAATCTCTGTATTTGTAACAGTTCAAAAAAAAATGGTCAGAAACCCCACAAAAAAATTATTTGGACAAAGCCGTTTAAGATAGGATATTACATTAGAGTGCAACTGCCCTCTTCAACTTGAAAAGTCTAATATCAATCTGAGTATATTAATATTCTACAGCTTGTGGATATAGTTCCATGTGCCTCTAGCACTGGATTAGAGACTCCGGCTTCCAGAGTGCAGTGATATTCTTTTTCCAATTTAACAATACTATTCAAAGGCACTAGACAGTAAAATGAATTTAATAAATTCAATAATATTCCTCTCTCCCTGAAGGTACAAGGGGAATAGACACTTAGATATATGGATCATGTTTGCTTTATGAACTTTTCAGGAAAGAGTTTGCTGTTTCTCCCTATTTTGCCTTAGGCATTCTATTTCAATGATGGTAGCAGTAAAGGAATAATTAAAGAAAAGAGGGACACTTTGGTGTTCTGTTTTCTGATGTGCTTCAGTGATAGCAATGGTAGTGAGAAATCTGGACTTCATAAACCCTGGATGACACTGCAAATGTTGTTGAAAATTAAGCTTTTAATTCTTTGAAAATTATTTGTTACCTTCATAACCAATTTTAAATTACAAGGCAGACTGTAAAATATGATGCTGTATATGGCACAGAATTCTCTCAGTAGTATTTAAAAATAGAGTGAACTACTACAACTTCCATAAAAGGGAAAAATACCTTGGTTTTACTTTCAAAAACCTGCTACTGTGGAGATCAATAAAATAAGTTGGTGAGGTTATTTGTGAAGTAAGTCAACATGAACAAGGTGGGAAACATTGCCTAAGGGAAGGATTTCTATCTTTTCTTCTTTAGTACCGCGGACCAATCAAAGATGCAGTCACTGCATGTGAACCTCTTATGTTACTCTGGCGGTGTAATTAAAATCATCATTTTTCACCTTGACAAAATTAATTGTTGTTTTTAATTGTCATGGTGGATAACACAGAGAAATAAGGTATTTTCCATCCTCAGTTATCTTCACTAAGCAAGCACTTGATGCAGAAGGATATGCCACTTCTGTACCTCTTCAGAAAAACAGTATCTGCTGTTTTTACACTGAAAAACATTTCTGACTTGGAAGAGGTTTAAAATTATGAGTTTGTCAGGGAGCATATTTCAGTGTGCTTAAAATGGCTTTAGGAAACATTTATTCTCTGAACAGTTTATGAGCGATGGCTGTGTAAATAAATATTAGATGTAATCTGCCTTATTTCTCCGTGTCTCGTACACGGTGCCATGCACTCGCTGCCAGTGTTTTTAAATAGGCTTGACCCATAAATCCATGACCTGAAAAAAATCAGGGTTTGAAGAATGTATTCCCAAAAGCTTCCATGTTTTTTCCAACTTTAGTAGTTAGCCTTATAAAAGACTTTGTCTCTCCTTATGAAACAACCCATGCATTAAAGGTTTCATTTATGGTAGCATTTTATTATTTTCTCCAATAGCAGGAAGCAACTTTGTAAAACTTAGGTGTGTTTTGCGCAGTCCATGCATTTTGTGGCTGCGAGGAAAGTGGGACAAAGCAAACACATTGCCTTAACTTTTGCATACAAGGGGAGATACAGACTGTGTCCTTCCTTTGCAATCTGGAGCAAGAAGACAGAAGGGAACTAGGAGCAGCGCTGCTCTTGTGGAGGGCACCGGCATTTCAAAACTTGCCCTCTCTCGGCTATAAGCTCTTCAAGTGCACTGAGAGCTGTATGTTGAAGAGTGTCTGGCATAAGGAAGTTGAAATTAGCTCACACTGAATGAAGAAGATCTCTCTCAAAGCCTTTGGCTATAAGCAATTGATGATTTTGTCTTCTGAAAAATTAGTACCTGTGTAGGCAAGAGACAACTTCAGAATGTGTCTCCCTCTTGATAGCCAAAGTCCTTGCCTTGGCTTTTCTGAGCTGGCTCTTGGTGTCCAAAAGCTATAACAGAGAGGAGATCAGTCAGCTCAGTTCTGCCCAGAGGGAGCACTGCCCTTCCTTTACTGCTGAATCTTCCCTTGTCTTATCCAAGAAAGAATGATGAAGAAAGCAATAGAGAATAAAAAGTAACATAGAGATGTAAAGGTGCTGCTGACCAAAGAAATTAGAACATCTTGGGGTCCAAAGAGCTGAACCGTGACTGGAGGTGGGGAAACTGAAGCAGTGAAAGAGGGCAGATAAATGACCAAGGGAAGGATCTTGGAGGATGGCTAGGGTTATTGGGGCTGTGGGGCAGATACACAAGGATGTGATATCTTCAAATTCCTAAAGCAGAAAAGGAAAGGAGACAACTATCTCCTTTTTGCCATGCAGTCCCAATCCTTCCCCTTCTTAAAAAAGCCTTTATGCAGAACCACACGGAGTCATTTTGGCTGGAAGAGACCTTCAGGATCATCAAGCCAACTGTTAACCCACCACTGCCAGGCCACTACTAAACCATGTCACTTGGCACCACATCTATACATCTTTTAAATACCTCCAGGGATGGGGACTCCAACACCTCCCTGGGCAGCCTGTTCCAATGCTTTACAACCCTTTTGGTGAAGAATTTTTTCCTAATATCCAACCTAAATCTTCCCTGATGCAACTAGAGGCCAGTTCCTGTTGTCCCATCGCTTGTTACCTGGGAGGAGAGACCGACACCCACCTTCCTAAAACCTTCTTTCAGGTAGTTGTAGAGAGCGATAAGGCTCCCCCTGAGCCTCCTTTTCTCCAGGATAAAGAACCCCAGTTCCCTTAGTTGCTTCTTATAGGACTTGCTCTATAGACCCTTCACCAGCTTTGTTGCCCTTCTCTGGACATGCTGCAGCACTTCAATGTCCTTTATATAGTGAGGGACCCAAAACTGGACACATTATTCAAGGTGTGGCCTCACCAGTGCCGCGTACAGGGGGACAATCACTTCCCTACTCCTGCTGGCCACACTATTTCTGGTAGTGTGATATTTCTTCTTGGCCACCTGGGCACACTGCTGGCTCATCTTCAGTCAGCTGTCAACCAACAGCCCCAAGTCCTTTTCCGATAGGCAGCTTTCCAGCTACTCTTCCCCAAGCCTGTAGCTTGGCTGAAAAGGCTTCATCTCTGCATGAACTGAGCTGCCGTCATCCAGGTGCTTCTTTCTCAAAGGGCCTGAATATGGAGGTGCTCTTTTCCTTCTCAGATTAATTCTACATCTGATCATTATTTGCTTTCACTGGATTTAGGTTAAGGCCTTCTTAATGCTTAAGTCCAGATTCATTCAATAGCCTAAATTGACATTTTATTAATTGAGGGGAAAATTGGCCATTAGGATAGGTGGAAGATAGCTTTCTACAGGGGGGAAAAAACCCAGAGAGATATTGTCATTGTGCAGAAGATCTTATTTCCGCTTAAATAGTCTAATTCCTTTAGAATATTTGTAAATATTTTTTGTATATTTAAATGTTTAAGTATTTCAGTTTTAAAAAGAGTAGTTTTAATTGTTAGGTTTATCATAAATAGACTTAGTAACACTGACGGACAGGCACTGTATTCACTGAGATATTTTAAACCCCTGTTTTGATTGATCCTTTAAAATAAGAGCATTCCTTTTTGCCATCAGCTGAAGATGGTCTTTACATACAATTATTTCTGCAGTCGTATAATTAGTAGTTCAACAGTGCATGTATACAAGGAGGGAGAGTAAAAGTTGAACATACATGCCTAAATTTGTCATTTTCTAACTTTTCAGTCCTTGACTTAGTAACCTGAATGCCTGTCTTTTAAGGTAAGTTTCATGGGGAATATGCTTAAATTTTCTGTTTCATGACCTAGTTCCTTTGTTCTGAAGATTCAGTGCCGAGATAAACTGTCAGAGCCCTGACAGCTGGCACACAACAGAAATACTGGCATTTTTTAAGCTTATCACATAGATTAACTCCTCAAAGAGCTTGCACACTTGAACGGCAGATCCTTCCAGGTTCCACTTCATCACAGTCAATGCTTTGACTTCCGTCAAGCAGAGATTGCTGAGAATTATTTGTTCTCTGCCATGTTTTTCAATATATAAAGCTGAATTTCTGGCCGATTCTTTCTGGAAATATGTTTTTCCTGGCTAGAAATTGTAAGAATTGTAGCCATGGCTAGTGCGGCACCCTGGGTAGGAAATGTAGAGGGGCAGCTGAAGATTTCAGTAGCTCGGAAGCCTGCTTCTGTAGGTTTAACATTAATTGCTTTAAGATCATTGATTAATTGGTTTTTTTCAAACCAGGACTAATGGGAAGAAGCAAAACCTTAGCTGTGCAATATTTCTATATATGTAATTATGAAGTGCATACCACATCCTCAACTATTGTATGTTGTCAGAGTGTAGTATGGTAACGTTTCTACCTGCCTCCAAAACTGAGCAATTTGGGTGTGATGAGGTGCAAAGATGCAAAGCGAACAATGTACTCCTGAAAAGAGAACAATAGGAGTTCCTACCTCCACAAAGGCTGGGTACCATGGTAAATGCTCATTTCAGTGTAACACACTGGTTGTGATTCCTTTGAACTGTATAAGTTACCTTATTACTGAACTAGAGAAATAGCTCTTTAATCTTATTACTTTTTAATTTTCCCTTTGTCCACCAGCTTTTCTCTCACCCTTTCAACCCAGCTAATGCTCTAACCACGAATGAATACATTACTCTATTGAAATTTGAACAGAAGGCTAATTCCTAATCAAAACAGGCACTAATTTCTTTCAGTGCAAATTATCATCATTCATTGCAAATTTGCTCTCCTTGAGCGATGCCAAAATGTATGAATTTCTGCACTTGGAGCCAGTTTCTCAAATATATCAAATCAAATAATATACTATTGGCTTTTTATTATTTCTGCTGGATATTTTCATGGAAAAAAGAAGCCTCAAATACTTACTAAATATTGCAACTGCTACTGTTATGATGAAAGAAATATTTAAACTTTTATTGGGGTTTTTATCCGCATAAGAGAATGTTCCATTTAAAAAAAAAAAAAAAGGAAAAATACAAAAGACAATTCACCTGAAAATGCAGAGAAGCTAAATAACATGACATACTGTTTATCTCTTGCTGAAATGCATCATCCTTAGGGAATACATAGCTTTCAGGAAAAAGATACTGCTGAGGTACCAGCAGAGATCTTTATTCCTATACCCTATGGGTGTTATTTTACAAACGTTGCAAAGATGGCATTTGATATTACAGAAAAGACATACCTATCAGCTATTCTGGGAAACTGGGCCTCACACTTAGTGTGCTTATCTATTTTACATAGCTTTTGTGGTCTTCTAGGTGTCATCACATGTATGCCTACACATATACTCTGTCTTCAAACACCTTTTCCCAGATACTATTGTGTTTTATAGCACCATCTGTACAAAGGATGGATTTTATAGATTTATAATAATGCCATCAGGCAAATAGCTTTGCACATTGCAATTATGGTTAAAATGTACACAAAAGATACAAACATTAAACACAGCAATTATGGGGTTTTTTTGCGGTCTTGAAATGTATATGTGTCTGGATACAATTACTTCTTCCTGTTGCTGAGGTGTCGTGGATATCTGTATGCAAACAGGATTTGGAACATTTTGTTAATCATGGGTTTTATTTTGTTTGTTGGTTTCTCTTGCAAGATAGAAATCTCTAGTCCAATATCGTGTTCTTTGCATGTGAAAAACATCGATTATGGTATAAATGAAATAATTGAATATATAAAATATGTGAAATCTAATTACCTGCAGCCAAAGCGTCTGCTCCAAGTAGTCTGGCACTGGGGCTGTTTTGGTCATGGGATTTACTTTTTTAGGAGGAAGAAATTGAAAAAAGGGGGAACCATATATGCCAGAAGTTAAAAATATCTTGGAGTAAGATACTTAAAACTGAACTTCTGCCCTCCTTCATTTAGAGTATGTTAAAATAATAATGAGGTATCTTCCACTTGAATGCTCATACAAAGCCTTTGATTTCTTTTCTGTTCAGTCCCGGTTTTGGAAAGCTCCCAGACAAAGTATATAACATGTATATATCTACCTGAAAATGAGGGAAATGATCTTCAATGTAAAAGGAGAGGGCGGTGGAATATTTCCAAACCCAACTATGGATGCCAAATCACGAAACAGCAAGGCTATATTCCACTTGACAATAAGATGATCTTAAAAGCTATAATTAAAAACAAGAGTTACTTTCATTAAATAGTGAACCCCCATTGTGCCGATTATCCTCATAATGCTTTGCATAATGCTCGTGAATCTATAATGTTTAAAGATACAAGATGAAACATGCTGTAAAGACAGTGAGGGACAAAACCCCATCAACCCTTAAAACATTTATCGAGCTTTACCTTTTGATGTGTTCTTTGGTTTCCATCAAGTGAGGCAGAACAGCTGAACACTTAATGTTGCATATGAATACATATGTGACCCTGTGATCAGTTGTGATTACTAGTGAAAACTGGATATCAGACAAGAGAATTCAGTTGCTATGTATAAGAATTAAGTTGCTATATATAAGGGCAATAATCAGCTATTAAATCTAACATTGTCTCCTGGGCTGAACACTGAAAGAAGGATTTAGAGTCAACATGCTATATTTTTTGATGTGGGCATTGCTCACAGTGGATAATTGCAACAAGGTCTCTGGAGCTGGCTCTAGTTATTCAGACCACAAGATGCAGCTATCTCCTGTTGTTTCTTCTGAACAAGAACCACCTCGTGCCAGGTGATGTGCAAGGACAAAGTAAAAATGTAGTCCCTCCCATGGGCCTTATACTCTCAGACAAGTGATAAAAGGGATATCACAGAATCCCTTTGTCAACCTATTCTGTTGTGTCAGAGTAGCAGCAGCTGATGTATAGCCAAGGTGTTCGTTGGTATCAGGGCACAAGAGGGTTTTTGGGGGGCATCTAAAGAACCATGAGATGGCTTTGTGGTGTTTTACAGAGAGCTCCTCTGAGGATTAAGGATCTACATGGCAGAAAGTATAAAGATATTTGATGAACTAAAAGCTAGAGTCATAATCTGACTAGAAATGAGACACATTTTCAATACTAGTAAATAAACGTTAGGCAACGTAGGACTTGAAAAAACTCAGGATTTGGCACAATATAGGAGAACAAGTGTTGCAATGGATAGGCATGGTTATGAGCTTTCTAGATATCTGACAGGAAACTCCTTGCTACCTGTTTACCTATAATAAAGGTGAATGTTTACTTTCTGAGAAGAACAAAAGCTTTTCACAAAGAAATCTTCCCGTGTTACAGCAACAAAGAAATTCTGCAGGACAGAGAAATCAGAGATTGTATTTTTCTGGCTTGGTAGTGTTTTGGGATTTTTTTTTTTTTGTTTTTGGGTTTTTTTTTTCTGCCTGTATTTAAGACTTCTTTCTGCATATTTGGTTGGAGAGACTACAGCACTTTTGTTTTAAGCTGAATAAAAACAGTATGTTAGATTCCTATCTATGCACTGTTCACATACCCAGCAGATCAGGCTTCCTTCATTGAGGAATACCTTGATTCATGGTTTCAACATCATGGCTTTAATTCCTTCTTCTTGCATGGTGCAAGAATATGGTCAGGCATAAGGATTCGAGCTGAGAACACAAAGCACACAGCTGGTCCTTGGATAATGGGAAAATCCCTCTGTAATATTAGTGACTTGACTAAGCGAAGCCTTTGGATGCCAAGTGAATTTACAGTGTTTTTAAGCTGCTCTGCTTTGTCCTGTCAGCAGTGCTTGTGCCAGTAAGTACCCACACTGAGATGTCACCAACAATTTCCCTACTTACCTTCAAGCTTGTGCCAACCAAGCTGCCATAAGAGACCTGAAACTATCATCTTTAAAGCCTTGGTGGGTTGACCCTGGCTGGATGCCAGGTGCCCACAAAAGCTGCTCTTTCACTCCCCTCTCAGGGGAGAGAAAATGTAACGAGAAGCTTGTGGGTTGAGATAAGGAGAAGGAGAGATCGTTCACCAATTACCATCATGGGCAAAACAGACTTGACTTGGGGAAATTAGTTTATTACCAATCAAATCAGAGTAGGATAATGAGACATAAACCCAAACCTTAAAAACATCATCTCCCCACCCCTCCCTTCTTCCCAGGCTCAGTTCTGCTCCTGATTTCTCTACCTACTCCTCGCAAGTGGTGCAGGGGTATGGGGAATGGAGGTTGCAAGCAGTTCATGGTACGTTGTCTCTGCCACTCTTTCTTCCTCAGTGGGAGGACTCCTCACACTCTTCCTCTGCTCCAGCATGGGTGCCCTCCCATGGGAGACAGCCTTCCATGAACTTCTCCAATGTGAGTCCTTCCCATGGGCTGTAGTTCTTCCCAGTCTGCTCCAGCATGAGTCCGTTCCACAGGGTGCAGTCCCTCAGGAACAGACTGCTCCAGCACGGGTCCCCGACATGATCAGAAGTGCTGCCAGGAAATCTACTCCAGCCTGGACTTCTCTCTCCAAGGGTCCATGGGTCCTTCCAGGAGCCTGCTCCAGCACGGGCTTCCCACTGGGTCACAGCCTCTTTCAGGTATCCAGTTGCTCTGGTGTGGGATTCTCCAAGGGCTGCAGATAGATATTTGCTCCACCATTAACATTCATGGGCTGCAGGGGAACCGCCTGCCACACCATGGTCTTCACCATGGGCTTGATGGAAATCTCTGCTATGTCACCAGGAACAACCTCACCCCCCCGCCTCCTTCTTCACTGACCTTGGTGTTTACAGAGTTGTTTCTCTCACATACTCTCACTCCTGTCTCCAGGTGCAGTTACCCAGGGATTTTTTTTGCCCTTCTTAAATATGTTATCCTGGAGGTGCTACCACCATTGCTGATTACCTTGGCCAGCGGCAGGTCCATCTTGGAGTCAGCTGGCATTGACTCCTACTGGACATGAGGGAATCTTCTAGCAGCTTCTCACAGAAACCACCCCTGCAGCCCTCCTGCTACCAAAACCTTGCCATGCAAATCCAGCACAACAATGAGATATTAGGAAGGTACCATCAGAGAGCTGTTTAGGAAAGAACAATGGTTTCACTGGTGTAACATTGCTTGAAGAAGCATAAAGACTGTCTCATTCGGTGTTTCATGCTACATCTTGCATAGCCCCAAACAGCAAAGGGAGAAATGTGACCATAGCTAAACTTGTTCAGAAAACAGTAAGCAAGAAGGAGTCTTAGCATGATGCAAGAGGAACAACATTGTGAAACTGAGCAAAAATACTATTTAGGTGATAATGACATTTCAAGCGGTGAGCTGGAAGTGACCACTGTAACAAATGCTGCGGTAGCATCGATCATTGTGGCACCCAGTGAGCTGCAGAATTTGTTCCTGTAACAAACGTGAGGGGGAGCAGAGCCCCTGGGGCAGGAGAAGGAAAGCTGTAACCTGACTCACAGCTGTCATTTCTGTGGCCATGGCTGCCAACAGGCTGTCAGCTCTCATGTCAGATAAGACAAGCTCCGTTCCCTTGGCTTGCTCTCCGGTTTCTACTGCTAGTAGGCCCATGGCCAGCTTGTATTCCAATAACTTGCAGGATAAATCTTCCCATCATCCATATCATTGCCTTGCACTCTCCAGTCACTTCTTATTTTTAGGCATATGTGCTTTTGGCTACTCTGCGCTGCCTTGTGTTCTTTTTTACTGTAATCAAAAGTAGCCTGAACGCAGAAGATGCCAAAAGACATTAGTTTCCCTTGTAGGTAGCGTAAGCTGAGTGTGTTCATCACCTCCAAAGATGCTTAACACACTTCTAAGACGGGGCCCTGACTCCTATTTAGCCAAGTCTAGTGCCCACAGGGCAATGGGCTGCATTTCGCTTTTATTGATGATTAATATTATATTTCAAAATGAATTTTCTCCAGCAACAGTGAATTTTGAGACCGTAAGTAATGCACTTCGTCCTAGAATCTAGCTCACTGTGTTGACTAGTTCAGATGAACTCTACAGAATTGCAGGCAGCCTAAAGCAGCCTCACCAATAGAATCCCTTAAAACTTAAGGAAATGGTTGTAGGTGCCTTTTTCTTTAAAATTACCCTCTGGTTTTATTATTCATTTTCTTAATAACATCTTCCACCATTCTTTCCCTCCACTTTGTTTGCTTTTTACTAGACAACATCAACAATGTTAACCCAGAGTTGTCAATGTTCTGTGGTGTACCAATGTTTAATTTCATTTACAGAAAAAGAAGATAATTTAATAATTTGCATTGGTACATGTTGACAGTGGCTACAGTCTGTATACACAGCTATGAAAGCAGAGGTGTTTGTATGTATGTATTTGCATATGTGTGCATGAAGGAGTCCCTAACTACTAGCATGCTTACTTCAGGTACAGAATATTTTGTGAGTGTAAGTGTGCTTGTACAGATGTCTACATGTATTTCTCATTGTGATGCAATAATAATAGCTTTGGAATAGCGGCACTGAAACGGCCCGGTACTAGAATGGGATACTGTATTGGATTAACTGTGTTGCAAGCACACAAATGTAGTGTTGCAGCATGCTGAAATATCTTCAACAAGGAACAACATTTTAATTCTCTGAGTATCTAAATAAATAACGAAAAATATAAAACACAATTCATGGAGTACATAAGAGAAGTGCCTACAAAGCATGGCAGATCTCAAGGTAATGTTGATGTTTTTAGTACTGTCATCCATCACCATAATGAGTGCCAAAACTCCTTTGAAAATTAGCTGTCTGTGATTAGGCAGGTTTCAGAGTGCAGGTTGTTTCTGTATCTGATTCTGAAATACATTAATATGAATGTTATGCTAATTTGTCTACTTTTGACCTAGAGCTTATCTCAAAGATTCAAGAGGATTTTGCCTCATTAACTAACTCACTCGCAAAGTAAAACTGCCTTCGCTTTCTCGTTTCGTTGGATGGAATCGTTACTTTTCCAGTTTTGGCAAAGAGTGAATGAACAAGAGTCCTTCAAGATGTGTTGCTTATTCCAAACTCAAGTAGAGTTGTCTTGTGCATACATAATAGAGGTATTAAAATTAGTATTCAGCTCTAATTCTCTCCAGTCTAACTGATAACATTTAGATGAGTTTTCGAGTTTCTGTTCTTACTGGGAATTTTAGTGATGAGGCAAGGCAGACAGACAGCAGCTTGGCTTTCATAAGCTTAGTTGACCTTGCAGGACACAGAGGCATAAAATGTTTATCATGAAACTGAAAAAATGTTTCTAACAGGCAAAGAGTGTGCATGAAGGAAGGGAAGAACACAGACATCCTTATAAATAGCCCAGACTGACCAGAAATTCATGTTATTACATTTCTGCAGGACAAAATCATCCCTCTTAAAATGTACAATAAGTCACATTTATTTTTAATGTTGTAATTTTGATTTCTGCATTTTCCTGGCATTGCAGAGAGGATATTTCTTCCCCACAAGCAATGGGAGAATTTAGCTAGATTGGATTAAAGTCCTCCCTCCTACATACCCCCACCTGTAATTTGGGGCATGTTTACTGAAGAAGGCTGAAAAGTGGAATTTGTACTCGTACTCTGATCTAAATTTGCCTAAAATTGGGATTTGTTGATTCCAGTGATTGTAGTTTGAACCTTTCAAATTTTTGTTCAAAACCTAAAATAAATGCTAGAGGAATATAAAATCTTTAGCGTATCCTCATAGTCTCTTTTTGACTCTTCTCTGAGTCTTATGTTTGGATGCAGATTTAATTTTAAAAAAATGACACAGAAGGTTCTGTCAGCATTTTACCACTACTATTAAAAATAAGGTGAGCAAACAATCTCTCTAAAAGTGTTCCTTATCTTTTTGTCCCCTCTGTAGGTCTGTTCAACTGTTGTACAACACGACATGTTCCTTTCTTTGACTTCTGGCCTGTCCACTATCCTTAGTGATCCCTTAGTCTTTCTCAAGGCAACTCTCTCGAGCACTGTGGATGCACCCTAATTTTGATTTATGTCTGGCAACAGCCATAGAAATCCAGAGACTCTAACTGCAACCCTGGACCCTAAACACTGGAATCATTGCTTATATAATTTGATTTAGCCCAGTGAATACCTCAAAGAAAACAAAAATGATTCCTTCTGCCTAGATGAGATATATTGTTTTGCTGAAATATGTCCCTGACCCCTTTTGTTGATTTGTAATATGGAGGCTAACAGCCCTTATAACTTTTGTCCTCCCTAGTGTAACTGCAAAGGCTATACTGCTTCATGTTTCAAATGGTTTGGTGTGTCTTCTTTTTTACCATTTTAATCTGAGTAAAACACCTTCAAGCAATCTCATGAAGGTAACATTGCATCTCTCTGCTCCAATCCCAACAAATATGGCTTTATTTTTCCCTTTTTACAGCAGAGCAGCTAACATTGAGTAGTTTGGGTAGACATGAGTGTTAGACTCCAATGCCAGCATTCAACCAGGTGATGCTTTCAAGTTACAGAAATGTTCTACTGCTACACAGGGAGAAGTGGGACCCTCCTGTTCGCCAAGTCGTTCCTCTGTGGAGCAAACCTCTGTGGAAGAATTTAAACATCCTGGGAATGTTTTGGCTCAGAAATGTGCCTCATCCCCAGCAGTAACACAGATTTCCAGTCAATACATTAAAGATTGTATCTTGTCCTGAGATTATTAATGAATAATTCAATCACTGGAAGATCTGTGTAGGTGCACCTGAGCGGAAGTATGTTGCCCTGCATTAGCCTGAGGGAAAATGTAAACCTGTGTAAAGGTATTTTATAGAAAGACTAATATTTTCTAATTCTTTAAAACTTAGCCTTTATTCTATGAAGGGGTATTGGTAGCACAACAAAATAAAGGATTGAAGGTCATTGTATGAATGATAAATATCATGCCATATAGATAGCAGCAGAACTCTCTGATGGAACTGGAGCGGTGCTTATCTGTGCACACTACGATGTTGTTGTTTATATTTGGGATAAAAACTAAATTACTTGAATATCCTCTTGGCGACCCCTTCCTTAGTATGCTCGCGTATTTCTCACGGCTTTTATGGCACAGAACAACAATGCTAAGAGATAAGAGTATATAAAACTTATTTGGTCCACTGGAGAGAGAAAGTATTTGCATATTTTTTTTCACTGTGTGTTAAGATAACATAAAGCAGAAATGCAAATGTTTTCACAAATTAGTGATTTTTTAAGGAAAACAACAAATCACAAAAAAATCTAAATAAAACACAGTAAGTAGGCAATATAAAAGCCAAGGCTAAGTCCTGGCTTGGCAGCAGTCAGTTAGTGTTTCAGTCTCAGACATTATGGTGGAATCTGCCAGTGCAGCCAGGGGTAAAATTTCCTAAGAAGTCAGTCAGATGTCAGCTTCAGCTTCTTAAAAATGCTGTGTGTGCTGCTAAGAATGATGGCACAAATCTGATTCTCTGTTTCATTGTTTACAGTTCACAAAAATTTGTGCTGTTTTAATGATCTGTCCACTATGTAATATTTGTGTTGCCATATTCTGGAATCCAAATTTTTGAATGTTACATCAATTAATTAGATGATGTTATTTTCAGGAGATTGTGGGGGGCAGAGGTGGTGATTGATGGAGGGAGTCACTGGTATTTCTCTTAGCAAAGTAACAATGCCTGGTACTTGTTATCTTCCTATTTCTTCTTGGTGATTTGCAACATGTTCTAAGGAGCAGACGTTATTTACTATAGAAACTTAAATGTCTTTATTGACAAATAGCAGGAGACAGACCCTGAGGAAGAGTGGCTTCATTAGCATGCAGCTTATACTATTTTTCAAGAATATGTTGGGTCTTTACACTTTTTTTGGAACACTAAAATGTTGATAGTAAATGACAGTGGGAATAAGTGCAGCTGGCAGCATAAAACCGATGGTTTAAAAAGCCTCAATCTGTTTTCTTGATCTGTTTTCATCATGTGCGATATAGTCTTAGAAGCTATACATTTTAAAAGATGGATGCAGTATTTATGGTAGTGATTTTTATATTTCCTTTTGCCAAGGAAGGGCAAAGAACTTAATTTTATATCACACAGTTTACAAGCAAGGTATCACAAAGCCCTTTTCCAAAGAACTGCTACTGGGTGAGGACAGAAGCTGCGTGAACGTGACTGCAGTGGTAACAGCTTCATTTTAAATCCTCAGCTTCATTTTTAGAGCCCCATTTTGTGAAGACTTTTTATAGGTGCAAAATGTCAGAGGAAAAAGAGGCTAGGAAGAGTACCAGAAAGGGTTACCCTGGACTTGTGTGGACACTTACAGTCCCTGCGCTCTGCAAGGAGCAGCATTGCTTCCGTTTTTTTCCCTATGGTGAGTTCTACTGACTGAGGACAGTAACAGCACTCCAAGGGGTGCGCTGTGCAGCACCTCCATGGCACACTCTGCTTTCCTCAGGAAGAACTGATCCCCCCCCAGTAGATTGCTGAAGGGGTTATGGTAGAGGGGCTTGGCCCGCAAGCCATGACTGACTCTGTTACAGTGCATTCATGCACCTAACCATTTATTTTCCCCCTCACTTTGTACTGTTGAGGCCCACCAGCCCCTCCTTGCCTATCAAGGAGAGCTGATGAAGAAGCATAAATTACTGTTATGGTCCTTTCTGAGTGTGCAAAATCACCCTGAGAAGTAATAAAATCTGTTTTGCACTAGGAGAAAATAATCCCCCATTAATGGGATCTAGGGAGTGCTACCTGTGAGCAGCTACTTGAATATCTTCCAGACCAGTTCCTCTCCCTCTCTCAGAGTCGAAGGAAAGCAAAATCCTCCTTGCAGTGTCTTCTGAAGGATTTGCATTAAATGACAGAAGGTATCACCCCTGTGCATGGAAACTAGTCACTTTGTCTCTCCTTATTAGTTCCCAGCCTAGCTGAGACCCTCTTTCTGGCGGCTGCTGCTCAGTACCCTCTCACTCCCTCTCTTCCTCGTGTCCTCAGAGCTTCTTGCCACCCTCTCTTCAGTCAGTTTATTGCAACTCCCTGAATCTGTAGATCCCCTAAATGCACTACAATAATAACCATTTATGCCAGAACAGACATCTAACCCCTCTGTTAATCTAAGATCTAAGCAATGCACAAAGATCAAAAAGGGATAAAATTGATGTTGTTTTGGAACACTTACATGTGTATCGTATAGTTCTTTGAGGAATAAATCTTTAGTGCCTTTCTATGCATGGGGGAAAAGATTTCTAGAGTATGCGATCATATAGTGACTTTGTCCAATACCTTAGCTTGGAAAGATGATCATAAAGCAGAAAAATACTTCCAAGACTGCTGACTCAAAACCAAATTTTATCAGTATTAAAAAAAATCAGAACTGATTGAAATGAAACAGAGGTGAAGCTAGAGAGTGCAGTAAAAATTAGGCTACGTCCTTTCCAGAGGAAAAGGGTATTTGCTGCTAGGTTCTGTTTTCTGAACCTCTTGAGCAAATAACAGTCAGGACAATTTGGAACTGTGAGTACTTTCAAGGATGATCTTTCCACGCTGGGGATATACTGTAACATAAGGACACTGGCCTTCTCACAGTGGTTATTTGATTAAGGTTTAGTAGTAAATGTTGAACAACTGAAAAAAATAAATGCAAACTGTCTCATGCAGAATTTTGAAAGTGCCTGGTGAAAAGGATTGCTTAGTTATGTACAAAATAGGAGCAACGTGTTTGCTTGCTATTGTGCATTCAGCCTACTCAAAGCTAAGCTTGAAATCCCCTCTGTGAGTTAAGCAATATTCCCTTTTGCTTACAGAGGAATAGAAAATATGATGCACAACTTCAATTGCATAACATTGTAATTTAATTTACATTATTGGGAGAGGAAAACATAACAGAATTTTCTTTTGGTATTTGGAGTTTGACAGTAAAAAAGATAGGATCCTATTTACTATTTCTATAGGTGGTAGATTATGACATAAAATGTTATTGTGTATAAAGTTTACATGATAAGAGGTCTGACATGCTGCTTGTGAAAGAGAAGGAAGGCTGACCACTGAGCTTTGGATTATCCATTAAATTTCTGAGAATCCTGCCATTACTGCTAATATTGAAGCTGGCAATTTTGAAGTAACTGGTTATTTTAGCATTATCCATTAAAATTATAGTAAACTATATAACAAGACCTGTAGATACAGTCAAAAAAATGAAGGCTCCTTGGCATGCAGCCTTAGTATGGAATTTAATAGATGTTATTAAAATCAGTAGCATTTCTTTGATCATCCTTATTTATTTTTTGCATTTTACTTCATTTTTTCAAATCCTGGGAGTAGTCAATGAGTTGTGAGAATGTGTCAACTCAAGTATAGCTTTACTGTTACAAGAATAGGAATGGTTACAGTAATAGTTTTCTCACTGATATTTTATCAATCTAATATATTGAAGTTGGGAACACAGTCACACTTGTTGATATTGTAACAGTAAGCTAGATTAGTGTATTTAGCTTGAGACACATTTATGGATGTGATGTTAGCATAATATAATGTCAGAGAAAGCAATTGTGATTTTATTTTGAGTTTTTCAAAGGACAGTCATTCTGTTTAATACTGCAGCTTCCTGAGCTTTGAAATGTATTTATAATTTTGTATGGAATTTAATATTTTGACCATTTGGGAGAAATACAAAGTTGTGCTGAAATGTCCCTCTTTTTATGTGAAGAAAAACAAGCTCCTCAATTTTAGATGATGTTTTTTGGTACGTAGTTTGTCCACTACCATGTGAACGCATTTGCCCTTTATTTGATAAAGACAAAAATCTCATTACCCAAAGCAGTGCTTCCTTAGAATAACATGATCAAATAATAATTTTTGGAAAAAAAATAACATAACTTCATAACTGGTTTCATACTAATGTTTTTCCCATTTATCTGCAAATGGCTAAATATGTTCTTCTATTTGCTGTTCTACTTTAACCTACTTATTGTTCAGCAGTTTAGATTTCTTGGATTCTTGCTCGATAGTCTCTGAGTTAAGAAATAAAAACAAGTAATCAAGACCTTTACTGCAGGGTGTCACTTTCTATATGTGTATATATTTGTGTCAGCTAGGCACAAATGGTATTTTAAAAATTTTTTAGGTTCGCATAGGACGGGTAGTTAAATTATAGCATTTTGCTTGACAGCACAGGATGAACTGACATAATATACATGTGCTTATTTAGATGTTACCATCCTCTTCTCCTACTGATTTGTAATGTTCCATCTGCTAATAATGTATTTGTTTACAGCAAGTTTTTTCCATTCAACTTTAACCTATTACTGGGTTCTGAGAATTTTTGGCATGTGGGCAGTTAATCCAGAGGTCTCATGGCAACAACTGGAACACTGGAGTGTCTCTGCAACCTAGAGACGATTTCCAGACATTTCATTTCTTTCTCAAATATCGAAGTGGAAAAAATCTTCCGTTGTGGCCAGTCATGAGATTATCTTTGACATCATCTACTTTCTGAGTATGTAAGGACACAATAATATGGATAATGATGAATATAAAGTGTTTTTCAAGGGCTGGCACCCTGCCTCATCAACACATCTGCCAAGTTCATACTTAACATTAAGAGAAAACAGTCTATTTATAGAGTACAGAAATCTTATTCTGTCTATGAGCAAATCTTGCCATTCTGAGATGAATGAACACAAACGAATAGAGAGCATTGCAAACACAGAACTGCTGTGCTTCTTGTTTTGCATACGTTACATATTAGATGTTCATGGGGAATGGCATTTGATGTAGTTACTCAAATCAGTGCAAATGGGAGAAGGCCCTTTGTGTATGGATACAACCTTTTACCCTGTCCTTAGGGTACAAATTCCACATCTTTTCTTTCACTTGACTGAAAGGAATTCCAAGTCTCTTCCATATTCATTCATCAGTGCAGTCCAGATGACCCTGCTATCTCAAAGTCTGTCTTTTCGAAATGGAAATCCATAGTTTATAAATCTTAGTTTAAATTGAATTCACTCATGATCACCCCATTCAATGTTATTTTCTGCAATCAGCTCTTCTTTTCTGCCCCTGCCACTTACCAAAACCTCATCTAAAAATAGCATAAAGTCATCTCTTGCTGACTCAGTAGGTATTTGGTGAATAAATCTGTTTACTATTATATCCTGAAATACCTGCACCATATAATTGTACTTATCGTTAATTTTTCAGACTATATTAATTACCCAATTTCTTTTACTTTCACATTTTACTTTCTAGTGCATATAACCTTTGATATTTGTGTTATAAGTAAGCTTCTTAGGGTTAGATTTTGCATTTTTCTTGAAAATTATGTGTTAAAATCAAGGTTTGGTTGCCGATGCTTATTGGTGATTATAATTCCTGGGCAGTTTTGTACTTTCTTCCCTGCAACAACTTTGGAGACCTAGTACTTCCTCTCCCATAGTCCACAGTCGTTTCTGTATTGTTCAGAAATTATAACCATGAAATAGGTATCCTAAAAACCCAGACAAACAAGCACAGCAAAAAACCAGTGTTCAGTGACCTTAACCAATTAAAAGTAGGTCTTACAAATCTTAATTATAGTTCTGTCTCTTTAATATCTGCTCTTCTGTCTTATACTGCTATTTCATTTTGCTGCTTCGTTTACACTGTTCACATTTTTGTACACACTGTGCTTCATTTACACTGTTCACATTTTTGTACACACTGTGCTTCATTTACACTGTTCACAAACAGCTTCAGATGCTTCTCGCTGTCCATACCAATTTCTGTCTTCCAGCTCATTGATACTCCTTCATTCATTGCTGAATTTCTATTTACTTGTTATTTTTCTGTTGTATACTAAAGCCAGATGGAGATTTGCCTGAATTTTTTCTAACCTTCCACTACCACTTGGTTTCTTTTTCTCATTTAAGCCTTATTAAATGCTATTTAGTTGGATAATGTATTTTTTATTTGTTACTTGGCATTTGGGCAAAAGATGCATTTGTTGGCGTTTCAGATGGAGACCTCGGCTCTTGGAACATGCGTTTTTTTAATCAGCCACCTGTATGAATATATGGTAAGCACGCACTAAAAATAAGTCACTTTAATGCATTTAGAATTTAATCTTATTATGAGTACTACTTTTCCTCCAGACACCTTTCCTTTTTTTCAGTCAGACTAACTTTGCAATCACTCTGTCACTCTGCATACCTAGTGTTAAATTATAGCATTTTCTTCCTAAACAGTTAAGGCTAGAACTCCATTCAGCATTCTTAACTACTCGTGTTTGGAATTAAGAACATTTTAATGAAGAGTTTTGCTTTATATTCAATCCTGTCTAGCACAGAGGCAAAGTGGCACACACCTTCTGCAATGTAAGACCTGAGAGAGGAATATACAGCTAATTAGTACAAAGAAAAATAATTTTAAGTTCAAATGATCATGCCTTAATGTACCATTCTCTAGAAATTGCATTTTCCTCCTCGCTCCTTCTTCTCCTCGCTCCTCCTTTTCTTTTTTCACTGGAGACCAATACAACACTGAAGGTTGCTTAGGTGTATTAGCTTAGTTCAGGCTGGCATATTCTGTTGTGCACAGAACAAGCAGAAATACATCATCTTGGAATTCTTGTTTCTTCGCTGTTTTGTTTTGTTTTTTAATGAAGGAGTAAAACTAGGAAAGGACTAATGGATACTCAGTTGTTAAGACTGAATTGAAAAGTATATGGCATGAGGTATTTTTTGCCTATGGCCTCAAATACTGAAAAGGTTCACCTTAAAAGTACATGTTATTTTTAGAAACAATGCATTTGGGATTCTCTTTATATGACTGCTACCTGCTAGGCTCTTCTATTCCAATGTGAGGACTACAAAGACATTTTAAAATGAATATGAATGTAAATTTAAGGTATTTATTCATATTTATATTTTTGTGGCCTGAGTTATGATTTCTGAATATTAAACATGTTTAGAGGTATAAATGTATTTGTAATATTGTAGATTCATAAAACGGACTATGAAATTATGAGGAAAAATAAACTAAAACATTGTGGAGAGCATGCAGAGCATACGATACAGTTCTACTTCTTCTGTGATTCTATTTTCTGATTTTACCTTTTCCATTAGGTTAGACAGTTTTCTAGACTGAGCATTGCTGGAGCAGTAGTAGCCCAAGGCAGTGGTTTCAAGAGCAGACGTTACAAAATCTGGAAGATACAAAGAGAAAAATGACTGAGGAATTTATAACACAAAGGTTCATTCGTAGTTGTATCTGAACTTGTTCAAAGTAATGTAGTCAGATGTAATACGCGAGCAGTGTGTCCAGACAGAACATTCAAACAACAAGGCTGAATATTTACTTTGTGCTCTGTGTTAAGGATAAATGAGCTCTCTGCTGTCAGCTTGTCTTTTGTTGTTGTGAAATCAGATCAGTGCCCAGTATTCCCAACATGCCTAAACACAGAAGAAACACATTTTGTTTTTCTTTACTTTTCTGTTACTATTTATTAGCTTATTAATCTGGGACAGGAGATAATAATAGTAGAGATAATAATAAAAGAGAGATAAACCTGCACCATAGCATGAGGTTCCCAAATATTTAAACACAAAAGAGATTTATACCTGCAAAAAAACATTCTTCTCTTCCTATTAAATGTAAAAATCTATTAATTTGTCCATCCAAACACACATATCCACATTTACAGCCCTCTAAATCCATTATACAGTTATTTATATAAGCACACAGTATCTATAGAGTATTGATATCAATTAATACATATGTTGTTGTTACAAATACTAACCATGCAGATACGAATCCATAATCTATGTATATCTATTTTATGGATAATGATCCATAAAATTGTTTTACAGTGTTCTAAGGCTAATTTTGAAAAGTCCTCTGTTAATGTAACGCTACTGTAGAAAACCCACAGAAATTAGGAACTGAAAATTACAGAACAGTAATGGGACATATAGACTTATAAAAATGGCCTTCATCCATAAACACACCTTTGTTCTGGAGCTCCTGGTTGCATATTATGTATGTGTATGTATTGTTCATGGACCATAGGCAGAAGAACACCACGAGAGATTACCCAGGGAAGTTCTTCACAATGATGAATGATAACAAATAAAAGTCAGAAACTATAATCAGAACCCCGTTAACAGCAACATATTTTAATGAATTTGCATTTCCTTTCATGTGATACCCACATGCAGAAAACCTCCAGAAGTTCCATTTGAAGATATGTCCTCAAAGTATTTTCCCCATTTGTGGTCGCGACTTCCAAAATCAGTAATTTTTTTTTTTTCCTATATTTAATATCCCTCAGCAGATCTCTCTTCTATTAGTTTATGCAGTTGTCCTTTGAATTCAACTACAGTTTAAGTACCCATAGCATCTTGGAAGAAGATGCTCCAACACTTATGTTCCTCCTTTTCACTGTTTTGAACCTGTTACCTCCTAAATCCATTTGATGTCACTCCATTCTTGTACTACAACAGACAGCAAGCAATATTTATTAATCCAGTCCATAGAGCCACTGTGGTAATGCTCTTACATGTTTCTACTGAATTTTCAGAAAAAAATTTCCTTCTATTTTATAACGTAATTCTGTTTGTGATAATATACTGTAATTTTTTTTTTTCTCTCAACATCCTTATTATTTAGCCCTGCTTTGAGCAAGGTTATATGATAAAAAATACGGGTTGTCTTCTGACCTCTTTTGTTGCTGTATTTTGATCAGTAGTTCAACTTTTCCTGTGTTAAAGTAAACCAGTATGTTATTGTGCATTGGTATTACATACATACATGGATATATATACATACATGGGTAAAAACATGCATGTTACTGTAGGGAATCTGTCCAAACAGGCTAAACAGGCTGTGTCTTCATTGGTTTTTTGGGGGTTGTATTAGGAGTGTGGTTTTAAGGGAATATTCTGTCTTCTTATTTTGCATTGGTGGGTTCAGTTTTCAGAAAGTTTTCACGTACCATTTTATGATCATTTACTTAAGTTCCTTGGTAATTATGTAGTGTTAAGCAATATCCATTTTTTTACTGCGCTCATGCAATTATAATGTATTGTTACATACTATCTCATATAGCTGATGGCACTTAGAGTAAGCTAGTGGTAAGAGTTTTCCATTGTCTGTTTTGTTTCAAGTATTATTTCTCTCAGTCATAGAACCTTGTAAATTCAGTGCCTTGACGACTAGTAGATATGTGTAGAGAAAAATTTTCTTTTTTAGAAAGAAATTACTATAGAAAGCTAAATTAGTGGAATATAAAGTTATCAGTGAAAAATGTTCAACAAGATCTAATTGGAATACATTGAAATCTCAGGGGGATAAATGATACACCTTTTGTGGATTCCCTTTACTGTATCTTCGTATTAATTCTGGAAGTATAAAAGTGGCTAATCTCATCAAATTTGAGACAGCTGCACTGAAGGAGGGGACACATACATGCAACTTAGCTATAAAAGCAAAATTCTCTGTTTAACTGGTCATTTGGCTAGTCATACCTTGTTAAAAAATTATTTTGCCAATGGATGGTGTCATAGGTCACTGATTTATTTCTACTAGTGATCTTCTCCATGACAGTGCAAGAGCGCTTAACTTATTTATTGCTGAAACTATA
Organism: Bucorvus abyssinicus; assembly: GCA_009769605.1. Taxonomy (NCBI): domain Eukaryota; kingdom Metazoa; phylum Chordata; class Aves; order Bucerotiformes; family Bucorvidae; genus Bucorvus; species Bucorvus abyssinicus. Next base: position 10,203,815 of record CM020030.1, read on the forward strand.
GGCCTGAAATGTTCCAATGAAGTCACTGAAATGTCTGTCTGAGGCAGTTTGTCATTAGGGGCCACTTTAAAGGGGCCACATTCATTCCAGCTGAACTTTGTGTGACTTTTGGTTATAATGCTTGTTTGTTTGGCAAGGGAATTCTATCTGCCCCTTCGGAAGTTGTTTAAATGTGTTCTGCTGTTTTGCAGATCATCCTCATTTGCAAGTATGCTCAAGAAACCATGTTGGTTCAAGGACTGTTAGTTTATTAACCTCTGTTTAGAGATTTGGGAGAAAAATTTATGTGGATTCTTCTAGAACTGATTACAGATTTCTACTGATGATTTTGAATACAATGATTTTGAGGATAAATACAGAAAAGGAAAATGTTTACTACACTGAAGTTTAAAAAAATAACAAAACACCTCCCCACCCCACCACTCCAACTTCTGAGGTTTTTGTAACACAGTTCAATTTCCAGCAAGGGGATTCATCTTCTCCACATGTTGTGTTGATGTATAGTGCTCAGATCCCACAATAGGAAAGAAGGAGAAAAATATTACTGCTTTGTCTTTTTAAACCTTCTCTTTTCAGTAACATTTTGCAATTTTGACACTTGGACCATATAATTTTTTCTTCACTGCTTAACACTTAACCCCTTTAATACGTTCAGCTATTCCGGATTTTGTACAAACACAACATAAATCTATCATAAACAGATGTGTTTATATAGAAAATAAAGTCCTTGTGTCCACATCACGATAGACACACCGTAGGGCCAAAGCCTCTTCCCATTCTCTCTGTGTTCTTTGAGAATGAGGTTACTAGGAAATTCACAGTGCTTTAAGTACCATTCTTCCCACTGGCATGGCCATTCCACCCTCAACATGTGAACCCCGGCACCTCTCCACAGACTCTACCAGCTTCCCATATCTACCCTGCTCCTTTCAGGCCAGCCCCTTGCCCATTAGTAGAGCAGGCTGGTGGAGTGTGTCAGGAAAGAATGGAGGTCGAAGCTCTGCCTTTTGCAATTTTAAGGGGCACGTTTCAACTGTACTTTACAGGCACTTTTTTGTGATTAGTTGTTAGACTGTTCAAAACTGAACGTTTTGTTTAGCCCATGCAGTATTTTTCCTTGACTTTTTAAACACAAACAGCTATACAGAGGAAAGTATTTGCAGAAAATGCAGTTTGGTTCTGAAAGCTTGATGAATAGCAAGCAATCTATTATTGGAGCAAATTCTCCTGTGTTGAAAAATAAAAATCCCATCAAAACTATTTACTAGCAGGAGAAAGTGTTGGCTTTTTGCAGAATTTTTAACTTTCTCTTAGAAGAGCAGTTTTTGGCTGTGTCTAATACTTTGGTTTTCTTTGAAGAAAAAAAAGATGGAACACTTTATTAAAAGTTTACTGCCTCTTGATCTTCTCTTTACAATAAAGTTTGCTAATGAGTGACAATTTTTTCATCCAGATCTGCTAATGAGCCTTTCCTGTAATTCTTCAATATAAACTCACGTAGTGACTGAAAACAATTCCCTCAAAAACATATCTCATAAAGTGTTACTTATATCAAGACTGTCCCCAAAGGGAAAGTAAATAAGTGTCTATATTTTATCTTAAACCTAACAACGTAGCAGTATTTGATTACTGCATGTGGTAAAATTTGAGACTGAGTAAGACTAACTGAATGGATGATGTCAATATTAAAACAGAAGTGTGGTTTCATTAATTGAAGATATTGTTCAGAAGCAACAGAGATTTCTGGAGTGTAGTAGATTTGCTTGCAAAAAATGGAAAAGAGAGATAGTTGGGATTACATTCTTTCGTCTGTAGCCCCGGACGAGTTTAATTTTCTAATACTCTTATATTCAGGTCAACCATATCTATACTTAATTTTTAAAAGTAATATCACCTTTTCCATGTCTCCTACCAGAAATCTTTGGGCCTATTAACAGCCTAGGTAATTTAAACAAACAGAAGACCTGGCTATTTTCATTTTCATTTATGGCCCTATAAGCAGTTATATGCATTGAATGAGTCAAAAGCTCTGCAAATAAACTAGAAATTCTAATGAAGTGAGATTTAATTTACTATCTCTTAAAGATGTCCCATTACTCAACTGGATGGTGCAGTATGTCCTGTGGTTCTTAAAGAAGGAGATTAATCAGATTGTTTCCTGTGTTGAATACGTTCTTAACTGGTTGCTATGACAGTTGTCTTCCATTTTCTTCCTCCCTTGTAGGCTTATCTCCTTTTGATTCTGTAGGGGGAGTTTGCCAAGTAAGAAGTTTCTCCTTTTTTTTTTTTCTACTTCAAGGGTTTTATATTTTGAAAAAATATTACAGCCAAAGCCTCAGATATCTTGTCTGTATGTATTCTTATTCTGCCTTTTAAGATTTACAAATGAAATATGCATAATTTTAGGCTTTACAAAAGACACAAGCAATAATTTTTCTCTTAAGATAAAGGAAATGTTTTTGTTGTCACGAATCAAACCTCTGATGACTACAGAAATTATTTCTTTAAGAACTTACCATAGAAAACATCAAATGTAGAGAAACCAAAGTGCCTATGCAGGGTACTCTAAGTGATTATTTTACACATCTGCCCAGCAGGAGTGTCAGTGGTGTGATTATGGAGCAAATTTCACAAATATCTACTTTTAAAAAGTGGTTGACAAAAAGAATAATGCAACTGGAAGGAAGAATAAAGCCTGGCTTTACTCCTTGCTATAGCCAGATATACTTGTTTCTTCCTCTCAGATGTTGAAAGCGTGGATACTCTAAAATTTGAAGTAAATTTGGTTTCCCTGAAAGTTCTTGAAATAATTTACCTAAATAATTTTTTTAGCAAAATGCCTTTAACTGGTTTAGAGATCATATTCTTAAATGTTGGAAGGATGTGGTTCTGTGGAGACGTTGCTTGAGGCTTTTAAGAGAAGGGGTAAAATCAAGATTAGTCTGTTCTTTCTTGTGTAAGTAGGGAAGCTGTGCTCTCAGGTTCACAATTCTGAAGAAAGATTAAAAAAAAATTAACAATTCCTTCATCTTCTTTTAAGTGACTACTCTCTTACCTTCCCAGGCTGGGTGAGACCCATGAGGTAGCTACTATACAGCACGAGAGCAAGATAACACCAAAGAACCAATGAGCCATACATGTTTCTGTGAACACAGACCATTTTGCCTTGCTGGAGACAACAGAATCACAGAGTCATGGATTGTCTTGGGTTGGAAGTGGACCTTTAAAGATTATTTTGCCCAAACCCCCTGTACAACTCTCTTGACAGTTCAGGCACAGAAACAGTAGCTTTTATTGACACTATGTTATATAGCTTTATATATGTGTATGTTATATGTATTTTCTTAATACATTTTCTTGTCTGTATCATACAACTGTCCTGTTTTTCTGCTTCGAAGAAAGACTAGATTTTCTCATAGCTGCTTTCTGTAATTGAAAGGCTCAGATTTTAGAGAATTCTTTTGTTTTTCCTTTGCTGCAGTTAAATTACTTAAACTGACACCTTTCAGAACCTATTTCTCCTATTTAAGAGTTGTCCGTGGTAGCTCTTTGTTTCTTGTGTGAACATTACCCCAGATTTACTGTAGACGCTGTAACAAAGAGTAGGCAGCTGTAAGCTATGCTTTTCTAATGTGAAACAATCCTGTCAGCATGCCTGTTCTTCCTGTGTAGATTATTTGTGTGTGTGTGTGGTTGGTTTTCTGTTCATAGCGGAGCCACAAGGGATATAACACTATCCCACCTGCAATGTCTAAACCCTTACGTAGCTGAGTTTCTCAGTGTGCCTGCAGAAAACCAAACCATCCAAATGCCATATTGGATGGCTAGCACAAACTAGATTGGTTTCCACAGCACAGCTTTGAACAGTTCTAAGTATTCCCGTCATGTTGCATTTTACCTAACATTGCGGTTATACATGGAATACATTTAGACATCTCAGAGACGAACATAATGGATATCATGATGAGGAATTAGAAACTGTCAGGAATGCTTGCTGGCCCTGGTAAGATCACAAATAGAAAGATTCGATTAATTGCTCTGCCAGTCAGTCTATTATGCAGATCTTGGTAAGGGAGATAAAGCGTTTTTGTCAAGGTAACAATCACATCTTCTCCAGACTGACCTGATAAAAATGCTGTTTACTTTTTTCTCCTTAATTTAACTGTATATCTTGCATGCTTGCTTTCTCCTTCCTTTCCTAACAAACAGAATTAAAAAAAAAAAATTCAAATTTTCTTCTAAAGCAAAGTTTCCCCAACCTGCACCTGGCTTCTTGAAGACTAATAGGTTTATACCTTTGTTCAGGCTCAGGCTTCTCCTGAGATCTGAGGGCAAGTGAGGAGAAGGGGTAGGACTCCTGGTGTTCCAAAATCTGCTTTGCTTAATTTGGAGTTCTCATGATTTATGAATCACAGCTCTTTAAATAGCTGGAGATTGTTCTTGCAGGAGAAGTAGCAGCTCCCACTTCTGCTGTGCTTGCAGGCAAGTGGGATCACAGAACTGGGAGCTAACTTCCCACAGAGCGAAGCTGGCAGCCAGAAGGCAGCAGGAGCCCATTTTTATGGGTAAAATGGGATCCTTGCCCCTGCAGGAGGCAGCACATTTAGCTGAGTGCTGAGTTCAGCAGGAGCTGAGAAACCAAAGCAGACGCTGCTTAAAAAGAGACTACTGTCCAGCAGGGTGGTGACAGCTGGCTCCCAGAGAAGCCCTTCCAAAGCACCTGTAAGAGTGCAACTACCCTAGTTTTCCCCAAATGAGTGGTGGCACTGTGATGCCAAAAAACTCCAATCCAAACCCTCGAAAAGGTATCACATTCCTGCTCCTTACTGAGCCTACCCGTATAATGGCTCTCTAGACACACATTGTGCTCTATACCCTGCTTCACATGTTGCTTTTTTGCTTAAGAACCATGGCAAGTTAATGATAAATTATGCAACAAAAGCAAGTGATGTGAGAGATCTACATTTCCAAAGTAAATTGTGACTTTTATATACACATAGGAACCTCCTCAAAGCATCCAAGACAGATTTTTATAGAAGTTAGGTCTGTATGTGGATGGATATTCAAATGACTGTGCTCTATTCTTTTGGCCATGCATAAATGTTTCCACTGCTGAAAAGCATCTGGAAGTGATATTCAAAAGCCTAATAACACCTGTGTTACTGCCTCTTTCTGCTCTGATTTAGGTATGGAGTCTTTCCAAATCATGGTTTCTCAGCAGGGCAAGGTATGTCTGCAAGCCTTTCCATGGTATGGAAAGCTGTGAGTACTAAAAGCTAAGTTGTGAAGCAGAAGACCTTCACAGGATGGATGTTTCATATTCTTGTGTAACCTGGTACACTGAATTGAATGGCACCTGCAATGGGGCCCTTATGGCACAATGGGGGTTGTCTAGTCTGGAGAAAAGGAGGCTGAGGGGATACCTTATCACACTCTACAACTACCTGAAAGGAGGTTGTAGTGAGGTGGGGGTCAGTCTATTCTCCAAGTAACAAGCAGAAGGATAAGAGGAAATGGTCTCAAGTTGCACCAAGGGAGTGGATAATTAGGTTGGATAATAGGAAAAATTTCTTCAGTGAAAAGATTGTCAAGCACTGGAACAGGCTGCCCAGGGCAGTGCTGGAGTCACCATCCCTGGAGGTATTTAAAAGACATAGAGATGTGGTGCTGAGGGACATGATTTAATGGTGACTTGGAAGACGGTTGTACTTGATGATCTTGGAGGTGTCTTCCAACCAAAATGATTCTATGATTCTAGTATATGATTCTACGATTCTATTATATGATTCTACGATTCTGTGAACCGTACCAAGACACTGATTCCCCCAGCTACTAGCAAGTGTCATGCCATGATGGTGTGGTTACTGGGTTGTCTGCTTCCTGATGTTGCAGGAATTCTGTCCAGTGACTTTCACATCACGGGTCACTAAAATTTGTGCAATAGTATATTGTGTTGGAAATTAAGCATGAAGGTAAATTTAGTTTTAAGCTGGAAAAAAAAAAAAACTTACTGCCTTGAGTGTATAGTTATATTGAGTGGGATTAAAAAAAAAAAGAAATTGTAGGTGAATATGCTTTGTAAGTACTGGCACAGTTCCTCTACAGAACTTTTCATAATGGTTTTTAGGTACTTTATCAACTTTTCTACATTGTATGTAAATTACCATCATTATCACTTAAAAGAATTCATAAACCCTCATGGCAATCAATAGAAAAACTCATTTAAATTCCCATTCTTTGGCAAATGCTCACTTGCTAGTGTAGGAAAGGGAAACATTTATTTTATTCTTGTTTGCTGGCTTTCAAATAATCACCCTGGTAATATTTGAAAGTGACTTGCAAACCTTTATGTAATATTAAATGTGGATTTTTTTTATGTGCTTCTGGAGGTTACTCTCATGGATCTATATAAAAGCATCAATAGCTATTCTTCAGCCTTTTACTGGAAACTTTTCCCCTGCTTTTTACTGTAGGTAAGAAAGATTGACCTAAATAATTCCTTCATAGGAGACTGTAGAATGTGGGACATACAGTGCCCATTGCAGCATTTCTTGGGTATTCTGAATTGATTTGAACAAGCCATTAAGCCCTCAAACTGCAAAATAATTGGAGATGCTCTCAGCCCAAATAACTAAAGTGAAAACCAACTCTAGTGATCAAGTTTGTTGCCAAACTCATCATCATAATAAATACTTTTTCTTTGAATTACCTGTTTTACTGTAAAATATTTTCACTTAGAATATTCCAGTGATTCGTCACGTAGATTCCACCTTAAAGCTTTCATTTTATCTTTCTCTATGTAGGTTATACAGTGAACATCATTTGGATCATAAGTCTCATTGTGCATATTAATCTGAGGGGGATTTTTTCACTGTTCATATGTGGGTTTTGAGACAATGATTTAAAAAGGCTGATGGGATTTTGGTATGTCCTCTATGAATAGTTAGTATAATTGCCATGAATTTGGCCAGGTGTAGCTAAATAATGTTTCAGGCAAAGAGCTAAGAGCAAAGCTTTTTACACAATAATTTCCTGGTTAAGGTTCAACAAAATGAAAACTCATCAGAAACCCTGCTGGGATTCCATCAGCAAGCATTTATTTGTAGTTGCTGGTACACCTGCTTACACAGTAATAATACACCAGTGAGTTAAGTCACTATGCCAATGCAAATTAGCTTTATTTTAAATCAAACACTAGATTTTAAAACATATGATGGGTAAAAAAACCTGTAATACCACTAGATGCACACAGGAAACTGATAGGACTAAAAAAACAAAAAAAAATCCCTGCACATTTATTCTGGCCTATTCTATTGCTGCTCTTCTGTATGCTGATATATCCCATAAGAGTACCTAGTCTATTTATAGTATGTATCTGGCACATAAGCTTTTCTCCTCTGCTATAACTAGATTTTCTTTCGCCGGAGAGTTGCCATCTGCAATATTATTTCTTTTCAAAGATGATCCTGTATTTCAGTCTGGGGAGAAATTTTTCAAAGTGGCCTTTTATGTCTGTTTGTTTAATGTGATATTCCCTTACCCCCAGATGAACTTTGGTTTTCAGAAGACCAGTTTGTCCCGTATGTGCTTGGTTCTGGTGATGCAATCGCTAATCTTAGAAAGGGAGGTAACATTATGCAATGAATTTCTTAGTGCTGTGGACTACTTTACTTTCTGGTGTTTGAACCCGAACTTTTTTTTTTCTTCCCCACACGGAAAACCCTTTATTTTTTGTGCTGGGATTATCAAAGTATCATGGGAGAATCAGGTGCCCAAATCTCACTGAAATTCAACCTCTCTTACAGCCCTTTGAAAATCTCAGCCATTGCCAGCAGGCACTCAGTGATCACATCACTCAGTGATGAGTTGTGGGATTTTGAACCTGGGCAGAGTAGTAAGAATTCAGATGTCGAGCCATAAAACAGTACAGATCTAAATTTTATCCTGTCTTTCAATCTTTGGTGTATTACAAATTTATTCAAACATTCTCTTCCTTTAATTGCTTTTCCTTTGTTTCCAGAAACTAAGCACAAATCTACCCTGGATTCTGTCAGCACAGCTACTTCAGTCAGGAGTGTGAAGACAAACCTATGGTGACAGAAGAGCAAGCAAGACACTTGTTCTGGCGCTGAGGCCCCCTGGCATCTTGCGTGAGCACATACAGAGGTTAACAAATGCTCAGGAAGCAGAAAGCTCACACATAGCTCAGTCAGCCTGAGAGAAACCCTTTTTTCAGAGAGAGATTGCTGCTGATGCATTAGCAGAACCCCTGCACGTGTCCACATTAGTCTGCATGGTAAAACCCTGCAGCTCCTGGCATCACTTCTGGATTCTGGAGGCCCCGTTGTCTGCTCCACAGACACCAGTTCATTCCAGGACTTCTCTTGGGAAAGGTGAAGGTTCCCTCCTAGGACAAATCCAAAGTTGTTCTGGTGGTGGGTTAAATCATTTATTGTGAATTATTCTTTACTACATAATACAAGTAAGATCACGTCGGGTTTTGCCCTTTCTTCTCTTCACAGTCCTCCAATATTAACCTAGCAGACTCTACACTCAAGTATTGAATGTTTTCTCATGAAAAGGTCCTACATTACTTATTTAAAAAAACCAACAACACACACAATTCCGCGCTCCCCCCCCCCCCCCCCCCCCGCCCCCCCCCCCCCCAAAAAAAAACCCCAAACAACAAAAAAATGAACAACATAAGCTCCCAGGCTGACCTTGCTTGAGCAGCGATTTGTACTAGATGATCTCAGGAGATCCTTTCCAACCTCAACCATTCTTTGATTCTCTGGCACGCTCTCTCTACCTACGTACAAAAGTGTGTGTAACAGGACAGTAATACCAAAAGTACTGTTCTATCCACTCTGGAATACTTTTGCTATTGATGGCAGGACTAGCATAGGGTTAGGCACAGGATGGATTCAAAGGTAGCATAAACATTGGATGCAGAGTGGCACCAGCTCTCTTTGACTTCAGGAGTTATGTAGAGACATTTACCTCCCATTTTCCTTTGCGATGCTCCTCAAGTTATGACAGCTCGTCACTATTCATTTCTGCTTTTAAAAGGTAAAGATTTCAGATGCCAAGGATGTTGGTTAACTTGTGTACTGCTTTCAGTCCTACTAGAAAACTGCTATTGGCCTCAGTGCCAATTATTCACATCAAAGGATGCTAGATCTGGCCTTTAAACTATATTCAGAATTTGCCCACAGATAAATAATTCGCCCGTAGCTAAATAAATAGAAGGGTTCGCAGTGTATGTGCAGGCAGACTTTGATGTGCCACAGGGCTGTCTATTTCATCAGGAAACCAAGTGAACCACGGGACAATTTGTGTGTCATTTTATGCTGCCCCAGGAGAGGGCAGGTATTCTTGGTTCCATGGGAAAATCAGTACCACCACCTCGTGACAGCTACGAGCTGGAACAGTTTTGTCTTGCAGAAGAGGAGCTATAAGCTTCCCTTATTTGGCAGACTAATGTAACGCTTTCTGCTGTACACCAAGCTACTGAATACCAAGTAACTGACCCACTGTAGTTTCACTTGGAGTCAGCAAGTTAGATCATACATTAAATCTGGGAAAACAACAACATCATATTTAAGAAACTGGAAATCCTGTTGCTAGGTCAAATTCTTCAAAAGAAGCTGCATGCTTGGCTTTCATTTAGCCATTCCTCCAAGTGCATTATTCAAGCAACAGGAATATTTTTAGCTTAGAAGATACATGATCATAAACATTTTGACAGTAAGAAGCAAACGTTATTCAGAAATGTCTTTAACTGCACTGGTGGTCTCCAAATTAATTTTTCCAGGCGACTTTGTTTTTCATGGAAAGTATGTGTGCAACATAGAACATGTGTCCATAAAAGGTACACTCCAGAGGGTCTCTCTGATTGTGGCTCCTTTGTGCTGACATAGAATCATAGAATCATCTGGTTGGAAGAGACCTTTAGGATCATCAAGTCCAATCGTTCACCCTGCACTGGCAGGGTTCCTAAACCATGTCTCTCAGTGCCACATCTACATGACTTTTAAACACTTCCAGGGATGGGGACTCCACTACCTCCCTGGGCAACCTGTTCCAATGCTTGATGACACTCTGTGTAAAGAAGTTTTTCCTGATCTCTAACCTAGATGTCCCTTGATGCAACTTGAGGCCGTTTCCTCTCGTCCTGTCACTTGTCACATGGGAGAAGAGACCAACCCCCACCTCTCTACAACCTCCTTTCAGGTAGTTGTAGAGAGCAATAAGGTCTCCCCTCAGCCTCCTTTTCTCCAGGATAAACAACCCCACTTCCCTCAGCTGTTCCTCATAAGACTTGCTCTCCAGACCCTTCAACAGCTTTGTTGCCCTTCTCTGAACCCATTCCAGCACCTCAATGTCCTTCTTGTAGTGAGGGGCCCAAAACTGGACGTATTATTCAAGGTGTGGCCTCACCAGGGCCGAGTACAGGGGGACAATTGCTTCCCTCCTCCTGCTGGCCACAATATTTCTGATACAAGCCAGGATGCTGTTGGCCTTCTTGGCCACTTGGGCACACTGCTGGCTTGTATTCAACATGCTGTCAACCAACACCCCAAGGTCTTTTTCCACTGGGCAGCTTTCCAGCCACTCCTCCCCAAGGCTGTAGCGTTGCAGGGGGTTGTTGTGGCCCAAGTGCAGGACCCAGCACTTGGCCTTATTGAACTTCATACCATTGGCCTCGGCCCATCAATCCAGCCTGTTCCAATCCCTCTGTAGAGCCTCCCGGCTTTCAAGCAGATCGACACACCCACCCAACTTGGTGTCATCTGCAAACTTACTGAGGGTGCACTCAATCCTCTCATCCAGATCTGTTCGGTAAAGCCACTGCATGATTTATTTCCTCTTTATTTCATGTTATTGTACACCTTTCAATATCCACTAAAACCCTCTTGTCATAACTGGTAAACAGCAATTATCTTTTGAGTAAAACATTTATATTCAGCTCATTAATACATATTAGTTTGACAAAGTTGTTAATTCATCTGCTTTCATTGTATTTGGAAATGTGAGCTATAGAAATTCACCAACACTTACATGCTGCTCTTCAACCGATGAATAGCCCTAAGGACAAGACAACCTGTGAGACTGGCAGCTGGAGATGAGCTTTTTGAAGGCTGTCACTTTATAACACCTTTACCAAGCTGTTATATACCAGCCAGCTTCATAAAAAGAAAAAAAAAAAATCTTTTTCATGTTCCTTGATCTAATATGAGTGGAGCAGTTCATCCCAGCATTGTTCCCAAAGAGTAGGAACGAGTGACAGGAAAACTACTACCACAGCGGGAAAGCCAAAGACCGAATGGTCAAAGGTTGAGTGACTCCCTCCCAGGTAAGAAATAAAGAAAACAGGCAAATCTGTATGGAAATCCTGCATCTCCACTGACTGGAGATGTTTTGTTGTAGATGATAAGCTGATCTGATTCTGTTTTACAGTTAAACCTTTGGCAAAAGTCTGGTAATACTAACAAGGAAATGTACAGGTGTGCTTGGGTTAAGGTTGGTTCCATTTGCAATAGCCATGTTTGCTCTCAAATAAGTGTGAAGTCCCTGTCTTGATGTAAAATAACAAGGCTTGAAAAAACCCCAAACAGATAGATTTTTTTCTTGAGTATGTTTGTCAAAATAAGAACTACCTGTGGGTTGTTTGTTTGTTTGTTTTCCCGCAGTGTTAAACCAGTGTGGCCAGCATTTAAGATGTAAAATCAAGGCACAGCGTCTATCATCTGGAAGGATGGGAACAAACTCTTCCCTCACTGAAGCCCTACTGATTCCAGGATGAGGACTTGTCAACTGGCAGGACTGTCAATTCATCAGTTCCAAAAATGAGACTTGTATGAAGGATGAGTGCTATAGGCTCATGAGCAGAAAGGCTTCAAGGAGTAGTAAAGCTGCAACCAACGTAAACTCAAGTGTCTTATCACTTCAGGAAAAGTAGAAATGAGGCACACTCTGTTATTAGGGTATGTAGGGTTATGGCCACATTTAATAGCCAGACACAAATTATCTCTAATCCAGAAGACATATTTTCACACCTCTGAGCCAAATCTTGGCAATGGAATTGAGGAATAGGCTTTTCTTTCTAGTTTTGAATGAAAAATCTCGGTATATTTTAAATACTAGATGTTTTCATTATGGTTTCTCTAGTGCTCTTTCAAAGAAATTAAATATGCATCTGCACAGCAAATTGCTTGTCTGGAAGAAAATTCAAGGTATGTGTCTTTAATGTGGTGAAAAACATGTGTAAAAGTCTGATTTAACCATCTGAAAAGGAGTATGCCTCCACTATGGTAACATTGAATGTTTTAATTAACACATGAGCTAGCTGATGCTAGCAGTTCAGTTTTAGAATCTTACAGGCAATGCAATAGTCAAAAAAGCAAACAATCATGCAGGTTTACTGCATGTACTCTGCTGATAAATGCTCTGTACATACGATACTTGCAAATGATTTAGTGAGAATATAGTTCCTGTAACATTTTACCTTTCTGAAAAAGAGTCTGCCTTCCTTCACAAAAGATAACTTAACTTGCCTCTATTTAAAAATCACTGCTTGGTTTTGTTTGTTTTTATTTTTTTCTTTAGACAAAAAAAAATTTGCTTTGCTGAAATAAGTCCTTTGTGTGTTCAAAAGTGCAACAGTGAAATTAGCGAAAATATCTATAGGCTAACAGAAAATAACTGATAATCAAACTTTTTTTTTTTTTAAATTTTCTCTGAGATGTTACAGGTCTATGCAAAGCAGGAATACTGGAAATTTATTTTTAGAGTAACTAAATTTAACATCATAATCCAGAGAAAAACAACCCCTAGATGATCTTTTCATAAAATACATAAATAGTTCTTGAGAATTAGTTGTAGAAACAATATGTCTTATTCCTCTGTTTCCTTTATGTAATAACATTGTGGTCCTGAGGGATGACAAGAAAAAATAGTTTAATTTACTAGGGCTTGAATTTTAGTGGGTTTAAATCTATAATTTCATGACAGAATGGCACAGCACTATTTTCTATTTGCAATTTATGTCCAAGACAACAAGAAAAAGTCTAGCAGCATTGTTAATAGTATAGATCTTTCCATGGTTGTTTGTGTTTTGCTGTTCATTCTTGATACTTTCCTCCCATAAATAATTGATACTGTAACATTTACATATTGAAATCTGTAGTAATGTTTTCCTGAGTAAACGATCAAAAATCTGCTCTGGAATAAAACCCTCTTGTTGTATATTTTATTAGTGGCTGCAGATACAAACCTCATCACCTCATACAAACAGTACAAAACAACTAATCCTGTATAAAGGGCTTACAAGACAGGCACTTTCTGCAAATAACACAATGATTTAATTCTTATTTACTTCAAAAACACAAGCTCAAGTTCTGTAAAGTAGTAATTTGAACACATAACTAGCATTTCTACATACATCTATTGTACATCCAAATGCAATATTTAGATATTGCAGAACATCTTTATTGTATCATTAATTTTATTTCATAAGCCACGAAAGTGTTTAGCCTATGAGGAAGGGGATGGTGGTGTAAGGCTATTTATTCATTATGCCATGCTTGATGGAAGTTTGCTTGTACTTACCCAGTAAACTGCAGCCACAAAAGCAAATGAGGCCATGCTTGGGAACTTTGAAAGACCAATGACAACAAAGGAGAAGGATCTTCACAAACCAGAGGTAAAAATTTGGACGAACTGTTCTTCAACAGCTCAGCTTGCAATTTTTAAATTTCTCATTGTATTTGAGTGTTTGGGAATTCTTTTGTGCTACGCACTATTCAGACACTGAAAAATAAGCAAGTAATATTTTAAATAATATGTAGTTCATAGTCCATTACTTATTTTTTGTGTGTTAAATAACAAAACACTATTATTTTATTGCCTTCGTAAGCATTCAACATATCTCTCTATTCAAGCTATTGTATTGTTTATAGGTATAATTCTATTAGATTTCAGTGAAATACAAGCTACAAGAAAAGGTGGAGGGAACATCATTTGATAGATGTATCCCAGGAATCACTTTTTATGGTTTTATATATAAAAAAATCCAAGAGAACCTCAGCATAACCTCCGCAAAGAAAACTCTTATTATTATGTTTCATCATTGAGAAATGTTTATGGCTCCCATAAGATTTCACTCAGATGTTTAAATAATTTGTGTAACCTTTTGGTCATGTAATTTATTTGATTTATCTGAAATGATTGTAGACAAGAAATTTCATCAGCTCTGCTTTGTTTGAGAGTTTTCTCATAAAGCAATGGAAAGAAAATAGTTCTTAAGTTATGTTAGACTTAAAATTATTGTGAGCAGCCTAGACATGTTGTGGATTTTCTCCTAATTTCATCCATACTAAGTGCTTGTTCTAGATGCTGGGTATAATTTGATCAGAAAAGACAGAATAAAGATTTGCCTGCAAAAAATCATGTCTTCTTTTTAAAGAGGAGCAAATTTGCAACGTCACCTGCAGGGATGCGCAAGGGGATCACAGGGAGACTCCTTTGGGAGTCCCCGTGTCACAGACGGACACAGATGCATCCATGTGCTATCAAGTACCAGGACTGTAGTCTGTGTCTCACCATAGTTCGTTGCATAGAAAGTTCACAGGTAAGCCTTTTCACTGTATGTTAAAATTAAATTAAGCAACATTAATATTCATCTCTGCTACAGCTTAAGTAGTATCAGTAGTACCATATGTTATGCACTAATCAATCATGACTTTAGTTAGCAAGCTTTTGTATGCAGCCCGGTAAAAACATATTCTGAAATGTTTCCTGTCTCTGTGCTTACACTTGAAGTATCTAGTTATGTTTTGGATGCAGCATTGGCCACTGTACCTCCTATAGGTGTATATGGTCTGTTGGTGCACACGTAGAAAGCATTAAGCAGTGAAAGTATGCAGGCATGTAACTATGGAGGCTGGCAAAAGCTACTCTCCTCTGTCCTCAACCAGATCCTGAGGTGATATTTTTAGGAGTTAGAGGGACATCTTGCAAACAGCAGACCTAATCTGCCCCTTCTTGTCAAGCCGTTGGAGCTTGCACATACAACTTAGTTTTTCTGTTCTAAGGAACACATGCAAACCAAGGGCGGTTCCATTTACAGTTTCTTCAGAATTTAAAAAAAATATCTATGAAAAATGAGGACATTGTTGAAATAAAGAACTTGGATATGTTTATTTTCAAAACCTGGTAAAAAGCAGAATCAATCCCAGTGAAGTCAGAGTTATTTTGATGTAAAGGAAGTGCAAAGGAGACTGAAGGCAGAACTGTCAAATTAGTTCTCTTTAGTCTCATAATGATAAAAGCTCATGACTGCTCATTATGCTTTGAAGACAGACATTCCCGGTGAATGTTTTAGTGAAAAGCAGGTGCTTTATTTTGTGATCTTTCCTACGCAAACGTTTTTAGCTAAAATTCCTGGAGGACTCACAACAGAAAGGATTCATTCTGGTAAGAACATTCTAATGTACTTGCCATAGCACTCATTCTGTGAAGAGGTTGTGAGGATTAACGGGACAAATTCTTCAAAAGATGCAAGCACGTTTTATTTCTGTAAATCGAACTCTTTTTGCCTCTTTTAAGATGAATCATTATGAATAGGAGGAGAATATTGGATGGTGGAACTAAAATGGGCTGCTACTTCTGGGTTTGTTTCAACACATAAGCGTATTTTTTGCCTTGGTAACCTATCCAGCTGGGTGCTTTTGTGCTGTTTCCTTTTCCTCCCCATCCTACTGAAAGACTTTTAGCACAGTCTTCTTTTGATGGCTCCATGTATAATAGAGAGTTGCTATTCTGATGTAGGACACAGAAGCAGTGAAAACTATCCTACAGACAGGGCACTTCAATTCTGCTGCAATGCTGTAGGACGGAATAACTCCCAGGGCCATGAACAGCTAGTAAAAATAGAGTAAATCTTGATATCTCCTGTTTTTGATCGGCCAGTGCAAAATACCATATAGTCTTAGTATTTAGGAGAGAAAAGTAAACTAATTACTTCACTTAAGCTGTCCTTAGAGGACAGAAGGTTGCTGTCCCTTGGCCATCTCAGCTTTGTCTTCTTGTTAACTGAACTGCCTATACAGATTTCTTGAAAGTGAAGCCTGGTAACTGAGTTCAAACTTTATTCATCTTTGGTGTATCTGTTTTGTGGTAAGTGTTTTGATGAGTGGGAACGGGAAATGTTAGCACCTTGTAAGATGATTCCCTATGTGAGAAAACTGCACTTCACAGCAAGATAAATAGCAAGCCATCAACTTTGCAACTGCCAAAGAAGTCTCCCAATAGCCTGGAGAACAGAGAGGGTAGGTTGAGCTCCAGCCTCCCTAAAAATAATGCAGAAGAGATGACAATGTCACGATGCCTGTGGATTACCAAAAATTTTATTTATGGCCAAAAAGCCTTTGAGACTGAAATGGTTGTAGTTACCTCTTAGAAGCACCTGTCAAAGACGTTAAAGTCTATCTATCCATCCCTTACTAGATTTTAGGAACATCATGAATTGTCGTATCCCACCTGTTCTCACAACCACAATGCTTTTTACTAATCAAAAAACATCAGATTTGTAGCCTCAAGGAGCTATTGAGGTGTCAAACAGAACTTGATTTTTACCTTTTTATACTCCTCTGAAGTGCAGAAAACTCTGACTTGCCAGGAGTATTCCATACAGAAGCAAAGTCTCAGGATTCTAGATGCAATAAATGATCCTCAGCAGAGATTTTGTGCAATACATCTGGACATAACTTTAATGAAGTAAGCCAGAAATATTACACTTTGCAATCACAATGTGGTTTATTTCAGAAAGCAAGGAGACACAAAACTACATTTGGAACAGAGTAACATTTATGAATGTTATTGAGTTTTTATAATTAAATACATCCTTTAAAGTAGTACAGTTCAAGCTCTCGTTCATCTGTCTGTAAATGTTACTTTGAAAAATCAGTGCAGCCTCAGCCTCAATGAAGTCAATAAACCACTTGACTAAGCCAAGAGTTTTCATCAGATCTCTTTGATGAATGGGAAATCTCATCTGACAGTCTGTAGAAAGTACCTCGGCTATGATCCAAGACACAGTCTTTAGCTTCTGGAAGTCTAGAAGAAGTCAAAGGCAAGGTATTTCTTCCACATTTGTTGACTACAGCTGTTTCAACGCAATTAGACATCCACAAAATTTTCTGCATTTACGGTTTGTGACAACATTCATTATTAAAGACAATTTTAATGAAAATGAGTGTTGTTGAATCTTTTATGCTTTCTACCTACTTAACTCTCATAAAACACACATTTTGAAAACCTTGAAAATGCCCTGCAGTTCCCTGTCCATCACTGGTATGTTTGTTAATACATCATTTCTGATAATAATGTATGTACTTTAGAGTTGATTTTATTACTGCATGTATTCCAGTTCATTAATTATACCTTTTCATTAGTATCTAATTTCTGGTGGCTAAAATTTCATAGGAAGCTTTATTATCAGCATGTTGCTTTTGTTCTCTTTATTTGATACTTACTGGTGCCATTTTCCGCCTCCTTTACGAGAAATACTAGAGGAGGTGTTTTGCTTCAGTTACTTGTTCATATTCGAGCCACCTAAAGGTTTAGTCTTTACAGGAGAAAAAGAAATTTCTTCAAATAGCTTAACTGACAGTATAAATGCAGCTCAATGACCCTTATTCCTGTCTTTAGCATTTTGTCTAAACATGCATTTCTGGCTATGTGAAGCAATTGAATTTCTACTTTCCTCAGAGTTTTCCAGTATTAAGTGTCTAGATGTTAAAGATAGAGCACTAGAGGAATCTTTCTTCCAGAAAATACATCCCTTGAACAGCTTTGAATCATACATTTTAATCTTTCTGGGTTCAGGTTGCCAGCAGGCTATCTGTTTCAGCCCCCACACTTCATTATCTGAACATTATAGTAGTGCTTGAGAAAGATAGACCCCCAATGAATCTTATGAAAATATTGCAGTGTTCAAACACATATTATTGGTATTAATAAGATGAAAAATTAGACAGTACAAAGCATGCTATGACATTTTTCAATACAGAAAAAGAAGCTTTCTTCAGAATATATCTAAAGGAAAATATGACAGCAGGGAAATAGATCTGAGAAAGGTTTTTTTAAGCTTGTGAACCGAAGAATGATGGTAAAAAATGTACAGTCTGGGTTAAAATACATTCGTGAAATAGCTATATATTTCACATAAACAGAAGAAAAGACTGCATCAAGGTTGCCAAACAGTATGTTTTCATACAGAGGTGGTCTCCTAAATGAAAGTTCAGCATGTTACAGAAGTGCAAAAGTACGAAAGAATAATTGAAGTATTTGTATTTATGAAAGCAGCTCGCATTCCACTGTCTTTAAAAAAGGCTGAAGCTCTCTTTACCAGGAGGGATCATATTGCAACAAAGACAAAAATTGCCAGAGAATTCAATTCAGAAAATGGAAATACAGACTATAAAATGCAATGGGTTCAGTTTAGCACAATGCATAAAATACAAAGCTGAGAAAAATATGTATGGTACTTAACAAATGTAATATGGTTAATAATGAGCTTCTGCATATTTGTGTTAGGCAGCAATACTGGGGAAGGTGGTGCACTGTTTCTTTCTGCCAGAGAAGGCAGAGTGGCTCTG
Organism: Bucorvus abyssinicus; assembly: GCA_009769605.1. Lineage (NCBI taxonomy): Eukaryota > Metazoa > Chordata > Aves > Bucerotiformes > Bucorvidae > Bucorvus > Bucorvus abyssinicus. The sequence goes on from CM020030.1 coordinate 10,222,477, forward strand.
CCCCCTGTATTGGCAACGGGGCCACTGCTGAGGCGATGAGACCTTTCCAATCTTAGCTCCAGAGGACTGGCAAGGGGAACAAGGCCAGTTCTTTACCACATCCTTTGTTGTTGTAGACAGACACTAAATCCCGCTTGTCCAAGTTTGAGGAAAAAAAAACCCCAGTTCCTCCTGATTGGAAGATTTGTTTTAAACTGACCAATTGGACTATTCCCTCCCATGTTACGTTTAGCACCTCTCATTGGTTGTAAAAGTTTCTTGCAAGGGTGTCTGTCTCTTTAAGAGGCGCATATTGCGGGCTTTTGCGGGCTTTTGGTGCTCCGACAGCGTCCCGGGACACTTCCTGATTTGCACTCCGAGGGGCACCATGGGCTTGCAGTTTTCTCTCCAGGAAAAGGCTTTCCAGGCTCGCGGCTTGGCTCCAGGGACCTTACAGGCTGTCTCTCCTCGGCTCGAACCTCCAGAGGAACCCATCTGCCTGCCTGCTGCTTGCGGCTACGGCACCCCGCACTGCCCGAGCAGAGCTGTTGCTGGGGAAGCCCCCCACGCCGCCTGGGACCGACCGTGCTGCTGTAGACGCCACGCCCCGGGGCTGCTCTTTCCCTGCTGCTAAAGCCACTGCTTCTTGCTGCTTTTCTTCAACCCGCGCGCCCAGACCGGTAGGAACAGTTCACTCACGGTTTGCACGTTGGATCCCCGCGTTCGTACCCGCCGCAGCTCCTTTGTTCCACTCCACGAGAGCGCACACGTGGCCGGCGCCATTTTGGACTCTGCCGCGGTACCGTCCCCTTTTTCCTCACTCACGTTTAACCCTCACTTCTCCATCCCGTACAAAACCCTCCAATTTTGCATTGGTTTTCCCCTGCATATTATATATTTTGTTCTAGTTTTATTAAACTTTGTTTCAGTTTTTCCAAACGTTCAGAGGTCTCACAAAATCTTTCTTCCTTTTCCTATTTCCGTTTTTTAACCCTTTTCTCTCCCCATGCAGGGGAGAGGGGCTTTAGGGATAGGAGAGGACACGTCCCCGTGATTGGCTTGCCTCAGCCAACAGGTGACACTGCTGTTAAAGGCAACTGCTAGAGCAAGGAGGCAAAATCTTAGCATATTAACAAAGCAGCCACTGTTTCAAAGGCAACAAACAATAGCATCAAGTCATGGGTCACCAGCTGTCTTGTATTCTTCTAATGTAGTAACCTATAGGACAAAGGACGATGAAAATGTTTTCTTGTGGATTACTCTGAGATTAAAACTTTTTCTATTTTGACTACTTACAGGTGTGATTCTTCATAATGCTTCAGTACCAGTGAAAGCCTCCCCATTGAACCTACTGTGGCATACTCTGAGAAACGGGTAAGTAGTACTAATGGAAGTCAGCCAACAGTTTTGACTGCAGCATAACGTTTTGTTTAGTATATCTATAACAGTAAATCATACCTAATTTCAAACAATGAGGACTTCAACTAACCAGCATTCATTCTTATACCAAATACCTTTTGAGAGTTTTTCAAAATCCTTAGAAGAATTTAGGAAGCAAAAGTATATCTTCTACAGTTTCAAAGCAGTTTAGTCATATTTGTAAATGCTATCTTTCTAGCTGTATGTCTTGGTATTAAAAACTCTACTGCTTTTATCTGAAAAGATACCAACACTGTAGAATAGCCAAGAGTTCTCCAGTTACACATGGGAAGAATAGTTTACTTACTGCAATCCATTCTCAATTTCAATTTCCGGTCTGTATCTTCTCTCACTGCTCCATGTATTGGGAGAAAAAGGCAAACATAAACAGCACAGGAGTTACAACAAATAAGCCTTACATAAAGCTCAGGCCTCCAATTTCACTGTTCATACGTAGGTAATCTTTTCTTCAATTGTACAAAGAAAAAAAATAATGCTTAGAATAATGCAGAATTAAGAGCACTTGATAAAGTAGGGGATAATTTTGATAAACTAATAGGGCTGATTCAGCCAATGAATTAGACCAAACTGTAGAGTTGCTTGTATTTTAATATCCTTGGGAAGAGTTTTACCAAAATAACTTTATTGAGCCCAGTGTGTTACTACAAGATTAGGTTAGCACAATGGTCTCGTGCAAGTTATCACAAGTTCTTTGTACTTTACAGTGTACTAGCAAGTACACACACTCATACATTCCAACAGTTGACTGAGAGAGACTGGACAAAAAGAATCACTACTGAAATTAGAAATTGGAAATCTTTTTTTCTGTCTGCTTGCTATTGAGTGGTAATATGGCAATCCCAGGTATTCATGTGTAAGTACTAACTGAACAACTACTAACACCACTACCATGCTGAATTGGGAGTAAAATTGGGAATGCTTTGATCAATGTAAGAAATATTTTGCCATATATTTTGTCATACTTCATACAAACACAATATTTATCCTTCCTGTAGCCTTCACTGGTGACATACCTAAAGAAAAACATATACATTAAGCATCCTTTAGTAAGGACAAAACTGTACTTTATTATAAGTACAACAGTACATGTTCCTGTGTATCGGTAATCACATCAAAGCCTCTGTCCAAGAACTTGTGTCATAGCAAAAGGTGGCATCAAAGTTAAAGGTACAATAGACAACCTATTTCAGATCCAGTTGGAGTGGCGAAAGATCGTACTGCCCTTTTGCTGGAGGATAATGCTCTATGCAGGTCAGCCCATGGCTGCAAGTTGTGAGCATTCCTTAGTCCATCAGAGAGTAAAGGTAAGGAGCTGAGTGTCCATTGCTGTGGTAGGGTGAAATGTCTGGGTTTGCACGGCAGAAGTTATATCCGTGTGCCCTTTCTTAGCCCCATTTGCCATGCACTGGCTGCAAACAGAGGAGATGAGCAGTGACTGACAGTCCATATAATGTATTTTGGAAGTAGAGGGTCAGAAGATAAGGAGGTAAATCTGCCCTGTTCCTCAGGTGGAGAAAAGAAAATTCTCATGTAAAAGAGATGATTGTTATTGCTGTTACTGGAGAAAGAAGCCTGTTTCTCTAACATAAAACCTGTTAGAGAAACAGGCATGGAAATGGTGAGAAAGGAAACTGACTGTTTTTCTTCTTACCTTCTCGTTCTGGGGAAAGAATTCTTCATGTGCATTTTAAAAAATGACTAAACTGAAGACATCTCATCTAAGAAATAACCAACTGTTATTATATATAATTCTTCTTGGCAGTTAAGCTATAGTGTCATGAATGGGTGAATTAGATTGCCTAAAGGACAAAGGTGTTAACAAAAGTGTTTTTATTGAAATATGATGTTGTGAAGATCAAAAAATTCAACGGCAAAGTTCACTCTAATACTGTACTGCCCAATCCTGTACTGCCCAATCCTGTGAACAATGATTCAAAATTACCAAGACAAAATCTTAGTGTATATAATACAAGGTTATGCACAATATTATTGGTCACTTACCAAAGACCTGCCGTTGGTGAAAGGTGTCTCTGATTCAAGAAGCAACATTGGAAGGCATCCCAGCTCAAGGGGGGATCATGCCTATGCAGCCAGGCTACTTCGCAGGGAGAGGTCAAAGAAGGCTCACTTAGGCTGTTATGAAATAAAGTGGTTGGCTTGTAGACAAATTACACGCGATGGAAAATGTATGAGTGAGACTCCTTGTACCCACAAATTTTCTTTGTTCCTTGATAAATAAGTCTTGGAAAAGTCACATGCTCTTTATGTGTTAGTTGGATGATCAGTGTTCCAAGCTCAATATGCATCAATGTCCGCTGAGTCACTCTGCTCCTTTGTGGGTTTTCAGAGATTGGAACTGGAGAAGTTCTTAGCCCAGTTACGGGTTAGGCCTTTACCTCCTTTGGAGCTTGTACCAAACTACTGCTAGTTTGGTTTGTCATGGGAGGAGTGGTTCCCCTTTAAATCACTTAAATCACTTGTTGCAGAATGAGTGGAATGGACCTCACTCAATAAGAAGGCAGCAATATGGTTTATCGAGGCAGATTAATAATTTGAATTTGATGGAAATTAGCAAAATCCTCCTGTTGCGTCACAAGGTTCAGAATAGCCCCTCTTGCTTCTGAACTCCTTCGGAGAATAAGATTAATCGGGCCCTAGTCCCATACTTGGTCTGAGACTAAGATTTGGGTGCTTTAACGTAATAATGTGTTTGTTATTTTGGGATAATAGCAATTTAAAGAGATAGCAGCAATTTAAAATACATTAACACTGTTGTGGCAACTTATAAAATAGAAATGCTTAATCGGTCAATAATCCATAATTGGTTATAGTCAATATACTGATTCACATAAGAGTAACAAAGCTAGTTAAGCAAAAAAAAAGCAAATAACACACACAAACACACACAGAGGGCTATATACAGATATAGAAGTTAATCTGTGATTAAAAGGTTTCTCTTCTGCAGATTATAGTAAATTAGTGTATCCAGGGATCTTCAGGATTTCATAAAATCCTAGAGATTGTGAATACTCATGTCTCCCGTCAACAGTTTATTACAAGCGGACAGGCTTCCCTGTCATTGGTCTTTGCAGACAGACGGTGATCCCCTTCATCAGCTTATTACAAGCAGATGGTTTTCTCTTTCATTGGCGTTACCAGTGGATGGTCAGAGCTGGGCTTGGGAGGCACCCCTGTTCAAGGGAAGATACTGAGTTACAGCCACTATGATGCTGGAGAGCTCCAATGGACCTCACATTAGGATCGGTATTTATAAGGTCCCAAGATTACTGACTTTGGTCAGTACTTTGGTTGGTACTTTTCCACTGTGGCCATTAATCTTGTCAGGCAAGCTTGGCACTTCTTCAATAGGGTCTGTGGTCTTTTTGTTGGCACCTTTCCAAGGTATTCAGGAGTTGCAGGTGCGCTTAAGGAGTGCCTAATTGTTCCAACTCACTGAACGTGTACCCAGGATGTGTGGGAGTTGAATCATTTTGACTTGCACCAGAGGAGGTTCAGGTTGCATATTAGGAAAAAATTTCTTCACCAAAAGGGATGTCAAACACTAGAAGAGGTTGTCAGGGAATTGGTGGAGTCACCATCCTTGGAGGTATTTAAAGGGACATGTAGATGTGCTGCTGAGGAACATGATTTAGTGGTGACTTGGCAGTACTGGGTTAATGGCTGGACTTCAATGATTTTAAAGGTTTCTTCCAACCAAAACTATTCTATGACTCTATGATTTTGCAAAGCAGCCCAGGAGCCAGCACCGCAAAGCAGCCCAGGGAGGGGGTGGGTTAAGGAGTTGAGTGCATCCGTCACAGAAGGTTACACTTTAATTGATTGAGCCAAAGGACAGAAGTATCAGTAGGATGGGACATCATTTTCCTTCTGGATACTGTATTCAGACCCAAAAGGGGTGCATGAAATACTATAAACACAAAGGAAGCCAGCTGAGAGTCAGAACACATTGGGCTTTGTTACCCCTTCTCAAACATCATAACAGAAGGAAGGGATAAAAGTGTTTGAACACTGATATTTTATTAAATACATGCTCTATGTGTCAAGAATAAAGCTGTAACGAAAAATGTTTAGTTTTAGGTGACTCGGTAAAAAAATCTTTATTTTGCTTTATTTCTAGACACTTTCCAATCCTTCTGTGAACAATGAACCTATAGTATTCATAGGACACTACCCAATGTGTCTTTTTCTTTCTAACACTGGAAAAGAATACTAAAGTATTTAGGGGGAAAAAAAAAAACCCTTAAGATCTGAGTGTTTTATCTGGCTCAGCTCCAAAACAAATGACACGCAGGGAGGGCTGTTATTTTAGGGTGCTGTGAATAGCTGTCAGACTTAGAGTACTGAATGGTCTTTGTTCCCCTCTTAAAAGAACTAGTGGAGAGAGATTATATAGGATATATTTATATGTTATGTATGTATATGCATTATTGGTTGTTTCAGGAGGACATAAAAAAGAGAGGAAAGCAGAAGGTGATATTATTTTCCACTGAATGACTAAGTTGAGTCAGTATTTTATTTTGAGATGCTGTGATACAAATTGGTGGTCATGTGTTGTTGAAATCCCCACCCATTCCAATTATTTCTGTACAGAGTTGATTGTGAAGCTGTTGCATACAGAAACATGAAGTAACCTCTGTGGCTTCTGTGATGGAAGGAGAAGAATTTCTGTCTTAGCACAATGCTCATGTTTACTGTATCGTTGAAGTTAGAATTTCTATGTTAACATTGTCATAGATTCTGAGGTAGACGGGTTATTGGGCTTTAAATGAAGGTTATCTACGAGGAGAATGGGGTGTTGTTCATGACAGCTTTATGCCTCTTATTGCTTTCCATGATTTTTCCAGTTAACTGCAGAGATCCCATGATGAGATCCACTGCTGTTCTTCTGACATGGATTCTAGTCTTATACCCTGAATTTTTTTCTTTTTTTTTTTTTTTTTTTTTTTTGGTATTTAGCTTTGTGTTGTCAGGCAAGGGGTAATATACTGCAATCAGTAAAATGGAGTTGTGCTAGCATAGCAACCTGTGTGTAATACATTGCTGTTTCTGCTCAATAAAATGTATGTGTTTTGCTCTCTTTTTTAATGGCTCATCCATTAAGATGGCCTTAATATTCTTCACAGATCTGATTTGAGATAGTTTTAAAAATCTAAATACTAGAAAGTGTATTCCCTCCTTCATCTGCTTTAATGGAAGTTGTGCCTAGGGATGAGAGGACAATAGATCTTCCCATGTCTGAGTGAGATTACTTCTTTGGAGTTTCAGAAAGGTAATTTGTCTTAGAAAATGATGTTGTTTAAAACTGAGCTGTTTATTTCTTAAATGCAATAAACTGGAGTTACCAGAAGCATAGAAGTAATCAGAAACTTAGAAAAAATACTCAGGTACTTGGAAATTATTTCTGGGAATCTTGGAATATGGGATTTAGAGGCTTATGGTATGTGCCAAAAGGAAATTTTTGTGCTGTAAAGTAAGCCAGGCACACACAGCTTCTGTCTACATTAAAGTGTTTATTTCCTGTGTCCTTCTAACATCTGGCAACAAAATTCTTACTACTGAAATGCAGCACCAGGGCTTAACTTTTTCAGAGTGAATGTAGTTTAAATGTAAATGCAGTGTAATGAACAGCCAGAAAACATTAACCAGTCACCAGGACCGATCCACTGCTCCCCTGCTCTGTCTGCAATAAAGTATCAAGCTTAGAGGCCACCTTTTAGTGGGGCAACTTATACCCCCCTGGGAGGAATTAATGTGGGGTTCTTTGGGGGTCTTAGAGGTATTCAGAGACCTGCCTTTTTGTTATTTATTTTTTTTATCTGCTGATACTTAACAAGCATTTGTTTTTTCACAGGATTGCCTGCTTGCATCTCTGAATGTGGAACTTTGTATCCCAGCAGTAGTACAGCTTCTGATGGGGTTAATTGGAAAAGTTAATTGTCACAAACAATGTCTCGAGATTTCTGAAATAGTGATTCAGTTAAAATACTAATTCTTAAACTATCAGTTGTTACTGCCTACTCTTATGAGGATTGTAGGCAGTATGGATAGAATTCCAGTTGGCTAGCGTGCTCAGCAGCATGGGGTGCACACCAGTAGTTGTCCTGAGTAAGTTGTGGTGCAGATGCACCAGAGAAAGCAGACCAGATTTTACTGTTAAATAGCTAAAATATGTCCCGTGGTGGAAGAATTAGTCTCATGTCACTAAAACATTGGTATATATCAGTTTTGCTGGCCTTCATTATAAGATACTCTGTGGTAAATGAGTGGTTTTTCATCAAGCCTGTTCCAAGATAACGTACAAACTAAAATGGAAAGCTGCCTACTCCACCAGTCACCGCTTCCAATAAATGTTTTCAGCATAACTATTTAATATAGTTGCTTCACAATACAAGATTATTGTACATTTTTTTGTCTACCTACAGTGTTAAGTTCCAGTTTCATTTGTGTTGGCCTCTCCAATTTTCAATGCTTATTTTTTTATATATAATTGTTATTCTAAAACCTGTAGGGTGCAGTGAGTTTTATTCTCCAAGTACCTTACCTCTAGTCATTCCCCAGCATGACCACCCTACATAGACCTTTTTCAGACCGCTTCCCCTGAGATGTAAAAATACTGTTTAGAGTAACAGCAGAGGGAGACTATAAGGACTATCATTGTATAAATAATTTCAGCCAAGACATGGGAAATATTTTCAAAAGGAAGACATAACTGAATATATTTTTGTAAAAATGTTTCTTATAAGAAGCTTTTAAAGACTTAAAGCTGAAGTTGAGCAGGCAGTGTTCATGGGCTCCCATCTACCAGCTAGTGTAGAATAGGTCTTATTTCACATGCATAAATCTGCTGTTTGTTCACCATACAATCACTTTTTTTTGGATGGAAAAACCAAGAGGCAACTTCCAGCCTCACTGAAATAAGCATCACAGAGCCCTCTCTATGTGTGTGCATCTTGCCTCCATAATCCTAGCCACCATTTTTGCATGCATGTCTTTTCTAACTACAAAAATGAGACATCAGATGGAAGCTGACACTTTCCTTTTACAGAAGTCTGTGCAAATTCTAAGGCCCATGGTACAGTACTGCCAAAGCAAGTGGTACAAGAATGCCAGGAGGAGCACATCCCAAAGGCATTTCTGCAGCATGAAATAACTTACTCAACCTGCTAGAAGTTTCTAAATGAGATATTGTGTTTTGGACATCTGTTGCCATGGATTCCTATTTTTTGGATTTGTTCCATTCCATTTTAACCATTTCTCAATATAGTCTGTAGCATTTACATAGCTGATGGGCTGGGGGAAAAAACAAGCTAAATTCTTCCAATTATCTTAGCACCATTTTTCTACTTAAAAAAAAAAAAAATGCTCAGAGTGATGAATTACACCTCTTTTGTTCTACCCTACCTCTCTGCTAATTTCTTAGTCTCCTTTGAGAGCAGCAAGTGATTACTATATCACTGACTTCTGGGTTTAAATTCACAGTTTCACAGTGATTCTGCTAACTCTCATGTTTTTTCTCCAGCTATAGTTATTTCCAGATCTGTAGGTAGTTCTGTTTACTCAATGCAATGCAATCCAGTGCAACTTACATTATGCTGTACTAAAATAAAATTTTCTTGTCAGAAGCCTATTTATTAATAGCACCTTACTATGAACTGCATTTACAGCTATAAGTGTTGCAGCCATTAACAATGCAATAACAAAAATTTACTACCACTTTTTTTCATTTCATAACTTTTCATTTCCATCTACGTTAGAAGAATTACAAATCTAGTCAGTTAAATCCAAAGCCATATTTTTTCCAACTTAATACTGGTATCCTTTTGCCTGGAGGATACATAATAGCTTTAATTACACCCATTGTTTACTAAGGAAACAGCAACATGACACTTAAAAAACCCCTTTGCCTTCAAGTTAAAGGACAAAGTTCACAGAGTTGATGAAGGAGTCTCTGCATGCAGGTGTGAAACTTCAGTGTAGCTATTGCTCTGTTTTTACAGCTGTTGATCTTTCACACCTCTCAAGCAGACCATGCTGTGCAGGAATTAGTATGTAGAAATTAGCTGGGCGTGATGATCAGGTATCACTAGCCTCATTATTCTTCTGCATTGTTTCAGGTTGGTGTTTACATTTTCTTTCTACTTATTGTAAGTTAGGTACAAAAGGAAGGAAATTGATCTGATGATTATTTCAGTTGAAAATGAGTATTGATGTCTACTTTATATACTTGAAGCTCAAAATTGAGCTTTGGGTTTTTTTCCTTTAAGTTTGCTTATTATTATGCCGATTGTGTAACTTTTATTTCTAAGAAGATGAAATCTGTGCAATGATCTGATAACATTTTACTCAAATCTTGATGAGGACACTTGAAAATTTCAGAAAAAATGTGTCTCTGAAATAATTAATTCCCGATCTTTACATAGCCCTGATGAATACTGTGACAGTGCAGTTCAGTTGCCTGTTTGGTAGAAACTTTTCTCATTCAAGTAGTTCATTACACTGTTTAGTGGTGGTGCTAAGGCCAGATATAGAGTCTTCAAGACACCAAAGGACATTTTCAGCAGAACTAATGATGTTCGATAAGTCAAAAGGGACTAGAAAGAAAATCATGTGGAACGAGATAATTTTTATTTATAACATTGTGTAGAAGGAAGCAGAAGTCAGGAGCAGGGTTTCAAACTAGGCTGAAAGTGCAACTGAAGCAAAGGGAGGATGGCCCAAAAGTGCTTGTGAAGGTTATAGCTGCCATCATGTGCGGTCTTTTGGGGAGAGTGGATCTGCAGCTGGCCCAGTCCATGTGAGGAAACTTCCATTACACAGGATATGAGCTGAGCTGAATCTTACTCTGAGAACTAAAGCTGTTTCTCCAGAAGCTGAGGCTCTTTTCTGCGTGCTCTAGTGATACAAAAGTCATTGCAGAAATGAGAGATCTTTTTTTCTGTAATATATTACCAATAATAAGCTGCAGTTCATAAGAAAACATAGTACTGTCTCTGGTGTAAATGATTATCAGGCAACTGGGTGCATTCTAAAATTAGACCCTAATGCTGCCAGATCTGATCTCTCTCTCCAGTTTTGGGATATTATAAATGTAATGCATAGATATTGTAATTTTCACAGAGGGAAAGAGTATGCAGATGCATATTATCACCCTGAACTATCCAAAATATACAGTTTTCAGTGACTCAGAAGGAAACTGTTCCCTGAATCTGTCTTTCTCTTATATAATTGAATAAAATGAATAATTTATGTAGTTCAATTTTTATGTTATTCCTTGTCTGTTTTATTTTAAGTCAAGAATTAATTTTTCTTAGGATATTCCTAAAGAAAAAAAAATTAACATAGAAAGGATGGAATTTACCTACAATTTTGAACAAAGAAAAGACTGGTTTTGATGCTTTTACCGTTATTCATGCCATAATAATTTATGTGACTTTCTAAACTATGCAATCTTGCATATGGAAACATCTCTACCCTAGGGGTGGTGGGCTGGTAGCTGAGGTTGAAATAAAATTAAAATCTCTCTCTCTTTCCATAATGCACACTATTCATGCTTCATAAAACTGTGCTGTTTGACACTTCTCCAGATAGATGCAGCCTCCTGATGATGTGTCATGCTTCATTATGTTAGTAAGTTCTGCTCCTTAGAGTTAATCAAATGGCCAGTGGAATTTTCTCACATCTTTTTCATGTGTGCCTTATGAAAGTAGCTTTGCTGAAGAAAGGCATTGTATATCCCTCTGAAATTGCTTTTAAGAGCAATTCTGTAAGTGATGAAGGGCATGCTAAGGTCAAAAGTGTGGGATGCACCAACAAGGTGGCCTAGTCCTCCGTTTGTTTACACAGGTAAACTTGCTCTGCAAGTGCAATCCTGTTGTCCTTGGGGAACTTGCATCTGTCTTGGGACTAGGCTGGTTTTCAGTTATGCCACCAAACAAGAACTCCCCAACAGATCTCTGCAGCTATGGCTGGTGTAGAAGGGATTGCACGAATGCAGTTCCAGAGCAGCAGTAACACAGTAGAAAAAAGGACAGAGAATTAGCAGAATTACGCATGTGCTGGTAAAGGAATAGCTCAAGGTCTGTAGCAATGTATTCAGACACTCACACACATGCTATTTTCGTGCTTCAGAGTACCGCAAGTTCCCAATGGGAAAGCTGGGGTTATACGTGTCTCTGATGTTTGTGTGTGTACTTTTCTTATTCTGCTCTGTATTTACCATGCATATTTTCCCCTGAGTCAGTGCTGGAGCCAAAAGCCAGCTTCAAACAGACCTAGTATATCTACCAGTATGTTTTTGTGTGCAAAAGATCAGCTTCTGTTCTTCTGAAGTTTAAGAGGTTCTTCCTTCAGTATGAGTTAAATCTGACCCATGTGAGAAGTGCCATCAAACATCTGCTCTCTCTTCATTTTTTTACTAAAAGGTAAATGTGACACTTCTTCAGGAGTAGTGAGGTCACCCTGTGCTTTGACATCACTCTTTCCACCTTTGTCTTCCCACAAGAACTGCCAGCAGAAGTACCATTGCCAGATGAGAGGAACCATCCCTCTACATAGCACATGTGGATGCTATGTAGGACACGAAAAATTTTGCTTGTGCAGAAGCATGCCAGAATATCAACCTATCTCAAACTCATTTGTATTTTCCTGTAAACCCAGTGAGTAAAAATTTCCTTTCAAGAAGACAGTAAGTGTTAAATCTCATCTCTTATTTATTTTTTTAATGGGGACTTCTTTTATATTTATGTTCTCTGAGCATGAGAGTTAAATCCTCAATTCTACTTGGCTATTAAGCATATCAGGCTGATCAGCTATTAGCTTAGACTGAGACAGTAAAGCGTAATAGCAAGAAGTATTAGAAGGGAATTTCTCAATATCTGTACTTTGCAAGTCACTCAGTCTCGTAGCCTTACCCCAAGCACTGGCCAGGAGATGACAGTTGCAACGTGCCTTGAAGCTCAGCAGATATTAGAAATAGTTTTTCTATCATTCTCAAAAAGAGAAATGTATTTTTCTTGTAAAAGAGAGCTAAAATACTTTTTGCCTTTTTTTGTTCACTTGATTAATAACAACAAAAACAGCTACATGCAAATACACACTGAAAGCCAAGGCTTGTTTTTTCTGCTTCATCCTCACTGAATTATGTCAGACAGCAGAGCTCTGGGTCTAGCATTTGTCAGCTACCTGCTGCTCCACAACCAGCAGAGGGAGTACAAAACACTATTTGTGCTCTTAATTTCTCGGTGATGATGTGGTTGACTTAAAAATCACAAATCCCAGAGGTTATTAGAAGCCATGGACCATCATCAAGTTATGTCTTTTTCTAACTGTCTGATTAGAACTGTTTCTGATGGTATCTCATCTCCAAAGAAATCACACAAAACTTCTAGGTATTTCTCGTTTTCTTCAGAAAATCTGTCTAATCTGTTTGTGATGAGTTTGACTTTAATTTTTCAGCGGGACATTAGATGCCACATCTTTTGATCACCACCTAAAGGTCCAAATAAATGGTAAAATACTTAGGAATATATAAAATTTTCTACTCCAAAATAGACTACCTTGGTTGATGCAATTCTGGAGCAAGTTAGCTACACGATCTCGACAGTTCAGTCTTTATATCCTTTCTGTGTTATGCAGCTCTGTGTGTGTTCCGCAGTTCATGAAATATCTTCTTCCAGCTTCACTGCCTGAGGCCACAAGTGTGCAGCACAGTTCTGTCTCCTGAAGAATGTCAAACATAATGAAAAAATGAACTTGCAAAAGGGCTGATTTTTGTATGCCTTCCTGCTTGATTCTCCTGTCTGCTCATTTCGCTTTCTCCAGTTCTCCCACGTTTTATTTTCTGCTTTTGGAACTTTATCCAAAGCTTCCTCAGAATGAATTACTTTTAAAAAGTTTCCTCATAATGAGGCTTGTCACACAAATGAATGGAGCATTTCTGAACTCTCACAATGTGGCACAGGCTGACTCAACCTTTCGATGCTCGCTCTCAGAATTAGCATTCTTGTCTAACAATGGTTTTTGCCCCTTCTCTTTCTGCTACTGAAGCTCGTGACCTGATATATTCAAGAAGTTGCACCCACCAAAATGAATGAAAAGTGTAAGGATTAAAGTGAATGTTAACCTCACAGAATAGGAGAACTTTAGAGTTGGATTGTCTTCCTTATCCATTGGACCTAAGTATTGTAGTAGAAGCAGAAGAGTGAGTGATCTTGCATTCAGTGCCAAAGGTGAAGGCAGCTTTCTTCTCAAGGGGCAAAGCCTGCATGCTTTAAGAGTAACTTCAATGAAGCTACTCTCATGGCTGAGGCAAACGGCGTTGGGCCACAGATGCATATTCTTCTGCTTTACCAAGGAGAATAGAAGTGCTCAACCTCTGTTGAACACCTTGGCCCCCTTTAGAACTCTGAACAGCCTCACTGTGAAAGAGAAAAAATGCAAGATACCTGTTTTGAACTGGTGAATGTTGGAAGAGCGTAGGCTAGAAAGCCTTCCTGCCAATTTGTTGAAGACAGTAGCAGTAAATAAGAGAAAAGAGGGCATCCCTGCTGCCTGGAATCCTGAAAACCAAATAGTTCTCACCAGAGCTCACACCGAAACTACTGGTGCTGAACAGCCCTGGGTGTTGTATCTGTTTGTGTTTGTTCCGGGCTGCAGCTTGTCTTACAAGTTCTGGAGAGCTTCTGATGACAGCCTTGTCCCAAAGGGGACATGGTGCAGAAGAAAAAGAGTGAGAATTTATCTCAAATCCTGAATTTCTTCTGCGTGTAATTTTAACCTTGTGAAGAAAGGAAAGAGTGACAAAGAGAAGAAAGCAGAGGAGATAAGAAGCAAGAGAAGAGAAGGGAAGGGAAGGAAAAGAGCAATAACACAAGACTCCAGTTCAGCATTTACTACTGAAATGTCCTGTGGAATGGAAACTCAAGTAGCTTTTTCTTTTTTTAAATGATAACAAGACCTTTTTATTTCAACCTTTAGAAATTATCTGTGACTCCCCATGGCGATCTGGCAAACTCGCATTTAGGCTTTCAGACAGCTACTATGAGTGCTGGAAAAGCCTAGTAGGCTGAGCTCAACTGAGAGTGTCTCTGATGTGTTATATGGCGTGCATGACATCCTCTACAATTAGAATGTAAAAATCTGATAGCTACAGGAGTTCTTTCCATGTCTTGGCTTCTTCTTCTTCTTGATACTTCTGCAAAAGCAAGCACTCTAGAATCACTGTGTATGGGGGGCAACACCACATTTCTGCCATGAAGTTTTAATCCCAGTTTGCATTGGTGATCTTGCATAATCTTTGAAAACCTCTATTGCTTCACTGTTTAAGCTGATGCACTGACAGTTTTTTGCTTTCTGTGCAAAAGATGCTTAACACCTTGCTTGATTACAGACAAAATTGCACAGAATTATTAGCATTATGCAGTAGAAATTATGAAAGAGCAATTTGTGATCATCCTGCTCTCAGCCTACTGTACTTTATTAAGGCAAGACAATATTCTGGGGAAGAAAAATAGGAAGCAGAAGCAGGGTCGCTGATGAACCCATATTCAGTTCCACTTGAGGCAGAAACAAAGCATGCAAAATTTAGCCCAGAATTATTAACGTTCTTGGGGTTATACACTTTACTTAAAACTGAAAGCTATAAAGGAAATTATTAGACAACCTTAATTAAAAACAGCACTACCAGCTCTCCACATAATAAATACACTAGATCTGAGTAAAAGAAAATGAAGTTAAGGATGAGTAAACATTTGAAATAAAAAGAAGATTTTACAACTTGGTGCTGGGAGGGTGGAGCCTTGTGGGCAGGATCTACTCCCCCACCCATGGTCCCAACAGCCCCAATTCAGACAGTGGTGGTGGTGATGGTTCATGAAGCTGCTGAATTTGGGGGGTATGTACATACCCACCCTGTTACACAGAGGAAAGCAGACCACCCATTACCCCTAACCTAGCACTAGATGACAAAAGAGAAGGACAAGTGGCAGAGGGGCTGGACTCCCTGTCATTGAGAGGAGGCAGATGAGATGCCAAGCAGGGAGGGGAACTGACCTGAGACCCCGGGTTGGGAGGAAGCCAAGCTTGGCTGCAGAGGTGAGGAGGACCCCCACAGAGAGCACCCGACAAGTACAGCCTTAGACAGGTCCGGGCTAGTTAAGCAGAGGTCAGGCTGAACAAATTTGATTAACTTCTCCTAGGAAGTGACAATGACAGCTGATAGGAGTGCTGCAGAAGTCATAATCTCCTTGGAGTTCACTTTTCCTGTGATGTGGCTTCAAAGGCTGGTGTTTAAAACTGGTGCTGCTGGCAGGATTTTACTAGCTAAATCAGCAGCAGAGTGAAGGAGGCAGGTTAAAAGCTCATTTGGATTTGGTGCTAATCACCTTGGCAGTGACCCTTTAAAATAAAAAGCATTTTTACAGTAGACTTTATGCTGCTTGCAGGTCTAAGTACTGCCTGTACTTACCCAGGCAAAGAAGGCTGACTTCAGTCAGAAAGATGAGCTTGAGAGTTTTCTTTAATTAATTCTTAATAAAAGAAAAATAAAGCAGATGGAAGAAGCCAGCTCAAGAACTCAGAAGAATTAAGCCAAGAATTTCATATTCACGGTCTGGATCTTGTCAATACAAGCATCAGGGTAAATTTATTTCCTTGTGTGAAAATCAATGGTCGTTGTCATTGCAATTAAATCTGTACCTAAAAGTATAACTATTTTCATTAGGAAATGTTTTGTTTCAGTAAGAGCTATACAACTACTGGCAGAGAGGGAAAGCCTCAGGCTGCACACAAGTCATAAAGGCACAATGGCATTGCTGCTTTTCTTGTCAGGGAGTAAGCTGCCCAAGCACATCAGGACCCCATCTTGCAGCTGTTTTCATAGAACCATCAAATCCCCAAAACATCAGTGGGAAGGGCCTGCTGAAGGTCTTTTAGTCGAAACCCCAGCTCAGAGTAGGACTGTCACCACTGCTAGATCAGGTCAGCTATGGCTGGATCTAGCTGGGCTGGGGAAATCCAGTTTGCAAATTTGACAGCCTCTCTGGGCAACCTGTCCCAGTGCTACGCTGCCCACCCACATCTGTTGTTGTTGCTTTGTTTTGGTTTATTTTTGTTGTTGCTTTGTTTTGGTTTATTTTTCAGTGCTTTACCTACAGGGCTTGATGAACAGGGATCCCTGAACATAAATTCAAAGGGCAGAAACCTTTATAGATAAAACCACCCTTCCTTTTCTGTTGTTCCCTGCCTCAGGAGTGTGTTAAGGCTGGATTGTTAACACTGGGTGCAATACGCTGCCTTTTGTCGATTTCATCCAGTCTATTAATGTTGTTTAAACTTTTTTTTTACTTAATTATCGCAGTACATTGTCTTGGGGCTATTTGAGGCTGAAAAACAAGACTTTAATGATAAAATACAGAAACAAAGACAGGCTACTCTTGTCAGTGTCAGGAAATAAATAGCATTAATCTGTCTTCATTACTGCCATGCATGGCGTAACACAAGAGTCTACCAGGTGGGAAGTGGTATAACATCTTTTAACCACTCTATGAGTGCTAAGAATTAAGCTGAAACTTAAACTAAAAAATTTTTTTTGATCAGTAAAGAATAGTGACAGTCATTTTGTTGTCAGAAGTTTTTTGAGATATTTCTGTTAGGATAGTGAGAGAATGCAGAACTGTCCATCCTGACCTGTCATCACCAGTTCTTAATGTGAGGTGCCTCACTGTCATTTGTGCCTTTGGAAACTCTGCCTTGTCTGAAACTCACGTGCATTGTAGTGGGATGATTATTCCAGCTAGAGTTCTCTCTCTTTCCTGCTTTATTATTTAAAAGTATGATGTTTTAATTAGCCTGTAGTTATGTTTCAAAGTACTTTAGAATATCTCATACCCTTAAAGGCTTTCAGCAAATGGATGTTTTG
Source organism: Bucorvus abyssinicus (assembly GCA_009769605.1). Lineage (NCBI taxonomy): Eukaryota > Metazoa > Chordata > Aves > Bucerotiformes > Bucorvidae > Bucorvus > Bucorvus abyssinicus. The sequence goes on from CM020030.1 coordinate 10,239,833, forward strand.
TTCCCCACTCCTCACCCCAAAAATGAATTATCCAAACAATCTGTGCTAAGTGTTTTTGAGAATAAGGCTTGGACACACACAACTAGATTATGTGGCAGTGTAAATCAGAACTGTGTCATTCACTTCAGTGATTTGCAGATCTGGACTAGTAATTACTAGAAGCCTACCTTTTTAAAAACAACTTTTTAGTCATGTTGACATCTCACCATCTGGCTTTAGTTTCCCTAGTAATCACTTTCAGACATGAATACTAGGAAGCTTTGTTTAAATATGCAGATTACCTAGGCAGTGTGCAGGAAATGGTGAAAGATACAGCTTTCTTCGCATGGTTTATTTTTTTGCAAAGGTGTCTCGGTTAAACTTCACATACCAGTCAGTAATGGATTTGATTTGCTGGTCTCTTAGCTATGGCTTTGTACTACTGTTTAAAGAATTTAACTGATGGGATAATTAAAAAAAAGGCTGGAGTGAGCATCTGCCACAGTGGCTGGAGCCCCTGTGGTAGCTACAAGAGATATTTAGGGAGTGCCTGTAAGCCTGGTCACTTTTGGCAGTCTATTCCTCTCACACATCTCTGTAGAAGATAGGTGTGATGTGTTTTAGGAATAATAATGACTGTTGCAACACTATACACATGAACTGTATATCATGGCCTATTTGCAAGCCTTTTTGGGGATGCTTACACATCGCACCACTGAGTGTCTCATTCCTAGCCTAGAGATTGACCTGGTTTGAGTTAGAACAGAACTCATTCTGTTCAGTGATTTCACTTTCCAGCTCAGTCTCTGCTCAGTGACGGCACTTTCTGAAGTTAACAGCCTATTTTTGCAGGCCGTGTCTGCTTCTAGAAGTGATAACGTGTGATGTTTACAGTTACTGCCAGGGACTGGGGTGCAGAAAGGATCTTGCTGATACTTGCTCCTGAGCAGACCAAGGTCACTGCTAAATCCTGTGTGCCACGGTGGGGGTGCAGGAAGTGAGAGGCTGCACCTGCGGAGAGGAGCAGGCAGGACAGGGAACCCTACACTGACCAGCAAAGTGTTCCATCCCATAGATGTCATATTCGGTATAAAGCTGAGGGATCACAAGGGTTAAGTTCTCTCTTTGCAATTCTTCAATGGCCAGTGTCTGAGGAGGACTCTGTCCATTCTGCCTTTGATCCCAATCTGTGCATTCCGGAATCCAGCTCCTGCATCCAGTTCGCATCTGCCACTGAGTCCAGTCTGGGCACTTCCCCAATGCCTGCCTTGCAGCTTCAGTTGTTACAGCGGTGTGATTGCCATCAGGGGTTTGACTTCGGTATTGGTATTGTATATATTTGTATGTATTTCATTTTATTGTTACTATTTTCATTAAATCAGTTTTAGTTTTCTTCTCCAATCCATAAGTCTCTCTACCTTACTCCCCTTCTCTTCCCCTTTGGGAAGGGAGAAGGGTTAATAAAGAACATCTGTCATTTGTCTAGTGGCCAGCCCAGCCCCAGCCCTTGACACTTAGCCTTTTTTGGCTGTCACTGCTCCATCTGACAAAGAGGCTGCATCAGCATCCTCACCCTGCAGAGCTGATAAGCCAGGGTGTTATCACAAAGTCAAGAGGGTGGAGGATGTAGACTGGGCTGTGAACCCACGGAGATCTAGGCTGCCTTTAATAGGCTGCTCACCAGAAATAGCACAGGTCCTCAGTTCAAACCTGAGATTCATAGCATGCGCTTTCATATAGCTCCTACACATGGACTGTATTTTTCTTTACCATCAGAGAACAGTCTCAACTACAAAGTAAGATGAAGTATTTGAACACAGAGTTCCATTCCCCTGAGGGATATGATTTTACCCAGCACAATGATTCCTGAGACAGCAGAGTTACTGACTGCAATACTCTATGTTGCTGCAGAATGGAAGCCTCGTAAAATAACCTTTAATTTTCACCCTGTTTTGTATTATTGTATGTTTGGGTGTGATTTAGAAGGCGGTACAGGATACAGAAGAACCTCAAAGAACTTTGGGCCAGTCTTCTACTTTTTCCTTCAGACCTTCTGCTGAGATTTCCTCACTGATCACATGTGGAAACAACCTGTGGTCCTGGGCTGAGGTGTGTGCTCCTACATCTTTACAGTCTCAAGTCACTACCTCTGCCTGTCTCCCTCCACCCCCAAAGCAGGAGTGTACTCTTGACATCTGATGTCCCCTGTAGGAGAAAGTGCCCTATTGTTTCTCTGCTACCCCAGCTGCAAGGCTGTCACCACTCTTGTTGATGAAGCCTGAAGGCTTGATTTTATATTGATTAGGAGTAGAGTGTTGGTTTATATATGCTGCTAATAAAAACAAAAACTTTTGTGGAAAGGTGGGGTTTTTTTATAATCTCAATTTTGTAATATTTGTGACATCTCAGACATAACTATTTCACCAGAGGTAATGGTATATGAATGGTTAAAGTTCCTTAAGACCTTTATTAGAAAATTATTTTCCTATTGTCACTAATTTTTCACTCTCCCCAGTTTAAAACAGGAGTTTCTGTAGCTTAGAGTCTTATATATGGGCTATTAATTCAGCAAGAGAGACGTGTTTGCATGAAGAAAAACAACTTAGATCCCATTAATACGGTCTTCACCCCAAAACCTGTGGCAGTGTTGAGAATTCTCTGGTCCTGACATGTGCGGCTGCATTTCCCAGCTCAGTGTGTGCATCTAACAAAACCCATCATCAGCCCATTGGAAGTCTGATTTTCGAGGACCATTGAACACTGAACATTCCCAGTGAGCTGCAATTACAGAAACAATTGTGCTAAATAACTTTGGACTGATGGTGTGTGAACATCAGCCCTCCCAACTTCCCCTTTTTTGTATCGGTAGGAGTCTGACAGTGCACAGGGTTAGGAATATTTTAGGGAGTGTCGATGTGCTTCAGAAATTCCGGCACTTCTTCATCTGCCTGTGAATTATGTCTGGTTTATGACTCCATAGACTGAATAGCCGAATATTTATAGTTGTATTTGGTGTTGAGAAGAAAAAGGGCAGGGTGTGTTTTACTGAAGGTAAAGCATCCTCAACTCCCCTCAAGTAATTCCAATACTGCTTTCAGTCACAGTAAAGTAGGTCAGGAGGTGGCAGCGTGTTTCATGTATTTCCGTAGTGCTGGACATATTTCAAATGCATGAGGCAGATAACCTAAGATAAATAATAGACCGTATCAGAAAATCTACCTTTATTAAAACCTACCATTTATTAACCTTGTTCATTTTGCATTTTTATTTGGCACAGTGGAAAGTGTTAACATAAATATTAAGGTGAGACTGAAAGGTTCAACTCTCCCTCAGGAGTCCTACAAAGCGTTGACCAACAACATTGACTTTTGAGTCTGACACTGGTAAATCGATACCTGATGCCAACGCATGGGTCGTGTACTCAGACCGCCAATGTCAGCATAGTACTCAAGGTCACCGCACCCTGGTACAAGGAGTCAACATCTCTACCTCTGCATACTTTATACAGGTCTTGTTCTTGTCTCTGCTAGCTCTCTGAATCAAATACCACACACTGGTCATGACAAGTTTTTCATGTATGATGAATCTTTTCAAACGCATGTGAAATGATTCAGTGGTCTCACTTCCACTCACGGATGAGACTATACATGGTACAGCATGTCTTTCTTTGCTGGCTGCACCTGAGTGAGATCAAATGGCTGTGTGGCTGGGCTAAAATACAATGCAAATGTTGCCTGACCTCTGCAGGCAGCCAAATAATTTCTGGTTTAGAACTGCAACTTGTTACCTGCAGTGAGCACAAAACAAACTATTTGCTATGTAATATGAATATTAAATGAAACAATTAAAAACAGCTATATAAACCAAAGGTAATCCAGTAGCTTTATCAGGCACTTCTCCAATCCTACTCAAGCACAGGTGGAAATGCACACTAGATGCTGTAAACCAAACCTCTGCAAAGTAATACATAAATGGTGATGTTTTGTGACAAGGTAGTTAAAAAGGTGGAAGGACTAACATCTGTCTGCTGCGTATGGGTTGGCAGTACAGCGAGGTACATGAAGGCTCACAGAGAAACTTGCAGCATACTGCCTGTGTAAATCCTCTCCCTAGTCCTATTTCTAAAATTGGACTTTTTTCACTGTTATTCTAAAAGGATGTATTGACTGAGGAGGAAAAGGTAGTTTCTTATATGCCTGTCTAGCATTACAGGTTATTTATATTCTGATCACAGAATGGAAATGAGTATGATTTAAAGTTAAGATGTCTAGAAGTAAGGATTGGAAGGCCCATAGGGAAAAGAGTGAAGGAATGTAAAAAGAGAAGCTGTCATACTAATAAGAAATATTTAGTTAATAAATAAACATATTATTTGGATGTGTTGTATAGTCAATCATTAGGAGACTTAAAACCAATAAGTGATAAAGAGGTGTTCTATGTTATTTGTTTTGTTTTATATTTCAACCTCTGATATTATAGAAACAAATGTTTATTTGAAAAAAATGAAAGAAAGAAAGAAAAAAAGAAGAAAGATGGAGTGATATTTTAAGAAATTGCTCTCAAACTTGCCTGGAATGGTAACCAGACATTTCAGTAGAAAATAAAAAAGAACATATTCCTGCCTTTTTATCATTAACATTATTATTAATTCTGCCTTTCACATGGGCATACAATAGAAGCAAGCTCCTGGAGAGTCAAGAATTACGCTTAAAATTAATATTAACACTTGTGAGGAGGCCTCTGAGGAAAGAGATGGTAAACTTAACAGAATGCTAATTTACTTTGTTGGGCTGAATTTTTGTTCGCATGCTTGAATGTTATTGCACCCTTTGAAAAACTCACATATGGAAGGTTTGCAATTAGAGATCGTCTAATCTCAGAACAAATAATTGAATCAGTGTCCACAAGTATTGTGTGTTTTTATACTAGATAATAACTTTGTACCCTTTGTCACACTTCTGCTGTCCCTTTCTCTTAAGTTCTCAGGCACAACATGAGACAAGTGAGGAGATTTTCTTAGCAACATGAACATCATAGGAAAATTCTCTCTGGCAATAACCTGTTCAGCACTTCTGCTTTAGTTCATCTTCAGTTCACACTAGAATAACAGAGAGATGAGCTTTGGGAAAAACTTTCAACTCCTGCTCAGTATAAATAAGGTTTCAAAAGTTCATTTTTCTTAACAGGATGAGATGAGAGTAGTTGAGTGATTGTGGTAAAAAACCCTAAAGCTTCTCTAAATATAAGTAGCTTAGGCTGTGAAATGCAACAGACATTTCAAGCCTTCCTTTCCTCTCCCCATATATAGAATTAGAGCCACATATGGCCAAATAGAGCTGCATATGACTGTGCACGGGATTTCCACTGCTATGCTATAGGTCAAGCCAAGGAGGATGCATATTGCTGTTTGGTAAAACCACTGGAATATTTCCAGAGTGGGATTATCCTAGCAGTCTGATTCCAAGTGATAATACATGCCTGAGAAGAGCAATGGGAGTTTGACCGGTACAAACTCATTTGTTTTCAAGTGGGCCATAGACGGATATTTTTATTATTGTCTTTTGATCATAGAAGAGCTCAGGCATATGGACTGTGTAGGTGCTAGTTGCTATGGTAACCATAAAATCACATCCTCAAAAACCTTTCTATTTAATTATATACATCACTGACTATTGAGTAGAGTAAATTTCATTCTTTTTCTGTAAAACTCCAGAGTGCAAAGGAAAAAAGGCATGTTCATTGCAGTTTAACCTTTCCTTTGTCACTGATATTCTTGGGAAGAGAATTCTTTTTTCTTTTTACAGGCATTTTTTTGCTGATGTTCCATCCAGTTTTATTGACATAGTAAATTATTGTATTGGGCTGTAGTGGTGCACAGTTAAGGGTTAGAGGTTTGACATTGTTTCTGTGTATTTATAGCCTAATTCTCCAGACTTCCTCTTGATATACAGGATGTGTTCCCAACCCCCATGCCATTGGGGTTGGATTTCACCTTTGGAAATACCTGCATCATGCTGAAATCCATGCCTGCTTGAAGACCGCATGAAAAACATGAGCTGTATACAGAAAGCGTTATATATTGCCATTGAAACAAAAGCCAGGGCACTAAAATCAAAACCAACATTCTACAGAGGCTCAGATGTGCTTTCTGAACTGCTTTTGTGCATCGGGGTGATTTAGGTGAACGGGCATTTATAGCCAGACTGGTCTGTACCCAGATAATTCAGATAATTCTTCTGTTCCTGAGCTACTGTCTTTGTAAAATGGTAGTAATTATAGCTAACTTTGATATCTAGGGGGAAAATTGAAAAATATTATTATTATAATTTATCTTATTTCCTTACTTTCATAGCTTTTGTGACACATCCAGAGATACACATATGACTGGCTTGGATACAAAAATCATCATTTTCTTGTTTTTTTACAAAGTATGTCATATGCAAATTTAATTTTTTTCTTTTCCATCTTGAAATACTTTTCTTTAAAATATGATGATTAAAAAAAAAGTAATGAGACGTGATGTCCATATAGGTATTATACATTCATGTTCAATTCATAGAATTATTTCTTCATTATTCTGCTACTGCATTATCACACCTTACCAAAATGAATATTTTCATATAAAAATAAATCTTTTCATAGCAAAAAAAACCCCAGGTCCCACACAAGTTTGCGGTATGAAGTTAAATTACACATACTGTTGGATGTTTTCCAGGCAAGAGGTCACATGCTAATAGCTGTGTTTATTAGCTATGGGAGTATGACCATTGCAATAAAAATTGCACATTGCAAATCATTATTACTGTTTCGGAAACTAAGTAATAGAATTGAGAGATGTGTTAAGACAGTTCATAAAGGCAATCTTTCTGAAATCAATATACAGAATCCCAAAGCAGCAGGCACCTTTAGCCAAATAATAAATAAATATGGTGTTTGAGCTTTGCAGGGTGACTTACAACTGATCTGAATATTATTTTTAAGCCTAATTCATAATATTCTATGCATTGGACAAAATAATTTAGTATAACTATAATGAAAAAAAAAATTAGGTCAGGAAATGTAAAGCTATAGTGTTAGTAATGTAACAAGACATCTTTATAAAAATTAGCACCAATGAGTTTATATTTTTCCCACAAATTAGCCTGTTGCTGTGATTAACTGTTCTGTTTTCTAATGAAAAAGTAAATTATAATAAAAAATAGTAAGTGCTCTGAAATGTATGTTTAAACTATTTGCTAAGCATTTCAAATAGTAGAACTGAAAAACTAAAATTACTCTCATTGCTTTGGGTGTTCAGCCCCAATCTTTTTTGTGTTAAAAAAGGAATTCCTCCAAGAGGGGAAAAACTCATGAAAGCTCTACCATCTGCCTGAGCAAAAAGCCTAGCCATCCTGCAGAAAACCAAAGTCCTTGCAGACTGCATGGAGGGGTGAAACACAGTCTGTGGTTCGGATTTATGAATGCATGGCAGACAGACAGATGTTTCTAAACAGTCTTCAGTCCAGCATCATGTTTTGAGCTGCAGATGCCCTTGATAGCGTTTTCATATCTATTATGAAATTGGAATGGTCCTCAATTTTCATTTTCTTTATTATCTTACTTCCAGACCAGGGGATTCTTGACTACTTTGGGAAGATGCTTTCTCTGTGTGTATGGACTTTACATTGCCTCCTAAAATGACTCAACAATTTGGTGCAGATGTATCTTCCTACCTTTTTGAAACACCAGAGAAAAGCACCGGGGTGCTGTGCATCCTGCAAGCGTTGCCAGTACGTTGCATCCAGGTTACAGAGTACATTGCACTTATCCCCACCTATTTGCTACAATTGAAATCTTGTTACAGGGGAAATAAGTACATATCATACGCAAACAGGGATTTTATTGTTATTCTAATTTAAGTCTTAACAGCTTGAACAAAAAATAACCACTAGTCTGCATACAATTGTATTAACAATTATGATTCAAATTTAATACAGTTAAGGTTAGTGTACATAAACAGTCTGGCATCTCCATGCTCCTCTGGTACTACTGTCATCCATCCACTATGTTTTTGGGTCCTAAGGTTTGTTCAGGTAGGGGGGGAAAGTATTACAGCCAGTTGTCAGCATCATAGTCCTTTTTGGGAAGAACTGTGATGTTGATGTACGTGTTCCCTTACTTCTCACTTTTGGGTCTGTCTAGAGTCGTTTTACATGATTTATGACATGTTCTATGCTCTGCTGCTTCTTCATTGGTTCACATTTCCACATTACTGTGGACAGGATGTTAGATACCTGTTCTTCTTTACCCTTCTCACACGGTTGCATTCCTTTAATGACCATTACCTGACCATTGATGACAGGCTTATAGCCCTGGAACCCCTGGTGTCATCTTGTCTCCATAGTTTCAAGACCCTTGCTACCACCCCCCTGCTCTTAATTTTATTGTAGTGTAGAGTCATAGATAGTTCATTCTGCACTGAATAACTTCTTGCTATTACCCCATACTGTTGTTCACAAGCTAAAACAAAGTAACAGTCACCGGATTATTAGATAGTTGTTACGACTAAACACGACTCAATATGGCTCCAGCTAGGCCAAAACACATCCAGACAGAGCCTGGTAGGTGTTGAGTCCTGTGCTATTAGCTTAGCACAAAACCTGTTACAAACAGCACTATACTTACTGGGCAACAAGGCCACAGACAACTGTAGTCCTAAAGCCCTCGCTTTAACGGTACATGCAAGTCTGAATGGAGCACCTACTTGTTGGTTAGCAGTGAAACATCTGTAATACAGGACACAGATTCAAATCCCCTGTTTACTTGTAGTTTTACAATGGCCGTATAGAGTTATAAAGAAATAGAATAACAAAAGACATTGCTATGACCATACTCAACAAGAATCTTCTTGAACACTCCAGTTTCCCAGGCTGCTTGGATAGTTTCTGTGAGCAATCCCCAGGCTGGCACACTAGAGAGAGCTCTTAGATCTGAATGTTTCCTACTTGAGCTGATAATGTTGGTTAGAGAAGCCATTTGGAACAGTTTCTTCTTTGGCCCATGATCAAAGGACCTGTTTTTTTCTCTCTTACTTGTTTGCCTACTCATAATTTTCCTGTGTGAGAGCACTGAGACGTTATGCGGTGCCAAAAGGATTATGTAATTGCTTTCCCCCATAATCCCTAAGTTTACTTCATTAACATTTTTATTGCATATCTTAATTAGTAGATTCCTAGCTTTAGGCTTTAGGTTGCTTTCTTCTCCTTACACCCTTCCTTGAATGCATTGATTTCATTTTAATAATTCTGTAACATGGGAAATTTTAATGGTTTAAAAGATTTGGTTTGTTACAACTTTGTACATAGAGTGCCATAATAACACACTTAAAAATATTTGAAATTTTGCTTCTGAAAAGGAACAGCTTCTTCCTTTATGCTCCATTAGATTTCAGGATACTGATTTATATGGGCAAAAGTTAGAAATAAAAATTGGATGTCCTTAACACGAAGAAACAGCTTTTGCCATTGAAAGAATATGGCGACGTATTTCTGCAAATGTAAACGGGAGAGTATTGATCCCTTTCTAGAGTAAGGGTTGGAAATGTAAGCATTTCTTTGCATAGATCACTTGAGGAATTGATCTAGAAAGAAGTGTCAAACCAATTCCAAATCTGCAGAAAGTGCAGCTGGGGCGACTGTGGTCTCTTCTTTTTGTCCAGTAGTTCAGTGATTATAGAACTCACCTGTAAAATAATATTGCAATTACTTGAGCACATTTTCTACACTGGATGGAGTCTGTTGATCACCATATCACAGCATATTCTGATTCAGATTTCTTGCGATCTGTCTTGCTGAATCCTTTGTGCTTTTTACAGACAACTTAATTATCCTTGATGGAGCAGAGACTTGAACAGAGCTATCAGTCTGTTACTTATTCTTGCATTGTCTGTTTCTTCTTCCCAAATATTTAATGATTTGGAGGACAGGAGAAGAGCTTCAAAAGGATATTTAAGGTGACTGGATTAGGTTGGCCCCTGGCACCTGGTTACTCCTGGACAGTCTATCCTTGGTGAGATTCCTCACAGTGGGAAGAGATCCTTCATGCCTAGTATGTCACTGAGGATTCCATCAGGTAGCAGCTTGATTACAAGCTGTCCAGTGCAATGCAGTTCTTGTGGATAAAGCATAATGTTACCAGCAGCTTGTTAACGCAATTAACAGCTGTATTTTCTGTCCACACACTCCACATCCCACATCACCCCCCCCCCCCCTCGCCCCCCTTTTATTTTTGTTGTGGTGCTTTTTTTAGTGTTCAGAAAACACACAGGGTAGTTTGCACATGTACTGTTTGATGCACTGAAAAGGTCTTTTTAATGTATTTTCCCTTTCTAGATACAATTTAAGAAGCATAATTTTCTTGCTGTGGAGGCAGGCAGCAAAGTTATGTGATGGGATCTTTAGGTGTCTTTCTGCAATACAAATCAAGCAGCAAATGTAATTCATCCCAAATCGTATTAAGAGTAACTTCTCATATTTTTATGCCTTTAAAGGAACGCTGGTCTTGGCACATATCTGGGGCTCTGTATATCTCTTATCTTAGGAACAATTTCTTCTATGCTGAACTTTCTGGCTTGTTCTACAAGAAAATGATCCCACAGGATGGAATGAGGCCAAACTTTGCGTTGGCCAAAATACGAGGTGATGAGTATAACTGAGTTTTTATTTATTATGTGTCTTGGCTTAATTTTATCTGAATTATCTATACAAGCCTACACAAGCCATATAAGAAAATAAGCCTGCTAGCTGGATTTTGTGCATAGAATTAATCATCCATATATTGCTTCCTTTCCTCTCCTCCTCTCCTTCTCCCTCTCCCTCTCCAGTTTAAGTAACCAGGTATATACAGACGTCTGTAGTTGACTGAAAGGTGAAATACACGGCGCTGGAGGTATTATCCAGAACATCTGAAAAGATAGCCATCTGGCTAGACTTTTTAGAGCCTAATTCCTGTATTATGCAGCAGAATTATGCTGATATCTATCCCAAAAGAACCCTTTCATTTTGAAGGCAAGGAATGGGCTTGCAATTCACTTTTTAGTTGAATTTCTGTGTCTGTTTTAGCTAAATGTTAGCTGGCAGTCTTATTTTCCCCTTTGGGATATGCTGGTGGTGAGCCCAATTGCCAATCGCATCAGCTGTGTTTTTATTGTCCTAGGATGTCATGATTGGGATTTCGGTCCCACAGATCACATTATGAATTGTACTGTTTCCGTTTCTTGAAATTTATCCCTTTTGGTCTGTCTAGATACCTTCAGTATACACACGGGAAGTACCTTTCCATGCAAAACCAGAGGGAAGAATGTAACAATTACAAATCATTGCAAAAGAAATATTTGCATAAGTAACAATTTACTTTGTCAGCTAATTCCACAGAACGTGATAGTTTCAGAAGAGGAGATATTTGAAGTATCTGGTCCATGGAAACCTGGGAATCAAACACATTGCATTTCATATTAATTCTATATCATGAAATTCCTTGTGTATGTATGTTCTTCAGTGGTGTTATGTTGGGAAATAATATATTCACAGGACTAATAATACCAAATATTAGTTCTCTATTAGAAATGTACTATTTAATTATTCAATTAAATCACTTTGCATATAGTTTGTGAGAACACTGTAACTTGCAAAACCCATTTGGCTACTCAGAGTAATATCAGCTCTTCAGGCTCATTAAATATTCAGTATTCACAGCGTACCTACTACTTTTTCTGAACTCCTTGATTTAACAAATGTCATTTGTGAATCTGCTTTGTAAATAATAATAATTCATACACTACAACTAATATAATTATGGTGGTAAAAGCAGTGATACAGCTACAGTCCTATGAAAATGTGTCATACTTTCAGCATTAATCCCTTTCTCCTCAGAGGAATAGTACTGCTGATAAAACTAAGTATCAACCCAGATAAAAGTGTAAAACACTTCCCTATCCTATACAAGACCTAACTGTCAGAATTCTGATGTGAATATTTGAGTTTCTAAAATGGTTCCACATTCAAGAAATATAATTGTTCAGTACAGTATGTAGCTGCTGTGAACCAGGAAATGGGAGAAGTCTTTCAATGAGTATTCTTGCTCATGGTTTCCAAAGATATTATTCCCAGAAAATCTCTTCACTAGATCTTCCTATGAAGTAAATGCAAATTAGTGCAACCAAAAGAAATGAGTTTAGCATGTATTTGTTTTTTTCTATCCTGATTTTTTAATTGTTTTTAGCTGAGTCTTCTCAACTCTCTTGGAAATACATGGCATTGCTTAGCAGCCTGCGTGTTTCCTTTTCTTTTGTTTGTAATCAGTGATTTAATGTAATTTACAGAATTGTGCAATGAATAACCAGTGACTTTACAACATTATCCTACAAACAAGGAAAGAAAATTACACTACTTTTAGAAGATGTTGCTAAGGCTTGGAAGAGCCACTGAGTATGCAGTAAACTAGTACTTTCCTTGAAAAATTCGCGTCTCAGAAAAGAAAGCTGTTATTCTTACATAAACAGAGAAAATAACATTATTTGTATTTATCAAAATATCTACTATGGAAGTATTTTTTATGTCAGTCATCACTAGGTAGTTGCTTTCCACTTAATAATGGTGTTGCCTTGAGACTTTTGGCCTCGCATGGTTGTATTCAACAGTTTTGCAAGTGGAAGAAAGAAATATGGAATTTGACAATTCAAATAGCTAACAGTGAGAACACATGTATACAGGTATTTGTGTGTGTATTTATAGATACATATACAAATAGATATATTTTAATAGCTTGTTTACATGTGGCTCATGAAGCTCTATTAAATGTCCATTGGCTACACAGCGTTTAGGTGGTTTAAATATAAAATTACAGCCAACTCCAATGAAAACGAAGAACTCTGTACCATTCTCCTGTTCTGTAGCGTTTTATACCGGGGGTAGGGGAAGACTAGGTTCTGCTGACGTTATGCACACTGAAAAAACTCTTCTTCTGAGGGAGTCCCAGGGTTTAATTATTATTATTCACAATATAAGTCATACTCAATGGGAGCAAGTGTGTCAGAATTTACCATGAATTAAACAAAATTAGCGTTCCTTATTGAATTCAGTGGATAATCCTGTTTCTAAAAAATGGCACCCAGTGGCCCTACGCTGTTTTTCACATATAGCACAACTTCCAAAACCTATAGAACCTATGGTTCTTTATAAATATCCAGTCATCTGAAACGATTCAAGTCCAGTGTAGAAACGTATGCCTTATTGCTCATTTCAGCCAGCTTTTTCTATTAACTCATGAACTGCCTATTGAAATGTAATGGATCTCTGGGTTTACCAAATTAGAAAGGAAGCCACTGGGAATCTAGGCCATAACAACTTAAACACAGATTATACAGCAGTCTCTGCAGACATCTGCAGCACTTGAGGGTGAAAGGAGTTTTCTAAGGCACTGCACAATTTTAGTCCCAACAAACAGGCTAAAAATAAAACTGTCGAAACATCTTACTACCTCCCGCAAAGGGTTGCAAACATTTCAGTAGTAGGGCTCAGGGTAAAGGCATTCAGGCCTGACCCCTAACCCAGTGATGACATCGAGATTTTACATACTACTTTGATTACACTTCATGCTTGAAAATGCATGGAAATACCAGCTCATCAGCATTTTTACTGGAAAAGGACAAAGAAGACAAAAAAAGAAGGGAGAAGTACAATTATGAACTTTGAACAAAAAACTCTGAAAATGTCTATAGAAATCATTACCAGATGTTTGAGTTAAATTATGATTTTTTAAAAGCAGAGTACAATGACTGAATGTCTTTTATCTTCTCTTACTTCAGAAAAATATAATAGAAAGCAAAAAAAGTCCATTTGAAGCAATGTGAAATTGAACCAATTGTGCCATTTCACATTTTTAATTATTACAATCTTATGGAAATATCCACCAGTCAACAGTATCATGAACTCCAAGAAATCTGGATAAAGGATTTTTGGGCATAGATAGTTTCTTCAGGAAAGGATGTAGAACATTTCCTCATCTTTATTTTAAATTTGTTCTTGCATACGTGAAAAATTCTTTTATTAAGAGAAATAAGAGAGAATAGCCCTAGATTTACTAGAGCAAGCAAAGAGGCAAGAGGAACATTTTCTGTTTGACTTAGTAGTATTCATCAGGAAGATGGGGGACATATTTTTTGTTTTCTGGTCCTTTAGCCCAGCAGCCTTGTCCATTGTCAGCCTTTGATCCTCAGTACCAACGTAACTCCAACTAAGAATACTTCAGTGAACACATTCAGGCAGGGCTGCAAAACAAAATAAATAACCCACAGGATTACAAATGCTGATAATTCTTGGATTTTGAGTAGTACATTTAAAAGCAAATTTTCTTCACTATTATTTGATAATAGCAATATATTATTACATGTTACTACACCTGAACAAGAGTATTACAATTTGCCTCCAGTCCTTACGGAGATATATTAGAAAAATAGGCATGGTAATAACTTCAAAAACTAGAACATGTCTATGCCTGCAAACATAATTTTCCTTAGGGTAGACTGGCAAATTTCTCTGAATTCATTGATCTTACCAGTTAAAAAATAATAGCGATAGGCTGAATATCTGAATCCCACTTTTTAAAACTGTTATTTAAGTAAACTCTTTCCAAGGATTTTCCTAGTTAACCCACTACTTTTTCCAGTTTCAAAATTTACCCAAAAGAGAAAGCTCTCCACATAAATTACATCATCTGGAAGCTGTTTTCTAATATTCAACGATTGCTGTGATATTTCCCTGAAAAGGGTCATCACCTACACAGTATCCTTTTCACTCCCTACCACTAAGTTCAGGAATGCACGTAACTTCCATTAACCGCAGCCTGCTGGCTCTAAAGCAATTTGGTCTTTCATTAATTACTCAGGTAAACACAGATAAAGCTCCTCTAGTGTGCCTGAATTCACAGACAAACAGATTGTCTTTGTTTGTGTCCAACCTCCCCACATCCCTCCCCTGTCTCTGACGATCCAAGTCAGTCTTGGGTTTTGATGCTTATCACTTCATTGTTCAATAACATGTAATTAAAAACAAAGACAACAACATCCCCCTATCACCAGCCCTGAGTTACAGTTAATTGTCACGCTTTCAAACTGCCTCTCACAGTGCAAACCTTGTTGCACTTTAGGTCACAAGACTGTTTAATCTCTTTACCTGTGGATTGATTCTCCTGAGCCTCACCGTGGGAATCCTTGAGGTGAAATTCAGTTACAGCTGTTTGGAGGTTTTTCTCACTTGGTTTTGTATTGAATATATGCAAAATGGAAAAGATTATGCATGCTTTTATTCAAAGGCATAAATTAGCTCTTCTAAAACTAGACTTCCAGAACTAAACATGATGCTTAGCAAGCCATTTGATCAGTTCATTCTGCCTTTCAGGATGGAGAAAAAAAGCTATTTATCTTAATTTAAGGTTAATTCAAATTTCACATAGAATAAAGAAGAGAGGCCATTATAAAGTGTGTAGATATAAAAATCCAAGTAAATCCAATCTAGTGAATGCAAAACCAGGGGAAGGAAAGTATCCAGTACGACCATGTCAAGGAGCCAGTCTGAAGCTACCAAGGGCTTCAGAAACTAAACTGAGCAGTGATACGGGAATGCAAGAAGTAATTATAAAAATTAATGGACTGTTATTCATCTCGGGTTTTTTTCTCATGTTAATGAACAAATTAGTCTTGCATGTGAGTGTACCACATCTGTTTGTGTCTACATACATAGAGAAACACATCCACATGTCACGCAAGCTGGCTTGATTGCACTTTGCAGGACATATTTGTATACATTTTATCACCATTTCTGTAAACAGCAGCTTCTTTCAGTATGTTCCATGCTCTCTGCCTGGGTCTTAATGGAAGTGTTAATTAGAAGCGCAGTAGGAAAACAATTTATGCTTCTAAACCTGTTGTGTGTATGGAGTTTGAGTAATGAGAAAAAACAGGCCAGAACATTTGTATGAACAGATACTAATGGCTGTTTCTGAATCTAACACGCTCACCATTATTTCCAAGAGTACAGCACAGAACTGTGGAAAAGACAGATGATGAGAGATTTTAAATAATTGGGGGGAAAAAAAAGTCCTCAATTTCCATAAAAGTAATTTTACATGTTTAACTGAAGGTAGGATCATGGTTTGCTTTCATAAAACCTCATGCTGCAGTGTCTTTAATTTGTTTCATGTTCAGTATCTACTGAAGTACTGTGCACTTACCTTGATGAAATTCTTAGAAATCAGTGTCAGGATTTTACCTGGTCATAACTGTTCTACCTCAAATGTAGTTTGCATGTATCCAAATACGTATTTTCCCTGTCAAAAATCAGGTTCATAAGTGCTCAGAAAAAAATTCTGCCCTGTCCTATATTCCTGGAATTAACTGAGAATTTATCAGGAAGGAGAGGGTGATAACAGGGTAGACATTCATTTGATTAGTGAGAGAACTTACACTGACATGTTCTTAGTGATGGATAATTAACTTTATAAAACAAGGAGTGTTTAAACCTCATAGTAAATTTTGTGAATAACAGTATCAGAATCCCAGAAAGGGGAGAAAAAAGGAACAATATGGAAAATGTGAAAGGGAAATATTGATAGATATTGAAAAAATAAAGGACAGTAGGAAATAAAAGGCACTAACACTGCCAGTGTTGTCTTATTGCTAGCAAAATGGTAGAATAAATATCAAAGTTAATGAAGAATATAGTTTGATTATTTACCACCTGGTTTCATTTCTTTCTTTACTGGAGTTCATTGTACTTCATATATCACACAGAATAGGATTGGAACAGTAAGTATATAATTTTCTGCTGCTTAAGTACACTATTTATTATAAATTGAAAAATTTCAGCTTGCTTTAACTTTCCATACAGCCAGACAAAGTGATCAGCATTTCAGTCATCCAGGAGTGTGGTGGGTTCCTTCAGGATTATGTTTTGTGTTTAGTTGTCTGGTGCCAGTAAGCTTCTCTTATGAAGTGGGGCATTGCTCCCTTTCCTCAGAGGTGTAGGAGAATACGTGATTTTATACATCCAGGAGTAATACAGATTGCCCTTAAGTTGTGATTCTTACTGTATTTTCGTGGGGTATAGTAGGCATCATCAGAAGGCTCTAGTTAAAAATGAAGTGAAATTTAAGAAATGGATGCAGTTTGTATATATAAACATGTGCATATACATATGCATATATAATGAAGAATATAGACTAAAATATTGTTAATAACATAAAACTCTTTTCTGTTTAGATATAGGGGTTATATTTTTCAAATTTGTTCACTATCCTGTTAACATGCAAGTCAACAGTGAAACTATTGGCCAGATTCGGACCAACTGAAAAATCTTCTAAGGCCCCATGGGAGGACTTTGTCACCTCACTTGCAAGGAAACTAGATGGATGTAAAACTTTAAAACTGAATATTGCATATGGAAGTCACCGTAGGTCCTTGAAGGACGAGACAAAAAAATTGAGGTATAGGGCTTCTGTAATACTTGATTTCATAACAAAACTTCAAAGAGAGGTGTAAGTCCAGACAATACATTGAAAAATGGAGGGTAATGAAGGTGACGTTTCAGGGTTAAAGTCTGAAAAAACATCAGTCTTTGCTTGAAGCCACATATAATGTCCTTTGCTGCTGACAATGGTACAGCTTGCCAGCTTGGGAGAATTCCCATACCCTGCTATGTTCATGGTTTTTAAAGTGTCTTCTTTCATTTTCCAATGGCGATGAAAGATAGCAAGCAGATGACAGAAGCAGGTGTACACTGGCAAGAGTAGCTTCTAAAAAACAGCTATCAAGCTGTGTAGCATGAAGAAAGAGAGGCGGAAGATGGATGAAAAGGAAGATGAGAGGGTTAAATTGAAGAAAAGGTGAGAAAAATGGGTAAACACAGAATAAGTAGGACATGAAAAGTTGAATGCCAGAGTCACCAACTAGAATACAAGTCCTCTCCATTGGCCATCCCTTCCATTTTCTGGTCCCACATTTTGGGTCTTTCACATCAATATTTTAAATTTTCTGTGAATTATTAAAATGCAGAAATTCATGACACCCCAGCTTTGGTAGGGTAGCACTAGTCAATTGTGTTTCCCTTCCAGGCAGCAAAGAGAAATGGACATTTTTAAGGCATGATTCATCTGACCTATTTTAGGCATTTACATTAGTATGAGAGAAAACTTGTGGCATGGAAGTGCTTGCTTTTGTCCAATGCCTGGAACTTTCTCACATTACTACTTCATGTAAAAGCAGCTACAATAGATCAGATTACTTAGCTCTTTTGTACCTTTGCATTTAAACAGTCTAGTGGCTTGTAATAGTTGACTGTGAGTAGCTGAGGGTTTTGGCTCACTGTCAACATTTCTTAACATTGGTAAAGTCCCAAGTTATTTTTCAGTTCTTCCATTTTGTGGCAAATGAAGCACTAAAAATAGAGACATGTGTCAGGTACACCAAAATGTTTTATGCATGCTAAAGCAAATCTTCTTTTAACATTTATCAACTCTTAAAAATATTTTTATGGCACATTTGAAATACATAAAAAGTCAAATCTTTTTAAAATTGAAATGACATTCCTTTGTCTTTAGAAACATTATCTTTGTTCTTTGAAACTCTTTGGCAAATTTGACTTAATTTTGGCCGGGCTTAGAAAGCATTTTTGGTTAGTGAAAGATTTGGAAAAAAAAAAGTTTGACCAGCTCTAATGGCCAGATTAATTGTGCTTTTTTTTTTTAGGCTTGATCCTTTTTTGAAAAAACTCTCAGTTGTATGTCTATGAAATGATTGCTTGCCCTTGCTGTGAGTCAATGCCAAGAGCTGTACACCAATTTTCCTGTGCAATAGCTGACAGCCAGGCAGTTGGCTGCGGAATGCTTCTGTCTTCTGTGTAGAGTCCAGAGACGTGATAGGTGGGTTGCTAATTGCACATTGGCAGCCATGGTAGAAGACAGGAGAACTGTGAAGAGGACTGGAGTGTTCAGTGTTTGGAAGAAGCTGTAAGATTCAGTGATTTAGTTTGAAGTAGCAATGAACCTCTCCACCAAAATGTCTTCTATACATTGAAGTACAGTCCGGATTGTTGCTAGGGTCTGTAACACCTGCAGCTGATGCTCAGAAAGAGATACAGACTATAAATCCTTCCCTTAGACAAGAGCAAATGCCATGTTAGCAGGCGCACAAGTAGCGGGGCGATGGCAGCGGGCTGGGGAACACGCGGGACCATGGTGGTAATCCCCTCTTACAGCGCAAGTATACAGAAAGGGGAAAACACCCTTGGTGTTAAACCAGGCAGAAAGAAGCACTAGTGAACAGCCTTACGACATAGTTTATACAAAGATGAGGACAGGTAAGAGAGTTGGCCCCACTAACAGCTGAGTGGTCTGAAAAACAGTGTCTCTATTTCCTGCGTGCCAGTGTGCTGGAGTGGAGTATTTCTTTTTATTTTTTCTAATCCTTACATGCTTTGAGGAATCCCCTCTCTTTCTACTCGTACCTTTGCAAACAGGACTAGGAAGTAATATTTTTGCCTATAACTGTTATCTGCCAGGTAAATACGATAATGTCTCAATCTTTGTGTTAAGACCTGGGCTTTCCCGGTGTTGCTGGCACTCAAGAGTTATTAGCATAATGTATTTTTAGTGAACTCTCTCAGCAGAGCACTGTATGGCTAATCAAGCACTCATTGGGGATAAATGGTAAACTTAATATTCTTATCAGGCTACCGGAGCTTAGAAGTTACCGACCCTTGTTCCACTTATATCAAAGCCACTTAGAATGCTACTACCTTGTAGCAAATTCATTTTCTGTTCATCTTTGATTGTCTGTGATGGTGCCTAGAAACAGAAAACAGAAAAAGGGAAGTGGGAAGGAAAGAGGGCCCCTGTTGCCTGAGGCCTTAATGCAATTGCAAGATTGCAAGATCACGTTGGCTACTTCAACTTAATCCTCACAGTTTCTCCAGCTTTGCTAAAAATGTCTCTCATAAGCACATTTTCAATTACATTTGAACCTTGGTGATTCAGAAATACTATTCTTTAAGAGGATCTATTCAATATTGGTACTAGCTGCCAACTAAACCAGGAATTTTATGAATTTCTTCATGTATTTAATCTTGTCTGCTGTTCCCGTAAAATCTGGACAGTCTAGGTCAAGGTGATGTCATGGGTCAAACCCGGGAGCTACTTCCCTCTAGTGGTCTTTCTTTTCCCTAGGAAATATCAGGACTGATTGCAGGGGCAGTGATGTCTGCCCAAGAACCAAAACTCCTCCTTTGGTGCCTGCTGTGTCTAGCCACATTTTTCCATTACTGCCATGGTTTCCCCATTTCTGCCGTTTCTCCTGTACCTCTGAGCTCATGGGCCCAGCAGCAGGACAGAAGGGCTCCTTCAGCCCCTCCGTATCAGTGCCACTGGCAGCATCACTTCACATTTATTAATCTACCTGTTGGGTCGTAGGTTTGGCCTGAGATTTAATTTTCCACTGAGATGAGAAACCACAGCCAAAGGCAAAGCAAATAAAATTTTTTTTGATACTAAGAGGAAGAATACTAAAGGAAGGTACTGTGCGGGCTGATGCATACGCAGAGATCCTTTAAAAAAAATCCCTTGGGACAGCCATTAGGAAAGGATAGAAATGGGGAGAACAAGTGTCTCACTTATTCTGTAAATTTGATTTTATATTTCTTGGAACAAAAGGAACCTCTCTTCTGAGATTTTAGGCCAACTGGATGTTTTTCAGGATTCTTTTATAGTAGGTTCAAAAAGTCTGCTGCCTTCCTGGACTGGATCTATGTGTGTACATGTTTGCACATGAGTCTCAGTGCTTTTTTCATCATGCACGTGTGTGCACATATGGGGATATATGTGTGTGCACCTGCATACATGTCTATGTGCATCTATGACTATGTGTGACTGCACGTGTGTGTGCATATGTGTGTGTTTTCCAAAACTTGGGCTCTGTCTCTGTAGCTACTTGTGCTGGATAACAGCAGCTTACATTGAAATACTGATAATCTCTGTTACTGCCTTGTCACCTACCCTCCACAGTATGATTTAGCTGTGTTTCAAAGTAATTCTTTAAGGTTTGCTGTGCTTCAGTGAGATTTAAACCTATACATTTTGCAGAGAAAAAGGTTCTAGCAGCAAATCATTTCAGAATGTACCATGAAGAGGATATTTTTCATGAAGCATTTCTAGCAACAGTTAATTGGTCACCAGGTCACTTAAGGTAGTTAACATGCTTCTTAAAGGCTAGAGGACACTGCACTTCTGCTAAAGACTTTGCATGTTGCTGCTTTACCCTAAGCAAATCTAATACTAAAAGACTGGCAGATTTTCAAGTATTGATTGTGTTTCTGGTGAAAGTAAGTTTGACTTTTCTACAGTAAAGATATTTCTTTGAAAGATAGAAGCAGCATAGGGGTCATTGTCCTGCTAGCTTTTATCCAGTGTTATTGGCTGCTGCTAATTAAGCAGTAATCAAATACATTTGTGTCAGTGTAGGTAAGCCTACTTTAGGATAAGTCTTAATGGTTTCTGAGACTAAGTAAGAATTAAAAGGTGAATCTTGCAGACAAAATGATCTAGTTGTAAAGTGTTTTGTCTCAGCGTTACTACTTCATCTAATATTCATCTCGCTGTATGTAAGTGAAACAATTTCTATGTAGTGTTAAATGTGGTCTTATCTTGGAACTGAACTAAACTAAATGAAGCTCAGTTTAAGTTTAAATAAGTATTTTAAGTTCTCAATGAATACTTCAAGTTTAATGTGATCTAATGAAGTCAGATGAAATGTATTTTATTTCTCTAGATCAATCTTTTTGAGTGTCCTTGACCAGACAAACTAGCAAATCTGCTCCATTCACTGCATTACAGGTGTTGCTACATGAACAAGTCACCACAGGATAAGCAAGTTACAGATTCAGTTACTTCTTTGAAATAACTGTGTGCATTCCACTATCCAAAGCAAATATGTAAGATAACTTACTCCTTACATTTGCTGTAGGGTAAACATTTATAAACTGAAAAGTTGAGAAACTTCAGTGCAGTAGTAGCTAACACACTACGAATCTCTAGTTTAGTTTACTGCACAGCAACTAATATCCATAGATTTACACCAACTCTGACATCTTACACACCACTCAGGAGTTAATGAAGATCATAAATCTTTCACGTTGTAGAAAATTACATTTTTTATTTTAACACTAATTGGTTTTCTAAGTACTGAAATCAGTGTAATATGATATGTTTTGGTACAAGGAACAAATCTCTCCCTCTCCCTCTCCCTCTCCCTCTCCCTCTCCCTCTCCCTCTCCCTCTCCCTCTCCCTCTCCCTCTCCCTCTCCCTCTCCCTCTCCCTCTCCCTCTCCCTCTCCCTCTCCCTCTCCCTCTCCCTCTCCCTCTCCCTCTCCCTCTCCCTCTCTGTACAGCTGAGGTACATAAGAAAAAGGTTTTCATAATATAGATTCAAAAATTCTTGTCTCAGGAAGTTAAGAAATATTTAGAATAGGTAGGGTCTTGTTTATTCTCTTTCATCAGCATTAATCTTTTAGAAGAAGTAATATTTCTCACAGAAACAATTTTTCCTCTCATTGATTATGTGACATTTGGGGAACAAAGATAATAATTTCTTACAATTGTATCATGCCTTCCATCCAAATGATTCCTTAGCTTTTCACCAGTTATATACTTCGTGGTGGTAGAAACATCTATAAAAACAGACGCCTAAGGTAAAAGACAAATAAACTCAGAGATTTATACCTCCTTCTCCAAAGACTACAGCTTTGTATATGTTGACCAAGTATCTGTTGACTGGGATAGGAACAGCTGCCATCCTTGGAAAAGAAGTGGAGTTTTACAGATGTAAAAAAATGGGTCTCCAGTCCTAACCAAAATCCTGTGCCTGCTTAAAAGAGTCACAAAAGACTATATTGAAAAAAAGACTTAGTATGCTGGATTTTGTAGCACATTTGCTTAGAAATGGGTGTTGGCTGTCAGTTGCTCTTGCAGGAGTGGTACCGGTCTGTGCATGTGGATGGGCATTCCTCCCCAGAGTAAGACCAGCCTCTACGGGCTTTGGCAGGAGACACTATTCCCCCTCCACATCTTGGGCTGCAAGTCCACCCCAGGCATCAACTGTACCTGCAGCTATGTTGGCATTTCTTATCTTCAAAGCACTGCAATATCCTCAGTTTATTTCCAGATGCAAACCCATTCCCTTAGTCACACCTTCCCAAGCATATTTGACAGAATTTTATTGTTCCTTTTTATGGCAGCTGCAGCATTTGGAACTTAGCTAGAAATAATTATCTTTCACCTCTAAAGCATTCTTTATGTGTCTGTTTCCAAATCTTTCTTACCTTTCTTCCTAGAAGTGTGTTGCATTTCATTTTTTACCCACTCTTTCCATTTGACATTAAAAAGCAATTTAAAATATTTTTTGCTATTTCAAATGTACAATGGGGTTAGTTTATAATTTTTTGGTATATCACAGCTTTTCTATAAAGAGTGCATATGATAATTTAACAATACATCTGGCAGATTTGATAACTAGCTGCTTGGGCTAAGAAATCTTTCTTCATTTTCAAGACCTTCCATTTGTTTCTCGTGAGCAAGTATCACTGCTGCGTGAATAGTTAGGGGAAGACATCCTGCAATTCCCATGCAAGGAGAAATTTGTTATTTCATCACAATTATGTGAAAACAAGACAACAAAGCCACCTGAACAGATACATTACGTCTCCAACCAGTAGTTTTCTCTTTATGAAAACAAGTTTGTTTCTCAGGTTTTATAACAAGAAATATCTTTCAAAATGTTTGACATCTTCCATTGACAATAAACAACTGAATTTACCAGCTTGCTTTCAGGAGGTTATTTTAGAAGGACATTCATTTCTGCCATTCTCCTAAGATCTCTGGGAGATAGCCTTTGTGATTCCCTCCTAGAGAAGAGGTTATACAGCAATTTCTGCTAATTCGTTAACTGTTAGATATTAAAAATGATGACAAAAATTATTAATTCTGTAAGGGTCACACTTCAAGAAAATAAAAGAATTTGGGCTGAAATATTTTCAGGTGAGGTAATGTGTCCATAGAAAGCAGAGGGAAGTTGTTATTTGGGCATGTGTATGCTTGTACATGCACATTTGTACATAGTGGAACATGGACAAGCCAATGGGAAAGTTGAAGTAGCTGTATAACTAGATAATAAAGGTCAAGATTTGGGAATGTACGTTTGTTCCCCCCCTCCATGGAAAAAGGGGGATTTTTATTTGGGTTGTTTTTAATAGGACCACTTTAAGAAATACGGGATTTTATACTTTTAAATCTAAATTTTATGACTAATAAAACAGCACAAACATTGCAAGCTCGCTATGCAATTTCACCAAGGCTAAATCTTCAGCGTAGTGTATGTGACAATTTTGGTTTAAAGACTAGATTTTAATGAAAGTGTTTACCTGTAAATCCTCATAAAATTCATTCTTCATTCAAAATGAGTGAAAATTTGGTAAGAAAACTTCTGTATGACTCATGTATGATAAAAGAATTGATTAGCTTACATATAAAGCTTCAGCTGGCACTTCCAAAATTCGTGCCTTGAATTCTGTTTGATGTGTATATCAATGTCCTTCAAATACCACAAGCTAAAAAAAAAAAATACTGTTAACTGCCAGTTTTTGAAACTGTCTAATGCTGACTGCCTGATTAAAGCAAGCTTGTCTATATGGTCCTATCATTTATGCTATTTAAAACTGCATCTCTTTTCACTTCCTGTTTTCAACGCTATTATCCACCTACTCTTCATGGCAGATGGGTGGGGGTTTTTGAAAATATTTCTAAGAATATTGAGAAGATCTGGCAGTGGATTTTATTTGTGCTCGTAAGGATAAGGGATAAAGCTTTTTTCTTATATTCATTATACATTAATTCTTGCTGTTGTTTGTCAGACTTTATGTTCTGTAAATGTAAAATTTAAATAACAACAAAGCATTTAAACAGAAAACAAAGAACTGCAAAGAACTAAGTTATAATCAAATGGAATATTAGGCAGAATTTAAGGCCACCACAGCTGCAAATGTATTTTTTGTTCTGTGTTTCATCAAAAAGACAAAGCCTCCACCAGCATAATGTGTGCCCCCCAAACACCAGTCTAATGCATTTTTCTTAAGGCGTTGAGTTAATGAGAATAATTCCACCTTCTGAATCTCCACAGGAGGTTTGGTCTAAGCTGGTGTCTTGGAGGCATCCACAAAACAAACAGCAGTAGCTACCCAAAAGGTGGATTTATTACAACCAAAAATTACCCAGCACTCCGACAGACCAAAGTAAATTACAAGTTCTTATATCAGGTGGGAATATACTGCAACAGAATTAATTCCTCTGTTTTGTGATTATTCTTTTTTAAAAAGATGAACCAAAACATGAATGCTCAATCATAAAAGGGAAAACCTCCCACTAGAGGCTGCCCAGAAAGGGGCTCACTAACCCAAAAGGGCTCACTCAAGGATACCAGCAGAAATATTCAGTCATCAAAAGCAGACGTGAGGGCTCACTGAATCCCAGGAAGTCTCCTTGGGTGGAGTCGGGATCCAAGAGGAGAGTCCCCAGCTGCAGACCCACTGCTCTGAGGAGGACTGACTCAAATCAGCTCTCCGGCTGGACTCCATTTATACCGTGGTCGAGTCTGAGCTGTGGTCATCTAATTAGCTGGGGGCAAGTGCCTGACAAAGGCAAACTAAGGGCCTGAAACAAAGTAAGCAAGTTTTAATGGCCTTGAAGCCCCAGTCTTCACCAGCTCTTTGTCAGGCCCTTGATAAGCCCATGTCATTGTCAGATTTTTGTTAGGATGGGTGCATCTGCCACAGCTGGGAAGCTTTGGTATGAGGTGGAAAATGTTCTTTTACATATAGAAAGAAAAGTGTAAACAAGCACGTAAACATGCATTTTTATGTAGAAAAGAGGGTGATATTTCATAGGGACCTTTCCGTTTAATAGGAAATTAGAGGTTTGGGCATTTTTCAGGATGTGGGAGGTTGAAACGTGTGTTTGTTGCAAATATTGCCCCCTTCTCAAAAGTCAGACTATGCTTCAACTGCTGCCATGTCTTGCACCTTCTACGGGCCATCCCACCAAGTACAACCTTGCTAATTGTGCAAAACTTGACAAAAATGCAGCATGGTTAGCACATTTGAAATGTTATCTCAGAGCTCATGAAACATCACGGAGAGAATCACAGAACCACATGGGCAAAAGCTCAGTGGAATTCTGTGGTTGCAGTCTTTAAGGATGAACCTTAGAAGACGAAGGGAGTTGTTCATGTTAGGTTTTAGCAGCTAGTAGTCCTTGTTAAGATATTAAACGCTCTCGCTTTTCAAATAATCATAGAGAAAATATTCGTAGATAAAATATCTGTTAGATGTAAAAGGCAGGAGGGCCAGCTCTTTACCAGCTGTCTAATAATGCTGAAATCATATTCTGGGGTACTTTGGGGAGCTCAAGTAACTTAATTCCTTGAGATTCGAGGTTCACATCTGGTATTTTACTGGTGTTTTTAGAGAAGAAAGAATTTAGCCCATCACATATTTAGAACTCCAATGTCTTGTAGCATTCATCACAAACGACGAGCTTGTATGTACTTCCTCTTACCACAGATTTTTATTTTGTTTCCTGAAGTCACCATCAATAATATGTGAACCATATAACC
Organism: Bucorvus abyssinicus; assembly: GCA_009769605.1. Classification (NCBI taxonomy): domain Eukaryota; kingdom Metazoa; phylum Chordata; class Aves; order Bucerotiformes; family Bucorvidae; genus Bucorvus; species Bucorvus abyssinicus. The sequence goes on from CM020030.1 coordinate 10,266,555, forward strand.
CAGATATTTGACTTTTAGAATAAATATGTCTTTTCTACCTCAATGACATGAAGAGTACTTCGAGAAAACTACAGATCAAAACAAGTTATAAAGACCATTATGAAATAGCAATAGGCTCCAAAGACTCACAGTCGTATGAAATTCATTACAATCTCCACAACAGCCCTTCTCTGAAGGAAGTTCATTTCTGTGAACTTTTTGTGTACTAAAACAGATGAACTTCTGAAGGAAAAGGAGTGAGATGAGGTTAACTAGAGAAGGAGTGAAACTGGTCCATGAATGGCTCTGTATGTTAGAAGGTTAGTCACAATAAGGAAAATGTTAAAAAGCTGTCTAAAGTCCAAAGAAATGTTTCTTTTGCTCTGTGCAACTGATGAAAAGCTCACTAAAGCCACAAACTTGATATGCAGCAACAGTAGAATGCATCTCTAAACATATGAAAGGCACTGGGTGAAACTGGACAAAGTCTTTCATGAGCCTCACCTTTCAGCTTATTCTCAAGGGGATTTCTGTTTCAGAAACTGAAAGATACTTTTCCATATTAAAAAGGGATTTTTTAATTAGTGCCTTAGTTTATTGTTGACTCATTCAAGTGGCACCCAATAGAGCAACTGAATTTTATTTGGAAACCCACTTAGGGCTTAACAGTTTCGGCAGTATAACTTTCTTTCGGCTTTGGGAGATTTTTCTACAGCTTTTTACCATGTAAATGTGCCTATTGAGTGATTCAGCTTGAAATTTCCATGAGAATATGCCCTGACAGCAAGAGCCATAGCTATGCGCCAGCATACACTTTCACACAGGATGGGCTGAAAAGCTTTCTGGGAATCACTAAGCATGCAAACTGATTACTTAAATCTTCTCCTTTCTGCATTAAGTTTTCAAGGTGAGCATATGTTTCTAAGTATACCTTGCTGTTTCAGCCACCGGTGGTTTGAAGCCATTTTCCCACTGATATTATCTTGATTGATACACACTTAGAGCTTTTCCTGCATAGAACTTTGATGACATTTTTTCTGCTGCTCATGCCTCTCATACTTTGTTCCTAAACAGTAGGAAGTCTGTGGTTTTATTTCCTCCAAGATACCAGCCTTTTTATCATTGCTGTGTGAGTCTGAAAACTTTCTTTTGCACTGTCTGGTATTTTAACAGAGATCTGCTTCTTTTAGTTGATTAATTTTGCCATGTTTTCAAGATGTTAAATGCTCTTTATATCCTATATAGTTTGACAGTATGTATATTTTTAGAGGTGGTTGCAGTTCCACTTACTTCTTGACATCTAATAATTTTACCTTCCTACACAGAACTACTTATATGAGCAAAGTTTTCATAGATGAGAATTTTGGAGACTGACTCCTTTGGGAACTGGCAGCTGTGGATATGGATGTGTGAGGAGGGATGGGGAGCTGGAAGAACTGACAGATTGAACTGTCAGGGCACTGCTGAATACAAGCGGCAAAACTGAATGTTTTAATTGGGGTTAGAATGAATTGTTTGGAAAGGGATAGAGAAATCTGTTTTGAAACCAGCTGATTAAGAAAAGGAGAAGTGGTTTTGTTAAAGATTCTTTGATTAGTAAATTTGGGGTTTGGATGAGCAGAAGTTCTTATGGGGGAGAATGACAGCTGTATTTAGACTTTCATAATTAAGAGGGAGTAAGTGACATTGACTGGGCAGCAATTTATTGGCTATGGTATATAAACATATGGAGAAACAAAATTTAAATTTATGTTAAATACATATTTTTTTTTGGTTTTGCATGGGAATTGTATGCCAACTGAAAAGAAACTTGAGAGCCTGGTATTTCAGGGAGTTTTCGGGTAAATCTAAATATGTCAAGCAAATATATCTGTTTTCTTGACTGTAGATTAGTTCATTTTATTACTTTTACTTTGTCTGTCACTTCTGATGGTTTCCTGCTGTTTTATTTGCTGCCAGCACTACTTAGCCAAACATATATCCAGGCACGGCCTGTATTGTATATAGCTTGGCTAAATATGTAATTTCATGCATGTATATATTCTTAAAAGTACATCAAAAGCTGCTGCCAAACGTACTTGAGGCTAACTTGAGAGGTTAATGATAACAGCCTAGAAAGCCAAAGACTGCTCTGCAATACGAGGAGGGGAACTGCTACAGTGTACTCCTTTCAATACCAATTAAACTTAACCCAAAGGTTATGCAAAGGCTGTTTGCAGAAGATCAGCATTTAGATATGTTTGGTTTAAGTGTTTCTCTTAACCATTTTTGCACATCATTCATGTAGATCTTAAGAAGTTTTCAGCCATGCATGAATATTCTCTGTGTTACTGTTGCTGAAATCACTGCAGCAATGTTCAACAAAGTAATGGGTTGCTGAAAGTAACTTGAAGTATTTTGATTTGAACTTGTAGGACTCGCATGAACTTCAAATTTTAACTCCAAGATCTGAGTATACTGACTCTGAATGTTTCCTCAGTCCTTTACAGAAGTGAAATTAGTGTTTGGATCCAAGTCAAGAAATTAAAATCACTCTGCAATTCAGACGTGTTTCAATCCTCTTTTTTTTTTTTTTTTTCCCCGTTAATGTCCACTTCTTACCACACGGACTTCCGATTCCCATTTGCTACCTAACTTGCCTTTGATAAATTGTTTCCACAGAAATACATAATTAGTAGATGAGTGACACATTTATACTGATCAAGATATCTGTTGAAATGGGTTGCTGTGGTGACAGTAAGGCCAGAGAACTTTGTGACACAAGATTAGATATTTTATAGAATTTTTGAGAGTGGCATTGTATATTTGCTTTACTTTTTTTTTCCCCCCCCCCCCGAGGTGAAAAAACCCTGTGCTTCCAGGCATAATCCATAGAACATAGATTGGAGGAAGTTTTGTCTAAGGCAAGTCATTCTCTTGCTGAGCTCTTGCCTCAGGAGCTGGCCATTACTAGAAAGGGGTTCCCTGGGATCCAGTCCAAGAGGGACTTCTGATATGTCAGGTAATTTCTTATTTTGAATATTAGTTGTACAGCTAAGGAGAAAGTCCCTCATTTATGTTTTCTTCCAATACTAAAAAATAAGAAAATATGTGACACTTTCTTCTGGAGAACTATTTTACAATAGTTGTTGCCAAACCACAAAACTGATAAATAAACAAAGGAAACAAAACATCCCTCTAATGAAAAGCTACATCTACAAACTGTCATCAAATTGATACTTCAGCAGTGGTGAAATTTGTAGTAAAACATCCAGAGATGTAAACTTTCAACATCTACACAGCATTAGGAAATTCTCATTTTTGTTGTGGGTTTAGTATTCTGACTCCTGTCACTTCCATTTGATTGTTGTTGTTTTGTGAAAAAAAAAAAAAGTCTTTAAACTGGTCTTTACTGCTACCTAAGTCATCACTTTTTGCTTTTTTAAATAACATAAGCCTTCTGGGCATTGACTCCAGCAGGTTGTTGACAGTATTGCTATAACAAGATAGATTAAAAATAAAGAAGCCTTAAATGGAAAAGACTTTTACTAGTTGGATTTTGAAGTTTGGTGCTTTTGTAGAAACTGCTATTTCTAATTTTCTGTTGCTACAAGCAGAGGCATTTTCCATAATCACAATTTACTTTGGGCAGATCTTATGCCAGAATAACAGATTCGAAATGTCTTTTTCCTAATTTCTAGGGGACAGGGATTTTTTAATATCACAGATAAGGTTTAAAAGGAATAGTGTTGTACATTGTAGGAGATAATTTTTTATAATTACAAATAAATTAATTGTTACTCAACATTTTGTTAAAAACCATAGAATCATGGTAAATTCATTAATTAGACCTATTAGGTTAATAAGTTAGAAGAGTAAGGGTAATTCTTTGCTATATGTTTTAGTGTGCTATTATAGTTATTCTCCATGAAAAATAAAATACTGCAATTAAATAAGAGTATTTTGTAGAACCTTGGCATGCTAAAAACTTTGTTTGTTCTTTATTTTACAGTTTGCGTACTGTTTCCTGAGTATGGTGGGTCTTTCATCGGAAACTCACTCTACAAGAGGGTGGACAAGGAGGAAGATATGGGAATGAAAGATATTGGTTGCACTTCAGGATCATACTCGCAAAAGAGCTCAGAAAGAGGTTTGTAATGGGGAAGAAAGCAAAGAGAACACTTGGAAAAGAACAGAGTTATATTCAGATCCCTCAGACAATGTCCCTCTTTGGGAAACTAGCAGGTGGACCTGCTTTTTGTATGCTCCTTCCATCCTTCGTGTCATTGCTACTTCAGTAGTATCATCTGGAGACCTTCAGATTAAATTGCAGCCTCATTTTGCTAGCTCCAGATGAGGTGCGGAACAGCTTTCCCTTGTAAATCCTAACCCTGCAAAGCAAAGCGTTTGCCCAGGCTGCCTGGAGACACAAACTCTAGTGATTTTAATGGAGCTGCTAGCCTAGTGAAACAGGTCTCAGGCCGTGTACGAGGGATCTAAAAAGGGGGGAGAAAGGACTTGGAATGAAGAACAGCAAAAAGGAGGTAAAATAGCTTGCCTCTATCATTCAGGCTGTGATTTCGTTGCTATTTGAAAATAACACCACAAGTAAAAGCAAAAGTAACAGCAACGTGTATAGACATATCTGAACTATTTTCAAGCCAGCAAGCTGAACCAGTGTCGAGTAACTTTGCCTCTGTTTCTGACATATTCTTTCAAAGTAAGAACAAGGCAACTATTCTTGGTTTCTCATAAGAAATCTAGTACAATCTGATTGCTAGTGTATGATTCAAATAATATTTATTTGTTTGGGACAGCAATTATAAGAGATCATCTTATCTTTGAGTATAACTTTATCTGACCTCAAGCAGCTTTCAGCAAAAGCAGCAGAATCTGCAAAGACAGATTCCACACCAGAACGAGAGTAAACAAATGGAACAGTACCGGAACACAGTGGTTTATATAACCACAGCCTCTTAACGTATTTCCATCAAAAAGAGCTAAAAAGGAAAAAAGGCAAGGAAAGATAACTCTTACAAAAAATAAGGGAAGCAATAAGGAAGCAGGTTGATAAAATGCAGCATTCTTTAAAATAAACTACAACACATATATACACAGAGGGCAGAAGATATGTGACACGCCAGCTTTTTAAAACAGGCAAGGAATTACAAACGAGAAGTGTTTTTGCCCTGAACAAATTAATTTGTCAGGAGCTTGAAGAGTTCTTGTGTTTGGTGGTTGTTTGGTTTGTTTGGGTTTTTTTGTTTGGTTGGTTTTTTTTGAAAGAAGGTTGTTTTCACAGAATTTACTATGTGTGCATAACAAGTCATCTAAATCAATGTTGTACATTGTCTTTAGGCAATTCTTTGCTATTTGTCAAAGGTAAAAAGTAAATTCCAAGCAGATTTTGAACTGTTATTTTGTTGTAATTATCCTTCCCTTTTAAAAAGATACTGTGATTTATGATGCAAAATGAATGCTTCAGGGTTACTTTCTGGCATTCATTATGTCAAAGAGAGAAGCAATTAAAACCCACGTACATAAGAGACTGGTAGATGCAAGAGAGTGCAGTGCAGCCTGAAATTAATTTGTACACTGCGATTTATAAATGCACTTGTGTACTTGATGGTAGCCTTAGATCTATTGACTGTCATCTGAATACAGTGCATGCCTATGCTAAAATTTAATTTTAACCTTTGTCAACAACGTAAGAACAGTCTTGTAACAGAGTGTGTGTGTGCCTGCGTGTGTCTGCATGTGTCTGTGTGCTCTGCACTCTGCCAGGGAGCAAGGTATTAAATTCATAGGGCTGAAGAAGGTTAATAGCACACTACAAAGTGTGGCTTAGGGGAAACAACATTAATAATGTTGTCCAGAGATGTGAAAAAATTGCACAGCAGTAAGAGATATCTTAAAAGTAGTAATTGAACCTGTTCTTAGGTATATGTTTTCTGAGTTTCTCTGTTTAGAAGAAATGAGCTGTGTGATTTCCATTAGTATTCCTCAAGAATTTTTACAGCTTCTGGATTTCAACTACCATAAATCCCACTGGAAATGCTGTAACCATACTTGTCATCAACATCCTAGCCTATAATATCCATACCAGCTTGCTTTTCTCACTTGATCCACCTTCCCTGTCATTCCTGGTATACAGCACTGCTGTTCAGGTGCAGTCTTACAAAATAAGGGAGGCTATAAACTTCCATTCATTGCCTTTACTTGAATGTTAGAATATTCTCCAATTTCAAGCTTAGGGGCATGAAATTAACCATATGTCAGTAATCTTTACTAAAAAAAACCCCACCCCATTCTTTATTTCAGAAAGAGAAAAAGAGAACTTTTTTTGTACAGAAGTAAGAACACTGAATAGTTCAGAAACTACTATTTTCTGAAGTACTTGACACAGATTATGAATGCGAGGGCATATTTGCAAAGGTTAGTTTTAGTCATTAAGAGGCTAAACTCTCTAATTTGCAAAAGACTTTCAAGGTACAGGTCAGAATAAATAAAATCAAGCCATATTTTGACTCAAAAGAGGATCTTCTCTGTCTCTTGCACCCTCACTCTCTTTTTATTGAATATGGAACTGTCTTAGGAAGCTCTTATCTCTGAAATGGTAATTAATTAATTACAATTAACTATAATTGCTGAAGACAACCTTGATTCAAGTGGTGGAGTAGGACCCAGTGACTTCCGAGGCTGAACCTTGCAACCTGAATTATTCTATTATTCTATTTCGACCTATCTTCACTGAGACAATGGATTGATAATACTCTCCCATCTGATAAGAAGTACCTTTTTGCATTACAACCTGGCCTTACATACTTCTGCAAATTAGGAGAGAAAATTATTGTCTAAATATGCTAGTCAGAAATAACACAATAGTTTGGCAAGTATACTGAAGAAATTTTGGATAAATTAGAGGGTGGTCAAAAGAAACTAAATGTTCGTTTGAAACGTCATCGTGGTTACCTTCTCCATACAAGTCATCACTAAAATAAATTTGTACACTTCTGTACATCTTATCATTAATTTTTGATTGGTGCAGTTGGTAGCCTGCACATTTCTGTACACTTGAATCCCACTTGTATATACTACTCAGTATATACACTGTTTATATAAACTGTTCTTTCATAAGCTCCAGGACAGCTTTGAGAGCTGCTGATCCAGTAGTACCTAAGTGTTTTCGTTCGTTCTGATGTCAGCTGTTCTGCAACAGCTTGTTGGATCATCATGAGTCACATGTGTCTGAACTGGGCTCCTTTTTGCCCGAGTTTTAGTATTCTTTGAATTTTCTTATTTAGAAAAGTATCAACAGTACAGTGATCCCAAAAGTCACACTGGTCTGTAATACACTCCATACTTTAAGCTTAAAAAATGGTATTATTATTTAATTAATGTTAATGAATTTTGGGCAGATTTTTGTCTTAGCTTTCTATCATGGTGGATAAAAAAAAAAGGGTACTGAATCCAATTATATCAGTCTTGCAAAACGATCATATATGACTTGCATGTGCTTTTTAAAACAATGAGGGCCAGCAAAACAACTCACATCCTTCTCCTCATTTAATATTTGATTGATTGATTTCTTTATTCTGATCTTTGGTTCATGTAGATGGACTTGCACAGTAAAGAGATTATTTGTTTTATAATTCAAGTCTGTAATGTGTTGGATTCTTTTCTGCATTATGTGACCAAGAATTTGATGAGACTAGACTGCCATTCATAACGTAGCACAGATTTTCTTTCTATTGTTAGAACTTGTCACATACAATTTATATGTTTGGAATAAATGTTTGTGCTAGATCTCAACCAGAAGGTATAAGACAACATGCCAATAAAAGGCAGTAACTTTTGCTATTACATAAATTCTAAAACATTATCTCTTCTTATGCTATTTAAGCATAAATGACCAGAATAACTTTAAAAATATTTTGTTGAGCACATTCTGTATGGGATTATCAGCCATACAGCTGGGTGGCATACAGATGGTTAGTGAGCCCTATTATCCTATTCTCTACTCCCTTTGAAATTGTAATTTTAAAAAAATTATTTTATTTTTTTAAAATGATCGTCCCTATAGAACAAGTCCCAGTGGGTGTATTAGTTCTGGTCTTGTTCATATGCCTCTCTTGTCCAGCGCCCTGCTTTGGGCAACAGTTAATGGGTTTACAAATAAATTCTTCATTGAAGAGGTGATGTCTTGGTGTCTATTTTCTTTTCTGCACCACTTCATCCTTGTACATATCTGTCTGCAACTCAACCAACACCTCAGAAATCCTTTATTTTTGCATATTTTTTTCTGACTGAAATAGGTTTTGATTTATGTTGCTCCGCCTTTCTCTTTTCATAGCCTATTTCACTTAGACTTCAGCTTGAGGCTTTGTCTTTCACCTGACATCTTGCCTTGTGCCACGGATCATAAACATCCATCTTGATATGGAGACTGGGTCCTGATTGAGAATGGCCTCCTACAGATTCAAATATCTTCATTTAATGTATGGTTCAAGAAAACAAATGATAAAGAATTCTAACCAGTACTCTTAATTCCCTTTTCTTTGATAAGAATTACATCTCTTCTTTCACGCACATAATTGAATTCCAAACTATACCATCTTACACCACTAAAAAATTTCAGAGGAAGATAGTTCCTGGAGTTCCCCCCAATAAAAAAATTCTTTCAACTAAAGACTTATTAATCAAAGCTCAGAGAGTATGAAACTATGGAAGCTCCCAGTGCTGCAAGACAGAGGTTGATTTTAATTATTTGGAAATAATCTTTTTTATTCATGGGTGGAGATACAGATGACAATTCAAGTAGAAAATGAAAGTTGAAATTCAGCCATGTTTATGCAACAATGAAAACCGAGCTTCAGTGCTGTTTTCCAAAGGAAGCATTTATATAAATATATGTCTGTCTACACAAATGAGACTTCCCTCCCAGTTTGTGTGTGAGTCCTACATGAACAGCTTTCCCTCACTTTTCTTAGAAGATAAGCAGTTCTAGTTCAGGCTGGTAATGTTTTATTACATATCACAAATGAGAGATGAAAAAAAGTATTGTGAGTGTGCCATTCACTGGAATGATATTTACTTTCTCAGTTTGAATAACACGTGCACTTGCTGCTTCAGTCTTTCGGCCAGCGTTTGACCTCCATTTTCTCTCCTATCTGTACTGATTACGAGTTATTATTTAAGCTCTAAACACAAAAGTCTATTATGGTTTTTGACCTTGGTCATTCATGTAGCTTCTATATCAAAGTCTAGCACTTACCTGTCCTCTCATAAATTAAACTGGATTTCATATTTATTAGGTAGTCAGAAACATAGCTACAGCACAACTGTCTCAGGACTTTTGGCAGCCATTAAATAATCCATAATGAAAAACAAACTGTTTACACAAAAGATAGTATAAAATACATTTAGAAGGTCTCTGGTTTTCTACCTTTACCTTTTGGATAACTTCCTATGAATTTGATGCCGGTTCTCCTGTACCAAGTAAATGTGGCATTTCTACTGAAATAACATTTTAGTAAAAATATACAACAGCTAGGTAATCCTCAAAATTCAGGATCGGGTCTATGCTGTTGGAAGTAAGTTTTCCTGCTTTCTCCAAAGCCTTAGATTTATATTCAAAAACTGTAGCTAGTGTACCAATAGAATAGTCTCGATTGTGATGGAGCTATATGGCAGGAGGGCAAATGTAAAAAGAGAATAGGTCAGGGAACTTATCCAAACCTCTCTTTGAGGATAAAGTCTTGAGATGATAAACTGCGGGGAGATGGCTGCTGCTGTGGGAGAGGCATCTGAAGAAAGACCAGGTCTACAGAGAGAACTTCAAGCACATAAACAGACATTTTCAGACAGGTCTATACTCAATGTGTCTGCACCTCCTCTCCAGGTATATAGCGGTTTGGATGCTAGTATAGCAGCCTGGTCATTGGTTTGAAATCACCCAGGCAGAGGAAAACAGGAGGCTAAGTCATCCCCCATTCTGTCACAGAATATGTGAAGGGCCCCTTGAACAAAACTCCTTCACCTCGCTCTCCTCCCTGTCTCCCAGCCCCTGAAGTGGAAGAGGAACATCTGCTTAATATTAAGTAATGAGATCTGGAAACTGACTTTAGTCCCAAACAAAATTTTTATATCAGTTTTATACAAGTAGTTTCACTCTGGTATATGAATTAAGTTTGTATAGTTGATGGTTTCTCAGGACAGCAGATAGTTGTTCTGCTCTTCTTGCAATGTGCAAGTAATCTACTCATAAAGGTTTATATCTCTGAAAAATCATCCATTCTTTTTTTTGAAGTTCCATAGAACAGGTTTGTAATGTTCATGTGAATGATTGAAAGCCATCTTTTGAGCATGCTAATGTGATGTCATACATTAAATTGCCTCTTAATAGCAGTAAAATAGTGTTTTCTGTCATCTAGGGTTTATACGTTTGCTTTAATAATTATAAGAGCAGGCCATTTGCTAGATAATTGCAAACATTGGCAATTCACATTTAAGTTTATGCATAAGGATATTATAGGTACTGTAAATTTTATGCTTTATGAAAGATGCAGGATTAGTCTGATACATATCTTTTATGCAGAGCCATTGATTGATGTGCCAGAGACTAATAAATTTCGTCTGAAGAGTTTCACTGCAATCTGATTTCCATTAATTTGCATATGACTTCATTTTCTGAGCAGCGTAAGAGCATACCTTTTCTCAGTAGCATTAGACTGGCCTAAACCTGACATGGAGAGATTAGTTCTAGGAGGTGACAAGGCAGATACATAAGCACCACTGACAGTACTGAGAAGACTCAGGCATATCTGCAGGTGGTGCAATTAATTTTGTAGATAATAAAACAGCCTCTGAAGAAGAGGGCATAATTTGGGGATTCTAAAATTAAGGAATACTTTTAATCTTAATCTCTGAATTCTGATGTTTTTTCCAGCTGTAAAGACATGGCGTGGTAAGGTTTATGAAGTACTTGGATGCTATAGTAATGATCGAATCGGAAAAATCCACAGGGCAATTAATATTTATGAATTCAGAGAAGGATTGGACAGAGCGCAGTAAATAAATCCGGGACGTGTATTTGACAATAATGGTAAAAGAGATCTTGAATAGTTGCTCATTATATGAACACTATAGCAAACAGAACTCATAGGGAAAAAAGGAAAATGTGATCATGCAATTTAGACTGTCATATTATTTGTGCCAAAATACCTGAAATTTCCACCAGAAGTTTTAATACTATTATTTTCTAACTTTTAAATATTTCATCCTACAACGTGGTTTAACATGCTTTTTATTGCAACATTTCTATGGTTTAGGAAAAAAATAAAAATCACCTTAGCAAAAACATCTTTCAGACATGTAGTTTTAGGTCACTTCTTTGACTATGCTGCTTCCTGTAGTTAACAAAGAGATAGATATAATGAATGAGAGAATCCTCCAGAAGAGGATTCAGAGCATTTATACTAGGCCTAGGCTATTTTAGCAGCTAAGATCTCATGTCTAAAGAGTGTGTTCAAACTGTACATTTAGAAAGATTGTAAATTTTAGCGGATTTTCTTTTAACTGGAAACAACTCAGTGGTATCTGCTATGATCCAAAATATTTATTAATGCACAGAACCTCCTCTAGAGAGGATAGCAATAATAATTTAATATCACACTATGTATTAATACAATAATATGTAGATTATTATCTGAGTTATGTAAAAAGAAGTTAATAGTTGGTATAAACAGCAATGGAAAGTAAATCACTTTAATAACAAAAAGGTCCTTATAACTTACTTACTAATAGTTCATGCTGCAAATACTGCCTTTAATAAATATAAGAAGAGTCACAAATGATTAAATTGCCATTCGAATACCAGTATCCCTTAGGGCAAGTCCATATCTTTTCAGAGAAGCTGCTAAAACAAAAATCTGCTGTATGAGAAGCCTTTGGCATGCTGTCTCTGGAGTGTCAATGATTAGCAGGCACAAGGTCCATGGTTATAAAGTCCAATTCTAAAGCCATGGTGTATGGACTTTACATAAAGGAGTGTTCATTTAATTGAATGAAACGGCTGTATGTCCTAAACCTTCAAGTCTCAATCGCATTTTCAAAGGTGAATATCCTGTCACGTGTTTCTAATGGGCGCTGTTGCAAAGGGGACTGTAAGCTAATATGAGCAACTGGATACTCAGTTGGGTCAGTCAGCAAGTTTGCCACTGTACTACCCTCTCATCTCCTTATTTAACTGCTGCGAGTTTTCAAGGCATCTCATTTAACCACAGTGTGCTTCGAGTCAAAGCTGGCTTTCTAACTACTGGCAAACATCTTAAATGTATTCCCTGCTTGCATTTGTTGAGGTTTTCTTCTTTTCTTTCTTTTTCCTCCCAATCTTTACATATAACATTCTTAAGACTTGGATAATTCAGTTGTCAGATTTAAGTATGAAAGTCTAAAAATGTTCATGCTTATTGAATGTTATCAGGTTATGTCTGGGCAGGGTTTGGGCAATTACTGCAATTTCAGTTTAAGGATCAATTCACATTTGACAATTGTCATGATGACCAGGAAGTTAGTTAATTTTAATGCAGTAGTTTTATTTAAGAAAACTATCTTACATTGTCTGAAATAATTATTCATGCTCACCCTACCACAGCCCAAGTTGTTCAGACAACGGCTGAATGTGTATCTCATCCTCTTTGCTAGTTTAATCTTGAACTGTAACAAACAGCAACCCGTCACCTTGCTAGGCTGTGCACTGGTTTACCTGTGTTCATGACTCTCCAGTTCTGAATGATAGATAATGTTCATTGGCAAATACCATTCTCCCTGCCTTATCTTGCCTAAAAACATTGTGGCCAGCCGTTTTTGGGTTTTTTTTTTTTATTACATTCCAACCACACTATTACATTCCAACTCCATGACTCTTCTCACTGGCTTTCAGCATAGTAAATTAAACAAATTACCTCTCTATGGGGGAAATTTCTTTGTGCTTATTACCCAGATGTTTAGCACCAATGAATAAGCAATTTTCTTTTTCTCTTCCACATCTCTACACATAATGTGTATCACCTTGTCTCTGCCAACATTGTTAGTAGGTGATATTTAAGAAGGAAAACAAGAGAGAAACCATCAAGTACTACTTACAAAGCATAAATTATGGCAAGAATGGACCTTGTGATTACTGTAATCAATCTGAAGGGCAAAACATAAGAACTAATCCTCTTGCTGTGCTTTTATCCAGCCCCACATTTTCCTTACAGGCTGAAGAACAGCAAAGAAATATGGTGGTTGTCTATTTACCAGGTTCATGAAAGTAGGTATTTCAACTCAAGTTCCTTAGGCTCACAGTCGCCCTGAGTATCAGTGCTACATGACTAGTGACACTGTGGCCACTATAAATGCACTACACAGAGCCCCTTACATAGTAAAGTCTGGCCCAAGGTTCAGAAACCACTGAGACATTTTTTTTCTTGTCGGAGCAATATGTTACAGGGAGGATATAATGAAATTTCTTTAGACTCTGTCCCTGCTCGTTGCTCAAGTAGTGTCCCTGCAAGCAATCGTGACTACAGCAAAGGAATGGGCAAGGAGGCAGTACCTCCTCTAGTGCCAGGTGAGAAAGGACCTGAAGATGCAAGGAAACATCAGGAATGTGGAGAAACTCAGAAAGAAAGAGAAAAATACATTAAAAATAAGAGCTGGTGTCATTTTCCAGACCAGGAAAAGCTTCATTTAACATAATGCTTTTAAACAGGACATTATGACAGAAATACAGGCTTGAAAGGTGAGTAGGAAAGTGTTGTCTTCAATTTATACCTAGGGCAGAGAAAGGTGATGATAGTTGTCAGAGATCACACGGTGCGTGTGACAGAAGAAGGAGTCTTGCTTGTCTTTGATAGACTATCCTAAGCTGTTAAGAAAAGTGAACCCCAGGAATTCAGCCGTCTGATGGAAGAGTATACCAGAATTCCTTACTCTAAACTAGATAACACTGCTCAAATGTCACACATTGAAGACTTGCAATGAAGTGCTCTGAAATAAGATGCAGACCAGAATTGTTAATAGGAATTATTCAGCAAGTGTATTTATGAGAATCATAAATGACTCACAAACAGGGAGGAGGGAGGGAGATTAACCAAATCAGCAATTCATTATGAATTATTTGCTCACTCTTAAAAGGGAATAACAAGGACCAGGTTCTCCTTCCGTCTCAACAGTAAGGTGAAGTGCAGTTAATCAGTGCAGACAGCCTAGGGGACAGGAGCTATTCCAGTCTGGCCTCCTTTTGTGGGACATACAGAAATAACCAGAAAAGTAGGAGAAGAAGGAAGGAAAAAAAGAAACGTGAAAGCGAGCAAATGAACGAATTAAACTCAAACTCAGACAAAACCCCCTGGAATTATTTTCAAAAATTAAGTTCTCTTTTAAGAATTTTTTCCCTGACATTTTAGCTCAGTGTTCTTTCACTTCATGAACTCCAGAAGGGAATGCTCGGTCTGAATACGGTCTAATTACCAATAAGGCTCTTACCTTTTACACAGCTGGTGTCAAATTCCTTCAAAATAAATATTGGGAAAAGAGGTGATATTTGCTGTATATTTTCTGGCAAGTACTGAAAATGTGCTGGCAAATTTTTTCTAATATCCAGTCTATGTCCATTATCTTTGCCTAACAGTTCTCAGCCTATCTGTACAAATCATTGTCTTACCCACTTGTTCCTGCAGAGCTAAGTTCACGTCTCTAGCCAGTTGATTTCCATGTTAACACTGTATCCTCTTCTTTGTCCGACTCGCTGCACACCTAGGATCCTGAAGCTCAAGCAAGCTACCAAATAATACAGTGGTTTGTTGCCCATGCTATTCTGATTTAAAATAAAACAAAATATTTGAAGTTAACGGGGACTACAATATTTTTCTCATTTTCCCCTTATATAAACATAATTAAAAATATTTTCTTCAGTTACAGCCAGTTTCTGAAGGGATGCCTAGAATTGGTCTGAAGTCAGCAAGAGGTAGAAGGTCCACCATTTATTTACCCTGTTAATTTTAATCAACATTTACCTTTCCAGCTAAAAATAGGTACTGTATTTTTAATTATCAGTTTCAGCATTTAGTCATCAATTCATTCTATACTTTTTTTTTTTTCCCCCCAACAGATTAAAGGATCCTTTGTTCTCTGGTGTTTTTTCCCTCTGCATGTCGTTGCAAACCATTATCAAATCACCTTTCCATCTTCCTCTTTGTAAGCTTAACAAAATGAGTGCTTTAAATTTCTCACTGTAAGTCATTAAGTCTCCAGACATTAAATAATATTTATGGCTCTTTTTAGCACCCTTGCCAACATCATTTAAAAATATAGAGACCAGAACAGCTCAGAGTATTGCAATAACAATCACACAGAAGTAAGCTCACCTCCCTCTATTCCTGTGTTTATATACCCCTGGATGGCATTAACCCTTTTCCCACAGCACCACATAAAGGCTTTTGGAGTCATATATCTACTGTGACCCCTAAATTCCTTTCAGAGTCACTGCTTTCCAAGACAAACTACTCCTTTCTCTAGGCTTAACTTGTATTTCTCTGCCTCTAATCTGGCATTTGGTGAGACAGAATGAAACACATTTTGATTGAAGGGTACCTATTTGCCAACTAGAGTAGCTCCTGCAGTCATCTTTTTTTTTTTTTCCATGCCATCAGTCCTCACTTCTTCTGCAAGCTTATCATCAGAAGTGATTTTATATTCACTTCCATGTAGCTGATGGAAATGTTTTCAAAGTTTGCTTCTAAGAGGTTTCTCAGATCCCAGGCAATACAACTACGGAGGGGTTGGCACCACAGGGTGGGAATGGGCTTTGTTTCAGTCATGTGCAAAGTATCTTTGTACAAATGCTTACAAGCACCCTCCCCCAAATATGTCTCTGTTCTCTGGTAAACAGCAAAATAGATGGGTTTGTGTATAAGGCTGTCAGGAGGTGGGTGGACGTTCAAGTGTTTCCTGCGCCAGTGTTAGCAGTGTCCTCACAGATAAAGAGAATGAGTGTAAAGCTTGTGAGATGAAAGAAACATCCGACTTGGAGCCAGATCTGCTGGGAGATTTATGGACAAAAAGGAGAAAAATTCCTGGGGAGGATGAATCATTCAAGGCCAGGAAACAGGTAGGTTAACCTCTGAGGGGAGGTCCTAGGGGAAGAAAGGCAGATCCTTCTAAATGATGGGGCAGATATCCCAATTGGATTAGAGTGCCCGGCTCAGAAACAAAGAGGCAAAGATTAGAGTTGATGCCTATGTCTTCCCCCTCCAGCCTAGACTTCATTAAAACTGCAGGAACCGATTCAGTGTGTGGAAGTTACATGACCTTGAGGTCACACAATAAGCTTGTTTCATAAGTCATATGCCGTTTCCATCTCTGCTTCCTCATTCAGTTTCTCTCTTGCTCTCTCTTTCTACATACACTTTGTAGCCTCCAGTCCTAGAGTTTTCCTTTGAGACTTTTATCACCTCTCACTGTCCTTATCACTCAGTCTCACCATCACTAACCAAGAGCCCACACTCTTCTTCCATTACACCATAAGAACCACAGTCTTTTCCACTCAAGACTGCCATTCCAGTTTCTGCTTGACCATGCTTTACCCTGGGGCCCATCCTCTTATACTGCTGCTAGACTTCATCTCCCATGTGCTTGAATCTGGGAGGTTTCTTACTACATCCCCCTTGAGTCCTTTGTAGGATGTCACAGAGCACTAGAGCAACAAACTCTCAGTTTTCGTTGCAGCTGCTGGACCGAGCAAGGCCTGAAGCGTCTTAGAAGACAATTGCAAGGAAAGTCATTCTCAGCCCTGACTGGAACATTGCCAGTGCAGATGGTATCCTTTGGGAATATATAACTGTTAAAAAAAATACCAAATCACTACCAAGCATGCACAAACAGAGATTTCCCAAAGCTGCAACAAGTTTGAGTAGACTTTTACAGGGATGGCAAAAGACAGATCTCTGATAAAGGCCATCCTATGTACCTAACTTCAAATTCCAGTTCCAAATCATGAGAATGCTCGGGTTTTCCAAATAGTATATTTTATTTAAAACAAACAAACAAACAAAAAAACCTTAGAAAACCTTTGCTTTGCCTTATACAGAAAAGGTGAGAAAAAGTTTCTTAACAGAATGATAAAATCAGTTTGCGTGACTTGATCTGACTTTGCAGTAACAATTTTGAATAAGATGGGAAAAAAGGTATCATTTCAGGATAAAATGAGTCATGTAATTTACTCTGTACAGCCTTCAATATTACTAGGTGTTTGAAATTAATCTGGGAACCGTAATTAACACACTTGGCTGCTGAGGAAAAATAAAACAATGCACAAATCAATATTGTTTTCAACAATGTGTCCAAATCCTGACAAATCACAGCTGCATGGCATCTTTCCTAACCCAGTGGTGCAACACTGTTCCGGTGCTAACTCAGAGGGTCATTCATTCGAATGACTCCCTGCAGCAAACAGGCTTTACTCAGAGCCCTTCTACTCAAGCATTGGCAAATACAAGGCCTGTTTAGTTTGTGATACATGATTTTAGCATCCAAATTCTTATCTGTATCATGTAGCGCTTCCCCATTTGATAGAGACTGGGTTTTAACTGCAGTTCTAATCCGTTAAATCATATCTTCTGCAAACACGATATGTATTGATGTAGAAATTAGTTTTTCTTAATTTGGTTTCCGATAGTACTGTGTGAAAGCCTTCACACTTGCTAAATTGTATTATGAAAGGGTGAGCTATCAGTCAATGATAACTTCTTATTTTCTTCTCTTAAATTATCCTAACTATAAACAAAATCCGTATTACAAATGAGTATTAAAGAATTAGCTGCAGTTATGCCATTGTTTCCTTCTTGATCTGTTCAGGTAGCTTTCTGATTTTTGCTCTGAATCTTTATGAAGTGATGCCTAATCTTCATTGTATGGCAAGTGATACAAAACATAAACTCTAAGAAATCCCAAACCTAGATCTTTGCGTCAGGCTAACCATGGAAAAAAAACAGTAAATGCAGAGTAAATATATTGATTTCAAAAGGTACATTCTGAGCTGACAGACTTACACAAGAAAACAGTGTTTGGCTTATTGATTCCTGCTATTTGTATTGTCCTGTGTGATTATTACACCATGGTTGTAGTTTGAAATAAAGTTTCTCAAGGTTGAGTGTACATCAAGTTAAAAATCATTAGCATTTAGGAAGTCCCCCAAGTACAAACTGTACATTAAAATCACGGTTTAAGAAACGATGGAAAGAGAAATTGAAGGAATCAGGTGCATTTTCTAATTTAAAGTCCACTTAGATAAGCAAACAGCCAGAGAGCAAATGCAAAAATCAAAGGTGCAACTTGATCTGTTGTATGGTCTATCAAAGACCTATGGCAGAGCACTAAGCTGACTTTCTAAAAGCAGGTTGTGCCCACCGATGCGAACAAAGAGATTGCTGGGGTAAAGAATGTTCTCCAAATTGTCACCTTGGAGAGAGCAGTTTGTAAACTAATCCACTTACTGTGTTGTTTGCCACATATTCAGACTATGTAGATGTCTTTTTTCAAAATTCTGTTACAAAGTTGTTCTGAGGGTCCAAATTCTTGGTATTCAGTTACAATTTTGATTTTCTTTGAACTGTGGTATATATGCAAAAGAAAATCTGATTTTATTTTGATGAGCACAAACCCTGTGGAAATTTGTATGACCAGAAACATGCTTTGTGAATTAAAGTTTGGAAAGTAATAATAAAGGGCACTAAAAAATGGAATAACAATTAATATATTTTCTAATCAAACTTACATGTGTCAGAATTTCAGAGTTTTGTTTAGTAAATCTGGAGCTTGCAGTGCGTTTCTAAAGTTTGCTTCTCCTGAGATTTAGCTGCATCACATTTCCTCTATGGCTAGGGAAAGCTAGTCTCTGGGTGTCTGAAGAACAGCTGATTTTTCTCCACTATTGCAGTTCCCAGAAACTGAGGCTATCAAAGGTTGTGATTCACCACCTTCTATCAGTATTTTCTGACATGTTCTAAGATGCACATGGCTGTCCTTGGCCCATGGGACCATTCTAGCTTTTAGGGATCATTGGAATGACAGAGTTCCTCAGGATTAGACAGTTTTCCTGGGGTTTTTCCTTTAAATATTAAGGGCCAGGACTCTCACCATCTCTATGGCAACTTAGGATCCCCTATAGACAAAATTAACTCCCAGGTTTTCTGTCAAGTTTGACTCTCCAGCAACTCGGTGCAGCTGCTGTAGTGAGAAGGTGCCAGATTGCAGGAAATAATTATAGTAAAATTTCACAAGAATGCAAATATGCAAACCAAAGCTAATTAAAATGGAAAAATGATCATAGTAATTGACCTTTACAGAACTCATACAGTTATGGACTTCAAACAGGAAAATAAGTACAACCAGGTGAAGGTGATGAGACAGTATGAATAACTCCATGGCAATCCTCCTGTTTTGTGCATCTCATTTTAATTCTTAAACACAGGACAGAATTTGTGCCTCAGGAGTCTTTATACAGAATTAAAGCCCAAGGTTCTTGTTGTAAATGCCCTAGGTTTTTTGTTGTCTTGGGTGTTTTTGAGCAGGTGAAGGAGATAAATAGCCCCTGGATTCTTTTGCAAACAGTTGTGAAAGATCCTGAGCCAATCCAAGCTTGCTTGACCACCAGTTCTTCTTTCACTTATCAAATAAGGCTGTTAAATAATCTCTGCCCTTGCCCAGGTTGATGTGCTTCCTTCCTTGTCAAAGATCACTAACCCAGCAGATGCCAATCTGCATCCTATTCCAGTGGGTTAATGAGTTAAGTGGCTCACGTCGTGGTCCACAGCTGGCAAAAGTTAACTGGCAGGACTCGCAGCCTCAGAGGGAGGTGGAAAATGACCTCTGCCTTTCAGTGTCAGCAGACTATGAGATCTCATCTGCCCAGTCACGTGGGTTTGCCCAAGGAACCCAGAGTCTTTTCGCCAAACTGACCATAGAAAGAGTTCCACCTCCAGAGAAGCGGCACCTTTGCTTTTCACCTGAAAATTGTGTCGCCTTTTTTAGCAAAAATATACCAGCGCTCAAGAAAAATTTTGGGCCTAGCAAATAAACTATCATTTTTGACCTCTGAAGGCACTTATCTTTTGTGCTTAAAATTAACTGGGACAGCTAAGAATTTGTAAGGCCTAACATTACCAGAAGTGATCTTGCTCATCCTATAGCAAGGATAGAAACCCAGTACAACTAGTTGAAAGTTACAGGATGTGATGCTTCAGCACAAGATGGTTGATTCCTGGCATCCCTACCTCTTTACACCACGGTAGTGCAAACAGCATTCTGTGAAGAATACCTTCACAGGTTTCTGGGAGATAAAATGCTGTCCTGAAAGAGAAATGCTTTAAACGCCATATTAATGAGTGATAAAATCACAGAATTACACAATATAAACTTTAGCTAGCAGTGTTAGTTCGTAGGGATCAAAAAAAAAAAAAAAAAAGGAAGAAAAGCGAAAACAAAAGAGAAATGTTATGACTTGACTGAAAAGAATGTACTGGATGAATTTTTTTTATTAGTTCATCAATCTTTGCAAGTGATATGTAGTAAAAAGTGAACCGTGAAAGAGCCAAGGTCTGCAAGGAAAGAGAAAATAATGAGAAGGGGAACAAAGATGCTAAAACTCTTCTCAGCTCATTACAGATAAAGATTTGTTTGCAGCAGCACGGGTCTGCCTTGAGCAAAACTTCCAAAATATGGCCACAAAGCATAAAACCTTAAATGAGTTAACAGGCGAGGAAGCAATTTACTTTTCATTATTACATTTGTGGGAATTAAGTACATATATTTAAAAGTTAGCATTGTAGGGCTGAGTCCTTGCCTGAGATTTTGGAGTGACATTTATTGTAAAGATCTTGTGGACTAACAAAATTCAGTAGTCTTAGGATCTTTTCAGAGGTCCTGGTTGGATTTGTAGCTCTGTATTTGAAGTCATAGTCAGAGGAGTTTCTTCTGAACCATCTGTTTACACACACAGTCTAAGGTCTCATGGCTTCTGTGGGAAAAAAAATTATTTAAAAGACACCATCTCTGGCTTTTTCCTCCTTACTAGTAGACAGTTTATCTTATTTGAATCAACAAACTTCTGTGAATTATATTTTTCTAAATAGTCAGCAAGGCAGTACAATAAGTTTCCTCAGTGTGATTTGTGACATTCAAGTATTGGGAATTCATGTTTATTTAATTGCAGAGAAAAGAATGTTTTGGCATTATTCTCCAGGAAAGCAAGCACCAACACAGAAATGAGACAGGCTTTTAATTTGATAAGAGGTCTTGTACTGCAATTTTAAAAATTTATTCTCATGGGACTCTTCGAGCTTTCCCAGATCTACCTTGTACCACAGAATCGCCTGATGTTCTTCATCAGCTTTTAAAACAGAATTGTTACAAATGAGAGCTTACAGCGGCAGCCCTGGTTTATTTTATGCAATGCTGCCACATAATAACTGTATTACAAAAGTTTGGCAGCATTTCACAGCTGCGCTAAGCCTTACTAATGGGTGGTATCCAGTTGCTAATGTTGAAAACTGCTTCTACACAGAAGCGGATTCAACAGGTTTGCTCACTAGTTCCTTTAATTTTTAAAAGAGAGGCCTCACATTATCCAATTTATATGTCTGATGAAAAGTTTCAACAAAGAGTAGATAAAGTGGTATGGAACGAAATCTGAGTGCTCACCAAAAAAAAGAAAATTCCACATATAGCTATTTTTTCTAACCTAGAGACCAGAAAGAAGAGCATTCTGAAGTTACAAATATAAAGAAGTTTCAGGTTTATTTGATACCTCTGAGACTCTAACAAATTTTCTTAATTTTACAAGCCTGTCTCCCACGCAGTTATGTAAAGTTCAGCTGAGGCCAGAGTGGTTATGCTGAGATTTAATGAAGAGATCAGGCACTTTGGGAAATGGAGATTATACTGTGACATTAACCAGCAGGTTACAGGGTCCAGGGTGATACGTAAGTGCCAAGTGTGCTTGTGGAAGTCTTTCCTCCTGCTAACTCCAGAGCAGCCCCTTCCTCACCTCTTCTCCCCTCCACTCCTAGAGGGATGTCCCATCCTTGCCACATGCACAGAAACACAGGCACTTACCTGCCCACATGATGCAAACAGCTGCTCCTCTTGGCCATCTGCACACCTTCAAATATCTGCCCAAGCAGGAGATCCACCACTCCGCACAACCTGCTTCACTCCTCTTCTTCATCAGCAA
Source organism: Bucorvus abyssinicus (assembly GCA_009769605.1). NCBI lineage: Eukaryota > Metazoa > Chordata > Aves > Bucerotiformes > Bucorvidae > Bucorvus > Bucorvus abyssinicus. Next base: position 10,288,789 of record CM020030.1, read on the forward strand.
CTATCTGTTTTGCTTGTCTTCATGCCAGCAGATGCTTAAGCTTCCCAGCTGTACCCAGCATGGAGCCTACCTTCATGTGCTGGGGTGAGCACAAGAGAAGCTCTGCACCTATTCTTCTTTTTGTCTCAGAGAAGGCAGTGTCTAGGTGGAGCAACTTGTGGACCACTTCTGACTTATGGGTATCCTTCCTTATCCTTCACTAACAGGTAGGTGGGTGACACCACTGCCATTTCAAACCCTGTGTATGTCTTAGCTGTAGCACGCTGAGCAGGCTCCAGATGTGAACCTGGGATCAACTCCTCAGGAAACACAGATGATACTTCTAGATTCTCTCTCTGAAAGGAGATCTGTGCTCACCAAGTAGCTCAAGTGAGTCTGTGCATGAAGATGATGAAATCTCGGACACGGAGAGTTTCAAGCTTATGAACACCACTATCTATGCATTTGGATGGCTCTGGAAGAAAGTGACAGACACAGAAGTATTAAGCACTTGGCTAGACATCCTGGGTGCAAGTCTCATTGTAATGGTTCAGTTTGTTTTATGGGACCAGACTACCTGATATTAACACAAGAAAAAAATAACAGACCTGAGAAAAACTGAACTACTATAAAATAATAATGAAAAATCACACCCAAGTTTATTAATCTATGATAGAACTAATAAGGCCAGAGCTTGCTTTCTGTTTTCATTTTTCCAAAGCTGTCACTTTCTAAACTGAAAGAGTCAGGAAGCCCCTGTTAAATTTCCAGGTCTGGAACCCACATGGCCAATACTTTTCAGAATATCCTTCATCTTAGACTATAGACAAGACTGAGAGGGCCTAAGCTGTCACACTTGCCACCTTTCACGGTTTTGTGTCAAACACGGCTCTTTTAACGTGTGACAGGCAAAGGGAGAACAGAGAGCATAATATTTCTTCTTGAGAGAGCTTCCTAAAGCTTCTCATTTCTTCTTAAGGAGCATGAATCTTCAGTCAAGGGATCAGGGCACTGAAAGATGAAACACAGGGTGCAGTCTTTGTCTCAAGCAGTAACTATGATTATTACTGGATAAAATAAGTCCTTGGGATAGGAGTGGAAATCCAAGACTTCTCTCTTTCCATGAGAATATTTAAATCTTCATGATGGACAGGAATTAAAAATCATCCTTGAACTCAATGACCAGTTCCTGGCATATCCTGCTTTAGCACAATCTTTTGTATCTCCTATTTTGAGAGGAAAAGTAATTCGCCTGAGAATTACATTTGAAATACTCAACTTTATGTTGTCATAGCCTCTTTGTAAAACTACATTAGCATTAACAAGTGTATGCAAAGTCCCATGCATCAGTCAGTCTTACAGCATTTTATTGACAGTGGAAGAGAAACACAAGGGCAATTTTAAAAGACTTTTTTTTTAATAAAACAAAATATCCAAGTACTGTAAGTGCTATATGAAGCAGACAATGTCTTACAGCTGCACAGTAAAATAAAAAGGAAATACATATGACTATGATCAAGGCGAGATTATCATTCACTTGTAACTATAAAGTAAAAAGTGTAAAAAGTACTTCCTAGCATATGGTCTAAGGATCAGGCCAAGGCTGACAAAGTAAAGCTCATATGTCTAAAACTTTTAGTTAAGAAATAATACAGACTACACAAAAAAGAGAGACTTTTAACACAACAGAGTATTCTCAAGGTTGAATTAAAATACAGTTAACTTCTCAGCACTGCACAAAAGACGCTGTTAAATTAAATGCTGCTAATTTAGACTGAGGGCAAAATGGCCTGATTGACAGCTGAGGGAAATTTTATTCAGAAATCGGTGCTAGAGAGGCAAATTTCCCTACATTGTCATCATCAATTTGCCTTACCTGGAAAGAGCTATCATAGGGGTAATTACTGCGTCAAACTTACTCGCATTTTTTATGTTTTTTTTTTTTGGTCACATGTCTTCTGTCTCACTAGGTTTTAGATTGATACTGTAAAGCTGATTGCATGTGTTCCAGCAAGCAGAAATCATATCACACCGGTCACAATACTCTGAAGAGTGTGACAGACCCTGGACTGAATACCAGTGTGCTTGTTGCTCTGAGGGTGCATCTGCTTGTGCACTAGCAAGACGTGCAGTGCAGCAGGCAGCAAAGCCGTTGGCGCTGACAGACGTGCCCATGTCCATGTCCATGCCCTGCCCACGCAGGCTGGTGCTCAGACCAGCTCAGCCCTGCTCCAGAGCTGTGCCTGAGAGTGGCATGGGCTAGGGCTAGGGCTACCCTGAGGCCTCCCTTGCAGGTGAGGCAGTGCTGCAAGGAACCTGCTTTGTGTGCTCTAAGGCTGCACCGGAGTGTGAACCATGGCGCTGTAAATTAGGGTGATTGCTAAATTTGCTTCTAAAAAAGCACACTCCTGTTTCAAGATAGGATGCCGACTGTAATGGCTCCTCCATAGTACTCCAGCTACAGATCTTATTGCCCAAAATTAACTGCAGGTGCAAAAACCCAAAATTTTGAAGAACAGGCTCAGAGGTAAGCTTTGATTTAAATATTTTGTTTTAATACGTTTTGGGTGCAGGCGTAAAGGGGTGGCCTCTGTGAGGAGAGGCTGGGGCTGCCCCGTGCCAGACACAGTTAGTTCAGCCAACCCACTGCAGGACATGGCTGAGCCCTGAAGCTGTGACGGCAGTGTCTCAGAGTAAATGTATGTAAGAAAGTGCAGAAAGTGCCAGACGGACCTAGGATGAGAGAACAAAAAAAGTGAAAAACAAGCGAGGCAAGAGAGGAGTAGGAGCAGAAGGCACTACCCGGCACTGAAGCAGGCATCCACTGAAGCCCGTGGAAGACCCCATGCCATAGCACATGGCTATTCTCAAAGAAGCTGCTGCCGTGGAGAGTCCACGCCGGAGCAGAGAAAAGATATGAGAAGGAAGGAGCAGCAGAGAGAAACTGCTGCATGCTGACTGTGACTGTCCGTTGCTCAGGTGGTGGAGTCTGGAGAAAAGGAATGGAGTTGACCCTGGGGAAAGGAGGAGGAGAAGTACTGTTTTAATGTTTGCCTTTTTGTTTATCAGTACCCAAATCAGTAACTCAGTATTTATTTTCATTGACAATAAACTAATTAAGTTATCTCCATTTTGAGTCCACTTTGCCTGCAAAGGTAACCGATAAGCGATCTCCCTGTCCTTACCGCAACATGGGAGCTTTCTCTTTTGCTTCCTGTTTTTCGCCCCCATCTTATTTTTCATTTTTATTTTTGGTTTTCCTTTTGGGCATTTGCAAAATTTCAAATAGTTCCAGATGCAAGGAGACTACTCTTAGTTTGGGATATTTTGCATTTGAATAAAAACATTCCTAAAAAGTGAACCTGAAAGATAAAAGAGAAGGTTCTTCAAAGACATCAAGCAAAATTAAGTCACTGAGAATGTTTTGTTAAGCTTTGGATGAGCCCCTTGGGGAAATTTCTAAACAGAGCATGTGATCCCTCCTTGTTCTCTACAGGTTAAAAGAAAATTTACAATGGAAGATAATATTCTTTGAACATAAGATCAATACAAACGAGGAATAATACAGCAGTGAAAAAGTGATTTTAATTCAAAACAGAAAGAAGAATACATCCCTGGTCATTTTAGATTTAGAAAAATTAATTAACTTTGACACAACTACAAGGGACCTGGCTCATTGCATGTCTTTCGAAGTCCAAGACAATCATCTTAACAGTCTTGCTTAGTATAGTTGGAGTAAAAGGAGAAATACATTTGAAATTGTCAGAATCAGAATCAATATAATTGAGCAGAAAGGGAGGAAACAGCTTTGTAACTCTCTTACGCAGCCAATGGAATGCTCTATTTTCATGAGACTATCCCAGAGAGGTTTAAATTTAAAATTGTAAAGAACATGTTCGGCAGCCTACAGAAAATGAGATGGAATCCTATCTGATTCCTAGAATTCTCACTGCAGATAGAAGTTTTGATGACATACTTTGAAAAAAAATAAGGTTCTTGTCCCAGTGAGACATTAACTGATCTCAATTACTTTAAAGCTAATCAGTGTTAAGGATGTTGAAAGTTAATAGATTCTGATGGAGTATTGTGGCTTACCTATATGTCCCTGCTACTTGAAAAAAGGGCTTTTGCAAATTCTTTATGGTGAAGATGAATCTTGTAAAAATTCATGCGAGGCTGAGGAATGTAAATACGTGTTGAAGACACATGAAGAGCTTTGGCAGTCATGTAGTCTGAATCTAAATTAGAAGAAAACTGTTGCAAAATGAAAACCAAAAAAAAAAAAAATAATTTTTTTTTTCCTCAGCATATCACTAAGCTTGTTTGGAGATCTTACTTGTTTATTTCTGTATAAAACACACTTCCATCATCTTTTTTTAAAATCAATTTCTCTTCATTTTGAATGGGTCCCATTATTCACATTTGTTTTGGGGACAATCCTTGAGTTAAAGTAAAACTACTGATGTTAACTCTTGAGCTGGACTCCTTGATGTCATTTTTGTCATCAAGTGTATTGGTTTCTTTGACAAAAGAAGTACTACTTTTTTGACACAGAGTGAGGCACAAACTCAAAATGAAAGTCAAAAGTGGCCAGTAGCACAGAGGAAAGAAGTCTGTAATTTGAATAAACTTTTGTTCTTTTTGTGGGAGCTGTTCATCAACGTTCGGTGTCTTTCTACTGGTTTCTATTTCTGTTAGAAGGCAACATTAATTACAATAATCATGTTTCTTTGAAACAAATCTTATTATGCAAAATTTTACTAAAACCCAGTCTTTCTTGAACACATCAGAAATCTCACAACAGCTAACTTGTTTTTTGGTTTTGGTTTGTTTTTTACAGGAGCAGCTTTTCACCAGCACAATATTCAGAAAGATCTTTTTTCTTGGGTTTATTCTGCAAGTGATCTTCTGACTGTTGCTGCCTGCATCTGCTATGCTTCTGCTGTGTCTGTGCACACACCGATACACGCTGGAAAGAGAATTGCTTCTTATGTTTGTCATGACTGAAGGACAGCCTTGTACATCCACAAGCTCAGTGAGATTTTATCCAACTGTCAGACTAACAGAGAAAACACAGGGAACCGAAACAAAATGCAGTGCTATTTAAAAATACGCTGGGGTGGCTGGACAGTGAACTCAGGCACATGGTTATCTTGTGGGGGAAGGGAGAAACCTGGAATTCTACAACATTGCTTTCTAGTGCATTCCAAGAAAAAAGGGTGGGAAAGCCATTACTTGACTCATTGATTTCAATGGCTATTTTGTCTGTGTGGAGAGTATGAATAGGCACAAGCATAATTTTCCAAAAAGCCTAAGTATTAATGAAATTAGGACAAAGGTTATGAATGAAGACATTGAAATTAATACACTAATCATAAACTGAGGCTTTTGAGACTTTTCCATCTGTAACGGATATGGGGACAAATTCCGGAGGCTTTATTTAGGGCTTGGCTGAACAAATGAAAGCCATTAAACTGCTTGTCTGGAAAGGAAGCAAAGCAAAAACCTCTATATAAGGATGACACCTCCTGTAAGTTTGCACAGCTGGTAACCTACAGGTGTCCACAGAAGCAAAAAGATGGGTTAGGTACCGAACAACTTTGTGGAGAGCTTTACATCTCGCACTGACATGTCTTGGAACTGAAAACCAAAAAACCATCATTTGCTCCTGCCACCGCCCCCACCCCGCCCCATTTGGCTTCCACACTTTTCTTCATACTGAAAAGAACCAGTGGGGTCCCCGCCATGTCTTCTCTTTTTAAACCTTTCCAGAATTGTGAAACAATTTTAATTTCAACGTCATCTAAAAAACAAATCTTCTTTCATCCCACAAAATCACTTGATCAGTCTCACTGTTTAAACTTTCTGCCCAAGTATGCATCAGTATCATAGACTTTCTTGAACTTTGTATGAATTCAGAAAGCTCGTTGAAGACTAGAAAAAACTCTAAAGATATAGGTACAAGGTGCTAAAGCTTAAAATAAAAGATCTAAAGTGGAAGTCTGCTAAATTACTGCTCTTTCCTGAGTTATTAACTTGAGTCCAGGATGCAAATTCATAAAGATTTGAAATACTGAGAAGAAGAGATGAATGCCTGAAATATACTCAGCTGATGCAACTTTTCAGAGTATAATCCATAGAGTAATTCAGTACATACCCAATATCCCTAATGGTGTGATGACATTTTCATCTTTGGCAAAATTCAGGAAGTGCACAGGCAAACTCTTGTGATATATGACTGCCTGACAGCTATTAATCTAACATTTCATAATACCAACTGCAATTGAATGAAGCAACGTTATAATTTTTTTCCACCAGAAAATGCTGTAGAGTCAGACTGAAAAAATAATGGCAAACAAAACCACAAAGAAGTTGAACACTTATATTGCAAAATGTCTTCACATATAGCCTAACATTCTGTGGAAAAGGTACCTTAACACCACTTCTCATCTGATGAGCTTACGTGGAGCCTCCTTATTCTAAGCCAGGAAAATCACCACGGTGTGATTTCCTTCCTTCAGTCTGTCTCCTCACTGACCTTACCCCACGGCTGAACGTACTGGAGACTTCCACTCAAGATCACTTATACATTTTACCAGACTTTTTCCCACTGACTACAGGGTATGAATTACTGTCTGCCTCCTGGTTCAGTCTGTGTAAAATGTCTTGTGTGAGCAGCGATGATTAATGATGACCAGATGTCTGGATCTCAAACTATGACATTTTTCTTAAGACAATGTTTGAATACCGACTGTCTCTAACATCATGTCCCTCCTGTAACTTGACGTAAGTCAGTGGTGGCAAAAAAACCCCACACCAAAACCAAAACAAAATTAACGCACAGGGCATTTTTTTGTCTGACAAGCTAAGGCTATTTAGAGTTTGATTTTTCAAAATTTCTTAAACCCTCATGGAAGCTAAAGAGAAAAGTAAATCTTCAGTATGTTTTATAATAAGGTCATTAATGCTTGAAGTTGGTGGTAGACAATCTTAGATATAAAAATGAGTTGTTGAAGAGCAAGAACCTTCTGCTTAGGTGGTCAAACAATCCAGCTATACATTTTATACTGATTCTATCCCCTTCTTACAGAAAATAAACAGAAGGGAACTGGGCATATGAGTAAAGAGTAGCTCACACTTCCCCAAGATATGTGCTCTTCGAGGATTACGCAGGTGAACAGACATGAGACCCTACAATTTTTTTCACTTTGTCAGACAAACATGGAGTTGCTCACCTGAAGAAACCAGGCAAACTCAAGAGTTAATATTTATCCATAACCTGTTTGAAGTAATTATATTTGGAAATAGTTCCCAGGAAGAGAAGGCAGTTCATACACATTGAGAAAAATACAGCTTTGCCCCCACAGAAGGGCCAAAACCTCTGTTTTCAAATAAAAGGTGTGTTTATGCTCCAGAGAGACAACTACATAAGCCAGTCTTACCACTGTTCCCTCTGCCAGCTTCAAGATAGAAGTTCTACAATAGAAGGCTGGCCAGCCTAGGATCTGAGTTAAACGTCCTCCTATATATGGAGGTAATTAAGTGTAGTAAGATGTACATACTTGCGCTAGCTGTTTATGACAGATAGTGTGTGCCACCAAAATCTATATGGTACTTCCATGACTTTTTTCCCTTTCCTTTTCCACCCTACCTTTTCAAATGAATACAAATCATCATGTGTAGATGAACTTAAAATTTACTTGTCACAAAACAAAAATAAATCCAGGAACCTCCCTGAGCCTGCAACTCTGATCTTGATTCTAAGAAATAAGTGGCATCATTATGCATTCCATTTTATTAAGAGCAACCAAATCGGATACTGTCAGTCATAATAACTTGTGACAATGTTATTAACTGAAAATAGTAGCCTGCCATTTGTGCATAGAGAAGGACCACCAGTATTTCCTGCCTGTTTTGTTTTGATTTACGTATATAAAGTGTTTCTAGACTCCTTAATACAAGTAATTATATCCTATTCAGCTATTTCTAATCATAGAAGCATAATGTTATGAGTTCAATTCCTGGTTAATTATTATATTAGATGTTATTTCATAACTGGTCTGAGTTTTTTATTTCAGTGTAAAAAATCTAATTTGATCCTTTTCAGTATATGTGTTGCCAATGTTATTTAAATTACAGTTCTTAATGGTAGAAACCCAGTGAGCACAGCAGACCTTGGTGTTGATAGTTGCACAGTCTGTTGGAATGATGGTCTATTACGTATGTTCATCATGCAATGGATGAATGCCATCATTGGGAAGTTCTTTCCCAGAGAATTAATTAAGTACTATCAGATCATTCCTGAACACCTTTTATAGTGCCATGTGTAACAGAAAAAAGCTATTATTAATATAATTAAAAAGTAACTCTCACACTGAAACTAATTGTTTAAGAGGATTTAGTAAATAAAAGATTATCCAGGAAGAATAAAAGTTAATTGAGAATTACCCAGGTTTGGCTATTTTTCCTCAAACACTGAGTCTCACTGGGAGGGACTGTGATATTTCTCTCCAGCCAGTGAAATCTATCATAAAGAAAAAAAGAAGAATGTCAAATCAACAAGACAAGAATGTAAACCCGTACAAATAAATCATCCCATTTCCAGTCACAGCAAGATTCAGAAAGCTGAGTTGTTGTACTCTTAGATGACTGCAGCATGGTGAGTATTTTTTGTAAGGTGTTGAATGTCCTCTGCATTGAAAGCCAAGAATTATAAAGGATTTTCAAAACTGAAAGGAAGGATACTCAGACCACCATTACAAAATGAGTATAAGTTGGAAGGACCGATAATTCCAGAATAACATCCATGATTTCCTCTGCTGAAACAATCAATTTTTATTTGAAGAAAATCATATCATTCAGTTTAAGCAGTATAGAAAGTACCAAAATATATGATAAAACACCTAAGAAGGGAGGTGATCATCTGAATACAATCAACTCTGCCATCCTCCAGTGTTGCACTTTTGTACTGCTTCTGATCCACAAATTTTACGTGTGCATTGCCAATGATCATATCCTAACAGAAAGGGCGTGACTTGCAGTTTACCACGGGGTCGAGGCCGACATAGTGGGCAAGTTTTGCAACCAGCTGCTTACATTTAGCCTGTATCCAGTGCTAAACCGTAGCAGTTGCTCTATCACTCAATGATGTCTCCCATCAGAGAATGGGAATTGGGAAAAGGATCATGGATAGAAATGAGAACAGGCTTAATGAAAGAGCTTAATGACAACAGGCTTAATGAAACAGCAAATCTAATATTGATACTGATGTCAATATAAAGAATACGAAGTTATACTCAGCCCAGTGAATGTGTGGTGGTCAAACTAAATAGGAAAGCAGTCCTTGGGAGCAGAATGATAAGCGGAGAAGGAGGAGGAGAAGGAGGAGGAGGACGAAGAGGCGTCCCAGTGAAAAGAGAACACCAGTGCTGGTGTCCAGGCTAAGAGTTAACTTCTTGACTGGGATGTTCTGCTCAATTACAGTCTAATCAACAACCTGCTTAACACTGCTGCTGATTAAGAAAGTTAAATTCATTAGATTTCTTGTCTTTCAGATTTTTATTCTAATACCCTATTCATATAGAAAACATGAGTAGATTGAGAGAAGTGTAATACAACGGCGCTCCTGGCGAAGGACATGATAGAGACCAAATGGATTCCTTTGGGTTAAGACTTCAAAGAAGTTCCTGAAAGAAATGTAGTCCAATTATGTCTACATATAGAGTTGTAGCTGTGACCTTTAGATGTGAATTTCTAAGCTTTCATTGTAGACTTAACATTCTTTTAAGGGTAGAACATGTTGGACGTATTTCAGGGGTCAAAAATATCAAAAAGTTGGTAGCTGGAAATCAAAAAGATAACTCAATAAACCCCACGGAAAGTTAAAACTAAATAACAGTGACCAGAAAACATACCGGATTACGGCTAAAGTACACGTATCCCTCCTGGGAACTCTCTATAGCCTAGGATGATAGGTTTCTGTCCTGCCAGCAAATTTATTTCAGATTATATGAAATTTCCATATGATTCTGATGTAATTTTGTTCCACCTGATTTATGAGGTTCTCCTGGGTGAGACAAAGGTAAAACCATGCTCTGTGGAGAAGGAATAAAGAACTGATAATAATTGCTCACTATGACTTTTACTATGCCATTGTTTTTTCTTGAGCAGAAGGAGATAACAATAAGGTTATTCTTACTGAGGTCATATGCCTCCATTTGAAACCTGTTTTGATACAGGCCTTATAATAATAACTTATGGACAATAAATCCCAATTTCATGGGAAATTGAACAATGGTCATCACTTAGGTTTTTCAAAGAGCTTTTATTAATCAGCTGAGTGAAAAACATTGCAACAAATATTTGTGCAATGTTTACCAGTGCACTTTCTATTATAGAATAGACAAATAATTTTTAGCCTAACTATCAGTTACATAGGATGTTTACATAAAGTCACTCTTTTGCAAATGGCTCTAAGCACAGAAGTACACACACAGCTAATCTGTACCACAAGTACAAATTTATTTGAACTACAGAACTGAGGCAAAGAAGCTCTTACTTCTCATATCCTCACAGATGCCTCTTCTCTCACTCTTTTAAAACAGAAAATTATATAGGGTTACAAGACTGTCTCCATGAAGCCAAGTAAATATCTGCTCAGGACCTCATCCAGTGTGGAGACTTCATGAACACATACACAGTTAAAAAAAACAGTAGTAATTTTAAACATGTCAGGTGATTACTTGTTTTACTAGAATTTTTACAGACTTTCCAAAGGATTCAGACTTGCTCTAGTGCCTGCATTTTCCTCCAGGGTGAAGAAATTTCCAACTAATCTCTTAATATAGAAACTATTTAGAAATTGCTTCCTATCAGTTTTGCTCCCCTTGTCTGTAAAGTGCAAACAAATACTCAGATCTGTTAGTCTCCTGTGATTTCAGTTGTGTTCTGTGAAATGACGTGCCAACACTGTGAGTGACATATCCACCCTCTGGTAATTTGTCATTGATAGATTATTCTTTAATTAAAGTTTCAAGACGGATTTTCTTGTACTCAGGAAAAGCTGGCTTTACAATTTCTATGGGGAGGCATAAGGTAACAATGCGGATCTATTACTAGATGTAATTTATCAAAAAGTCAAATATATATTTTTATATATTGCATTTATAGAAATATTTGTGGTGTATTTATCTATGTCATAGTCATAGAGAGACATTTTAACCCCAAAATTTAAAAAACTTCCTAGGCAAAAAATACTGATGCAAATCAATATGTATTTCAGTAGACTTGTGTTGATGTACGCCTGTTCAACATACTGCTATCTGATCCCGTGAGTTGTAACGTTAATAACAAAATCAATCAAGTGCCACAGAAGTTAATAGAAAGACTACTATGGCCAAATTTGAAAACAGAATTAAGAACCACAAAACTGATTAACACTGCATAACCTTGAGGCCACTTGAACTCCACAACGGCTGTAGTTTTTTATTTCGAGAGAGATTCATGAAAATATTTTTCGAATATGACAGGGGTCAAGCTCATCACAAAATGAGGTGGCAGACATGCTTGTTTAAAAGATGGATGCAGTAGTAGATGGAAGACCATGATTTACTTCTGCCTAGCATACAGGAATTCTACCTCCTCAAAATGCTCTACTTACTGCCAGGTTATCAGCTATTTATATTTTCATTTGTGTGTTTCTCAGTCATGCCACTGTGAAGGAAAGTATTCAAGACAAAGCTGTTCAGAAAGCAAACAAGCAAAAGGGATCAGAGGTTCTGTATCTGCCAGTTTACCTCACAGAAGTGTCACACTGGAAATATGTGCAAGGCTCTGTGCACAAGCCATGAAGTCTTTGAGCACCTCATAAGCTTAGCAAGGTCTATGTTAAAGGTCATTAGGAGCAATGGAGTAAAAATCCTCTGATTTTGGTGGGATTAAGAAGCCTTTTGCTAGTCCCAGTGACTTCCCAGTTCATGGAATACTGAGATGCCAACGCCCTTTACTGAATCTAGCACTTAATTCCAGCAGGTAGCAGGTTTGTCTCAAAAATAACTTATTCACTGGGGAATGTTCTGTTGTTGCTGACGTCTCTTGGAATAAAGTCTTAGTCAATGTAAGATATCCAAGCTGTATGCAAAATATCTTGATACTGGATATATCACAGTACTGATCGGATGTACCTTTCCCACCTCCCCCCACCCCCCCACCCCTAAAACTCATCTTCAGTGGGCTATTTGCAAAAGCAAGCAAACAGTAACAACAACAAAAAACCAAAGCAGACAACCCTCAAACAAATAAACAAACAAAAAAAGAAGTGATACAGATTTTTTTCCAAATCAAGGGCTAAGTGACCTAAAACCAAGACCATGTTGACTCTTTTGATTTTCTGTATTTGCCTAGCCATACCAGCCAAGAACTTCTTAACAAAGGAACATTTTTTCAGTGAATTAATTTCTGAGTAGCAGCCAGCTTTATTTCGGGCTTTTTTTCCCCTTGCCTGATGCAAAGTGAAGAGTTGGGAATGAAAGAGCTGACAGATTTTCTGTTCACAGACAGGTGTGATTTAAGGGTATTATTCCTGTTTTCAGTATACTGTGAATCACAGAGATTTGAGTGCAAGGGTTGCACAAAATGTAATGAGTCAAATCCTTAACAAATATTTACATCACTAGTGCAAAACTAAATAAACTGTACATCCAGTGTACCATAACCTTTCATAAAAAATGTAAACTAGCCCCCATAGGATGTGTCAGCTTCTCATACATCATATGAAATCCAAGACAAACATTCAGGAGCAGTAGTATGCTCCGAAGCATTTATTAAGCTTGCTCCTTTATCCTACCTCCTTATGAGTCTTCTAATAATGTATTATGTGGCAAAAGATTATTGGCTTTGTGTTGGCTTTTTTAATGAAAAACTCACAAAATATGTGCTGTGGAGACATGAGAAAATTACATAGTTATTAGGAGAGAGTATGGAACCTATAATGCAACACAGCATAATTACTGTGCAAGTTACCTTCCCTTACTGATTCCTTGTTTCTTTCCAGCTTCCTTCTGCAATTTTATCCTGCATAGAAAAAGTTCCATTTGTCAATGGTTAATAAATAACTAGAGACCAATAAATAACTATAGCATGCTTGTAGTTATCAATAAGTGATTATTAACACCTTATTGATATTTGAATTCTGTTATAACGAACTAGTAATTAAAACATATATTCAGCTTCTCCTGACTTTTTAATTAAAGTCTGATTTATAAACAGTCCCCAAGAAATGCCCTATTCCCATTTACAAGGTATTCTTAGCTCTCTAAGGTGTTTATGATTTCCAGAACGCTGCAACCCTGCTCACTCTATTTTGGATATCAGAAATATATTAAACCCATATTCTTTTGTATTTTCTGCGTGGCTTCCTCTGTCTGCACACACCTCTGTTTTTCACCATCCTTTTCTCAACATTCATTGCGCTTCACTTCAGCCAAGGACCCTGCTTTAATTTATACTGGCCACCTCATCCAGCAGTCATACCATTCTGGTGAGGCAATATGTCTTTGCTGGAGACTGAAAAAAACCCCCAAAATTAAAAATATGGTTTAGATTATTGAAGTGTTGCCAGCAGCACAAAATAGCTTATAACCTGGTCTGGTAGCAGTCTGAAAACAGTAGGGTTCAAACATAGTTTTAACATAAGAAACCTGCAAGAACAAGAATTTATATTCTTAAAACATACATAATCTTGATCAAGATGTTTTAAATCTTTTGCTTTAACCAAGGAACAACAATGCCTAAGTTATAGTTTTCTTCATGAAAAGTATAATGGTGCTCTTTTAAGACATGCTGCATTGTAATTACAGCTTTGCTATTGCAGTGTACTTTAGGGAATTGTAACTCACAGAACAAAGGTATCTTGCTTTCAGTTGCTGAACATGCAATTAACTTGCCCCAAAATGGCATGTTCGTATCCCAGCAGTCCCATGAAACAAGAAAAAAAGTCTATACATCATATCCTGAGTTCTCTCCTGTTTCATAGAATCTAAGGTTCCTTTCACACATACTGCTGATCTGCGTTTGTCAGTGAAAAATCAGAATAACAAAGCAACATTCCACTCCCACTTGTCACTTGCCATATCTTTTGCACAAAAGTAAATTTGCACTGATTAGCTATAGCAATCTGGGAGAACCCAGCGTATAAGCTGCCTCCTCTTTCCTACATTTTGCAAGAAAGGTGCTGGGTAATGCATGCTTGGACAGAATTTATCCTGAGTCCTGGTATTTGATCCTCTATGTTCCCAAACTTCCACAGTTTGAAGGGAATCTTCCTCCATGAGCAATGCTCATGCAATTGTTTCCTGCAAAACATCACTTTAGCGGAATTTTACCCCCAAGTAAAAAGGACATTACGGATTTGTCACCCATGAGTAAATTTGAAACTTAGAAATTAAGAAAGAAGCTCTATTCTGGCAAAGGAAACTGTTAAATTTAGGGGTGGGGGTGAGGGTAAAGTTACAAAAATAAGAGTAAAAAAACCAAAAATTACAGGCATCGATCACCATTCCTTCTTAAGATTTCTTACAGCGTGTCTTGGCACCAAAAAAGAACCCACCACACTTGACTCTTACCTTTTAGAACTGACCTCTACAACTAACATGGGAAGCTGGTAGCATAGCCCTCTTCACCCCATCTGCATTGCCTCAAGGAGCATTTACATATTCTTTTTCCTTTCATCTCATCCTCTTCTTCACCTTTTTGTGAGATGCAAGTTTTAGATTTATACTAAATATATCAGTTACTAAGAATCCTTCCCTGTTTTTTGGGATTGGTATTCAAGACACATAATGCAGTTGCAGTGAATGGGATCCTTCCTCTTTGTTTAGGGTTTACAGTCCCATGGCATTGCTCCGTATCATATTCTTCACAGTTTAAATGACCTTCCTACTTAGTTCAGTGTTTTCAGAACTTACTGCGGAAGGAGTAGGATAGCCCCCTTTATAAGTGACCTCAGGATTGTCCTGAGTTGTCCACTCTGTGGTCAAGGATTCTTGGTGAATTAGGGTCAACTTTGGTTCATTGACCTTAAGCAGAGGCTTGACCACAGCTGTATCCATGCAGCCTTTTGCTACAAAAAAGGAAAAGCTTTGTACTGTGCAACACTTCAGAGGTCTTAAATAAGTATTCATCTTGATATAAGAAAGAAATTTTTTACAGTGAGAATGATCAATCACTGGTACAACCTCCCTAGGAACGTGGTGAAGTACCCATCACTGGAAGTTTTCAAGATGTGGTTGGACAGGATGCTAGATAATCAGATCTAGGCTCCTTTTCCCACAATTGGTTGGTCCAGAGGATCTTTTGAGGTCCCTTACAATCAGGACCGTTCATGATTCTATGAACAGCAGGTCTCTGTGTGGTTGCAAAGAGAGATGAATTAATGGTCTTTCTTTTTAGTTTGGTATACCTAAAGCTGTGCACTAGAAGATGAAATATATAATAGCTATTATACTACATATATTGGCCAAACAGAATATTACAGTGCTCATTCTCACAGAATAGACATCTTGACCATGTCTATATTTATTTTGTTTAGTACCACAGCTAACCTTTCTTGGTTCAACAGGTCAGTAATAATTCACCTTTTATTATACTAACACTATTTAACTATTTCATTTTTATATTTTCCTCCTTTTGTCTTTAACATTGTCTCTGAGAAATTCTTGCACACATGGCTGTATTTTAAGTCCAGTTTTATCCTTTGTGCCTCATATTTACTCAGTTACGCTACAAGTTACCTGTTTTTCTCACTCTACAAAGCCAGGTGTGTATCACGCATCATTCCCCATCAGTGACACAGGCCACACCAAAGCAATTCCTAAAATTGTCCTACATATTCAAACCAGTATAATTACTCAACACAAAACCACCAGTTTTTGAAATCAGCTTCCTGAATTAACAGAAAAGAAAGATTTATTTTTTACCAGTTATTTAAGGGAATTTTTCAGCAGAAAACAGTGATTCTTTCTAACACAAATAATTGTGCCACATGGACAGAAATGTACTACATGTAGCTGTTTCAGTGTGTTGCCCCAGATTGTCAGGGGGCTCAAATGACAGCAGGCAATTGCAATAGCTGTCAAGAAAGCAGCAACTCCTTTTAGACTCTGCAAAGTGCTGATGTATCCACAGATTTGGGAAACAAACAGCTTGCTTTCTGTACAGCTGAAGCAAGCTGTGTCAACAAGACAGCATTTGAATTATTACATGGTGCTGTTACATCTACAGAAGCAGAAGAAGGGAGTACATGATTATGGCCTAGAGCTTGTGGTTAAGGAGGGAGTAATAGTAGCTCTTCAGCATTAGTTGTGGATGGAAAACATCTGCCTCCTTTCCCATCCCCATGAAACAGGCATTTGGGACATGTCCCCTGATGGTATCTCCGTGAACTGGGTCATTCCTTTCCCTGGAATTATGTAACATTTGGATCCACTGGGAAATCATTAAAAACTCGGAATGGAAAGCACATAATAAACCCTGAAAGCCCACATTTCTACATTACCTCTGAAATGTGCCACATAGCCCCAGACTATATGAAAACTGATGCCAGCCCCTGTTGCTGCAGTGGGGAGCACAAGCAGTCCTTTAGTCTCCCTTGGGTCAGCAGAGGGGGGAAATCCAGGTTCCTGCATTGGTTACATCAGAACCCACCACAGTCCCAGCTGATACTATTCATCTTCGATTACAGCACATCAAGCTCAGAGGTTAACTAGCCCCACATATGAGTGGGAGGTGAATGCTACACATGTTGGGAGGGTAATTTATTTCGAACTGATTATAAAAATCTCTTTTTTTCCTCAGGAACATGCTTTTTTTCTCAGGCCTAAAGTTTTTTTCATGTTCTTTAAGGTAAACCACACAATGTATCACGATGCAAAAAATGTGATGTAAAGGAGTGATGGTTTTGCTTAGCCACCATGTTTTCAAACTTTGTTACCAGCACATTTAATGTACCATATGAAAAACTGATCCAAGTTGTGAAATAATGATCGAAATAGAATAAGGATATTAGAGAGGCAATTTTTCATTTTGAATCCAAATTTAATGAAAAGGGTGGCAGGATTTATTTCATGGTCTCAGAAGCAGTGCTCCTGAAGGAAGAAATGTGAGTTTTCTATTTCAAGAATGTCTGATTTTGGAAGCCATGAATACAAGAATGGTTCCCCAGCCCAGAGTCTGAAGGAAGATATATTTGTATATATAAATTGTATATGGACATACACACATAGAGAGAGCATATATTCTTGCAGATAGGAATGCTACTGAGGCTTACAGATAAGCATGCAAAAAGATAACGAACATTTCTTTTACATTCCTCAATGACATACATACAGGAATTTTTTTTATTATTTTTTTTTAACGTGTGAGTTTATAAGTAATTAGTAGATAAGTGAGGTGAGGGAGATAAGAATTTTATTTCAAGGTGCCTTTATTTTATTTGTGTATAATGTACCAGTGTTAAAATTCCTGTATATAGTAGAGTATTTTATTCACATTGTGTGTATGTCAGGTTGGTTACTATAATTGTGTTCAAGTCTCAAAGCAACTTGTTTTAAAACCTTTAAAGACTGCAGTGAAAATAAAGCAGGAAAGCGAGTCTTAAAGTTTTTCCTCATAATGGTGAATAATATGATAAAGCATCTCTTCACAGCTAAAGCATCCAGCCATTATGCTTCATAAATCCAAATCTGTAATACTCACATTTATTTACAATATTTTGGGACAAATCTGGCACCCGACCAGAAATAGTTTAAAAAGCAATAAATGTCAGAGAAAAAAATCCTTTCTGTCATCAAGTGATAAAAGAAGAACTTTCCTAAATATGTGGTGATGAATTAAAATATTACGACTAAGACAGAGACTATACATAATCTTAGAAGAAAAATTCTGGAGATGAGGAGATACTGTAATACAAGCTAGCTGTTCTGTAAATAACAAAATAAGGCACTATAAAGAGCCATATGCTTGCTCTCAACATAGGCAATTGGAAATTCTCATTGTGTATATATTTATTTCCTTAAAAATATATTATTTCTTTCATTTATCTTTAAATGTTTTTGAAAATTAAAATGTCTAAGGAAGGTACAAAAGGGCAATGGGTTTGAAGTAGCAGCTTCTGACTTATTCTGTTCCTAGGTTTGTGACTAATCAATGCAAAGACATTGATTTGGCTTCCCTGATACACAGAATGTAATAACAAAGCCAAGAAATTATTCCCCTAAATACAGACTCATCTCTCTTGATTCAGTGGGACTATTGTTCACTACTAGTGTTTTGGGTGCAAAACCCCAGAAAAACTGACAAAGCTCCAAGATGGGATTCAAAACATTCCTGAAGCATTGCTAGTTCAAAATGTGACTAAGGGTTCAACTGTCTAGACTGCTTACATCCCATCTAATAAGGCTTGGTGATGTGTGGCAGTGAATGCTGGAACTGCCTTTCAACTCACCCTCTCTTTCAAATGGGCTGCAACATGCTATCCTCTCCTCTTAAGGTATTCTGCGTATCAGTGAACTTTGGCTTAATTGATCACCCAAATTTTAAATCATTGATCTGTGAAGGCCTTCCAGGATAAATAAATATGGCATTTCTCTGCCTATACTGCCTGCAGGGACCAATTCAGTAAAATAATTCATAACTTCACGATCAGATGCCATAAAAACTCTAGCGTCTTTATCCACACACTTTTGTCCAACAGCATAGCAACAGAGCATTTACCCACATCTGGGACATTTAGATTAAGTTTTAACAATCCAGCTATTTGAATACCTTTCTACCGTTTGAATATGTCTTCTACTCTTCACATCTAGAAAACAGAGGGAAGGGAGTGAAAAAAAATAGAAATTGATGTGTCTTCCAGTTGGACCTGAAAAAAAAAATTGGCTTCTGCTTCTCATTGCCACAGATCCTACTTAAGGTTAGGAAGCTCTGTGGCACAAAAGTGTCAGCGTGCCATTACTACAGTTATTCTGCGCAGGGCACACCAAACCGTTCTTGCCGCAGACCTGGTGGGACTAGTGTCTCTCCTACCAGGCTTGCAAGAGGAGGTGAGGATCCGAGCAATCACTGTTTCTCTTCAGTTATGTCCTTGGTAATCTACATATTACCACCTCACTCAAGTACTTAACCCTTTCTACTTAGAGTTTGGAAGTAATATTCTTCACCATGGTTACCTTGACTGCATCCATATCAACAGGTGGTCTCCCTTCCTTGGACAGGAGAAGCTGAGGCAACATGACTAAGTGAGAGCAGATACTCCCTAGCTTGCTTACAAGCATAGTATATTAATCCACCAATTTAGCCTACATAAAACCCAGCCCCTTTGGTTTCCAAACCTAAGGGGGGAAAAAAGAAAAATGTGGCTAATATACATTCAGCAGCTAGTCACAGGACCTCCTCATGAACACGCTGGGCAACCTCAAACAACATGGCTGTTAGATTTTACAAGCCCTGTTTTCTGACGTAGACTGGTTCAGGAGACTGCATGTGAGGCAGTTCCTCACTGGAACTTCTTTAGTGTGCATGAAATAATTGAATCGTCACGGGACACAATAAGAGATTGTTAGAAAAGTGTAGCGTAGCGGCAAATAAGTAGCCAAGACTGATATTACAATGTGTACTAAAATAGAGTAGCAAACAGCTGAAGGAACGCTTTATGGTTAGACACCCGTTTGATTATGGTGAAACATGCCTTCCTGTGTTCCCTGCATTCAGACTGAACACATTTTTTTAAACTGTCAGGGAAAACTCTCTCTTCCCTCTGTGTTTTATCAGGAAGGGATGGATTAGGACTACTAGACCTACTTCCAGTAAATGGATCACAAAACAGAGTCCTGATTCTGCAGTGAAGCTCCAAAATTCCAGAGAAAGAGTAAGTACAGAATATAACCATCTCTGCTGCACTTCCCATTTGCAAATTTATTAGGATGTCTGATGTGAGTCACATTCTTTGATGCCTGATTTGCCATATGCATATTTTAGGATTGCAACGGCAGCCTAGAAACAGAAGGCAGAACAGTGAATTCCCTTATATTAACAAAACTACTCGACACTGAGGCCATTGCTCAACATTTCAGTGCCTAATCTTTTACGTGGCTTCAGCTCTGCGCCACATACAATGCACATGATGCAATTATTCAAGACACAAACATCGTTAGATTGCTAGCCTGTTATAAGATTGCAGGAATATGAATACTTATGGCTGCATGCCTAATATTATTGCATCCTACAAGTAAGAGGACTTACTGCCCTAAGTAGCTACAAAAAATTTAATATTTTCCAATTATTTTCTTATGTAAGCAGTTTCTGCTGCTGTCACAAGGATATTATTGGTGGACAAAAGGAAAAAAAAAATCTGTGCAGTAATGGATGGAAAACTGACATTCATTAGCTATCACACTCCATTAAGATGAAGGCTACACTGAAAAAACATACACCCCCACAAGATAATGCAAATGCCTGTAGCCAATGGGATCAAAAATCTGTCAGCTTTTACATTGGCCTTTCTGATACCATAGACAATGCTGCATTGTCAAAGCCCTGTCCCGCAGTAAGGGCAATAGGACATGGAACTGGAGCTTTGAATGCTCAGACATGAAAAAGCCATTTTGTTTCCCTGGAGGTATTTCAGAAAGTCATTAAAGAACATTGGTTACTGTAGCACAACGGAGCCCTGAAGGATAATCCAAAAAGCAGACATGGATTTGGATAAACCTCCTAGATTCCATAATTTCTTCAAGGTACAAGTCAGAGGGTTACTTGAAAAGTCAAAATGGAAAATTATGGCTTTTAGCATATGAAGTGATTTAACACCACTGGTATTGATGGGAATAGGGTTAGGTAAACAGAGGAAATTGTAGAATTCAAGCCTAAAACATATATGTAAATTTTTAAAAGGAAAGATTATGTAAAAATGTGGGTGTAGGAATATTATTGTCATAGCATTGTTTCCAGTACCTAAATCCCAAAAGAATGTAGCCACCTTTAAAAAAGGAAGTAACATTCAAATAATGGAAAAAAATCTTTGGATTTATGACTGTTGATGTTTATTCTTTTTTTTCTTTTAACAGCTCATTAACTTATAATGCAACACCTTTCTGAGTCTGCCTTGGTCTACACAGATATGAAGCTTATGGGAATATATGAAAAAAGGTCTTTCAAACTGTGGCAGCCAATTGTTTTTTCTTTCTTCATTTTCTTATGTTCACCAGAAAATGTGGCAGATGCCATTATTCCCTCTCTTTTCCAGCAGTGTAACAGAATGTCCAGTAATGAGTGAACAAGAAGGAAACGGCTAGTGAGTTGCTGCACCTTCAAATGAAAGGATTGCACAGTTGGATTTCAGGGCACTCGAAATACTAAATTGCAACCACTGAAAGAAAATTATGCATTGCTAGGAGTGTTTTTAAAGAGAAAAACTCTTTTCTGATCCTTCCCGATTATAGCAAAAGTTTCTTCTATTAAGAAGATTTCCATCATTCTATCAAAATTTACTAAGCAATAGTCAAGTATAAAAAGTTTTGATGGAGTTTTCAAGAAACTTAGGATATCATAGAATCATAGAATACCAAGTTGGAAGGACCTCAAAGATCATCTGGTCCAACCTTTCTTGGGAAAAGCATGGCCTAGGTGAGAAGACCCAGCACCATGTCCAGCTGAATCTTAAAAGTGTCCAACGTTGAGGAATCCACTACTCCCCAGAAAGTTTATTCCAATTCTCAATGTGAAAAATTTTCCTCATGTCCAACTGGAATCTCCCGAGGAGTAACTTGTACCCATTACCCCTCATCTTTTCCATGTGACTCCTTGTAAAAAAGGAGTCTCTATCTTCTTTAGAAAGCCACCCTTTTAATACGGGAACATGATCATAAAAAAATTGTCTCCTAAGCCACCATTTCTCAAGGCTGAACTAACCCAATTGTCTCAGCCTTTCCTCTTATGGCAGGACCCCTGTCCTTTGATCATCTCTGTGACCCTTCTCTGGATCCTCTCCAGCCTGTCCACGTTTTTTGCACAGTGGGGACCAAAACTGAACACACTATTCCAGCAAGTGCTGAGTAGAGTGGGATAATGACTTATCTCTGCTGGTGATGTCCTTGTTGATGCAACCAGGCATTTATTTGGCTTTCTTTGCTGCTGCAACACACTGTTCACTCATATTGAACTTGTTGTCCACTAGGACCCCCAGGTCCCTTTCCAGAGCTGCTTAACCAGCCAGGTAGATCCCAGCCTGTGCTGCATTCCTGGATTATGTTTTCCCAGGTGCAAGACCTTACACTTGTCCTTGCTGAACTTCATAAGGTTCTTGTTAGCCCACTCTTCCAGCCTATCCAGGTCTTTCTGAAGGCTCTCCCTTCCAAAGTGTCCACTTCCCCACTCAGTTTGCTGTTGTGAGAAATCTTCATCAGCGTACCCTTGATCCCATCATCCAGATCACTTATGAAGATAGTAAACAACATTAGGTCCAATATCGATCTCTGGGGGACCGCACTTGTGACAGGTTGCTGTGTTGAAAAAGAGCTATTTACCACCACTCTCTGGGTGTGGCCTGTCAGCCAGTTCCCCACCCATCACACAGACCACAATGCATCAGTTTCTCTAGGAGGAGGCTATTATATATACCAAATTAAAAAAAACCAAAAACCAAAAACCAAAACCAAAAAACCAAAAAACCAAACCTGTCATTTAAAGTACATAAATATATATTAACTTATGGATGCTTTTGTATACTGAATGCTTTCCAGTCAAAGAAGTGTAGATGAGATGATTTTTTTTTTTAACTCCATTTACTTGGTATCAGTTATATATACTTTCAATGCTGTTTTCACAGAGGAAGGTTTGGTTTTGTTTGCTTCTTTAAATTGAAAAATCCATTTCTATTTTCCTCCTGGGAAAGGTGGCTGGAGAGCACTAATCTTTGAGCACAGACAAATTATAGGAGAAGTAATAAAAACCAACAAAATAGTAAATGGTGTAGAGTATACCTCAAGCACTTCTTTTCACTCTTTCTCCTTTAGACATGGAGAAGGGGCAGCTAATAAAAATGAAATTGAATTGTGAATAAATGAAATTGAAATAGTGAAATAGTTTGGTATGGTTAGAAGAGATGACTAGACCTTTTCCTATACAGCTCTTTACTGCAGGTTTCCTTGCCGCATTCGCTGAAGCAAGTGGTTCTAGACACTTTTCACATAGGACATCAGGCTCTGGAAAATAGTTGGTTTGCATCCACTCTTGCTTTTCTGTTGGTCTGGTCTAAACCTGTTAATGCAATGTTTGTTTCTATGAAATTACACATGCAAAGTTTTCTCCTAATTATACCTCACTATTTCTTCTGCTCCTCCAAGCAGACCTACATTCTTTTAGGCAACTTCTATTGCACAGTTAAAGTAATATGTTAAGATCGTTTAAAGAGTTCAGGTAAAGTCACGCTGAGCTATTATCAGAGTCTCGATATATTTTGTCAGCTCTTTGGCAGAACTTGAAAAATTATTAAATTACTTTGAGAAATCTTTTGCTTTATGTGGTCTCAAGATCAATAGCAAATAAAAAAAGACATAGAATATTCCTATGCTGGAGTTGTAATTTAATGTACTGCTAACATCTGCTTTCTTTGTATGACCAGGCACACTCACACTTCTGTTTGTTCTTTATTACCAAAATTTTCAGGCCTTTATATGAACTATGTCTAACTGTCACAGTTAATAAAGAAATCCTGCATAAAACAACTCTCACACATGTAAATTTAATGCTCCCAGCTTCAACTCTTTTCACTAAAGGGCTATGAACATATTTCTCTCACCTTCCAGGTGAAGGTTTGAATCACTATACTCCAGGCTTATGTGAGAACAGATGCTCTCATGCACTCCTATTGTGATTCTTCCACTTTAATATTAAATATAATATTATCTTTCCATATTCAGTAGACCAGAAAGAGAGGGTGAATAAACAGAAACATGACCATATAGTTAGCGGTAGGGTACTTGCCTAGAAAAAAAAGTCTTTCTGTTACTCTCCCTGTTATAACGCATACTTAAATTTAAACTGTTTAGAATTTTACTGGCATTCCAAGAATAACCTGGATTTCTTAGGCAAACTCTTATAACAAGTCATGGGAATTATGGTTACAGGCCTTCCTCTCTGGTCCGCATAATGTGGAACTGTTTCAACAAGAAGGATGAAGACTGAAGAGTATCGTAAGGACCAGGGATTAAAGTATGAACTGGAGGAAATAATAAAAAATATCCACAAGACCATGAAGAAGGGAGAGATTCAAACCTCTAAACATCTTAATAATGGAAGTCTATGCTAAAGGCTAATCCACAGAGGAAGTGATGGTAAGAATGGAAAGGTTTGGGTTTTTTTTCTTGCTTTGCACAAACACAATCCAGAAACAACTTCTAAGGATGAGACTCAAGAAGTAAGTGAGAAAAGTGAGGACTGCTCAGTGTCTCGATTTCAGCATGCTTTAAATTAAGCTAAGCCGTCTCATAGTAGTCAAAGAGTTACATTTCTCAGGGTCCTTAATAGTAGAAACCTGAGAAACTTAGTGACCTTTTAACGTTAAGTGTGCAGCTGAGTTGGTTGTCATTTGACTAGTTGATAGTCATTTGACTACCTAAAATGTACATTAGGAAGAGCTAAATATAGGTCTGAGCACTTAAGATGAGCAAGGGCATGATGACAAAGACATGCCATGCCTTTGTCACTGTGTTTCAAGCTGGGCCAGCACGATGCTCTGGACCTCCAGGTACAGCACTGCCCCAGGCTCTCAGCCCCACTGGCCAGAGAGTGCGTTAATGCCAGCTGTGTTGCAATGGCACAGTTACACAGCTCCCAGCTTGGTGTCGTCTTGAACTCCATCGCAGCGGACATCAAAAGGCCTGGAGAGGTTTCATGGATCTAGCCCAAGTGACAAGAACACAGATACTGGCCATGATATTTCACTCTGAAGTCACAGGTGGGATAAAATGCAGCTCTGATCACCTCTGCCAAACCAAAAGCTTAAAATGAATTCAGACCGCAAGAAATAATTGCATTAAAAAACCCCAAGACCAAAGAAAAAGATCCTTGTGTTCTTTTCCAGTTGGTATGTTTGCCTCTCCACAAAGTGCCTTGTATTATGTCAGGGTCAGTCAGCTTGTGACTAAGCTCTCCAGCATCAACCAAACGCAAGCTGTTGCCTTGATTTGAGTCAGTTGACGTGGAGGTGAAGATTAAGCCAACCATTCAAAGGCTTCTCCGCTAACATCCTTAGCCTGCGTACAACCTTAACGTATGTGCAAAACAAGTGATCAGTATAGCAACAAATTCCTAAAGAATTGGAGAAGTAGCACCATACATTTAATATACATCTAGACAATAGCGTTAGTTTCTGAATTACAGCATACAAACAGGGGCATATACAGGTTAATTAGTAATAAAGTTGAACTATTAAAGTGGATCTCAGTTAATTCATAGGTTTTCAAAGTATTTTAGGCTAGATGGATTTTAGCCAGGGCTCCAAGCTTATGAAACAGAGATTCATGTCTAATAATGGCAAATGCCCTAAAGATATGAATATTTGTTACCCCAACATGCTGACCTTTTCCCAAAGAGGCAGAAATTTAATTATGTCCTTTGAAAAGCACAATTACAGAAAAAGTCAAAACCTGATTTATATATATTTAGTTTCTGCATTTTCCACAGATAAATAAGTAGGGAGAAAAAGAAACTGAATGAACATTGCCAGCTCTTTTGTTTTGTCTCGCATTATCTCGTAAGCCATGTAACAACAAAACTTCAGTTACAGTGAAGTCAAAACTCAGAAAGCTGCCTCGTTTCTCTGTGTGTGCGTGTGTGTGTGGTCTCAGCTCCGGTTGGCACTATTCTCTTCACTGGCAAGGTAAGTAACTGGACAGAGGGGTCAGTGACATATCCCAAGCGACAGAGCTAAGCATGTAGCTGCTGGTGCCAGATTCACTGCCAGCGGATACAACCACACTGCCACACTGGCAAGTCTTGCAGGAGCTCTTCTTTTAACAACAAAAATGCCAAATAAGAAGTTATTATGGTCAGGGATCAAAAAATTGAAATTTTGTGAGACTTTATTCAAAGATACATTTTTCATCTGTTTATCTATATGTGGAATTATCTGCATTAATTTTGTTTCTTGTACTAAGACTCCTCCAATGCCTAAGAACATGACACTGTGTAAATGTGCTAATTAAGTCAGTAATTGTCCATGGTTAAGGCATCTACATTAAAAAATAATAAAAAAGCCTTTTTGATTATAAATAGAAAACAAGCTGAATGAGGATTAGCTGACACACTTTCATCAAGCATGCTACTTTAAGAGTGATCTGAGCTCTGATCTGCTGTACTCTTGGATCTCTTGGGAACATATCTCCTGTAAGTTCATATCTTAATTTGCTCGGGTAGTATTTTTAGCAATTTGATGTCTTCCTCCCCCTCTTTCCCACCAATGAAATAAATCATATTGTGGTCATTAAGTAAACCCATTCATCCAGTTCCATTTGCTATAATTCTGCCTGCTACCGTGTAGCCTAGGGCTATTGATCAAGCATAGCATTCCCATCCAAGACTGTGTATGTGAGCATGTGTTTAATTAGAAACTCAATTTATTGTGATGACAGCATGGAAACTTTTACACACAGGAATTTCTAGCCCTATATCCAGCTCTTAAAAACATAGATGGCTTCTTTGATTGCAGACAGCTTATTGTATTTATAAAAAATATTTCCATAATTAAAATTAATTATGAAAAGCTAATTTTACATGAAAAATTGTCATTCAGCTATTTTTCATACATTTCCTCTAAGAGCTTTTAAGCCTCTTAAAGACAGAAACAAAAGTCATTTGAAACAGTGTATGTCTCTGCAACGTTGGAGTGTCACAGACTCACAGGGACTGGAAAGCACCTCCAACCTGCTGCTCAGTGCAGTGTCACCTACAGAAGGATGCTCAGGACCATGTCTAGTTGGCTTCTTAGTATCTCCAAGAATGGAGACTCCACAGCTTCTGTGGGCAACTTGTGACAGAGCTCAACCACCCTCACAACAACAAAGGGTTTTCTTATGCTTAAATGGGATTTCCTGTATTTCAGTTTGTGCCCATTGCCTCTTGACCTGTCACTAAGTGCCACTGAGAAGAGTCTGACTCTGGTTTCTTTACTTCCCCAATGAGGTGTTTAAGTGCATTGGTATCTCAGGGGTCCGGGATTCCTGAGGGAAAATCTTACCAGTAAAGATTGAGGTGAAGAAGGCACTGAGCACCTCAGCATTTTCCATGTCTCCTGTCAGCAGGTCTCCTGCAGATCCACGTTTTCCCCGTCTTTGTTTTGCTCTTGAAATATCTGTAGATGTCCCTATTGTTGCCCTTCACACGCCTTGCCAGGTCCAACTCCTGTCCGGCTTTGGATTTCCTAACCGCATCTCTGCACACCTGGACAGTTTCTCTATATTTGTCCCGGGTTACCTGACCCGGCTTCCATGCTCGTACACTTTTTATGTTTGGGTTTAGTCAGAAGCTTCTTATCCCTCCATGCAGTACTCCTGCCACCTTTGCCAGGCGTGAAGAGAGCCAAAGGGACAGAGTGCCTGGCTGGTATCATGATTTCAGAGCAGAAGCATGTTGTCATTTCCGCCTGAAGCACTGAAGGCTGTCACAATTACTTATTTTGGGCACTCCAAGCCACATAACTATTATTTTTCCTCACAGGAAACCATCTCCTAGAGACTGTAAAGCCCAACACTCAGCACTCCTGTGGCAGGGACCTCTCCTCTGAGGACACACAGCAGCAGACTCCCAGGTTTTTGATGGAGGTCACCATGCCTTCCTCTCAACCTTACTGGCTGCAGGATGAGCTCCCAGCAGCTGTGCTCACAAGAGATCCCCACCTCACCTGCCTGCGTGGGAGGGAGATGGATCCAGGGCACAGTCTGAGGTCACTACCAGCTGATCAGGTGCGGTATAGATATGAGCTGAATGTCATAGTGAGCAAAGGCTAAGTGAAAAAAACAAAGGTGATAGAAGGCGCTGCGAGGGTGGCTTGACTAATTCTGTAAAGAGCACTGGTTTGTCATTGGGTTACTTAAAACCTTAGAAAATTCACATTCAAGGAACACAGAATTTTCCTCATTTCTTGGTCATAACACTGCAATCCCAAGATCTATTGCACAGCTAACACTTAGATTACAAAATGCAAACTCAGTTTCCATAATTTTCATCTGGATTATCAGAATTAAATTGCATCATAAACCACCTCCCTTACTCTCCTTCAGATAAGACATTTCTCTGACTCTCCCTCATTCACTTCAAATTATGCAGACTTTACTGGTTGGCTGTATTTCCTAGTTTTTCCTCCTAAAACCAGCAATTTTTTAAAATATTTGTGTATAGAATATGACCATGCTTACTGCCGGAACAGAAACGTCTCACTCTCCTCTTACAAGGCTTCAGCTTCTCCTAAGACTAAAGAAAAATCTGTGGTGGGTATGCTTTGATTTGATCATTACCAAGACCTACCTGCCAAGATGATAACACAATTATCCAACGCAGTACACACTCTTCTAATTTATTACTGATTATGGATGAGCAGACAGTACGTAGTAATAGCATTTGCTTGACCTTTCCTATTGTTCCTTTTTCAGTGTGAAGACATTTCACAACCTCTTTATGTTCACTAAAAGGTTACTTCTTCTAAAGCTATTGTTAATAAGCTGATTATTAGGTTTATGGTACTTTTCTAGCTAATCTCACAAATGCTGAAGGTTTTCATTTTCCTGAAAATGAATAAGCTTGGGGATGGCTTTTGTTTTGTTGTTTGTTTTGGGTTTTTTTTAGCTAAGTAATAAAATTTTCAAGGCACTTCCTTTACCTATTACCTGTAATGAACCTTGCAGTTTGCAGTAAACCCACTAAAATTGTGTACTCTTTCTTTCCAACATAGACAGTGTTGCATAAACCAACACTTCATTTCCAGTAACCATTAGGTGCTCTCCAAGAAGTTGACATAGAAAAAAGCACATATAACTTAAAGGTTTGTCATCTTCCCAAGCAATATTTACCCTATTTTGGAAATAATTAGAAATCGTACCAATTCATCCACATCCTAAATTTTGTATCTGGACACTGCATCTTATTATACTGTGTGCAGCTTCAAACAAGGAAAAAGAAAACAAAACAGAGTCTGACTTTTAAAATTTCCTGTTGTGTGCCACTTTATGTCCAGCACTAATAAAGCAACTTAGACATGGCAAAGACATGAGAAGCACTCTGAAATAATTTGACAATACTATTTGTCATCTCAGAACCCTGAAAAATCCATGTTTTATAAATATTTAAACATCTTTTTGCCAACATAGGTCAAAAAAATCATGCATGCAAAGCTTTGCCACCAACTGAAATGTTAAAATATCCTTCTTTAGACACAGAAAGACAGTCTTCTACTACTAAACGGATTGTGTCTGATATCCGTGCATTAGCTTGATGTTCAATATTTCCCTAAATGCATTGCAGCTTCTGAGTTGTTTGAGCTTTTTTAGGAACATATTGGAAAATACTTAAACCTCTAATGTTTTCTCTCTTGTGTTTGCTGCCACAAATAAATGGATTATCTTCTCCTTCCCTTTTGGGGGAGAAAGTTATCGTTACTACACGTATCATTGTTTTGTGTTTTTCACCTCCAGCTTCCTAAAAACGTCTACACAAAACGGTGCACAGAGATGCGTATCCCCTCACTGGGATAGACACCGTAGAGTGCGGCTCCAGCAGTACGATGACGCTGTAAAGAATCAGTCCTTCTTTACGGTAGTTTGTAGTATTGCAAGGAATACTACAAACCCTTTTGTAGTAACAGTAAACCCTTTTTGTACCCTACCAAAAGTAAAAAACAAAACAAAAAGTAAATCTTTTTTGCACCCTACCAAAAATGGTTGTACCAAAGGGGTTACCAGGAACAGGACTCCAGGTTCTCGAAAAGAAAAAAGTTAAATTTCTCTTGTATTTGTTATTTTCTTACTTGTTTTACTTTTTTTTTTTTTTTGCCACATCCTTCATCCACAGGGGTGGCTCCATCACAGGAATATTTCCCCCACTAGTCAACCCTCCAGGGCAGGCAACATAAACTAATTTTTTTTCTATTTTATTCTTCAAATCCTCTTTTCTACATTTCTCCTCTTTCTTCCAGTGACATTTTATCTGTGCCAAAGACTTTGACATCATGTGATTTTTGACTTCTGTGCTGTTACTTGCAATTAACTTAACAACTTATCACTCA
The DNA here is from genome assembly GCA_009769605.1 of Bucorvus abyssinicus. NCBI lineage: Eukaryota > Metazoa > Chordata > Aves > Bucerotiformes > Bucorvidae > Bucorvus > Bucorvus abyssinicus. The sequence continues at coordinate 10,319,096 of CM020030.1, forward strand.
TCCACAGAGGCTTTAAATAATTTATATTTCAGGTTTTACTTTGCAGTATATCCTCCCAATCTTTTTGCAAATTATTCTTCCTTTTTTTTTTTTGTCCTCAGCTCTTTGCTCATAAACACTGCAAATCTATTTTACTTAACACATTTCTGATTGTATTAAATTGGACAATTTGCATGTTAATACACCTGTATTTGTATCCAAAATCCATCCCTAATGATCATGGTACTTACCATATCCATTTCACTTAATAAAATTCAGTCTGAAGTTTTTCCTTGCTGAGTTGCCTGTAACACATACTGATAGAAAAATGAGTTCTACATAAAACTCTAGTCCTCCTTATTAATGATTGAATAAATTATACAAATTAAAATTCCCTAGATATCATTACAGTCACTAATCTCATGCTCTCAGCTATCTCTGAGTGTGCTTCCCTACCCTGAACCACAGGTGGTAAACACTTTTCCTTCCCCCCTCAATAGCTCAATTTAAACAGACTCCGTATTTCCACATTTCCCTTCCTTTTTAATAATCCTCATCAGAAGTTGAAAAGCGTTATTAACTCACAGTGCCACCTTCTCTTATTCCTCTTATCAAATATTCTGATGAAGGGAGTGCCCTCCAGATTCCTAACCTAATCACAGACATCACACTCTACACAAACAAGAATTGACACAGGTTTACCCAAAGTTTTGTAAATAGTATTAATAAAATAAAAATGAAGTCTTAAAACTGCTGTTAATAGAAAGACTATCAAGATGTTGTACAGACTTTATGTGCCAGTATGTTTCTGGGTGTAGAGCCTAGGAACCTCAGGAATCAACCTGTAGTCAACAGTGTTAAGCACCTCAGAAAATGTTTAACTTGTCCACCCAGCAACTCTGCAAAGCTGTTGCAACAGCATTGTTAATGCTGTGTTTCAGTATCTACTTTTTGTGTTCTGTGGAAAGCCATGTATCTTCCTCACACCATTCAGTTGCAAGACTGTTTAAATGAGAACTTTAATAATAAATTTTTTTTTCTGAATGCCATACAAAGAAAAAGTACCCGTCCATCCCCTCCCCCATACCCCCCATCCTTCTGTGAACAGATTTAAAATCAATACTTTTAACTCGTTGTTGTTTTAATAAAGAACAGCACAATTAGCCTTGTCTTTCTCCCAGATCATCCATCAGCCTTTCCAGAACCAACAGGGCAAAGATTTGGGGCTTCAGAAAGGGAGATTTTCTTTCTTCTAAGACTCTGTTTAAAACCCTCAGTTCCTTTAGCAGATTCATTGCTATAAGCATAATAAAGAGACTATAAAACTGAATAAAAATATCAGCAAGCTACAGCAGTGTTGGAGACTGACTTCCTTTAGATTTGCACTCTGTCATCAAAATTGCTTTTGCTGCTTCCTCTCCTCTCTGCCACATAGCTGCATTGCCCCACTGCTTTTCCTCACATCCTTGGCAGGATGAACTGGGTGAATGAGGTGCAGCATGCTGATGATTACTTGTTCACGCACAGCTATGGACAGACAGACACGTTACCCAGACTTTTCCTCAGCTAGAGGTACTAATTTGAGTATCTCTCCCATAACAGGTTTCAGTTGCCATGAAACTTGTAGAACTGAAATAATCTTGGAAAACCTCTGTCTGTCTAACCCATTTAGTTAAAACCAATCCATGGGTACAAACGTTAACAGAAAACAGAAAGGATGCAGCCGACAGCATGCAAACACAAATTTCCTTTTTATTTAGGAGGCTAGGATAAAAAGTAGGAAAGCGAATTATCCGTGCCCAATCTACACTTTATTGTGTGCCTCAGAGGGAACACCATGCCCATGAAGTGAGTTTTTCACATTCCTTCTCTAAATTTAGTAGTGTCAAATGAAATCATGGGTATGTTCTGATTACTTGCCTTCCAGTAAGAGTACTTCCTTACTGCTTCCCTCATATGCAATAAAATCTCTATTTCTTAGTACAAAAGACTTAACTGTGTGACCACTCCTCATGAACCTGACCAATACTAATGCACCTTTAAGTATGGAAAATGAAAAGTAAGTATCAAAAGCAGGCATTTCTTCTCCTCGTTCATAGAAAATGTATTTCCTTTTTTTTCTGCCAAATAGCAGAACAGAGGTTTACAGATTGTAAACTTTAAAAAGAAGCTAGATTTCTGCCTGTCTGAGGATGACTAGAAACTTCAGGATGCACAAACAAAAAAATGAGTATCTGGAGAAGAGCACTTTTCAGGCTTACGCCTGCACATTGTCTGAAGTTACACAACCTGCCCAGATGCTCTACAGGAGTATACTAGAAATATAGATGGCTATCCTAAAATTAATAATACAGATTAGAGCGTGTATAGAATAGCCCATAGTCTGTTACAGAGGTTCCTCCCTCCCCCGAGCTGCAACACAGTATAACATAATAATCTATTTTAAACCTATACATCAATGAAATTTATCTACAAGGTGTATGTGCTCAGCTATGCAACTCAGCAGCAAGCAATGAATCAAGAACACCAGAAAAATTAATGTGAGAAAGTACTTTTTCTCATCTATTTTGCCAGTCCTGTAGCATTCAGCAGGTCAGACATTTGCACAGCTATAAAACAGCGTTTATCTGAAAGTCAACCTCTTCACAGGTTTCTCATACTCACCTCGAAAGTTGTCCTCCTGCTCTGTCCACTGAGCCACATGGACAGTTTGCAGAGCAAGTGGTCTCATAGCATCGCTTGTTTGCCTTGGTTTGTCAGTGGGAGGCGGAAGAGCTGCACATCTTGCTCTAGGTGAATATATACAAGTTTATATTTCAGTAAGAAAGGCATTTGGAAGCCTGTAAATAAGGAGAATTTTACCTCAGTCTGATATTACATTGACTGGCATAAGAATGTGATTCCTCCTCTTAGCTTATCCTCTCTTAAGCTATTAAAGGGAAAAATGCACAGAAAAAAGATACCTTTCATTTCTTCCAGAACAATTTAAAACCTTTTCTTCTTTTTTTTTTTTCCCTGTGACAGACTACGTACATGACAAAAAGCCTCTCAACTATCATTTCTTCCTTTCCCTGATACAACTGCATCATTTCTTTCAAGGCTATATTTGGGAAGATATTAAGTATTAGTCTTTTTTTATTATTATTATTTTAAGGATAGCAAAGTCTAGAAATATAATCAGAATAGTGTACCGAGACAAGAATACAAAATCACTTTCTGTACCCTATATTCATTACCAGTCCCATGACCTCATCTCTTCTTTAGCATCTTTTCTTTTTATTTCTTCTTGACAAATCCCCTTTTATTCTCTTTCCCCCCGTAAAATTACACAGAATCACAGAATCATCTGGTTAGAAGAGACTTTTAAGATCATCGAGTCCAACCGTTCACCCTGCACTGCCAGGGTCCCTAAACCATGTCCCTCAGTGCCACATCTGACCGATGTATACTCATGACTTTATAACAATTTCTGAACTACATTTTCTTCACTCTGAACTAATTTAAAGTCAGAAGGATCTTATTCTGAAGTGCTTTCTGCACCCATAAGAATTAGAAACTTCTTTTTCTCCCTAAAATAGATGCTGAAATTTTGTCACAGTCATAGGCCTTCCACTCATCAGAACTTTAAGAGAAACAAAACTGTTGCAAAACTTATGGTAAGACAGAGTGAGCAGTGCAACCGTTCCTCCTAGGGAAACAATAAAAAAAAAGGGAAATAACCACAACAGAAAAGCACAGCTTGAAGAAATTGGCCAAATCAGTCCCAGGCTCTTTTACTGATGTCTCAGAAGCATCCCTTCTGTGAAACAACTGTCTAGCATGCACATGGTCCTTGACTGACCACACATTTTCTTTCTGGAATATCAATTATTTGGATTAGTATATTAACTGTATATTTTGTGTCAGTGCTCAGAAAAAATGTACACCTATGTATTTACGTACTATCATTGTTTCATTGTGTGAAAAATGTATTGTTTGAACTCATTCAAATTACCAGTATCAATAAATCATATCATGAAAGACATTTGATACATCATTTCTGTCAGTAAGCCATAGGGGAAAAGGTGAAACAAAGTGCTTCATGCATATGTTTTAGGGACATTTTGTTCTTGCTCTTCATTGTCTCACTTTTCCCGACCCCAGTCAGAAACTCAGCAAACGAGGGCAGACTTGTTTAGCACCCTCCAAATGTGCTGAAACGAGTTTAGTCACAGCCCACACAGAATGCTATTTCTGTTTACTGCAGTCCAAATCTGCTCTACCAGTGAGAATCAGGGATCAAAGATCAGTCAGCAAGCAGCAGATTTTTTATTTCCAAATCTTGCTTATGGAAGAAGGCAAAAAATTTGTCACTTATCAGGCTTTACATGAAATACATGTAAGCATCATGAAAGTGAATTTTGCGTGAAATACAGATAAGGATCATAAAATGGGTTCAATCAAACAGCACAATATATTAATCACAAAAATGCAACAACACATTTTGGCAGCAATGTCATTGTCCAGCTTATTCTGCAGAATATTTTCTCAATTCAAAATCACATCAATTGTTTGCTTTTAGATTATATTATTAAAAATACTATTTCCATTAAATAGGCTATCTAAAATGTTTTAAGACATGTTTATGGCATATCTGATGATATAATAAAGTTCTTTTAGTTCCTATAAATATTCTTAAAGGGGTGTTTTCTGCAGGTTTTTCTTTTTTCCATGCCAGGTCACATATTGATATATGATGTCATTAGCAGGCCATCTTTAGCACAGTTTCTCCACCACATGCATATATTTTTAATGATTGTTTTCTTGTCAGAATGAGTGAGATTTTACTGGTTGCGATACTGAAAGCAGCAGGCAGTTGATAAAGTGCTCCATGGATCTGTCCTTCCATTCATCAATTTCTTGCAGGTGTACAGTTTTGGTTTTAAAGACTATAATTCTATGTCACATGAGATGTATGTAGGCTTAGGGGGTCTATTCAATAAGCCACACATTCTGTAGGTGGCTCTTGATATTACTATACGCTTGGAGTGCCTTCGCTCTTTTCAGCTCAACATACTGCTTCATTTTTTTCACATTTTTCTAGGATCTCATGGTCATAATTAGAAAAAAACCAGGGGAAAAAAAAAAACCAACGCAGAAGCAGAGGGGTAGGGTCCTTTTTCCCTACAATAAAAATTGTATTTTTCAATCCTACACATGCACAGTGTGCAACTCCTACTTAAGGTTGCAGCTTTTGTGCCCACTTACTTTCTGTCTCTTTATCCTAATTAGGTCAGAGTAAATGTTATATTCCCCTGTGAGTACCAGAGAAGAAAGCATTTTTGAGGAAAGAAAAAAGGAGATGGAAAGAGGGAATCAAGAAAGAGTAGAGACCAGATGGAGTTTTCCTGGATCCTAGGGGATTTCCCCAATTTGAGAACAGCCAGTTTAGAAACAACCTTAAAACTCTACCTAAAAGAAGGTGCAAGTGCAGCATCAAGTACTAGTTAAGATCTTTTTGTAATAACCCTGCTTATTCTTCTATGCATCTGATATTATGAGGACATGATTAGCTGAAAGGTGCTATGGATTATTATTTTGGAACAGCAAAAATTTACACACCCATTTAAACTTCAGCTCCCTGTCTTGACAGATAGCTTTATACATTTGCTCATCTTTTCTGTCTTCAGGCTAGATTGTCTCTCAAACGTATGACTACAGCTCACAACTAATTGCATTAATGGGTTGGATCCGTTTCTATACTGCCCAATACACTTGTGAAACAAGCTGTCACAGAAGCAGTGTAGTTACGTTAATGCAGAGCTCTGCTAAGGTGAATGCCTTTAAGTCAAGTATTTATTTTTTTAGGGACTAACATAAAGACATCAGAAATAGAAAATCTATCACTTATTCATATGCTCTGTTATACTTGTTAATCACCTTTGCATCACAACTCTGTAATTTCTTACATGAATTCATGCAGCTATAGTTTGCACATACTGGCTCTGTTTTTTCTCCATTGTATTACAAAGCAGTTAGTACCTAGACAATTTTCCACTGGGAGACATTATCAATATAATCAAAGTAACCTCTCAGTCTGCTTTTCCATGAATTAAACAAGTTGTGTTCTATATGTCTCTCTTAAAATACATGGCATTTTTTACTCAGTGCTTTCATTTCTCTTCTTCCTCTACACATTCCCTAACTTTTTAATATGACACTCTTGTTGGACCAAACCTGTGGTAGATAGAATCAAGCTAATATTCTTCAGCTATGGGGGTAAAACTCAGTCCTTTCTCACGCTTGTAGTTCCTTGTGCAACTGATACAACCTTAACCACTTCTTGCCACTGGATAGCTTTGGGAGCTCATGCTGAGCTTCTTTGCAAATCCTGCCCCTTCTGAATCGCTAGTCATTAACAAGCGGTTCTGAAAGGGAGAGTGTATACTTCAAGCAAATATTTTAGCACTATCAAACACTTCTCAAAACACCTTTATGTTAACTAAAATTATCTTTTTGTTTCATCTAATCCACTGATTAATCTTAGGTAAATAACCTATGTCAATAAAACATGTTAATACAATTAATGGACATGTAAAGTGGCACGACAAGTTGAAAAAATGAGAATGGGCTAGATGCTTGTACAGTCTGAGTGATTTATAGGCCCAGATATCTTTCAGTAATATCACTGCTAAAATGTTTTGAGGTTTAAATTGAAATATATTGGATAAAACATTAATTTAAAGAAAATTTAGTGTAGGAGCTGGATTTTACACTAGCCCAGATTCAAGAAATGTATCTTCCAGTGCAAAACCAAACTAGGCGTGCCTTTGTTCTGCTCATGAAGAAACAGACTGCTCATCTTACCTAAAATCTCAGTTTGTACCTGGCTTCTCCTACAGTTTAAATTGTATCATTGAAAGCATCTACTCCACTGCAAAATTCTTGGTCCCCGTGTGCAATGGTAGAGACAGATGCATGCCTGCCTCACTATGGACCGTGTCTATCTTGGGTAGAAGGTCCCCGTTCACACTGAAAAGGATTATTGTGCCTTGCAGGGTTTACTTAAAACACTTTGAGTGCATCATGAGGATACAAAGGAGTAGGTAAGGAAGCAAAGACTGCAGGAATCACATTGGAGGTGTGGAGAGAACTGGGGGAGTCCAACCTGCTGCAGTTGCATCCTGGCAACCAAGAACCAGGCAGCTGGTCTATTACTCCAGTAGAAAATACAACAAATGACTGTCAAGACGAGACAGGGAGGGCTCACTCACCAATTATGGTAATGGGCAAAAGACAGACTCGACCTGGGGAAACAAAATTGATTTAATTTAAACAACAAAACAGCTACCAAATCACCAATTGAATCAGAGCAGGACAGTGAGAGAAACAAGATATTAAATACATCTTCCCCCCCACCCCTCCCTTCTTCCTGGGCCCTGCTTTGGTACCTTCTTCCCCTGACACGGCACACGCTGGGCCAGATGATGGGGTCATGGTCAGTCCCAGTTTGCTCCATGCTGCTTTGGCCGCTCACTCTTCTTCAAGGGAAACACTGTTCACAGTCCCACCTTGTGGCAATGTGCCTTCCCTCCCACAGGACCCAGTCCTCCATGAAATCCTATAGCTACCGTGGGGGTCTTCCACTGGCAGAGGTTCTCCCAGCGGTGAATCGCACCAGTCAAATCCTCCTCAGAGTCACAGCCTTTTTCAGAATCAACTGCCTGCTCCAGCATGGGCCTCTCCATGACTCTCTGCTCTAGCATGGGCTGCTTCATGGGCTGCAAACCAACCATTTATTCACTGGTCATCTCTGATGACTGCAAGGACTCAGCCTGCCATCTTGCCACGGGTCCAAGAGAAATGGCTGCTCTGGCACGTGTGCCCAACCTCTTCCTCACTACCCTGGGTGACCGCGTGGTAGTCTTCATCATGGCTGTCTCTCTCTCTAACCTACTCCATCTAAAACAAAAGAGAGTTCCCAAATCAAAGGCTGTTGCCAAACAGGTTTCCCCTCTTAAATATTTATTCACCGAGGCACAGCCTTGGCCAGAGGTGGGGCCAAATTGGAACCAGGGGAGCTTTTTCAAGAAGCTTCTTACAGGGGCCATACCTGCAGCCCCATCCCTGGCTACCGAAACCGCACCAAACACTAACCCAACACTCATCCATACGGTATGGGGGTGGCTTTAGAACAATTTCCCAGAGTTGCATCACATTTTCCTCTCAAAAGGAGTGAGATGATTTGCTGTGAAAGACAGCTCAGGAGTGAACTGCCTCACATTGCGCATTATAGGGAGACGAGGAGCCAGGAATCAGGATCTGAGTTATCTCCTGGTGTAGATTTAAAAGATTAATCTTCTAAGCGTCCTAGGGAATATCTACTGTGCTTTAAGGGGGAAAAAAAAAAAAGGGAAGAAGAAACATTATAGAACAAATGTGAACAATGGTCCCCCAATCTCTGCAAGTTTAATCATTATCTCATATCCTTATTTTGCTTCGGCCCTCACCAACAAACTGCTCAGATCAAGCCTGCCATATTCTTGAGGACTTTAGACTTTCAGTGCCTCTTGCTTTCAGACATAGGGATTGGTCTCTGGTCTTTTTTAAAAATTTGGCAGGGTAGACATATCTCATTTAGTCTGGGTGAATTCAAGCCTATGGATTTTATAGTGGTAACAAAATGACTTCAGTTCTTACGGTGATGTTTAGTAGAGGCCACAGGTACATGGAAAACTTTCTGTTTTCCTTTGGTATACAGACTTTTGCAGTGAAGCAGCAATTAATGAAAAAACAATAACCTTATTCTCTTAAATTATTTGAGAAAGCAAATTATAGCATTTACAGTCATATGATTGCGTGCCTATATTCTTTGTAAACTTTCTCAGTGAATGTCATATCTCAGAAGAAACATGAAACTTTATGTTATAAACCCATCATTAGCTCATCATCTGGGCAAAAGTATAAATGCATTTTTTCTTTGGCATAATGAGACAAAAAGGTCATCTTGCTGCCAGCAAAGACTGGTTTATTGCAAGATGTGGGTAAACATAGTTTAATCAGATTTTTGTCAGTGAAGACCCTCTCTTCTCTTAGCTAGGTACTGATAAGTCAGACGCTGTACTGGAAGAGACAGGCAAAATATAACTTATGCATATTTTAACTCACAACTGGGTATAGCAGAAACATGAAATCTGTATAGACTAGTCTCCATTAGCTTTCAAAAAAACCAATTAAATTAGAACAGTATGTAGTTAAATATAACTAAAAAATTTTTCAGCCAGACAACAAAGTCAGTGAAACGCATTGAGGTTCAGTCTTCTAAAAGTCTAACTCACTTTCGTAAAAGTACCTTAATTTCTTAAAAATCACCTAGGTACTTTTGGAAATTTCAGCCAAAAGAAATATTTTCATGTTCTAGAATAACTCTTCATAAACTTCAGCAGGAAAATGAGCATACTTTTTTTCTGGTATATTTCAAAATAAGAAGAAATAGCAAAATAAAGAAATAAGTCATAGCCCTATCTGTTGCAATGCACATATAGTATGAAACATCTATGCAATATAGTGAGATGCTTGGAATATCTGTTTAATTGTTATCACAGAGATACATTGCACCCATTCAATACAGAAATTGTGTAATAATAATCCAGTAGGGAGAGCTAGAGCATAATACTTGTGCCAAGCACTTAATGGCAAAGATTCAGACTGCGTAATGAATTAGAGAAGACATTGCTGTTATGATATGCATTTCTGAAGGACCTCCCCAAAATGCCTAAGCTCTCTTATTTCCATTTTGGCTTGCATTGGTTGCCTCTAGGAAAGAAATTGAACTATATTCCCTTCAAAATGAATCTGCTAACTTGCAAGCCACTCACTTTGCAGCTGCCTTAAGAGACACACAAATATATCCTTCTACAACTGGTTGTCCACCCTGTGCTGAATTCATCTTCTATCACAGCCCAAAGACTATGACACTGTGGATGCAATACAATGTCCAGAACAGTGACAACAAGCTAAGTCAGTACCCTTTGGTATGTAATACTGGCCCCATTTTTCTAAATTTGAACTTCGCAATAAAATTTTAATGTCGTCCAATGACTATGCATCCATTGCTTGGATATAGAGGTAAATCAGTCTTAATCATCATGTTCCTAGATGGTTTCGTGTCAGTAGAGTGTATATATTTGAATTTTCCAATAAATAGAATGTTATTTGAAACTTCATTAAACCAAGACATATTGTATAAAAATATCGTAGTTCATTATTTGCCCTTATTTGGGTGGATTTTATGTCCCTCTCCATTTTCTACAGCTATAACGATGGCAACTCTGCATGAGGTAGCTAGATGGAGAGATAGATACCTGTAGAATGGATAAGACTGTACAGACCAGGATTCTCCAATCCAGGGCAGTGCCTGCAGGTGCTTCATACTGCTATTCCCCTTTCTGCTTTTCTCCCTCCCCTCCCCCACGATTGAAAATCATATATCTGCAAGGTATTAACATATCTTCCAAATCTTTTAATCTCTTTTTGCATAGCTGTCTAAGACATACGGTCCAGCTATAGCTATAAGACCTGCTTCATGAAGAAATACATTTTTCCTGAGTTCTTGTGAGTGCCAGTTGGAATCTGTTACAGTGCAGAGCAGAAATTCATGTGCAGAACTGTGTTACAGAGCGCTGAGAGGCAGAACATAACCACTACACAAAGGAAATCTCCAGCAAACGCCTTGGCTCCGAATGATTGCTGAGCAGCCTGTGCTAATAACAGCAGGAAAATTGCTGAGTAGAGAATGAAACAATTAAAAGCTGTACTGGGTTTGGCGCATTCCTGAGACACAGAGGGCAACTGAAGCAATTTAATAATGCTGCACTCTACATTTGTCAACACTAAAAATATCTACTCACAAAATGTATTTCTGTCTAATAATAACCAGTTCTAAGACACCCAGATATTGTCAGATTTTTGTGCATAAAATTGTAGCATAGACATTTGGGCAATAATGAACATCACATAATAGTTATCTAGAAAGTAGAGTGATGTTTATCTGGAAAGTGTATTGATCTAGGGAGTTATCCAGAAGGTAGAGAGGATATAGTGGTCTGCTAACGCTTGGAAAAAATGATCAATGGTCAGAGATCCAATTCCGCAACGCTGAGTTGTGTTTGATAAGGGTTTTAATGTGATAGAAGGAAAATATTAAAGAGGAACTTGAGAAAGGAGGGTCTAATTAAACATGCACTCTACATGAAATATTTTGACAGCAATAAAAACTACACTATCTGGGGGTACCATCAGTCTTTCCATCACAATATTGTCTTTCTCCAAAAATATAACCAAATCCTCTGCTAATAAAAAAATTAGTATTGTACACACCAAATAAAAACACAATTTCAGAATAGCTTTTGCATTAAAGACACAATTATTCCAGACAGAAATATATGCAGTGTACAGTGATGTAGAGATGCATCTGAGCACTATTACTCTTGATGGAAGGGTGGAAATGGTGTTCAAGTAACAAAGCACTTGCCAAATAGGGACATGAAAGTGGAGTCAGATTCATATTTTTCACTATAATATAAAGAAATAGAACCAGCATAACAGATGCTATTCTCTGCTAACATATATTTCAGGAGAAAACCGAAAAGAACACGTCTGCACCGTTGGAAACTGGTGTCAGAGTCATTTGGGGCTAGATAACAACATGAGAGATGAAACACTTGCTGTAATCTGTGATTCAGAGAGCTGCTATTACTTTGGGAAGGCTGTGTTATCGTGCGCGATGAGGAGAGATGGCAACTGCAGCTGTGCTGTCATAACAAGGTTAACCCCACAGTCATGGAAAGTTGTCAATCTAAAAGGAGATGTATTATGGAGGACCAAGCTTGACTTTCCCTGCCTCTCTGGGGGAGGGAAACTGTCCGAGAAGGTCTTGGTGAGAATATTGCTACCATTGGCTGAGCCAGTTGATGGAGTTTATGTCCATTTGGGTTGATAAAATTGCAACAAATGGATTTACTGTTTCACAGCAGCAGTGCTGCTGAAATTTTAAAGGATAAAGACAGATTAACACAAGAGGATTATGCTTGTTAATTGATATTACCAGTACATTTGACTGGAAAATGAGGGTGTCATGATCTGAATGTTGAGATGACTCTTTACAGAGTTGGACCTGGTGCTACGGCACAGCAGCTCATGGGTGAGAATTTGCTCAGCGGTATGTCAAACAGACTACTTGGGGCTTAAGAACACCTCAACAGCTGAGACTCCTTGTACTCTGGAGGGTTGCGGCTGTGATGCAGCTTGTCAGGCCCCTAACTGCCTCCTTCCCTTTCCTCCACACCTCTGCTCCTGTTGGTAACACCCAAGTTCAAGTGAAGGTGATGAACATACCGCCCCGCCCCTTCTAATATTTGTCTTAGCACCTTTCATCCGAAATGAAAAATATACCTTTGCCAATGTATCTTTGGAAACTACGCAGCTTTGAGAGATCACATAGGAAATCAGACTGGCTTTAACTTGTAATGAAAACTGGTTAAAATTTATGCTGTTCTTCATTTTTATTATTTATTACAGTCCCTGCCCGAGTATATTGATTTTGTGCCAACCTCTGTTCCTGTCACAGTTTTTGTCACACAAATGAGGTTCCAGAAATGTAATGCCTATATTTTATGAAATACAGTCCTATGCCATTTCAGGATGACCTTTTCAGTATTCTGCATTCTGATGGGTTGGAAGTTTCTGAAGCAGGGACTTATTTCCATCTACTCCTTACACCCTCAACACTTATGTTTTAAAAGGAATTTAAACAGAGGTTGATATATCAATTTCTTCTGTTTGTATTGGCATGAGGAGTTTATAATCTCAGGATGAACTCAGGACAGCTCGCTCTGCACCGTACATGCCACCACGCAGCCTCTGTGTTGGAATGAAGTTCTGATTACAGTATTATTTTTAGTATTAGAATATATTAAACTGATGGGACAGTTTTGCTTTTGTGTCCAAGCAATTCCGAATGTAGATTTGAAACAGCACTACGAAAATCACTCATGAAATAACAGTTTAACCAAATCAGTAGCCCTCAGCTATAAGCGTCTGAGCAAGAAGGAGCAGAGCCCACAAAAACTTAGAGTCGTCCTAGTGTCATCATAGGGTGGTTGAACAAGATGCAGGGAAGAACTGAGCTAAGTAGGTCCTAGAGTGGTAGAGTGAGTCTTTAGAGTGTCTGCATGTCAGGCATCTTCTGTTTGCAGTATCACAATTGCAGAATACGAATACCATAAACAGTAATTTCTTATAATTCCTTATTAACTTTTCCAGCAGTAACATAAGAAAAAGGCACAGTGAAACTTTCTTTAAAAAGCATACCTGATTGTTGCTTTTTTCCCTTCATGTTCAACAGGGTAAGAGTATCTCGGATGTTTTGTGAAGGTATTTGTTCCAGTCAATCACCTCCTATCACACAGATCACAGGGCCTGATGACTCTTGATTTCTTTTATAACATTAGTATGTGGCATTTTCCCCACTATACATTAAATTACTTTTGAACTCAATATTTTAGAATACTCAACAAAAGACTGAAATTATGTATCCTGACAAGATAATCCAATGTGTAGGATATTTAACCAGAATTCAGGAAACTGAGAATATTTGTTGGTCCCTACTATGGCTCTCAGTAATCCTCTGAGCCCCTGAGCCCATGCTCGGAGCCTCTGCTGCCCTGCTGGCACTTTCCATCCATCTATTTAGATCAGTGGTTCCCAGAAGCAAGAGCTCAGAGGGAGCTGACAGCTAGCCAGATCTCAACACCGCAGGGCATATGTAGTGACTATGACTCATCTGTGACAGATCATTCAGTCTTTGCATGGACTGTGGAGACAATTTGTGATGCACTGTAAATCCAGTACATCCAGAATGCATCTGACTTGCTACACACACTTTTGTCACCTGTGTAGCTTGTGCTGAAGTTCTGACATATCCCGAACACATTAGATTCATAGTGCATGCACAGGTTTTGGGTGCATTTATTTTTGCCTGAAAAATATATGAGCTTGAGTCTCAAGGATGTGCAATGGAAACGCAATCCTGACAGATTTTTACCGGCTGAAGTCCAGCAAGTCTCTGCTACATGCACCCAGGGTAGGCAACTTGGACATAGGAGAGAATTTGTTGCTGCAGAACATTGGGAATCTTGAACGTTTCAAAAGAAATATTTTATCTGGAGGAAGGGGCAGGGGGGGATAAAGCACTGGGTTTTTTTCCTAGCCTCATACAGAAGGAGAGTTGAGCAGCGCTAACTAATATAGCGCAATTGGCAGGCTGTATCATCCACCAGCAAGTATAAATCAGCATAGCACTCCTCACTGCTCAGGTGGGTGCCCTTTGTGCAGCAGCATGCTATGCAGCCACTGCTTTGTTTTGAATATCAGCATCCTATGGGGAGCTTCTGCCTCACACCCAGGTAGCATTAAGGCAAGCAGGACCCCCTGCCAAGAAATCTTCCAGACACTGCAAAGCAGGCCAGCTTGAGCAGATCTGCACTATCTTGCTGGAACTTGAAGTTTCTGTTGAGCCTGAATTCGTCCCAATGTACCTCCCTTTTACAGCACAAGACATTACAGAATAGCCTATTCATTGTTTACAGAAAAATTACTTCGGATAGTTTAGGAATAAAAGAGAGACAGAACAGTCAAAATGAGGGGATATTTGCACCTTGGGCATTCCTGTGCTGAAATTATTAGCCATACTAAATTGTAGTTCAGCCAGCAAAAAGGCCTTCCTGCCCTGCTTGCACTGCTTCTTGGAAAAATTAGGTCAGATGGAAAAAAAAAAAAAGCACTCTTCTCCAGAAAACAAGCAAACTTTTAAAAAATATGTACTTTAGCCCCTGAGTACGTAGTTAGACCTCTGAGCAGTTATTTTCACATATTTCAAAGCTATTACGGTGAAAAAAGCAAGAAAATATGAACAAAAAATGAAAGCATAAATACATGTGAGGCAAAACCTTTCCTGCAGAGAACAGGCACCCAGAGAAGCTTCTAGATCAAATGGTTTAAGGAAATACACTACCATTTTGGATTCATAAGGGTTTCCTTAGGAGGATTAAACACTTTCTTCTTCAGAAAAATTTCGGCTTAAAAGCTGTCACTTGTTATCCACAGTGCCCTGGAGGTTTAGTGGAGGTCTAGACAGTGTTACAAGTTAGAGTTTTATTCAACATTTCCAAGTCAGTCTCGTAAAATTCAGGCAAACCTAAATGAACATTTGGGAAAGACAGATTTGTTGAGAAACATTACTGAGTTATATAAACAATGACAGCCAAACATCAGGAACAGGGTGCAGGAAGTGGACAGGCTATAAAAAATGCAAGCAAGAAACTTTGTGAGTAACAGTGCACAGTTATCCTGTCATCACCAATATGGGTCCTAACCACAGCAAACATTTTCAGAAAGGGATATGTCGTAGCTATGGTAAAGCCATAACACTTCACTGATGTAAACACATCAATGCTGATCTGTCCCAGCAGAGCATCTGACTCTTGAGCCCTCTTCAGATCTGCCAGTGTAGGAAAAATAACCAAACAGTGCTGGCCATCGTACCAGTTAAAAACAAATAGAAATGACTATTTGTAAATTGCACAACATGCTTTAACTTCATGAGCCAATATGAATGCTTACGTTTTCCCTGTGAGGACAAAAAAGCATGGTCATGTCAACCTAGAACTGCATGGTCTGATCTCAGCTGTAACATCATAGGTTGCCAGAGGGACCGGCCAATACACCTGAGTCCTGCTGGCCTCTTCAGCTAGGGAAGTAGAGGCTGTGGTACCATCCAGAGAGTGAGAGGGGGCAGGCCAGGCAGAGCTCACCAAAGCTATGATGCGGATCTGGGAAACAAAAGGTGACACACAGCCAAGATTTCCAAACCCTGGCATGCAATGAATTGGCTGATGGCATGTTGTCTGATCTGTTGGTCTTATGCCCAGCTGCCAAATCACATTAAAAGGAGCAGAAAGACACTAAACATCTCCTAATATGAAGTTGCTTTGAAACAATGGCTGGAGCTGTCCCAGAGATGCTATATGAATATGGGAATTGTTCCATGTGACCCTGATGCATCCACAAAACAATTTCCTTTTTAAACTGTTCAAACCAGCTGTGGGAAAGGCAAAACAGGCAGATGCTTAGGCCAGTAAAACTACTCTCGAGAAGCATAATGGCTACTTCCCTATCACCTAGAGCCGGACGGGTAGCGGCAGCTGAAGGACAGAGGAACCATCCTTGCAGGGAAGTAACCCAATGAAGGAGGTGGATCACTGTCTCCAGGTTTCCTCCCTAGTCTCACAGCAGTGATGGCAGCAGCAAGACTCAGTCTATGAGAGCCTCTCTTTCCTATATGTTCCTCCTTTCACTCCAGATAAGGTTATAGGTCATCTTTGACTTATAAGAAAAATCAGTTTCTGTTCACTCTTGAGAATTTTTGGGAGCTTTAAACTAGTGCTGAAATTGTTCTTTACATATTGAAGACAATTGCTGGATGGAAAGAGGAAAAGCAAAGACACGTCTCCGGTATCACGTTGTTCATTTGTTCTGTTTGTATTTAAGCTAAAATAATCTAACTTGGGTTTTTTCCCTCCAGGCTGGTTTTTTTGGTTTTTTTTTTTTTTTGTTCACGGGAATCAAGGATGTTAAAATCTAACCTCAGCTCCCCATATTTAAAATAGAAAAATGCCTACCTGGCTGGGTAGAAGGAGAAGTGAAATGGAGCCATTTGAAGATGGAAGCATTACAGATTATGAGGCACCAGGAGCTGTATCAGTGGGGTTCCTGTAAGTAGCAGAGATCAAAAGAATGATTTGCATGCTCTAAACACACCTAAATGTTTTTGGAGAAAAAAATGACATAAAAAATTCTACTGTTATATTCTCCCTGTCTAGACATTAAACACAACAGATAAGCACAATGTGTTCATTTACCTAAACACTTCCTTATAAAACCAGTCTCACCCACTTCTTCTTATGGCTTCATACAGCTTAAAACGTTGATTTTATAGCCTGGATACTTCAGAAAAGAGATGCAAACAAAAAATTTCAGTCAATACCTAAACACCTCTGTCATAAAGGAGTCTTTTCAGAATTTCATGTAAGTAAAGTATGCAATTTTGAATCAGTGACAGATCGAAAATAGAAAAATAGAATATTTTACATACTTTAAAAGATTAGGAGATATAAAGTGTTCCTCTCTTTTCGTTTTCCACACATTGGCAAGCTTGTTCCTTTACCTGGCATCCCGTTGGCCCAGGGGATGTGAAAACAGCATAGAGCTACTTACCCCATAAAAATCTCTTTTTAGATAGGAATAGAAAATTTATTTTCCTGCCTGCAGGAACTTCCAGCTGAGATAACAGAAATTCACGCAAAAGTGTTCTTCAAGTTCCTCAGTCCTCCTCTGTGCTTATGGCCACACCTGTAATCAGAAATGACGTAATAAACCCTTTGCTTTTAGTACAGATGATAATGATGATGGTGACAGCTTCTACAGTTCAGCTATTCATGGTGGAAAGAGACATGAATTATAGATGCCAGGTTTCAAAAATTTTAAGGTATTTATACCATGACATAGAAAAATAATAAATATAAAATAGATTCTAAGGGTTAATGAATCGGAAATTAGACTCCAAACTTGAGGTTTGGGTTTAAAATCAAATTTAAAAACTTGAAAATGTTAAGTTGTAGTGTTAGGAGCATAAAACTTCACAATTTTAAAGCTTTGTAGAACAACCTGGCAAAGCTGTAAAGTTGCTTAAAAGAGAAAAGAAAAAGACAGAGAAAAAGAAAAAAAAAAAGAGAGAGAAAAAAAGAAAGAGAAAGAAAGAGAGAGAGAGAAATAGGAAAAGAGAAAAAAGTTTTTTTGAGTGTTTCACACAGTAACCTGGCCCCAGGAACTGAGATTTTATTTCAAGGGAAAATGACCATCACGGGATAGCTTATGATAAAGAGCATAGGAACCCAGAGAACATAAATCCAGTCCAGAAAGAGCAATAATTAAGTACCAAGTATTGAATTGGAACGTTGAGGTAACAATGAGTAAAATTAAGTGTGAAAACAAAGAAATAAAGCTAAATATCTCTTGTATCTTCTGATCCTTTTGTTCTCCCAACAAAGAGATTTCCAGAATAAAAAGATGATGATGATGTCCCCTCTGTTTTGAAAGTGATTATCCTGTAGTGATCAGATTCTATTCTCCCTTATATTTTTAAAACTTTTTCCTTCTGCATATGGGTTTCCAATGAAGCACATTAAAATTGATAATAACACGCCTTACTTAGCTAAGAATACATCAGGTCAACTCCGCAACAGAATGATTCCAAGCACAGAAGAGCTAGAACAGAAGTAAACTTAATTATTCCATTTTCAGTACAAAGTATATTTGCAAGATACTGCAAGGGAACGACTATTCAAAACAAACAAATTTTCAGGAAAAAAACCACCCACGTTAGGTAAAGAAAGGAAATAAAGAGCCAGTAATCTCTGTAAAACTATGAAGTAATTTCTGACATGAAGGAACAGGGTGAGGAAATGGCAATGTCTGCCTTTGACAACTGAAGGGGAAATGTGATGACTAGTGAATACAATGAATGACAAAACTTGTTTCATAGCAGCTTACACCACCCAAATCCATATCAAAATAGCAGTAAAACAGTCCGATGATGGTTCAGTGGGGTGCGTGAAATGGCTGTTTGGAACTTAAACCTATGAATTCGTGTTACCAAAAATAAGTTCTAAATAATTCAGTTTACAGTAAATATTTTTGGGTCAAAGTCATCTGGTATAAATGAATCGAAGGCATATAGTTTGGTCTCCTAGATGCAGATGTACAATAAACACACATTGACAGTCACTGTGAGAAATTCTTGGTCATTTTACATTATAACCATGGGCATACTTGTCACCTCCCTGGTGGTAGACACCATGCTGCACCTCGCCTATCACTTACACAGAGGGTGCCTCTCCTATCTAATTCTACCAGGCTTTCTTTCATTAATCAGCAACAGACGTAGTATTCGTCACAAAATCAAATGTACTTGGTTTTATTAAATAGGGCAGCACCCTCTCCTTATATGTGGCCTTGAAACTATAAGCATTAGAAAAGAACTAGCTAGGTCTTATTGTGTGGGTCTGAGTATATCTATAGCACTTGGCTGGAGCAAACAGGGTTCATTATGGTCTGTCAACCAGGGTGAATTTGAGAAGAAGTGTAATATATCACAGCTGGTAAAAAGGGATTTACCCACCTAAAGATCCTAGTTTCACAGTGGAGTTTAAAAAAATTACATTGTACACTCAGTTTTTACTGATACTCTAGCAAAAAAGAAATTAAAGCCAATTTCATGGTACTGCTGATTTGATAAGCCATATGGAGCCCTATAGAATAGCACTTCCTTCAACAAAGAGAGTAAATTTTCAGGTAAGTATGCCGGCTCTTAGCACTTAGTGTTAAGACGCACAGATAACTCGTCACGTGTTGTGTCAAAGGTTCAGTATGGACGTGTGATTGCCACCAGCGCCCAGTTTCTCAGCTTCATCCCATAACAAAATAGACTTTAAAGGACAGAGAAGGTGATTTTTGGTCAAGCTTTTGCCAGATGGATCTAAGCTTAAATCACTTCTGATGACAGAGCAGCTCCTTGTAATGTCTCTTCTGAAAGGGGCAGCTGAAGGTTGATGGTCTTAGAAAACAGCGCTGTGAGCATATTTTGAAATTGATATTCCAAGTAAGCTTACCAAATGCAGAGCAAATTCATCTTACTTTGAAACACTAGAAAGGATATTTCATTGTTCTCTAATTCAATGGTGGCATTAAACTTGTCAGTTAATTATCAAAGAGATCATATGAGCATCTTTGATTGTTCACTAACTATAACGACAAAGCTTGCTCAAATTTATTTTTACACACAATTTCCATGACAAGGCTACGAAAAACAAGATGCTTCTGTCATTAAACTGCAATTTCATCATTCCTTTGTTCAGTCATTTCAGATATGCCCTGAACATCAAGAGGCAATCTGAAGTGTAACTTGGATATCAAGCCTAGCATGGCCTTGCTAGAAGTGAAAATCCGTACTTTAATACACAAGTCCTTCAGCACTATTTGAAGTTTAGCTCCCGGATCCTCATAAGCAATTTGATATAAGCTTGAAGATATTAATTTAAATTGGAAAAATGCCTTTAAGGCCTTTAAAAATTTTGAATGGTAAAGAGTATTTTTCAGGTCTACCATCAGAGAGGTGACTGGGGAATGAGGTGTGAAGCCTGGGAAGGCAGCAGAAGGTGCAGTTGTTAACTTAAGCCCTCATCTCAGCCTGCAGAATTAAGTCAGTTTACGGGTTCAGCAGAAAACAGAAATATACTTAAGGACTTGTTTTGCTCATAAAGGTGCCTGGGGTCAACCTCAGAGAAACGGCCACTTGTAGCCCTCCCATATCTTACCACAGGTGGCCAGAAGTCTAAAGTGACAGACCAGAGATATGATAAGGCTCCAGAAGAAAGAGATACTCAGCAATACTGAGGAGTGAAAATCAGGCCCAATCATCTCCTTTGTTTTCAGGCATCCTAGTTGGACAGGATACGCTGCTGGGATTTGGGGCTCTGATTTAGTTTATGAGTTAGATTTAAGAGTTATATCTTGGCATCTAAGATTGACTTAGTTTGAGGGCAAAAATTCAGGTTTTAATAATTTGTTGTCTTTAAAATTAAAACCAGGAGCCTCACTTGGATCTTATTTTATCTAAATAGGAAGGGGAGCTTGGCTGTAACTGTAAATTGGACTCAACACCTATAATGCATTATTTTACGGTTTAGTGGACATTTATTTTAGTGATGTCCGCATCTGCATTACATTAAAGTTGAAAGGAAAGACATAAATGAAACTCAAATTCAGGTCCAAGCAACAGTCGAGTCAGCTATGGAGTTGCTAACTGCATTTGTATTGATTAAATTTACATTCAGGAAACAATGAAACTACTCCTGCGGCATTTACCTCAAGCAAGGCAGAAATATTATGTAAAAGGAAAGAGTAATGTAAAACAGCAGGTTCAGGGAGAGGAAAAAAACCCAAAACAAACTCTTGCTCTTTTCTTCTCTTGCCCCCCAAAGCTACATAATTTACTCCCAGTCCATAAGGTCCTTAGTTCCAGTGATTGGGATGATGGATGGCTCTACTTCAGCTGCAGCAAGAGAAGATACAGCAATGTATCACTCTGCGGGAAAAAAACAATAGAGCAAACGAAGCAGCAGGACAATGTGGTGGGCAGAAAAGCCAGGGGAATTCTCTGCTGGTGGAAAAATAGACAGCCCTACCCTGGATGAGTGTAAAACACAGTGTGTTGGTTTTGCAGTCATTATGGCCATGCTTATGTGAGACCTGATAAAAAGGGTGTGCCCAACAACTGCAGAAAAGGAAATATTTTTTCCACTTGAGTACTAGTGTTTTTAGAGGAGTAGAGGCTATAGTAGATGTGCCATAGCCTTATTTCCGATGATGTACTTAATTTTCAACATTTGAAAGAGAGTTGGTCAGTTCATGGTTAATCTCTGTGAAAGGTAGGTGACTGCATTTTACCTGTAAATACTACTATTGCCTAAATCATTCTACAGCAATTGATTAAAACATTTCTCTTTTAATGTAAGTCAGTGTTCAAACTCAAACCCAATAAATGAACAATTGCTCTGCTAAAACTATCACAGTTCCTACCATAAAATTCAGCAACAAATGTAGTAAAAAAAGGAATACTACTATTAAATATTATACTCTTTTCCACAAGAAGCAAAAGCACTGTTCCTTGGCAAAGACGGTACTGGCCTGAAGAAATTCTGAAGGCTTAGGTGAAACACTTAAAGCAAACAAGACACATGCAAAATATATTATTTATGTATGCTTTCATCACATAATATAGTGTTAGTGTATTAATTACAGTTTGTAATTTAGATGATTCAGACAGAATATAAGGAGAGAAATATAACCACAAACAAATAAATTTACTTAATTCACATCACAAAAGTTTAAGGGCACTTTCTAATGTGTGCAGGAAGTGGAAAATTTCGAAGCACTTTTTTTTTTTTAATTAAATGCTGCAATAGGACATGTTTTCCACTTTTTACAGGAAAACGGGTTCATCATCCAGAGAACGCCATATAAAGCTCCACCGATTTATCAATGTTAAGCATGTTAATACTGCTTGCTACTCAAGCTTTCTCTCGCTTTCCATTGTAAAACCTATTTGAGTAGCAAGTAATTTTGCTGAACCTTAAACAATGAAGTTGAGAGGGTTTTTTTCCATTTTACTCGAATCCTTTTAGAAAATACTGCCATTTCTACAACAAGGCCAAGGAAATCAATAGATAATGTTTCACCCACCTGAAAAAGTCAGTGACCATTCTTTGAACAGCAATGACACCTGCAATTTTTAGAGCGGTTTTATGAAATTTGGAAAGAGGGGCCACTAATTACTGGATTTCTCTTTTGTTTTTCTTCTACTATTCAACAACAATTCACACAAATCAAAAACTTTTGCAAACGCAAACGCTAATGCAGGTAGCTAAAATATCTGGAAAATCAAACCTTGCACTGCAGGGACGAAGCTCTCAGACTAGAGGACCACACCTGTTCTGGGAAAGCATCAAAACACTTTCTGTAAACCCTTTGCAGGGGAGACAAAGGGGTTCTCACATTCAGGACGTGGATGCTCTGCCTGCCCATGCCTCCCAGCTCCCGTGTGCACTAGGAAGTTGATTTGAATTAGCTAGATGTTTCTTCTTGAAGGTGGGGCAGATTGACGCAATGGTTGAGCCCGACAGTTGCAATTGAATCAATGTTTTTCTTGCTTTAACGTGCAAAATAGCAGTAAGTACTCTAAAAAGCCAGATGTACCTCTGAATTTGAGCCTCAAAGTGAGTGTACGCTTTAAACTTATCTCTGTGAGCCAGCTCCCAACACCCCTCAGCCACCAAGCAGGGAAATTGCATTCATTAAGGTATCTGAAGCACTAAAATACTAGAATGGTGATATGAGAGAAAAGCCCATCAGGAATTAATAGTCTTGGCTTTGGAGCAGAGTTTTAACGGACTGCAGTTAAGTAAGGCCTATCACATCAAATTGACCATAGAAGATGAAACAAAACATTGAGATGGTAAGGGAGTGCTGTCAGTTCTGTACACTGAATAAAGAAAGGTTCCTATGGCCATAGTCTACATATTTGTGTAATTAAAGATTAGTATATTACTAAATACATAGAAAAATGAACAAGATGCAATCTTGATTTTTATGTTTCCTAACTTCTGAATACTGGATTTTACAAGTTTATTAACAATCTTCTTCCTTATGCTTTTGTGTATATACAGGATAAAAGTTCATATTCAGTGTGAATGCTCAGAATTCCAGAGAAATTAATTTTCTGCAAAACGGAAATCTGTCTTCCTGTTGGAACATACTCATCTTGCATTTTTTTAAATCTTCAAATCAGAATATTTGCTTTTGTTAAATTGATCTGAAATAGTGCTTTTAAAATCTTATTACAGAACCTTTTATTATACGTCTCTTCCAGCGGCACATCTTTTGTAAAAAAAGTCACAATCACCTCGGGTAAGTATGAAAATATATGTTAGAAAAATATTACTAAGGTTGTAAACTCAAGCATCCAAAAGAAAAATTTGAAGGTTTTGCTTTCAACTGATGCCTCATCCCCTTGCTTTACCATCTATTTGCCTTACTTGAATTAGGATAGTAATCTGAGCAGACATTCTCTGCAACGGAATGGACTGTCTGTATGACTACATATCTTCCAGCAAAGACTGTGCCCATGCTTTAACTCACATGTGCAAACCAGGTCATGCATTTCAGAGTTCACATTTTAGTATGAGTCAAGGTACAGGGAAGAGGCAGGAAGGATGGTTATCATGCTTTCTTTTCCATGGGGGAGTTTAAATCAACTATAACTCTATAGTTTCTCAATAAGAGAAATGAAAGAGCTTGCATAATAAAATAAAATATAAATTAAAATACAATACTATAATAAAATATAATCAAATAATGGCTAAAAATAATGAATGTCGTGGAAACAGTAAAGAAGAAATCATTCGCTGTTCATAAGAGGAGATCAAGAGGGCACTCGAAAGTACTACTCATGCTATAATTAAATGACGTAACTCATTGCAGTAGCATTTTTTAAATCTGCTCAGTATATAAATAAGTAAAGAAGAGATAAGATAAAATCATTAACAAAAGGTCCATGAATATCTATGAAACATGGTGATGTAACTGTTCATCAAATCACAAACTACAGTTTACTTGCAGAGTAATAACAGATTATAGAATTTGGAAACTATACTGGAGAAAGATTACTCCACATTTTCCCTCTTTAAGCTCTTTCCCAAAGTATTCATATTTTGCCCTGTCACATGTCATATACTGTGTTGGAGGTACCTTTGGTCTGCTCCTAACTGCCATATTTACTATGTGATAATCCTGGGGAAAAAAGCTATTATTTTAATATGCTATTAGCTGAGCTGGCTTCTGAATGAGACAAAGAATACCTTCACTTGAAATGTTATTCCATAAACACATCAGGTTGGTTTTTTTTTTTTTTTTTTTTGGTTGCTTGGTTGAGGTTTTTTGCAATACGCAGTATTTCCATTTCATACATGAAAGACTATAGATTTTTCTGCATTGCCAAAAATCTCACTTTCCCTCTGATACGAAAGGGTTAGTAGCTACGGGGTTAAGGACTAAAACCTTTTGAACACGAGTCATGTATATTTTACCAGGTGATTGGAAGAGGTCAGCTTGGCTCCAGCCTGTCTTTTTTTTATTTTCCAACTTATTTACAGGTTTTCATGAAACAGTTTTGATCAAATGAGTTGTGGAGCCAAGTGGGATCAGAGAGTCCTCTGAAGTCCTCAGAGTTAGAAGGTCCAACTCCTGCTCATTTTTCTGTCAGGCACCTGCTGTATCCAACAACTGCATGCAGACACCTGGCTGGTAAAGCCCTGAAGAAGAAACCAGTCAGGCTCTTGGTCTCTTTTTTTCTAGGTTTTATTTTTATTCCACCAAACAGTTTATGTAAGAGTTTAATTTGAACAACTCCTCTTCCAAACATGGAGGTTGGAACTGGGTGATATTTAAGGTCCCTTCCATCCCAAACCATTCCATGATTCTACGACACTGGGCAGCACCCTACACACTCTCGAATACCACGTTAGGGTTAATGAGCTCTAAGAGGTGGCATGCATCTGACTTGACTCCAGAAGAACTGGGGGGAAGAAAGAGTTGTGTGATCAAAGCCATTAGCAGGATTCTGAATCTAGCAGAAATTAACATCTCACACATTCTAACTGTTCTCTCATGTCACCGTGCTTATTAACTTCATGATAACAATAAGATGGTAAGCAAATTTGTAGCTCAGCTGGAGGAAACATTGGAATAGACTACATTTTTTTTCTCTCTCATTAAACATTTCAAATACAACTGAGTGGAATTTTAATATTTAAAAAGAGATGTTCAAAAGCTATTTAGTACTGGGCAGCCTATTCCAACACCACCTCAGCTGATTTTTTCTCCCATGCACCTCTAATAAGTAAGTATATGCTTACTGTTAACTCTAGAAATCTTTACTATTTAATGAATATGGAATTTATTTAAGTCTTTAAAGCATTTTCCCTTAAAGCTTCTCTCTCTCCTCCCCCCGGCCTCATTTCTCTTCTCATTCCAGAATTGTTAAAATAGACAGACAAAGTCCTTTATTGATATTCATCATAAAAATATAGGATTTCCCCCTTTTAAGAAGAAATACCACTGCTTATTGGCTAAAACCCATCACCCTGTGTCAGGCTATTCAACTCAACAGAAACCTACTGTGGCTGAAGGTCATGCTGTTGTTTTTCTGTATGCCGCTGTTGTTTAAGTTGTACTGCAGAAATACTTCATTTTTTCCAGTGTGAGCACGCAGTTTTGTGGGCTGAGAGAGGATAAGATGGAAGGAAGCAGCACTTTGAGAAGGGACCCATTCCCTTATCAATGAAGACATACTGGATGAGTAGCACGAGTGAGACTAAAAGGCTGATGCAAGGAGGAAAGAAGAGTTCAAGAGACCAGGAGGTGGAGGCTCGTTAGAATTAACAAAGCTTCTCATTATCTTGAGCCAACCTGCATAGTGAAGTGGTGAAAATAAATAAATACGTAACAGCAAAATTATTTGTTTTAAATCTATTGCTAATTTTTGACAGAACACCTTAATTTCACTAATGAAATTAGTTTATTTATTAAGTATAGAATCACTTCCAGTAATGCCTCATTAAACTTAATAAGCATAGGAATAATTTATTTTATTTTGCTTCTTTCAAAACAATAACAAGGGAGGGAGGGAGGAAATATTCCCACTGCCTTTAATAAGACCAAGATTATATTCTGAATAGTCCCTTAACTATCTTGAGATAGTATGGTTACTATTTCAAAAGCCCACTCAATAGTTTAGGAAGAAATCTGTTTACAATTACTGACTGAACACCAGTAGCAGTTAAGGCTTACTAGAAGAGTATACCGCCATTTTCAACCATATTTCTTGCTTGTATATTACACATATTTTCTCCAACATTTGGCTAGGCAGGTGGCCAGCAGGCACTGTCAAGATAATTTATGTCTCTTGTTTATTCAAATAATTAAAATAACAACAACACTGGAACCCTGCAATATTTGCACACCCCCAGCTTGTACAACACTTTCCTCTTCCTTCTCCTCTTGTAGTCTCCTCCCACAGAAGTAATCCCATGCATATGAAGGCTCCTAATTAATCACGAAGGCTCAAGGATGTAGATCTTTATGAAAACAACAAATATCTGTTCTGTTAACCTATGAGAGAAGAAAACTCCCATAGCAGCTTATGAATCCACCTCCTTTCCTGTGTATCTCACACCCACCTCAGCACTGCCCCCTTCTCCAGGGAGCTCAGTGGGTGCCCATCTTCACCCAGCTCTGCTGCTCTTCTGGTGCAGGCAGCATTTGGCAACCGACTGCAACTGCATATCCTGTATGCATAAACAGCTCTAATTCTCCTATTTCTGAAGGACAAAGGATCCAATCCAAAACTTGTAATCTTGAATTTTAACCAAGAAAAGGAAAGCAATTGAAATCAATGGGTTCTGAATCTCAGTTCAGCTCTCATTCTGGCACGGCTTCTCTGTGGCTGCATTTGCCCACATGATTGCCTCTGATGTCTGCAAGACCCCACCTGAAAGAGAAAGGGCTAAACCATAGCAATTAAATTGTAGCACCTGACTGCAGTCTGGACTGATGACTGTGACCAGCTAAATCTACATATCTGGGGCAAAATGCTTGGTCAGGCTAAGCCACTTATCGTCTCTGACCATAGAACAGCCAGAGTAATTTACACGTTTTCTTTATCGTTACCTTCCTTCTCGAGACAGTCCGTATTTCCCCCATGTTTCATGAGATTTTTCTGAGATGCACGTGGTACATGGATATCGCCCTGCACTATAGCAATGCTGCTGGCCGTGCCATGAGACACAGCTGCTTTTTATGGGTGCTTTTTATATCCCTCCTGAATCTTTTCAAAGATTTTAAAAGATGAGAAAAAAAGGTGATCTAACTCAAGGCCTTTTTGTTTTAATGCCTGTAAAATAATTAGGTGTTCTGACTCCTGTACTCACAAGACAGGGGCAAAGCTGGAAGCGATATAAATTGCTTTGCTGATGAGCACATCAGCTAAAACAGGTCTGTTTACCTGCTAGGCAGAATTAGTTTGTGCCAGTATGGGGAAATGACAGCATCGCCATATTAATCCTCAACACTGGTGGGTGTCATATTAATCCTAGCACTATTTTTTATGGTTTCAGATGAGTAACGTCCAGGACTCCAAGTTGTAAGGTAGCAAGTTCCTTTAGTTAGTAGAAGATTTTAGATTATCATGTTCAAAGAGTTCCTTCTGCCATGTTTTTATCCTCAGTATACATACCTTGCTATGAATAAAAAAATAATAGAATCAGTAGATAGCCGTTACTGTGATACTTGTAACATGCCAGCATGTTCCTTTTGTCCAATCAAAAATAAAAGACATGAAGAGCAGGGTTACTTTATGGAATATTAGCAGTCACTCAGTTTCAATAGTCAGACTATTCTGCCTATGTTACCTGCTGATGCATCACATAAGTGAATGTTTTTCTCTCTGTAGAAGGCAATATTTTGAAACTACGCATATATTTCTTTGGGAAAGTCCAGAGCAAAATCAGATGTCAGACATACATAAATGAGATGCTAAAATATGGTAAGCTTATCTGACAGTTCAAAAAACATTATTTCTTTGCTGTCTGTCTCAGTGAACTTCTGAAAGAGAAAATAACATTATCTTCTTTATTGTAAATTGTATTGTGAGACAGAAGAATTTTTTCTATAACCCTGGTAATCTTCTTGTATTTCTACTACTAGAAACATTGTCTTTAGTCCAGAATGTTTCTTGACTTGAATTCTACTTCTTTCAACACACCAGTTCAGCAACCAAAAGCTTTTCTTTTGGGAGATAGTTCTGCTTTCAGAATGAGTGCCTTCATGTTGGAAACCGTGACAGCATCTTTCTGAGTTTACAACTGAATATTACAGTCTTGATGCTAAACTGACCTTTGCTTCAAGCAAATATACTTATCAAACTCTCAGCTAGGCAAAAAAAAAAAAAAAACACAAAAAACCACAAAAAACCACAACAGTAAAAAAAAAAAAAGGAAAGGAAGACTGAGAAGCAGTCAGTTTAGACAACTAGAATGACATTTTTGTAAGTATTTCTGGTTTGGATATTCTGCCTATAGCTCTGCAAAACCTATCCTTTTCAAAATGCTATTCATTGTTAAATGTTACAGATAATATTTTAAAACAATTAGAAGCCTACTATTGTCTTACAAAGCTGCTACATTTCAAAGATATTTACATGCATATGAGTGTATATATTCATATTGATTGATAAATATATATACATTCCTACAGGAAAAATCCCTCTGATTTCAGTATAAACACACTTTGAAACATACAAGAGTGATTTAAAAAAACCCCCAAAACTAAAAATTAACATTTCAAAGAATTAAATTATTTTAAAACTGAGATGCTGCCACAGTAATCTGATCCACTTGATTCAAATAAAGAATTTATTGCAAACGGAACCAACCTTATAGTTTTTCTAGAAGAATCCGAGGCAAGTTATGTCAGTTCCGGACCCTGTTTGGTCATTTCCTTTTACTGAGGCAACAGTTACATGGATTAGAGGCTAAAGCTGGGCTCATCCGAGATGATAGGTATTTAGCCATTTCCCTGGCGTTGCTTTAGGGCATGCAGATGGGTTCCCACGGGCCCTGAGCCGCGGAGCTTATTTTACTGGCAGACACCAGAGCAGGTACCTTTTGCTGATGCTGCAGGTCCAAAAGGAGCGTACCACAGGTGATGTTCATTACAGAAGCTATGGGGATATAAAGCAGAGCACAGGTTATAGCTGATGGTGGAGTGCCAAAGGTTAGTGAAAAGCTGGATTGCCAGCTGGACCAGGGTAGATAAGAATACAAAAGGGCACAGAAATGGATTTGAATACAGGCACTTATCAGTGTGCCTTTTAAGCTACATTATGCTGCATATAATGGTGTGCTGTTAGCACTAAAATTGGGAGTCTCTTTTTATGAGTGTACTAACTTATTAACATCAATTCGTGTCACCATTTTAGCAGCTCTTCTACTTCCCTGATCCAAGAAGACACCAAGTCAGCTAAATTCAAACTGGATTCATGTGGCTCTAGTTCTTTTCAAATAACTATTGAATCTGCTGATGTAGCTCTCTCTTGGCCACTGTGTTGTTTTCTCCACAATAAAAGCAAAGAAACATGCATAAAACAAAGATGTTTATGATTTGGAATAAATTGTAGTTTTACTATTCTTTATCACTGGAAACCAGCCAATTATTATGCAAAAGAATGAAAAAGGATCATTTATATACCATACTGTTAAATTTTATATCGAGTAATATGATAAAAGAGCCAACTGGGACAGTGGATAGGAAATGGGAGGAATATTAGATTTTATTTATGTCATGTTTATAGTTAGCTGCGTTTATCCTTTTTTTGTCAGTTAAAAGAACATTAAATAGAATTATCTTGGATTTATGGTAAGTAATAAAGCTGATTTTTTTTCCCATGAATGCTCAATTGGATTAAAGCATACAGTCACAAGTGCAAAGTGTGTAACTGTTTATGATTTCTTTCCTGAGGCCATCTTTGTGTTCGTCTCCTGAGACTGCAAGAGTTTGGAAGACTTTGGACAAAACAGAACATGAGTTTGCTGTAATGCATGTGCAAGCATAATGCATCATGGGACTGAAACATGGAGTTTGGGGATTGTGAAAGAGAATGAAAATGTACAAAAAATGTTAGTGCAAAACCTAAAAACCACTTCTGGTGAGAAGTAATTAAATATTATTTGAAAAGGGGACTGGCACTGTGTGGTGTTTGTGGAGGAAGACTAAAAAAGGATTTGTTTAACCTTTGTGCTGGCACGATTCACTTGCGCCTGAAAGAAGGGGAAGCCTAGAAATCCTTGGTAGAAGGCACCCAACGTCTGGCTGCATATCACTCTGGCATAGACTCTGACATTTTGCTCAGGCAGGGATCTGTCATCTAAAGCTGGGGGACAGATTTACATCACTTTTCCTGGCACGTGGTGTACTTCAAAACTCTTAAAATGTGAAGATACCATTTCAAACCACACCTGGTGTCCTTTTTTATTACTTGCAGTTGTGTTATTTCTAAAGGAACACCCTTGAGAAACAAGGGAAAGGTAAGCAGGATTAAACTCAAGGTTTTTCAACAAGGTTATACCTGCAGTTCAAAATTTGGGGATTTATTCTTTGCTGTTGAGTATGCTTATGTACAAGATAAAGGGGAAAAAAGTCAGGGATTTGAATTAATTAATCTCAAAACATTCTGTAAGGCTTATACCCAAATACTGGCTCAGTCTATTGGATGCCATTTTTTGATTAGTTGAAAAAATCTCTAGCCAGTGCTGTCCTGAAAAAAGCAAAGGTCCAGTTTTATTAAGATCATTTAGTGCTACTTCTCATGCTGTCTTCAATAAAATTTCAGACTGGGCTTAGCTTGTCTCACACGGACTTCCCTAACACGGCAGGTTTCTTAGGTAGCACAGTGATTCTTCTCAGCTCCAGCGCAGAGATGCTGCCTAAAAGAAGTTGTAGTTGGGAAACTGCCAGACCTCCTGGGACCTAAGGAAGATGGGTAATTGATGGCTAGGAACTCTGAAAACCTGCTGCTTCTCCTCATTTCTCTTTAATCAGCAGCCGAACATCATTCATGCAATACTAATAGCAAGGATTATAACATTATAAGCTATACTTCCAGACAGACTCTTCTTATTGACAAATGGAGACTTTGATGATTCTGCTTCAGTTTTGTGCCAGCAAATTGCACAGGCACAAACTTCTCTGCGCTCTTATTTTTGCATTTTCCACGCCTCTTTTGTCCTTCATATGTGTGTTGCACATAGAGGCAATCAAGTAGCTATTGTTCAAAATTTTTTCATACATACCGTAAATAAATGAAACAGTGGGGCAATCATCTTGCTTGCTCACGTTGGGGAAAGTTCTCTGAAAACTTTTATTGCTGCACATTTTCTAATTTCATATTTATTACAGAAAGTGAAACCCCTTCTTTTATTACGGCCTAGGATGTAAGTCATTGCAAAAAAATCAATTCAGGTCAATTTCGGTATGGAATATTTATTTCATTTATTTAGTATGGAAAGGTAATATTTATTACATATACAAGTACTACATATTTGTATTATTAATTCACTATGAATTACTCAGTGACCTAACGCTATGTGCTTTAATTTTTAATCAGCACAGAAATCTCTTTGAAGTTTGTGAGACAAGGAGAGGTGTGGTCTTCAAATACCATTCCGAGCCAAGAAAACTGTCAGAAGTCTGCATACACACTGGCCAAGTGCAAATTGCTCAGACACTTCTGGCATCAGAAACTGCCCTGCATGTTACACAACAATAACTTGGTCCAATAGTTTTTGCATGTTGAAGGTATATAATCCTACACACACACTTTCTCCTACTGGACATAAAAACTATTGAAAAAGAAATAGAGAATTCCAGAGAAAATTAAAGCAAAAAGAATTATCCAGTTGAATCTGAAGTACCTACCTCTGCCCTGATTGTCCTCTCGGCAAACAGCACCAGGGCTATCAACAGTGGCAGGTTCTTTAGTTCTGTCTCCCTCCCTGCCAGGATGTGGAGCTGTGCTATTGGGGGCTGGAGAGACTCCTGCTGAAACAGCCAGCTTTGTTACATGGCTTGTGCGTGGTACAGCACACGTCTTTCACAGTGTCTTCAGGGTCCTTCGCTCTTCTCGGCCGCTCCTCAACACCAGCAGTTATGATGATGGGTGATGATACCGGGTATTACACCAGGCTATATTAGGCACCTATCATTTGGCTGGAAGACAATCACCTCTCTATATCAGTGATAAAGAAAACACAAAGGAAATACACAGGAAACCTATTTTCCTAACACTGATGATTCCTGTGGATTGTATAAAGCATATGCACAAAGAGCTTAATACTTCTGGTGCAAAATGTACCCCTTCCCCAGAGTGATAGTATCTGCTGGCTTCCCAGAAGATCTCAGTGGATCTGTCATTGAGAGAAGAAAAAGTTATACAGTGGAAAAAAGGTGGAAAATTTAGACAGCAAGTGGTGTAATGGCCAGTCGAAAACCAAGTCCTCTCTCCCTCAGCAGTGATCAGCCTGTCCGTTAGCAAAGAATTACAGTAATGATGCATGTGCCGAAGAACAATAACCTGCATAAAACTTGTTTGTAGCTCAGGCAGTTTAACTAGAAATCTAAGCCATCGGCTAATCCTCTTTTAACTTTTAATTTAATCTTCTCCTCAGGGCATGGAGTATGTTTTTATATTTTTCATGAGAAAGAAAAAAAAAACTTGGTGATATTGATGGGGACATGGAGCAGTGCAGAGGCGGGAGTTAGAGGAGACGCCTTCAGCTGAACCCTTGACAGAAACTGACTTTTCGGCTGATGGCACCAGAGATTGTGCATGGATGAGGACAGATCATGAAAGCAAGATATCACAAGAGAGATCACAGCAAGCTATTAAAATGTACATTTATATTGCTAAATATTTTTAGGGTTGCTGAATTGAGACAGCTAGCAAAACAGCACATCATGGAGAACATTGATTGAAAAGCTCACTGAGTTGGGAAAGAATTTTTCATTTCATAAGTCATTTGCTGTAACCATTCCAAAAAGTCAGCAGATTTTTAAAATTAATGAGAGTCGTTCTGTGATGAAGTCTGGCTTGAAGGCCACTTCCTTCCCTGGGTTTTCTCTGGAGAACTGAACCTCATCCTTTCGTGATGTTAGAATTTGTCGGTCAGTAATGCTAATTTGTTTGGCATGTTTACAGCATGAGAAGTTATTCTGTTTATAATACCCCAGACTGATACAATGCTTTACAGTGATTTTAAGTCCAACTCCAAAGTCTTTTGTTCTAAGGAGCTGGTACTATGTATCAAACAAACAGCGGAGCAGAAGGATTGTCATTAAGAGAGGCTGCAAACAGCAACAGCCACATTTTTTTCACTTGTGAAGATATGGAAGGCTGCTATTTTTAAAATTAATACAGTGTTATTATCATTATTATTAATTTCCTGCTACCTATTGAAGTCTTCAAAAAAAGGACAGAAGCTCCCTGGTGGTATTCCACTTCTGGGGAGGAAAACAGGCACTGGAAAAAAAAAAAAAAAAAAATCAACATTTACATTACTCAAAATGAGCATTTTCGTTGTTTTCCATTGATCACTCCCCAGAACCAGTTTCAATTGCACAAGAAGATTATTCTTATATATACACTCCCTATGTGTATGAGTCAAGCCAAAGTTACTTCAATAAATACCTGCCATGTCTTCGACCTAGTATAATACAGACTGTGTATATATATAAAATATAAATCTTCTTTTGTTAGGATACTGCCAAACAGTACTTGATTTTAACGATTTTTTAAGAATCTAGACATACTGTTTATTACACATAATATGAACACCTGCTTCAAAGTGACAGCTAACAGGACCTAATCTCAGTGGAGACTTGCTCATTGCCGGTAAGAAATGTTGGATGAGCATAGTCCTTCTGCTTGTTAAATGTTTTCTTCATAGTAAGAGCCTGAAAAACTTCCAGGACATAACATATGAAGGAATGAAAGTCTAACAAAGAATGATTACACCTGACATTTGTCGAGTTGTTAGAAATCATCTAGTTACTAATCTACTGAGAACAGGCAAGGGTTGTAAGATCCAACATGCCATCTGCAACCTGTACTGCTGTCCTGTAAGAGCTATTTTGCCTGTGTTGCCTGTAAGAGAAGTCCAGATACAACACTGTAGATAATGTAAGTCAGATGGAGTAAATGCCATTCCTATTCTCCTGTGCACCAGATGCAAGCTCAGCTATACTGCGCTGTCAGTGAAACCACTGCTGTCCGTAGCCTCATGAGTGCTGAAAATTTCATTTTCCTCATGCTCAGTATTACATTACATTAATAATCATAATGTATGTTCTGAGATCCTGCTACTCTTGATGTAACCTTTTCCTTCTTTTACTTAAATCACATGGAAAAATTGCAGTGTCTTGTAGTGATTTGATCAACTAATTTGCATATGCATATTGCTTTGCAAATTATCTCACTATTCCAGAGCTTTAACCAGTCTGGACCACAATCCTATAGTAGTCACAGCAACTGTTTTGTTTTGTCAAATGAATGAGCTTTTTTCAATTTCTGTTTTTGTTTCTCTCATGAAACAAATGTAATTATAAAGAAAATAAATTTCCATGAAAATGGCCCGGAGTTGTAGTTACATTCTTAATGTTTTAATATAGGTTTTAATTTCTAAAATTTATTCTGAGTGAAATTTAAATGTAGAAAGAAATAGAAGCTTTTAAGACAATTTTATACACAAATGTTCACAAAAAATACTTCTTTCCAATCCTGTTTGTCAACAGTCTCTTTCACATTTACGTCTTGCAAAAATCAGGAATCTGAAAGCTAAAAGGATTTCTTTAGAAAGCTTACAAGGGGACATACTCCAGGACAATTCTCCTCAGCCAAAACCAGCAAGCCTTTTCTGTGTATTTCTATATTTCTATTTAATTCTGAGTCGTATGTTACTCTTCTTGAAGAACAAAAAATAGTAAGTGTCAAGGAGAACCATAAAAACATGATAGTGGAAAACCAAGGAGAGAAAGGTGACAGAAGGAGGTTGTAAGGGTACAGCTATCGGAAGAAAGCAGCTGATAAGCACAGAAATATAGAGAGAACTTTTATATTCGGGGCAAACAGGATCTTCAGGGGCTGTGCAGAAGAAACAGTTGCATACATCCTTTCATAGGCTTCCTGGCAGCTGTGTTTTTGTGGTTCATCTCATCACAGTGTAGGTACTCTTCTTACCTCAGCTCAGACTTCTCATTCACGCTTTCTCTGTGTGCTGCCTGAGTGCCCAGGCTGCTCTCATTCCTTGGCAGTGAACAAGATGCAGGACAAGCAAAGCTATAGGGAAAAAAAAAAACCCAATCTGCATGAAGGCAGGAAGAAAGTGCTCCTGCAATATACAGACAGGCCTATATCAGCTTTTGTGCCCAGAACTGCTCTGCTCTCACAGCAACCCATGATCCTTCCTCAAGTGCCTGATGCTGTGCCAGGCACAGACCCTAACACCTTTCTTCCCTCACGCTTCCTCACAGACCTCTCTGCTACACCACATAAAAACGGAATCATCTGGAGTCAGTAGGATTGCAAACACATGAGCTGTTCTGACCAAGATCCAATTCCTCCTCGTTTCAGGGGCTACCCACAGTTTCCTCTTCCTCCTCTATCATATGTGGGACCCTGAGTGCATGCAACCTTCCCCTGCTGCCTCTGCATCAGGTTCTTTGGGAGTGACTCACCTTTTTACGCATTGAGAACACACTCCCGACAAACATCACCTCATGCTGAAACGTGGAGCGCAAGGCACATCCATGTCAGTGCCCTGACATTCACTGAGCTTTCTCTTCTTTTTGTGACTCAGTGTCAGCCTTTCCTCGCAGGCAGGATACCTTCCTGTCTCCCCTGGGTGCAGGTCTCTGTGCCAGGCACCCTGCTCCTAGACCCCCTCTTCCCATTCTGGGCTGTCTTTTATAAGTGAAGCAGCTTCCCACACGCTGCACCCAAAGTTGCAGCTCTCATTCTCCCCCTCACCGGCTGTCTCTACCCTATCTCTCAGACAAAGCCTCATCCCCTACTCTTTGTCTGGGCATAGATTGAAAACTCTTCGTATACGATGATGTTGCTGTCACGTATTTGCACAGTTCTCTAGGTCATTACTTTACAAAGGACTACAATCACTGCTTTGCCTTCAGAACTATTAGTTTATTCAGGTACCAATTCAGATGCTATTTAAATGACAATTGGGTTCACAGAATATGGTTTCCAAGAATTTTAATTTGATTAGGAACCAATCCTTCCTAATTACTTCTACAAATAATTCCTATTTTCCAGCTGGAAATAGAGATAAGGTTGTGTGTATATATATTCTGTTCTGAGTCTGGGGGGGAAAAAAAAAGATTTAATAATTGTGTATCTGATAAATTGGACACAAGAGAGACGACAGCTTTTAAAGAATTTAAAAGCAGATC
Organism: Bucorvus abyssinicus; assembly: GCA_009769605.1. Classification (NCBI taxonomy): domain Eukaryota; kingdom Metazoa; phylum Chordata; class Aves; order Bucerotiformes; family Bucorvidae; genus Bucorvus; species Bucorvus abyssinicus. The sequence continues at coordinate 10,355,861 of CM020030.1, forward strand.
TGATTCTGGTAATAAAGCCTATGTGAAAACACTAATCACATTAGCAGAAAATAATCTATAAAGAGTAAAGTGAATCAAGTGCATGTCAGAGCAAGGGAGAAGTTTTATAATTTGGGGGATAGGTAAGTGATTAACACTAAGAGGACTGGGTTAAAAAAAAAAACAAACAAAAAAACCAGGAAAAGCTCTAAATTCACAGCAGGTGTCAAAAACCAAAGATGACCTTTCTTACTATTTTACAATAAAGATATACACATGGTTAGTTTAAAGGTATTGGTGAGATAGTCCATAATATGCTAAAACCAGGAAATTTAAATCAATTTTATTTAAAAATCTTTATGTCTACTATTTAAAAGACAGTCATCTGAAAAATTATAAGAAGCATGAAAGTATTGCAGTGCATAGTCAAGGGTTTTTACCCTGCACGCTCAAAATGGGTTATTAAATGGCTCTGTGGAAGAGTTATATAAGGAATAGCAGACACAGATGTATTACATTTTTAACCACCTACAAAAGCTAAGCCAACTAGTCCAGGTGTATGGTGGAAATAGTGGGAGTAGCTACAGCGTCACACAAAACAGCTGTGTTATGTGTGGCAGAGGAAAGAATAGAACAGGGAGTGGCTGCAACTGTATGCCTCGTAGAAAAACGCTGTCTCTGAGGGTCTCTTTTCCTCTCGACTATCCAATGGTACTTTAAAGGAATAAAACACCATAATAAATATATATAAAACATGGTTCTTTTGGTTTTCCTCGCTCTGAAATACAAACGGATAAAATCTTGTAGATGTGTGTAGACACGTTGGAGAGAAATGAAGGCAACTTGTGCCCCTTTCTTGCCTTTGATGAACACATTAGTTGGAATGACTGCTGGAATTACAGGAAAAGGTTCCTATGCATCATGCACAACAACCTGTTATAGCTTGGAACAGAGATGACGCCCAGTGCTCACCTGACGCTAACGTGGACATCCTTTTCCATGGCTGATAAAGCAGACAGGTAAGTCATCTACATGCAAAACTATGTTCCTGTTGCAATCATCAGCTCTAATGCATCGTAAGTATAGCTCCAAAATGGAGACTGGCTATGACCATGACCTTCTGACTCCAGTGACTCTAAGAAGAAATGGCACAAGCTCCTTGGCTGTTTCCATGCCTTCTGTCCTCCACAAATCACTTCACGGCCAGTATATTCTTTGGCTCCTCGAAGGCAGTCGGAGTAGCCTAATGCATTCCCAGTGCTTCACGGGCTAAATGGGGACAGAGTTAAATAAGAGAGAAGCAAGAGGCCGTATCTTGTATTTGCACTGTGGGCTGACCAAGTGTACTGGATTCAGCTAGGATAGGGTTAATTTTCACAAGAAGCTGGGACAGGCCACAAGCAGGAGAGCTGAACGGAACCAGCCAATGGAATATTCAATGCCATACTGACATTGTGCCCAGTATGTGTAAGGGGGAGCTGGCCAGGGGAAGGGAATGCAGTTTAAGCGGGGTGGGCATCTGGGTGGCAATTGCGTATCACTTGCTTTATATATTAGTATTATTGTTATCACTGTTGTTTCTTCTCTCTTTGTGTTGTTCTAGTAAACTCTCCTTAGCTCAACCCATAGTGTTCTACCATTTTCCCCCCATTCTCCTTCCCATCACATGGAGGCAGGGAGTGTGGGGGGAGAAGTGAGTGGCCACGTGGTGCTTAGTTACTGGCTGTGCCTAAACCACAACACCAAGCAAGCACAGAGAACGCCTGAAAACTGCTCTGAAATGTGAATTACTTCCTCACTTGCTGTTACACCAAGTCAGGCTTTTGAGATATTGCTTCTCCTTTACTTTTGCTGGGATTAGAAATTGACCTAAGTAACATTTGCTAGGATTTAAATTAAATGCATCTATTTCAAATTCAGTGTCAAATGGGGCAGCTAAAATAAGGAAAATCAGAATAAATAAAAGTTAACATTTGTACTGCCAGTGCAAATACACATTTTCTTTTTAACAGTTCAACCACACAGCCTATTTAGCAAAACGCTCACTTCCTAAACCTTGGTGAAATGAACAGGACTTAGAGTACATACGCCTGAAGTCAGTGGTTTGTTAGCTAATATTGGCCCGGGTTCAGGTAAGTAGCAGGTTTTGCCCAGTAGATCAGCATATAACACACACACGACACAAAATGGATCTTGAGTTCTCTAATAATTAAGAACCTACTCCGAGTTATTTTGTTTCTGTTAAAACTGTGGGATCTTTCCAGATGCATCCAGCAGTCAGAATAAGAGCCACATGCACATCAGTTCCCCTCTGGATTCTAGTTTTGACTGGAGGTTAGTTATGCACCCCGGAGAGAGCAGGAGGCGCGTTCTTCGGTCAGGACAGCAAAAGTGCCAGGCACACCTCATGGCCCAGCACACCCTAGAGCATCTGCCCCTCACATTAAATTCGGCTGTAGACACCTACTCTTCATACATGCCACTGTCTCTCCCCACTGGTGACAGACAACAACTTCAATCACGATGGTTGTGTACAATGCATCTCGTTCACTGTGTGGGAAAATAGATTTTTAGTGCTGGTTCAAGGAATAAAAAATTTGGAAATCTTCGTATACAGTTAGAAATAGGTATACTCTTATTTTAAAATTGGAAACAACATCAAGTTGAACTACAACATCTCTGTGTTATTGCTGTTTAGATGAAGGGACATAAAAGCCAAATTTGGTCTGGGGGGTTTTTCTTGCTAAACAAATCCTGACACTGTACAAAAATTGAAGTTATAACAGATAACCATAAGCATATACCTATTTATACAATGTTTTGTATTTAATATACGAAGATATATTCAGACAGATTCGTATTTCAGTTATTTTGCTATATGGGAGATATGTTTGCTTACAGGTTCTGCACTACCCACTAAAGCAAAAAAAGCAAAAATTAGTTCATCAAGTTACTCACTGAATGAAAATGTGATCTTATAATTTCATTTTGTCTCTTTTCTCCAGGTGGTTTCGGCACACCAAGACCATTTCACATGTTCTTTGGCCTCCTAAAATGCCTTCAAATATAACCTGACAGACAATTTCAGTCTAACAATAAAGGAAATCAAAACCCATAATGCCGAATCATTCAGAGCTGCTGGGATTTTAAAATCCCATGCCCTTTAAGGAACTTTCAAAATAAATGAAATGTTTTATTAATTCTAACAGCTTAATGTACAGAACTAATAGAGGTGTAGTCCATTCATCATAAAAATCTTTGTCTTCTCTCATAATGCATTAATTTCTTTATACAGACAGATTGTATGGCTATGTTTGTATGACACCTTTTTTCCCAGTCAGATCAATTTTAAGACCTCTGAACTAAAGAAAATCATCTTTCTAAATGGAATACTAATTTTAGCTAAGCTGCTTTTGGAGAGTCTGCTCTTTTAAAAAAAGCCAAAGCTCCATACAAAAGGTAGGGAGAAGAGGGAGAGTGTTGCTGATGAAATGCAAATGAGGCTTTTCTCAGACAGCTGGCTGCTTTGGGATGACATGTGTGATGAATGGCTCTTAAAACATGAGCAGGCATCAAGCTCCAATTCAGTGTCAGACTGGCAAAAACAGCAGCATTACTGGATGCTTCCTTTAATTAATGCAACACTTCTGCATTAGTCCGGACACTGCCGATAAATGGGGAAGAACTGATATCAGTGGTAATATCAGAAATCTTTCAACCTTGAAGCTGGGATGCATTAGCCAAAAGCTGCAGTATCGTAAAAGGTTTAATTGTATTTGTAATGTACCAGTGCACCATGACAAAAATGGGAGATAGTGTAGGCAGGACAGAGTAAGCCAGTGATAAATGAGTGTGCAGGAGCGATTATAAAGCAAGGAAGAGTGAGAAAACAGACAATAGGCAGCAAAGGGGAAGGAGGTAGGGATGCAGGGGTTATGATAGCAACAGCTACTCTAATGTGAAAAGTAGGTAATAAGGGAAACCTGGTTATAGTTTTGAGTGGGGCTACAAGCACAAAGCAGTTTAAGATAAATCTTTCCTCCTAAATAGGTTTCATTGATGAAAGTGAGATTTACCACTGCACCTACTCCTAGCAGAACTTCGTGAGGAAGGCTTTGCCAGCCAGTTATCTCCTACAAAGCATTACAACTCACTAAATCAAACACACAGCACAAGGTTTTCTATTTACTGCATAACAAAGTAATAGGATACACACACTGTTCTTCCATTGTGCTTAGAATTATTTTTTCTGCCACAACACACCGTAAAACTCCCATGCAATTTTTATGCTGTCACATAGTCACCAAGTACCAGTCTGTAATAGCAATAACAGCTTTCTTGAGATTATTTGCAAATAAAGACTGATCTTCCACTGAAAATATAAGAGCCTATCACACTGAAGGGCTACAAAGCTTTCATGTACAAAGTATTCATGTTTTGTGATTGCCATCAGTTTCAAAGATTTCTAAAGAATCCATCTTCCTAGCGTGTAGGCTAAGGCACATAATTAAGATTAACAACAAGTTCTGGTGAGGGTCTTGAAAATGGCCTATGCTTAGTGTTTCTGAGAAAGGTGAAGCATTCCCGTAATGTACTCAAAATGATTTGCTGTTTCTTGATGACACCTTTAGTCATGTGGTGGCCTTTTGAAACCATTCCAGTTGTTAGCTCCCTTTTCATGCACACATGAAAAGCATATACCAAGTTTCAAAACTGGGTGCTTTTTTCCTCTTTTAATTAAATACTGTTCCATGAAGAAAAAAAAAAATCTGTGGGTTTTTTTAAGATGAAAGCCAAGATAAAATATTGTCAATGCTCTTTTTCATACTTGGGGTGATAGCAGGACAAGAGAGAAACTTTGGAGAAACACTAACACATTCCAGGCATTAAAAACAGATGCTGGAAATATGATTTACAGAGCACTTTCTGACCACATCATAGAGAACAAAACCCTAACAACCCCATGCTATTTTTTAGTATTTGTATCTACGCTTTTCTTATTAGAAATGCAGGTGACAGACAGTTTATCAGTTACGAAAGTACATACAGTTAAGTGCGTATATATATATATATATATATGCATCTGCTTTCCTGAACTGAGGCTAAAGACAGTAAAACATCCTTTTAAACTTTTTTCAAGTATAGTATACTTACTTAAACACAAAAAACTGTAGAAAAAAAATCAAAATATAGATATTTTAAGTGGTTCTTCGTAATACATTCCTAAATTGTCTTCCTTCTTAAAATATTTCTGTATTAAAATTATTATGCACAGGTATGTTTCAATACTAACACAAGTGTCGGAATAGAAGGAAAGTGGGCCAGTGTTATGCCATAAAAATGTTTGCCCAGGAGAGGAGGGGAATAGCAGGGTTAGTGGTTTTGTTTTTTGCTTGATACAACATTTTTGCTAAACCTTTTAAGCCTGGCTTTAAATTCTGTGTCTTTTGGGTGAAACCACAGTTACTGTGATTGCAAAACACCTATGTAGCATCAGAAAGTTAATTGGAAAACAGCTTGGTATTGATTAGCAGAGCAGTTGAGCAGGGAAGGGGGTCAAAGGGGTTGGGATCAAAATGATTTTTTTCCTAAGACACCCCGAACAAGTAAAAAAAAAAACCAAAAACAAAACCAGAAACTAAAACCAAGCAACCAAACAAAAAAGCCCACAAACATACAGACTTCATGAATTACCAAATTTTACAGAGGTGCTCCTTAGTAGTCGTATGTTCAGACTAATAACCTGGTATAGAAGTGACAACAGCGGTGCTAATATTTACCTTATGCCTATTTCTAAAGCCTGATAGCTATCCAAACAAGATTATAAGTCTTGATGCAAACTGTCCTATCACATCAGGAGCTTTCCCAGTGAGAAAGGGTATCAGTCTGCTTGGCTTCGCAATTTTGCAGCAGAAAACACCATTATAATAAATTGAACAAATCCCAATGTTTCTGGAATTTTGTCAGTAGCTGTGGAACAGGGGAAGTATAAAGGCAGTCATGACTTAGCTTGTCTCAAAGTTAGCAGTAAGTATTTACTGTAATGTACATATATTTGGGTGGTCCGTCTTCCTTCTTAACTCCCCATGTTCCTGTAATAGCTCCTATATTATTTACAAAGTGCTTTACCACAGGATAAAGAAGCTACATTCTCTACAGCCTAAGCTGGGAAGACCATTTACTGCCCTTTTCCCTCCCTGACTCATCTAATATTTAATGTACAGAACACAGCTTTCATTTCCACTAAATGAGAGATGCCATCAGATGCGAAGGCTTCATGCTCAACCAGGTTGGGATAATGATATGCTTACTCATGCTTACTACATTAAGAAGTTTTAATAGGAGTACATGAGGGTCAGGTGCTAATCATTGGAACAGCTTCAGATTGCAGTCCATAATTTGGCTCACTCCTTCTGCAAAGTACCTATTCAGTGCTCATGACTGAATTCTATTCACCTCTGAAAATTCAACAAGAAGAAATAAGACTAGGAACAGAATTTAAAAGGTGCCTAACTGTATTGTTGCGTGGCCAGAGGAAAGCCATCGGGTAACCCTCCCTGCACTCGGTGGTGGCTGGGGCACTGGCTGCACAGATAGCTCCTAACAATCCTCCGTTGTACTCCTCTCTCACGGGATTTTACTTGGACAGCATTTTCCACTAATGGATGCTGGTCATGAACGAACAGCTATAAATCACTTTGGCCAAGTTAACCCAAAGACATGTGCCAAATTCTAGTGTCAAAGTGTCTAACATGCATCTCCTAACAAATAGAAGTGGTTTTTTAGCAGAAAACAAGCAACCAGCAACAAGGGTTAGGTAGGATGAAATCCTCCAACTGCTCCAGATGGCTCTGAATTTCGTGGTGGAGTCCAGAGCTCCAGCAATCTGCTGCAGAGAGCCCAATCTCAGTGAGCATGGAGGGATACGCATCCTCTCTGTTCTGCTAAAAAGGCATGGGAGCATCATCAAGTACAAAAAATGTTATGAAAGAGAAATATCCTAAAGATGGAGACTTTGTAGCAAAGATTTTGATGTAACGATTCTATGCAGAAAACACATGTACATGTAATACATGTCTTCTGTAATAAATATTTTTAAGATTGTGCTTTCATCTTTGACCCTTACCCCTAGTTCCCTGAGATCTCATAGTAAGAGCTAAAGATGATCTTTATAACCAAGTTATATGACCTATAATATTCAATACTGACAAGAGGACAGGAGTCCAGCTTAAGTAAACTTCTAGAAATGTTGGGTTTGATAACTGTGGGCTGAAATAATTTTGGGGCAGGAGAAGTTTTGAAGAAAAGTTTCTGAGATTATTATGAAAACAGATGCTCAAAAACAGAGACTGCCCTGCGTTTTTAAGAATTATAAGCCAGGTGCCCAATCAAGTTGCTGGCACAGTTTTCCTTGCACCACTACTAGCACAAGATGAAGTCCAAAAAGAATGTGGCAAATTTTCAGTTCACAACAGTTTGGGTTTTTATATATTTCATGTTTCAGACACCACAGCTTTTGGAATCCTTATGAATGGAGCCTGCATTTGGATGGGTGATAACACTTACAGCAAGCCACATTTCTTTTCAGCTGAAACTTCATGATGGAAATTTTTCATGGAGTAATAGACACACTAGAAACCTTTACAACAAAAAGGAGGCAGAGGGAAGTATAATGGAATATCTAAAACTCCTTTAATCAGGAATATAGTAAAAGATAAATCCTTCGGAGCAGATGGTCTTCTAGCTGATTTAAGAGATACGAGGTCCCTGGGAGCAATTGCTCCTGGAATATCAACAACTAATTCCCATTCTTCACATGTTCCAAATTCTGCATTCTCTGGAATGCTGCTAATTGTTTTACTTTGGCTCTGTTCTCAAGAGAAACCTAAATAATTTTATTTCACTACCGAACTTTATTCATAATCATAGGAGCAACTGAATTTTTTATCAGAAACTACATTTTCCATGTTCTGCCTATCGACAATTTCATATGCTTGGGTAATCACATCGGAATTATTTTGAAGGAAATCAGAGAAATATGCTACGGTTGAATCACTTGTGTAGTGCACAGATGATTTCACACTACTCCCACCTCCCCAGATGAAATTTGTCAGAGCAGATATGAGGTGTGTGCTGCAAAAGGTTATGTGAGTCAGAGGGCAGAAATGGAAACCAAAAAACCTGGTGATTGGCCTATGCCTAGTCAATTCACTTCTTTATAGACATTTTTATTTAAATCATAAGCTCTTTTTGGACAAGACCTATCTTGTGCCATGTATTCATACAGTGCTTTCCACAGTGCTGTCCTTAAAACAGATCTCTGGATGTTATTGAAATACAAATTTAAAAGTTCATGAATACAACATTGCTGATAATGTTATCATAATGTATCATCGTTTTCTCTCTCTGCATGGCTTGAAAATGTCCTACCTTAAGATTTGGGCATAAAACCCCTCGACAATTTTGTGTGAGGACAGAACGAAAAAATAAACTCCTTTTACTAAAGGAATAGATTAATCAAACTCAAAGAGCTACGGAAATTAAGAGTCAAATGGATGTTTCTTTTGTTTTGAGCATTTACCCTAACCCCTCCTGAGCAAAGAAGAGGCATGAATCAACAGGCAATCAAATACAATACAGACAGTTTACTCGGTTTAGTCAACAGAATACCTTTAGCTTTCTAAGTGAATTCTTATTACCAAGATTGCTGCTGTTGTTATTTTTCCTTTTAAAAGCCTATTTTGACAAGACATTACCTGACGGGCAGAACTTGCAAAAGAATAATAAATTTATAAATCATCTTTAACATCATAGTTTCACACCTCACTTGGCATATAAAACACTGTGTTATCACAATACTGCTCCATCCATTTTAAGACTAATCCCTCTGCATTGTATGTCACTGTATTATATGTGTCATTACACTGTAACTGTAAAAAAGGAAAATTAAGGTGTGATAAAACTTAAACATCTTCATAACAATTTCAAGTTTGCAATTAAATCACACATTCAGTTTAAATAATAGCCTGCATTAGGAAAACAACAAACATTGATCGTGCCTGCTTTCCAGCTTTTCTTTTGGTTTTGCCTCAGGTTAATTGGAAAAAAGTTTTAAAAAATCAGCATTTTTCTACATTTTTTTCTCCCAGGATTTTTGGCATCCCAAAATTTCAGGGTCAAAGAAATGCAGAACCTCAGAAGAGGAAATCAGTTGCTCATTTGAGACAATCTGCTAATGCACAGTGACTTAGCTAAAGAACAGAATGTTTAAAAACTTTTATCAAATGCCTTATCATTGCAAGACTGAATTACATTCTTTTTCATCAATTAAGAGAGAAGCACTAGTCCAAAGAGAAATCCTATTTCCTTTGATTCCTTTCTTAAATAAGCAATAGTTCAGGAAAAGTTCAGGCTCTGATTCTTTTCTAAGGTATACTATCTGACAGCTGGCTTAGACCAAGAAAATCCTAGTGAAGAAGCTCACTCAGCCTTGAAGTAACCTCCAAAGGCTCCCAAACGTTCAGCAGCCCTCAACTATTCTTCCATTTCCCTTTGCTCAATGGTGAAGCTGTAGTGGTTGCAGTAGATGCACTGCTGGGGTACATCTACCTTAATTAACTCTTCAGCTCAGTTATCCTGACCATCTAGTAAGATGGATGAATGCTATACATCACCTCACCACCATCAATTGTTCACCCCATTAGAGCAGAGCAGAAGAATATAGACAAATGATGTATTAATCAAAAAAGAACAGGTTCAGCTGACCTGAAAAATAGTTGCAAAACTGGGAAAAATCCATCAAAAGGCTTCTACTGGACTTCTCTTTCACACACATACAAATTACCTGTAAAAACAAGAAGGCCTGGGACTCACCTTTTGTTAGTACTTTGGTTGGGACAGTCGAGGAGGAAATTGGAGGGACCAAAGTTTGTTTTTGTCTTCTGCTTGGACCCATATCTTGGACCCAGGCTTCATGATCTCTCACAATACCCCCTGATACAGCTGTCCTACATGGCAGGAGGTAATAGCATATTTAGTAGGGCCCAGAGGAGTGAAAACAACTCTCTCAGAAAATGATGAGTGAGTCCCGTGACGGAGTTGCTGAAATGTCAGTGCCCTAAGCCTGCAATCAATGAACTTGGGTCTTCCACCTCTTAAGTACCTCAGCTCCAGGCTGACAAATCTTCCTGTAGCTCTTTCACAGCACCTATATCCATGTCTTTACCTCTGCTGGTTAGCAGTAATTAAAGATTTCCCAAACAGGTCTGAAATGTTTGCTCTGAATCAACAGAAAGGCTTTGATTAATCCAGAAATTGTTAAGGAAGAGAGCTGGAAAAGTTCATAACAATAAGAAAAAACCAACAGTGTCTCTCTTCAAAATGTTCACATCGCAGATCAGCAGATAAAACAGCACATCATTGGTACTATCCTGTCCCTTACTGATTTCTTCTAGAGTAAGAGGGCAGGTGGCCACCTTACAGAACAACACCGAGAACACTTCCGAAGCACCCTTATTCCCTTGAACACCAGGTAGATTGGATTCTGCTTCAAACTAATTTGTTCACTGGTAATGAGCTGTGATACTGTCACCTAAATATAGAAATAAGTATTCAGTGAAGATTTTAATAAATGCAGGACTGGAAAAGAGTGTCTCTTACCTAGCCATAGCCCTTTTGTAAAACTATAGCTCTAATAGTGGAAGTTGTTTCTTCTAATGCTTCTAATGAGATAATATTAATAGCTTTCAATCAAATTAACTTCCTAATGCTGAATACCTACTAAATCAGATCCTACCCTCATTTTTATCCTTTTTTTATTGGAGGATATCTGGGGTATCAACACTTTAAGGACTGCGTTCCAGAAATAAGGCCTACAAATCCTATTTAGATTGTCTTCTCTAAAAAGCAGTAAATTCTCAGATGTTTTTCAGAAGGCAAGAAAGGACTTCTGTTATTTTGATGAAGTATTAAAAGTCTACAAAATGCTGTCCTATTGGAAGATCATAAAAGATTCTGCCATTCATTTCAAAACCATATGGAAATTGTTCTCTGTGCTATAGGAATGACTGTAAGTGTTCACTGTCTTTCTGTTCCTATGAAATTTTTTGCAAAATATTTCTAAGCTCTACAGTATCATTTGGAAATAGTCACAAGTCTGGGCAAGTCTGTGTAGGCTATAAGAAACTGGTAGTGAGACATGAGAAATTCCGTCGATGGTGCTAGACTGTCAGTGATGAAGAACAACAGAAGTAAAGATACATGAATCGTGGTTCATCGCTCATTTTTTTTCTTCAGCTGAGTCCTAAATCAGAGGTTCATCCCAAATCCTCATATCACTAAAGGCCAGTATTTGAAGTATATGGGATTCACAACATTATGAACACGGCAAAAATTTTACCAGGTATTTATGTGCTTTTCTGAGTAAGAATGGACACAAGCACATAATCTACTCTTTGGAAACACTTTATAAACTTGTTGTCTGAATCTTTAAATGGACATGACATTCTGTTTCTTGCAGTTCTACAACTTAATTTCCTGACAAAACAACTCATTTATTTTCTTCATCTATGCAAAGAAGTTTGGTCTATAATGCCTTCTAACATTTTTTATTCACACTTTCATTTTGATGTTGGTTACTAACTTAACAAGAACCGTATATATGTGCTTTTACTCTGAAGTTTTAAATCAAGATCAGTGTCTTATTATGATAGCCACTTGTGAGAAGATGGACAGCTATAGGAACTGTTCTCACAAAGTTTCACTGATTTTTTATGTATTTAAGAGAAAGCAAGGAGAACAAAAGCAGTACAACTGTAATAGCAATATTAACTATGCAATTGCCTGAGCCAATTAATCCCAATTTGATCAGCTGAGTTTTCCCTCCTAGTTATTCACCAGTTCCTACTCCCTCTACTCTCCAAATATTTCAGCACATTTCTTTCTTGATCTGTGTTTTAGAGAAGGAAAACAAACAAACAAAACCCAACCAAACACCTAGACAGTCTTCTATATAGATTTAAAAATCTGGGTCATTTCTAATTCCCTAATAAACTGGGAAAACTAATACTCAGCAAAATTTGATTTCCAGGGTGAATAATGGCTTTTTTGGTCAAAATGAAAAGGTGGTAACAAAAAAAAACCTTATGGCTTTATATCACTTCCACTCAAGAGTCTAAAGTCCAGAATGTGTGAGTTTGAAAAATAGCTTTATTCCTTTTTGCATAAACCCCTCAAATTTATAATCTCAAAATAACCTTATATTCTTCATAATAGTTAGTTATAGCCTTAATTTTGTAAGTCAAATTCTGAGATAATTGAGCTTGCTTTGGGAGGAGAAAATTCCTCAGCAAGACTTGTTCTCTAATTTTTAGGTCACAATAAGACTTTTCCCTGGTCGAGGAGACTTTGTACTGGAACAAAAAGAAGCTTTGGAGTCTTCAAGGCATTCACACTGTCACCTAGACTGTGGCAACTGCGTTCTGTTCCTACGCTCCCGATGTATGAACAGACCCTGTCCTGTAATATTGTACAAGTCTCTATTTCCATATATATAGGCCCTGATTCTGCAATCAGATCCATTTGGACAAAAGCCCTTTGTCTGCGGAGAATACTCATGATTTTGAAGTATGGCCATCTGTTCTGAGATTTTAAAACTAAGGCTGCATGACATTAACTGGTTTTTCTCACAATGGAAATGCTATACAATGCTTATTGCTTATTGTACATCATTACTGTAGAAGTTGTGGCTCAGTTGCGTTTTTATTTTGTACAAAAAAGTACGGGGCGAGAGACTTGTTACACCGTTGGTGTAAAAACAAATGTTGCAGATGAACACTGCAAATGCTCCATACCAGGAAACCACAGATCATATCCGGTTGTCTTGTAATCTCCCCAGCAGAAGCAGACATAGATGTCAAAAGGTTTATGTTATTTCTGGTTCAAACGATTATCATTATTCTCCCCCTCCCTTCCATATACATACCCATATGCCCTGTTTCTGGATTTGGGTTTCCTTTTTTTTTTTTTTTCCCAACAGCTGCATAGTGAATTAACGCATATCTAGTGTCTGGACATCATGCAGCTCTAGTGTTGCATAATCTCCTTCTCCCAAGCGGTATTAATAATCATTAGTCTGTTGTATTGAATAACAAAAGAAAATCCATAAAGGATTAATCAGGGAAATTAAGTTTGGGGTTGATTTCTGAGTGAATTGTAATCTATACTGAAAATGCTTCATCCAAAGATAATTGGCAATTTTTTTTTTAAATGAAGTGAGAAACTGAATGACCATGAACAATAAGAATATCCTCTAGCTTCAGCACCAAATGGCTCTTTTCTCGTCAAGATGAAGTCCTTTATCAGTCAAGCTCTCTGAAGCTCTAGTTTGCATCTGTCTGTACACTGTGCCTAGCACTAGAAGGAAAGAGGAAGCTTGCACATGTAAGTGTATTTCTTATTACCCTCCCAAGAGCATTATAGCTTTATTTGGTAGCTATGCTAAATGAGCAAGGCTGCAGGAGGAATGTAACTTATTGCTTAAAGCAAAAATGTGTCCAATTTTCCATTGGCAAGCAACTCCTTTTTCATAATCAACCAAAATAAGGACGTAGCTCATCATTTGTAGAATCTATGATAGTCAGAGATTCAGATTCATTGTAAGCAAAAGAATGAGGTTTTTTCCACATTACTTTCAACTGAGTGAGCAACAGAGTCTCTTGGTTCAGCACACGTAAAGAGAAATCATTTTGAAACATAGCATAAGGGTTTTCATGGTTAATGGTAGCCACATAAGCAAAAACAGGAAGAATTATTCGGTTTCATTTTTTTAAAATGCTGCCATTCCACAAAAAAAATCTTAGCAAATTATTACTAAAATGATCGAATTATTAATGAACTATTTTATCAGATTTCAAAACCTGTGTTAGAAAAACAGCCACTGATTCACAAGAGTGTGTCAGTAGATTCATTTTTTATCATCTGATTTAGTCCATTCTAAACAACAAATCACTTCAGCATATGGCTGATTTGAAGGCTTTGCTCAACTCAGCTAGAACCAACAGAACATTCCTCATGCGTAAGGATATCAGTGAGGGGAGATGGACTTCAGCATGCCCTTAAATGGCATTACTGAATCAAGGTGTAGACAATTTGATCTGCACAGGTGGGCCTCAGTAAGCTTGAAATCTCACTGGTATCAATGAGGTTTTCTACGAGTAAACCACAAAATTAGACCTCCATTTAGTAGGTGGACAAAAGTGGGCAGTTTTATGCAGCTTTTGGATAACAAAGAGAAAAAAAACCAAAACACAACAGACATAAAACCTGCATGCTTTATGCAGTTACACATATATATTTTAAAGTATTGCTTATAAATGCAATCTGCTGGCAGAAATGTGGCTATTAAAGCACCCCACCAACAGAACTTAAGGAAAGTTAGCTGATGAATAGCAAGCAGCTGCATCTTTACTGCACAGTCAGGATTTTATAATAAGCCTGTAGGCAATGGTTCTCTGTATAATTTTCTTACTCAGCTACAAAAAAAAAAAAAAAAAAAAAGGTCTTTCTTGTGAAAACCTCAAGAATATGTACTAAAGATGAGGTCCCATGGGGAATTAAAAGAGATTTCGACATCTAAATTATCAATTAGACGCCTAATTTAGATCCTCAAAACCCACACTTAGCCCTAATAGCACTGGAAAACCATGTAACCCGAAAACTTTCCAACAGAACCCTCTGTGTGCCTTAATATGAAACAGCAGTCTGCTACCTTAACCCTTTGGCCTGATGGTCAGGACCAGCATGTACACACACTCAAATGTAAATTCTGTAAACATAAAACCTGACAGACATCAGACTATCTCCAACAAAAGGTAATGAGCATGCGAAACCTCAGCCTAGGCTGGCTAGCCTGCAGTGTACTAATTAAGGCGCTCTCCTGGGAGGTTTGGGTTCAAATCCTCTCAGATAAAGGATGCTGAACAGAATCCTGAGTGTCCTTATCAGCCAGTGACTTTACAAAAAGAGCACCCACACCACTGTTGCACAATACAGTCCTAATTCCCCACTAGTTTTAACAAGAAGAGACTTTCACCCAATCTCTAGGAGATGTTTCAAGGGTATGAAGGGGAATAAAAGTGTATTAATTATGTCCTACTCAAGAGCGGCATTTCCTATTAACTTCCGTAGGTGACTCGCTGACTCACTGACCTGCATTTTTACAGCACCCAAAGCTCCTCATGAACAATATATGGAGCTTATGCATTGATTTGATATTCTGCAAGACTCTTCCATATTTAACTATGATAACAGTCTAATCTTCTTTGTATAGCTGAATTTTTCCTAAAATATTTCTGAGTTGTTCCTTTGGCCATGTTTCAGACAAACTAAATCAGAGAGTCATCAAAGTATCACAGTTTCAGCCTGTTTACATATTTTAAGATGTACATTACAAAAATAATTGTTCAAGGCCATATTACCACTAAAATTATTATGTATGTAGAGAGCTTTTATTTTCTAAGTGGTATTTGTGTGAAAATGTTAGCTGTCAGAGAGAAGGCTACAGGCAGTTCAGAAGGGATAGGTGAGTAAGGAGGGGTGGAGGCATTGCTCTCTTTGTCAAGAAATGGACAGAGTGTGAAGAGCTGTCACTGAAGAATAGCCATGAGCAGGTCAAAAGCTTATGGGTAAGAATTAGAGACCGAAGCAAAGGGAACCTTGTGGCTGGTGTTTACTACAGGCTGCCTGATCAAGGGGAGCCTACTGACAAAGTCCTCTTACTTGAGCTACAGGAGGCTTTGCGCTCACAGGCTCTCATCCTGCTGGGGGACTTCAACCCCCCTAACATCTGCTGGAAAAGTGACACAGTGAGCTGTAGGCAATCCAGGGGACTCCTGGAGTGCATCAAGGATAACTTCTTAAGCTAGGTAATAGACAGCCCCACCAGAGGGGATGCGGTACTGGACCTGATGATCACCAATGCAAGTGAGGTCATCGGTGATGTCAAGATTGGAGGCAGCCTGGGCTGCAGTTATCACACACTGGTGGAGCTCACAGTCCTGAGGGATGTGGGTCAGGCGAAGAGTAATCTCAGGACCCTGAATTTTAGGAAAGCAAACTTCCAGCTCTTCAGGGAGGTAGTCAATAGGACCCCCTGGTAAACAGCCCGCAGGGACAAGGGAGCAGAACAGGACTGGTAGATCTTTAGGGACGCTTTCCATAGAGTACAAGAGCTGTCAAACCCTGGGTGTAAGAAATCAATCTGGCAAGGAAGGGAAGAGACCAGCGTGGCTGAGTCGAGATCTGCTGGTCAAACTAAAGGGCAAGAAGGAACTGCACAGGCAGTGGAAGCAGGGACAGATGTCCTGGGAAGAGCATAGGGACACTGCCCAGTTGTGTAGGGATGGGGTCAGGAAAGCCAAGGCCTACCTGGAGCTGAACTTGGCAAGGGATGCAAAGAATAGTGAGAAGGGCTTCAACAGGTATGTCAACCAGAAAAGGAAGGTTAAAGAAAGTGTAACCCCTCTGACAAACATGACTGGCAAGATGGTAACAACAGATGAGGAGAAGGCTGAGTTACTCAACAACTTTTTTGCCTCAGACTTCACACACCTCCCGAGTTGATGGACCGCAAGACACGGACCAGCAGGGCAAAGTCCCTCCCACTGTAAGTGAAAATCAGGTTCATGACCACACATAACTATATGGGACCTGAGGAGATGCATATCTGAGTCCTGAGGGAATAGGCTGGTGTAGTTGCCAGGTCACTCTCCATGATATCTGAAAAGTCCTGGCAGTCAGGTGAAGTCCCTGGTGACTGGAAAAAGAGAAACATTGCAACCATTTTTTAAAAAGGTAGAAAGGAGGAATTCGGGAACTATCGACCTGTCAGCCTCACCTCTGTGCCTGGGAAGATCATGGAACAGATCCTCCTAGGAGCTATGCTAAGGCACATGGGGGACAGGGAGGTGATTTGAGAAAGCCAGCATGGCTTTACCAAGGGCAAGTCCTGCATGACCCAACTAGTCACCTTCTGTGATGAAATTACTATATTAGGGGACAAGGGAACAGCTATGGATGTCATCTATCTGAACTTCTGTAAAGCTTTGACATGGTCCCCACACCATCCTTCTCTCTAAATTGGAGAGATACGGATTTGATGGGTGGGCTGCTTGGTGGATAATGAATGGGTTGGATGGTTGCATCCAGAAGATAGTAGTTAATGGCTTGATGTCCGGAAGGAGATCAGGGACAAGTGGTATCCCTCAGGGGTCCGTACTGGGACCAGTGCTGTTTAATATCTTCATCAATGACATACACAACGGAATCAAGTGCACCCTCAGCAAGCTTGCAGATGGCACCAAGATGAGTGGTGCAGTTGACATGCCAGAGGGATGGGATGCCATCCAGTGGGACCTGGACAAGCTGGAGAAGTGGGCTTATGTGAACCTCGTGAGGTTCAAGAAGGCCAAGTACAAGGCACTGCACCTAGGTCAGGTCAATCCTTGGTATCAATACAGGCTGAAGAATTAAGGAATGAGCAGCAGCCCTGCAGAGAAGGACTTGGGGGTACCAGTGGATGAAAAGAAGGGCATGAGCAGACAATGTGCACTCACAACCCAGAAAGCTAACCATATCCTGCGCTGCATCAAAAGAAGCGTGGCCAGCAGGTCAAGGGAGGTGATTCTGGTGCTCTCCTCTGCCCTGGTGAGACCTCACCTGGAGTACTGTGTCCAGCTCTGAAATCCTCAGCACAAGAAAGACATGAATTTGTTGGAGTGGGTTCAGAGGAGGGACACAAAAATGATCAGAGGGCTGAAGCGCCTCTGCTGTGAGGACAGGCTGAGAGAGTTGGAGTTGTTCAGCCTGGAGATGAGAAGGCTCCGGGAAGACCATATTGTGGCCTATCAGTACTTAAAGGGGGCCTACAAGAAAGATGGGGACAACCTTTTTAGTAAGGCGTGTTGTGACAGGGCAAGGGGTAATGGTTTTAAACTGAAAGAGGGGAGATTTAGACTAAATATAAGGAAGAAATGTTTTACACTGAGGGTGGTGAAACACTGGGACAGGTAGCCCAGACAGGTTGCATCCAGAGATGCCCCATCCCTTGAAACATTCAAGGTCAGATTGGAAGGGACTCTGAGCAACCTGATCTAGTTGAAGAAGTCCCTTCTCACTGCAGGGGGGTTGGACTAGATGACCAACCCAGAGCATTCCATGGTTCTAAAATAAAAAGCAGATAGATTAAGCAAGTGAAACATATTAAGATATTCACTATCCCAGGTGCTCTTTTGGCTCGTCAATTTGTGTCGTGCCAAAAAAGGCACAAATGTTCTCTGTCCACACTGTACAGTAGGTGTTGCTCCATGGTAAACCCTGCCGTGCTCATTCCCAGATGAGGGTCAGGTGCCCAGATCCTGTTGCATATCAGAAAGAAACCTGAAAGTGTAGCTGCCCCCTTCATGTCCAGATTTGTTTCAGACAGAAAAATTCTTTTGTTCCAATAGCTAAAATTGCCTTCATACCAGAGAGCCAGGATAAAAGCACAGAACAAACCTCCTCCTCCTTCTGGGCATACAGCACCATTGAGTATCCTTTCATCATTCAGTTACTCATTTCATCTAGATTTATATGTCTATTTGCCCACATAGCTGTGCAGTTTCATCAAAATGGAGACTGCTTACAGAAAGTCGTTTTCTCCTGTAGCTATAGGGAAAACTGTTGTAACGCATGCGGCATTCGGAACAGTCCAATAGTCTTCGAGGTATACCTGAAACCAAATTTAGGGTACAAAAGGAATAGGTTGTTAAGAAAGTGTTCCAGGAGGTTTGTGCAGTTTATGCAATTGCTCTATAGGTTAATGACAAAGTTTGCTTGTCTATTAATCCTAAATGCCACAAGACTACTTTTAAAATACTCACAGAGGAACTGCTAAGTGTTTTTAAATAGTGCCTTGCTCAGGTGATAAAGGATGCTGCCTTTGGTTTTGGAGTGAAACTCTTTTGTTGGCACAATAAAGAAGATAAGCAAGTGTAGCAGAGGTAGATAGGAAAATTCATTACTGAGTTAATTGCTAATTAGTCACAGAAACCTGACAGCATTTGAGGTCCTCTTTCTGAAAGTGACTCTGAGCAGAAAGTCTTTTATTCCATTTATCGGTGTTTGAGACAGGCGCTGCATGCCAACACGCACCAGCAGAAGTGCTGGCTCTGTCCACCTTCCTGATGCACCAGGACCTTTCAGCAGGCCATCAGGGGTTCGTGTCCTTGTAGACATGAGGGACTCTACAGGTATTGTGCCCCAGCTGCTACTAGGTGGTCCTTGCCTATTTCTTAAATGTGAACCTCTCGTGAAAGTACTTTTGGGTCCTAGGAAGGACACTGCTCTCTTAAGCCACTTCTGCAGACATCTCTCTCTCACCCGATGACTGAAATCACCATGTCCCTTTCCAGAAGGGACAGACAGCACTGTTACTGTCAGAGTAGTGTTTCACAGGCAGCCAAGAGGGCATGCTTCATTGCTGTGATTCTGAAGAAGACGACCAAGGAAACGTACCAGATTGTCTAGCAACAGAGTGTGCTTGCTTTGGCAATCAGCAATAGGTTTTGCAGGAGTAGTATCCTTTCAGTAGATGTTGAGGTCTGAGTTTAATACAAGAAATACTCACTCAAACTTTCTTCTTAGAGTTGTTTTTTTTATATGAATAACACCAATCCCACACCACTACACTTTAGCCTTGTGTAAACTCAATTAAATATCATGTACCTCATGTGGTAGGCACTCCAGTTGCCACCAGCTTCATGTTTCAGTGACCTCCAGCATACAGCAGCACGAAGACTCTACAGTGCAGCCACTACAAAGGAAAATATGGTGTATGATAAACCATGGGTATGGATGGACTCTTGCACAGCCATTCACTGCACTTGTATTAATCAAGCTGTGTATGGGGAAATTCTAGTTGCCAGTAAGTCAACAAAAATGAGATCAGATTCAAAAGACCAGAAGAAATATGTTGCATATTTTCAGACTCTTAGGATAGCTGCATATTCTGATTTTTTTCACTTTCATGTCATTCCTTATCTCTGCAGTCAAACTAAAGAAGAGTATTTTGTTGACAAAATGGTTACAAAGTCTGTGCTAATAGCCTAATCTCTTCTCTCCTTCTCTTCCAGGTGGTTGCTTTGGCTTCATGCGGTGCAGCGTGCTGCTGTTGTATTTCTCTAACAGGGCAGCTTCAAACGCCTGATGTTTTCAGTGTGTTAGTCAATTCTTTCTTTGTTTCACTATACACACAGATACATTGCCGAGGAAATGGAAATTTAAACAAGTCACAGAATTTCTGAAATATAGATGACATAAAAGCCACTTACTAAAGTAAATCATACCCTGGCAACTTAATGTCTTTCAGTAATGAGAAAATTCAAAGTTATTTCTAGTGACAATTGATCATGCTACCGCAGTCTGCATGAGAAACACTAGATAAAATGGAAAAGCGTCATGTCCATCAGTAGAGAAAATACATCTGAAAGCAAGCATAGCAGAAGATACCCTAAATATATTGACTGAACCTTTTAATGGGATAAACCCAAGTCAGATTTGATCCTAAAATTAGGTTGTTTATGATACTTGGGACTTCTGAAAGCATTTAGCTTAAAACCAAAAACATCCAGTCTATTCCCGTGTTTTGCTTGCAAACAGATTTGTTCTGCTTGGATATGCCAACATGAAAGAAAAATGGTGTAGAAGGCAGCCACAGACAAAAGAAAAACTTCACACTCCACAGCGTTTTCACTGCTGAAGACAAAAGGAAGGTGTCATGAATAAAGAAAGGAATCAGTGGCTGAATTATTTTCTGCATATATTTTTCATGCAGCATATACTTTTCATCTGAAAGCTCTATGATGTCTTTAATAGTGTTGTTAACATTGCTCCTTTAAATATTATTTTCAGACTCACACTACTCTTTCCTAAAATGCAGCAACTGAGGAAGATGAACAGCATAAAAGGAAGAAAAAATTGACTGCTTTCGGGTTCCACTAATTCCTAACACTGAAGAAAAATGAGCATAGAAACACAATGCCTGTTTGACACCAAACAAGATTCTTCCTTGCTGAATGAGGTTGCTTGTCACTGGATCAAGTGGCATGTGAGCCCACTATAATGGCAAGACGTCAGAGCACTGAAACAGGCAGGAATATATTTGATCATGGGAATAGGTTAAGTGCATGTGGACAATGTACACAGATCGTCCAGGTCCATACTTCAAGTCCAAGTCATGTAACCTGCATCACATGTGGACAACATTACTTAACGTTTACATCACTTTAAGAATAGGATAGGATAGGCTGCGATGCGATGCAATACCAAAGTAGGCAGACAAAACGATGGACAGAGATACTTAAAAAAATCCCTCATCTATAGCTAAATCCCACGCTGGCCATTTTGTGGAAATCAGTGAACATTGTACTTACTGTTGCAGGGCAGAGGGAAACAAGACAAAATTGTGGGTCAGACAGTGTGCCAGAAATGGGTGTCCATTTAGGAGCAACTGCAAACACTCCTCAGAGGCAACCAAACACCATGGAGGCAGCACCACTGCCAACCACCTGTGTCCCTCACCCCAGCTACAGCCCTGTCACTGCACTTCTCTGGCTATTGCAAATACTTCAGTTTCTACTCCTCCTAGCAACTCCAGCTCTTGCATTCCCATTGCAGTGCTATAGCAGGGATAGAGACTAACAGAAGGTCTTGGGGGATTAAATACCTAACTGACATTTATTATTGTTATCATATTTTTCTATTGCAGCCACCAGTCAGGACCTGGGGCCGTTGCGGTATAATCTGAACAGGCATAAAGGAAAAGTCGGTCACATTTAAAATAATTTTGTGAAAAGACAAGACTGTTCATGAAACAGACTGTATAAAGAGCAAACCTGAAGACCTGTAATGACAAATCTTAGACCCTTTGATTCAGTAAACCTTATATATAAATTGAAACTCTTTCAGTGTATTCCTGAATTTTATTTACTTTCACTACATATATATTTGTTCTTCACAATTTATAATTTCTCTTTAGCTGATATTACAGGAAAAAGAAGTTCCAATATTGTGCTTTGTGGCACTCACTGGGTTAATTACAAAAACGTTTGTGCCATAACAAATTTATCATTATTATGATTTCATCAAAAGAGAAAACATCATAAAGGGAAAGTCTTCCATCTAGAGCTGCCCTGAAACTGTGAAGTTTGTATCACAATTTTGAAATAAAGCTTAATTTCCTTAAACATTCTGACTAGCTAGGTCAGGCATCGTTTCTAATGCATTATGATCTGAAGATAGTTCATGAGATGCAATGGTGGCAACCACGGACCACTCTTTGTGTGTGTGGTATGTATGTCGCGTGTGTTTGTGTGTGTGATGGTGGGGTGCAGCCACCCAAACCGCAGTGAACCTTCTCTTTACTGAGCCATGGTGTATGCACCACTCTACAGGTAACACACCACACCGGACAGGGCAAATATGCTTTTGGAGAAAAAGAAGTCATTCTGCTTCTATGGGCCTCAGCATGTATTGTAAACATTCAGCAGGGTCATTCGGTTGCGACTGGATTCTTAGCCCATGCTGAAGGCCATCCTACTGTTTTCATCTCCATTATATGTATTAAATATCCATGCCTGCCCTTCCGATTACAGACCTCATACTAACTCTTCCATCTGGTGAGCCACAAAAACAGAACCTGGTTTTCCAAGCCCTGATTCACTGGAGCAATTTTCACTCTTGCAGACCTTCCCACTGAAACCATCAGATCTGTTTCTCATGACTGAAGGTCACACTAAAACATTGGGACAACTGGATTCTTTTAATATCTGACATTTTAGAAGGCACTCAGACGGCAAGATCACTGCTAAAATAATGTTTGCAAGGGAACTACTGCATTTAGTGGGGAGTAACAAAACCAGTGAAGGAGATAAACATACAGCAGGGAAGACAAACGTAAGTGTCTCCTAAGGCACAATTAGAACTACGCAGACGACAGTGTCTTGAACTTGCATCCTTGCTAATCAAGTGCATTCTAAGTGATATAATTGGCTGGCTGCAAATCAGAAAACAGTAGATGGTAGGTGCCAGAGTTTGTTGTTTTAATGGAAAAACACTGTAAAAAGATTTCAAATGGTGGCACAGTGTACAGTCTCCTTTTGTACAGAGTGGCTTTGTGAATCTTGCTACAGATAGCAACATATTTCAACTTTGAGTCAGAATACTGGGAAAAATGCCAGGCTAGCCCAAACTGATTTGGTTACCTACATCACTTCCAGCAGATGTCTTAACTGTGTAGATGCTGCTAAGAGACGTATAAAGAATGGAACATGATTAGGACACACATTAGTGAACAGGAAAATGGCCCACTCCGAACATATACACATAAAATTACATAAAAAGAGTTGTTCAAAGGATTGCTAACTTTCATCACTAAACTGACAGCTCTCCTCTTTAAACTGAGTTCACTCTTCATCCTCTCCTTGGTGGCTTCTAAAACCTGGAGCTGATGCCAGCATTATCTAACCACAGAGACTTCCTTTCTTCTGGTGCTTGCTCTATTCTCTGCCTTCCTTCTCCCACCTCTCAGGCCACTTATAGACATCTCAGCCCCGGGTTCCTTTTTTCTGCCTTGGTTCCCCCACTGGTTCCTTCTTTTGCAAAATTCAGCACTCTCTATTTCTTCAGAAACTTGTCCACCCTGGCAGTAGCTGAGGCAGCCAGCATACCCCATCACCCAAAGAAGAGCAAGTGGGTGAATCTGGCCCTTCTGCTCCCTGCACTGTGACAGTCAGCATCTAGGCACAAACTTTATGATGTTCTCTTGAAGGACATAAGAGAAGATCGGGTGTCTGCTGTGGGCAGTATTTTCAAGCTCTTTAGAAGTCCTGTGCAGACAAACCTCTCAAGACAAAATTTGGATGTTTTTTAAGCAGGCTGAAAAACGAAGCATTGACGATAAAATATCACCCTCACTATCGAATGGGCAAGGGCACCGACACTTGAAGGCATAACTGACCAGATTTCATTTTCTGTAGTGGAAAGCTACCCTTTTTTCTGTGCCCTCTTTTATTGAAATACTGTAACAATTTTGCTATACTGCCCATCATGCATCGTCGCTTGGATTGTGCTATGAATGCCACAGATTGCTGTAACATGTATCTCAGGATAAACTGCCTTAGCTGGCAAAGCAGCTGTCACTCTGGCCCATAAAAGGCACACATGAACTGCTGAGAACAACTGTGAGGGCTCAGATGCAGTTAAGTTCAGCTGTAATTATTCCTCACCTCCAAAAGACTGGGCACTTACTGTTTCAAGCAGACTCCAGCAAAGGGCTGTGGGGAAGCTGTGCAGTGGGAAAGATGCTCTCCTTCCCCACTGCCCTTATGGTGACTTTGGTACCTTCTGGGGGTCAGCAAGGCTGCTGCAGGTCACCTGGTGAGGGAGCAGGACTGGCTCTGTAGATGGCTTCTCCTCAGTTATTCGACATGTTGCAGAAATTTCCCTAAGGAATTCAAGCAAAGAAAGTTGAAATGAAGTGCTATAAATGTATAACAGCATAGAGTTTTATCAGGTAAAGACAGGACATTTTGTATAGCCAAGGGGCTTTTTTCCCTCCCAGATTTTAAAGGTCTCCTGTGAACAAAAGCAGTAGCAAGTTGCTTAAAGAAAGGTTATATTCATTTAAAATGTAGGCTTAGAGGACTTAGCTATAGGATTCACTCCTGGCTGCCACTAAGATTCTAAATATACTATTCTTTGTGTGTGAATTTTACATATCTTTTTGTTAAAAGAAAGGTCACACTACATGTTTGTTGGATTTTTACATTTCTGGATCCCAGAGACGTAAATTCTTCTTTCAAAATACTACCATCACAATTTCTTTTTTTTTTTTTTGCCTGAAGAATCAGCATCCATGGCTGTTTCCAGCTGATAGCTACAGATCAGTGCTGTTTGAACATCATTTGATCTACTGAGATGGTACTAAGTGAGCACAGTTGATGGGTTTGTGGAGTTCTAGTTGTCTGCTCCAGTCGAAAGCTAGTTGTCTGCTTCACTGGAGATATAAGCTGAAACAGCTGATCAAGAATGAGATCTTATTTGAATAGTTAAACACTGTCTTCATCTGAGCATTAACTAATTTGCATGGCAAAATTCCAATTTACCATCTATCACTTAAATGACAGCTTGTGAAACAGTAGTTCAGCATTCTTCACTTGCGGTGTTAGATTTCTATTCAAATAGGGAGAGGAAACATATGTGGAGTGTGTGTGTTGGGGGCAGGCATTGTAAAACACCCATAGAATGCATACTTAACACCAAAAGCATTAGATATAAAATATAGAATATAAACACGGAAATCACTCTGTTTCATTTAAAAAAAAAAATTTAAAAACAGCTGAGTTGTACAGAAACAATAAGCAATATGGTAAAACCTTCTCTTAATCCATAGGACCAGAGGCACGTGGAAAAACTAAATTCTTTTCCTTGAGCATTGTGGCAGCATCCCACTGTGTTGTTCCTTAGAAACTACAAATGTGCCACAAAAAAGAAAAAAAAACAAACCAACACGAAACAAAACAAAAGATTCACCCGTTTTCCTGGAATGCAAAACGAATTGTGCGTGTTCCTTGGTTTGGGGTAGCTTAAGCACCCGGTTACAAAGAAGCTATTCCCACGTAAAACGCAGATTTAGGGCTAATCCCCAAATCTGTTGTTATGCATTGGCCTGACGCTGTTACCCAAGTGTATAGGGCCAAGAAACTTGATGAGATCTCCTATCTGAAAACATTAGCCGTTTGGGGAGTGTATGTATCCATTATAAAGTCAGCCTGTTTTAAGGCTGTAAATGGACATCTTTAAATAGGAGCAATTTTGGGAAACAGGAGCAACTGGGACCAAAGCGCTGTTGCAGTGCATCAAAGCACTGTTCCAGAAGGTTAACACAGCCTCCTGTCTGCCAACACAAGTTTAGAAAAAGACATATTTTGACTTCAGGGAAGTTTAAAATTTTTATTTTTGCTTAGGGATAATCTAAATATATGTCTACTATGATCCATTTCAAAGTTAAGCGACAGGAACAAAATTCCCTCTGAAACAAACACGTCCTCATCACTGTTCCAAGCACTCCTGCTCCCTCATACATCCCACCTCTCCCATGATGTACTCAAGTTTCACTCTATAAAAACATTTCTGGTACAGCAAGGTTCTCATTTTATTTTAGTGATTTTAAACTCAAGAAAAAACTTGCAGAATATAATTAGGTTTCAGCACTGCGGGGATACCACAGGAAGCCAAGTGGGGCGATCAGCGGGCTTTACAGGAGGCTGGTGCAGAGCAACGCAGACACAGCCACTCTGCATCGCTTGACCCCAAGGACAGGGAATCATCGGTCCTGGATGCACTTACTAGTGCCAATGTGCCCAATCCAGATCCCTAGGACCACCCTCTGGCACGCTTTGTACACCAAGGTAGCATATCCCCTGTTCTGTATGCAAGTCACGAGCACAAGCCTCCCAAGAGCCTTTTTTTGGTAGAAATAAATGCAGCCTTTCCCCAAGTCAGACGCTAAGCATTAAAGCAAGACCTCTTTGGTTACTCTTGTAGGTGATTCCTCAGCACTAGGAGGTGCTCAGCATCCTGCAGAAGGTGAAAAAAAAAAAATCCCTTTTTTCTGGAAATGCCAAACAAATCTGAGAGAAATCTGGCTCACATTTCCACATAAGAAACAGGACAGCTCACTTCTATATCCCCGCTCCTGCCTTGAGAAGAACCATACATTTCTGTCACTCTGCCCTGTGTGGCAGCCCCACTGTGTGCTGATGGCTTACCTGTGCAATGCTAAGCCAGCTCCTCCTACCTTATAGCCCTCAGAGACCGTAAAGCAAGCTCCTCCTGCTGCTGCTTCTAGTTCAGTCTGGCCTGACAGTCTAGCGTGGCATGCTGCCCATAGCTGCTAAAAGGTCTGTGCAACCGGTTCCCTCAGGGGCTTGCGGCGTGGGGCAGGCAATGGAATCCACAACATAGGGTGGCTCCTTCCTCTGGTCTTCAGCTCCTGAAGAGAGCCTGGACCTGGTCTTT
The DNA here is from genome assembly GCA_009769605.1 of Bucorvus abyssinicus. Lineage (NCBI taxonomy): Eukaryota > Metazoa > Chordata > Aves > Bucerotiformes > Bucorvidae > Bucorvus > Bucorvus abyssinicus. Next base: position 10,382,954 of record CM020030.1, read on the forward strand.
GAACTCTCAAATGTGGTTTTCTTTTAAACAGTACCAGGTATAAACAACAGAGGATGGGTTCCACTGATGCCTTTAATTACACGGGGTTTACTTGCCAGTGACATATACCGGTGACACGGGGCTGTTCGTACTGTCATGTGGGAGCACTCTAGAAACTTGTTGGCAAGTTGATATGTGCTACAGTACCACTGATCTTTTAAAAGGGCGGGGGGGGGGGGGGGGGGGGGGTGGATAAAATGGCCTTTTAGCCGTTTTCATAAAGGATTAAATACATTATTTTATAAAACTCACCGCTGCACAAAAAGCCTAACCCGGAACTACGGATGTAAGCCACAATCCAAGTTATGCTTTACCAAACAACACAGGATGATCAACTTTTTCCCATTTCATACGTGAAATGCTGAATTTGGCGTGGTATTTCATTTTTATGTATTTATTTTGATGAGGTGTGAACTCTCCCCACCCCATTCACAGATAGATCATTATAAGGAACTGTGCAAGTATCTCATGCCAGAACTACTGTAGCAGGAAAATTCTGCTGTGAGTGCGTGTATGCTGGAATGTGGCTGCTTCCAGTAAGACATATATTAAAAAATCTAAAAACATGTGTGAGAAAAATCAGTTCCTAAAGACTGTGGTCACATTTTGGTCTTTTCATTCTTGCGAGACACATTTGGAGAGGAAATTAAAAAACTAAAACCACAAACATATGACCCTCAAAAAGCAGATGGAAAAAAACATACCATCCCTGTGTTTGCCTCCGTGAATTTAACCATTACTTACAATTAAACAAGTAATCAGAAACGCACACAAAAAGTGTGCCCCGTTGAGATGCTCTTAATGCATCAGGAAGATGCTTGTGTTCTGTAGGCTGTTTGCTTACACAGAGAAACTGCTGGTTCTTCGGGCTTTTCCCAGAGGAGATGGGCATTTTGCCAGTGTTTCGTTTTCAAGTGCCATTGTTCACCTACAGCTTTAGCAAGAAAGCTTTTGCTTATTTATTACTAATCCTAGCCTAAGTAATGATCATTTTTAATCCTTATACATCTTAAAGCAAATTTATCAGACAATGACACCAAACCAATGTCCCTCAAAGCTCTGGCATTTATTTTTTCATTTACTAGGTAAATCTATAATGCACACACCCATGGAGTGCTTTATTGGTTCATGAAACCTGCTTCTATGAGCATTCCTTTGACAAAATATAAATCTTACTCAGGTTGTGAGGAATCTTCTCAATGTGCTTTCGTTAGTTATAGTCTTGACAACACAGTAACAGAGATGAACAGTGTTTATTGCACACTTTATCCACCTGCCTGTGAATCTTTGCAAAATGCTGGTGTATACATATGTTTATTACTCAGACTTGATATGTATAAGCCAGAATGAATATTTTTAATAAGTAATACAGCTCCTTTAGTAATGTAATGGCACATCTTCCTTTATCTTCATGATTTGGTAGAAATTCATGCTATAATCTTGACTGACATCAGTTTGAGAGACCCAGTTTAATCCTTGTTCTCAACACCAATGTAATTTTGTGTAATTGCCTGTGCTTGGTCATGAGATGCTCAAAACCAAATAACCATGGATGTTGTTTTACACATTATAAAAAACCCCGAACCCTCCATTTTGATTATTAATGTTCTTTTATTGGTAAGTGCTGCTGTGAATATTAGCTGGCTACTTCTGCAACTTTGCTAGCCTTGCATACAGTGCTGCCGGTCTGTAACCTACACTATGAAAGAATTTACCTGTCATTTCACTAGTTTAGTGTCAATAGAACACACTTGCCAAGCCATTTGCAGTGTTCACATAAGTTGTTTAGACATTTCAGAAGGGTCGGAATGAGAGAATTGGTGTAGTAACTAATACCCGCAACAAATCCTTCCAGTCTTCAACTTCAGCTAGTGCAACAAACAAACAGACAAAGAATCCCTCTACCTTCTTATCCAGAAAATGTTAGCAGATTATTTAAATACTTAATGGAAATAAAGATTTTCTTGTGGAGTCTCTATGTCCCTAGCTAGCAGTGTTAAGAGGACAAGAGCACCCCAGAGACCGTCTGTGGAATTGGGTGGCTCCGGTCTATGCAGAAACCATAATCTCATGCTGGAAAAAGGAAAATGAGAATATGGCGACTCCTTAACAAGTTCTGTTTTGTTAATCTGTGTACTAGGAAGCAGGCTTACCTTTCAGCATCCAAGCAACGCAAATCAAAAGATGAAGCATTTCCTTAACTTACAGAAATCAACACGAATACCCACAGAATTGGAAGGGGAGGCAGTGGGGGTAAAAAAGAAATATCTGGCACATGGGACAAAGAGAAGGAGATCCAAATAATTTCCTTGTCGCCAAACCTTCAACTGCCTCTCAGAGCCCCCAGAAGCCAGTACCTTCTTCCCCTCCTTGTTCTACGTGGTTACCCTGGCTGCCACTCCACAAGCAGCGGGAGAAGCTGCTTTGAGGTATTTTCACCTTATCCAGCCTTACAGATAGAGGCAAAAGACATCAGAGAAGTTGTCAGGGATCTGCAGAAGCCACTTTTTTTTTCTTTTTCAGGCAAACCACAGCAACTCTCTAAATCCTCAGCAGGGTGTAGGATTAAAACAAAACAAAACAAAATCAAACCTGGTATTTGCTGCCTCAGTGTCACATAGGACACAGAGAAGCTCCGACTGGCTTCTCCCCTCCCCAAGAGAAGCAAATGGGCAGTCAGTATATCGGAGCACACCCAAAGTGCTGTAGGTTGTCTCTGTTACACCTCCACTCCCTGAGTGGCCCTGCTTACAGTCACAGTACTCTCAGGGACCTGCCACGTGGTCACCAGCCAAAATAAAAACTGTGCCCCAAATCTGCCTGCTGATTCTCAAAAAAGTCAGGAGATGAGAAGAACACTTTCAACTGCACTTGAAATCACCTGGATTAAAATATGATCCTAATCTGCTCTCCTTTACGGTTAAACTAGTAGGCTAAACCATACTGGAAAAGTAGATTATCTTTGCAAAATTTAACTTCCTTTTCAATTACATTTAATTTCCACTTCATGCTTACCTTATATTTATTCCACAAATAAACCATTGTGTTATTAATGATTCAAAGTTCCCCAAATCCATATGTTTTATGGATTTTATGTCAAAGTGGAGACATAATATTTTAATGAGGAAAAGGAATACTATTTTACTGTACTCACATCTACACTACGCGGCCCATAGACCTGTAAGCAATTCTAAAGCTCTCTGTAACAGCACCATGGAGACTACAAAAAAGAATCAGGCATTGCCACCTTTCTCTGCCCCCCAGCCCCTCAAAAGGATTGATGTTTTCCTGGAAGACCGTCTTAAACACATAGAATATTTGTAGCAAATTGATAATTCCTCTCTATTGTTATACACCTATGCATACAGGTGTAGAAAATCTTTTAATGTTTTGTAACAAGCAGAAATCAGGTAGATGATAAAACAGGGCTATCAGTCACTTCAGCAGTCGAGTGAATTTGATTCTCCTCATTTTTCTAGTAGACATCTAGTTTGTCATGTGCATGCTCAGATATTTAGCTATTCATGTATTAGGATAACGTATTAAAAAGTAGTGAATTTCACATTAGCAATGCAGATGGAGGAACAAATGATCTTGGAAAATTAGATGGTGAAAAGACTGGTGTTGGAGAGTAGCATGGGAGTTGAAAATTCTAGACAAAGCAGAGAAAAGGGGTATTAGAGAGGAGGCAGAATGTGAAAAGCAGAAAGAGACAAGTTAGAAAAAGGGGGGAAAACTGTGATAGACGAAAAGACTGGAAGATGGAGTAAAGAAACTGAGGAAAAGCTAAAGCGAAAAGACAAAGATTAGCAGCTAATAGAAACATTTAAATGTTCAGATGTAGCATTTCATTGATACTAATTAATAAAAAATGTGTTATTGTATACAAAGTTGATGCCATTTTTTCACACAATAATTTACTGGAGCCCTTGCCCCACACTCCTTCAGTTATGTCAACCACTTGCTGGTAGATTATGATACCAAAATTCCTGTTTATACCTTTCAGTTTAAGCTCTACTACACACACATAGGCTCACGCACAGAAAAGTGCTTCAGCGACTGCTTATAAGATAAGGAATTTGTATAAAGGAAAGGGTAAAACTGGGGAGGGGAAGAGAAGGGATAAGGGGAAAGTCTCTGAGAAAAAAAGGAGATGTATTCAAGAGACATCAGTCTTGAAATTAGAAGCTCATTAATTCTCAGCTTATTTTCAGTCTCTGTGGAGATGTACCATATGTGACAGCTACTCAGCCTTGGAGTCCGATTAGAACTGTCTTCTAACTACTAGTCTAAATTACCACCAGAAAGCCTCATCATTTTCAGCGAAGTTTGATGAACTGGATACCCTTTAGCAGCGATGTTTTGTACGCTGAATTGCAACTGGCCTGCTATTTTTCTCATATCACTGCTGACAGATGAGCCCGATTATCATCCTAGATCCACCTTGCTCATGCTCATTTGGACAACAAAGATAGCAACTGAGCTGAAAGAAAATTCCAGGAAAAGTAATTGAAGACAAATTAAAAATTTCAATAGATTTTCCTGGAAATTTGCCCACAAAGCATATTGTTTCCATATCCACCTCCATCCAGAAGTTTGAAAGCATATCCCAGGATGCCTGCTGTTAATGTTTTAGCCCTACCCCAGCCAGGCTTCTCACAAAGCTTCTGGATGCTCTAGGCCAAGACCAATTTGTCAATGCCAGGTTGTATGATGATTTATGACTACAGTTGAGTGAGGATGCAGGCTACGTTCTGTCTCTCCCTAACTAGCTGTGTGGAACAGAAGCCATTCCAAATCACTAGCTGGCTGAAGTTGTTTATTGAATTTCCAGGTATAATCAGCATTAATACCTCTTGTAGTGGAAGAGAAAATATGAATGTTCAAAGCCGCATCACACTTTAATAAATATAACACATCACAGAGGGAGCTAGTCTTGCAGATGTGTAATTAAAAAGTTAAAATTAAAATTTTATTAGGTCAGTTTTTTTCATGTCACACAAGGCACCAAACATATACCCAAGAAACACCTGTAAAAGCAGCAACAGCTATCTTAACATGTACCTAAGCGCGGGCGACCTCCAAATGATCCTGCTCATGTTGGGTGAACACGTAGGCTCTGATTTCCCGTATCCAAACAGCAAAGAAGTCGTGTACTATCTGTAGAAGGGGCTCAAAGAACAAAATCGTATCGTTAAGAAAAAATTGAGGGAAAACTGAGGGTAAGAAAATTCAGAATAGGGAAGCTAGTACTAAAATAAAGATACATTACAAATGTTAGAGTCCAGACTGCAGGACATAAGAAATGTAAGAGTAGCAGTGTAAAAAATGAATGACATGAATATGTAAGATCCAAGCGAAGCAGTATGAGCAGCATAAGAGAGACGCTGTACTCTGAGCCACACCACTTCTTGTTTGGGATTGCTGTAGGTAAGATGGTGCTTAATGTGTGTGAAAGGATAAGGTGCTGTCCGGCAGTGAATTCATGCCTCTATCAAACTGTTTCTCTGAAGGAAAACTGAATTTGTTTCTCTGAATAAGGAATTTCTTTCTGGAGAGCTGTGAAGACTGACAAACGTTCTATAAAGAGAAAAAAGAAGTACAGCTTTCAGCAGCATTGGAAAACTGTTTTTGTTGTTTGTTGGGGGGTTTGGTTTTTTTTTTCCCAATGCAACCATCCAGGAGTGCTTTATCAGCAGAGTTATGCTAATAATTGGCTACACCTCAAGTAACTTGAATCTAAGTCTATTGGGGGAAGGTGGGTGTTATGAGGAAAAAAGAAAAAGAGGAACAGAGACAAAACCTATGTTATTAGCATTTCCTTAATATCACGGAATCCACTAGCAGGTCAAAGTTGTAATAATTTCATTTCAGAATAATAAAACCAATGCCGAGGAATCATGAAACAACAGTTACCATCGCTGCTTCAGGTGTTATGATACCATTATAACACAATAGCTTTATTAGTCACTGTAGTTCTTCCTGGCATGCCTTGACCACCTGTGCCAAGTGTTTCGGAATCTGCACGCAGTCAAAACCTCAAATTAAATCTGACAAACACAGAAAGTGTTCTGAGCTAACTTGTCCTCCCTTCACAGTTGCTTATCATGGAGTGATCTACTCTTTTTGTGTCCTACATGACTCACTTCCCCGTAGATTTTGTTTACTGAAAGCTGATAGTGACAAGCACTGACATACACCAGGTTTTATATACCAGGGAATTAAAATAAGAAGCATATGACAAACAAAGACATTCTAAACAGCATGAGAGACTCTTACCAAACCTGTTCACTGCATGAATGCAGAGGAAAATTAAGTTACTCTACATTCAGAGGCTTTTTGTGGTGCTGAAATCCCATTGTATGAGTGCTATTAGAAGTGCAAGTACATAACGGCAGATAAAATGTCAAACTCATCCACATTATAAAAAGGTTTCAGATCCTCCATAATGAAGACTTCATCAGAGAGTGAAAATTATTGGCTCCCCTGTTGATGACTTTTACAAAAATCTTAAAAGTAGAAAGTTTGCCAGCTGGATTAATCTTCCTGTGCACAGTCATTTATGAAGCTTTGAAATTTTAACCATTGGCAACAATGCTATAGTTGAAAAATCTCCAAGAATATCAGTTCAATGACAAACAATGGTCTGCTAAATAGAGACATGCTGTCCTGACAGCTCTGCTTCAGCTATACGGTATGCTATGTGCCAGCATAAGCAGAGAAGACGTTTTGTAGAATCATAAAACTGCTTCCAAAAATGAGCACCCTGCAGCTATTAGAAACTGCGTGAGAATCACCAAATGCCAGCCTCATGCTCAACAACATTCAATTTAATAAATGGATTGAAGAAAGTGAGCAGCATAAGATGCTTCAGAACACCCTTAAGACTACCATGACAATATTGAGTGCTTGAGAAAAAAAAGCAACTGTTCACCATAAAAAAAGGGGAGAATTTTGTGTCTCATTTTTGTTCCCTCACACCAATTAAGAGCATTCCGTCATTATTATTGTCAGTACTAGGAACAGTGTATGAATGATAATCAATTTACTGACACATCCTATTATTGATGGTCAGAGGCCTGCACTGAAGACAGCCCCACATTGTTCTGAATGTTAATACCTTTTTTTTCCCTGAAATTTTATTTTCTGAGACAGTTACTCATATTTATCCAAACCCAAAGAAAAAAAATGGAGGCTGGGCAAAAGGAGTATTTCTGTTACCAGATCCAAAATATGCTACGGAACCGGCTGGAAAAAACAGAATTCTTTTTTGCCCTGAAAACAGTTGTTGAAATACTATATGCCTTCTTATTCTCCCCTCCCTTTCCCTTTCTTCTCCACTTCCATGGCTGCTTCAGCTCTGAGTGACCAGTGAGGTGAGATGTGCCTGATGTCAGCAGGCACAAAGACATCCCTGCACCAAACATTTCCCGGCTTATGCCAACAGAGACCAAAGTAGAGGGAACCTCAAGTACTCACTAAAGGATGTTGAATTTACCCAGCTTTTACTATTTTTTTTTTTCTTTTGCAACAGTGCTGTGACTTCTAGAAAGGCATATAAGATTTACTTGTCCCACAGAAGTCCACATATTGGTCCAACAGGAGTTTCTGATGAGAGCAACTCAGCTTTAAAGTGAAGTATCTTCACCCAGACAGCTCTACTGGGAACGGTACAAAACGCTGTAATTCTGTGATCCAATTAATTAAAGAAAAAGCAGCTGCACAAGTACTGAAAGGTTTTTCCCAGAGCTAAAGAACAAGGGTACTCACCAGACCCCATAGGTCTAGTACTTTTAGTATTAGTTTCCAGTTTACTAATTGACATCAGTTTCCATGAAAATCATGCCTTCTAAATCCCTCAATGACATCAGAAGTGTAACATATCAGTAACCAAAAGCCAAAATTTGTATCTGGTCCTTTTCATCGGCCTGAATGAAACTGTAAAGAATATGAAAATATGGAAAGGGTTGTTCTTAGAATATTCTTAGTTAGCGATCAGGACTTGTGAAAACACTAGGGATTCGGATAACTCCCAAAAGATCCAAAAGCAAGTGCGCACTATGACAGAAGGGAATTCAAAGCCCCATGTTTGGAAACAGGTTTTTAGAATCACAAATATTCACATACAGAAAATCAGAACACATTTGAACGTTCCAGGGCTGTAAGGTACACAGAATAGAAAGTCAGTCCTTTGCAAAGACCTGCTACTGCACTACAGAAATTACCCTGGAAACTAATACTTCAACTCGATTAAAGAAAGAAAAGGCTGAAATTTTGCCACAAGTTTCACCAGACCCAAGATCTACTCATAGGTTGTCACTATTCAGAGTTATTTACTATCTCAGAAGTTTTAAGGTACTTTCCTGTGCTGCCTTTAACATGTGCACATTGACACAGAGAATCACAGCAGACGTGAGTTGTGACACATGGCTGTAATCCTCCTGCAACTGTGATCATTCACTCTGAGTTTCTTGGGCTGTGCACACAGCGCTGAAACACTCAAATTGAGGCTCGTCAATGGTTCTCCCTTACTTACAAATGCTCTAAAGGCACCCAATGACCTAGTTTAAACTTGAACCTCATATTCCCCATAGATCAAACGTAGAAGTGAACTCGTATAAATCCCTAAGCGTGGCATGTCTAAGACAGCTTTCTTGGCAAAGAATGCCAAGAATAGAAAAGCCTCATTATATGCCTAACAACAAGGTAGCAAACATGTAAACGAAGATTATGCCTGATGGGAAAAAAGAAAAGAAGGAAGAAGGCAGGGGGCAGGTAGTCTGAAGCTAGTTTGAAGCCTGTGACACCAGAGTAAACAGAAAAGGTATTTTTTCTCAGAAACTGCGATTCACTGGGAGATTTGGGGGACTGGGGAAGGAATGGCAGAAACAGATTTATTTTCAATACAAACTGAATTGGATGCTTGTCATTTTAAGATTGGGAGTGGGGGAGACAGGTCTGCAGTAGTTCAGGAGAAGAAAGTGTTTCAGGCAATTGGTGATTAATTGTGCTCTGCTATGCTACATCTCTTTCTATTAAACCTTAGATAGCCAAATCTGTTTCCTAACTGTTCTTGTGTTTCTCAGTCCTTCCTTTTGTCTTGCATAGGAGTAGGCAATATCTATGCCATCAATATCTCATTAAGGGGCCTGGGATGTGAAATGCCTTGTTTTGTTTTTAATTTTGTTTTCCAGGCTTCTTGCTACATTTTATGACATGGCATTTTTTGTTTGCTTGTTGCAGTCCATTTATTCTCTGGCATTCCCTTTCCCCGGGTTATAGCTTTATTTGTTTCTTTGCCTGTTGGCACTCGAGGTGTATGTAAATTATTGTTGCATGCTTCACCATCACCACCTATTGCTCTTCATTTCCCCTAATGACATCCTCATTTGAATGCTAGTGCCTGCTCAGGTGGTACATGTGTAGAAAACAACTTCAGCTCAACCGTGAGGGCTTTTTTTTTTTTTCCCCCCACCCTTTTTTGTTCTCTCTTTCCTATTGCAGTTTGCCTCAGACTTGTATTCATGAGGTAGGGAATACAGATGCATGCTTTCTGCCTGGGGTGAAATCCTGCTGCCACTAGTGCAAGTAGCAGCTTAGAGGAAAAAGGAAGGGCATTCACACAAATAGCTAATCAAAGGGTTTTTAATGATACTCATTAGGAAAGAAATTCATTAACAAGCCAGCACTCGAACATTCCCTGAAGGGACAGTGATGTTATTGGTCACATCAAAGTCTTCACCTGACTAACACCTTTATTGCTGTTCTTAGTAAGGCCAAGTTAGCAGCAAAATCAGTCGCATTCAGTTCCGCTAAGGAAAAAGTCAGCAAAGCATAGTCATCAAAACTGTACCAATTCTGTTTTACTAATAAGAATGGCTTTTCAGGTTTTCACAGAGACGTGTAGCGCTCACCAGTGATGCTTTTGAACGCATACAAATTTACATTTCCTACCCTTCGTTCTCTCCCCTGTTCTTTCTCTCTCTCCTTTTATTTGGATACCTCTATGTCCAAATTGGTGCCCATAGTAGTGGTGCAGTCCCATGGCACTGCAAACCTCAGATGGATGCCAGCGCCCCTTTTCGAACAGAAGCCTGCAGAAGGCAACCTCATTGCAAGGTGCAGTGGGGAGCCACGCTAAACTATAGGCAGATCATTCACCCAGACAAGGCACCAATCCAGGCATACCAGAGCTTACACCTACTACTCAGGACAGACACAGCCTCTGAGCATCAGAGCAATTTCCAGCTTGCAGGCATATAACTGCCTTTCTTTTATGCTCACAACATTACTTACCTATAAAAGGGAGTCTGTATTTTTCTGCCAACTCATTCCTCTAGATTAGTATCGGTGTCTTGGGATGTTCATTTGCTCTGTAAAAATGAGGTTTTTAAATAGACTGAAACAGAGATCTCACTTTTATTGCACTGCCCTGACACAGCAGAGCTCAGTTGTAAGAACAAATTGGAGCAAGCCACTTCCTGGTTGTTATACCCACATAATTACTACAGGCTGATGCATGAAACCATGCTTCACTCTTATGCTTAGAGATGAGATCTCCATTTTGCAAGGACAGAGCAAGTTCTATTATGCATTTTACTGCCAAAGGAGGTCAATTAAGTTTAATTGGTTCTAATTAGCACTTGCTCAAGCTGTTATATTCTTTACCTGCATCCGAGTGGCTCTCCAAGTGCTGCACAATGGATTTCTGCTTTTGAACACAAAGGAGAATTACTAATGGCATCCTTGAAGGCAAAAGATGCACTGATCAGCATAAATGGGGAGCAAATATCAGCACAAATAGTAGCAGCCCTTTTAAGACAAAAACCACAAACATTTCATCCCCATCTGGCTTTGAACAAGTGAACTGAATGCGACTGTGCACCTTGCTGTTTAAAGTCATAACATGGAAAGTACACAAATGTAATTATTCTCTGCCATAACTTCTTTACAGCTGAAAGATAAGTCCTGGAGAATGGGGGAGGTGGAGGGAGAGCATAGCAGCTCTGAAAAAAAAAATAGATAATTTCAATGGCAGCTGAGACAAAATACCTAGAAAAAGAAAAGTAATAAACCTCAAACATGTACATTTTAAATGCTTTGTATTCTACGATTTTTGAGGGCTGTTTTAAAAAGTTTCTGTTTAAGTAAGTGACAGATTTGGTTTTTTGGTGGTTTTTGTTTTCCATTCTGCTGCAAACTGAAGAACAGTCTCACTTGCCTAAATGTCAGCATAAGCCATTCGAGTCCTCAGGATGTGGTAACAAGCCAGCATCGGGGTGATCTCCAACAAACTTAATGGGTCACATGCCAGAAGAGATGCTGTAATGCTGAGGTGTGCTCTAGGGGCTTGTTTTCTACTGGAGTCTTCCTGGATGTAGCTACATAGTTAAAAAAGAGACAGGCTAGAGAGCAACCTAGTCCTTACACCAACACTAGAGCTCAGAGCTAGCTCTCCCCTAAATCTACATCTCCTCTGGGTCCCATGAGAGGTCTCTAAGTCGTAACTGTTATTTTGGGTGGAGGAGCCGTTGGCAGGACAAGAGGTCAGTCCGAAACAGAAGCAGGGAATGAGCTAGAAAGAGCAAAGCAGATGTTTGGGACCACTGGTCTACTGCGTTCTCTGGTCTCCGCTTAACTAATAGGGCGTATGTCCAGCCACTCAATGCATGCAGAGCGTTAAGCGCCTCCCAGGAGCACCACACCTTTCTTCTCTGGCACCCCTCCATGCCAGGCACCTCAGATTCAGGGGGTAGCAGCAGCACTGAGTACACAGACCACAGCAGGACATCACTGACACAAGGACTGGGGAGGGTTGTCCCAAAACACGAGACTGGCCTGACTAAGGGGTCCTGATGTGAACCGCCACAATGCCTAACTCAAGGGAAATCTTCCCTGCCTTGAAAAACTCCATCCTCGGTGAAGTGCTCTGCTTCTACATACACGATGCCTGACAAGGTGCCTAGCAAAGGTACCACCTGCTGAAACCTGCTGAACCTGAAGCCACGTGTGCTTCCCAGTTGAGACTGCTGGGGTGTGAGCAACCAGGGCTGGGGCCTCGTACACCCTGAGTGTACTCCAGTCCCACTGGCTTAGATTAACCACATATTTAAAATAAGGTACCAGATTTAGTGTCCCAAGGATCTAGGCCTCCTGTGGACTTTGGATAATTTATTTTGGCATGGAAACCAAAAGCAATGAAGCTTATACATATAATCAATGGTTCAGAATTACGTGTGAAACTGTAGTGAACTTGGCTGATTCTAGGGCAGTGTATGTGTTGCTTTTGTTAGTATTTCGTATTTCTCTTTGCCATCTTTCCTGCTATCTGAATGTACCTCCTAAATGAATTGTCCACTGCCCACATGGTTTTCAAAACTAATTTATTTTTAGCTAACGTGTTCCAGATAGATGGAACACAAAACATGTGTTAAAAAAATAAAGATGAAATTAAAAAATTCTCCCCTCAGCAAACAAATGCCCCCCAATCATTATTACAAAAGAAGGCCAACTATTTTCCTGCTAGTTCCCCTGCTAAATTTCCACAAGGCCATCAATCATCAAAAACGCAAACTGCATAAATCATAGAAATGCTAAAGGATCTGCCTCTATTTTTACTATTTTTTTTAAAAAAAAGTTCCTGCCAGAACCTCCCCCAAACCAATGACCTTTCCTCTGTCAGTTGTGACGACTCTTTCTCAGCCTTATTACACGCCTTTCCTCCTGGCTGGCAATGTATGGGCTGTGGCAAGCGTAAACCACCATATCATTACTTCAAACAGTCACCGGTGTGTAGTTGAATCAATACACTTAAAACACTCTATGCTCCTTTTCTTTTGTACTTTTCCCAAGGAACAGTGTTTCTGTTGGATTTCAGGTGACAACCAAAAGTTGTTAAAAACGTTTACTGACTTGGATAAGGACTTGAAAAATAGTAAATAACAGAAAAGAAGTGTCTGTTGTTTGCATCACTGAAATGGCTGCTCATACAGCAATACACCACTGAAGCACATGTAACTATTATTTGGTCCTTCAGCCCTTCTGCATTTAAAATTGAGCATATATTCAATGCAAAGATTGAGAAAAATTGACCTAGCATCTATCTATGTATTCTGGAGATATTCTGTACTGGGTTGGCAGTAGCTCCACCAGTACAAAACCCCAAGCCCAAGGGTTCAGAGCCACTGAACGCAGGTTTTACTTGTCCACCACTTTATGGGCTTTTAGCAAAGTAAGCTTTGCGCTTGCGGTCCTTACTGTACACTGAGATAGTATGTCCACAAACGGAAGATGTCTTACTAGAATAGCCATATCAGTGTAATTACATTGGGACAACTCTTCCCAAAGTATAGACAGGACCTTAAACATAAATCCCTAAGACAGGCAATGTTTACCACTGGTCTATTTATAACACAGCTTTTAGCTTAGTTCAAAAACCAGCGTATAAAGCTTCCCTTGTTACCTGTAAGTGGACAGTGATGATTATAGCTCAGTCTATGTTATTATTGCCTGATTTTCCCAGTTTGGGTTTTCACATATTGACTCCTTACTCCAGGTCTTTTAACAGATTTGAAAAGTGAATATGTTTTATTTTTCCCCAGTAAATATACAATACACACTTCAACAGTACTATTAACCAACTTTTTATGCCAATTAAACTTCGCTGCACTAACAATACCAATGAAACACATTAAGAGGTCATACTTTTTAGTGAACAAACTGTAGCCAATAAACAGGTTTTTTAAAAAAACAAATTAAAAAACAATTCTAAGTGCTGCCACAACATCCCTTTTCTTTAAACACATTATTCACAATAAATGTTCTCAATTTTTTTAAAAAAAGAAGAATACTTCTTTTAAAATAGTAAATTAAATGGCATTTTAAAAAATATGTACTGTGGTTCATTGGAAGTACACTGTATAGAAAAGAGAGAGAGAGAAAAAAAGAAAAGACATCACCTGTAAGATAATGGAGACACTTTGCGATACACAACACCACCTTATGTACTATTGTAAGCAAATTATTAATGAACAAAAATGTACAGAAGCAGATGGACAAGTTAGTGAATATCATGGTACTGCACAGCTTTAATACTGACACACATTTACTTTCCAGTGGAAGAGATAAAACACATATTTGAAAGTAATTGGGATGGCTTTATCAACATCTAATGATACTGAATTTTGAATAGAATATAGTGAGTAAGGTGTTCCACCAAAGCTCAGCACAAGCCTTCGAATTAAAAGGAAAAAAAAAAACTACCAGTGACTGAGTTAAACATTTTCCAGATAATTAAATTTGAATTGTACCCTGAATAGTCTTCTCTTCATATGATAATACCAAAATAAAACCATGCATATGTAAATATGATGCTTTCTTTATCTTGCTTGAACATTTTTGCACATTTTTAAGAAACGGTTTTAACTATAATGGTTTAACAAGCTGGAAAATTACATATATTCATTGGTCACATATATAAATAAATGCATACATTTTTTTTCTTAACTTTTTTTGGTTTGTAACCTGCTAAATAACAGTCTCAACCTTAAGGAAGTTAACTAGTTGGTTTTTTTTTTTTTTTTTTTTAGTATTCAATAGTGCTGAGTTATAGTTGACGGCTGTAGTGTTTTATCTTAACATGGAACAAGTTAATGAAATGAAAAGCAACACATATTTAGCATTGTAATTTTCTTTTCTAAAATTCTGCCATTACTAAAAGTGTTTTTAATACTGGTGAGCTCCAAGGCAATATATTAAACAACATAGACTGGTTATATGAAAAGGGCATTCAAATGGAAAACTGTGTTTATGGTCGAATAACTTACAGAAATAAGCTGTAGGCTATTTAAATTAAATATTTAAATTAAGCTTCAAATGAGTGGGCTATCCACATACAATATTCTAAGAAAAGTTTGACAATGTACTCATTGAGATCTGAGAGGTACAGAAGATTTGGACAAAGTCATGAAAATTAATGAAGAGACAGGATGCTGTCATTAATGTCCACTTACAGAGTCTGGTTTATTCAAAAAGTGTATAAACATGCGTTATTTCTCATTATGGTAAGATTTGAAGCCGCTCACTAAAACACAGGTCAAAGATTTTCTTTGCTTACATCCAACTTTTTGGATGTATTGTATTGCCAGAAATGTACTTAATGCAAGCTGAAAATAATTTGACCATTGCTTTCCTTCCAAACACTAAAGATTTTACCACGAATTTAGTGGATTCTGCTTCAGCTCTCGTAGACTTCAGGTAACGGAACTCAAAGGTATGTTTAGACTGCATCAAAACAACTAATGTCATGAATTTCAGTGGTGCAGCTCTATCCTCTGTTGTACTGTACATGTATTGGAAAGATGAAATAAGATACTCTGACATTTCAATTTTTTGGAAGCAGCCTGAATATCTCTTAATAATAAATTGCATCCTTAACCACTTACTAGGCATTACTTGAGTTTTTATTGTTTGTTTCTCCTGGGAAACCTCGGTCTTAAATTTTGGGTTGGAGAAATTAATGGTAATAATTCTTTTTAAACTGCAATATAAAAACAGCTTTAGTGAAACACCTTAAGTTCTTTTGTTTGTAGCAAGGTTTGTTTTAATTCCCTATACTTAATGGCATAAGATGGCTAAAAACAGATACTAAGGGCATCATTCTAGTGAAAGGGTCTAGGCCATCTCATGCTACCTTTAATTTTCATATTCACTCTTTAATCTTACACTTCCAACTTCTGACCCCTTCTTAAATAGGAAAAGCAATTATGTTGCTTGCTTTTAAAAGATTTAAATCTGTCTCTAATGTCTTCACTGACATTATTTTTGCCAGTCACTTTCTCATTTCTACACCCCAATGGAAAACCACCTAACATACTCCTTTACATCCAGCATTATCCATAGTAGCTTACAGTACGTAAACTGTCTTCACACATTCAGTCTCTTTTTTCTTCATGTCATGAGGAGTAGAGTTTTGTGCTTATCACCAAATAAAATTGCAGTGCAAACTTTAAACATAAAAGTTACACAATTAAAAGTTAATATATGGCACCACAGCCTATTAATTCACATATAGTACAACAGACCAATAAAAACAGACATGAATATGGACATAGCTAAAAAGAAGGTGAGCTTGCATAGCAATGCAACAAAAGAAATTATATACAGAAGGAAATCCTTTTCATCCTGGAGGGTTATCTTTTTTTTTTTCTTTCTTTTTTATATACTCCTGACAAGGAATAGTTTAAGGTGGATGGTGTATTAAAGAGAAGAACACAAGTATCTGTGGGATATGTGTGGCTGTGTGTCTTTACATTGCATTTACAGTTCTTTTAATAGTACATAAATAAAGAAAATGTTCATTGCACTGTTTAGTGTCATCACTTCCATGAGTTCAGACCTGATGGTCCATCAGAGCAGCTTGCCATGTGTCTTCTCAACTACTCTATAGAGAGAAACAAAGAGAGAGAAAGAGGTTGTAATAAGGAGAAAAACCACAAAACAAAGCCTATGGCAATATTACTGCAGCACAGGATGAATATTCAATAGGTTGGGAGAAGAGAGTTAATTGCTTCTAAGATAAAAAGCAATGGATGCTAAAATTCAGCACTTATCAACACTACGTCTGAGACAGCACGTTTCAGGGTTTGAGGATCACCATTTACTCTCTTACAGGCTACTGGGGGTAACTGTCAGGAGGTACTGAGGGTCTGACTGCAGCAAATAGGAGGCAAACATGACAACAGCCACATTGTTTTTATTAGTAAACATACCAGTATGCCTGAGCTAGCTGGGATGTTGGTGTACTACCTCAAACAATAGAGCCAAGTCTTTTGGCATCTGGTACTACCACTACATACACAGCATTAACATGGTTTTATACCAGGTTTAAGAGATATAATAGAAAAAATTTGGCAAATAATTCCTCTGGCCTATGAAACTGAGGACAGAGTTGGGATGTACAACTGAAAACCTGGGCTAGACAGCTGAAAAAAGAGGACCTCCATCTGAGGTCAAAAAGAGCAGAATATTGCTCATGAAGCAACAGAAAGTTAAGGAGAAGTCATCACAAGATTGCCACCATGCCCAAAAAATTCAGCACCCTTTTCATTCACTCCTCTGAGAAAAACTGCCAATGGCATTTCCAATACAAGCACACTACCCTTTGTCAAGAAAATTCTAAGACTAGAATTTCTTTCAACTTTTCCCAGTGTTTCACTAGCATTACACACTGAAAGATGTACTATGTAGATGACGTTGGCATGGCTTACACTTATTTGAACTGGTCCAAACAAAGAACAGAAGAACTTCATTTGCTTGTCATCACAGGTGAAACACCTCTGAAGGCAAAAAGATCAGGGTAAAATTTAATCTGATTATCACTCTCAACTTCCTTCTCTCTTCACAGCAGATTTACAATTTTTCTCTTTTTGTCTATATGAGAGTTTCAACTGTATCTAGAGACAAACTTACATAATTCACCAGTAAACTGTCCTTGACTGTTTGATCCCACATAGCCTACATCGAGAAGGTCACTGGCATTGCGTTGGTGACCTCCTCGCAAGACTTCACCTTTTCTAGGTCCAGTCGATCCTTTAGAAGAAGCTGTTCCTGAAGAGCTGTGGCCACCAGGGGATGGAAAGTTGGGTTTACTATATGGTACGAGTGCCTCTTCTAGAAAGCAAAACAAAACAAAGCAAAATAAATACCAAATGAATTCCCATAAATAAGAATAAACAAGCTGTTCTTACATGGACATCATACTAATTTCTGGCCTCAGATATCTGTCTTTTGTCTTGCTTTATAGCATGGCGATTTTACCTAAGAAAATACACAGCTCAGTGTTGTATCTCACAGACAAAGAAACTAACATGAATTTAATCTTGCTTTCACGTAAACTCGTGAGTTAGTTTGTATTAATTATAAAAAGTCTAGATTCATTATGAAGTAATAGATCATGAATCATATACATTTAATACAAATAGATGCACATACAATTTCCAAAACAATGCAGCTATTATTAGATTTTTGCTTCAAGCCTACATAAATGTGATTTTCCCTTTTTTTTTAGCTTAAATTATGGCAACTTTACCTCAATTTCAATAAAGAACTACAATATCAGGTAATTTAAATAGCTTCCAGCAGCTTGGTAATTTCTAATGATGCAAAGTACACTGAAGATTTTTTTAACTGGTTCTGAATTACATTGGAAAGCATTATATTATACATAGTGTTAGTAGTTGCAATATTTGGGGTGAGTAAATCTTCCTGCAGCATGTTTCATGTTCCATTATGAGAAAAAGGCTTACTTTTGCTCACTTGGCTTCTTCCTCTGTGAAGACCTGTAATAATGAACTGCTTGCGAGAGCAGGATTAATACCAATAAAGCATAGGACTGTGTGTCTTCATATAGCATGATGTAAAACAAGACATCACATCTGATTAGAGTTTCCGGGAGATATTGTTGTAATAATCCTAACCTAAGAAGCAAACCAGCAGCACTGATTTAACACTGAAACAGAAGCATTGTTTTACTTCTTTGCTGTGCATGATCCACTTTTACTGCCTCAGAAGCTGAAGAAAGAGACCTTGCTATACACAGTTTGATTCAAGAAAGAATACGAGTACATATGCTTAATCTCAAACACAGGAATCGCCCCTTCTGAAATCAGTGGGATCTCTCCTCCCTGAATCTTATATTTTTTAAAGTGAATCTTCTCTGAAAGGGGTCTCTTTATTTTGCTTTTCCCATTGTCTTCACTCTTAAAAAACCTGATGAGGAAAAAGACTCTTTGACAGAGGGCAGGAACACAGAAGGAAAAGTAGGTGGGGATGGCTGGCAAGAAAGAGGAGATGAAAATGCTTTTATTCACAATTTTGAAGCCTTTGCAAAGGCTGCAGCAGAGGCACAATTAACTTAGGGAAATGCTATATGAGAACGAATTTCAGGAAGAAACCCAGGATTTCATTCTTTGTGTCTACTGCCACAAGTAAGAAGGATACAGGGATTCCCCATGTGATCTGCTATTGAACAGAACCTGTTGGTAAGGTAAATCTGTTGCAGAAGAGGGCAGGCAGCTGAGCTCTTTCTCTGCCAAAGTATTTCCCTCTGGCCCTGCCCAAGGGACCAGAATATTTGTGCTGCAGGACATAAGGGCAGTATCAGTGTTTTGTGCTATGACTGTATGCTGTCCTTGCTGAAATATAAAAAAATGCTTAAAAGACATAGTACAATAGCATTTAGCAGCCACAGCCTCCTAAATTATGTTACTTGTTCTTTATTTATCAAGCCCTAACAATAGAATCAGATGCAAACCTGTTTTCCAAAGACTGGCTAAAATATGGAACAGCTTGCATTAAGGCATCAGTAAAGCAAGCAGCATAAATCAGTTTAGCAGAAGACGGGATACATTTTTAAAGGATGGAAAGAAAGTCACTAGCATTGCAAAAGAGTTTGAAGATGACATATATGGTCAATTGATTTGTTTCTCTAGATTGTGGACTCAGGATAAGGCCTCCTTCGGGTTCAATGAAATATTGAGAAAAAACAACCACGAATAAATATAAAGTGCATTATCATTATAGAGCATATGGTGTGTTAAATTATCTGTTGTGCCCTCAGAAATAAATACAATCCATAAAATAACCAATTGTGACATAAAATAAAGGTTAAGTTTTTCCCAACATTCTAGCACATGAAAGGTAGTTGTCTCAAGTCCTTAAAATGGTCTCACATTTATTAAACACTTAAAACAGTGCCCCATGCTCCAGGCCTGCAAATAATATGGGGAGGCTTTGCTGATACCTTTCTCTTTGAAATACTGAGCCTTTAATTTGAAGATATAATTCTATCCACTGTGAAATCAGGGTATATGTGTGTAACAATATTTCTATACCCCATAAGGTAACTAAAAGGCTTTTAATATTATCAAAACTATTGTAATGTGATCTACCACTACTTTCTTTAGAGGGGTAGCTGAGAATGTCGTATTTGATGTGCTCTAGCTGCGGTTCCACAATGAAGCCACTGGCAGGAACTCAGTGATCTTGTTTATACTGAAAGCAACCAGTGGAAACACAGTTCCCAGAATTATATATTTTTATTCTATTCAACTTCAAGCCAAAGGTCTGGCTTTTAAAATTTCACTCACAGCTTGGCAGTGTCTGAATGAAGCCCCCTAAGCTGCAAAATAGCTATTTTCTGGAAAATGATAGCTAATAATAATTCCTTTTGGAAATATATTGAAAACTGGGACAGGATACATTTCCAGAGATCTTCGTCGTTAATAAAGCAAAGGAAAAGAAGCACAATTGCCATCATTAACCGCCCCAAGATTTAGTAATATAAAGAAGCATCACACACAAGAGTAGCCTTTTTTAAATCTACCAAAGAAAAGAATACGGAGCAAGAAAGATGTAGTGCAAGAAACTTTGATGAGAAGACAGAGAGATAGATATGAAGCTCTGGCCCACCTTGTGTCCCATCAGGGTGAAACCATATTTTGCAGAGGAATCCTTTGCTACGCATAAAGGATATGTAATTGCTCTGGTCATCCTCAATGTGATGAGAAAAAGATACTTGTAATCACCCCAGTCCTAAATTCAATGCTCGTGTAGGACACTAGAAGTGTCAAGATCAAGTTCTTTTTGTTTAAGGACATATAAATGCAAGTCCTGCAGCATGGGAATTTTATTACTGTATACCCTCAGTACCATAGAATTACTGGCAACTTCCATTCGTACACTTATAAAGCAGAGGAAAAGGAGGGGAATTCTTGCTAATCAGGTCTAAGAAGCATCCTTAATAACAAATTACAAAGAAATGAGATGTGTATTCAGGCTATTTTCTATGTATTTGAACATTGCAATTAAAATTGCCATTTCTGCAAGTAGCATGAGTTTCACTATTTTTCAGCTGCAACTTCACACCATCATTTCACAACGTGACTAACCGCTTACTTGTTTATGCAGCTGAAAGATTAGGGGGGTTTAATGGTAGCATTATTGTTGTATTTTAAAATATGGATTGTATTTAAAATATTTACATTTTACATATGGGTAGCAATATTTCCTAGGACTTTATTCACTTAATCCTGCCCCCATGACAGGTTTGCCTGCATACTGCTATTTGGTTTTTTTGAGAATATCATTGATATTAGTGTGCTAGATTAACAAAGAGCATTAACAGTAGAATAAAATCAAGAAAAAGATGGATAATATGAGTTCCTCTAGTGTTACCGTGGGAGCTACAAACATACTTGAAGAAACAGTGTAGCCCTACAGAAAGCTCCATGTGCAGTATAATTTGTATGGTTTTTTATCTTCTTAATTGTCCTCTTGTATCACTCTGATCAGCACTGCGATAACGTGTGATTAGTGCATTAAAGAAAATACCCTAGTAAGGGGACTCGAAACTACAGCTTTTACTAGAGGTCAGTCTGTGAGAAGGAATCTGCAAATATTGTGGAACTAAAACTCCAGCTCAGCACTGCCTCCTGGACACGTTTACAGAATTGAAATCCATTTAGCAGATAAAGTCAGCACTCGGCAATGAGCAGGTCCTGTATAAAGGTGAAAACCCGTGCTGTCTTCTTGCTGGGCCTAAGAGATGAATGTTACTTTGTCATGTCCTTAAATAAGGAGAAGTCAGTGTTTTAAATGCAGCTGGAAGTAGCTCAGAAAGATCAGCCTTCTTGCAGACAGGCAAAAACAACTGCTGCCAGTTTAGAAGCAGTTTGAAAGAACTAGAAAATAGGGTCCTATATGTATAAAGCCCCCCATCTAACAGAAAATACTCTAAAAATCTGTTTCTCCTTCCCTACTTGCCTGAAAGTGTTCCTGTTTTTTTCACTGCTATGCTTGACAATATTATTAATTGCTAAAACACTGTAAAGAATGCGTCAAGTCAGGTGCTAATGAGATTTCATAATTGCAGGATGGAAAATACTTGGATCACAAGCTCTCATTTCACTTTGCCTTTTCTTATTTCCCAGCCTGAGTCTCACCAGTGCTGGCACAAAGGGCTGCGAGGTGATCCTAGAATCCTGCCAGATCATAGAATCATAGAATCATCCGGTTGGAAGAGACCTTTAAGATCATCGAGTCCAACCATTCGCCCTGCACTGCCACGGTCCCTAAACCATGTCCCTCAGCACCACATCCACACGGCTTTTAAACACTTCCAGGGATGGGGACTCCACCACCTCCCTGGGCAGACTGCTCCAATGCTTCACAATCCTCTCTGTAAATAAGTTCCTCCTGATATCTAACCTAGATCTCCCCCGGTGCAACTTAAGACCGTTTCCTCTCGTCCTGTCATTTGTTATATGGGAGAAGAGACCAACCCCCACCTCACTACAACCTCCTTTCACACAGTTGTAGAGAACAATAAGGTCTCCTCTCAGCCTCCTTTTCTCGAGCATAAACAACCCCAGTTCCCTCAGCCAGTCCTCATATGACTTGCTCTCCAGACCTTTCATCAGCTTTGTTGCCCTTCTCTGAACACGCTCAACCCTCAGCTGAGAAGTGTCAAGAAGCCGTCTGCAGTGCCTCGGCTGGTGCAGCATACACACACCTGATCCGAAGGCTTGTTTGTGTTGGACTTTCCTGAAATCCTCTTGGCGGTCTGTAGAGCTTATCCACTCCTGGGTTTGACGCTGCCACTCTAGTGACGTCCTAGCTTGCCGGTCCAGGGAGCTCTTTGTTTCATCTACGTTCGGTGCATGCTGCCTCTCAAGAGAGCTTCCTTTCCTCTCTGCTGAGCCTCCACGCTGGCCGGGGACTATTTGCTGCCTTAAACCCTGACCAGGGGGTGGCTCGGGTGGTGGTGGAAGATCTAAAAAACGTGAATAAGATTTAGATGAACTAAATTTTTAATTGAAACAGAAGGTCTATTTTGTGCTGAAAGAAAAGTCCCTTGCAAAAGGCATGAATCACTTCATTTGCTGATTTTAAAAGGAGGAAATTTCATGTTAATCAGAAATGTGCTTTTACTTCCACTGTTTTTTTTTTTATTCAGGTTACTGTGTGGCTAGCTCTTTTCAACTTCCATAAAAATCAATAGACTCTGAGCCCTGACTTACAATTCTAAGCACGGGATTTACTTTCTGTGGAGTATACTCCAGCTGGCTCTTTCAGTAAAGCAAGCAATTAAGAAAGGCTATGAAAAACTGATCTGGGCCAGTTGACAATTTGCCCCCATCATACTGGGGATTGCTTCATCACCTCCATTTTTGGGCTTCACTTTCAGCTTGAGGTTTAAACTTAAATTCTGAATACAAAACCTTATCAAAATTAATAAAATTTCACAAAAATTATTCACAAAACCTACTGTCACTGAAAAAGCATCAACACATCTGTGAAAAATGTATGTTCAGATGGAACCACCAAGCAACGGGTGAGCATTTTATTCAAGTACTATTTGAAATTTCAGCAAAGAGCTAAAGTCTTCAAAGACGAGGATGGCCACTCTTAATTTTAGCAATCTTGAAAATATAACCAATCAAAATACAATTTCAGCTGGACACTGAAAGACGCTTGCCTAGTCTCTATCAACTCCTGTCCTTTTCAAGTTTATCCCATGAACTACTAAAATGCTTGTAGAATTGAAGATCAAGCTTCTAATAAGATTTGTGGAGGCAGAAGTATATTTTGTTTCTTAGTTCTTGACCCAAGGTAGTTACAGAATCTGGATGATTATAATTCTAATGCAAGATTTTCATGTAAACTATATGATAGACTTATAATGCTCCAGAAAAGCCTCAGATTATTTAAAAACAGAAAAAAATCAGAAAAGGAAAGCACCTTTGATAGTGTAACGGAAACTCTCCGTATCGGATAACCATTTCATACATAGAGCTTTTGTTGATAATTCTGCTTTTGGGCAATGTATAGCCCAAATAAATCTGTGCAGTCCCACCAACTGCACTAAACCTCTTAGTTTACAGTAGATACGGGTCTGTCCTGCTTTCTAGTCTTACAGCATTGTGAAGGTTTGTCAAGGAATTGAACTTGGCTCACTAGCAGGCATGGAAAAGTAAACCTCAGCTTTGCCTGCAGGAAAGTCTATAACTTTAGTGAAACTGAAATTCATTTTATAAACTGGTGAGGAGGCATTTGCAGGGAATTTATTTTGAAGCCTGTAATCTGGCTTTATATAATGCTAAACAGACATTTTTCATGTCCTTGCTGCTAGAGGTGATACTTATACCTCATATACGGGACAGAAATGCTTCCAAAGTTGCCGAGATGTCATTTCAGTCAACATTGTCTCTAGCAGGTAAAAGATGTGTGGTTATTTGTGTCTACAAGGGAAAGAAGTTGTATCTGATGTTGCTCCTGTACCTTTGTTCACGGCTGAAGTGCTGTACCCCAGATTAAGGTATTTATCTTCTAGCTAGAACAGCCTTATAATAATCTGTCAGTAAGCCTAGTGTATGCTTTATGTTCAGCATTAATTTATCTGAGAAATTTTTAGTTATGAATATAGATGTGACCTTTCATGACAATGACTATACTTGAGTTACTGTAGGTAGAATCAGGAGGGTATGGGAGCTTGCCAATGTTAAAATTGCTTTATAGTTTTGGCTTCAAAAATGGCATTACTTATAATTGATTTTATTGCTATCATAACCAGTTAATGTACAGAAGCACAACACTGGCATCTTATGCAACCTGAAATAGAGATTACTGAGGTTGTGATATATAAGCACTTTATGGAGATGCATTGAATCCAATAAACACAGTCATAACATGACATCTGACAATGCAATGTTCCAAGATAAATATTTACCATTCAATATAAACTAATTTTTAAACAGTTTATTTTTTTAGTAGTAAAAAAAAAGTTATAATTATTGCAGTATTAAACTTCTTAACATGCATTACTCTTCTTCAGAAATTTCTATCTAATAGTTTTTATTAATTAGATACTGAGAAGGAAAGTATGTTTGTACTTAAACTGTTCTGCATGTTCCAGAGCTAGCTGCAACTCCTGGAGTTACTGTAGACTTACGCTGCTGATTACCGTTAACCTGATTCTGCTTTTATGCACCTGTAAAACGGTCATGATGATTGCTTATGCATAAAAGTGAAATCAAAACCATGTTTGTAAATGTTCTTTGGGTGATTTAGACCCAAAAGAACATTCAATGAGTTGAAATGAAAAAAAAATTTGTCTTCTAATGAAGCATCACACAAGTCTAAAAGAATTACAGCTACGATGGAATTAATGTAAAATGGCTCCAGCCTGAGCACAGACTTACTGAACTGTGTTAGACACGTACGAGAGGACCACGGTTACCAATACAAGTCAACCATCACTTGACTAAACCGTTTGCTTTTTCACCTTCATACTCGGGTTGATTGTCATATTAACACCTACCATTCCTGGAAGAGAGCTGGAAGAGAGCTTTGTTTGGAAACGTGGCTTTTGTTTGCTCTACACCTTAAACTCTGTAGTGCAAATCTGCCTTAGGTAAATTACTAAATAGCCTCTGTTATCTTGCCTGGGCATATATAAAAGACCCTGTGTCTCTGGAGTCATGAGTTTCTCCTCCAATGACACTGAGAACAGTTCTGCCTCTCCCCTCCCTCTCCCTCCCTGTCTCTCTCCCTGTCCCTCTCCCTTCCCAGTCAAACATGTCCATATGTGACTGCACGTCTCCACATGCATTTGCAAGTATGCACATACATGATAGTTAATGGTTGACATTCTGACTGCTAGTAAAGGGATAATAAAGATCGGATGAGTTAGCAGTCTCAGCCCTTAACAGTCAGACTTACTACCACATAGAGGCAAGCCAGCTCATTCCATCATGTCAAGTTACTTCAGAGAAGTTTTCAGTCTAGAAATTTAGGGACTTCAGCAGGATTTGCAGTGAGGATACCCAGAGTGGTATCATTGTCGCTGTACTTCCATCTAAATTACATTTATATTCCAGGTGCCAGGTAAAACACCTGAAAACCCACATTTAGCTATTAAATTACTAGACCGGTGGGATGTCATCCAGACTACCACTTGTAGCCTCTAATGGCAGGATTATCAAACCTGCAAGGCAGTTTATAAGTGCATTGGTGGGGAGGTGATGGTCTTATTGATTTAGTAATGGAGGGATTGTGATTGAGAAGCTGTAGGACATCAGAGAGCTTGATAAGAGGCAGATGGATGTTTGGCCTGGGATTACTCCAGCACTCCTTTAGAAGGCAGAGCATTGGCCAAATGGTTCAGGCACCAGTCAAGCTTTGGCACAGTCTGTCATTATTAGCTGGAAAAAGCAGCAAGTTACAGAACCTACAAGTATACAGACATCCCTTTCTATGTGCCAGTGATTTGTTTTCCCAGGGGTGATAATTATTGTGAAATTAAATAAGCCTCTTGAACCACTTTCTAGCATCAGAAGGTAAGAATCTTCTCTACAGTGATCTACCCTAGCAAAAATTGACTTTTAATACATGATAGCAAGTCAGTGGCAAACCTAATAGAAGTCTTAAGTTCCAGTTCTCCTTTTTAACCCCAACCATGTTTCCCTTCAGCCTCCTCTTTGGTTTTTTTAAGCATCATGCTCAGCTAAAGAAGAGCTTTTAATTTCAGTCATGCAGTTACCGTGCAACACCTATATGACAGATTCCACTGTTTTGCAATTCATGAATACACTGTTTCTAGGAAAACAAATTATTCCTGGAGCACTAGAACTAAAACCCTCCTATTTGTTCTTTATGGTGGACTGAGAGCTCAGAATGAAGGTTTTCATCATCTGAGGGATTCATAAGGTATTATTCCTCTGTGGATTTGTTGTTGTCTCCATGGTCTTTTAGGATGTGGAGGATAAAAACCAACTTGTACAGCAAGGCAAATATGAAGACTCAATCTAGTCAGTCTCTAGAGTATTCTGACCTATGACTGAAGAAAATGAAGAAGCAGGCTTTTAGGGGATTTGTGTGGATTGCTGTCAAAAGTAAGCATGAGGTTGTACCCTCATATACTTACATAGTCTGGGATCTGTGTGCTATGCGTTAAATATTACAGTTTCTTAGGTCTTTTGCAGTGTCCCACATGGTTGCAGTTAACAAGGAGGACGTGCTCAGGATGTGTACGGGAAAGGGCAAAGAAAGGACATGGCTGGAGTTTACTTGGTCAACAAAAATTTAAAATTAAAGCTATCCAGTGTGTGACGAGACTTAAATACAGGATGCTAGAACTCATGCAGCTTGGGAATCTAAAGAGGACTGACAAACCAAGTATGTTTTCATATGACAAACCCAAGAGAAAGCAGTTGTAAGGGAATGAATTGGAGACATCTCAAAGTCAGGAGAAATGTATAGTGATGATCCCCACTGAAACCAAGATGTCCTGGATTAGGCCTCAGAATTGCTGGATCTATCCCAGGCTCTCCTACTTGCTTTTTCAAACCATAGCTTAAGCATACTGGTATTGCCTCTCTTTGTAAAGTTCATTGCAATATTCCACATAAAGCACCCAGTTACCATGTTTAATTTCTGTATATCAGAGGTTCGTAAATTCAGTTTATTTACATATACACAGGTGGCAGCAGCAATCTTTAGCTTCCTCAATTGACAAATGACCTTTTGCTAATTTATCTATGACTCAGACTTGTCATTACACTTTAATGACTCATATTCAGTAAGTGCTGAAGTGGAAAAAATGTACAATTTGTGTTTGTTCGTTCCTGTGGTAAGACAGGATGGGAAAGGATCCTCTATTACTCTAGAATATTATATTTTTTTTAACATATAGTAAGTACTTTAACTAGGTTTATAACAAAGAGTGTCTGAACCGAAAGATGTTACGGTTAGTGTCTATGTCTGAGAGGTGGGCTGTTGAGGAAATAGTAATTGGTATTCTGACTCAAACTCATGAAAGAAACTCCAGTAAGATTCGTATTTTATAAAGAATAAATAAAAGACAATAAGAGGTTCCTCTTTTAAAATAAATCTTAAAATCTGATCCCTCTCTTTAATTTAAAACAATGCCATATTTTATGATGGAGTCACTCCCTGAGGGGTCACACTTCCATCTGTCTCATGACCGGGACTGGATTCCTATAAATTTTGTGGTACCTACACTATTGTTAAACACTTCTATAGCAATAGTACTCAAAAGCAGAAGGACGAGGGTCCCACCATACTGAGTGCGCTACAAACTCCTATGTACACAGAATTTGTTACCCGAAAGGTTCATGGTTCATGGTGACAGGATTACACCATGCAGAAGCAACACCCACAATTTCCAGTTACTCTTTTCACAGACACATCTATTTAATGGATCTGGGTAGCAAGGAGACCTCTGGAATATGTCCAGAAGGGGAAGGCATTAATGTTTAAACCAATTAAGATACACACGAGTGGAGTCCAAGCTACTTTAACCTGTTTCCCCAAATTACATGGTAGTGAGGATGAGCCAAAGAGCATGAGATGTAACAATAACTCCTTTGGTGAAGACTTTCACTTCTGGAATCTGTTCTCCACCTTTGTGGTCTGACAAACAAGGAATCTGTCAGAGCATATTGCAAAATTGTATCTGTACACCTGACAACATGACTGAGAGGACAGCTCTGGTGCTTTTAGTAGCCACAGTCCAACTTGCAAGCTGTTAATATACTTTATATATATACTAAAGTAATAAATAGCACATTATAAATAAAACAAACTAAATACGTTCTCGCTCAAATCTGTTTATTGTTACCTGTCCAAAGAAGATAATGAAGGAAGTTGGACTTGATGATCCTTATGGGTCCCTTCCAATTCAAGATATTCTGTGATTCTATGAATCTCAAGTAATTTTCACTAGAATAAGGAGGTGTTTATACTAAAATCTAAAGTAATTTCTTTTTTTAATTATCTTTTAATAAAAATATCTTTTTTTACCTTCCCCATACACTGGAAGATTTGTCAAGGTGTACTTAAGATTAGGAGATAGACAGAATCACTGGCATCACACCCACTCTCATGGTCCAGACAGTATTACAAGAGCCACTGAGGAGATGGGGCAGTCTAGCTCTCAGACTTGCCCCACTTTGAACAGTGAAAAAGAGGTCAGCATGAGGAAAGCGACCACATCTCCAGCTGCATGGCATTACAGATATCCTTCATGATTCCTTTAATGCTGTTTTTCCATTTGTCTGCTTGACCCTTCTGATTATTTCAACACCTACAGGGGCCAAGGGGATGTCAGAAGAAATGAGGGGGAGGTAGCCAGCTAACCCCCTTTTCTATCTAGTTCTCCCCAAAGATAGGCAGCAATTGTGACTTTTGCCAAACTCAAGATGAGGTATACAAAGATTATGAAAGGCTGAGCTGATCTTAGTCCTTAGAAGAGCAGAACAGACACATCTGAAATCTCCAGATAGGAAGCAGTGGTCAGAGAGAAGTGGACATGTCAAAGAGGGAAACAAAGTCACTGAGGTCAGCGGGTGTCACAAATGAAGCA
Organism: Bucorvus abyssinicus; assembly: GCA_009769605.1. Taxonomy (NCBI): domain Eukaryota; kingdom Metazoa; phylum Chordata; class Aves; order Bucerotiformes; family Bucorvidae; genus Bucorvus; species Bucorvus abyssinicus. The sequence goes on from CM020030.1 coordinate 10,412,436, forward strand.
GCACAGACAAGACGTGAGGCAGAATCATGAGAGAAGAGTGGCAGATATTGCTGTAGCTGTTGGGTGGCTGTCAAAAACAGCACAAACCAAACAGAATGCTGTGGGACTGGTTCTGTGCTTCTCCTTAGGAACTCATGGTGTACTGCTACTGCTGGTGGTGGCTACTTTCATTTAATGTAAAATTAACCAAAGGCCATTTTTTAATGTCAACTCACATGCAATGCAGTCATTTTTGGGTAAGATTTATACGGAGGTCTGAGAAAACCTAAGAGATGTTAACATGTTCAGAGCTGAAATGACAAAAGGCTCCTTGAAGACTCACTTAACCAAGCTTCACACTGCTAGGGTTGCAATATTGCTCACGTGGCAACCTGGGAACCCCAGTTCACCAAACAAATCATTCATCGTAATGTAAGTTCCTTAGAAGATTGTTCTATGTTCTCCCACTATGCACACCTGCTTGTTGCAGGTCATCGTCAGGCACTACACCACAACACTTACCGTCTGTGATTCCCTCCCTACGGTGAGGCAAGGGGGGTTGGTCCAACCGTCCTCCCTTGTTTTTTTTAGTGGGCCTCGGCCTCTGACTCTGATTGACAGCTGCACTGGCGTTGCTGTCAGTAGAAAAGGGACTGCTTGGCCGAGGTCTCTGAGAGGAAGGATAGGCTTTCCCTAAAAAAAAAAAAAAAAAAGAGAGAGAAACCAGATGAAAAAATGTTATTGCCTTGAAATGGGCTGTTCTATTAATGTCTGTTCTGAAACATTAAATCTGGTTTAATTCTCAGAGGCAAGCAAGCGTCCTCTCGAGGTACCCCACTGATGACAACTGCTTTAAGACACAGCACAACAAGCAAACTAAGAAACTTGGCACTCTTTTGACTTTAACTTTTATAATTAAAATCATTCCATCTGTTGTGATAAAACTACTGTATGCCATGTAACTCCTACCTGCTCTGTGTGCTGAACAGATGTGTCATAACAACTCCTCAAACTTGATCAGGGAAGGAAAACAATTCTGCAATCATACCAAATTTATCTCCTCCTGCCTTCCACCTTCACATTTGCCGAGACAGATTCTCGTTTTAGGGGCTCCCATATGCATTGTATATCTGGAGTAGCTCCAGTGAGATAAGCATAACTGATTTTGCAAGCTATATAGCAGTGTAGGTTTGTATCCTTAAAGGCTCTCTTTCCTCAAGAAATAAAAATGGGGATATATTTAAATGCTAAAATTTTCCTGTTCCTTTTCAGTATTTTTATATGTTAAAAAAGTAATGCATTCTGACTGAATTTATTCCTCAGAATTTTTATATATAGAGAGACAAATCAAGCTATGTGATTTCTCTTTAAAAAAGTCTTTGATGCTGTTCTATGGAGCAGATCACTAAAAGCACCATGCAGGAACTGTAGGAGCACAGTTCAATTACTACATTCACTTCCTCTTATTGTGGTATTTTTATTCCGTTAACTAAGCTTGTTTAATAGTAACTGATGAAAAGTAAAGTTCACCATCTTTTACTCTCTGTTTTTCATCTGTATGTCATTCTTGACAAGTATCTTGGGGACATTAACATTTTATTTTGTTTAGAACTGGTACTTAAAATTCTTACATGTTTTAATCCTACCTGCAGTGGAAAATGTATGAGCTAGTCAGGACTTCTGCTCTTTCAGTGCTACTGTGGGCCCAAACGGTGTAAGTGTGGATGGAAAGTGGCAAAAAGGGTGTTTGCTCTTTTTCTGGTCAACTGAGCCCGAGCTAGCAAGGAACTCAATTATCTCTTGGTTAACTTAGACCAGGGTCTACCCTGCTGTGAGTTATGTTTTCTAGTAAAACCTTTCAACAGATGCACTTACTTCCAACGTGCTGTCACACATGACCTGATCTAGATATGCCTAATCAGGAATAATAAGCTACCTGCTACACTATTTGAAATCTTCTCAGCACAAAGAGGGCAAAGTGAAAAAAGTAGCCATAAGCTCTCTAACATGGTGTTTCACATTAATAAATACATGTTAGAGTATCAGTATTTGGCCTCAGAGATTTCCTGACTGCCTCAGGCTTGATCTTCTACCTTCTCACTGATGCGCACCCTGAGGGGGACACTGCTTTTAGGCAGACTTGTCTCCCAGCTGCACGTCACTGCCAGCTATTGGAGGTTACCACATTTGAACCCCTCATGTGGACATTCCCTAACTCTCCTCTGCCAAAATAGGCCAAATTGAACTTAAATGGCATGAAAAGTACGCCTTGGCTAACCTGGCTCATTTTAACTGAAATGGGTTACAGCATGCCCACTCAAGCAGCTAATTCTGGAGCTGGGAGAAAGCACTAATAAGCATTTGGTGGAAGGCTGGAAACATTAACCTCTATAGCTGGCACAGCTGCAGCCAGACAAAGACAAGTGATCAAGCCCTTGTTTCATAGATAAGGGTGAAACAGCTGACAAACACAGACAAAATATTAAAATTTCATTTAAAAACAGAGTCTACTAATGCAAAGAAATTCAGATATGAGCCTGAAATTCCATCGTAGCTCACAGCACATTGCACAGATGTTTTGCAAAAATAAACTTGCAACATGCAAGTGCAACTAGTGAGTGTGGGACAGAGATTCTTCACACTTATCCTCTTGACTAAAGAAATATGATTATTCATTCAGAATGTTGGTTTGAAAAAGAAATAGACACCAAACATTCTCTCTTTTATCCCTCCATGAAAATGAGGGAAAACAACTAGCACTGACTTAAATCAGACATGGGGCAAACCCCAATGATGTACAGACTCCCAAAACACATTTTTCAATGCACCTAATAATAACTGATTACAGCATCCTGTATGTGTCTGCAGCCCTTCCAGTAAGAACTGCTGAGCAGTGTCAGACTCTGCAGTAGATTTAGTGTAAGTGGAGACAAGGATTAATCCACTAATTCTTGATTTAATTTCCCAAGGGTGTTAAAAAGGAAAACCGTCTGAACTTCATGGCAAATCACATGATGGCTTCTGAAAACTGGAATCAAAGTGTCTGGCAGGAGAGACACCTTGCACCTGGATTTATCAGTGCCTCTTGTGCTTGGCGATCAAACCCAATCGTGTGAGGCTATCAAGTTGGACTTCTGTTGTCATACCAGTGAGAATATTTCACAGCTGTTCTGAATGGGTGAAAATAGCTGTCCAGACTGCAAAGGAGTAAAGAGACAGGACCTTCAGACTCCCTTCAGAGCAACAGGCAGACATAACGCTGCTGCTTCTCCACTACAAGACACCATTTTGCATGATGGGGGGGGCGGTTTGCTGTGGCACAGCAGGTCCGTAAGAGGCATGTCTGACTGATCCACGCTATGCTGCGAGGTATCATCTGGTAACGAAACTGCAGTCAGCATTGGGAGTTATTTCCCTTTGCTGAGGTTTTTTGTGAGGAAAAGACAAGAGGGCCATTTGTTCACACGTGGGGTTTATTTTGTTTCCAGTTTGCCTGCTGGATCAATAAGAACGTAATAATCATATAGTCTCTACCACAACCCTTGGATACTTTAGTGTACCATAAACTCCAATAGTCTGTCCAAGGAAATACATGCAAGTACTCAGTTTAAGTGCATTTGTGACCTAATTAAGCTAGAAAAATATAACTGACGAGAGGGCTCTCATCCTTTCCTTGTACTTTCCATTTACATAGCTATAAGAAGAAATTATATTTATTTAAAAGCGTCTATGTGTTTGCATGTCCATTTAATTTTATGTGTGTGTTTGTGGTGGAAACTGTACTTCTCAATGGCCTGATACAAGTGGCATTAACTTTGAGTGAATCTTTGCATGAGCTTTTACTGAGGGCAAGAACAACACCAGGAAAAAAAAAAGGTTGAGAAGGATATGTTCCTTTCATTCAAGACTGTTTAGGAGACTCTTCAAGCAAAACAGTGTATTTTAAATTTTAGTTTGGCCAAATGTGTCCATAGTAGATTAGTGAAGGTCTACATCAGTTTCTTATTTGCTTTTTTTTTTCCCAAATGATGACACCGATTTACTTAGTCAATTTTCCACTAGTTTAAGAAGCAAGTGAGGGTTATAACTACTTCTAACGGTGAAATAACCGTCTTTCAAGGATGATGATGTCTGACCAAAGTCAATGGCAAAAGTCCCAGTGATTTGAGAAAAGCTGTATCTCTTCACCCTGTCGTTTGTTGGCGACATAGGACTTTACCACTGATTCTTTTCTTCATTCCTAATGTTCCTAAAAGGCAGTGTTTGCCATGAAGCCACTGCATGCAAACAGCCTGCGGCTTTCAGCCCTAACATGTGGAGACATTTCTCAAAAATGCTCACATTTTTCTGAAAGATAGACTTCATACCAGACTAACAATAAAAAATTTAAAATTGTAGGAAATTATGGGACCTGTGGGCAGGGACCGTCTCAGAAAGCAAAACAAAAATATGATCCAAGTTAATCTTTGCTATTAAATTTGTGGATTTAAACAATTAGTCATTTTTGCTGTTTCAATAAGACTCAGCAAATGCAAATTCACTCTTTTTTCTAGACTATTTAAAAATAATTTTTACTTCTTTTTTGCTAGAAATAAAACAAATGGAGCTTTAAAAATATGAAGTAAATTATGTTTACTTCTCATTTATTCATTTTAGAAGATTGGCTGTTTTCAAAAATAGTCACTTTAGCTTTTTTACATTTAAGTTGGCAGATTCAGTTGGCATAATTAAAATTAAATTTTATCAAAATTAACTTATTGAATTATTTCTTAAATCTTCTATTAATAAGACTTTTAAACAGTTTATATTGTTAGCAATAAAAGCACATCAATTCACCCCATGCTCAGAAAAACTTCACAGAAAAATACACTTTTGCAAGAAGAGATGAAACAGAAGAACAGGGATGGAGATAATAGTTTAAACATGTTGTTCATCACTGGAAATGTGAATGATTGTGAGGAGATTTTGTAAAAAACAATGTAATCAAAGACTCCATGGCAGAATTAGTGATGTCTTCACTGAAGTATTAAGCGGAGCATATTTCAGTAAATCTATAGCAAAGTCAGCACAGAGGGAAACTGCAGCAGACTGAAGGTGCAGATTAAAAGCTTGTGCTATTCACTACTTCAAATCACTAAAAATGAAACATAATGCAACATTTCATTTAAAATATACTGATAAAAATATCTCCATCCACCTTATTCCATGCATGTTAGACAAGTGTGAGATGTGGGTTCACTGAAAAGAAGAGAAGAGTAGGCAGAGACACCCTTCATGCAGAAAGCATCAACTTTGAGTCTACAAACCTGTTCTTGTCAGGCTGGTTCCATCCAGCCTAAAACCAGCTTTATCTGCTGCTGCAACCAGTGCTTGTGCAAAACTGCCGCTGGTAAAGATCGAGTCATCTGAGGAGCTACCTACACTAGATCTATGACTAGAAAAGTTACGGTCCTCATCAGACGCAGAACCCCATCCATTTACCATTGAACCTAAAAACAAATGTAGGGGTCTAGTGAGTTGTGCGCATTTGATACGTTTTGATCATCTGAAGTTTAAAGACCCAATTAATAAGTCCTTTCTCAACAGGAACCCCAAAATTCATTTGACAGAGCGTTTACAAATGAGCAATATTCATCTAAAGCTTAAAGACCCACTTAACAAGTCCTTTCACAACAGGAAACCCAAAGTTTATCCAACAGAGCTTGGTATAAAAGAACACTATCAAAGCTAAGTGGGATCTCATTCATAGCTTGCTCCGTGTTGCTTTGATCCTGTAAAAAAATAACACATATTCGCTATAAATGTAAAGGCTCCATAATAAAATATTTTGAAAGTTAATAGATTTTCCCTGGGATTGAAATGAATGTGATTTTTTTTTTTAATTTGACTTAATATAAATCAGTATCTAGTTTGTTATTTGCAAAACAAAGTCTTAATTTAGGGCAGCACAAGTGTAAGTCTTGGTAGATACGGCTGAAGTCAGACACGAGCTTTAAGACCTATCCTAAACAAGACTGGCAATATGTAATTTTCTCAATAAAAAACTTAAAATAGATGAGCAATTTTAATGGCCCGAAAAAAGCTGACCTAAAGTAGTTCACTCTAGTGGATTAAAGTTACTTTTGTAAAAGGTTAGAAATAATTAACATTCAAAAGCAGAGCAAGATATACTCAAATTTAATACTAAGTCAGTCACTAAGCCATTGCTGGCCTCACAGTACCTTCTCGCTATGGATTACCACCACTGCAGGAGAGGAAAGTGATAATAACATCTTAAAAATGCAGTCAGAAGAGCAGATACCAGAAAAAGCACATGAAGGTAATACAGAAATCTTTACATAAATAAAATTTAAAGAGTAAAATAGTGAAGGAAGGATTCATCTTATTTGCTCTTCATTTCTATTTTCTTTTATTTTTTTCCAATGCATGAAGAATCAGCTACCCAACGTGGCAGTACAATATATTTTCAAAAGCCATCACAGTTCAGATTTTTTTCAAAGTACTGAAATTCTGTTTCTTTTGTGGCTTGAGATCGAGTTGATGGTGTTCTGTACTTTTAAAAATCACAAGTAAATGTCGCAGGGTAATGCTACACTGTGCAGTGGAGCAGAAAGCAAAGGAAACGTAACTAACACCAAGTACCTACCTTTGCTCCAGGAACAGGGCAGCCATGCTAACTAGTTACCAAGTCTAGTTGAGGTGCAGAGCTACCAGACTGGGACCTGAGCTGCTGCATGGCATTGTAAGGTGCTGTGTAGACATAGCGTATTCTTCTGAGATAGAACAGCCACCTATCTTGAAATAACTGAAATCTGCTTTTTAAAAACAGTGGCATGCATATGTTTTTAAAAAAAAAGCTCAGCAAACCCATGAGGATCTGCAGAGAACTGGTTTTCAAAGATATGAAGACACTTGTGGAGAGATACATTATGGCCCTGACTTAACTATTCAGTTAGCACAGCTGAATTTATGTAAATAAGACGTGCAGCAGAGTAAGTCATGCTCTTCAAAGCTTTTTTGTAATCCATGTCCAATAAAGTATTATTGTGTTCAAAATTGTTAACTACTATATCAATCATGACCTGCCATTAGTACCAAATTGATAGGCTAATTAACTAATGGTGGTGTCAAATATTAAAAATATCCTGCAAAAACACGTCATGAGTATAATAAATGAATGCTGCAATTTAGTCAGTAGCACGCTGCCTCACAAAACCGAAGAACAATGGATTATTTTGTGATGCTGCAGTGACCAAACCTTTTAATGTCAGCGAAGTAGCAAGCTATAATAACAAAAGTCCATGCACTCCTAAGATACCAGAAAAGAAACTAAAGACGTCTATGGAGGTCTCTCAGGCAGAAAGTGTGTTAAGTGCAACAGGGTGTGACAGAGTCTGATTCTGCTGGCTGAGAGCACACGTAAAATTGTTTTTTCCAAACAGACTTGACCTGGTGCAGACAGATATTAAGGAAGCCTAGATAACAGCAAGGAAAGGCTAAGACTGAATGTCCTCTGAGAAGACAGTGTCTGAACTAACAATCGAATTGAGATAGGACATTACAGAGAATGGAGAGTGAAAAGGCTTAGCAACAGTTACTGATGATGTACGAAAAGAGAGACTACAGATAAAACACTCATGAAGATTTCAGACAATGAAATGCTCTAGCTGAGGACATTTTCAAATAATTGCTTACCAACATAGTCTGCCAAATATATAAGCACAGGCTGAAAAATATAACTAGACCTACAGATATCAAAGGATGATACTTGGGTGCTAAAAATTTAGCATGTATCTCATTTAGTTTCAGGGCCCAAGGGTTGTGTATGATACATTCTACTCACTACATAAAGACATATAAAAACATATACTGCACAGAATAGGTATGGGTTTCACTATCATAGGCACAAGACGATGTTTTAGACAAACATAGGTTTGACTTTCCATTTGCTCACATGGCTCTGTCCATTTGCTCACCAGCCACTCAGCTGTTACACAACATATAATACATGTGACAAATTGGGTGGCACACTTTCAGGGTACGTCTATGAAGAGTTGCTATTTTTCATCTACTCTTTGAAGGGCTGGACTAAAGTTCATCCAGGCAAAAAAAAAAAAATAAATAAAAATCCATATTTTAATTATGAAATACACTAAAAATCTGCAAACGCCCATAAAGCTCACTCCAATGTGCGTGCATGCACCTATCTTTCTGCACACTCATAGACATGCCAGGTTTTCCTAAAAATAACTAAATTTTAATCATCAGTAGAGTGCTATTATCAGGCTGCAATTTTTTTAGGCTAACCCTATAGAGGAAAGCTCTACACCTGAACTCCCCTGCATTTCCTTGGACAGCAAGCATTAACAAGGCTAGGAACAGTGCACTCTGCCCATGGATTGGTTTCCTTTCCCCTCTCCTCTAGTGTTAGGAAGCGCTGCCCATCAGGCTGCAAGCGTAGCTCAGGCATGTAAGATTTTCTGGGACATCAAGATTTGACAACTAAAGCAATGACCCCACCTGGAGTACTGCATGCAGCTCTGGGGTCCTCAGCACAGCAAAGACGTGGACCTGTTGGAGCAGGTCCAGAGGAGGGACACAAAAGTGATCAGAGGGCTGGGACACCTCTCCTGTGAAGAAAGGCTAAGAGAGTTGGGGTTGTTCAGCCTGGAGAAGAAAAAGCTCTGGACCTTATTGTGGCCTTTCAATATATAAATGGGGCTTATAAGAAAGATTGAGAAAGTCTTTTTACCAAGGCCAGTAGTGATAGGACAAGGGGCAATGGTTTTAAACTGAAAAAGGGTAGGTTCAGATGGAACGTAAGGAAGAAATTTTTTAGAATGAGGGTGGTGAGACACAGAAGCAGGTTCCCCAGAGAAGTTGTGCATGCTCCATCATTGGAAGCGTACAAAGTGAGGTTGGATGGGGCTTTGAGCAACGTGGTCTGGTGAAAGACATGCCTGCCCATGGCAGAGGGGTTTGGATTAGATTACCTTCGAAGGTCCTGTCCAACTCCAACCATTCCATGAATCAGTGATTATATACTTCTGGTTGCTGGAAGTAGGCAAAACTCTTCAGAACTGCTGAAGTCAGCAAGCTACCATAAGACATACACAGCATCCGCAGCTGTATGAGATGAGGTAGCTAAATATGAAATCTCTACATTATTTCTACTGGTTCCTGAGCTATTCAGTTTCCCTGCATAAATAATTTTTTTCCCCACCAAAACTTGAAGCAGTAAAACCCTGGCTCGCTTTGCGCTCCAGAGGTGTGGACGGTGCCCAGAAGGCATGGGAGTGCTGGAGCCCAGCCCAGGCACCTCAGGCCACCACGCAGCTGCATTAATGTAGCACACATGGTGACTGCTTGTTTAAAGGCATCCACTGGCCTCTTGTTCTCCAAATCAGATGCACATTTGTTTCTCTCTGAATAAAGGCAGAATAAGAGATGCTGACATCCCTTTCAGATCAACTGTGCATTTTGAAATGGAATGAAACAGCCTTTTAGTGTCTCCTTTACATGCAGCTCACTATGTATTTTCCATGAGCATATTTGAGTTTTTACGCTTCCTGGCAACTGTAAATTTTACTCTTGCTGACAGCAGCAGTAAATGCTTTATGCGGAACAAAATCAACTCTGTGAAAAGTCGAACTCTGTTTTCTTGCTTCATAAAATATCTCTTGGTGCTAATGCAAACAGAAAGCTTCTTTGCTCTGAGGGAGAGGTGAGGGGAATAGAGGTGCTACCTTCTTGTAGACTTCATGCTGCTGCTTTTAGTGGCATTTTGCAGGCAATAAAAACGCTATTTTTCTTTGTTTACAAAGTACTCTTGCTTTACTTAAAAAAAATAGATCTAATGTACTTGTGAATTAAAAGCTGCTCACAACAAAACTAACGCTTCTGAAAATTCCATTAGATACTTTTCTGTACATACCAAACTCTATGTGCCTGCTTAAAGTTAACAAAGGATGTCACTGGGACTTGTATGTGGATGCTTATGTCCTTTCCTTCACAAGACCATGAACATATTCTAATACTAAGCCCCTGCTCCTCTGCAGTTTTTTGGTAGAACATTGCTAGACTGCTTAGGTTTGTGAAGTATGGGTAAAGTCCTTGGGGATTGATGCCACTTCATCTGAAATCTGTTACAGAATTCCTTTAGCATTTGTACATTATCCTCTTTTGGATATATCTGACTACTGCTGTCATTGCAAAGAAAGAATGTGGAAGTGATGGAATAAAAGGCGCAATAGTTATTGTGCTATTTAAATTAGACAGAATAATATAAGGGGCTGAATGCAGACTATAAATACGATCACACTTCAAAAATCAGCCCCGGTCTTATACTTTGCATTATACTTTGCCATAAATGCCCATATATTTAAACGTAGACACCTGAAATAAACTCCTAAGTTTTAAAATTTTTATTTTGGGGCAGGAAACACTAAACAAAAGGAGGTAAAATTTATACACACATACCTGGCACTTTATAGGTCCAACTATAATTAATGCCCTTCATAAACATTTAATGAAAAATGAATTTATGTCACTTAGCCAAATTTATTTGTGTTTGCATTTTCAATCTTTTTATATTTTTTAGTTTCCATATTGCTGAAAGGCATAAAAATTTCTCAAATTTATTCAAGCTGTTAGAAAAGAAATGCACACAGAACATTAAGTAGTTGCTCAAATGTTGCTGAGCAGTAAAATACTATGATAAAGTGGCATCTTGCTGTGTCTCTATTACTTCTTCAGCACTAAAATTAATTTATGATCAGTCATCAATTCATTTACATGTCATTTTATGCTAAATCCATCGCTGCTGATGAATGCATATCCCTAGATCCATTAAGCTAGAGTAAAGTCTGTGCTTTATAATATGACCCTGCTAATTGTTGCATTACCATTTTTATGAGATACAAAAAGTAGCAGTTTCCTATTTTCTGAGCACATATTTAATCCATGAAACACATTCTTCCTATTAAATGCAATCTGCTTATAAAATAGAATCTTTTGCAATAGGTATCCCTAAGCAAATCAATATAAATATTGAACTCTGCCATGGTAAAATATGGCTCATGAAAATGATTTTGTGTAATTTTGTGCTCGGACACAATGAATGAACAACTTTTACCATACAGACAGTGATCAGTGACTCTTTTAATTGGGACCAAAGTATGCCAGATAAGGGATTTTCCTCCTTGCTGATCTACACAACCTATGGAGGTCTTCATAATTTTCAGATCTATATAATTCTATTGGAAAAAAAATCGTTATCCATTTGCAAAGGTACTGTTTACAAAAATCTCTCTCTGCTTATATCACTCGGCATTAGTTAGGTAGAAAAGGGCTTGCTCTAATTTCTGTGCTACTTAATGGGTGTATCTCTCCCCTCAGTCAAAATGCACCAGGACTGAAGCTGTAATAGCACTCACTACCAGCTGCACTGGTGGTGTTGTCGAGAAGAATATAAGGAGAGGGCAAAGAAAACCCCCAAGCCATAATACTTTGCTCTTCCAAACCTAGTGTAGTTCTCAGCGATTTCAGTGAGAAGCAAATTAATTTCTTAGACAGTCATCATATGCAATTAATTAAGTCTATTAAAGTAGAATAATATAACAGACTCTTCATGACCATTCATGCCATAACTCTGCACAGCAATTCATTATAAAGGCAAACATTAAATGTAAGCAAAAAACATATTTCAATGTGTCTCTGAAAGCAAAACTAACCCTAAATAACTGTGAATTAAAAGTCAAGTGAGCAGAAGATTTATAGCTGCTTTTCAATTTTTGTTCTGGGTTTTTTTATTTTGTTTTGGTTGGTTTTTTGGGTTTTTTTGTTGGGAAGGAAGCAAAACTCTGGCTTTAATTTCATATTCCATCCCACAAATGTTCAAATCTAAACCGCTCTCCTTGAGTTTTCGTTGCAATATCTGGAAAATGTTAAAATACAGTTACTGTGCACTCCTCCCTTCTTTTCACTTTATTATACATGTCCACATTATGTCTCTGCCACCTGCAAAGAGAAAAGCTTAACAGTGCAGATTAAATCCTTGTCTGACTCTTCAGTTAGCTGTAGTTAAAACTCAAGGGCCTGGAAGACAACCTGGCTTTTAAGCAGTCTAAAGGAGCAACACCGTGGTTTCAGAGGAATTTAGCAGTTTGAGCTCAGCTCACACAGCACCAGTGTTTCCCCTCAGAGAATCCCACATTGGCGTTGGATGAAAACCTCGGTCTCAGCTCAGCCATAAAGAACAAAGCACCACTTCACTTGGAGAGCGGGTATCTTTACATCATTGCTGTGGCCTGCTAACAGTACAGGGTGAGGAAACAAGCCCTGCTCACCATACAGCAACTATGTGGAGGAAGTCTAGACCAAGGGATGTCAACTTAGATTTCTCACTAACACTGAACTCAGGGCACGCTTAAAGATGGAACAGTAATATTTCTTCATCTGGGTCAGCTGTTCTGATTTGCCTTCATTTTTTAATATAGTATCTAAAGAAGTGAAAATATGGTATATAATCTCTTAGGAAGATGCTGGTTTAAGTCACCAAAAGCCCTGTGAAAATAAGTAGCTTATATATTCCCAGTGCAAGGAAGAACAGCTTTCTACAGTATTCTAAAAGCAATCAAATTAAAGAATGAGAAACAGGTTTGAAATAACGAATGCAATTTGATATATATCCTCCTTAACACCAGTAAAAGCAGCCTGGAATAGTTAACAGAAATGGATACACAAAAATTAAAATTCTCTTTTAAAACAATTCACCCAAATAGAATAAGAAACTTCCTTCCACTCTCAGAAACAAACAAGCCCAAAACAAGCCCTCAGAAAATCGAGGGTTTATCCATGCAGTAACTGCGGAAAACAGAAGTAGTTTTGTTATTCGCAGAGCTTGCCAATTTACAGATCATTTAGACCAACACTCTGGTTGTATTTTTGTAAGGCTGTAGTTCCGTAATTGTTTTATGCCAATCTAAGTGTTGGCTATATGCTATAAGGGGCGATCTATCACTTTGCTTCCCTTCCAGCTGCACGTTCCCCTCGTGCAGTGCTGGCAACTTGCCATGTGGTGAACCAGATCAAGGAACAGATCCAGCCAGTAATTAAACATGAAAAAGGAAAAGAAAAAAGAAAAAAGAAGAAGAAGAAGAAGAAGAAGGAGAAAAGGAAGAAAAAGAAGAAGAAAAGGAAGAAGAAGAAGAAAAGGAAGAAAAAGAAGAAGAAAAGGAAGAAAAAGAAGAAGAAAAGGAAGAAAAAGAAGAAAAAGAAAAAGAAGAAAAGAAAAAGAAAAAGAAAAAGAAGAAAAGAAAAAGAAGAAAAAGAAAAAGAAGAAAAGAAGAAAAAAGAAAAAGAAAAAGAAAAAAGAAAAAGAGAAAGAAAGAAAAAGAAAAACCTTAATTTTCAGATGGATGAGACTACATCAAGATAGCGGTGGAGATAAGTGGAAGTGCATTTAGATCACCTTAAATCCACACCCAGTCTACATTACCAGGTTTTGCCCACTTTCTTTCAAAAAAATACACTGGGAGGTTTTTAACAATTAAACATTTAACACTCCAATAATTAAACAAGATTTATAACTATTACAATGAGCTTGAATGTTTTTCGCAAAAGGATAAATTGTAATAAGCACAGAAGTGTACGAACTGGAGCAGAAATGCAGCTACTCAGCTATTCCCTACTTAACACTAGTTAGGGTGGTCCAAAATATTAGGTGAAGATGCAAATATGCAAAACATTCACTTTCTGATTTACAGATATATTAATACAGACATATTCATACATACCAAAAGGAAAATATATAGCAGCCACATTTTTTTTATTTATTGCTGTATTACCAGCGCAAAACTCTTACTGCATTCCTAATGGCAAGGCTTCTGAGCCATTAGTGAGATATGCAAAAATATGCAGAATTATAGCCTGAAGGAGATTACACTAGAAATTCAGGCAAAGTGACTTAACGTACTCATGCACTAATAAGTTAACCTTCTCAAATCAGGGATTTAAACTTTAACTCTACGGCCTTCAGTTAATCTGGATTTCAAATCGCAGCAGCAGAGATACGATTCTTAAATCTTAATTAGATTGGCAAGTAGTCTGGCCCTAGGGTGAAGGAAAACCTGGGAAGTGGGATTAAGCTACACAGAATTTAATTCAACAAGGGGAAAGGAAGAAAATCATAGGTATAGATGCTCCACCACTGTCACACTCCTGCAGTGTTTTTAGAATAGCAATGTTTAAGTAAGGGTGCAAATTCCTTGGAATTTCAAAGGTCCAGAACAATGAGATGAAATTCAGCAGTGCTATGGTAGTAAGTTGTACTGACCAAGTCCCCCTTAAGGTACAACTAAGAATCAGTGTTCTTCCACTGAGGTCGGTGAAGAAACACCCACTAGCCTTTATGAGTTATGGACACTATGTACATTTCGGTCTCCAATACAGCTGTACATTATGGATACAGTATATTATATACATGTTATTATACATCATATTATGTACAAAAAGTACATTATGTTCATATTTTCAAAAAATGTCTTTCACTGTCTACATTTCATCAAAAGCAATTTTATTCATCCACATTCTGTGCACTAGTTTAGCATGCCCTTCTAGGTCCCCTTTGATGATGCCTGCTGTAACTTTCCAAGGCATGCAAAGGGCGAGAAGCAGTGAAGGAATGAGTGTCAGAATAATTAAATACCTTCACTGAAAGGGAACAAATACTACATTCAGCAATACAAAGCAGGTTCAAAATACACATTTTCCTACATAAAAGCTGTATTTACTCTACAAATAAATGTTGTGCTGATCTAACTACACTTATTCTGAAGTCTTTTAACTTCCCTGTGTTCATCTGTGAAAGCATTTACCCAGCAAAATATCTAAAAGTGCTTTAAGATAACATTTTTATGCTGCTCCTGATTTATTAAATATTTATTCCTAAGCTGAATTCTTCCCCTTCCTTTTTATGTAACCGGCTTGCTTCTCCAGTAGAGTGAACTTTTCATGAAAGCTATGATATAATTGAGTTTTCTTTCAAGTCGTTAAAGCTTTTTAAAATTCATGAATTTTCTTATCATTTTGTACCAAAGCAAAGTATTTTCAAATCCTTCTTTAACTTTAGTGTTTAATATTAACACATTTAAAATGTTACAGAAATAGAGTGGAATAAATTTTCACTTAGAAACCGTTTGACTGATGATGTATTTTACTGTTAGGAGCAAGTTGGTGTCACTGTTAACTGTGTTTCATTACCTGTCACAGAGCTGTCTAGATTGTCCATACTGGAGCCTGGAGTATGCTCTAGACCTCTCAGTGGCCTACTGATTTCTACAGTTTCTTCTTCAATATCATCCTCTTCATCATCTTCATCTGGAACATCTGTTTCCAAATCTGAAATAAGGTTTCCAGATACATATCCTAGGGGTGGAACCGGAGCCTGAGGAGGTTGTATATTGCTTTGGATGTGCCTACACAAAGAAAGAGGAAAATATCATTAGAATGGATGAGACTTTTTACACCATGATAGAAGATCCCTGAAGCAGATTTATGAAACGTGCTCGTTAGGTCAAACTCAAGAAAAGTCAGTTCAGTTACACACCATAGCTTCTAATATCAGCGAACCTTCACACTTTCCAGTCTTAACTATACTTCTCCTCCTGTAAGATGGGAAAGGTCAAGACTGTCCTGTTGCAGAATAGGAATGACGTACACAGAGGCTACATAGATCAGGTAGGAGGTCCGTGTTAAAGCACAATTCTGAATCCCGAGCTAGGATATAACTGTCTCACCAAATATTCCACCTTGCAAATCACCTGGTGAACTGAAATTAAACTTCACTCCTTCTGCTTAAACAGATTCTGTGTCCTAAAGTACAAGTCACCCTAAAGAGGAGGAAATGACCAGCAGGACAGGAGAAATTATTAAGTCCAATGAACCATTATCAGTGAGGCCTTTTTATTTTGCTTTATTCCAAGTAGTTTAATTGCTTTAATTGCAGCAGGATCAGGGCATGCATGTGTGAAATTACTGCACGCAGCAACCACAACTGAAAAAAAGGGGAAAAAAAAGATAAAAAACCACCCACAGGATAGGTAAATGGCAAAAAAGCAAGCATGGGACTTGGAGTTTTATTTGTGCGGCCTCTGAGAGGCTAGAGAGGAAAAGAACAGCTTTTCAGCTTTTAATGTAGCATTCCCCACAGCACTACAAGTACACAGCAAGCTGTGCCAGGGGACACAGGCCTGCCTGCCTTTGGCATAAGAGCATGTAGCATGCTTGAAATTGCTAACTTTGGCACGTGGGAATCCTTGGGTGGCTGTACATGAGGTGTCGTGACCTGATTCAAATTGTCAGAGATCTGGACAGGATCCACGATTCTGCTGGTCTCTTGCTCAGACATCAGCATAGCAAAAAAAAATTACAACCGTCACCTGTTTGGTTTCCTAGCTCTACTATATTTTTGATGAAAACTTTGTGCTGTATCATTGCCTACAGTTGATAAGTGCAGTAATTCTCTTCATTCAAAGAGCTTTTTTTTTTTCCATAATGTAAATCCATCGGTTCTGAGAATGTCATGGTAAATGTTATGTACCGCTGCAATCTCTCTCCACTCTGGCGTAGGTTTTAACTTATTGCATGTTCTGAAGCTTATTTGCAGAACAAATGCTTCCTTTCTGATATACAACCCCCTTCTGATTAGTGGTTCTTGAATACTTTTCTGCCTGGACACCAGGTTCTTAGCTATGCAGTGTGCAAAACATTGCACAAAAGGGCACTACCATATAACTAACCTTCAATAAACAGTGTGATTAGCTCCCAATCAAGCAAAATACTTAAGTACATGCTTAATGTTAAGCATGTGAAAGAACAATTGAAGTCAGTTCCTCATATACTTGTAGTTAAGCATATACTTAAGTGATCTGCTGGATCAAGGCCATAACGATTATGTACTTTTCCAGTAATCTCTAATGTGCTCTTTCTTAAATTTCTAGTTGGCTGGTGTCTATATTTCTCTTCTGTTACCCCTACAGTAACCTATCTGACGGGTGTCCTCTTTTGCTTTGTTTTGCCCCCTCTACACTGGACAGATTATCTTTGTGAAAAGAAAACCAAGAAATCTTCCTTCCCTCTTAAGACAGTGGAAGACAGTGGAGGACTTTCCACTGACCTTGAACAACATTTGCTGAACAGCATGATACGTATCCAGCCAAGCAATTTCAAAGCATTAAACAATTCCATGTCACAACTACTGCAAAAATCACTTGTATTTGCAACCCTCAATATATATCCCAATACCTGCTATAAGGTCCTAGTATAAAAAAAAAAGGTTCTCTCCTTGATTTACACAAGAGCAACGTTAGAATCTGTATATTCCTAAGCATATTATGAAGATTCCCAATCAATTTTTGTTTCTCTAAAAAGGGAGCAAGATCTTTCCTGTGAGCTGCAAGAGGCTTTGCTACAGGGCCCTACTATGTTATCCGCTCCCAGACTGGCACCCATGGTTTGTAGGGCATAGAAAGGGTAACAGCTGCAAAATGCAGCAGCAATTGACTGCACAGACAGGGTATGCATCTGTGTGCTGGCTCAGAAGTCAGCTGCCTTCAATAGGCCAGGTCTAACTTCTGCCTGGGATTTGCATTTGTCCCACAGGCAGGCTGGGGTCTGTGCTTGGCAGTGTGGCACTGCAGTGGGACCGAATTGAGTGTAGAATGCAGACAAGCCTTGCGGCTTTGACGGTGCGCAGGGAAAACAGCTGGCTTTGATTTGGCACTGCCTGCCTACCTGCCTGATCTATTTATGGTAGCTCAAGCTGAATAACTTTGTGGCTTTATTTACCAGAGAAGAAAGCCTGCTCCTCCCCTGGCAGTGTGCCATTCAGTAACTAGCTCTGCTCCGCTCCTCCGAGATTTGCAGGCTTTGACTGGATAGAAAAGTTGTAAAAGGACAACTGCTGCTTAGGGAACATCCAGAAAGCAACTGACCTTCACCATATCCCCAGCCTGGTGCAGTTGACAAGTTCTTTTTCAGTCCCTGAAGAGATTGCTTCTGTTTGTTTTGCAAGGGAAATGTTACTGTGGTATTTGCTTGCTCTTCCTTGAAATAGGCATAAAGCATTCTAAAATGCTAGATCTGTTTTGTAAATACTAACAACTTCCTTCCTGCTATTTCTGGGTTTTCCCCTATGAATCAGAAATTTTCATGGTACTTCAAACTACAGTCAGAGATGCAAATGCTTTATTCTCATGTGACACAGTGTAAAAGGTGCTATGTTGCAATTTCAAGTGACTAGCTTTATTTTCAATAAGGAATGTAGAACCTCAATAATTTTGAAAATCCTAAATTCATAGCTTTTGCTATCCTGAAAAGAGAGTCTTTGAATTGTATAAGAGTTGTCAGTAGGTGGGTGTTAACTATTTAGTTGAATATATGAAAAACTCCAGAGGACTATTATTTTTACGTGTTTTTAGACAAGGTTTAACATATTACCAAGCACTATGCTTTAAGAAGCACCCTCTAATGTTTAAACCTTCACACCGTAGATACAGTTTTGCTATTTCTTCTTCAAATTTACTGCTTTGGAAACACTACTGAAATGTTGCTGAACATGGTCAATATTTATGTAATCAAGGAATAAATTATTATTTTGCTTTCATTTCCCTGACCACAGGTTGTCCCCTTCAAACATTTACCATGTCTGCTTTGCTATATCAAACTGGTAAGCCCTAGTTAATTCATCAAGGTGGGCTTGAAGCATTGGCTGCATCTCCTCTCGTGGAGAAGGCGTGAGGGTTGCAGTTGACTGTTGCCCAAAGGAGATTGCAGGTGATGAAGCTACTCCTCGGACAGGAGGTGTGGGAACACGATCATCGTCTTCTTCAAGCTCATCCTCCATGCCCTGATGTAGATAGGTTTGAACTGGCAAAGGTGGACACCAGCCATCACTGTCATATCTAAAATAAAAACCAAGTGAATTAGTATATATCAAATCTCATTTTTTTGCCGTGCAGTAGAGGATATACAGGATTTCTGCTGCAGCTTGAATCCTTGCACACAATGTGAGCTTTAATGTTTTTTGAAAATAGGATCATAATTGCTTAAATTCTCCTTCCTGAGTCTGTTTAATTTTTCCCACAACAGCTAAGCAACTTGAACAAGATATGCAATAAAAAAATTACTGATCCGTTATCACATTTGTTAATAGTGATTAGATAACATTACACCACATTCAACAAAAAAATTGAACTAACTCTCCTCCTGGATCACTAATCCAGGGGAACACATGAAGATTGACCTAGACATAAAAAGAGCATTCTTAAAAGGCACAGCAAGCTTTACGTAGTTGAACTTATGGACTTCCTTACTCCCATCTTCCCCTTTATTTGTCTATAAATTTACTATTTGTTTTTATTTTGTAGCTTAAAGAAAAAGCTACATTTTCCACATAAATTCTGGTCTTTCCACACTGCATATAGGTATCTGCTATGATGTGTGATACATTCATGTCGCAGCAGCACTGACCCTAAGCATATGCTATGTCATAGCACCAGCTGATAAGATACATTAGCACACATGTTGACAGCTCTGCCCACATCCCACTTCCTAACCAACATTTACTGGGACTTACCTAGAGACCGCTAAATTTCTGAACATTTTCAACACACCCGCCCAAATTAAATTAAAAGATTAATCAATACCAAATTCTTCTCTCTTCACATATAAGAGATGTTCTGGTAGTTGTTTTTAATTCAATTTTTAGTCTTATACCAAAACTGTAAGAGATGATGCTACATCTGATCAGGGCTAAAAAAAAAAAAAAAGCTTTATTTTCTATTACCACTTCTTATGCAAGCTTTGCCAGCAATTCATCACAGGGCCTTTCAATTCCATGTTGTATTACAGTATCATCCCAGGACCCTGTCCCTTAGAGACAGCAGCATCACTCAAGATGCATAAGCCCTAGAGACTGTGGTCATTCCCTGTGTATTAGGTCCCCAGACTCCCCAATCCGGACACAACTTCAGTTGTGCACAGCTCTGCTGACAATCATACCACTCAAATCTCAACACAGCCTAGTCTTACTCTCTTCAAAACATCCAGTCAGTCGGCAGTCCTTGAGGATCTGAACACATTTCTTCCTAACTCCCAGCATATTCCAAAACACTTCAGGTTAGACAGCTCTTTTCAAAAGGCAAATACACAACCAAAATCTCTCACAGCTCCTTCACTGTCTAACCACGTTGCACTCTAAAGGCCATTCTCCGAGTACTATCTAAGTCAGGTTATCTTCTTTCCACCTTCAGGAACTGCTGATGAGGTACACCCCTCGTGCCTGCAATGCAGGCAGGCAATACATTGTGTTATACCATTATTTTCTCAAACCAGTTTAAAAACAGTTCTTTAAGACTCCTGATTTGGAAGGAAAGGATTACCAATTTCCCAGAGAAAAATGAATTACTGCCAATTTTCTCAAGTGTGAAGCTGGGTTACAAAAAGACTGGGAACATTGAGACAGAGAAGTTTCAAAATCTGTATTATGAACAGAATATTTATTTTAAGGAAAACCCAAAGATTTCTAAACTACTTCTCAACTAAACCACTTTTTCCTGTATTTAAAAGTGCAGATTCGGGATAGCTAAAATATCCTGAGTTAATCGTACGAAAGTCTGTGGAATATATATCTTGCAATTAAGGCCAGTATCACTTTAAATCTATATCTAGATATAGCCATATATAGATACACAAATCATACATTCATGCACAGAGGTGCAAATAAATGCTGCATCTTAACACTTGGCATTTAGGAGTGTTTGACTGAATGTTCATTAGCATTTTCATAACACAGAGATTTAAGAAAATGTTATATGTATTCAATTCTGCAGGAGACAATTACAATATGACTAGCTCTGATTTGTCTTTCCTTGCAATATTCAGTCATGACATTGCCACCCAAGGGCGAAGGGACCATCCTAACTCATGCTACTAAAAATACACAGTGCAACAGCTCCATCACTTACTTTTACTCTCTCAACCTCGTGCTTTGATCTAATGGCTTCTTCTTTAAAAGGGACAGGGCAGAAAGATACTCCTTAGTGACTTTTCAGTAATGCATGAATGCGCTTTGGATGTGCTTGCCTTTTGGCCCTACTTGCTTCAAATCCCCAAATATTCATCTTGACAGCAAAAAGATTTCTTAGTAAAGAGATACTGCACAAGTAGTGTATCTTACTGAGATTTTGTTTGAAATGGAAAATAGCCTAAGCCTGAAGTTCAGGACATTGGGATTCAAGATTTCAGGCACAAGAACCTTTGTCTTCATAATGTAAGATGTTTGAAAAGCCACCAGTTCTAACCTGCATTTTACAAGAAGAAAAAAACAAAACAAAAAAACCCAACAAAACCCAAAAACCTGCCAGAAAAAACTAGCACACCTAACAGACTACATCTCATATAAATGATACAGTTATTGATACTTCTGGAACCAGCACAGTGAATATTGATCATATCCATGTTCTTTTTGGTTTTCTGAGTAAATGCAACTTGTTGGAAATGCATGCAACCTTTTCCAAATACTTCTGATTAAAATCTAAGTACCGTAACTTCACTAGGGATCACTGACTGTAGTCTCATGATAATTAAGTCCCTAAATAAGTTGTGGTTAAAAAAATCTCTCTGTTTGAAATATTTTTTTTTTATTCATAGCACTTTTATTCTGTAGTTATATTTTGCTATTAGAAAACTTGGTTCCTTACATTGACACATATTTTTTTCTTCAAAATAGATGTGATAGATAAGAGGCACATTCCATACCAAACAAAGAAAGCAAGCTTCCCTCTCTAGAGGGAAATCCAGAAAACATTTTTTGGTGTAAAAGGTATTACCTTCTTTACTTTTTCTAAAACCAGAAAATTACTATAAAATATATTGACATCCAGCAGCTAATATTCCATAGTATGAAGTACTGTTAACCAATGATAACAACATGAAGACTGCCTTTCCTGGGGTTGGCTCAAGATCATGCATATTATTAGAGAAAAAATATAAGTAGATGATAATGATTAAGTAATAAGCATTTTTTTATCATCAAATTTATGAGATAAAACCAAGCAAAAGCATCTTCTCTGAAAAGGGTGGGAAGGGGAACATGCTGAATTGGGACCTACTAGAGGAAAAGAGAAACTTCAGTCTCTGTGATATATATATATAATAATATTAAAGACAAGAAGGAACAAGCACAGAGTTTGTGGAAGACCACAAAAAAGGGGAAAGTTTCATAGGAAAGAGCTTGCTAGGGAAACAACAGTATAAACAAACTTTCTGCACAGATTAGATAGGAATTTGAGACATCCCCAAGGCTACCACATTATGTAAAATGGCTGCTTGGATTAATCTGCTCGTCTTTCCTTATATTTGTTGCAGTCCATGGAAAAATGAAAGTGAATGCAAACCTCGGTCCTTCATGAGAGAAGATGATAGAAAGAATTAAGAGTGTATTTTTTCTTCATCCTTACCTATGACTGTTAGTTGACTTTTTTTTCTCTCGCTGCTGTTGTGTATTTTCTTTTACAATTTATAAGCCAATAGGCCACCAGTGTTAATTTCCAGAAAGCAAAATTATGTGTCAAAATTGTTTAATTTATTTGGGATATTCATGCCAATGAAGCTTACACTTGAATTCAGCAGTTATAGGAAGACATGCACAGAAAAATAGATCTCTGTTTAGATGCCAGCTCCCTTATTTTGTAGCTCTAAAGATTCACCTTTCATATTACATTGTGAGATCTTTATTAAAGTCTGCAGTTTTTCTGACTAGAAGTCCATTTTTCAATTGCAATGTAATTAACCAAATCCATCTGCATGTAATTAATTCTAAAATTAAAACACATTGAATATGTCATGCATAGTATACATCAAAGTATATCAAGAAAAAGTTTTAAAAAATTGCTTACTTTTTTTTTTTACTTAGTATGTCAATATTAAAGCCAACATAAGGAAAGGAGTCTACAATTAATTCCATTTTAGCGTGTTGAAAAACATGGAAACAAGATCAACCCCTGAATACAGAACAATCATTAGTATTGGATACATCCTCGGGAAGTAGGGGCATTGCAGTTTCATTGGGTTCAGCAAAGTTGGTGGCAAATTACTGCAGCTCAAGACTGATACCGTGGGTCTAATCTTCAATTTTTTTGTATGTGATTGGTAAAATTCACATTAGAAGGTCTTGTTACAACCACTATTAGTAAGATATTACAAAAAAACAGAGAAGAGTAATTCAAAAGATGATCACAGGAAAAACTAAGCATGAATCATTGGGAATCTGGAAGGATGGTGATTACCTTCTCCTTAAATAACCAGGGTTGTCTTAGTGACCAACATCATTCCTTTCAGCTAAATAACAGATACTTAA
This sequence comes from Bucorvus abyssinicus, assembly GCA_009769605.1. NCBI lineage: Eukaryota > Metazoa > Chordata > Aves > Bucerotiformes > Bucorvidae > Bucorvus > Bucorvus abyssinicus. The sequence goes on from CM020030.1 coordinate 10,435,834, forward strand.
TACAGCTGAGGAGTCAAGCCCTGTATCACAAGGGATTTCTGTAGAAGGTATTTCCATTTACCTTTTATGCTATTTCATTGTCCTGAATGAAAATCCAAGTTGTTTGCCTTCTATATAATAATTATTTTAGTGGGATGGCTGCACATATGTTTTAAGGATATAAACTGATAAAGACAAATATTATATAGTGAAGCCATCTTAAATTTATTTTAGGTTTTTATAGCAGAATACAGAACATAATGATTATAAACATTTTTTGTCTTGAGATTTAAACAACCCTTCCAATCAGTAAGATTATTCATTTTCCCTTATATTTGCTTTGAAATTCTAACTCTAATACAACTTGAATGGACCTTCATTTTAAAAGGAATGCCACTGACTTACACAGTTAGTTATTATTAATTTTAAGAGTTGAAGAACTTGGTATAAACTCAAATATTAATATTTAATTCTTCTAATTTTCATTATAGAATCAGAGATAATCAATTTATGTTTACAAAAGGGATAACAATTGAAATATTTTTATTCAGTAAAGCTATTACAGTGATTTTTAAAACGTATGTTTCATCCTTAGGAAATATTGATTAATCCATGTATTTAAATAGGCAGAAATTTGTCCCTGACAGAACAATGATTCATTCTCAAAGGCTCTAACAGAGATGACCACAGTAAACTATTTTTCTATATACTCTGATTTTCCTCCAGGGTTTGATAACCTGTATAAAAAGCATTCCATAATTGCTCTCTGTGCAGGAAATGTCTCCTTCCTCTCATTTAGAGGTTTTTTCCTGTGATTTTGTGTCCTTGAGAATTAGTTTAAGTTATCCAAAAAGAAGCGTAAGGTTCCAGAAATTCAAGAGTTGTTTAGATAATTTTAAAAGGCCTATAAATAGGATGCCTTCCTTAAGTGTGAAATTTCTTCTAAAAGCTGATGAGATTATCCACGGGTTGGTCTTCTAAAATTAATCCAATTTAGTATAGGGGTTTTTTTTTGTTCCATTGGCTTTAATATTTTTAAACATAGAAGCAATGAAAAAATACAAGGCGTCAGGTTATGTCATCCTTGCTCACTCTGTGCCCCATCATTTTTAAGCAGTCCCTGCACAATTCAACTAAGCTAGGTATGAAGTGAGATACTTCTCAGGATGAGTAAGCGGAGAAGCCCTATATGATGATGAAGCAAGGTCACTTTTATTTCCATCATCAGTCACTATCAAGAGAAGCTATTCAAACATTCCTCCTCCATAGCCTTGAATAAGTCTATAGGACAAGGCACTCTTTTTTTTAAGCAAAACAGATATTGACACTTAGCAAAATTCAAAAAAGAAAAAGACTAATCTCTGCAAACCACAGACTTTTCTTCAAAAGAAAAAGAAAAAAAATTACCCTGCTTCTTGCTGATCCACCCCGTAGTGTTCCAGCTCTGTGCCTGGAAGTGGCTGCACAGGAGGGGGTGGGAGAGGAACACTGGCCCAGTTTGAACCATTATTTTTCTGGGGCTTGGCAGTATTTTTGTTTTTCTTCTTTTTCCCTCCTTTGCCACCTGCAAATCCAAAAAGACAATTAAAATATTAGAGATATAGTGTGGGGAAAAAAAGGCTAGCTATTTACTCTTTGAAAGAATTCCGATTCCAGATGGTAAGCCCCAAAAAAGAAGATGTATTTATTTCACAGCAGAATCAGCATCAACGTACTAATGCTGTTACAAGGTTATGAATAATAATAGAATGGAATGGAAAAATATTCTGAATAATTGATGAAAACCACTTCTTTTTAAAACTCCATACATCTGCACCACAGTAGTGCACAACCAAGGAAAGATGTGATTTCCTCTGTCAGAAATATATTTACTGATTCATTAATGTCTGCTTTATGACTTCTTGAATTCACTGTTAGATAAAAATATTACAGAGCATAGCAAATTATTTCAAATGTCAGAATCGAACGTGCTTATAACACTGTTTCGCATAGCATTTTTCTATGGAAAACATTAGAGGTTAAGGACACAATCTGAAATATTTACCATTACACTCAATACCTTTCACTTGGAATGAAAAGTGCAAGTTGTCAAAACAAAAAGAAACAGGGTTTTGCTGACAGGAATTTACTAAGTTCCTTTTTTTAAAACATCAGGAAGTCATCTGCAATGTTTCAGGATTGTCTGTTTCACAGGAGTCAAATATCTTGTGCCACTATAGAGAAGATGTTCTAGTAGAAACGAAGCGAGCAATCATTTTGCTTAAGCCCTCTTCTCTCTTCTTGTCCTTGTACCCACTTCTTCAGCTGAGACACTTCCATGTGTGGGGAACTAATCTTACAGAGAAAGTTCTCTTCCCGCTTGTTTCACTTCTTTTATTTAGCCCAAACTCCTTTTTTCTTGTCAGGAATTCATTAAAAGGAAAAATGGCACAAGATTTCAAATCTCTTGACTGCTTGGAGACCCCTTTATTTATTGCCATTCTGCCGTGGCTTTCAAAGTCTCTGCATTGTTGGGTGGAAGAACAGTTTGCCATACGCTTTTTCAGTGGGCTACCCAGCTGGCAGTTACTCATCCCTTCCCTTTTGCAGAAAGCACAATCTAATCCGTTTTACCCACTGACATCTCTTGCTGATTTATAAAGATCAGCCAAAAAAAAAAAAAACCAACCAAACAAACCACCAAAAAAACCCAAACCATGTAAAAAGTTGTCAACAGCAATGAATCAGAAAAACCACAACTGACTGGTCAGGCAGGGTGGCACAGTGCGCACTGGCAGACACCACCCTCTTTGCCACAACTCTCTCTTTAGGCATAGAGACGTCCAGAAGGAGGTGCAATTCTAGCAATAAAGACAAACACGTGTCCCGGGACTTTTTGTCTGAGAGATTGTGGCTCTGTTCTGTTATCTCCAAATGTCAGCTGGACCAAAATAGGAATGACTAGAAAGAGAAGAAAAAGGTGATTCTGTGATTCAGAAGTAGCCAAGACTTCTCTTTTCATCTCTTGTGGGAGCTGTGAGAGACAGGCGACAAGTTCGGCAAGGTTTCTAATCACCCTGTCTGGCAGCAGGTTGCAAACAAGACTTTGCTTTCCAGTCCAGAGCTCTTCCTTCCTTGTCTTGGAGTATTTATAATATGTCCAGCCAAGATCCCGTCATTCACTGTGTGTGAAGTGAGCGGATATTCCATCTATTAGGATGCATATTTTGTATGCACAAAAATCCTTTTGTAGCCTGGCAGAGGGGGAAGCTTTCTTGAAAAGGGAAAGAACATTTTAATCAACAGAAAGAAATCCCAGTGATGATGGCAATGGAAGAACAAATACATGAACATTCTGGAGGGAAAATTAAGCTTTCAAAGCACAGGTATGGCGGAAAGTGGAGCTAGGAATAGGGTCACAGAACAGTATAAAGGACGTATGTTAATTTTAATTTTCTGGGACATAGGGGAGTTTTTGAAAAGTCAGCAGAAGGAGGAGCCAACAAGAGCTATGGCAGGAGAGGCTGCTTTGCGAGGAAAGCACATGCATAAGTGTGTGTGTGTGTGTGTGTACTGCAGGAATACTAGGAATACTCACATAAGAGAAGAACTTCAGCTTAGAGATTAATTGAGGTGGTGAAGACTAGTAAAATGGAGGTTGGATGTGTGGGGTGCTACTATGGAGCACTATGGATTTGGGGGTTTTGGAGAGAAAAGTGAAAGATAACAGAGCTATTAGGAAGAGTGAAACAGAGAGCTGAAGAACTGTTCAGATGAAAAAAATAAAAGGCAAGAACTCCAAAGTCATGGAGTAGGGAAAGCAGCCTACACCATATAGTTAGGCAGGAGATTCCTCTTCTTTCCCACAGGCAGAGTTACTCCACTGTCAGACTGGGGGAACAGACACCTAATACATAATGCCTGATACGTGTTTGAAAACTTGCACCAAAGCCTTGTTACCCCCTAGTAATGATGCTTGATGTTTCAATGTCTCCTCACACTGAAATTCAATTATTTTGTTTAAATCTCTAGACGCATTAGGACCTGGAAAAAGAACTTGCCAGTCAGGCCGATGATCTTAGCACTGACATAAGCTGAGAGCTGTGCAAAGTACAGCCCCAAAATTTCTCTGCCGCACAAAGCAGTTGAGTTTTTAGCTATTTCCATTCCACAGTGGGATAGGATTTCTCATGATATTCATTTGAGAGAGACAGCAACTTAGACAGAATAAGTAGCACTTAAAGTACTACCCAAGGAAGTCAGTGAACAAGTCCCTGCAAACCCTGATGGGGACTACGTAATCAAAGCTGGTCTCTGACTCCAGTGATGCTCTAATTACCAGACTATTTTAAGGTCTCCCCCTGTTTCTCATGTATTACAGGCATAATTAGTCTGCATTAAAGACACGAGGGAAAGCAAAATACTGACTCTGCAGTCCAATAGTATGACACACATCTGAGCATTGGGGCATCCAGGTGTGAGCTGCTTTGATCACAACAGGAGTGCTCTGGCCATAGAAAGGCTGGCTAACCTGAAGTTACCACATTTACTTCAAACTGAGAAGCACTACACAAAATATGTTTCACTTGAAATATTTGTTCAAAGTCCAGCTTTTGATCAGCTTTTGATTGGCATTTCCCAATGAAACTTTGTATTTTCTGAGAAAATTCTTAAGCAGCTGTAGCTGTCAACACATCTAAAGTGTGATACTGCCCTCTGATAACTGGCACATATGTACCTCAGCATATCAATTTCTGCATTTTCATGAAGCCAGAGGAGCAAGAAAATTTCCTAAGCTACTTGCCAGTACTTCTCACGTACAACGAACAAGAACCTTTCTTGAAGTACTGTATGAACTTAGCTCCCAGATACCTCTCTGTCAATGCCATAAGTCTATTTTTCGATTTTACTCAAATCAGCTAATACTCCCCAAGAGAACACAAGACATGCAAACACATTTGGCTATTTGAGTTACGGGCCAACGATTATACGCTTCTAATCTCAACATCCAATTTGAATAGTCATTTAAAATGACATAAAGAAGCCATTTCTAGGGTTGATCTGTTACTGTTACAATTGCTCCAACCTATAGCGGAAATTCAAAAGGCTATAGATATAGTATGAATTTGGAATTTAAATCCCTTCAGATCTCTTGTATTACAGTTAAGTGAAATAACAGTCTTTCATTTTAATTGCTGGCTTTTCAGTTTTTGTCTTGAAAAAAATGACATAGTTATACATAAGCAACAAGTAAGTAAAATTAAAGAAATCAAAAAAAAGGTGTGTTTAAATATAATACACAACCACAGGTACTACAATCATTTTTATCCAATGAAAACGTGTCATGTTTCCAATATAACATGCAGCACACACATGAAATTTACATTCTGTTTGTATGCTAACTTGGCACAATTTTGAAACCCCAGTTGTCTTGCAGGGCCCTACGTTTATTTCTGAGCCACTTCACTGAAGAACAGCATTTAGAAACAGCGCATGGGAGTGGGGAATCTGTTAACAACTCAACAAAAATATTAATCTCTTCATGAAGTTCAGTGCAGGGAGATCTATAAACTGAGGATTGATGAGGAAATACCTTTGCTCCATGAACTGTGCTGTCAGGGAAAGGGTGTGACAAGGCAAGGTTTGCAATTGTGCCAACAAGCGTTGATTGGGAGGATTCTCCAATTAACTCCAAATAGGTTTTGCAAAAGGCTTTTTTTTTTAAGTGTAGGTCAACATTATGCTGTTCGCTGACATTCCAGTGGGCAGGCACCCTCATACCTATCCACAAAGTGCACCTGTGAGGTTTTCCACCTCCCTGGCAACCTGCTCATCAATATCCCTCCGTCCCTCACCCACCCACAGCATTGGAACCAACCTGAGAGGCTGCCACTCCTTTCGGAGCTGTTGTGGGAGCTGGTGGTGCTGAAATCTTGTGACTGGTTGTGTGGTAATCTATTAGCCAATCCCTCAGCCACGCGGTAGTCAGGGATGTAAAGCAAGGCTAAGGGTTAAAGGGCAAAGGTCACAGTGGCATTGTGTGATTAGTTGACAGCACAAGCACATGCAACACATGCAGTTAGGAAGTCAACAGCAGATGTGGTGGGGCAGCAAGTTTTAATTTTTATTTTTTTAAAAATGTATATCTGCTCTAGCCTAACGGAAGGCAGATGGCTTGGTGATTATCATGGGACAAAGAGGATTAAAAGCACAGAACAATATATTTTGTGATTGTGTGAGGCTCAGCACACATGCAAGATACGTAAGCATTAGTTATAGAAAATATGAATGGTGTCTCACATACTGAAAAGATTTTTCTAATTCATGCATAGATGGTACAGTATAAAGCCAAGGGCTCTGGAAAATAAGAGCTGTAATTACCATTGTTGCCTTTGCCTTGGTCTGGGAGAGAGTAACCAAATCCCATCAGGTCATTTTTTTGCTGAATTGAGCTTTTCCACTGTGTGTCAGGTAAGTCGACAGCCAACTCATGGATGCTATTGGAATGCAGTATCTGGGTGGTGGCATATGGTGTAGCTTGCGTTATTTGGCTGGAACTGTTGTAACTAGTTTTCGTGGTGAAGTCAATGCTGCTGTAAATGGCTCCATCAGAAAGCATAGTAGCAGTTTTATCTCCTTGCCCTGGCACCGGTGGCAGCACATCTGTGGTAACATAGGGGAATGAAACAAATCATTGATGCACAGGAAGCCTGAAAGTATCAAGGTTGAAGTTGAAAAATAAATTTGTCATTTTGCACGTTTGCATTTCAGCTGAGACCAGTCCATGAGCCAACGAAGGGAAGATGATGTACAACCATCGCCAAGCTATCAGCATCTGTGACAGGCCTACCACTTGTCCTTCACGTCTCACTGCCTAAAACCATCTCTTTTTTCCCATACCTTCCTTCAACTGTGAAAGTGAAGTTTGGAGTATTTCTCTGCCGAAGAACGTTTTAAATTGTTCACTCTGTGTCAGAACCAATGAAACTGTCTGGGCTTCAGGGAAATGATGAAAGAAGTGAATCTACAAATCACAGAGGAAACTTTCCCAGCAAATATGTAGCGAAATCCTTACATGGATGCCAAAGCTCTCAAAGTAATTTTTTTAAGGGCATCACCTTGACTTCCTTGAAGTTTTATGCATCGGCTTACCTAATTTTCTTTTTGACATTAGCTAGTACATTTCCACTTTTCTACAAAAGAAAAATCTAACAAAACCAGGTTGTTCCTGATATGTGAAAGAAAATCTATTATTCTGAAGGGATTTAAGTGATCAGTCTCTTAAAATGGCAAAGTGGTGTTGATAATGAAGGACAACTTGTTCAAATACTCCAGTACATTTACCTCTAAAAAAAAAAGTACAGCATATTCAACTAAACATCTGTTGACTTTTCTACATCTTTTGAAACCTATCACACACTGCAATTTGTAACTTTCATCAGTTAGATTGGCAATCTCTCTCCTTACTAAACATCGTAGCGACCTTTGCTGGTGGAATACTAGATTTAGCAGCTGAGACTACTGAACTGTGAAGAATCTAATGATGACTGGCATGATGTCCCAAGGAGAACCACAGCTCAGCAGATAACCCTCTCCCTGCTCTCTCAGAGGCCAATATATCAAATGGTACTATTTTTACAATTTATTTTGACTCTGAAAAGTTGAATCCACTCTGGATACTTGTTAGAAAAATAGTAGAAAAATAGTGGAGAGATATATAGAAAAATAGTAGCGAGACTGCAGAGAGACAGTAGATAGTAGAGAGACAGTGGACAGACTGCAGAAATAGAGATTAAGTTTGGGTCTATTAGTATGATCTGTTTTCGTAGACAACAACAACAGGGAAATGAGCACAATGAAGCATTTAAAATTACTTAATTGTATTAACTTGTATCTGCAGACAAATTTTAAGTGCAAACAAATTACAATTAATGCAAACTGCAGATGGTATTTCAAAATCTTGTTATTACTATCTATCTGCACATATTCAATGTGCTTTCTAGGGGCAGTACACAATGCTAAAAGCATCTGTGTGCAAATACAGCATGAGATGTGAGAGAAAAGCACAGTCCTATCTTTCTAGCATTTAATCCACAGTATGAAGAGTTTTCCTTTCCACGACCAGTTTCATCAAAGTATAATGGATTAATGTTTAGTAATAAATTCAGTTGTTGATATATAAGATGCAGTAAATCCAGCTCAACCTGTCTGTATTGGATTTGCAGACTCACAGAAGCAAAAATTAGCAAAATGCTCATCTTTCAGGCATTCAGACATACATCTATCTTTTAGAGCATGTTTCTGGCAACTGAAGAGGTATCATCTCTATGCAGTCATTTTAAAATGGAGAGTTATACATTTGCACACACTTGAAAGCAAAGTTGTACAGCTTCCCACCAGCCAAGAATTTTCAGTCATTCTTACTAATCAGCTGAGGTTCTCCAGATATTCTGCAAATTTTCAGTACAACCGCAGATTACTTTTTTTACCTCAATGAGACGTATACACTAAGCACTCAAAAAGCTATTAAAATGCCATTTCACAAAGTGCCATAACCACCTAGTAAAAATCAAGTGGGATTTTCTCACCAAGTTGTCATAGCAAAAAAACCACATTATACGTTTCAGACCAAAGATGAACACACATCTCCCACTGGACGCTTTCCCAAAACCTCCAAAATCCAACTTGTTTTGAAACTCGTCAGATAAATGAAATAGTGCTGAAGTACTTCCTAAGGGAAGCTCTTTCTTGCTACCTCAGGAGATGCACTACCATACTGTCGCCTTACACAGCTCCAAACCTAACCTGTGCTTCCCACTCACAGCTTTGCTTTACAATGCCTACCTAGGACACAACATGAATAACGTAAACAGAATCTGCTTCTGAAAACTATCCCTCCATCAGTTATATGCTCCTGTGCAAAACTTCTTGCCTGTAGTTTGACTATTGTGGCTTCAAATTATACTGTAGATTTCTTTTCCGTATAAAAATGTTGTAAAGCTCTTGTCTTACAAAAATATTATAAAGTAAGCAAAACTTTTAATAATATTTAGAAGGAATTGAATATCTGCCAGCTTCTTTGTTCTGATTATCTTGAAAATAAAACCCTTCTGTACTTTTCCATCTTTTCATAAGCTCACATAACACAGAAGAATTACCTTTTTTTTTTAGCATTTGGCTTTATACAACTGAAATTGGAAGCAAGTTTTAAAGCTTTTGGCTTCTAAGTGGATGAGGCATAGGTCCAGCTTTGTCCAAGAGATGCAACAGTTATATTTTGAATTTCAGCAGCTTAATTCCACCCATGATCTTTACAGATGAGCTCACACTTTTATTCTGGCTGGTTTGGGATCACATATCCCTATCTATTTCAGCAGTGGAGTTTGGATGCTTCTGCATTAAAGGTGGATTAGACGTCAGATATCTTTTAACACGAAGTAACTGTATAGATAGACAGAACTTAGTCATCTTTTACTGGTGAAAAGGCCTGTGATAATATAGAAGGTCTGTAAGAATTCTGAAAACAGTAAGGTGGCAATCAATCACTCTGGAAATTCAGAAGCTGAGGCAGGTAGTTCTAACATAATTTTTAACAGTAAAATCCAGGTTGAATTCTTTTCATATTTATCAGTTTGATGGTTTTATATATTTTTAGCATTTTAACATATTTTTGATATATAAAAAGTTGTCTTGATTTTTGTTTACTTGTTTATGGCTTTAAAATATTTACATACTGATTTATGTTAGGAGGTCTTGTTCTGAACACCACTATGCAGACCTAGCTGTGTTATAAAATCACAGAAACTGAGGAAGCAACAGACAGACGTGAATATTACGACTTTTAAAAATCCTCAAAGAGCTTACCTCAATACAGAATGGAAATAAACCCCTAAAAAATCTAGTTTCCTTTTACGTACTCTTTCCTCCAATACAAAGGAAAGTTTCTGAAGACCTTTGAGGCCTTCTTCATGGATAATGGTTGAGATTAAGAGCAGTTGTATGAGGTTCTACAAGGCCAAGTGCTGGATCCTGCACTTGAGTCACAACAACCCCATGCAATGCTACAGGCTTGGGGAAGAGTGGTTGCAAAGCTGCTCGACCTGGTTTGACACCTGGCTGAATATGAGCCAGCAGTGTGCTAAGGCGGCCAAGAAGGACAACGGCACCCTGGCTTGTATCAGAAATAATGTGGCCAGCAGGAGGAGGGAAGTTATTGTCCCCCTATATGCAGCACTGGTGAGGCGTACACTGGTGAGCACCTTGAAGACTGTGTCCAGTTTTGGACCCCTCACTACAAGAAGGACATTGAGGTGCTGGAGGGTGTCCAAAGAAGGGCAACGAAGCTGATGAAGGGTCTAGAGAACAAGTTCTATGAGGAGCAACTGAGGGAACTGGAGTAGTTTAGCCCGGAGATAAGGAAGCTCAGGGGAGATGTTATCGCTCCAGAGTTGGAGACAACTATCTGAAACGAGGCTATAGCGAGGTAAGGGTCAGCCTCTTCGCCCAAGTAACAAGCGACAGGATAAGAGGAAATGGCATCAAGTTGCACCAGAGTAGGTTTAGGTTGGATCTTAGGAAAAATTTCTTCACTGAAAGGGTTGTGAAGCATTGGAACAGGCTGCCCAGGGAGGTGTTGGAGTCCCCATCCCTGGAGGTATTTAAAAGACGTGTAGATGTGGTGTTGAGGGACATGGCTTAGTGGTGACCTGGTAGTGCTGGGTTAATGGTTGGGCTTCACGATCTTGAAGGTTTCTTCCAAACAAAATAAGTCCATGATTCTATGATCTCCACACAAAAGGGAATGAGTTTGAGAAACAAATACATTTCTCTTCAGATGGTAAGTAGACCCTGTCTCAGCACTGTGGGGTAAATTACAAACTAGACCTACATTCTAAAGAGGTAGAAAGAGAGAAAGCAAAGTGAACATTTAAAACCAAATCTTGAGTCAAACATAGAAAGAACTTTAACAATAACACCACAGATGTTAACTGCAGAAGCCTATTGCATACTATAGAGTCACTTAATTAAATGAAACCTACCTCCACGACCAAAATTGCCAAGATCATTAGGTCCGCTAGTGCTGTTGTTTACTGGCAGACTTGTGGCCGGCCAAGAGTCTGCAAGCCAAGGATAACTGGGGTCACTTGCGTTCAACAGACCTGGTCGACTGAAGCAGAATAAGAAAAAAAGATATACATACATATATATATATTTATTGAATTAAAACACCTGTGAGACAACTAGTGATTGAATGGACCATATCACTGTTCTCCTAACACCGTAGGTAACAAACAGTTTTAGGTGACTTTAATTTATTTCAAATTAAAATTGTGTAGCCTTTGATGATTTAAAGACCTTGAGCAGTTAATTAAGGTTATATACAAATCAACTTTGTCAGTACAAGTGGGACTAGACATCCATTGTGATTCTGCCAGAATCCAAATTAACTCGATTGTCTTTGTGAAAACAGGGGTGAGGCAGCACTCTCCTACACCAGGGCTGCATGATAAATTACCACCTCAAGGGAGCCATCATTCAAACTGATTGCTCTATATCAGCCATTTCCAGGACTTTGGGCTACTATTTCTTCCCTCCTTGCATCCCAAATGCACGCCTGTCATCTACTCTTTCTCTGAGCACTCTTGGATGGTTCAGAAGCAAAGAGGTTTGAGCAGGATTAATGGAAAGTCCACAGCTATCTTTAGCTGCCACTACTGCATGGCTTTTATAGCCCTGTAATTCCCAGCTTTGAGAGCCACTATTAAAACAGCAAGTATGTTGAAAGAGAAGGTACACTTGGGCCATAAGGCACCATGTCTATCTCCCCCCGGAACAAACACACAGAAATTTCGCAAGGCAGGTAGATTGTTTGCACTTGTATTCAGCAGGGAAAACAAATAATTTCCTGCAGACACCCCCTTCCCCCAAACAAAACCAAAAAACCATCCCCAGTTCTGCAGCTTTTCTAGGTTATTAATGCACTCATGAAGTTGGAGCAACATCTCCAATCATGGTACATTATAGACCCCTGCCTGGTACAATCCCTAAGAGAAACATCGGTTTCTATGGAAACGGCAATAAGAAGACCCAGCCGCTTTCTTGCCACATCTACTCACTCTCATTAGGCCTAATCTCTTTTTGCTAAAATATTGATTAAATGGGAGATTGGAAGTTATTACCAGGGCCTAATTACAATCTCCATATTGGCAAAGGGAAAATAGATGAGGATATATGGGCCCGTTATCAGCTTTTATCAATTTCAATTGAGTAGCCAAAGTTGTGGAATCCAGTCCTATCAATCTACAGCCTATTCATCATCCATGAATCATTTATTTCATGATCGATTAAGTGTAATTGTTCACTCACAGCAATTTAGGGGGAGCCAATAAGGAGTCTTAAACAACAGCAACTTCATTTGCTAATGTCTAATTAATGCAATAAACATCCCAGTAACAAATGAACACATTCCTTTTGATATTTACTACTCTTTTCTTCCAGGGCATCTGGGAGATATGAAACATCTGGGCTTGATTCCTCCAAAGTGCACAACAGGTATGTCATTAAACCTTGTGGTAAGCTACTCAACTTCTCCTAGCGTTGTCAGTCTTCCCAAGGATCGGTTATTACCCAAGTGCATCACCTCTAGCATTTTTCAGATCCCTAATTTTAAAAACAAATATGATGGAAAGACCTTTATACAAAGAAACATACCTTCCATTGCTCATTAGTCCTCCATCTCCTCTTTGGAAAGTGACTGTGTTTTGGTTGGAAAAACAAAACAAACAAACATACACACACACGCACACACACATATAAGACAGGGAAAAATCAATTAGTAATAATTAAAAATAACAATTCAAACTGCTCAGTGTCCAAGATCGGAGGCCTCTAGGCACCATCACATAATAAAGTACAGAGATGATAAGAAAAGGTTCAAATGCATTAGGGTTACAATTTGTTCAGGGTTTCACTGCACGTTATTGATTAACATCAATTTGCTCTGTAGTTTGCAAAGCAAACCAGCCGCCTGGTCAAAAGGCCTGAATTTACCACAGGTCTCTTCATATGACTTTGCGTTGCAAGACTGAGCCATGTGATGAAATTGTTTTCTTGGCATGCTTTTGCTTCAGTACATAACGACATTGCAGTAGTGAGTTAATAATGCCATGTCATAATGCAGCAATATAATGTCACCACACAAATATTCCATTTCCCAGGACAAATACAAAGAGCTGGCAGCTCTATTAGAGCTGAAGAGGTGAAAAGAAGCTTATAGCTGCAATGTTTTCATTAGAAGTACAGTACATGAACCAGCACCCATACGTAAATGCATACACACCAGTATCACTGGGAAGAAAAAGTATTTTCAGTCTTGCCATGGGGGATGCCAAGGACATATTCACAGGGGGACAATTGTTTTTATTATTCCATTCATGGGTGTTTGACAAAAACTAGCCTATCCCTTATCTATCTTATTAACAGGATTACATTTCAGGGCAATATAGGTGAACCCACATTACTGTTGAGATGCTAATTGACAACATTTGATGCTCCTTTTTGAAGTACTGGTAAATATTTTGAATCAAGGCCAACAGACTACTCTGGTTCTCAGTGCCAATATCCCATTATTTACTGTCAGGCATAGATAAGGCAGACTATAAATTATATCAATGTCCTGGACACCTGCACCCTTACAGGCCCCTGACATGAGGGTTCAAATTTCAGAGAGGAATGGAAGAGTCTGTAGCCAGTTTAATTTCAAAGAGGCCTTGGTTTGGAAATTCCATTTACCTTTGTAAAATAGACATTCCCAACATTAAATTATAGCTCCCAGAGTATTTGCAAGATTTTCCAAATATTAGTCCAAACTACCCTAATTCAAGATCAGGCTTTCTATTACACACTGTTCTACTCAGACAAAATTACTATACCAATTAGAAATGCTGCAATCACTAAAAAAATTAGCAATGACATAAATCCACTGGGAAAATACTTCTGATACCTTATAGAATCCTTATCACTTTATTAACTCCTAGGACAATTTCACAAAGGGGACAAAACTGGCCCCTCTGGAAGCCCTGCTGGAAGAGCGCTTGGGTAGGGTGATTAATTACCCTTCACTGCAGAACAGACTAATAACAATATCAGAAAATCACTGCAGTCATATGTCACATCAAAATGGTTAATAGCTGAATTTAGAAAGGATGTAATCAAGCCAATTAATAAAAAGAAAATCAAAATGCAAGTATGGGAAACATTAAATAAAAGTCTGCTCTGAAAAACAAGACGTGGTAAAACGTAGCTAATTAATTTTCGAGCCAATGCTACTTTCATTCACCTTGTTTCTACCCTCGTCATTCTGTCATTCTGTCAAATGACTGTATCACTTGTTGCTTAAAAGTGAATAATCTGAAGTGCTGTGTATGTCATGCGTGAATATGCAAAGAGGTGGGTTCTGCCTGGCTATGTTTCAAAGTATGTTGGTCAAAAGTACATGAGACGCTGTTTCCTTTCTCCTCCTCCCCTTTGAATTTAATACTCTATTTCCCCAACTTTCCGCATTTGTCAAAGTGACAAGAAGTAAGGAAAAGGAGAAACAAAGGTGCATTCGGTAACATCCTTTATAAATAAGGGAATTCCAGTAAAAAGTATTTGCTGATGCTTCTTGGAACTAATGTTCTTGTTTAGGCTATCATCTTCCAGATATAATTTTGAATTAATATTGTCACCACTTTTATAGCATGTACAGGTGTGTGAGATTTTAACTTGTTATATGGAAAAAAAAAAATCAGTACTTGTGGTCTTCGAAATTTTTATATCTCTTATGTACCTTTATAAAGCAAAGCTAAAATGGGAGAGCTAGAAAGAGACTGTAGCAATGTTTGCCAGACATGTTTTATTTTCTGTGTAGTGAGGTATGGAAAAAACTCCAAGGCATGCTGTGAGAAACATATCAAGAAGACATGGCACAGAAACCTCTTTGCTACAGCCCTAATTGCTGCAGATTGGCTGTGGCGTATGAGCTTGTTGAGAAGAGACTGGTACCATCACAGCATTTACTCATTTTCCTTCAGTGTATCCTGGTGACAGTAACGGTTTCCTGGTTTTTTTTCCCCCATTAAATAATCTTACATCCTCCCAATATAATCATTGTATTTAGAAGAAAGGTTAGTTTATTTAAAAAAGAACTGGTCTTGCAGTGATACTGTCTTTCCTGCGGAAGACTGTGCCTGACTTATGTGATGTGTATGGTACTGGGAAGGAATACACGTTCTTTCATTCACCTTGCACCCTGTATACCAATGCATGGATCGTTATAACCTTCATGGGAAAAGAATCAGTTACTTTTCTTGGTGGAAAAGCCACTGGAATATCAACTCAGCTATCAAAAATTCCTCTTGAACTGTGGACATGTCATCAGGATGTTACAGGAAAAAAAATGTATTCCTGATGCCATCCATAAATAGGCTACATGAGGCTGGATAGAGAAGGTGTCTTCTTTTAGCATCAATATTGTGATAGGAAAGACAGCTAACAACAGAAGATACGGTCAGGCTGCCAACACAAGCACTATGTTTATCATTCCTGCTGTACATTTTGTCAGCATTTTTCCCTGCAGTTTGATTTCTGCAATTACAAAACAAGTCTAAATGTCTGGATGGGAGCATACTTAATGCAATGCAGGCTTGTAGATGTCACTGTAAAAATAAAACACACAGACAGCTGGCTATATTCATCCTGTCTCCACTTCAAAAAGAAACAGAGCAATTTCGAGGAGCAATGTAAGAGGAGGAAGGGAAGGATGCCCCTATCACTGACCCACCCATCTCCCTTGCTTTTTATCCCTGAGGAAGCAAAAAAGCTCTTTCAGTACTCTTTGCATCTGATATATTTTCTAAGAAAGGCTGAAGACCTGCAGGGATGAGATTGGGTTTCAAAAGAAGATGAAAAAATAACCTCTGCATAGAGAGATTTCGAAAGAATTCCCACCAGCGTATGCTTCAAGGACTGTAAAAATGCAGAAATATAATCCAAAGTGCATTTTAAATGCATAAACATTTAAGGAAATTATATTGTATACATTTGTATGAAGAACTGGATATGTTAAGGAGCTGTTCCTGTGCTTTTTATTAAATATACAAGGAGGTACCCAAACCATTTACTAATATTATCTGACAAGGTTAAACTTAATCTTCATGCCTGCTAGAACTGGAAAAATAAGAATGTATAGTAAGCTGACATTCTGAGGCAAGAAAGCTTTAGAAAGCTTTCTTTATGCCTATCTCTAGTAGGCCACATTTTGCTACTGCAAATGAAAACTTTAATGTGGTCAGCCAAGTCTCATCCCTTTTTCTGATAAGCTGTTCCTTGAATATGAATGTAGATTAATCCTCTTTTAATAAGCATTAACTCAGAACAGATAATCAGCATATAAAAATTCCATCAAATCTTCTGTCTACCTTTGGATGATTCTGTCAAATAATTTATCCTCATTTAACAGTTTCAGTAGTTGCACATAAAATGTGTAGCATTCCATAATTCTCTATTTTTAATTTGGTTTTGTTTACTCATTTTCAAGAAATCTTTAATCCCAGGGAGCACTAGTCACTAAAGAAGCTTACGTACTCATAAGTGAAAATACATATTTACTTTCTCTGCATGACTGGTGGTCCAGACACTTGAAAACACCTGGGTATTCAAGTGAGTGGGTACTGCCACAAAAATGAGTTTGAGGGAACAAGAAAGATAAGCAGATAAATTAAATTTCTCTTATTTCTACACATGAATTCCAAGCCTTTGTTGTATAAGTCCTTATACTAAAATGTGAAAAGATAATTGCAGCTTCCAGTGTAAAATAAACAAATTCTCTTCTGTCATTGTAATACGGGAATGAAACAATTCATCTGTTATGCAAGAAATTGTCAGATAACTCTTTTGTGCCAACTCTTTTTTCTTTTCTCGTATCATGTAGAAACTTACACCATATGTTTATATCCAGGCAATCTGAGTAAAGGGTAACCATAAAAACACACAAAAAATAGTGCAGCAATACTTCAGCTTTTACAGAAACTCACAAAAGTGAGACCAATCCATCCTTTCTATCACAGAACCAATGACTGAAATGGAGTAACATTTGTATTTACTGTCTCTATGCCAGACTTGGTTTTGCTGATAGTATGTCATGGTCCCAAAAATTTATTCTTCTTGTACAGCTGCAGATGATGACACTACTACTTACCAATAGCAATCTAACAAACACAGTTGAGAATCATATGTTTTGTGGCACTGATATTACCGAGACTCAATGACTGGTGAGTCGTGATGAGGAAAAGGGAAGTGGAGGAACGGAATTGTGGCTCAGTAACTAACGGAGTCAGTTCAACTGAGAATAAGCAAAAAAGTTTTAGCTATGATTTTCAGTGTCACTTCGTGACACCGAGCGATCGTCAGAGCTGACGATCTAAGCAATCGTCAATGCTTATGAAAATGTTCACAAAGACAGAAAGCTTAATGAATTTAACTGAATTGATTATTCTTCTCTGGCACAAATCTTTACCAATTCCACAACATTTGCTGTTTGCTCTCCTCCTGCACAGTGTGATACAGTAGTTCAGTCACACAGCAAAAATTATACCTCTTGGGAGCCTAATAATGGAATACAAATAGCAAATAGTCCCAGTGAATAACCCATAATCTAAAAATGACCTGAAAGAAGATTTTTAACAAGTCATTATACAACTGCAGAATCTAGACTTTTAAATAGCTATTTTTAGTGTTTTAAGTTCTACACATATGCAAATACAACTGAAGAAAAACAAAGCAACATTTAGATCTGAAATAACTGGAAAAATAGGGTTTTGGTTTGTGTCTGAAATAGAGTAAGTATATGAATGTTCTGCTGATACATTCAATTCTTTTTATTACACAGTCATATCTGCACATTCTGCAACTTTCTGAAGGAAGAATTTAAAGCAGATGTCTGAACAAAAAGGGTTTCACCTTCTAAGATCTGAATATATTTGGACAAATTCATCTTCAGTAAAACTTCACTGACAGCTGTCTCTGATGAGATTCTGAAAGCTATATACCACTGTCTAAATATTTAGATCTGAAAGCAAATTGTTTATGTGCCACCAAACCTTCACAAGCATAGATATGTTTGTCTAAATGATATTATCAACGGTAAATTCAAATATTAGAGAACTAACAAAGTTTCTTAGGAAACTCTGGGTATAAAGATAAAAAACATGGCCTATGTTCTTTCATAAGAACAACTTCTTCTTTTTTTATTTTTTAAACTAATTATATTTATTTTGGACTTGACTACTAGGTGACGTAATTTCTCAGTCCCTCCAGGAAGGATTATAGGCCAGGAAATAGGACTATGTGCTGTTATAGTTCTATAAAGTCCATGAGATGTCAAAACGATTTTTAAAAAAGCAAATTTTTGGCAGTGCCTCTGACACATCGTAGTTGCCCAGCACATGTGGATCAACTGCACTGGATCATGCACAGTCCCTGTGGTTCCAGCATAACCCTGACTCATGCCAATGTACGCCACAAAGACAATGGAAAAACCTCACCACAGTTACAGACAGCTGACAGTGGCATAATCACAAGAATCAAAAGCAAAACTGCATTATTTCACTTTGGAAAAAATCCTGTTTTGTCTCAAAGACAAGCAAGTAAAGTATTTAGGGCAGGCTGTGTTAGGCCACAACTTAAACTAACTTGAACAAACTTAGCCAGAAGCAAGCGGAGCAGTTCTTCAGAACTCCTCCATGAGGACGCGTCTCCCTTAAAAGACACAGGCCGCTGGGGCAGATACCACCACCTTCACTCATCTGCCCCAACAGTCATCTGCTCTTTTCTGCTAAGCTGAACACTCAAGCTGGGGCTGAAGATAAGCAAGAACAAGAAAGTGGCTAGCTGAGCATGAGAACCAGTTCAGCAGTGCAGTAGAAACACTTGCCTCTATCACATGGATGGCAGAGGGGACAGAAGAAGAGACAGCTCTGCTAAGTGCAACTGCAGGGCCAAGTTACACACAAAACCTTTACGCTTTGCTTTCACTTCAACTGGAAAATGCTGAGATTTATCAGCCTTTTACACTGTAACACTGAGGTATAATTATTTTCAAGTTTTTGAATCTCAAGTTTAGGTACGAACTGCAGAAGCTAATTATTTGTACTAATTATTACTATTAATTGCATACTTTATTTTTCCTGGCTATCCATATCTTGACTAATCTGTTTGCAACTTGCTGTTTCAGCCACATTTCATTTATGCTTCACATATCTTTAATCACATCACATCTTATGATAGTGATCCACTGTATGCTATGCTATGTTTGCTAAAGATACGAAAACTAGGATACCAGCTTTGAATTGGGTAGGCAGAAAAAAAAGCAAATGCTTCCATTTCAAAAACACCATAGAGACAATGTGTGCATAGGTTAATCACGAGATGGCTTGAAGATCTGAACACCTCATGGTAAAGGCCAATGAATATGCAGCTAACAGCTAAAGTGGAATGAAGTTCCATTTCTCAAGTTAGATCTTCAAAAATGTTTGAGATACTTTTTTTGAGCTTTAAAATAAAAATTCAGTTTTATAAGACTAATACTTGTTTATGTTAAGTTAGTTCAAGCATCTTGTCCTGCAAATTACTTTCAAAACTGCTTTATTTTGAGGAGTTAGATGAGTAAGAAGTATGCAGAATTATAATGTATAGACATTAATGATGGTAGATTTTATGTTCCCCTGGAATCACTAGGCGAATGAATGCTATATTTTTATCACAGATAGGCAGCAGAAGTATTTCTCCTTGTATTTGGTTTCAATTCTGCATGTCTCACAAGTTCATAAACACACAGATAGCTAATGTTTGCAATGATGTGTTGGTGAGGTAAGAGACAGACTAATGGACAGTACCTGCAGGGGTGAAGGTGAAGGACTGAACTGCAAAACAAGAAAGCAAACACATTGTGAGTTACACACCCTGATAATAGGTACTAATTGCAGGGCACGAGTTTCCTCTGGAATTTACTAAGTTGTGGTTGAACATTATAAGCAGGACATAACAGTTGAGCTTAAAGCACTAACCAGCCAGCAGCCAATGAGAGATGATGATTGGAAAGGTGAACAGTGAATTTTGACAATCACATTTGAAGATTTTCTGTTTGGACATGCTGTTCTCCAAGTTGTAAATAATAGGATGAATTTTGAAGCATGATCTGTTATGAACTTTCCTTGCTGAAAGCATACACTATTTCATAATTCTGATGATGGGAAGTCTGTGTCGTGATGCAATGTTCACATCGCACTTAGATGCAGCAAACATCATGAGAAGGAATGAGTTGCAGGAGACACATTGTTTATAATGACTATTAGAATTATTTACAGCTATGCATTATAATGTATAAAAGACTTTGGTCTCAATCCCCTCCACCCCCATGCCAACTCACAGACAGGGCTATTAATTTTACTTTGGAAAAAAAGAGTAGTCTTAGCTTGTGTCCAAAGTTTATGTATAGGACTGTTTCCTAAGAGAAATAACAGTACAGCTGTTGCTTAATATGAAATATGTTGGTACCTAGACTGATATTTCATATAAAAATAGTGCAGGTGTGTGACAGATATTAGTTTCTCAATTAACACTGCCCCACTTCTCGGAGAGTAGAAGTCATTGTTGTTAAAGGACAGAAAAGAACATCTCAGCAAAAAGCATAACTTATGAATGACACAGGCCACATGGTGATGCAAGCTGAGGTTCCAAAGAAACCAAGTCAGTCCAAGAGCCACTGAAAGGGTCTCTCCTCTCTTTGCTTCCACTCCTTGCCTGATTTCTTCTTGGGCTGCCTTGTTTCACTAAGCCAGTGGAAAACTAATCCAGCAGAAAACTAATCCAGCAGGAAGGACTGAAAACCAACATAGAAGTTTCCTTCTGGTTTAGTGAGCCCAGTCAGGACACTGAGGAGTCTGATGATATATCAAGGTGAGGAGGCATAGGACTGTGGCTGCAAGCAGGAAATGAATGTTGCTTTTTGGCAAGTTGTTAGAGATGCTCAGCCACTTACGGAACCTGTGTCTCCAGGGTTGCCCGTGATAACTTGTAAGGAGAAGAGAACTGATGTAACTTTAGTGTGATATAATGTCAACATTAAATATGCTGTGCTCTCAACTGTGCAACTCAAAAAGGAAATGGTTTCTTATTTTAAATGTTAGTAAGTACTGCAAGAGAACCTACCCCAATATTTGAATAACAGGAGCTTTTTGCTTTAAATTAGGCTTCAGAGTGACCCATTTTACAGTAATTCACTTGATTTCCTAAAAATTCATCAGAATCCTGAAGCACCAAACAATACACAATCCAAACAGGTTGGGGGAGGAATATTTATTTTTCTAAATATAGTTTTCAAAAACTAATTTCTAACTGGAGCAACACATTTGGTGCAAGAGGGATCACACTGTGAGAGCATTCCAAGGTGTTCTACCTCCAAGACAAAACTTTTTATGGCTTCTGCCACAGGTAAATTTTGACCACATTCCTCTGCCTAATATACCACTCTCTGTCCTCCAGCTATAGGTATGGAGTCACTAAACAAGTACCTCCATTCATTTCCCATGCACATGGCTTCAAAGGCATAGAAACACATGGGAATGAAGACGACGACCAAATACCCTTTCTAAACTGCCTTGTAAGGATCTAGTCTAATCCACATTGGAGCACAGAAATGGAGCTGGACCACTAACAGAGTGCCTTCTGAAGAAGCGAGAGGTACAGTTAATCCTCTTCATAATTTTTTATGCTAGATGTGCTGGAGATGTAAAAATAAAGACTGTCTTATGATAATGATGAAATGTGGTATCGAGCAATGCATTTAAAGCTTCTCATACACCAGCATTTTCACAGCATACATTTAAAACAAGCATACAAAATTCACCCGGGCCACCTTTGCTGTGAGTTCAACGTGTTTTTTTAAGCAGGTTTAATAGCACCTCTTCTCTTCAAGTTACAACCTGATGAGATGGTAATAGTCGCTGTTCTTACCAGCATAATTACTGAGCCCCTTCCTCTTCTTTCTGCGCCAGTACAGCCAGATGCTGAAACCCATCAGAATTACCCAACATGCACCACCGATGCCAGCTATAAAGGCAGGTTGTTTGACAACGTCAGTGATTTGCTCAGTTATGCTGTTGTTATTTTCGGTGATGACAACTTCGTTACGACCTCCTGCACAAAAGAAATTCAACAGAATGTTGTTATTATCCATTCTTTGATACAAAGAGAATCCAAGTAGTGAAAATAAAAATTAAAAAACACCAGCAATGCACCTCAAAAGCATTATCCACAGTAGGAAAGATTTAATGAGTACCAATGCACACCTGAAAACCAATGTTTCTAGAAAGTAAATCCATAATCCACTATGATTTTGCAAACATATTTGAAAAGATGGCTCCATAGCACTCTCCCTAGTAATCTAACAGGTGACAGTCCAGAGCCTTTTTTTAAACAATATACATGTTTGTTGGTTTGTTTTTACATAATTATAGATGGAATACAATGATGAGAGAATGGATCATAGGAAACCAATCAAAGAAAATAAATCAAGCAACCAATAGAGCTTTTTCCAACTGAGAAATCCAAATACAAAACAAGCTACAACATCAGAAGATGGTTCCTTCTCTCACTGCTGTCAGCATGCCAGAAATTCTTACTTAACTCATTTGGTTTTGCTGCATGCTTGAGTTTCTAAATTTAAAATAAAAAACAAAATATGTGTATTTTCAACTGGGGTAAAGAGGCATTTTTCAGCAATTATTTCATGGGAAAAACAATGTATACAACTCCTTAGTGCACCAGCTTCGACATAAAGCAGAAAATCACATAGTTAACTGTATGCTCTAAACAATCACTGCAAGAGATGCTATTTTTTTCACCTAGAATAGTCATGAAAAATTCTTAACATCAGCCTGTATGAAATAATCATGATGTGGAATACAAATTAAAGTGACATGCATCAAAAATTACTATATAGAATCTTAAATTGTGTACATTAGATTAGAAGACTGTAAATTTCAGTAGATGCTCCCATTGGTTTTGGGGTTTTTTTCCTGTCTTTCTCTAAAAGGGTACTTTTCTAAAAGGAAAAGCTTAGTATCTGACTTGAAAACAAATACTTATGAAAAATGCGAATGGAAATTCAGGAAATGATAAAGCATATGGTTATAGGGCTAGCACTTCTCTACTTCAACATTTCCCTTGTCAAAAACGGTTAGTTTTAAAATTAGGAAATGCGAAACATATTTTTCCACAAAAAATTTATGAATATTGATTGTATGTACATTTGATATAAACTGCCCACATCTGCAGTTTTGAAACTGATGAAAGAATTATCCATTCTTTCCGGTGAAATCATTTATAGTTCAATCCTTGAAATGTTTATGCAGTATTACCAGATGCCTGCATGCATGCTGAAGAGCTGCAAGTGTAGCTACTCTACTGAGACAAAAAAAGCGCAAACAGTATGATTCTCAGTTTTGCGACTCTTGCACACAAGTAAGTTAGTAGAATATGGCAATAAAAGGCTGAAATGGTCAGTCGGAGGAAATTATTAAAAGTGCTGTAGCCTTGCTATGAAAAATGTACATATTCCTCTTCTACAATTTAGCAATGGTTAAATTTACCGCTCGCTTCTTTCAATAGACCAGCCCTTCTGTCAGCACACTGGCAAACAAACAAGGTTGCTGGCTAAAGCAGACGCAGTAAGACACACTTTCAGTTTTATTTTCATGGACACCTCTTTGCAGGAGACCCAGAGTTTACACCAGCCAAGTTGTGAATGAGGAACCCTCCCAGAGGGTTGGTTGGGCTGAGCATGCCTTCCTCAGGCCAGCATGAGGAGTCCGATGGAGTCCCATGCAGACCAGCTCTGTCTCAGTGCTGCCCCAGCCAAGATGCAGGTGCAGACCCCAAGTTTTGTTCAGAGCTGGATCAAGTTACTCAGGAAGAAACGCCATGCACTACATTACATTGCTGTCACACTGATAATGATCTCGGTGATTTTATTGAGCATTATTTCTTTCAGCACCATGCCAATATTTAGTAATGATGACCATCTGCTTTTGCAAACAGACTGTTGAAACATGCTGGAGCTTGGCTTCCTTTCAGTAGGTCTGTGCAAGAAAGAAAACGGGCTTCCCGCAAACAAAATAGGTCCCACAAAAGGATGCTGACAGACTATGCCTGCTAACGTATAACAAGGCAGTACACCAGTATTGGTATCATGTACCAGTCTGTACTGGCCATGCTGGTGAGCTTTACTAACATCAGGGGCTGGTAGCTGGAGCTGTCCTTTCCCATACTTTCCTATTTTGTCTTGCTGCCGCCAAAGGCCTGATCGTTTACAATCCTGATGCAGTTGGTGAGAATAAAACTCAGTGAGCACCTGTGACAAGGAAAAGAGGGGAGGCAGCAGCGGCTCCTTTATTGGATTTTTCCCCTTTCTTTCTGCCCCGAGAATCAATCCATAGATACACCCCAGCGCTGAAAGAGGAAGTGCTGAAAAACTATTAGTAAAACTAATAGAAAGAGGCACTCTACGGCCAGCTCTTCCAGGCACACGATTGATTTTCTAGTAGAAATCAGCATGGGAGTAGATGTTGCTTTAATTGCCATTAACTTTCAAGTTAATTTCTGTGCCCTTTGGAGGAGAGGTAAAAGCAGTGGGAAGGTGAGGAAACAGGTAATGTCGGTGCTGCTGCAGAGGCAGCTGTGCTGCCATGGAGAAGAGCAGGTGGGAAAGAGCTTTAGAGACACCAACTTTAGGGGCGGGTGCTCCTGGACTTAAGAAGAGAACAAATGCTACCCACTAAAGCCTCCAAAAAGTCTGAAGATCCCATTTTCTACTTTAAGGTCAGAAACCAGTCTTTTGAGAATGGAGGATGTGAGAGCAAACTGCAGAGAGCCTGGGGAGAGCTTTCAGTGGACATTTTGCTCTCCCCCTCTTCTAGAAGAATATGTCACCTGTCTCCAAATTACCTTCTAAAGTTTGCGGTCTGGCTGTTTGCTCTTACCCTTCAGTGCCTAGCAATTACAACCGTGGAAGTAATAATTCATTTAAATGTCAAAATAACGTATGCTTTGTGAACTTGATGACTGAAAAAATGGATACAGATGAATGTTACCTCCCGATGTTTGATAAAACTAATATAATCTTCGGGGTTTGGGGAAACTAACGGCATTGATTTTGTATTTCTTTATATAATATTTAAGCAGAAGTAATAGATACGCCATCCAAGGTACCAGTGTACTATTTCACATACTGCAGGTGTTTCTGTAACAATGCTGTCAGTTCAACTAATTAGAACATAGACCAGGGAAGTGTGCGACCTGTAACGCTCCATTGTTCCTGAAGACAAAAACATAATGAAATATAATGTCTTCCTCCCATTGGAGAGTAATGAAGAACAAAACTAATTTGTTGGCCCAAAAATTAATTAGCCACATCAGATTCAATTGTACCTATTACTGTGAAAGTTTGCAGCTGTTCCTCATATTATTACACCAATGATGGAATGTAAGAGTGAACAGGCCAGCTGATGAAGAGAAATAATAGCTATACCATTAACTAACATTGCTGTTCTCTCCAATTTTATTTCTGGTTTTCCAAGTTAATTTTTTTAGTGTATCAATAGTGAGCATTAAAATTTTATTCTTGATTCTCCTTGAGACTTCCATAAAATTTTTCAACGTCCTGCTTGAAGTATGGGCACAGGATTCCTGTAATAGTGACACAGTCTCTAACTTCCTACTGCTCCATATAATCCTGGTTTTACTTTCTGGATTGTCATGGGTTTGTTATCTAGAACTGGTCTAGGAAGTCAGTAGTTGATGATCCACCATGAAAACCAGTTATTTTCAGAAACAAACTTCTTCTCGGAAGAAAATATCCTATATTTAAGAATGACATCTTTCTTTTCGTACACTGGACTCTCTATTTCCTGACAATGAAAGTCATACTGTTTAGCAACACGGCTTAACTCTTCTGCATCTCTGACCTGCTCTCTCCATGATTCAACATTTCTGCAGTTGTTCATTCTGTTTGCAAGCTGCTAAATTGTATAGCTAAGCACCAGGTCATACAGGACTCCATTATAAAACAATTGCTTAATAACATTGATGAGTATGATGTTTTCAGGTTTATTCATTAGCTCATTTTTATTCCATGTAATTTTTTTAAAAAAAAATAAATTACCTAAAACATTAATTATATGTTCTTGATTCTCAGTCAAACGTCAAATGGTACCAACTCAAATTTTCCAGAAATAGTATCACTTAAACTCTGTTACCTTTATCAAGTAAATTTATAATCTGAGAAATAACTGCCAGCAATTCATAAGCAATAGAAAAATGGGACCTAAATAAAGGGAGATACAGACCATACAAGTACATATCACATCCAGCTTTAGGCTTCCAAAAGGGAAAACAAATGAGAACAGAAATACAACCCAAACAGAAAAGACTCTCCTTTACTTTTCATGCAAAGGACTCTTAAGCATGCAAAGATGCCACCAGACAAACTTGTTGAAGCCGATATTCTGGGATCATTTAAGGAACAAATAAATATCACTGTTAAGTTTAATGATGCAAAATTAAGCTTCTAAATGCCAAATAACTTCTTTCTTTCTGTTGTACTTTATTTGCATCCAAACATCCCTTTCTTCCTTCCTGCAACAATACAGATCTCTTCACATTTAACTCTTCATTATACCAGTCATTTTTTGTAAGGAAAAAGTCAGGATGAGAAGCTGTACTCAGATGTGAGCTGAGCATTCGGGGAATCATCCAGCAAAGCACTCTGGTGAAAGTTTAGTGTACAACACGTTAAGTAACACAAGACCACTCACATGCTTAAAATGCAACACACTTAAGGGTTTTGCTGGAACAAGCCCAGTGTGTTTAGTGTCTAGATAGATAGACTCCCTAGAGAAATAAGAAAAAGACATCCTTCTGAAAGCAACGGCAGACTGCTATCACACCATCAGTGATTTGCACAGAAGTCCAAAATTCAGGCCTATCATATTACAGGTTTCTTGCATTTTCAAAAATCAATTTCTCACTTTCAGTTCTAGAAATTTTTTCCCTCTTTGGCGTTTCTGTGGCTGCCTTTTTCTAAAACCAGTGCTACTTCCACCTCCACTCTTAAATTTCCTTCTCCAGTGACAATATATTCAAAGCTGACATCCCCTGATTTCTGGTTTGATGCATAGGGAACCTGAATAACATTAACCATTTAAGCAGTGCCTAGGGGACAGCCTTTTCTAAAGGTCTACACGTAACAAAATAGTCCATGTTAGGGACGTCGGGTTAACAACGTTTTCTAGAAAGAAAATATTTAATAACAACAAAAAACCCACAAACAAACGAAAGCCCATTTAAGCAATAACTAAATTAGATTGTACAGACACAAGCAACAAAATTCTACTCTGTAGAAGTGCTGCTCTGTGCAGTTCAATTCAGTTTTGCTAAATATGATTACTTCTCCAATTCCTACCCTTCCTATATTGTTCCTGCCTTTATTTTACATTTAAGAAGAATTTCAGAAAAAACCAGAATCTGTGTTTCCCTTAGGTCAGGAAATTAATTCAGCATAGAAACTACAACTAAGAAAGTCATTTCAAAGGCAGGGATGATAATACTACCTTTGCTCTCTATTTGGACTATAGGCCACATATTCTGTGATACGTATTCTGCTTGGGATACCTGAGAAACACTGACTTCAAATGTTCGGAAAACCAACTGTAAATATTGCCTTAGGCACCAACAGTATGAGTGAAGGAATATTACTTCAGATGACTGAACAGGAGGAAAAGGGAGCTCGAGCTGTTAGATCTGTAAATCCATCAACCTGCAGAAGCTGTAAATTCATAAAAAAAAAATATTAAATTAGTTGTGCTAGATAATCTGCATTTCCCTTATATGTCTCAGGAACACATTTCCCTCCATTGGCTGAGAGAAGAGAGCATAAAGAGAACAGACAATGCCAGCAGGCAGTGGGATGTTAAAAGCTAACTAACTAGCTCTATTCAAATCTTGCCTTTTGTTCTGTGGGTTTTTATGCTTCCAGAAGGCAACATTTCTCAAAGTCGAAACAGGCAATACAAACCAACAAAACAGACAATCACTTACCAATTATTATGGGTTGAGGCTCACTTTTTACTCCCACACCTGCACTGGTACTTGCAGCAACTTCCACGCGGTACTGAATACCTGGATATAGGCCACCTATTACTACAGACCGAATGGCTGCATCTACTGTTTTGTTGATATGAAATCGAGTCTCATTACCTAGGCACCAGATCTGGGACAAAAGTGGATGTGTTAAAAAATATGAAATTCTATATGCATATATATGACATATCAAGGTATTACATGATAATAATTTATTTTGGACTTGTTAACTGTCCAGGCATAGCTGGAACTGGGATGATTTAGCTCAGCAAAGTATCCCAGATTATCACAGGACCAAGCCAGCTCCAAAGATTCCTTGCAAATACCTCCCTGGACTCTGGCTCTCCATGGTGTGCAAATGCTGTGCTTATACTTCTTAGAAGCACAGACCAGAATCAGCCAAGTGAAAAAGAGGTATTATTCATTAATTGAAATCTTGTTCAGTGATATGATTACCACCAAAAATTTCCTAAAAAAAAAAAAAAACCCACATTTTTTTCATTCTCAATTTCCCACTGAATAGTGAAAGGACACCAAATAATACCAGCATGGGTTGAAACACTTCTTAAAGTACTAAAGAAGAAACAATTTTCAAAATTCTTTTCAACTTCCTTTCCCTGCACAACAAGGATACGTGAAATTTCTGAAATGGAATAAATACAAACTCTTTCTATTCCTGCTTTTGTGATTACTTACAATGTTGAGGAATTCTGATATCAGTTCCAGTTACTCTCTAATTAAGCAAAAAAGTCACTCAACTGGCATTTTGTGATGAGAATGGTCTATGATTTCAGAGTGTTATGTCTCTCTCTTGCATTTTTACATGGGTTTTTCCCAAGATGTTTCAAAACTAAGACCTTTCAGGGATTCCTTTTCAGCTAATGTTATCAGCATATACTGCTTCTGTCTATGCTTAAAGAAAGCATTTACTACCACTTAAGAAAATCAATGAATAAAGATATCATGTGTACGACACATAATTATAATAGCAGAAGAAAGCACTATTAGTGGAACCACTATCAACAACCAACTGAGGTGTCTAAGCAACAGCAAAGCTCTCTTTACCCTTATTTTTGACCCTGCTCAGTGTTTTATCACACTTTATCTTTTTTCTGTGAAACGCTGAGTAAGATTTAGAGTGCAAAAGAAACCCTCGTTCCCCTAAGCTCAAGTAGATCTTATTTGCAGGCCAGAAGGCATTAGGTTGAGAAACTATTGCATTTATTCTTTCTCTCCTTGTCTGTCCTGGTGTTAGGTTACAGCAGCTATGAGATGCCCCTAATTAAACGCATTTAATACGTAAATTAATTTACAGGCATTCTGATGCTTGAAGTAGAATCAATAGATCTACATTTAATTTGTTAGAAAATGCACTGTGAAACCTCAGCAGTCATTTTAAACTCATGGAAGTATTAGACTCTTTGCACTACATATTCTCTAGCCAGCTCACTAATCAGGCAGCCACCTAACCTAACACAGAAGGGATGTAATAGGTAGTAACTCCAGCTGTTTTTATAAATAGCCTAGAGATCTGAGCACTCACCTGGAACATGGCTTTTATTAACCATCAGCCTACTTTGTTTCATATCTACATATTTTTAGGAGTGTGCTTTACTTATTGCCTATAAGCCCTTGATGGTTAATATTGACTTATACTGGAGTCAGTATCAAGATTAATTAAGCCAAAAGATAATTATTAATTGAGATGAAAATGAGATCAATAAAATACTGGGATTAATAAATCTTGATATTGACTAAAAGCAAAACAAAAGAAGTGCTATACTAATCATAAATATTGTGAATGTTTACTGCACCCTGATCAAGTGATAAGCTGGAAAAGGTTGATCCATGAGTTGATTTTAGAGTCAAGCTCTTTCTCCCTTCTTGATCTTGTGTTCCCTCAAGATAGAGCAGGGAGAAAAAACACATCTTTTTGTGTGGAATAAGCTGCGTCCACCACTTCCATCCTTTGTGGGACTGTCAATAAAGCTGCCTTGCTCTATTTCAATTTAAAATTTCACACTAGGTATACAAGACATCCACAGTAAAGTTATTTAACAGCGTGTTCCATGGTCACAAGCCTGTGACAATGCTGAACCTTGCCCCATCATTTTCTCTTTAGTCCTCCAGCCCAATAACACACTGCACTTTTTCTATGTTGGGAAAATAAACTTGTGCAAAAGTGAGTTTAGTGAGGAACTATAGACTACAATAAAATATGATACATAAGGAGTGGATACTTTGAGCCATTATAGCGACAAAGAAGGAGAAAATACAACCAATTCAGGCAACTCCCATATAACAAACTCTGGTGGTGTTCAACCTGTTCCTCACTGCAAACATTCCAGCACTTTAAGATGTGAATCTTGACAGAGGTAGTCCTCAGAAGTTGTGTATTCTTCTAGAGCCACAGTCCTTGGCTTTGGCCTTGAAGTGTTAGGATTAGCATTTTTGCAGGGGAAAGAAGAGGCATCTTTCCTGCCAGCTTTTCTGCCAGATTGAAGGTACTCTAAGACAGGGTATTCACTGCCTATCTTGAGAGTGCAGAAGTCCTTAACAACAAAACCTCCTCATCTCGTTCCACAGCAGGGAAAAGCAAGAAAGACAAGTGCTGTAAACTAGCTGGCAATTACAGCTCTATTCCAGATCTAGCTCATGGTATTATTGCTTTTAATATAACAGTAGCACTGTTTAAAAAAACCCCAAAACATTAAAAAAAAAAATCCATAAGCAGTCAGTCTCTTTTGCTATATAATTATATGGGCAGCTGTAAGCGCTGTCACAATCTAAATCTGTAAACTGTGCCATTGTTCTGTAATTCAAGCAGGCTGCTTCCTTAAACACACAACCCTTCCATTAGACTTCGTTTCTACCTTATACTCCTGGATGACTCCATTTTGGTGATCGGGAGGGGGAGGATCCCAGGAGATGCTGATGCTTGTGCTGTTGTGGTTTCCAACTGTCAGGACCGTAACAGACTGAGGAGGGGCACTTGGAGCTGCACCAAGGAGAGGGAACAAACAGAAGCAAGACATTAATCCATTTGCCAGAGCATGAATTTTGCTGAAACAGTGTAAGAGCAAGCAGACAGTATACAAAGTTCACACTCCCCACAGGCCCAGGTATGCAAATGTTGTGAGGCACTGACAATTTTGAAAAATGCCTCTCTGAAGAGAAGCATAGTGCTGAATGACAATGTGGAATTTGTGGCAATGGAGAACCAATACAAATCCCTCCTCACTTATTATATTTAGCATTTCTTAAGTTTGCATTGGAATTATTCTCACACTTGCATTTGTTTTCCACAATATGCATGGATAACTATGGGTATATCAACAAAGCTATAATGTAAGGCTGCTTCACCCGGCCTGAAAAGTGTTCTGATTCTTCCTTCCCCACGTGGTCTAATAATAATGTGAGCAGCAGACATTTAAGGATCTTTTTTTGTTTCCTACTTGTTCTTCAAGAAGACATGAACTTAACAGGTCTAAATATAAAACCTTGCAACTCCTAGGTGGAAAAGCGGTAAAATCTTCATGGTTTTCCATCAAATGCCAGTGAATAGGGGAGGTGCTAAGTCAGGTCAGATATATACTTGACACGTCCTCTTTTCCCTAGGCAAATTGCTTACTCTTCAGAGTACTGTTCAGTTCAACCATTCACAGCTGTTTGGCTGGTCACTGCATATCAAGGCCATATCTTCAAGACAATTGCTTGCCAGCCCTGTTACATTGGCTAGAAGTGTGGAAAAAAAAAATAAAACAGATTATAGCTGTTAGTGATCCAAGGTCTGCTGGCTAAAGCCCTCTTGCAGCTACTCCAGCAGCAGGGTGCTTTTGTTGGCTCAGGTCATGTTGTGTGGGAAGTAGCAGCAGCTCCACTAAGGAAAAGTCCCCTCCGTAAGCATCTGCTGCATCTCCACGTGGGGGCTCTCCCACCATGGCTATAGCTGCCATGACAGAGGGCTGTGGGATATGTCCCTCCTCAGCCACTTAAAAATTCTTGCATTGCCCACCCCTTACTTCTAGGCAAGTGTTGAAACTCCATTGCAATGGCAGGCTCAGCCACCAAAGTGTATTGTATTAAGGTATAGTCCCTGGGGAAAAAAAATATTAGATAATAGCTGCACTTTACTGGTCCTAGGATGCATCTAGTCCATTTATCCCAGTCCATCTATCCTGACTTCAACAAAACTAATAGAAAGAGGCTAGGAAAGCATGAACTAATAAAGTGAGCATATACTGACACCTCTCCAGGACAATTTTCCAATTCACAGAAGCCTGTTGCTTAGACACTTTCTGTTCCAAGGCAACGTCTTTGTGTTTAATAGCTCCTTATGGAATTTTTCTTCTAAGTATTTGTCATTATCTTTAATATGATCTTAAAACATTTAATATGAAATATGAAGCTGATTTTGAAGACTTATAGTAGACCTTGGACCAGAATCTAAAATATTTATTATTCTCCCCGACTCAATTTCAAATCTAGCTATCCCTCTGGTTTCAGGCATCTCACATTGTGTGTCATGGCTCCCTGACTCCAGCTCCCTGGTATGTGTATTCCTATCCAGAGAGTACTCCTTCACTGTTAAGCTTTATGGCAACAGGACCCCAGTCTTTAACAGATATTCCTGACTGCATGAACAGCCTTGACGACGCTGCTCAGAAAACCAAAGAGTCACTGGCATATTTGTATTAAAGTCTGGCAGGTTTAACACAACTAAACACAGTCACAGATACCAGAGGTGTTCAAGTCTCCTGAGTTAATTCAGACCTCCTTATTATTTCCTCTTTGAGACTGGCTGTGTTCCCACTTTGCATACTCCTCAGCACTTGACCTGGCACAGGCTCAAGGAACTGAGTTCAAATCCTTACCCTGATAACCCTCAAGAGTTGGGGTAGCCTGTTGCAGGAATCATGCAACTTAAAACTAGGGTATCAGCAGTGGGTACAAGGGACCACACAAGATTACATCAGCAAAAAATATTTTAGAGGAAAAATGGCCCATATATTACTGTCATGTGAGGCTGGACATTTTGACAACTACATTTTCAGATGCTTGTTCAGATGCAAAGCAAACAATGCTTGGTAGAGTCCTTGTGACCTTGACTGATGCAGAGAAACAGTGTACTGGAGGGGAGAAATGGAGCTGTATTGTGCACAATCTGGCACTTAGCCAGCTCAAGTGAAACACAGAAAGGTGGCCTTGGGCTACTCCATGCAATCGTGCAAAGCATAAAATCGATGAATAGTTGCATTGTGTATTTTATGGTAAGTGAAATAATTTGCCATATAGTAAAAACATTAGCATTTTAAAAGTCTTCAAGTTATTCAATAACAACAAAACCATGAATAAATGTATGTGTGTGATATTAATTAGAACAACATTTTACACGAAAATAATCATCATAAAAATGGCAAAGCTTAACACTGTATAACTCATTTTCGGTTTTAAGCACAGCGGAACAACTTGCCAAAGTGTATTTACTTTCATCTGCAAATGGGCATTCAGAAATAAAATTTCTTACATATACATAGCTGGAAACACACACACAGAGGAGAGTAAATGTAAAATGAATACAGAATTCTAACACTTAAAGAAAAACATACTGTATTAATTTGTCTTTGCATTTAAACTGCATGCATATTCTAGTTAATATTCTACCAGTGAGTGTTGGGGTTTTTTTTGAGCAAAGTCTGAAGCAACATTAAAATTGCAGCTGATGAATGCAGCTGAAAGTATCATTGTAAGAGTTGCACTAAGGCAAGAAGGAATTGATAGACAGCAACTGATAAAAACTAAGGAGATTTCCATTACCAACTGTCATATTTTAGTGGTGACAAACAATATGCAAAACAAATACTACTCCATAAACTTATTCCAAAAGAGATTTAAAAGAGTGGATATAATTAAAAAAAAAAAAAAATCTATCTTTACAGCAAGCGTGAAAGAAGTAGTGAAAATGATAAAATAAAATATTTTACTTAGCTCCTTTTTGTATGTGTATACACGTATACGTATATAACAGTTCTGCTTCCTCTCTCTGATACTATCACTCTGTAAGCTGGCACCATATAAATTAAGCCACTCGTCTGACACTGCTGCAGTTATTAAATAGACCACATTGAAGAATAACATTTTTAAAACAGTTTTCTCATTTCCCTTGCTGCTGGCTTGTGGAGAACACCTTGCCTGCTTCTTGACAGGTCAATTATTCCAGTGCTCAGGTTCTTCTTACAGATATGAAAGAACCCAAATCTCTGCTCATCTTTTCCAGATGCAGCCAAACAGAATTCCATTTGTTATCTTCACAAGGCCAAAGAAGCAGGAGATGGATGGATACTGAACTGTGACAAATGTTTGATCTAGAGGAAAAGTCTAACTGCAGCAAAATTGATTTTGGAGGTAGGCCTCAGAAGTAATATTGCACGTGAAATTCAATCCAGCAGAAAGCTGCCACTACCTGGCAGCTTTTTTTTGGTCATACTTTGCCTTTACCAGGGCTATTTGCTTTGATGTCACAAAAACCTTCCAATGCACGTATCACTCTTCCAAATTATTTTCTAAAAATAGTATAGCTGACATTTTTTCAAAGTCAAGTCTGAAGAACCTCATTTTCGAAATGGAATCGCAGGTGACACAGCAAGTGAGATACCTTTAAATAGACTGCCATCTTTCTTCATTGGATGAGAAGCAAACCGCTACCATTAAACATTTAGTCAATGTTATTTTGAAATACATGAACACTAGTATAATTATCAAGATAATGTGAGGAAATAAAGGAAACATCTGTAGTACTGCATCTACTGAATGTCTTAATCTTCTCATGGAAGTACTTAACTTCACGACCCTAGCAAAACGAATAATTATTTACAGGGGCTGGTGATAATACTACATGTTCTAGGTTGACTTTTTTTGAGGGAGATACTTCTAAATGGACTCCTTGAAGTACATACTAATGTACAAAGTGGATCCTAGGCTCTGACTTATACATATCTGTAGGCAAGATAAGTTTTTTTAAATGTCCACTATGTGGAAAGTTATTCCACATGAACAAAGTGGCCTTTAAAGTAGGCAATTACCTGATGGGTTCTGCTGGGAACTCAGGTTTATAAGCGAAAATGTCATTCTTCAACTATTTTATAGAAATAGACAGGACGTACAAAATCATCTTTTTTTCAGTAGTTCTTAATTTACCTTTAGCATGAGACAGTTAGATGAATAAACAACAAAAATCAACTGAAATTGGACAAGAAAAAAAAACCTGCTAGTGACGGGACAAAATCCTACATTCTATCTCTAGAAAGGCAAGTTCACCTCTAGAAAGCATTTTTCAATTTTTTTTTTTTTTTAATTCTTAAAGCTTTATTCAGACTGCTGCAATTTACTAACTGATTTAGGTTTTGTAGTCTGAAGAAAGAAATGGGAACCATAAAGTCCCAAATTCTAAACCATACTTGAACAATGCCTTCCTACATGCTGTTCTACATGTTGCAGGACACTGAATTTCCTCATCTATAAAGTATGAACAGCAACCAAGTTTTCTTCAGGATTACTTACTTGTTGGGCAATAATCACAATAAATCAAAGAGAAAAGTGAGTACTAAGCGAATTCATTCTAGTATTAAAAAGTACTTGGCAATCAACACTAAATTAAATGTCAGGAGACTGCTGTAAATGATTAAGATGCATCTTCAATAGGAAGGAAAGAGTGCACTCAAAACCCATTGAAACCATACAAGCATTTCAAAACTTCACCAGTATTTCTTTCCCTTGCTTTGAAAGAAATAATTGAAACAGAGAAGATGAACCCTCCCTGTTATGATCATCCTTCTGCTTTTACAGGAGAGATTCTCCAGGCAAAGGTTGCATTAGATAGGTAGAAAGATAGATTTCTTGTACGTTTCTAAGGAAAAAAGATAAAAATTACTTATATCTCACCTCATTCCCTCACGTTCCAATAAAAAAGCAGTCCTGAAGAGCATATGTTTCAGCAAAACTATATACCATGCTACATGCTATAAATATAAATAATTGTGCATTTCGGTGGTGTAAACTGCATCCTGCAGGTTTCACAGAGGATTGAAAGTTACTTCAGGAAGTTCTCCAAAGGACTAAGTAGGGCAGTTGCATGAACAATATGCTAACAAAACCAATAAAGTGGCGTGCCCTTGAGACTGGAGTTCCTTCAGGCTAGTTAAATATCTGTCCTTCATTAGTCCCCAGTTTCCAACCAAACTGTTCATCTACATTATTACCCATTCAGAAAGATGTGCTTAATATCAAACACTCATTTGTAAAAGGTTACATTTATTAGTTTTATTTTCAAAATGCAGAACAAAGTCTTTTATTGCAGCAACACTGGCCATGAAAGAGCAGCTGCAGTGCACTCTTTTTGGAAGACCCAAAGCCACCTGTACATTAGAGGGACATATCAGCCAGAAGACTATAGGACCAGCCCAGTGCTTTCTAATGGAACACTTACAGGACAAAACTGAAAAATATATAAAATTCTAATGCCAACCTTATATCTAACAAACAGAAATCATGTGGAAGAAAGAGCTGATCATATGCATACACAATAACCAAAATAGTCACTTTTGATTTCACCTCCAGTGCTAGGTATGGAAGCCTGTTGCTTTTCTGACCATTTTACTAACCTTCCTCTATGGTACGAGCAGACTTGGATTCGCTGTCCATTCCCTGGAATTCATTGAAATAAGGGCGGACCTTAATTTCATAGTTCACCCCTTTTTTCAAGCTGACGAGGACAGCACTGCGCTCAGTTGGGACTTTGACCTCCAAATTCTGCCATACAGCTGGAGAAGGTAGGCCAGACGTTTGGCGATACATTACTCGGTAGCCCTGAATAAACTGGGATTGGCGGTCAACCTAGAAATAGTGTTAATTAAAATGTCAATAAACATATTAAAGTAATGAAACTGTATAAAAAGAAAACATTTGCCCAGAACACTTCTGCCCTCATGAAAAAGAGAAAATTAACAGTTGTTTCAGATGCTGAATTTAAAAATCAAACTGCCTTCTTGTAAGTCACTGTTGTCTGTAAAGAACATTTTTCTCACATTACTTGTTATAGAACATTTCTTTCTATTTTACTTTCTCCAGCTCTATATCATGAGAAAATCCACCTTAAATTATAAAACCCCCTCCTGCACAAATCATGAAAAGAGAACTTTGGCATAATGCTTACTGCATGTAAACTTATTAAGCACATCTTGGCTACTGATGTGCTGAAATAGGAGATGAAAAGAAAAACAAATTCTTTTCAGAAAGGGACAAGTCTTTGAAGACGCCCTACGTGCTTTCAGTTAGTCAATTACTTGGCTCACAGCTCATCTTTCAGTGGATGCTCAGAAAGTAAAATAAACATTAGACAGATGCAGGGAAAACAACTTCCAAGAACATGTGCTGTTTCTTGCATTCACAGTCTAAGCAGTTTCTGCATCCTGGGGTTGTGATGCACTTAAGCCATCAGATAGAGATAAAATGTTGGGTTTGGTTTATATTTGTTATGTCGCTAGGCAAACACAATTCAAGTTTGGACCATATGTAGAAGTTTAATAAGTTTAACTTATTATAGCTACAAATAGGATTTTTATTTGAAGGAAAAATGTAAAATGTGCTTTATCTTGGAGAGGTTGGATGCATTTTTTTCTCTTGGGGGAAAAAAAAAGGCACAAAACAATGGTTCGAACTATTATGGTGTTTGCAGGAATTTTGCCTGAAAAAACAGTCAAAACAATTTGGTGGATAAAACCAAATCCAGCTGCTTCTGTAGTCATCAACTAAAAAGCCAAGGAAACTGCAGCAGAAATAACAAGATTATACAACTAGCTGTTAGGTAAATCTCTGCGTTATAACTAAGATTCAACAAGTAGGATTTTTTTTTTCTGCTCTTGACAATTTGCTAGCCTGAAGATATTTCAAAATAAGAGATACATTTGTTTGACCACTCTTAAGAATAAATGAATTTAGGTCTGAAAACAAAACCCAGTGTCTACTACACTTCTCCTATAATCTTGTTACAGTTTATTGAGGCATTCAGAGGGGACACAGATTCTTAGAGGCAGGGCAAGGAAGAAGAAAGCTTTATTTATGAGAGCAAAGCAGAAATGTCTTTCATCAAAACTGTCACTGTTAAAAACCTTGCAACATATGTTACAACAACATTAAGCTTGCATTTTATAAACTTCTCTACATTCACTTTAAGTGAATTTATGCACTGAAAGAGGGATATAACTCACAATAATAGCTTGTTAATACCGAAAGAATCAAGCTGTGTTTTTAAGAAGAACATTAAGCAGCTGTTTCCAGATGAAGGGAGTCTGTAAATCAGACTAAATTGTTTTTATCCATGTTTGACTTTGATTAACTAAATGTTTTACGGACATAAAGACTTTACGAACCTCATGTTTACAACAAAATTCAGCAAGAATAACACTTTCATGCACTTTGCAATATAGATTCTTAACCTAAATTACAATATAAAGCTATGATGTTTAATAATCAAAGTTTGATTCCTGCCTAACTTCTGAGATAGAAGTTATGCTGAAAATGGCATAACGTTCTTAGAACTTTCTGTTTTGTCTTTTCTGTGCTTTTAAGCTCCGCTGACTGCTGCCTAGTGGAGAACATCTGAAAATTCAGAATTGGCTAGGCTGAAGACTAACAGTATGTTGCTACAGAATGGTACAAAACCTGTTTTGTACAGCATGGCACAAACACGAAGGCACCCTAACTCACTGAAAACTAGTATTCCTATAGTATACTAATTCTGAATCTACCACAATTCTGTATCTACTTACATATAGGCAATATAAAAATTATTCATGCACCTCTTTTTCTGCTAGATTTCTATGTTTCTAACCGAAAAGACTAAACAATACAAAGAATACAAAAACAACGCAGTAGTATAAGAAGGTTGTCGTGTATATGGGTGCTATAATCTAGCTTGATTTGGGGCTCACACAAGTTTCACAGAGCTTTCAATTAGATATTTGACTATAACCGGGCTGAGTGATCTGCCCGAATTTCAGATTATTGACAGTGATTCCATTGTCAGTGTCTGTGAGGGTACTTATGAAAGAAAATACTATGCATTTTTAATGTTTTCTATAAACATACAGTTGCATTCAGTATCAAGGAGAGAATATGAAACTCTCCCTCATGCCCACGTAAAGCTAGTCTGAAAGAACGGGTCCTTTCATATAGTAAAAATGTTGGGAAATTACTCAGAGGGCACTTAACTTATTCTGAAAGGTGGATTTTTTTCTTTTGTTTGGAGTTTTCTGATAATTAAAAAATTACTCTTGGATAATTACAGGGATTAACCAGAGATATTTGTGAGGTATAGGACAGTTATATTTCACATATACATACACATGTGTATATGTCTATATATACATGCACACACAGTCTTATATATAATACAAAGCCTGCGACTTCACTGTTTCCTCCATTTGTTACGTGGTAATTATGTGTAATGCCAACAGTAGGCCACTAAAAAAATGCTTACTATTAAAGAACTGCATTCAGCTGTGCTAAGCGTCAAACAACTCTATAGGTTTGGTACACGTTCACACATAGGCAGAACTGCAGAAACATGCACCATGACTGGATGAAAAAATGCAAGCATTTCCAGGTATTCTCCTTTCTCTCTCTCTCATTTTTTTTTTTTTTTTTTTGTAAATGGTTGACTCTTCCTCATACAAAGCACTTAGCATTATTACAGAGACTGCAGGAACTCTCTTTACTGAATACTGGAATCAGAGAATATTTCTAGTCTTCCTTCTTAACTGCTCTGAAATTAGTAAAAGCAGCAGTGACATCCACTCAAAAGAACTGCAATAGTCGCTGATCTAAAGATGCACTTTCTCCTTCAAAAGAGAGATGGCGGAAAATGCAGCTGCTCCTTTAAAAGAGAGCAGTGACCTAATGCTTTAAGGTGACCTACAAGCATAATTGGTCCTTCATGCTCCTTCTCATCCCCTTTTACAGTGAATACATAACTGTGGGACATATCTACAAAACTGATGACAGCTCTCCAGTTCTGCAGAACAGGAAACTCATTTTCCCTGCACGTTCAAATCAGCACCTACCACAGCTGAACACAAGACAGGTTCGATGGCTATTAGATCATTCTGTTAGGCTATTCCGTTGTTAAAAAGATGGCAAGAAACTCACAATGCAGCTAATGCTGCAAATGTAACCTCCTTTCAGGCAAACCTGCTAATCTGTCCTAAAGACATTTTGCAATATGCTCTGTAGTATGTAAATTTCTACCCAAAATACCCTAAGAAATACTCTGCTCCCACATGAATACCCAGAGCAGTTCTCCATCTGGGCAGAGTACCCTGCATGCTGTGCTGAACTCACTGGTACAGACTCACAGTAATCTCTGGAAATTCAAACAGCACTAGCATTTACCTATCCTACAGGAACAAAACAAAAGTGATGATACACTGGGAGACTGTCTAAAGGATTTGACTCTTGAAGCTTCTGGTGAAGTACATTCATTTAAAATTAATGTCAAGTTAAAAGACAAAGGTAAAGAAATTATCCTTCTGCCTGGTAGCCTTCTAGAAGGCAGCCAAGGATTTCTAAGCAACAATTCTTCTGCCATATTGAAGAACTGATTTTTATTCCTGCTTGTGCCACAGAGCTCCTTTATAATGCTAGGAAACATTTTACATTTAGCAACTAATGAAACTCCTCAGTTTAACACCCAGTAAGGCTAGAAGTGCTGAACTATTGTTGAGGTCAGCTAAAAAAGTGCTTAGGGTACACCCTATGCTATTGCAATGCAAAATGTTTCGATAAAAGTAAAAATAAATCAAGCCGAAGGTTTAAAATTAGCTATTTGATAACAGTAGTCATATCTAATACTAAGTCTCATCAGCAATAAATATCCCTGCACTTCACCTCTTCATGTAAAGTTAGGATAATGACACATTTTTATCATTGTGATGTTGAATTCAGTATTATTTATGAAGCACTCAAATGTTACGGTTGAGAGCATGACAGATAAGCAGGCATGTGAGACAAACTAATAATTTTTTATTCAATGCAAGGTTTCAATGGTATGAATTTAATAAGACCTGGCACCACACAGTGAAGAAAGAAGATAAAAAGAAATGTTGAATAGCTCCATGAAGAAGAGATCCTGTATGTGACCAGATAATTACAGCTACACTTCAATACTTATGCACAAGAGGAATAAATTTAAGTGACAGTGAAAACCTAACTTCTCACATTCCTTTTCTCTTTTTTTAACACTATGTAAGCCTGACCTTCTTTTAAAACAGACATAATATTTGTGTATATGTATATTTTAAAGTTGAAGTACAGCAGCAGAGAATTATTCTCAAAATTTTAAACTCAAATTTGAAAAAAAAAAAAAAGAGAAAGTAAAACCCAAACAATCTCAGAAAGAAGGGAGAAATTGGTGT
The DNA here is from genome assembly GCA_009769605.1 of Bucorvus abyssinicus. Lineage (NCBI taxonomy): Eukaryota > Metazoa > Chordata > Aves > Bucerotiformes > Bucorvidae > Bucorvus > Bucorvus abyssinicus. The sequence goes on from CM020030.1 coordinate 10,477,497, forward strand.
TAATTTGTTGGGAGTCAGGATGCCAGACACTCAGTAATCAAGGACCTTCCTTTTCATTCACTTTTTGAATTGCAGAAAGTCCACACAAAGAATGTTACAACTCTCACGGCAATTCTGTCCTTTTGTATGATAGCTACATTATCTAAATATTTTATATTAATAGTGTGAACTTTATTCTCTGGATAGAGTGGCTTTTTTTTCCTAGAGACTATGGTTAATTAATTGGTTTTGTTCTGGTTGATGGGAAGTTCCTAATTAGCTGTTCCAGAGATCTTTTTTTGTCTTTCTTCCCTTAGGCAATTCCGAAACTTCTCTGTGGAGCCCTGTATTCTTGTCAGGTGGCATAGGGTCACTGCTTTGAGGGATCTTCCCAATAAGCTGATATCCATAGCATCCTTAACAATTTACCTTTACTTACCATGTATTCTCTGCTCATTACTTGTTCATTAGGTGTACCAAGAGACTTTTATATATTTAGATAGATAGACAGATATAGATACATATAAATATATATACACACATATATTTCATTATAATATAATGACATTGGTTATATTGCATAAAACTGAATTTTGTTTATATTGGGGCCTCCTATGCTAAAGCACATGAAACTGAATTTCTGATAGCTGTCACACCCAAGAAAGGACTTGGAGGAGCACCACACAGATGTGATTCACGTTTACAATTACTGGCTGGTAACATCCGAATTTTCTAAGCTACTGAGCCATCCCCTTGGGCAAATGTCTGCTTGGGCGAAAGGGTTTGCAAAAGTTAGTCAGTCTGTCCTGGAGTTATGTAGCTGAAACAGACAGCATTTTTAGAAAGGCAAGTTTTATGTTGGCATCATCAATGGCAAAATGCAATGATATACTTTCTAAATAATCTTCTAAGAAAGACTAATTTGTGGGTTTCTCTATTTATTCTAATCTGTCCCTGATCATTGAAATCTCTCAGAACAAGGATGGTGCATAAGCACCCGTAAATACGGCTGAGTTGTGCAACAACAACAGTAATCCTTATAACACACAATCTGCGACCGCACTTCTTATCTCCTGTTGTATAATACCCTGCACACATTAACCTCTCAGCAACATTATATGTAGAAGAGAAACCCTGAGTACGGTGAAGACCCCTTTAGCAGAATTCATCCTTTATAATACAACTGTATCAGTGATGTGCAGCGCAGTACTATTTCTCTCACTCTTCTATCCATGGCTATCCTTCCTTTGGGGCAGATGCCCCAAGAGCAAAGCACTCTTTTCTGGTGTGCAGTGTCTTGGGCACTCTGTCCTTCTATGGTTACAAATCTTTTCCTTCAGGCCTCAGGAAGAGAAACATAGCATTTTGAAAACCAGACACTATATCGGAAATTCTACCCAGTAGTTTGACCCCTCAAATAGAAATGTTGTTAAGTACTGCCAAAAAGATTCTGGTCTTCTATAATGAAAGGATATCCACCGATTGCGGGTAAGAAGCTGCTTTTACATTTTAGGGTCACCAAGTAATAGGGTAATGTCAAAGGTCTCTGTGCCTTGAAGTGGGAAGTGTTTTTTCATACGGCAATTTCATGTTGATATTTAACTTTGATTATTTTTTGACATGCATGGTAATGAGTCCACAGATCAATTATCCTTTAGATTATGGTGTAAGCATATTCATTTTTATAATATTTTTCTAGCCAGACAGCTAGCTTGCTTTGAGCTGAACACTGAAACTTTGAACCTGCCTGAGTTGAAAGAGAAAATAAAAAGACCATTTATTACCACATAATATGCCTGTATAATGTTAGTTTATCAGAGCACTCACATCGGGGTCAAGACTGGAGCTTTTCAGGGTAGGAAAAAACTGCAGGATAAATAGGCATAATTAAAGTACTGTTTAAGTAATAATAACAGAAGCCTTACTGTCCAGGTGACTTGAACCGTTGTGGGTGTCAGCACAACAGGATTATGCAGTCGTACAATGACGTCTCCCAGTTCTTTCTGGACTTGCCTGTGATCCACACCTTGTGCTGGCGGGCTGATATCTGCCAGACCAGGCACACACATGAAAGCATTATTTTAATGAGAAGAGTTTTTTACATATGGCATCAATAAGAATTACTGAATAGCTTAATGACCTTATTTAAACACTCTTTATAGTACTGTTTTTAAAACAATATAGTACTAAAGTTTAAATATGACCTCCAAAGCATATCAAGTAATGCAAACAAACCATTCACCTTTAGCTGCTCAGGAAATAATGGAATATGAAGATGTTTAAATGAGTATTCAGACTCGACGGCAAAGTTTTCTCAGATCTGCTAAGTGATGAAAGAGATGTAACACTCACTAGTTCCAAAATACTTAGATAATAATAATGTTGCCCAGATGTCTGGAACCAAATTGGTTAGTATAATTAAAGAAAATGAACAGGTTTTTGAGGGTTTTTATATTTTCTTAGAGCATAGATGACATTAAGTCATTATATATTTCCAAACTTTCACTAAGCTTCCCCTCTCCACACACCATGCACACAAGAAACCAAATACTAAAAATAGCAATTTCTTCTGTAAAGCAAGTTTTTCCTTTATAAATATAGATAAAACAAATGCAAATATGAAAAAAGAATTAATTTATGAAGCCAAACTGATTCTGATCTAATCAAAGGCCAAGCAAAACAATCTACCAAGATCTCTTCAAGATTATGTCAAAGATTTTCCCAGTGTGGGGGGAACTTATTTCTTCTAGTCAAAATCTGAAGGAATTTGATCACTTAATATACATTTGCGGAAAACTATGACTCCATCTCCAGCACCACATAAGGCGCTAGTACCTAGTCTTTAGGGACCACATTCGGGTTATGCCGTTGTGTCAAACTGAATGAAGCTGTATTACCTTTGCTAAACAGGAGCTGCAAATGCAAAATATGTGTCAGAAAATGGAGGAGAAGTGCATCTGTCTTTTTAGTGATAGTTCCTAAAAATAGTAATTTTCCATTACATTGCACAAAAAGGAGAATATTGGGCTATGACTATCACCTAGCTAATATATCACCATAGCACATCCCTTCCTTCCAACTTAGACAGAAACGAAGGTACTTTTTAGGAGCCAGTGAAGTCTGGATCTATTTAATGGATCTCACAATGCCGTTCTTGGTCTACAGCTGCAGATGACCTTACCATGTCAGTTGTCTACATGGATTGCACAATACACATACTGCTTATTTCCGCTGGAATTTGCTTGTATTTTTTCCAGAAGAGGGAATTAGGAACACAAGCACAGATTATATTTTAGAAGGCCCGATACATTATGGTCATGCCTGTCTAGGCATCTGTGAATTCTACTTGGTGTTCCCATGGTGTTCTGGTACCTTGAAAATACTAGCCTGTACAATAAATATGGGAAGGAACTGAACAGCCTGGGAAGGAGATGAGGCAGGTGAAGCAGTAGAGATAAGAAGGAACTGAACAGCCTAAAGGCTGGTTGAAACCAGCATAAAACCCAACAAACTGCAGCAAACTGCGTCTGTGAGGCAATTCATGACCATATATGGGAAAAGGGGTTCACGGACAGGACAACAAAAGAGACCTCTTCAATACCGCTACAGATCTCCAAAAGACAACCATGGAAGCCCCTCTGAGCCCAGGCCACATGCATAATGACTATGCAAAAATATTAATCAGTTCCAAGAAATAAAATGAATATGTATAACTATACCAAGGAAAATAATGAATATGTATGTAATCGGGTGATATAAGCTTTGGTTGAGGCAGCATAGGGCATGCATGATAGGCAGAATTATCCCCCGTGCATCCGGCGCTGCGAATAAAGAAATGCCTGCTTCTTAATGCTACGTTGGTGTTAAGGAGTTTCTTTTGATTTTCAGTAAAAATAAGATTCACCAGCCAAAGACACTTTCCCTCTTTTTGGATCAACATCATGTCCTTGTGAAGAGAATACATACATAAAGGGTTTTTTTCCCCCTCTGATGATCTTAGATATGGGAGTATGCAGCATGTGATTTCTTCTCATCTTCTAAACACTATTAAGATGAAATAATAGTGATCTTAAAAATTAATAATGTAAATATAACAACTGAGTGTGAATCACATGCCTCCAGATTTTGAAAAAGAGTAGTTTTTGACAGTCAGTATTTCAGCTTCATAATTCTGGATTGTTATGGGTTCTGAGCCACCCATAAACGATATTGCCAGAGGCTTCTGCCGATATTTGAATGAAAATGGCTCCAGGGATCTCCAAAGGGAATATAATGGATGCTTGTGAAGGAGCTTGTCTAGCAAATTATGCCTATTCAAAGTGACCAAGAAACAGAGAGATACAATAAAATAAATCTGTAAGACAGCAAGTCAGACTGGTTTACAGGATATCCACAAAAAGCTATGATCCTTGGTAAAAAAGCACCTACAGCTATCTGTGGCTACATTTTAGGTTAAGTTATCCTGTGGTATAGAATGAACAAAGTACCTATATTCCTTCAAGAGAAAAGATATTTCTACATAGCGTGTTCGTATGAACTGCATTTCATCATTGTAATGGGACATATGTCCAGAAGTAAGGGAATAACATGGGCTAACAGTAAGAAATGAGCATCAAGATGTACATGTGGAATACTGTTTTCTGGTATGTACCCTTGAAAACATATGCATATGTGATGCTCACAGAGTAATGTCTTGTAACATCGTTTTCACATTATTAGGGGACTCCTGGTGGAAAAGCACTTGATCGATCTATAAGATATCACCAAATACTGGAATAATGAAATCATGACTCAAGCAAAACTGGCTCAAGAAGCTATATTCTGATCATGATTAAGAGATCTCTAAAATTAAATTGGTTATATACTTTCTCTAACCTCTCTTTTCACAGCTTCCAGTGAACTTACTATTAGATGCTAGTAATTTAAATTCCAAGGATAGGATTATATATTGTTTCTTTAAAGTGTTTTTTATATATGGTTTGGTCTCTTCATAATCCAAGAAATCAGCTTCTTTCTTAGAATAATTACTGATTTCTCTGTCCTTATTTGATGTAAGTCATATAAGGTAAGCCTTCTGAAAGTGTCTGATTGTCTACTTGTAGTCCAACTGGTGAAATTATATATAAAATCCTATTATGTGTATTTGCTATACTTAATACCAGGAAATGAAATGCTCAGCTATTAAAGCTGCCACAGAAACCTGTTGCAAATTAATATTATTGCTATTTCTGCTTTTTTTTTTTTCTCCATGGCCACCATGAATAGGCTTTCTACTGTGTGTCAGCTTCTTCTGTAAGTCTGAATTGAATTCAGGCATAATTAGAAATCACATCAAAACATTATGTTAATTTTCAATTGATTTTATGATTTAATTCTATTAAACTGCAGGCTTGCAAAGAAGCTATAAATCCTGTACATGTCTCAGTGTGCCTGACTGCTAAACAGCTTCTGGAAATGGAAGCTACAACACATGCTGTAGCTAATTAAAAGACATGTTTTTACTGAAATCAAATTGCTTGTCAGTATGTCAGATAAAAAGTCTATACTTGACACTCAAATGCCAAACAAAGTTGCTTTTTTAACTAGGTGATAAGTTATGCAGGCTAAAAGGCTGGTGAAATAAAAAGCGTAAGTCACCCTATAATAATGGGAGAGTAAGAAAGATAAGAAAACTGGTGATACTCAGTGGATAGTCCAGCCAGGAAATCTCTGCCCAACTCACGCCTTTAGATTTTCAGAAAGTAGCTCTGTTTCTCCTTTTACAGAAATTACTACTATTTTGAGGGGATAATTATTAAGGACAGATTTATTCAGGAATAGACTGGGATGGGAGAGGCTGGTTGTGACTGTTACGTGACAGAGAAATACCACCCCACTCTTGGTTCTCTCTTTCTATCTAGGCCCACCAAACCACTTCTATATGCTGGAGGCTGACACAGAATGCACTCTCCATGCATACTTTTATACTTCCGTAACCATAGATAGTGGATTAATCATGAGAGGAGCTATTACTTTGGACTCAAAAAAATTATGATTCAAAAAAATCATTAATACCCGTATTCCAACATGTTTAACACAGAACTACACTTCTTGAATGAAATATTCAAGCAAAGTGTTGTCAAAGCCAAAAAAATCCATTCTGTGAAGAGAAATTTGTTTGTGGCAATTATATGGGGTTAGAGCTTGATGTAATGTGAACAGAATTCAATAGTCAATTCAATAGCAATGGAGGATCACAGCTATCAATCATATCACCACCCTATAAATGAGGAATTTCACTTCAGCCTTCCCTCTTGGTTTATGCAGTGGATTAATATAAAGAATTCTGAAATCTAGGTATAGAAATAGAAGACCCATACTTTTCTCAGAATAAATTCAAAATATTCTAAGCATGCAGATGCCTTAATTTATATGAATTCTCTGTCTAAATGTTGCACCAGATTAATCATACACTACAGATTTTTTTGTGCAATTCTTTTGATTAAAACTAATACTAAACACAGTTTCTGTGTGTCATAGCACTTGGAATTATAGTATATTCCTCTTATAATAATGGAGAAGAAGAACATGGAGAGAAAAGATCCTGAGGAGAGCATGGCATTCAGGGAAATTTTCAGAAACACTTGGGTAACTCACACTCTTTCAATAGAAACCAGGCATGAAGGAGCACACCAAGTTTAAGTGAACTGCAGTCCAAAAGGTCTATAATGTACAAAGGACTAAAGAGCTTTCCTATCTCTCCTAAGCTCCAGGTTGATTCAGCAAACATTTTCTGTCTTTATTGGTTAAGCTTAATTCATGATTCCTTCAGTTAGAGTGCTAAAGCTAAATAGCCAGACTGATCTATTGGTCAACACTCAGTTCCTTCTTTCCATTATAGTTCAAGCATGTAAGCCTTAATAATTACTATTACCTTGTGTTCGGACAGGGTCTGATACAGGGCTGGGGTCACTCAGACCTTGTGAATTGATAGCTCTCACCATAAACAGGTAGATTGTATTGGGGCGCAGTCCTCTCACAGTGTAGAGAGTGGTCTTCACATGGTTAGCCACCGTCTGCCAGCTATTGCTCACAGATTGACTGCAATGAGAAGAGGGTGAAAATTATAGACTAATGTGCAAGAGAAAAATAAAAAAGTGAAAGGACCTACTTTTGTAACCTTGTATCAAGTCTAAGTACAGGAAAAAGTAGTAAAAGCAGGGAAAAACATAAAATATTTGTTTCAGTTAACTAATCAATCACAGAATCATTTTGGTTGGAAGAGACTTTTAAGGTCATCAAGTCCAACCATTAACCCAATGCTACCAGGTCACCACTCAACCATGTCCCTCAGCACCACATCTATACGTCTTTTAAATACCTCCAGGGATGGGGACTCCAACACCTCCCTGGGCAGCCGGTTCCAATGTTATACAACCCTTTTGGTGAAGAAATTTTTCCTAAGATCCAGCCTAAACCTCCCCAGGTGCAACTTGAGGCCATTTCCTCTCATCCTATTGCTTGTTACTTGGGAGAAGAGACTGACCCCCACCTCACTACAACTTCCTTTCAGTTAGTTGTAGAGAGTGATAAGGTCTCCCCTGAGCTTCCTTATTTTCAGGCTAAACAACTCCAGTTCCCTCAGACACTCCTCATAAGACTTGTTCTCGACCTTTCACCAGTTTTGTTGCCCTTCTCTGGATGCGCTCCAGCACCTCAATGTCCTACTTGTAGTGAGGGGCCCAAAACTGGACACAGTATTTGAGGTGCAGCCTCACCAGTGCCAAGTACGGGGGGACAATCACTTCCCTAGTCCAGCTGGCCACACTATTTCTGATACAAGCCAGGATGCTGTTGGCCTTCTTGGCCACCTGGGCACACTATCAAGATGAGATAAAAAAAAAAATAACACAGCTGTCAAAATTATTTCTCCTTTCAAAAGAGGCAAAAGCTTTTGCTATTACACTAAAATAAATACCTGCAAAAAGAAATTGTGGAAAGCTTTAACATAAATTTGAATGATAAATAGGCCACTGTTGAACATAAGCCTTAGAAAAGAAAATCCTGTTAAAAGAATAATATTCTATACTGCTAAGTAAATTATGTCAATAAATTGTTATTGGAAGAAAAGTATTCTTCTTGAACTAAATTCTTACTCAAAGTTACAAAAAACCTTCTGAAAACATGCCTGAAGATGAAGGAAAGCATATGAATACTTTCTCTGTCACTGCATTTTCCAATGGACATGACAGTAGTTAGATTACAATCCACTATATGGAGAGATTTTAAGCATGGTTGTTAAAACGGCTTTTAATGAAAATGCCCAGCTTTTGTTAAAGTTATTGATGGGATGCCATTAAAGCTCATCTAGGGTAAAATATCACAAAAGTTTAAAGAGGAAATATTATTTTATTGTGCTTTATTGTATAGTATTCATAAAAATAATTCTTTAAATACATTAAAAAGAAAAAGAAAATGCAAAGCTATGAGTTTCATGTTCTTTCAATTGTTTCACTCATGTAAAGCATAGAGGATAGATTCCAGAATAAAATCAACAATCTGCACATACAGTAATGTTCTTTGCATATTAACATAGCAGGATGAAGCATTATCACTATAACTTCTTAAATTTGCATGCATATGATTTTGACAAATTCTTGAATGAATTTTAATTAAAAGATGAATTAAATAGTTTTTCATTTGTTGAACATCTTGATTAAGGAAAACATTTAAGAATGCATATTTTTAAGTTGAAGTGTTCATTACTGATATACGTGAGATGTATGGCCCATGCTTAAACAAACTTGATGAATTGGAGCCCAGGAGTTCTTTCGTACCACACACTAATTGCTGCTGCGTGGAAAGGAGCAGCTGGATTCTCTTCAGCCTCAGGCTGCAAGATGAAATCCTAAATTATCAGCACTAGCCTCCTCAGTTAAAAATGTTAATCTATGTAAACTGTAAAAAAATAGAAATATAAAGTGCTTTGACTTTTTAATAGGTTCTGCTTTAACAAGAATGAGAATTAAAGTATGCAGAGACACTTCAGCATTATCTATGTATTTTCAGATTATTTGTACCATGTACAGTCAAGGTAACACTGGGCCAACTGTTTTGACCTGCAGCATTCTTGGAGGAGACTCTCACTGATCATCAATGCTAAGGCAAAAGTAACAAATAATGACTGCACTGTCCTGTGATATTTCTGTCAGCCTGAAGAAAGAGTCAGATGTCCTCTAATTAATCACTTAGAAAAAAGTGATAAATTTAAAAAAAAAAATCAATGTAAAAAATAAAAATCAATGCCTGCCATAGGAGTTGAGTCTTTTAATGAAGTTCTAACGATACATGTAGAATCCAAAAGAACACCACAATACCAGAAGAACAGCTGGTACCAGTGTTTAAGCAAAACTAAAAAGGAAGGATATTAAATGTGGAATAATTCGCATACCTAAAAGCCTCAATGATATATGCACTAGCTGGTAGGCTTCCAGGGGTCCCTGGTTGCCAGGACAAGGTGACACTGTTCTTAGTAACATCAGTGACCTGAGGTTTGGATGGTGGCCCAGGGAGGTCATTCATATCATAACTTTTACTGACTGTTGCTCCACCGGATTCTGTGAGGGGTAAATACAAAACAATTACTTTTTATCCTTCATTGTATAAACTTGATGAAAGTAGAAGATTAAAAGGAAAAACATGCCAAACATCTGCAAAATTGGCATAACCAATCTTTTCAATCTGTAAAGAACTAAGTGAACAATTGCATTACCACGTGTATTTTTGGATTAAGAGCTATCACTCTTTAGGTACATACTGAAAGAAAAAACCCACAAAACTCAAAAGGTTATACGTAAATATATAGAAACAGAATAGAAAAAATAACAAAAAAGCCTAGCTTTGCTGAAATTTAAATAAATACCAAAACTTCAGTTACTAGAAGGCTGAGAAAGTTCCTATATCCAGATCAACTCCAATACTCACAGAGAGCACATTGGACTGTGATAGGCCTTTGTGTAGGCATAATAGTTTTCTTGCCCAAGCCAATTACTGGACGAACCCACAGATTACTAATACTCCTGTTTAGAAGAGTTATAGCATCCGCTGTCACTGGAGGCAAATACGAATTGTTGCAATGTCAATGGGCATGTAAAGATAATAGCAATGAAACGCAAGGGGTGTGAAGAAATCCGGCGTTCCCAACTAAAACCTCCATCTCAATCCCAGAATTTCTAGAAAGGCTTATTTGACTCACACTGCTCTAATGTAGTCTACACTTTCATTCTGCACCAACTGAAACACAGCCCCTGGACACGGCTTACCTGTCACCTCCAGAACAGCACTCCAAGATGTCTCCCCACTGGAACTTGTAGCCACGCAAGTGTATGTCCCAGTATCAGACAGCTAGGCATAAAAAACAGTTAAGAGCAGTTTTAACAACCTTTTACAATCAGCTGACTGAGTTTACTCTGATTTTCTTTTTCTAAATGTTTCTTGGTAAGAATGTCTTAGCCTACACTTTACACCAGACTAGAGGGCACCAGTCATTTTCAAACAATCATTTAATGGCTTACTTTTAGAGAACTATAGTGAGATTACTTGCTTTTAATACTTTTCTAATTCTGGTTTTCTTACTGTTAATGGTACCAGTACAGCATGTAATTGCTACAGAATGGATGTTTTAGGCAGTGTCAATCTTCATACTGGTTACAACAAATGCAAGTGAAATCAGGTAATAATATAACAATTAAGTTAGAGGATAAAATCGCACCGCTCATTATCCCACGATGACCCAGAGATAGTTTCCAGCACCAGGAAGGCTGTTAAATCATCTTGAACTCTTATGACAGCTGAAGTCATTTCTATACAGGCCACCACTCTTAAAAATACTGTTGCTGAGACTTAACAGTGGTTCTCTATACACAGATAGTCCTCCAAGCAATTTTGAAATGGCAAAACTAAATCAGATCCTAGACCATGCTTACTTTTCTTCTGTTTCACATCAAATTTTATTTCAGGCTTGCAAGGCACTTTGTAACAAAAAACAAAAACAAACAAACAAACAAGAGCAAGCATTTGTATAAAACTATTGTGATTCCCTTGTCAGTTCATATATTTCAAATTTATTTGGGGAAACCATTTTGAATAATATTGTCAATATTAATCTCATTGCTGTATAAATTGTTCTACTGGAAAATTTGTGTTTTGCTACTTCTAACTTAAATTTGAAAATTTCTGAGAGAGGAACTAGTGAAGACTGTGGAGATGGATGGAAAACAGTAACTTTACAAAGCACAAAATATACAGAGGATCCATCCTGCCACTATGTATAAAGCATGGTAATCTGGAGATGGAAGCAGAAGAGGAAGAATGCTGACTCTAGTGATAAAGGAGAAGAATTATATTCACCATCAGATGACTTGACGGAAGTAGGACTGCATCCAAGAAGCTTTATTGGACTTCAAGGAATTGTAATGGGTTTTCTCCTAAATGCAGATCGGCACTAGAGCAAATGTGCTTATACCTCATTCTTCAAGAAGAATGTCAAAGCAAATAAGTGAGACGTTCTTTAGATTTCTTGTTAATATATAATCTAATTGATTTTTAACTTTGTCATGTTTGAATTTTGTTGGTCTTGTCTTCAGATACACTGGGACTGCAGTGTATCATTCTTAGGGGCGGGAAGCACCCGATTAATGCCAGTTCAATTGTCTGAATGAGTATAACTTGCATTTTGGGAGATGCTTTTTTCTGTGAGGAGCAATAATTAAACCCCTCTGAGAACAGCTCAGGGATTCAAAATATAGAGGTACTGCTAATGAAATGAGAAAGACTCTTGAAAGGAGACAGATTTTCCAGAGGAGATAGTCTTATACCATTCTGACGTAGTATCTTACTTTGCTTGCTCTGAGCTTTTATTAAATATATAATTCTTCATTATGTGATAATGAAGAACATTTCTCAAGGCTATGGTTCTCAACTTCATTTGTGTACTACTGTGACAGATGGTGTATGGCATACTCAATGAAGTATGTGGTATACACAACAGAGTAACTTGGAGAAGGCAAACTCGACATAAAAAGCAAGCTGGCTCTTGCAAGTTATGGTGAATCATCTAACGTTCAGACTGTGGATGAAATAGATACAGATACAGTGTATTGACAATTCAGTTATTTATACTTGGATTGTGCTATGGAAAAAAACACAGTAGAGGTGAATGGAAAATCTTTGCTATTTAGTAAAATAAACAGTCTTCTTCCTTAGTGAATGCAGGCATCTAACTCTGGTGTAGTACACTTGCACGGGGCAGAAGGGGTTTTTCCATCAGTGCTGACCTGTCTGAAAGGGTACTGAGCGAGAGACATATGTGAGTTCTTAGTTGTCTTCATCAGAGCAAGTGGGAAGATTGTCTCATCAGAAAAATCTCTAGGTGCTTTTATGACTGTGGCCCATGGTTCACTATGACTGTTGCAGACTCCTGAATAATTTGATTTACACACAGAAGAAAGAGTGTTATATAGCAGAAAAGGATGGTCTCAATGGTTTGAATACTACTGGCTCACTTTTACTCACAATTTGAAATCTTTTATGATTGCAGTAGTGAATGAGCCACTTAAGGATCAATAAAAGCTTCATGGCTTTCAAAACTACACTCACTACTAATACTGTTTTCTTCTTCCCTTGCAAGCAATTTTTTTTTGTTTCATTTGCAGACCTTGTGCATCTAACAGTGACATTAATGCGCTGGCACAGTTCAGAACCAATTTCATTGTTTGCATAGCTGCATGCAAACAGGTATCCCAGGAGCTTCTGCCTCATGGACTCTCCACAGTAGCCCATCATCCATGCCTGAAAGTTTGTTTGAAATCACCAAGCTTCCACCTTTAATTGCCGCTTTCTAACACTACTGGGGAATCTTGACTATTCAAGCGTATTCCTTAATCCAGCTCTACAGGAAAAATGCGTTAACCTTCATGGCCTTAACCTGCCTTCTGCCCAGGGAGGAAGGATAAATTGTTTACTCAAGGAAATACAGCATAAATTTTTTAATAAATTCCATTTTGTTCCAAGGAAGTTAACAATTCATCTATGATCACTGATGAGATGGCATCAGAAAACCTAAATGCACTTTATGTGTTGTCCTTGGTAGCGATGTTTATTGACATTTTTTTTGGATGGCAAAACAAAGTGCAGAAATTACTGCTGATGAAATTCAATGCTTTCTGAAATTGTCTTTAAGTTCCTGATAAATAATTACATTAACCTTACTATTTTTCCGTACACATGCTTATGCTTGTCCAGGTACACCAAACAAATACACATTTTTATCTTTGAACAGGGAAAAATTAGAAGCCCATCAAAAATTAGGGATGCAATGTTTATCAACAAAATTTGACTTTATGCTATTTGAAATATTATAAGATTTCTTTGTACTTTTAAGATACCGTATTATCTCATGTCAAAATGTAAATATTATGATAGGTGGGTTTTTTTAAAATAGAAATCCCTCTGCATGTGACTGCATGTGTTACAGTATTAGTTGTCTTCTCCCATCTGCAGCCTGAAAAGACATGTCCAGCAAGTGTAACATTGAAATAAATCATCCAGCTCAAGACTGCCAAGACTCATTGATGGAAAAAGTGCACGGACAAACCCCGATGAACTCCAGAATCACTTCCTAGCACAATAGCTCCTTGGAAAATTATGATCAGGTGTGGAAAATGAACTGCTTTAACAGAGAAAACAGGTCAATGGCTTCATGGTCAGACCAACTGAAAAGATAAGGCCTGTCCTTTTACATGCCTATCTATCCCAACTTGTGTTTTATTGCAATGTAGGTAAGATATTAAATATCAATTCTATTTTCAAGGGAATTCTAATAGAAATATCTGATGCTAGTTTGGCTCGTCTCTGCCCTCGCCCCCCCACCCCTTCTCCACACAATGTCAAAGATTGAAATAGGATGTGGACTTGGTGAGAATTTCAAAGTAAAAGGGACAATTAAGTTATTACTGAAGACAACCGACAGGAAGACAGCAGAGATAGCTACTTGAGTCACACAGCAAAAGCTCAAGACTAGCCATGTACCACTGGAGGCACTCGTTTTGTAATCACTACTCACCCGCAGAGTTTTAATCTGAAGCGTCCCCTGATCTTGTATGGATGTTCGAGGGTCTCTGCCCAGAAAAGTGAATCCTTCTTTCAACCAGCTGATGACAGGAAGGGGGTCACCGGTTGCCTTGCACTTCAGCAAAGCTGTGCCATCCACTGCCAATGTCTGATTGACTGGCCCCTGGAGGATGATGGGTGGAGGCCTATCTGTCAAGACTAAACAGCAACACGTGCATTGGCATCCAGACCTTTAACAATCCTCTGCTGCAGTTAGCCCTTTCCTTGACACAGTACCATTTTTAACAGACTGGTTTAAGGTAGCCTCTAAAAGGCTAAAACCATTACTTTTGCAAGACCCAAATGGTAAGAAATAACTGGCATATTTGAAAAGCATTTTTGTTAAGCATTTTATTTCACTCTTAGCTATATAAATTTCTGTTAGTAAATATCATCAGAATCATTTGATTAAGATAGGATGAAAATTAAAATCTTGACCCAGGGAAGAATTGAGGTACATTTCTTATTTCTTCCAATTTAGCAAAGCACTTAAAGCACATGTTTAATGTCACATCGAAATGTGCTTAACTGCTTACCTGATTTAGAGCCTAAAAGAGAAAATCTGTTAAAACTTCAAAGTGAAACACCGTAGCCGTTCTAGCGTGGGTACCAACCACATCCCCCACTCACGCTCAGCTTGAAAGTTTTCATCAGCAAAAATATCTAACGGTAATATAAAACACTTCCATAATCTGAATGATCTAAATGACTGTACTGCTCTTTCCAGTGGAGAAATGTTCAAACTCAATCAAGTCATTTAACAGCTTAGGTATCAAATAATTTAATCACCTTTAAAGCCATGAACTCTCTCAATTTTTTCCCCTAATCATTTACATTTGCATGCTTGAAATACTGCTTAAAGGACGTTGTAACCAGTGAACAAGTGCATGGCTGCATAGAATCCTCATTCCATGACCAGTGGGATATCTTGAAGATAAGGTAAAATGCTCATGTTCACTTTTCTTGAAAGACCCATTTTTCATAAATAATTCTGCTGTTGAATCTATTCTCTGAGCCATCTGTTAAACAGCAAAATATTTTTATATATTTACCTACCACACTCCTTTAAATCTTTGAGCAACTCAACAATTACATGGTTGCTATTAAATATTGTAAAAGGCAGGGTTAGCTCCTTAGCAAGTGTAAGTTAGCCTGCATCCACTGAGGTCAGCTGAGTTTGAATGATTTATTCTAGCTGAGAATCTGTTTCATTATCATCCATACACAACACCTGACTCTAACAATGAAGTGAAAATAAATAAATTACTGCGAAGCAATATGTCTTCTTTTGTATTTGAGCCATTTGAGATGCAAACCTCTGGAAGTTTCAAGAGATCCAAAGCGCTTTCACAATGCTATTTAATAAATAAAAAAATATTAGGGAGATGTTAGTGGTACATTTTATACCTAAAATAATTGTTTCCGAAATTGTAATGTTGCAAAAAATACTAATTACCCTCTTTTGATAACAAGATACAAAAAGGATAGAATCATTAGTATTAGTAGCACCTTGCAGTGTGAGGCCATCACATTTATTAAAATTGACACTGAAAACAGAAACCAATACAGATTATTTATTAACACCAGAATGTGAAAGCCATTTTGGTAATTCTGAAATATCACCCACTGAAGCCCAAGATAGGACAGGAAACATGATATTACAAGAAAAGAGAAAATGTAATGCATTTTCACCTTGATATGAAATTTTTTATCTCATTAAGTTTCCTTATGACTACACAGTTCAGCCATTTGGTGAAATAAAAATTGATCTCAGCTCATACGTACTATCAGCATACCTGCAGCATGAGTATATTGATATCAAAACAGCTGAGAAAGTTTTCCTTTAGATTTAAGGTAAAACAGCAAATCTCAGTTTTCTAGGTAGCTAAAAATTAAGGAAAGAGAATTACTTAAGTTGCTAACTATTCCACTGCAGTTATTTGATGCATCTAATTGCCTTTCATATGTGTAGCAATGCAGGTATTTTCAAAACCTACTGCATTACAGATATTGTTCTCTGGCACGTAATTAGTTTTTTTACAGCCCAAAAGAGGAGCTCATAATCCTTTAAATAGCTCTGATCAATAGTGTAATTGAAAGTCTCCTGGCCAGAAGGAATCTTCATTTTCAAGGGTGTTATGGGTGAAAGACCACTACAGGTTTCCATGACACTAAGGCTAAAGGTTAAATGAACACTTAGGGTTTCCACTGATCTGTGAACGACTGTATTGTCTTCACAACTATGACTTGTAAATCTTCTCTAAAACGTGCATACGTGCTTGTATTCCTACTGCACAGGTCTCCACTTCAGTAAGGAACCAAAACTCGGTTAGAGGTTTAACAAGATATATGATAAGCATTATGAAGATCAGAGAGATGATGAAAAATGCCCACAAAATTGTTTGCGGTTTGTTAGTTTCTTTTACAACATTTTGATTTTTTTATTTAAATTTTACGTTGTCTTCTCCTAGCAGGAAACATTTTGTCTTGCATGAATATATCATATAGTAAAAGAGAAGTTGATTTAAAAATTAATTTAATTAAAAAAAAAAAAAGTTTTGAAAATATTTGCCAGCAACCATATATTCACATATTCTGGTAACTGAAAAAATATCAGATTCCTTTTGTGATGAAATGCAGCTTAAGTTTTGAACAGAGTACTGGAAAAGATCAAATTATATTTGTTAATGAACAGTTTATCCACTACGAATACAATTTGGATCAACTGAAACCATGTTTAAATTTGGATGCAGTTTGGTCAAATTACAACAGGAAGTTAAACTAAGAGAATAATAAAAAGAAATCTTTACCTTGGCACTTCCAAAATGGGAAAAATCAGACACAATCATGAAATTCTCATGATGAACACTGTCATGACAGGGCAGGGTGCTCTCCTGAGAGGTGGAAAAGCAGAGGCTAACCCTTTCCTCTGTCTTTTCTGTGGAAGAGCCTCACAGGAAGCTGTGAAGTTGTTCTGAACCTCTCCTGTTTGAAACTGTCACACTTGCTATAAAACATGTAATATCATTTGAAGAGGGATAGGGATCACAGTGGCCAGATTTGCAGATGAGTAAACTGTGGGTGGTACGAAATTCTTCCAGGAGGATTTGAGAGAGACACATCCCAGAATATTCAATATACATATAGTAAAAAAATTGCAGAAGAATTTGGGAAAAATGCCTTAAGTGTCTATTCCAAATAAGCGTGGAGGGAGCTGCTGAGGTATGCTGCCAACTCCCCTTCTTTCTTTTTTTTAATCCATTCCTAATTATCCTTATAGACCCATCCTTTTGCTTTCATTCAAAACCCCAGAAACATGCTCTTTATAATTTAATTTAATATCCTAAACCGGTTCATTTTTATGTTGCCAGAAAAATCCATAGTGGGAGGTTAAGCTTGCTCCTCCATTTCCATATTCACCCTAAATGGCAACTGCTGGGTCAACTGGGCAAAGGAGGCTGATCCTACAGTTGAGCATGCAGTGGTCAAAATTTTTATTAAAAGATATTAATAATTACTAGATAAGGAGAAATTGAGATCTCCTCTGAAATATTCTGTGAATGATGGATAAAGTTATGGAACAAATTACTAACCGTAAACTATTCTTTTTATCTTGAGCACAGACATAGTTAGACGGAAGCATTTAGTTTATTTGCATGATCTGTCATTTTTAGAGTGTGAGGTGCATATTCACTTCTTGAGTTTGAAAGGGTTGCAAGACTGTCTCAATTTTTAAAATTATTTTGCTTTTCCAGATGTGCATTAGACAGTGGATTATATGATAGCCTTTCAAGAAAATACAAGATTTGAATTTCAAATACACTGAAGGCTCTTAGCACAGTCCATAATCAGCAAAATTATCACTCAACTCAGCACATCTCATCACAGCTAGTAATCTCTTCTCATGTGAACACTTGAGTTAAAAATATTTCCAGTAAAGATTTCTAAGTGCAAAAATGTAACAACTGAAACACTGCTATATATGGTATAATTAAGCACTTGTTTTTCTGCACATGACATATGTTTTCATTCTGTATTGGAACTTCAATTGGATCTAAATTACTCTGGATCAAACAAAAATGTGTTCAAAATGAAAAAGATGGCTCGCCACTATTATTAAATCATTAACCAAACAGAAAAATTCTGGGCTATGAAGTAAAACTGAAATCACCAGCCAAAACCTAGAACACCAATGCTTAAGTATATAGCTAGCATGCACAGCATTTATCTTTTATTACATTTTTAAAACCAATAAATTAGATTCCCCTACTTATAAAAATCATTAGCTTCCATAACTTCTGCTCAGCATCAACCAAAACAGATTATTTAGACATTTATGGTTAACTTCCTAACTGAAGGTAATTAAAAAGATATCTGTGATCTAATGGTACGTTTATTTACATAATCTCAGTTCCACAATACTGTTTTGGCACTTTTCTTCTGACCTCACCTGCCCTTTGACTCAAGGCTGAAATGGTATTTCTATAAAGCAGCCTTGTATTATTTCATAATGATCATACTGACGGCAGTTTCTGGAAAGCATTTGAAGAATGTGGGCCTTGCATTCTTTGAGCGGCAGAGCCACCAGCTAATGCTTTCTCTAGCATGTAGAATGCACAATGCCTTTAATCAGAATTAATTGTAGGTGAGTTTGCATTTTATCAGGGACACTTTTATGAGCTTTCTGTTGACTTGTTAAATAAACTAATGAAAATACCAAAGAGGTCACTTAGGATTTACTATTTTTTATCCCCACACAAGAAATAGATAAAGTTGGACCACAGGTCTTGTCTGTCAAAAGGAAGAATTTCTTATCACTAATATCCTTGAACCTGATTTGATCCACTCAGCCCCTGCTGCAGTAAATCTGTACAGCATCAGCAGGTGTGACCTTTAACAGCTCAATGTCCTCTTAGCCAATGTTTTTGTGTTCTATTTATTCCAATCACAGTCATGGCATTGTATCAGGCAGCACTATGGACAGATATTAAAAAATACTGTCTTTCCATTAATTTTTAATGACCTTTTAATCTACATTTAAATTTGAATTGAATGAAAATGCATCATTTTGTCATACACCAAGAGAGAAAGGACATAAAGAGATAGATTACAGAGCAAAGGTTAGCCTTTAGTCTCCAGAAACTACTTTACAGAAAAGCAATATGCTTGTAAAGATGCAAGGATAAGGCAGAAATTACCTCCCCTTGTCATAAAAATATAGACAGCCTTTGGAAAACAAAGAAAAGTCACCAAATTAATGCTCAAACCTCTATAACATGAGCCTGAACCTCTCTACCTGTCACTTGTGATGAATATGCTCTTGTGAAAAGCCAGATTATTCAGAATTAGACATCTTTTCAAACTTTCATGGTGCAGGCAGGTCTCTAAGGGAACAGTAAAAGTAGACCTCTGCATATAACAACAGTTTTAATGGCAAAAATTCATCAAAGTCTGTCAGGAGATATTTAATGAGTCAGTTAAGATAAGGAATAATGATGCTGGGGAATGCCGCAGTCTCCTAGTGTAACAGGAATTCTGTTGTTTTCTTCACTAACATTAAAGGATGCAAATCGCCTTCTGTCCACAATGGGATGAAAAGGGATATCAACAGGATTCCTGACATGTGAAAGGGATTCATGTATGTAGATGGAGTAAGGCAAACTTCAAGGCAGGATAAATTTCACACACAAAAATTTGAAATGAAAAGTATCCAGACAGATCATGTAGCTCTTTTCCTTTCTTGAAAACTCTTCTCTACCTACATATTTCCACAGCTCTTTTCATACCTAACCATACTGAGAAATTCTCCTGTAATTTCAAGACAACTGAGTTAATTGAGCTAAGGACACATGCCCAAAATAGCTGTCTAAAATAGTACTGAAGACTGGTGGAATTGAGCCTCATTTTTCTGCACCCCAATTCAGTGCTTTAATCACAAACCTACTCATTCTTCACAACGTTTTTTTGCAGTCCTATCTTAGCTTTATGAACTGAGCAGCTTCCTTTCTCACCAACCCTGTTCTAAGCCGTTTTGTCCCTTGTTTGCATTGTTAAGGAAGCTCCAGAGAGCAAGTAAAAGGCAAATTAGACTGCAATACCTTTTGGATACCATAGAGAATTGCAGAGACCCTTTTTCATTGTATTTTCTCTAGAACCTTCTGTTTACTTTTATGAATTAGGTGATCTCATATGCCTTTATTTACACTGTTTTTAAAACACTTTTGACAATAGGAAAAAACAATAGGAATTTCTATAGCTCACCATCAGTAACCTCCAGCTGAGCCTTTGCTAAAATGCTTCCAGCAACCGTCAGTGCTTGACAAATGTAGTAGCCTGCATCAGACCGCTGAATGTTGGTAATTGTGAGGTCTCCAGTTGGTGACACTGAATACCTGCTGTTTGGTTGGAGAGGCTGGTTTGGGAAGAGTAGATTCTGCAAAGACAATTCATCTCACATCAACTCAAAACACAAAAGCACCACTTTTCCCTCAACTAGAGAGATAACGATTTTTCCTTAAAAGTACTATTTATAAACTAGAAGAAAAAGTATGTGTGGTTAAGACTTTATGAACACATAGGAGTAGCTTTCCCTGCCTTGGGCAACTTGCAGTTTAAGTTAGAAACAGCCCTTTGACAGCAGGCAGTGCTGTGTTCTGGCTGAGGGTATCGGCAAGACGAAATTTTCCAACAATCACACTTTAGTGATTTGTATTTGTGACACTTTCATCTTCATTCGGAATGTAATTGCAATAATATACTTAGGTGGCTACCAAACCATGTGGACACAGTACTACAATAAACAGAAAACTAGCAGAAATAATTGAATCCTGGAGACTTGAGGGAGCATAGCACTATTGTTTGGCTGTGAAAACATTCTGGGCAAAGGAGAAAGTAAGAGTATGGCACAGAAGGCAAGGTGGAAGGAAGATATAAACAGGTATTAAAGTAGGAGAAGCCGGCAGAGCATGAGAGTTTAAAGGACAAGTAAAAGGAAATTTAAACGGCTATACTAAAAGGAGAAAAGGAGCATGGAGACTTGAGGGTGAAGAGAAACAGTATGAATCTGATGTGGAAATCATCAGAGAGAAAAAATAATTTCATGTAGGATAAGACATCAGTTAGCACAAAATAGGTTTGCCTTTGGGCTGGATTGGAGAAAATAGAGATGTCAATAAGAATAACTGGAATGGATGTAGTAGTCATTGCATATGATGAAGGATTGAATGAATCAATACTACAGAGAAGGACTGAAAATGTTTTAGTTGTGAGGGCTGTTTTTCAAGGAAAAAGTTATACCATCTGGCACAGATCTTAGTTGAATAAAAAAGAAAGGAAAAGAGAGACAATGTGACCAGAAAGGTCAGCAGAATTGCCCGATCAGACAGAAAGGGGAACAGATTAAACAATAATTAAACAACAGTAATTGCAGAAAAACGGGGTCTGGCTTTTATATCAATTCGACAAGACTCTATGAAAAATACAGTTGTTTATATCAGGAATATCCCAAAACACTGTTACCATGCTGTGACAAGCTTTAAGTCATTACTGCAGCTCTGTACAGCTCTGCTGTGCTTTCTAATGATGACTCCCTACTAACTTTTGAGCTTGTCTATATGGCTAAAAAGAAAATCTAAAAGTACAGTGTAGGGCATTAAAGTAATTTTCTTTAGAACTGCTTCATCTACAGTAGACCCTAATGGTTTACAAAAAACGATTTGGAACTGACAAGCAGCAATGTTGGATTTTAAAAAATCTGCTTTGAAATGAAAAGCACACATTTATCACTCTGGTTTTGGCAATAAAAGGAGAGAGATATGCTTTAAATATGATCCGACATGCCAGGTATCCTTATAATTGTATTAACCTACTAGGCTACTTGTCACCCTAGGGTGAGTCTTTCCCCTTACCCTCCTTCAACGTCAACATCCAAGAAATTTTTCACAGCAAATTTTTCCTCAAAAATCACTATGCACCTAGTAAAGATGTCAGAACCAGTAAGAAAGAGAGCGTGAAAATTCTGAAACAATTTCAGGCTACAGGGTTAAATGGGTCTCTAAAAATTGCCCTGTTTTCTAAATTGCTTTGAAACTTGGAATAACCTCTGCCTGGCACAAATACCTACCGAATTAAGTTATTATGAAAACTCCTTTTATGAGTTGGTTGGAAAACTCTTTTATTGATATGATTGAGCTTGACTCCATTTATCACTCATTATGCAAAGTTAAAAAAGAAACACAATGTAAGAGACAGTGCAAGGATCAAGCTCCTAATTCTTACAAGGAAAAAGATCCAGAATCCTCTTTATCACTGCATTAGAAAGGGGAAGCTACCCTTCTTTTTATCCTCAGCATGGGCTTGTCTGTTCTGGAGAGGTACCACATCCCAGTGAATATTCCACGTCAGGAGAAGTTCATCAGTTTCATGACTCCTCCTTTCAAAGATCAGATAATTATGAATTATAACTTGTCCTAAATTACAGTATAATCCCTTGTTAAATGATTTTACAATTTCACTGGTTTTAATTAGCTGTCGTGTTGCTCATCTAGGCACAATGGTGGCAGGCTGGGTTGCAAACAGGGGGACCAGAGTCACGCCTGATACAATACCACTGAATTTATCTCATGGCTGAATTTATTCCAGAGAGTCTAAAGGTTACACATTCCCTGTCCTGCTGCATTTCATTGGCAGGCGGCTGTTGGGCTCTGGGGAAAAGGCTACTGAGTACAAAGGACCAGCTGTTTATGCACAAACTGGCACAAAAAATGACTCAGGAGGGAACAGCTCCCCTCCCTTCCAGCTGTTTGTGCTCAGAAACACAAGATTGAGAAATGGGTTCACAATGAAGAATGCCCTACGGTTACTGAAGTCGGCTAACATGACTACATAACATTACTCTGAACACTAACAGTGGTGCTGTAAACAGTTCCTTGAGTAAAAGCAGAAGCAAGTGTTGTAAAGCCAAGCAACAACTTATAGGTGGGCACGCAAAGGTGAAAAGTCATGTGATTTGGCCAAAATACCATCCTCTGGATTTGTATGATGATATACAGTATGTGGAAACTCACCTATTCTATGGCATCTGATTGTAAAATCTGGCAAGTTGTATATTGAGACAGTAACACTAATTGTTACTTCACTGAAGCTCAATTAAGATTAACATGACGGTGTGGTGGATCACATTGAACCATGTTTCAAGGTTTGGTTATAAACCATGTAGGTATCAACTTTTATTTTGCATTTATTTGCCAAAAAAAGACCATTCTAACCCTCAGGGATCTGGTTCTCAACATGGTAATTAATTTTCCAGGTTTGTAATTAAACAGCTTCAACATGGTACAATCAGTAGGTAATAACATTCAATTAAAGACACAAGATGCATTTTCACCTTAAAATGTTTTTACCCTTGAAGTGATAGCAATGGAAGAGAATAAAATAGAGTATTAACACTTTTCAATTACGCTAAACGACTTTAATCCTGCAAATGATGTCCTACCTTAATTAGAAGCTTTTCTCTTTATTACAGCATGATGGATGTCCACTTTATTACATTCAAGAGTGACACTATAAGCTCACTTTACATAAACATTACCGTGTTATTAAAGTGCTCTACAAGGAAGGGGGTTGAAATGTTTGCTAGCACATCAGTACTTCCTACTTTAATTTCAATATCCTATTCTACTTCCCCCTTGGAACAATTTTCACCTTAGTGAGACTCACAATACTGTGAGAATGTGATCCATGGAGGCTAGATCTAAAGTTCTCCGAATAATTCACTGAAAGAAACACACTGAAGATTAAGCTTACACCCGTACAAGCTTACACTCAAAAAGTAACAGTGTTGTATCTTTGTAAGCCCCAAACGCGACAGAGCACAAGATGCTGTCAGCCTTGGCCTTGTCATTATGGACCGCGTGAGAAGTTGAAGCAGAAGTGGAGCAGAGGGTGAGATCTGCGGTTCGGTTCTTGTCTCAGATTTTAACTGAGCTGGTACACACAATGCCTCCAGATGAGACAAAAGGCATATCTATACTTCACAGCACAGTGTGGATACTTGAGTCATAGGAAAAAGTAGCACAGGGCTCTGAGAAGACTCGTTTAGCCAACGCCCATAGTAGAGATACACAGACAGCTGTAGCCATGCCAGGCTTCATCAGAGAGCTGCAGAAGGCACTGTCCGTGGGCATCCATTTGCCCCTTCTAATCTTTTCCCAGGTGCAAAAGAGAACATGGAAAATAGTTTACAGTTTTCAAATTTAACATACTAACATGAACTGCACGTCGAGAGTGAGAAGGCCTGGCTACTGCTGTGCCAATACAGCAACAGCAGTAAAAAAATGCTATGGCATGACATTCAACTATTAAGTTATAGAAGTTAGTATCGGCTGACAGCAACGTTGATTGCTGCATCAGAACTTCTGCTTTCAAAAATGACAGTAAGGATTAGGGAAATATTTCCAAAACCAGATTCAGAAATTTCTGAGACAATTTTACTGACGAAAGCTTCTGCATGTTCAAAACTTATATCTGCAGGCACTATGAGAATACGCCACTGCAAATCAGCTTGCAAGATATGTATCTGCTTGATCATGTCTAGACAGGTTGTGAACTGTAATTACTGACTCTGATTAGTTAAACATTGAGTCATACCTTTTTTTATCTACTGTTTGTCTCAACCACCTGTTTGTTGGGGGCTTTAGAATGAAAAGTCTTTTAAGATACATACTGTTGCTTTCTATACATGCCGATACAGCACCTAGCACAAGTTTCACCAACTTGAATGGCCTTTGAGTTCTTCACAATATTAATATTAAAAAAAAAAAACCAGCATCAAAAATGTCAGTAGAGAACAGTGACAGTTTAGAAGACAAACTCTCGTGAAAGATTAAAAGAATCTGTGAAAGGTAATATAAATAATTTTCTTACAAATTTAACAATACAACTATTTAGAAAGGCTTGGAAGACTGATAGGGTGCTTTTAACTTACCTGGCTGCCTTCTTTTTGCCAAAAAACAGCTGGCTGGGGATTTCCTTTAGTTTCACAAGGAAAAGTCACTGTTCGACCCTGGGCTACAATCTGGTCTCGTGGTCTCACCACAAACTGTGGGGGAGCTACAATGTAAGAAAACACATGTTGTAAATATTTTGCAAACAGTTGATAAGGAATATTGAAGGAAAGAGACAACATTATGGAGACTTGTTTTACGCCAGAGGACATAACAACAGAAACATTGATTAGTACAGACAGAACTAATATATAAACAAAGACAAGAGCAACATAAAGAGCAGCAATATCAGTATGTGATACCCCCAGCTGTAAAAAAAAAAAAAAAAAAGAAAAAAAAGAAACATTACAACCCTCCATACATGCTAGAGGAAATTCTGACAACAACAAATACTAAGGACCAGCAGTCAGGTGTTTATGATGCCAGCTCTGGATGTATTCTACGTTTTGTGTAGGCAGATATCAGCACTCTCATACCCTCTATGCTTCACAGAGCTGCTTGTTGTGCTGGAGCTATCTTGTATTGCAAGGTATGAACTAGGATATACAGATTGCCTTTTTCAGCCTGCCCCTCTAGACTTTTAGAAATGATTGAGAAAGTAAAGGATGTCTGGATAACAGTGGAAGGACAGAAGTTCAAGAGCTCCCTCACTTCTCTTAGGGGTAGTGTGGTCAAGAATGGAGTGGGAAGGAGTACTTGCTGTAAAAAGAACAGTTCCTAAAACAACACAAACCTGGGAAATCCAGATTTCAGCTTGTGCACAGAAAAGAAAGAAGCAAGAGTTGAAGAGTTAGTGGGCAGCAATGAGTGGTGAGTAAGAAGGAATAGGTATTCCAGGAAATCAGGAAGAGACAAAGAAAAGAAAAAAGGAGAAAGTGGAGTTAAAGCTAGAAAGAAGAACCAGAACTGGCTATGTTTTGAAGCACGAGGCATTAACAGTGCTTAGATATAGGGAACCAGGAAGCACAGTCAGAGGTGAACAATTTCTAAAGAGAGGTGTAGCTTGACTTGTCTGGAGGTACTGATGGAGAACAGAGAATCAAGGCTTGGTTGGAACAAGTAGGAAGAGAAAAGGAGTTAATGTGCAGAAGGGAAGTTGGGAAGAAGCAGCACTGGAGGATTTGAGAGAAAACAAGTTGACATCAGTAACTATGTTGAGCATAAGTGATAAAGCAAATGACTTTTCCAGGTACAACATGCAAAACCTCCAGTCTTGATTCAACATCGGAATTCACTCTAACTGGATTTATAGTACTTGGCATATCTTAGAAATGTAAGCAGTATCTCCAAACATTCTCATTAAAAGACTAGCTAACTTTTGAGATAGGCTGAAAAAGAGGACGAAACAGAAAAAGAAAACCAAACCAAAACAAAAAAAACCTACCCACCACATTTGTTTTCTTCTATTTCACCATTGGTTTGGTGGTTCTGGAGAGGGATGGTTTAGGAATACTAAGCTTTTAGGTAAACAGAATTTACGTGTTTTAGAAAACCATATTTTCACCATTATAATTACAAACTATTTAATTAGGCACGAAAAGCAATCAAGACCTATCTTCCGTTTACACCTGCTGACAGCACAGACACAAATTTGCTAACTGCATAGAAATGTATGCAGATCTGATTTTTTTGAATACACTTTGCAGTTATCTTTATGAGGTTCTTCCCAAAGCGGGATCAGCAGGAGTCTAAAGAGCACCAATTGAATAGTGTTGGCATAACGCACTCTCAAAAAAAGAACTGTAAAGCACTTAATAAACATGAATCACCATCAGTTTAGAAGGTAAAGGGTGAGGACAACATGAGGAGTCTTCCTTCTGGCTCACACTCCTAAACACAGGTTTTGGCCTCTCTGGCGAGAGAAGTGTCTGCTTCTTCCCTGGGCCTCAAGCAAGTGTTAGTCTTCCAAGAGGGCAGGGATGGAAGGGCTAGGTGCCCTGCTGCTGCCTGTGTATATCCATACATTTTGAGATTTCTGTAGGAGCATAGGTGTTGCTACACATACTCTAGGATTCGAACTCATGTTGTTCTAAAGTGCTGGACTGCAGCAAGCTACTTGTTTTTCCCTCATCTTGTTTTTCCTAGCATACCTGTATGCAATCACTACCTGTGTCAGAAAACAGTAACGTGGTAATCAGCGCATGTGTTTGCTCATTCAATCATATGGGAAGGCAAAGCGAGAAAGACCCTTAAGTTGTGAATTAGAAACCTCCATTCCTACAGGCGTACCTTACACCAAGATATCTCTACAGTTCTGACCACCCACTTAATAAAGGTCACTGAATTAGTCCAGTGTTTGCTGCTCAGTCATAGAAGTTCATTGCCGAGGATAGTAATATAGAATCAATAGCAACCTCAGGCAGAGTGAAGAGAAGAAAACCTCTAACCTCTTCAGGTGTTATATACGCATTTGACAGGAACTATGCATGAGTCCTATGCCTATGCTGCATTATGGTTGGCCTCAAGACCATAATCTCTCCATCGTGATGCTAAAAACCTGGTGTCAGGAGACTCTCCCATAGATCATACCTAAGCATGATCAATACCTAAGATCACTTGGTGCATACCATACAGTGCTCTGAGACCATGCAACAGAAGGCGGAAGGGCATGGCATTTCCCTTGGAAATCTTTGAAACCATGTAACTGAATAAATAAAAGGTAGGTAAGTTTAAGGTTTCATCTGAAACATTCTCACACATAAAAGGCTGTTCTGTAAGTCAGTAATTCAAACCTCTGAGCAGATGTACAGAACTGAACTTGTTGCTGTAGCAGACTTTCCAAGGGCCAAATTAAGGCAGTTTGGCAGTCAAGGAACAATAAGAAACATCCTAGTTTCTACCTAGTTTCTAGCTTTTGACCTATCCCTAACTTTGAACATCTCTCACTTTACTAAGAGCAGAAAAAGGATCCTTTCTTTTGCAAAAGGAGACAAGGAAAAGAATGATGTGGATTGAGCCTGTGGCCTGTTTTCTTCCTGCCACACAGCAAGTCCTCTCCAGCATTTGCCATACTAGGTGAGCAGACAATCTGTGGCCTCAGAGCTACTAGTTTAGACTTTCCAAAGACTCCGGTAAACAATGATGTATGGTTACACAAAGATATATTTTCTAGTTTTTCTCTGCAGCCATTATTACTAGAAATTAATGTTCAAAACAAATAAATGAACCAGAGGCTTTATTTAAATATAATCTCTTGATCTCAGAAGGAGCTGACTCTTACTGATCACTGTGTTAATTAGAGCACAAAACCAATTTCTTCAGTCAAGCTTTTTAATGCCATCATGTGCACACGTCTATGGAGCCAGATAGGATCCACTCAAGGATCCTGAGGGAGCCTGTAGAAGTGCTCATCAAGCCACTTTCCATCATTTACTAGCAGTCCTGGCTAACTGGGGAGGTCCCAGTTGACTGGAGGTTAGCAAATGTGACACATATCTACAAGAGGGACCAGAAGTATCCAGGGAACCACAGGCCTGTCTGATCTTGGTGCCAGGAAAGGTTATAGAGCAGATCATCTTGAGTGCCATCACGTGGCACATACAGGACAGCCAGGTGATCAGGACCTGTGAGCATGGGTTTATGAAAGGCAGGCCCTGCTTGAATAACCTGATCTTCTTCTATGACAAAATGGTCCTCTAAATGGATGAAGGAAGGGCTGCAGATGTTGTCTACCTAGTCTTCAGTAAAGCTTTTGGCTCTGTTTCCCACAGCATTCTCCTGGAGAAACTGGCTGCTCATGGCTTGGATGACCGTACTGTTCTCTGGATAAAAACCTGGCAGGGCCCAGAGAGTGGTGGTGAATGGAGTTAAATCCCCTTGGTGGCCAGTCACAAGCGGTCTTCCTCAGGGCTCCGTATTGCATCCTGTTCTCTTTAACATCTTTATCTTGATGAGGAGGTCGGATGCACCCTCAGTAAGTTTGCAGATGATACCAAGTTAGGTGGTTGTGTTGATCTGCTTGAAGGTCAGGAGGCTCTACAGAGGGATCTGGACAGGCTGAACTGATGGGCTGAAGCCAACGGCATGAAGTTCAACAAGGTGTGGGGTCCTGCAGATGGGCCACAACAACCCACTGCAATGCTATAGGCTTGGGGAAGAGTGGCTAGAAAGCCGTCCATCGTAAAAGGACCTGGAATGTTGGTTGCCACCTGGCTGAATATGAGCCAGCATTGTGCCCAGGTGGCCAAGAAGGCCAACAGCATCCTGGCTTGTATCAGAAATAGTGTGGCCAGCTGGACTAGGGAAGTGAATGTACAACTGTACTCAGCATTCGTGAGGCCGCATCTCAAATACTGTGTCCAGTTTTGGGCCCCTCACTACAAGAAGGACATTAAGGTGCTGGAGCGCATCCAGAGAAGGGCAACAAAACTGGTGATGGGTGTAGAGAACAAGTCCTATGAGGAGCAACTGAGGAAACTGGGGTTGTTTAGCCTGGAGATAAGGAAGCTCAGGGGAGACCTTATCACTCTTTACAACTGACTGAAAGGAAGTTGTAGTGAGGTGGGGGTCAGTCTCTTCTCCCAAGTAACAAGCAATAGGATTAAAGGAAATGGCCTCAAGTTGTGCCAGGGAAGGTTTAGGTTGGATCTTAGGAAAAAATTCTTCACCAAAAGGGTTGTATAACATTGGAACCGGCTGCCCAGGGAGGTGTTGGAGTCCCCATCCCTGGAGGTATTTAAAAGACATGTAGATGTGGTGCTGAGGGACATGGATGAGTGGTGACCTAACAGCGCTGGGTTAATGGTTGGACTTGATAATACTAAAGGTCTCTTCCAACAAAAATGATTCTGCAATTCTATGATAATTTTAAAGAACATGAAAAGAATCTTGTTTTGGAAAAATAACATCTTGTATGAGTGGTTTTTAATTTATTCAAAGATGGTTCTATAATGAAGGAACGCCCCATTTTGTCATGTTCAGCTATAAATTTGTTCATTTATAGCATCTGATAAAAATGACATTGTTTACAGCATTTAAACAAAGTTTTCACCATATCAGTTTTATCTATCAATTTTTATCAAAACTGAAACTAACACTTAATAATGTCAGGAGTAATACTTGGTCAAGTGTAACTACCAAAGCAGTAACAGTGCTGTTATCCCCAGAGAATGCAATGCGACCCTGCTCACAGATAGCAAGGCTTCTTTGACAGAATAAACGCTTGAGCTCTTCAATATTCCTAAAAAGAGAGTTCATTATCTTCATATATAGATCCTGTTTATAAAGATAGATAAATATTATTACTCCCATTTTGCAGAAAGGTTAACTGAGATCATGACTTGCTCAAAGCCCAGCTTCAGTGGAACATTGGACAAAACCTAATTCAAGCCAATTCAGGTAGGTGAGTTTTTAAAATATGCTGAAAAGGTACAGTTAGAGAAATAACAGCAGGCTGCATATGCTTCATCTGTTAAAGTTATGTGGTTCTTCAATGCTTAATTCAAGCTAAACATTAAGGTCATGAGAAGAATCTGTTGAAAAAACTGTTATGAAGCAGCAAACCGAATGTTGTGCCTATCAGACTATTATCGTTTACTGTTTTAAATGTAACATTAACTGGATTGGAATAAACAGAGTGGAAAAACTCTTGCTTAATTGACATTGGAAAGTCAAAGACAATGTCTCTAAAAGGAAATACATTGCTTAGATTGCAGGGGACTAGTCAAAAATATGAAAAAAGAAGAATTAAGACTACAGAACTAGTACACGTCTATGGAAACTTCTTTGTTTTTGAGAAATTTAAATAGTACACAGTAAATTAGATTTGATTTCTGGCAAATTATGCTTTGATACCGCATTCAGCAAGTGCTGGCTTCAATCAATGTCACACTAAAGCTCTGTTATGCTAATAGCCGCTTGTGAGGCTGAGCAGGATGATATGGAAATCAGATGGTTGAACATGAATAGAAAGCATAGGCCATGTACGAAGGGGCTTTGAGATGAGGGGATGGGGGGACCCTGAGGTTAATCACATCATGTTCAGAACTGTTTGTACAGCACAGAACAGTATTCTGTTGCAAGAATTAAAATAGAGATAGAAAAGCATGAGCAGTAGTGAGCTTTAGTTAGGTTGTTCAAAATGGGAAGAGTCCATTCTCTTGCACTCTTTCTAGATGTCATTTTATGCATGACTGAATGGATCTGTTATTCTATTAATAAATGAATATGAAGGTAGCCTCTGCTCAAGTGTTAAAGAGCTTTAGGGAAAAAAAAACCACCAAGAAATAAATATTGCAAATTATTTCAAAGGGATTTCTCAACTCTTCTTCAATCTTAACAGCAGAATCTCTAATCTGATGGGATAGATTGCATTCATTTCTTTCCCAGTAGTGTTACTGAATACTAAAGGTTATGCTGAGTCACTAGGAGCTGATAAAGCTGCTGATGTAGAGAAGCTTGACCGAGACAGTGAGTTCATCCCTCCTAGGTGAACTGTGGTCATCTGGTAAGAAATGTGGCAGAAGACTCAGAAGGGGAGGGGAAAATTACCATAGCAAAATGTGAATTTATAGCAAAATTACACTGTTCCTATATTAAGTACTAGCAATATTTTCTTCCAAGTGACACAGTTTTCTATAAGCTGATCATGTAATTTGTGGTTCACATTGAATTCAATGGTCTTAAGGCAATTTTATTATCACGTGCTCATAGTATGTCCTCCAGCCCAGGTGCTCTGGGATTCATAAATTATATCGCTGTGATTTTAATTAAAAGTAGATATTGTACCAAGTTTTAGTCCAGTACTGCTACCGCAAGCAGAAATGGAATTGTAACCACAGCAACTAATATCACTGGGATTTTTCTTGTTGTTGGTTGTTTTTTTCCTCTAACATCCTCAATTACCTAAGGCAGCCACTATGAGACTAAACTCATTTTACATAATCCAAACAATTTTCAGATAATGAAAACTTTAGTAATCTTTCAGTTACACGTACTTAGGTAAAATATCCTCTTATACCACAGCACATGAGGCTTTATTCAAAGCTCATTGAAATTGGTAGAAATTTTCCTATTGGCTGATGTGCCCCTTGGATTGGACCCACTGAAAAAATAACATATTACAGTAAAAGAGTGACAGCAACAAATTTTAAAAGGCTTAAATTAGAGATTTTACAACCTTTAATTGCAACCAATTTCAGCTAACAGTGAACTGCAAATGAAATTCATCATGAGGATTACTCAGGCAAGCTAAAGTGATGAAGATGAGTGCTTCATTTTGAACTGGAATTGTTTATTATCCATAAACATATTTCTGTAACTGGTTCAAATGGGGCAATGGGAAAGGTACCCATGTTCTAAGCAAAACTCAGGCAATGCTCCCTGATAGGGGAAAAAGCTTTGAGAAACATATAGAAACACTTGCTGGTAAAGCACCAAGATTCTGTAAGACTCAGTTCTGCTTCCAGCAGGGAAGAGACAGCAGACCAAACCAATATTCCCATCTACAATTTTTTTCAGCATTGTACATCTGCAGCAATAAACTACTTTCATAATAATCCTTTGAACAATCAACCTGTTACAATACTCAGTAGCTCTGCCTAGAAGTTCAAGAGCCAGTTTGGGCGATAAGGTAATGGCGCTTTCCCCAAATTGTCTTCTGGCTGCTGAAACCCCATCATCATGACAAAGCCCTCAAAGACTTGAAACTGGATGTCTCAACGCTCCTCTCAAACCCTTAGCACAGTGACAATATTCATGTGGCCACTTCAGCTGGTCTTCAATATGTTGATATTTTAAGAGATGAAACTCAGTTCCAGTCTTACCAAATATAGACCAAGACTTGCCTCTAAGTCATTTACACAGAGGATAGCAGAAGCCCCAAGAGCTCCAGCTGAAGTACTGCGTATTTTGAAAACGGAGATAACCCTTGACATCATCTATGGAGTAGGACTACTTACTTATAGGATCACTTTGTTGGTTCCACATCCTGGCTTCGATGACAACTGAAGGCAGTACAAGAATTCTTGAAAGAAAATAATGATCCTTCACCTTTGTGTGACATTGGTTAAATTTTTCTAGAAGGTCTGGTAGACGTTGGACTTTTGGAATCTTTTGTAATATAAATGTAAAAGAAAACTGTAAGACCCTACTTATACTGAAACATTTGCCCTTTGCAAAGTCAAAAAAAGTGCAGAAACTCTAGGAGTTTTGAAAGATGTTCTGCAAGGCTACTGTTGCTGATGGACTAAATAGAGGAAAACAGAAAATATGACCAGTCTCAAATACTACAAACCTGGGTTAAGTCAGCAGTTCCTTCCTCAGAGGTTCAAATCTTCTTAATGGGTTCCGAACATGAGGTGTAGTTCTTAGGTCACAAAGTTATTAATGCACTATTAGCTATGACTAATGATAAATCAATGGTGTAACCTCTGACACAGAAGCCATTACAGAAGCCTGAGAGGATGCCAGCTAAGGCCTATTACTAATTCAGATATTACTTTTCAGGATAAACTAATGGAAGTTAATGACGGTCACTTTCTTTAAAGTGAAAAGACTTCTCAATGTTATGATGTACGCCAATGATTAGGTGTGTTCATAGACAGCGAAGGAAGTAACTGTTTAACATGCTAGTTATGACGGAGTTTCCTGGGAAATGAGTTTCGTTTTTTTCTCTGCCATGAGTATTACGTTAGCATAGGAAACTGTAACTATTCCCTAATCTGTATGACTAAAGTTGGGCTTTGAAACAAGTGCATAGATCTCATTTTGTGGATATTTTGTTTTTTCTTTAACTATGTTCTCTTCCTTGTTCATTAGAGTCTTATCGTTCATCCATAATTTCTTCTTCGGGTGGATGGTTCTGCCAATAAATATAAGAAAGGGGTAGGTTGTGGGGATAACAAGTGATTCACGAAGCCCTTCACTAGACCCATGATAGACAAGTGCTGGTGGCAAAGCAGGTGCTTGGTTTGGATTCTTCTGAAAAGCAGCTTCCCATAACCTAGGGGAGTATTGGTAATCCATAGCTCAGGTATCATTTTAACATTGACACTGCTTCAGAATTATTTCTTATATGTCCTGCAGCACTAGATCAAATACACAAAATTAGAAGCATGGGCCAAGTGGGGAGAACTTTTATCAGGTTGAATGAAAGGAAGCACTGAGGTAGAGCAATCAGGCTGCAGTGGGGCAGAGGTAGAGAGCAGAGGGAAGTGAGGTTTCAGCAAGTTTATTACTAGGACCAGTTCTGCTATAAGTGTCCTTCATGGAAAGTGGGAAATTCCTTTTGTTTTGTTTGCTGTTTTCAGATGAGTCATGTGAAAACACAACAGTGTGAAAAGATCGTACTTCACTCATTTGAGAATGTTAAACCTGCCTTCATACCTGGACTAATTGTTCTAATCTTCAATTTAAATTCAGGTTCTGAATTTCACACATAACATTTTTATCCTCCAGTTGTTCTGAAACAGTGAAGCAGATAATCTCTGAAAGCGGGGAAGTATAAGCATTTTTTCCTTCTTTGCAAGAGGTGAAAGAAGTCTAGAGAATCAACAAATAAAAAAGACTAACTGTCCTACATATTTTGACACATAAAATCTCTCCTTTATGCCTGGATGACCCAAAAGAAAGAAGTGGGATAAATCTGCATGGTGGAAAAAGAGACGTGAGATAAACAATAATGAAAAAGCAGGTTTGGTTTATATTCAAAGTTTCCCTGCCAATTTCAATTAACACAACTGCCAAATCTGCATTTATCATCTTTATAACAAAAGTTGAAGCACAAAAAACCCCCTGAAATACTACCAAGGATTTGTTCTTCTCTCTTCCCAGGACTAATGTCAATGAAACAAAACCGTGAGAATAATTATAAAAAAAATCCAACTCTGTCTCCTGCCTAGGAGAAAAGAAAGGCATCTATTTTCTGTCCCCCACACCCATTTCTGAAGCTCTGAGTTCAGCAGCAGCACTTTCCCTGACCCCTCCTCCTCTTTGTTTTACAGTACACTTAAATATTAAGTTTGAATATCTGGTCTGAATTTCATCTCAGCATTAGACTGTAGCCTGCTCTCATTTAATCATACATCTCTATTTTATTGTATCTTGTCCAACCACCTCTTTTATGCGGCCCCTGCACCTTACAGATGCTCCTGAAAAATCCCTTCTGGAAAGTATCACTGATTCTGTCTGCTCAATAACTTGTATTGCTCAGGACTTTCTCTACTGCAGACAATGCTTTTTATTTTTTTTTTCCCCCAAGTGTCTGAGATTAAGGATACACCTTTTGTTCAGATCATACAGAAAAGATGTGCTTTCCTAAAATCTTAACATTTTAACCTGCTTGCTAATGTAAACTGTACCATTAGGGGATGGCTTGTGCTGCTACACCTTCTGTGAGTTTAGCAAACAAAGAAAAAAAAATTGTGCCAACAAAAAGACATGTAATCTGCCATGACTGCTTCTGTCATGGGAGATAGCAGGATGATTTTCTGGTAATGTGCTTAAAAAAGAAAAGCATAACCCTTACTGCTATAGTAAGATTTCATCAAAATAATGAGTGTAATCTGGTTCCCTCGTTCAAAAAAACGTGAATTCACATGCTGAAGAGAATAGCTAAGGAGATGAGAAAAGAGCCTAGATAATAGGCTACATCTATAGTGAGAAAGACAACAAGTTCCTAGTTTGTTTATCCTTGAGAATAAAAAGGGCTGAAAGGAGATACTCTGCTCAGTTTGGGCCACTGTTAAGAGAAGAGAGAAAAAGGATTGAGGAAGGAAAAAGACTCTTTATGCTGACTGACAACATTATCATTCAAGGACTGGGGCGTACAGTAGTTTTGCTGTTGAATAATACCGAGATCATATCCAAACTGTAATATGGGTAGCAGCAACTTAGAAAAGAAGGTAAAGGGACAAGTGAATGGATTAATGTATTGATTTCCATGTAAGCAATTTCTCCTTTTAGAAAAAGGAAGGGAAAGATTTTGGGGAGAAACACATCAAAAGACTTTTTCATACACTAATCTTCAAAGACGTGGAGAAACTCAGAATCCACTGAAGTAAGAAAACAATTTCCACTGATTTGAGCATGCTTTGGGAAAGTTAAAAAAGATTTACACATTGAACTTCTTAAAATTTTCCTAAGCTAGAGTTCAGCAAATAAAAAAAAAAGGGGGAGGAGAATAAAAAATGAGGTGCTTGATCACTTCCTGCACTGTCTGTAACTGGGTTTTCTCTAAGAGAAGCAGTATAGGTAATAGCAGATAGTTGGTGCCATAGTGGAATGAGCCAGTACATCACACTTCAAGTAAATCCACTGCCATCTTTCCCACTTGTGACTGAAGAAGGATTCTCCATCAGATTTTCTGTGTTTCTGTTCTGACCACTATCTGGCATACGCAAGAAGACTTCAAGCAGCTGGAAATGAAGCCAAGTTTAATGTGCTCAGTATCAACTTGCACAGCCATTCTGGCCCGTATATTGCAAATGTATTTCTATGATCTGTGAAGTCATTACAGGATTCAAATTTAAGTGGACTTTTGCCAAAGTAGAAACGCTAAGGACTTCAGGATTCTTAGACTGGTCTTCAAAAGGCTAAGAAATGTCAGAATAAGTCAGCTCTGTATTTTAATATTTTACTGGTACACAAAGAAACTCGTGTTTCATTCTGTGGCAATCTTTTCTCTTTACTCCGAAGAATTTGCCTTTTTTTTTTTTTTTTTAAAAGAACGATGCATTGTTCTTTCACTTAAGGAAGAAACAAATTCAAAAAGCCTAACGTCTACTCACGTCCTTAACCTCTTCTGAAAATCTCTATAGGTGGTAGCAGCAGGCAGACAGGCAGCACACCACACTTTGATATAGATTTGAGATTTCTGCCGCTGAAAGATGGCACCATAGTGCCAAGCATGATAGCATGATCTCATCTCTTCTGTCACACACCAACCTCCATTATAAATCTCTATTTATAAATCTTCAGTGTCTAATGTGAAGGTGATATATTCATGAATATACTAAAAATAAAAGCATTCATCCTATATAGACTTTCCTTGCAGGAGTCAGAATGCAGAAGAATAAAGAGAGATCTTTCTCACCTACCAATCTGAACCATCTGAACAATATAATTTCTAGTCACAACACCTAATACAACTTTGTTTAAAATACAGCCCTTTCTATTTTATGTTTCATGCTGCACCACTCTTAATAGACCATTAACCCATGCCAGGCTGATTTATGTCATGAAAACGTCCCATAGCACAGTGAAATGCATCATAGAGTCACACTGCACTTAAAGGAGTAGACTGTATTTAATTAATTTAAAATTTGGAAAATTCATGGCAGGTGCCTTATCTGTTTCTGTCTTCTCCAACATGGTAGGGAAGTTTTTGTAACTTGGTTGGTCTCCCTTTACTTCCTTACTTAATTCCAAATATTTAATTTCTATGCAGCTGGCAAAAGTATCTAGCTATTTGCTGCATGTTGTTTCTTTCTGGGAAGACGAGTATTAGCATATGACAATAAATTAAGTAAACTTGACTTACTGCAAAGCAACTGAAATGCAAAGAACTGTGTTTTCACTTGGATGTAGTTGAAATTAATTTGAAAACTGAGTACTCTGTCATCTGAATGACTTTTGGATGATTAGTGAAAAGGTAACTGAAACAGAGAGATCTTTGTTGATCTTCTGTTTGAACTTTAGGTTCTCTGTCTCAAAGCAGTATAGCAACTGGGTTTGAAAAGAGGGTCAGTGTTACTTTCAGTGGGACTATATGAAACTTTTGGGCTCCTCCCAACTCTTGTGCTTCTTTTAGCAGCTATTCCGCTGGCCAACTGCCATAAGAAATACAGCAGAATGTGAAAGTGAGAAAATACTAACTTGCTCATCTGGAAAATCCATCTAATGAGTGAAATGACAATAGAAATTGTCTAAATAGGGATAAATATCTTGTTTCCTAAACCCATCTGTTGTAAATCTTGTCGGAAATCTTTTCAAAAGGTTATAAATAAGAGAACATCTATTTTAGAAACAGGCAACACATTTATTCCTAGCAGCAAATCCAAACATGATGAGTAATCTGGCATAGAGCTGTCAAATTCACCAGCTGCCATCTACCTCAGGCAGAACCATAGCTCATTTTGTTTATGTGGTATACACCATATGTTAAGGATGGCTTGAACCAAATATGGTCATGGGTAATCCCACTCCTGAATTTTCCACTCAAGCTGAAATTTAAATAAAAATATCACAGGTAACAGAATATAAATATTTGAATCAGGCAAAAACTGAATAGAAAATTAAAATTATTCTGTTTGCAACAAGAATTGCAATCCTGGAACATTAAAAATACATTTCTCTTCAGTGACAAGCCATTGAAAGAAAATGGTCTGGTCTTGTTTAAAACACGATGAAGACAAAACGTGTCTGATTTGGAGGTAATGATGAAAGGTAGAGGTATCTAGATAATTCTGAGGTGTCATGAAAGAACACAAACTTTTAAACTGCTGCTCTGTGGTTTAACATAGACATAAATATAGAAATATACTTCTGTTAAAATGTCACGCTCCTAGAGACCTGTGAGCTTAATAACATTAAGTAGTGCTTGCTTTAGCTTCCTTTCTGTAAGGAGAGGTAATTTTGCTCGGCATTCCAGTTAACTTCCTGAATGAAGAAATGCTACAAGATTCAACTCTCCATTCTTGTCAAATGACAATTTTAACAGATCACTTGGGCTTCTTGGCGAAGAACTGGTGGTGGAGAGGGAAGTTACTTTGTTTTGCCTTACTGGGTTTTAAATTTTCTAAAAACAGGATAGGTAGCCGCCTGTATTGCCTACTCTTGAATGAAACACAGATATGAACTGCAGAGATCAGTTTCATTTCAGGTCCTTAATCAAAAAAAACAATGAAGGTCTACACTATCATAAGGACAGCACTGCCTTTTCTAGAGGTACAAGATCAGATAAAAGTGACCTAAAGAAACTGATCTGCTTATACAAAACAATCACTACATACACATTTCTATAAGAGTTCTATATGTTAAATACCTTTGGGGTTGGACTAAAAATCTTTTTCTCAATTCACAAAGACAATCACTAAAATAAATAATTTGATAAAGACCATATATCCATATAATAATTAAAGTCAACATTCTAATTTATGTTTCCTAAATAAATAATGTCAAAGAATTTTCTTTGTACCAGATGTTCATTTGCAACAAAATAAAATAGTGTAGGCACAGAATATGCCAAATTGACCACAGCATGGTTACACAAGGGGATCATATACCTGGACATAAAGTAACTTGAGACCAAGAACTTCTTTATAAGCTTTAGAGGTGGAACCATGGATGATTCAACAGCCTGAAGTGCCTTAAAAAAGAATGAGTGTTCTGAAATGAGAAATCATCAACACTGCTGAAACCTATCATTTTCTTGTGAATCTCCAGTCATCTATTGCATGTAACTCTGACAGAGCCTAAAACTCTGCTTTGTGATTTTTTTTCTTCCCTTTCTTTTAAGAGTGAGCAAAGTGAGAAAAATATCTAGAAGTAAAATACTTTAATCTTGCAGCATTTTCTTAAAGAATGAAGAAGCAGACATAAGCCCTCCCCTCTCTCTGAGAGATTGATGTTAGAAGCATACTAAATTCATACCATATTTTCTAAGCAAAGGAGAATTTTCTTTTAAGTTTACTCCAGTTTTACAGTTATAACTCCTGGGAATTAATGTTTTGAGAACTAGCATAATGCTGAAGTAGTACAGTAGTGACTCGGGTTTAAAGCTTGCTATTAAAATCACAAATGGAGAACAATTGCCATTCTGCACAGGAAATTCTCCAGGTGTGCATAAGCCATGCTGTGGCTGTGGAAGAACTTGTCTTGGCTCTATGCATGTGAGTTTAAGCAAGCTAATAAGCACAGGAACACCTTAGTTCTGGAAGCAGAGGCCTAACCTGGATTTTATCTTTAAATTATTCTTTAAATATTCTTTGAATATTAAAAAAAAAAAAAAAAAAAAAGAAAAGTTCTTATCTTTAAATTATCCCAAACTTTCCTCCTCCAAACTTGTAACAGTGAAGAGCACATTCAAATTCACAAACTTTAGTCAAACACATATCTAACAAATATTTTGACTAAATAAAGACAGACCAAATACCTCAGAAATGTCCAAAACACCAGTACCAACTTTTCACATTAATCCAAAAAAATCAGAGTAACCATGTTATTATTCCAAAAGATATATCTAAACACAAACTACAAAAATCAGAGGAGCAGTGCAGCTGGTTGAATTATTTAGAAAATCCTCATAGGCACAGAGTAAACATCCGTGAAAGAAAATTAAATAATAGGTTCAGGACATTTCTGAACAGCAAAAGTGAATTTCAGCTACTAACAGTTGAAAATTTTCCATTATGTTCAGTTAGATTTGTATAAATTTTCAGAAGTAATTTCAAAGGCATAGGAAAAAATAAATTTTTCGATGTGGGAATTAAAAATCCAGAGGTTGTCTTCCTCTGGACTTGTTATTCAAAAACAGGCTGCCTCCTATACAGTGCATTCAAAAATGCAGTCCAAAATGGTCCAAGGGCAAAAATCAATGATGAACTTTCTTTACAAGCACGGAAATCTACTCTATCCCCACTTCAGTTTCAGGACTACTTAATTTCAAAACTCTTTGAAAGATAAAAGAAAGACGGGACATGCAAAGCCTGTGCTTTTACTGCTATGCAATAAAAGCATAATGAGCTGATCATTTAGGGCCTGGTAGAAGCTCACGGAAGTCAATACAATCCCTTCTCTTGATTTCAATGGCTTTTATACCAGGCCCTTAAATAGACCCTTAAAAACATCTGAATGAGTAATTTTTGTCTCAGTATCACCACACCCACCCTGTTTCGCTGATTGGTATTTGTGGGTGATTTGGCAAATGCATTTATATATGACACAGCAGAAAATACAAAGTTCAGAAATAGCACTTTGTCAATCAAAACCACTTGCCTGGTATTAGTTAAAACCATTAAGCACTGGCCGCTAATTTCAGCCAGTTAAATGCTGTTGCAAATGAAAGATGAAGCATTGCATGAAGCCATGCTAAAATGGATAGAAGGATGGTTACTTACCAACGGGGCGAGCTGTTGACATTACAATGGTGTAGTGAGAACATAAAAAAGAAATTAAAAAAAGAAAAGAATATCTGTCAGAATGCATGACGTGTAATGTTACCCTCCACTATGGATACCACCATGGTTGCTAACCCCTCAAATGACAGCCTCAGTAAAACGTTTACTGCTGTTATTGTTAAGTCACGTGCCACTGTTATCACATTTACTCGAGCATAGCATCTGAGCAAGCTGACTGTAGCCATTCTCTGAGAAACATTTTTATTATATTCGCATGCCACCATCAAGTATCGTTGTTAACGCCTGATAAAAGAAAAAATGCATTGCATTAGCACAAACTTTTATTTCCTGATAAACTCATCAATTTAAGCCACAGACTGCCAAATGTCATGCCAATAGATGCAAGGCGTTGGCTTTCTGAGTCAAATACCAATTGAATTTTAAGCATGACCAGTCAGTACAGCAGTAAGGGCTACAGAAAGCCCAGGACAGTTGTTCTCATTTGATAACAGGCATGAAAGCTTACAGCACACTTCCTTTTCCTCACTGACAGTGCTGATGAAAATATAACAAATAGGCTGAAATGGCTGCAGGGATCTCAACCCAGAACCTCCCAAATAACTATTTAGATAACTTCTACTTCCTAAAAAAATTGCTGCTAAATGATTGACAGGTTAATATTGTTTCAGGTTGATATCAAGACTGAAAGCTGCTGCTGCAACAAGTGATTTCTTGATTATAGCAACAGCCTTCATTATACTTTTGCTGGGGAGGAGGGCTGCCAGTCCCTCTGTTAATAAAATATAAACATCCTCTTTCAGAAGAGCTGAAAAGTTGGACATAAAATTGACTCATGGTTGCATTTGTGAGAGAAAAACTTTTCTTATTTTAGCAGCAGAAGTAGTTATACACTTCTGAGCAACAGCACCATTTGGGGAGATTCAGAGGTAATGCAGCATGCAAGGACCTTCTTAGCTCTCAACCTTTCTGTGGCTTTATCCTTACTTTGCCATACCCTCTTTATTTAACCATTTCAAGCCTGCTGCCCTTTCTCACCCATCACCTATTTTCTGACTTCTAGTGTTATGGACATATTCCTTCTTCTGCAGAGAGATGAGGAATAAGAGTGATATGCATCTTTCCAAGAGAGGGCATGAAGGCTAAGTCACAGCGTTCAAATTCTTTTGTTGCTTGTGACAGTGTAACGCAAGCTTCCTGACAGCATCCTCATCCCTGCTTTGAGAATATGGGGCCATGAATGAGGGAGCTCAGGATTAGGCTGTTGCCAGGTTTGCAGCTGTAACTACAAGACACTTGCAAGGGCCAAGGCACCCTCAAAGAAAATTTTGAAACGCTATGTGGTTTTGCTCCTCCACATGACAAGTGGTTACAGTAGAAGCAGTTTCAGACAACAGGCTTAGTTTAATTAAAAAGACCGTTGTTCATGGTCCCTTTAAAGTCAATGGGAGTTTGCCCAGTCCTTTGTTTACAGAAAATGCAGAGTAATAGCCTTCTCCATTGAATTTCTTGGCTTTTCTCATTTTCTGTCATATCCTGAACATTTAATATGCTTATGATACCGTGGCTTCCTTTGTCTTGGATAAACACTGTGTATTTGACTGTAAATGGACAAACCCGGGGGGAAAAATACCCAAGATAATGAAAACCTGCTTTTACTGTTGGAAAATTGATTAAATTATATATTTCCTCCATTTTTTTTTCACCTTCATTTCATCAGACTCAAGCTTCAGTGATTTCAAAGGATTTTTTGCTTGGTTTGCTATTGTTTATGTCACAAGTCTGGGTAGCAAATCTGAAAGGCTTGCTCCAATAATGTATACAGTGGACACAGTTCTAGGAGTGTTTAAAGGCTATTGAATTGGTTGCCAGATTTATTGGATACCATGATCCTGCCTGTGACAAAGGAGCAGAGTATTTCTGGGAGTTCACTGTAATGACTATTTTTCTCACCTTACAAAAAGGGAGAACAATCTCTTACACAAGCATGTAGCAGGTAAACCGATTTCTTCAGTTTAAAATGGGAAGAGCTACATTATCACTTACTGTCTAAAGTGAACACTGAGGTAATATTTTAGCAGATGGATTATCACAATACTCTCTTTTCTTTGTTATATACTAACATCTCCCCCCCCATACTACAAAGCAACTTGGTGCTTTTTTTTCCCTTTGAATTCAGCAAATTAAACTGAACTGTGTCCATGCATTAAATGGATGGAAATGGAAGCTGGCCTCTTGGGTCAGTTGACCCCAGTTCTAATAAAGCAATCCATTGAGACTTTGAACATTTGATTTAATGTGTATGAAAAGAGGAGAGCAGATAAAGCTAAAAATGTTTTTATTAACCTTTCACAGCTCTACTGAAAACCGTCAGCATGCACCACTAAGCTGTGAAATAGTGCCTTCATGATACCCATTGTGCCAAATTGCTGCTTATCTTTTGGAATGAAGTAATAACTATTATATTCTATTTACTCATATGGAAATATTAGCCTACAAAGTTTTTCTCCCCCTATAATCTCTAGCATGGCTATATTTGCTGTCACAAAAGACATTTTGGCAATTCATTATTCTACCAGTCTTAAAACCTCCATACCACATCAAACGGCAGCACATAAACACTGAGTGGATACTAGAGACCAAGAATATTTTAGGATAGAATATGTTAGTCGTTACCTTAGAATACTTACAAAATTTAATTGGGATTTTCTTTTCCCTTTGGTTGGGGTTTATCTTTCAGATACAGTAATGGTAAAGAGTTTAATTATGGCAGAGCTAATCATATAATAATACTATCTGCGTTATGTTTGGCATTAATAAACATAGTTACTTACTATACTCCTTATACTTATTTGAGAAAGGACCGTGAATAATAGCCTAAACTGATGGCTTACATATTAAAGTCTATGCTCATGGTTATGTAGTGCTTGCTTATGCATATATGTGCATCTGCTCTTCTATAAAAAAACATTGGAACACCTCTTTAACTGCAAGGAGTTCCTTTCCTATTGAAGTAAATTAAAATTTTGGCTGAGATATCAACAAGACCAGGATTTCACCTCTGTTGTAAATCAGTGCAGTACTTGCAATTGCAAAGGGTATAAGAC
This sequence comes from Bucorvus abyssinicus, assembly GCA_009769605.1. NCBI lineage: Eukaryota > Metazoa > Chordata > Aves > Bucerotiformes > Bucorvidae > Bucorvus > Bucorvus abyssinicus. The sequence goes on from CM020030.1 coordinate 10,521,807, forward strand.
ACCCAAACAATTCCAGGTAAGGATGTGGTCCATTTTGTCAGAAAGCAATTTATCCATACGGGACACAGGCCCTCCCTCCATGGGAACACTCACCTCGCACAGTGAGGGTAGCAGAGGCTTCCACTTTTCCAACTCGATTCTCAGCAATGCATGTGTAGGTTCCTTCATCTGTGCTCATGGCCTTCTTAATGCGCAAAGTGTAGTCATCTTTGATGTCATACCTGCATTACAGAAAAAGAATGAAAACTCTTTCTGTAGACAACAGAAATGAACAAAAACTCTCACCTGGAATATGCCAGTCTGAATCTATTTGGGAGACAACTTTGGAAGATAAATTATTATCTAGCATTAGATAATTCCACCAAGCATTAATCTTCATGACATTTTTATTGCGCTCTGCATTAGTTAGAAACTTTACATAAAATTAGTATTGCTACGTTCACTTGGTATTAGGGCTTTATTAATAATATCTTTCATTTTGTCCTTGATCTAGAGCAGTAAGATAAAATTAAGCTATCAGACATCAGTTATCAATACATGACAGCTCAGGTTTATCATGCCTTTAACTATGTGAGCTACATACACATTTTGCTTTTTGCCGATTTGGAAATTTCCCTTTATATATAGTTTTTCTCTAGAGCAGCAACCCTTTAGGGGAAACTGAGAGCACGTTGGTAGGATCTGACATGATACGATTACAAACAATAAAAATATATATTTATAATATAATATAAATAATATAAAAATATATTTACGCGCCTTGGAAGGTGACATTTATTGAAGAGGCACATTCAAGGAGATTTATCAATTTCACAGAAATACTACAAAATGATTCATTAAAGGTGGACAATAACATTTTCTCTTTCTTAAAAAAATTAGAAACAATTCAATTATGCTTTGTTCATTTCTTTGTTTCTTCTGTTGTAATAATTCTGAAATTATGAGGCTGTATAAAACTCAAAATAATACAGAGTATTTAAACATGCAGTTGTGTTTCATTCTCAAGGCATTCAGAGTGCTTGCACCTAGAAAAATATTTTCAGTTGAATTGTTATTATCCTGCAGTAGTCATGCTTAACCAACTATTTTAGGCTTTGATTCAAAACTTATTAAAGTCAATGGGAGACTTTATCTTGTGTGAAATCTCTTTGGCTTCCAAATCACAAAAAACCTGGTTTTCAGCATGGATACTTTACTCTTGAAATACTCTCTTGAAATTATTTTCAAAAATATTTCTTCTAGACATAATAAGCCCATGATACCTTGGCACCTTGAGTCTAGAGTTAGCTTCAGATTCCCATATATCAATTAGTGAAATAGGAAGATAAAACTAAAGATCGAGACTTCAGGAGATATCAGTCCTCTTTCTCACTGTATACAGACTCATGACATAACTTCAGAAGAACTAATTTACCTTCTCTTTGTTATACAGTAAAGAGCTTGTAGACTTGTTCAGCAACCATACTGAAATCATATGGAAGAGTACTCTTACATGTTTTCATGAATAAGAGTGCAATGCAATTAGTTACAGTAATGTTTTGAGAATCTGAAACATTTATTTCTGTGAACATAATATACATTGCTATTGGTTCCTTTAGTACAGATTTGTAGAGCGAGCACTGTGTGCTCACAGACTTTAAAGCATCTTAACACAAAGGATTCTATAAGTTGAAACATTTCAAGTTCTAGTGTGTCTAATTAAAGCTCACAACATCTATTGGAGTATTTCTAACAATGCCAAGAACAAAGAGAAGTCAAGACATGTTTTCACACTCACCACAACACAATACAGCTTCATTCTATATTCACTAAGTCCATTCTATTCATTAGCAAAAAATAAATTAAAAAAGACCAAATTGAGGCTAACCATTCTGTCAGAGATAAACATAAACACATATAATATCTCCTTTTTTTAGGAGTTACACTTAACTATATGCATATGCAGTACCTCAGGTTTAACTAATGACTAGGACATATCACAAGGGGAAGAATAAGTAAATACCAAGGGAAACTTTAGCAACTTGTAGGGACAATTTTTTTTTTTTTCCCCTACTGTTGTACTATTGAGTGTGTGTGTGGGAAAGTTATGATGGTAGAAAACTTAATAAGCAGTTTCTGGAGCAGTACACATCTATTGCAACTACATTCAACAGCCACGTGCAGTTGGGAAACACTTGACTGCTCACAAATTATGTCATTTTGCATGCTGTGCTGCACTAGTCAATGGCAAATAGAAATCACTGTTTTCATAAGGGAGAAAAAGCAAATTGTCTCCCTTAAAAATCTCAAAAATATGACAACAGTATCCCACAATGATGGAGCAGTTGTTTGTCTTTGGCAACCACAGAGTTGCAGACACGAGAAAATGCTTATTTTCTTGACATGAGGCCAGCCTTAGGGGACTAAAACTGTAAAGTTGTATTCAGCTCCTGTAAGATGAGAAAACTAAGATCATTTGTAATATAAATATGAGTTGGATATAGGAATCACAGTTATAAAGCTGGGCAACAATTAGCCATTTATTTAATTGCTTTTTTCCCCCTTTTTTTTTATTTTTTTTTTTTTAGGACAAATAACATCCCTGTGGTTTACTAACTGCTGCCGAGGTGAAAACAGACAGGCAGCAGAACTGTATCTGACTGAGTGGTTCTTTGAAATGGGATGCAGGCAGCCTGGGACAGGGTCCTCCAGTCTGCTGTGGGCTGCAGCTGACTAGCTCTTCATCTCACCGATGTGCTGGTGCTGGCATGCCAGCCAGCTGCCTTGGAGGCTTCGGCAGTCTTTATACTTGCACCTGCCAATCATGCAAATTGTGCAAAGGCTGCTGGGGAACAAGCCAGCTGCATGGCATGCCAGGACGCAGAGCGAGGGTACAGCCATCATCTCCTACTTGGGTCGTGAAACGGAGGGTGGCATAAACATGTCACTACCATGGTTCAGTTATCAACTATTTGAAGGAGAGGTCCAGCTCTCCCAGTCTGCTTCTCCAACAAAGCCATACCGGGTTTTTGTACCACCTGACAGAATGTGCTATCTAGCAATTATATTCATACATAGACGGACCCATGAGACATTATAACCATCTGCTGTCCTGAAGTATTGATACACTGCCCCTCAGTCATCTGTTCCACCCACATTGTCCCCAGAAGTCACCACGGTTCAGTGAAGAGCTTTGACAGATAAAGCAGGCAGGAAGGAGAAAGGAAAAAAACTGGCTTTTAGCCTGATGCACAGCAACATGAGGAGCTTGTGTAAGAAAGGGACCATGAAGACAAGGAGTAACGCCTGAATATGTTTTCAGTTTCTCAAGCATCCACCTGCACAGTCTTGAACTGTGTCTTGTCTCCTTTCTGTCCCACAGCCTCATATTCCCATAGCGAGATGTTTACATAACCTGAGTTTCTGGAGAAGTTCACTCTCACCTGGATTAGTGGTACTGAACACTTGGGAATCAGGATCATGGCCTCTCTGACTGCTAATACCAATCCCAGAGAGAGGTTACTAGACTCCTGGACTGATGACGGAAGACAGAAAACCAGACCATACTGGTTAAGGTTGTCCTTAATGTTGCCAGTGCATTAAGAAGGCAATGCCTTCAAAATATGCGCAGTGTCAAGAAACACCTTCTGACATATTGCCCAAATATTGCTGACTCCTAGTCAATGCCAACATTCAGCTAAAAACATCAGGCATCAGACATCAGTTTCACATGTTTATGGCCATCTAATTGATTTTAAGTACTTTTCTGTGTTAAACATTTGGAGGTGTCTAATCTTTCAGTTCAGCTTAAACTTCAGCCGTTAGAATGAGCTGGGAGAGGTCTTTTAAACAGCTAGTCATCCCATGCCTAGATATAGACCAGCCACTTTTGGGCACCGAGCTACCTGTTTTCTGTTCTACAAGTAATACTTAGAGCAGGTCTGCCTTTAATTAGCTGAGAAGGGCGGGGAGCAGGGTGGGGGGGCGGTGCAGGGGACCGGAAAGGAAGAAAGAGAAACAACAAGCAGATGAGAAAACACTGCTGGTGAGGAAATTCTAATCGAAATGGGGTGATTTTGAGTGAAATCTGGCAGTCTCTGGCACATATGAATGCATTCATTGTTGCTAGTTTTGATTAATGACAGTTGTACAATAGTGTGCTGACAGTCACTGCCATACAGACACAATTTTTTTTTTTTTTTTTTTTTATATGAAACACTGCTGAAAATGCAACCCAATCAGATTTGGCCCCTGAACAACATGTGCTATCATCACTGTACCATGAATTGAGATTGATTGGTAACCAGCTGTGACAAAGTGGGAAAAAGAGCCTTGTGTTTTTCAAGAAAAGAAAAGAAGAAAAATAAAAAACTGAATTGTGTCAAAACCATTACCATCTGCTCAACCAAACAGCAAATAAAACAAAACACATTAACTGTTTTTAAGTATCACAAATTAATGTACTGAGGTTGGATTCATGCATTGGCTTAAGCATCTAAGAATAATCTTGAATTAAACTGGTTTTGCCACAGTTATAATTTTTTTCCCCACATTTAACAGTGTATCTGTCCATGCTCAGCCACCAAACTTCCGTAGTTATTGAATTAAAAATAAGAGAGAGAGAAACTACTGAACTCAGAGAGATTTAGCAATATGCTTTTTTGTGTTTGACATAAATTTTACTGAGCGATTTGCAGAACACCTAGACTTCCAGATTTTGAAAAATGTGCATGCAGCTATGCATAAAAATATATTCACCTCTTTGTCCTTCACATAACAGGTAGGAAAACCGTGTCTGCAGCCGGAGTCATTACATTCTTGGATAGCCAAGTAGGCCTAACTGGTAGTACAAAGATGCAGCGTATTTTAAAGTTGTGAGAATGCCTTACCGAATTCAACAAATTCAACTCAAAAAGTCATATTTCTTGCTAAAGGGAGTCTGCAAGAGAAAATGTCACATCCTAACTGTTGTGAACTGACGCAACTGGCCTCAAAAATTTTACATCAATTTATTCCAGACACCTATTTTCTTCTAAAATGTTACTGTAAATAAATAAAATAATAATAATAGAATCTTTGTAAGTAGACTTTGTAGGCTTTCTTTTTATTTAGAAAGGGCACAAAAATTACTTTGCTCTATTTTTTTTTTTTTTTTTTTGCCTGCTTGCCAGGCTATTTTGCAAAACACGCACAAAGCTTCAAGATTACTCACAACATCAATGATTAGGGAGCCCAAATAGAGAGATGCTACTGCTACTGGCCAAAAACAGAGTAAACAGGAGGTAGTTAAGGAGGCTTAAGCTTCTGTCTCCACTTCTCTTTTGTGGTGCTGGCATTTCATCTCCCAGCATAGTGCCACAGCTTTTCACTGGCTCCTAGACTCTGTGCCAGATGGAGGGAGCCAGAGAGAAGCTGCAGTGAGATGTGAAGCATGAGATCGTTACCTGATTCAGCCTTGTGTGAGCAAGAAGCCAAACAAGGAGCCTCCATTCCCATCGGTGATGCAGACACCCCTACAGACAGCTCCCTTAAAAGAACTGTTGGGTTTTTTTCACTTCCATCCCATGCATTGATAAGCAGAAAAAGAAGCACAAACCTATGTGAGCGATAGCTTTCTGAGGGAGAGATAAAGGAGACCTAGCAAAACCTGAATCAGCAAGAGAGAGAGCATGAATGTATGTACTTGTGTGCACTGCTCTCAAATTACTTTGTCATACCCCGGAAATCAAGGCTGCTTGTTGCTGGGTGGTTCCAAGACACTGCTTACAGCTATGATTGATTGAGCTACCAGGGAGCTATCCCCAAGGTGCTGTCAGGGCAGCTGCCACTCACATTCACATTTCCAGATTCCCATTTATTCTTTGGCAACACCATCTATGCCAGAGAAAGGTATAAGGCAATGTGACATTACCTTGAATTTCTTTGCATGAGGCATATATGCAAACAGTCATATAAAAACGGTTTACTGCCCTTGTTCCAACAAACCAGAAAAAAGCTAAATGATACAGGTTAATTCACTATTTTAATTTTCTTAAAATACAGTAACGGCAGGTTCTCCTTTAGACCAAAAATCTCTTATGGACTGTGATCAGCAGATCACTTGTAATTTCTTATAGTAGGCAATCTCAATTGCAATATAAATCACAAACCCACACTGCACTGTGCCTTAAACCAAGGCATTCAATAAAATGGCCTAAATCTCATAAAAGATGTATACGACAGTTACAGTCATTGGGTCAACATTGTGAAATCATAACTATGTCCAAGGAAAAGGTGTCTTCCAACTCTTCTGGAAGCTTTACACTAGGCGGTACTACTCTTACGTGCCAACATACCTATGTGACTGCGCATAACTGGTCGCTCACAAAATCAGTAGCCATGCGCTCAGGGGAGAACCAAGAAAGAAAAATGAAGCAGCTTTTCTATTCTCTTTCAAATAATTTGGAAACAAACAGAAGTTACAAACAAACCCTATGTTTGGGAATCAGTGGCTCTAAACTGATGTGAGCTCCATCTTTTACCTCCACATCTCTGTTTGCACAGATAAGTACTCACAGGGAATTACCACATGAGGATTACCCAAAATTGGCTTTTGATTTCATTTTAGTTCCACACAGGGCTCCACATTTCAAAAACTGGGACATCGGTGGCAGTATGAGCTGAGACCATGTAATGACTTGGCATAGAGACCTATCCTCCTATCACTAGAAGTAGTCCTTTTCCTCACAGATAAGACAAATTTGTCAGGCGCTTGGGGAGATGTGTATTATTAATGCCTATATCATAAATTTATCTGTTAAAAAAGCACCCTTGATTCTCAGGGTTGTCTGCTTAGCACATGTCACTGACATGAATTTTAAGGAAAAGCAGAGTACTGTTTTTGTCCATTTCTGATTTTAAAAAATTGAAATGATACTGCAAGGACTGGAACAAAAGCAAGAAGATTTGAGACCAGACTGGCATCTTGCACTCACTAAATGTGGCTTAATGCATTTTTTTAAACATGACCACAGAAATGATGAGTGGTTTGAAATAAACAGAATTTGTGTTGGCCTGTATATTATTATTTGCCTTAAGCATGATGAATGATTATTTATATATATTGTCACAGAAATATTTTCTAATCTGTATTTCAAATCAGTAACCAACCTTGAAGCGATAATTAAAGATGAAGTCATGTTAATGTTTCAATGAAAGTGCCTTCAACATTACAGTTGGGCCAGAAGTCATATTATTAAAAAGCACATTTTGCTAATATTAAGTAATTCTCAACATAGGACTTACCCAATAGGAACTGGAAAGTAGTTCTTAAGAGTTAAATCTTTAACCTTGCAGTGTTTTCACAGACAGTTTTTCTTTGTTAGTTTTTATCTGAGATGACAACTTTTGTATCCCATGCAGGGATGGAATGTGTTAAAGCAGAAGAAATCCCTGCAGGTCAGCCATTCCAGTAGCATCAATGATGCTGTGGTCAGAGCTCTTGAATCTTACTCCCACTTGAATGTAACTACCAGCTTCCCTCTCCCTGTTCTCCTGAAGGTTTTACATAAAAACTGCATCCTATAATTTTAATACTCAGAAAACTGGTGAGTTTAAAATGTTTAATTAAGAAAGAAGGCTACCTCAATATTCTGAAACTTAAAAATACAATGCATAAACTATGTGATGAATAAGTTTTATTTAGTATACTCTGCTTTTCTCATACTAAAGCAAGACTCAAGCACTTAAGTGAGTATTTTGAGTGAAATTCTACATTAAGTTTTCTTGGGTCTACTTCCTGCAAGACGATTTACTTACCACAGTCTTCTGTGAATGGAAAACTCAGAGCAATCCATGTTTGAGGCTACTACTACTACTGGCATTAGATTTTGTTTCAGACCTCTGCTAGTGACTTCATTAATACTCTGAAATTTAACATTTTTAGGATGTTAATAAGGAAGAATAAAAATAAAACATTCTCTTGTGACAATCCTATTTCAAGTGTACTGCCAGTGATCACTTCATAGATTACCAATGGTTCACATAGCACAAAGAGAAAACATGTAGGCAGGACTGCTAGTTGACACAATTCCTTTATGGTCGTTGTTTGTGGACTTGTAAAGCTATTTTCCCAACCTTGACCCTTATGTAAGCAACTGGAGACTGTTTTCACGAATCCCCAAACAGACTGCCTGAAACAATAGCTCTTCTTCAGAGAACTGACACTTAACATGAAGCCAATTTAAATGTCAATGTTATTAACCATTTCTCTGCTGATCAGTCTAGCAGAGCCATGCATCTAACACTTTTGTTCGCAGCATTTAGTATTTCACACAAAATGAAAGGCAGATAACTACTGGGTTAGACTATAGACCTCTGGGGTAACTGTTGGATGATGCATTTACAGGACGTTATTCAATGCCATAACTTGAGGAATTGAAAACGTCAAAAAATAATTTACACTTTCACTTGGCCACATATTCCTCAGAAAACTGTAAGGAATATTTTTCCACTTACATAACAGGAAGGGATCACTGACAGGCAAAATATAAATCAGAGAAGGGGGATACTCAACCAAAAGAACAACAGAAGGGGGTACCCACTGCAATACATCATCTTGATGCTATATATACAAAAATAAAACAATCCCTGCCTTCCTTTTACCCCTCATCATCTCTCTATCTCTAAATTATATTTCTGGCTTTACTGGAGAAGTTTCCTCAAATGATTCAACACAACAAATAAAAAGATGCTCACATTTGGATGCCGCTGAAATCTGCCTGTGCTCAGTTAAGCTACCCAGACTCTCTGCAAGTTGCATGCGCTGCAGCTTGCCCTGTGCCAGCCATGAGCTGCATTAAACCCAAGACAGCAACATCCTCTGCAAATCACCTCTACTCCCTCTAGATGTAGGTAAGAATACAAATAGCATATTAAACCTCTTTCTTTCATTGACTCCTTTTGACAAGCTATTAAGAACATCCAATCTTCTCCCCTATGCTCCTCATAAAGGGACTTAATCTCTCCTTGATGCTTTAGCTTAGGAAACAAAAGATGGGCATGCAAATCATACTGGATCTAACCAGAGGTGATGAATAGTACATGTGATGCAGCTAATATGAAAAACATCTTTTTCCTTGACCCTTTATTTAAAAGCATTAATTGTTATTAATTGCAACAGAAATTTGCTGATGTAACCAAAGATTATATCCATTACACTACTGATACACACTCTTTACTCTAATTAATTTTCAATACACATTAGACTGCATTTTGTTACAATCTGCAAAGAGATTAACTCGACAAAAGCACACAGTGCTGTAGTGTTATTAACTCATATTTCATTGAAAGGTCATGCTCCCCTTGGTTGTATCTAGAGGAGGCTGTAGTTAAATACCTCACTATCCCATCCATGGAATGTAAATAGAATTATGTAGTACCATGTTTATTTTCAAAAATCACTGTCTCTCTGGCTTACAGGGTCTTATCATGGAGAAATACACATTTTTTTTTCATGGAGAAATACAAATGCAAACCACCTCTGGCTATCAGGCCCTTTCTGGATCTCCTTTTAAAAAAACTTAACTTCTGTGAGTTTATTGGGGTAAGGTTTGCAGCCAGTTGCATTTAAACCAATTTCAAAGATTTGCGTCTTGAACTTAGTGAGATATTTTTAAAATTTCATTACCTTAGTTTTGAGCTCACAAGAAGCCATGAAGGAAAGCACAGAAATTATAGAATTTAATGAAAATGCACACCTGTCAGAAGTGTGACAGACAGTATTTCTGCCCAAGCTATGAGTATGCAATTACTTTTCAGGCACAAAGAGGCCAATTTTAAAAACAGAGCAAGACTAACATCTACACAGACTTTTATTGTTGGAGCTAACACGCATCTTAGAATAAGTTAAGCCTATGCATTAAGTATACATTTTCCTAAAAATTTTTAGTGAATATTCCTAACCTTTAGTAAATAAGAACGTTTACTGTGATGTTTACGATTTTCACTGCTGTGTGTCAGTGCTCTGTTTCATTTAATAACCTACAATCTCTTAACACTTAGCAATATACTTTCTGTAAACTACACACCATTTTTGTTCTGAAGCATCACTCTTGATTTTTCTGCCTACACTCCCATTGCACGGGTGGCACATAAAACAAATACCCATTCCTGCTGGTGCAGTTGCCACTTTTCATCTCTAGTACAAAATTCATCTAATCAGACAGTGCCTGTAAATGCAACTTACAAGAGCAGGTTGTAATTTCATTAAAGATCTATTTACTAAGCTAAACCAGCTGTTCTGGGCTGGCAGGCAAAAAAAGGCCCATGTGATTGCTACTCAGTCATTTTTAAGGCAACTGAAAAATACATTTGCTGAGCTAACCTCACTCTCCCAAAGAGCTGGCACTGCTAGCTTCTTCTGAGTAAAAGGTTTAAACAGTTATTATAGTGTGCCATAAATTTTAACTTGTAATTGAACATCTCTTCACTTCCTAAAAAAAAAAAAAAAAATCTATACTACTTGCTATGTAATTACAGACTATGCAGCTGCTCTCTTTGGCTTCACTAGAAAATTTAAAGACATGAAACACTGTACAAACCTTATTCAAATTTTATTAAATTGCTAGTCATAGATGTGCCACTCTCATACTGGAGGATCTCAAATAATATCACTTTCTTCCTGTTACCAGGAATAAAAGGAGATGAATCGCAAGTTGATCCAGGTGATATTGAGTTCTTCCTTACCACACAGGAGACCTTCGGCTCTTTATCAGGAAAGTAAAATCTCTATTTCTGCCAAGAAGACATCGAACGGAAAGCTACCTGAACATGTGGCTGGAAACAGACTTCAATGTATAAAGACACTTTTTATTTAATTTTCAATAGGTCCTAATCATTATGCATGGCCACAATTGTCTGAGTCACTTCAGTATGACTTTTGTGCCATTTCCTTGCATCACCTATAATGAAAAGAAACTCTATTCATGAAATAGTGAACCTAATATTTCAGCCAAAGGCATAGGACGGGTGACCGCACAATATCCTGTTCACCTCCAGTGAGTTTGACATGAGTCATACTTGATTAACTATTCCCTAGCCTTTGTGTACTGGGGAAACTATGGCGTGAGGCTGAATTTTTAGAGCAATTAAAATAAAATATTCACCACCCACCTCTACCCTTGATTCACAATGCATTTCAGTCTTGGGTCACAGTTTTGAAATGGACAGCTTCTGGAAAAAAGCTTTACATGCCCCAGACTTCACATTGTACCTTGTTTATCCCTGCAGTATCAACTTTTATAATAGCAAGTTATTAATTTGCTGGGATTGGTTCAGGCTTTAAAAAGAATTTTCAAGTCTGAAGAATTTAATTAGTTCATTATCACAACATTGTAAAAGAACTATGAAAACAGTTAGCATGCATAAGTCACAATACTGTTTTCACCTGGTCTTTCCTACCAGTTTCTAAATTCCTGCCTAACCATACGCAGAAGAACTCCATGTTGCATACCACAGTCTTTGAAATCTCAGGTTTACAGGATATTAGACAAGTAACTTTCTCTGACTGCTAGTGAGACCTGTTTTTCCTAGGCATTTTGAAAACTTCCACTACAGAACCACTTTAAGGGTTTTGATTCAAAATATAGAATATCACAGTTGTTTTACATAAAAAATAAATAAAATTTGCACCCTCAGAATAAACCTATGTCCAATGTTCTCAGTTACAAAGCATGGTTATTTGTAAATTTCCAGGTAATTACATAGACAATTCAATGAAATGGTCAAATTATTAGTTTGGGTTTTTTTAAAGTCATATTTTCAAACACAATAATTTCTTTAGAAGTTGCTTTTTTTTTCCTCATTCAACCCAATTACAACTGGAGATACTTACAGTTCACCAAGGACCTTTATAATTAAAACTCTTAACAGCCTGAAATTATTTTCCAATTATTACTCAACACACCAATTGTTGCAGCAATACTGTTTATATTTGTCACCAGAAATTACTGTGATTATTTGTCTCTTTGCTTTCACATATGGCACTATAAAAGCTAAAAGGAAGATGGAAAATCATGAAGGATTTCTGAAAGACTATGGATCCAGTATCACTGATTCTGGCATTCACCAGAAGCAAATTACAGAAACAAAATGCATACAAAAATTCAGTTTATCTCACTTTGCTATCACTGAACTAGACACTTTTGAAAGATGAACTAACAATAGGCACATTTAAAAACTTGCAGTAATTGTTGAAACATGCACCTACTATAACTGTCTTGTAATCTAAGGATGAAGCCAAAAGGAAATTATTGAAAAAACAAAACCAGACAGATATGCAAAGAACATCATTAGCTGTAGAAACAGGAAATTGATATTGAAAGCTATAAGGCAAATAGCTGCACAGATCTGCTGAGAAGGATTTATGTAGGTAGGAAGGATAACAAAGGGAACTCCTTGAGGGTTTCATATTTCACTGTAGATCTTAAAATGCTTAAAATACAGGAGCTCAGAAGCTGAAAGCTAATTTTGGCTTTAACTCGAAAAAGAAAGAAAAAAATCTCCCACTTTATTAAAAAGGAAAAACTTAGAAATTCTTCTCTTAATTTGTAAAATTGCTATATTATCATTTCCTCATTGTCCTGATTTGAGATAGAAGAGAACTAATTCTGTTCAGAGATTTCACTTTGCAGCTCAGTCTCTGCTCAGTGACGGCACTTTCTGAAGTTAACGGCATATTTTTTGCAGACAGTGGCTGTTTCTAGAAGTGTTAACACTTGATGTTTACAGTTACTACCAGGGACTGGTGTGCAGAAAGGATCTTGCTGATACTTGCTCCTGTGCAGACCAAGGTCACTGCTAAATCCTGTGTACCACGGTGGGGGTGCAGTACGTTAGAGGCCATATCTGTGGGGATGAGAGGACAGGACAGGTGACCCTAAACTGACCAACAAGATGTTCCATCCCATAGACATCATATTCGGTGTAAAGCTGAGGGATGACAAGGGTCAAGCCCATCTTCAATGGCCTGCGTCCAAGGAGGATTCTGTCCATTCTGCCTTCAATCTCAGTCCATGCATTCCTGAATCCAGTTCCAGAATCCAGCTCCTGAATCTGGTTACCGTCTGCTGCTGAGTCCAGTCTGGGACTTCCCTAGTGTCTACCCTGCAGCATCAGTGGTGACGGTGACGTGATTACCATTGTTATTATTCTCATTAAAGCAGTTTTAGTTTTCTTCTCCAATTCATAAGTCGGTCTCCCTTACTCCCTTTCTCTTCCCCTTTGGGAAGGGAGGCAGGGGTTCATAGAGAGCATCTGTCATTAGTCTAGTGGCCGGCCCTTAACATTCATCCATCTATTCATTCAGACTATACCCGGGAAAATTTCTTTGCTTGCATTAAAAAATCCAGAAAACAACAATAGCTTTTCTTTTAGATATTCCAAGTTTATTTTCCTTGATTAAGCATCACGTGGTGTCATTTGGAAATTTCTACTTTTTGGAAAATGAAGACTCTGCTCACATATCTTGCTATAAGAATGATACATTTTAGAAAAGAAAACATACGGTCCTGATCATCGGAGGTATTTGCTTTTGAAGTGTAGATGTTGAACACTACTAGGTGACCACAATCCATGTGGCTCAGGTGGTGGTAACTCGCTACATGGGCAGGGGCAGTAGTAGTCCTCTGTCGCTTGAGGTGGTCTCCAGGATGAGACTCTACAACCTTGCCCCTTCTTTACCCTCCCCTCTGATGTTCTGGGAAGCATAGATGAAGACATACCCCAATTTCTGTTCCGATGCCAAAAACTAGTTAACGAAATATTAAACAACAGTGTAAAACCACTGCAAAAAATTGTGAGTCATTTCTCAGCCTTAGGTTGGTTATGATCAGAATGAACCTTCTCTTCTTTTAGTTAAAAGCCCAGTGAAAACTATTCCTATACTTCCTGTTACATTTCTTCTTCCTTACAAATACATCATGAATGAACAGAAAAATTATCTCAAAGCACATAGTACTATGCTTTTCACAGTAAGATATGAAAAAAAAAGAAGGAACCTAGTCTTTAAAAAAAACTAATAAAAGTGCAACCTAATCAAAGGCACTATTGGTTCATCATCTGTTACTTCTGCTTATGAGACCTAGAAGTAGACATGATTTAAGAAGTAGCACAACAGTAAAAATAAATCACAGAAGCACAATGTATTTACTATGGACTACTCTACAATGCATAATTAAATAGCAAGCAAAGAGAAAAACTAATCCTGACATCCAAAAGCCTGCTCTTCAAAGTAGTATTTTATGTATTACATACAAATCTATCAATATAATTAGCAAAAACGATGTCATTTTAAAATTTGCTTTAAATGTCAAGGAAATTAATTTTGTATTTCTATATACATACATATTTGTACTTACATAGAAATGATTTTTCTAGATTATGTATCATTACATTAGTATATTTAACTGAAGAATTGTAAGACATCTTACAGAGTCAAGAATTTTTTTTTTTCATCATCATGGCTTGGCTTCGCGGACGAAGATTTGGGAAGGGCTTTGCCCACGCTTATTGCAAGTGCGTTGATGGCTGAAAAGGCCAATGCGGGATAGGCAAGACCGGTTGCAAAGAGCACACCGGAGGGTCTCCTTGGGTGGTATAGTCGAGGCACGGTTCTTTCTGCGCTGTCTTTTCTCCTCGAGCTTGATTCTACGCGTGCTCTCAAAGGAGACAGCAGCGTTATGTATGGTGTGTCTCCAAATCTCCCGATTGGAGGCCAGGGTGGACCACTGATGGTGGTCAATATGGCCTAGGCTGAGGTGTTGTTTCAGGGAGTCCTTATATCTCCTCTTTGGAGCTCTTCTCTTGCGGCAGCCGGTGGCAAGTTCACCATAGAACATGATCTTAGGGAGGCGGTGATCCGCCATCCTGGAGACGTGCCCTGCCCAACGCAGCTGCGTTTTCAGCAACATGGCCTCAATACTGGTGACGTCTGCCTGTTCAAGGACAGCAACGTTAGTCACGTAGTCAGTCCAGTGAATGTTTAGGATTGTGCGGAGGCAGCGCTGATGGAAGCGTTCGAGGAGTCGCAGATGGTGGCGGTAGATGACCCATGATTCAGACCCGTACAGAAGAGTAGGCAGTACCACGGCTCTGTAGACACTGATCTTTGTACTTTTCTTCAGGTGTTTATTGCACCAGACTCTTTTATGGAGTTTTCCGAAAGCTCTGTTTGCCTTTGCTATTCTGTTGTCTATCTCTTTGTCGATCGTGGCATCTGAGGAGATGATGCTACCCAGATAGCTGAACTGCTGGACTGGCTGAAGCTCTGACTCGCCAATGGTGATGTGGGGATGATGGTAATCATCTTGTGGTGCTGGTTGGTAGAGAACTACTGTCTTCTTTAAGCTGACTTCCAGCCCAAAAAGCTCAGCCGCCTCTGCAAAGCAGGCTGTTAAGCGCTGCAGAGCTGCTTCTGTGTGGGCAACAAGGGCGGCATCGTCAGCAAAAAGCAGCTCGCGGACAAGGTGATTCAGGGTCTTGGTGTGGGCCTTCAGTCGCCTTAGGTTGAAAAGGCTCCCATCGGTACGATATCGGATATAAATGCCGTCTTGTTCGTCGAGGTCTGCCGTGGCCCTTTGGAGCATCATGCTGAAGAAAACTGTGAATAAAGCTGGTGCGAGAACGCAACCTTGTTTCACACCATTGGCTATTGGGAAGGGCTCAGAGAGTGCATCGCCATATCTGACTTGGCTGCGCTGCCCCTCATGTAACAGGATAATCATTTTGAGGAACTTGGGGGGACATCCTAATCGTTCCAAGATCTGCCACAGACCTTTTCTGCTCACAGTGTCAAAGGCTTTGGTGAGATCAACGAAAGTTACATAGAGACCCTTGTTCTGTTCCCTACACTTCTCTTGCAGTTGTCTAAGAACGAATACCATGTCTGTGGTACTTCTGTTGGCTCTGAAACCACACTGACTTTCAGGTAGAAGTTCTTCTGCGATAGCGGGTACCAATCTGTTCAATAGTATTCTTGCGAGAATTTTTCCAGCAATGGAGAGCAGAGTTATGCCTCGGTAGTTTGAGCAGTCTGACTTGACTCCTTTTTTCTTGTACAGGGTGATGATGATTGCATCACGGAGATCTGGTGGTAGTTCGCCTTGTTCCCAACAGCGCACAACTAGCTCGTGAAATTTAGCATGGAGCGTTTGGCCTCCATGTTTCCAGATTTCAGGCGGGATTCCGTCGACCCCAGCTGCCTTGCCGGTTTTCATCTGCTGTATGGCCTTAAGGGTCTCACCCATAGTAGGGGCTATATCCAATTCATTTTTCACCGTTTGTTTTGGGATGAGCTGGATTCCTGAGTCTTGGACTACACGGTTGGCACTGAAGAGAGTTTGAAAGTGTTCAGACCATCGATTCAGGATGGAGGTTTTATCTGTGAGAAGCATTTGGCCATCTGCGCTGAGTAGGGGGCTTTGAACTTGGTGTGTGGGTCCGTACACTGCTTTCAGAGCCTCATAGAATCCTCTGTGGTCACCCAAATCTGCGCATAGTTGAGTCGTCTTTGCTAGGTTGAGCCACCACTTGTTCTGGATGTCTCGAAGTTTCTGTTGGAGTTTACTGCATGCAAGACGAAAGGCTGCTTTTCTTACATGGCAAGATGGTTGAGCGAGGTGTGCTTGGTGAGCAGATCTCTTCTTTGCCAGCAATTCCTGGATCTCGGGATTGTTTTCATCAAACCAGTCTTTGTTCTTCTTTGTGGAGAACCCTAAGAATTCTTCGGAGGACTGCAGGATGCTATTTTTAATATGTTGCCAAAGCGCTTCAGGAGAAGAGTCTATGGGACGGTCTTCAAGCCTAGTTTGAAGGTTTGCCTGGAAGCTGTCTCTCACTGCAGCTGTTTGAAGATTGTTAACTTGGAGCCTCCTCCTCAGAATGCCGCCCCTCTTAGGTTTGGGCTTAAAATGAAGGTTAAGTTTGCAGCGCACAAGGCGGTGGTCTGTTTGACATTCTGCACTAGGCGTCACTCGGGTGTGACAGACATCGCGAACGTTTCTCTGGCGCACTAAGATATAGTCAATGAGGTGCCAGTGTTTAGATCGAGGATGCATCCAGGTTGTCTTCAGGCTGTCTTTCTGCTGGAAGATAGTGTTGGTGATGGTAAGCTGCTGCTCAGCACAAAACTCTAGCAAGAGGCGACCATTGTCATTGCAGTTTCCAACTCCATGCTTGCCTAGTGCTCCTTTCCAAGCTTCAGAGTTCTTACCTACTCGGGCGTTGAAGTCACCAAGGATTATGATCTTATCATCCGCAGGAACCTTTTGAGTAAGGCGGCGCAGATCGGTGTAAAATTTGTCTTTTTCTGTAGGGTCAGCTTGGAGAGTTGGGGCATATATGCTGAAGAGAACAACATGTTGCTTGTTGTGTAGCGGGAGGCGTAAGGAGATGATGCGATCGGAATGACCTGTTGGCAAATTTTCAAGTTTAGAGGCGATGGAGTTTTTAATCATGAAGCCAACTCCGGAATGATGACTTTCGGTTTTGGGTTTGCCTGACCAATACAGTGTGTAGCCGGCACCATGTTCTTTAAGGCTGCCTTCCTCATGAAGGCGAACTTCACTGAGAGCAGCAATGTTGATGTTGAGTCGTGACAGTTCGTGAGCAATTATAGCAGAATGGCGTTCAGGACGCCCACTGTCTGCTGTATCGAGCATGGTTCTGATGTTCCAACATGCGAGTGTCAATCTGGACACACCTTTGGAGGCAGGTGTATGCCTTTGTCTCTTTGTCTTTGGTTGACCGCAGAAGAAGATGTCCGTTGGCCGCGGCTAGCCAACCGGATTGGAAGGGGAGATGAGCTTTGGTTAGGCCACCTTTTCTAGGCCCCTCTCCATGCGGAGCAAGCAGTGCTCTCCTTGAAAAAGGCTGCTTGGTCATTCAGGATGCTGCCGAACGAGACTGTCATCTCCCGGGTCAGTCTCAAGCGACCAATGTCCTGAACCGCCTGCATGCAGGGTTGGGTCTGCGGCTTCCAGTGACATCTTTCCACCTGCCGTTTCGTCCCTTGCCTGTCGCTACAGGGCTTTGCAAACGTGAGTACACCCTTCAAGCCTGCGCGGTGGATTTTTTAGGTGAGGCGCAGCGTGCACGAGACTGGCCCCACCCTTTACACCTGAGGTTCATCTGCCAGGGCCTAGCGAGCTTGGACGGTGACAGCGAAGTCCTCAGGTCGTAGGTTTGGTTAGAGTATCCTTCTCTTAGATGGATGGCCTTACAGGGCTAAACGAGCTCCATCTGCCCGGGTTTGGAGTTAGAGTTGTCCTTCTCCTAGGATGGTTGCCCGAAGGCTAGTGAGCCCATCCTGCCCGTGGACACACTTTGTCTGACCCTTCAGTTGAGACCTGTCTGGCTTGGGAGACCCTACCGGAGGCATATGCCACCACCAGCATAGCTCTCAACTTCGCAAGGGCACGCAAGCTCTTTCCCCACGGCAAGGGGGTGCCCATGAAAGAGAGAGTCAAGAATATGGAAACTATAACAGATAGTCTCCAATTTGAGGTTTGGGATTTTGTTAAAGATTTAGAAATCGAGAAACAAAATATATTAACCCAAGATGAAGACAAGATTAAGTGCTGTATGACTCTGAGAAATTTTGCCATCGGTTTTTATGAAAGTGTATGTGACACTAAACGCCATATTTAGCAGGTGGATAAAGACTGCCAGATAACAGTCTTACCAAATTTTTCACCTTGTTAGGTTGAAGACATAAAGCATGCTCTGATAAAGAAAGCAGACAGCAATGTCTAACTTGTTTTAGTTAGGCCCAGTCTAGTAGTGTGGTCACAGTGCACTTAATATCCACTGACACGAACTAGTCACAAACACCATTGCACATGGTCTTTTTTTCAAGATCATGATTGGGGGATCGGAAATAATACTGGCAGCCAGCCTATGTAAGTCCAGTGTTTAAAGCGCTTGAAGAACAGAAGAATTGGACTTTTTTTCCTTCAAATTCCATCAGCAACATCCCAGGAATAACCAAAACTGATGGAAAAGAACAATCAGCTGTGCTGGGGGCGGGGGGAAGGCACTATTCATGTGTCCTGTTGAAACTAAAAGCACTGTGCAGGAGTGAATCAGGACTCACAGGGCCAGACGGATTGGTTGGCTTATGAGGACCTCGGTTCTCATTCCTGTTCTCAGACCTATTTCTGTGTTAAGATTTTTTAATCCAATGATGATTCATCATTAAAACTAGAAAGAGTTCCAAAAAGTGAGGACCAAACTCTGTTCTGTTAGCTGAAAGGAGCCAAGCTAATTTAATGTCCTTTTATAAGACAGATTCTCATCCCCTGCTCACGCTGGAATTTTCTCTGCATTTGTTCCAAACTAAATGAATCTTTCTTGAACACAGGGGGTCTGTTCCAGATTTCAACTTTGTTTTCACTTCTGCTAGTTTGGTTTTTTTGTTTCCTCAAGAGGAAGATTTCTCTCTGAGATCTAATAGACATGAGAAAAGGAGACAGCAAACCCCACCACAGTGCTCTGCTTCTAATTCATCCTGCTAGTGCAACGGAGCGGCTCTGCACTCTCCAGCCAAGTTTTTTCCCTTTTGCTATCAGCACATTATTATGAAGGCTACTATCACTAGTACATTCCTAAAACACCTTTACTTTCCTCAGCAATTTCAGTGAATACCTATGTGCTCATAATACCCATGCATCACATTTTCCCTTCCATATTACCTGGACAATTCAACCCAGACTGGTTTTCCCTGCTCAGTTGGCTCTGAAACACGTTTTCTAGTGCCAAAAGACCAACAACATGGAAAATAAATCTTGGCCGTAATGTCAGAAAACAAACTATAAGTAGTAGGGTGTGATTCCAGCATTACTCAACAATTGAAATTTGAAAGTGAGGGGAACGTGAATCTTGCTCACCTTCCTCTTGGTAAGTCTGCATCATCTTTCTTCCATCGGACTGTGGGTGTGGGATCCCCCTGCACCTGGCACCGGAAATCCACAGCTTCCTCCTCCAGCACCACTTGGTTAATCGGTCGCCTGAGAAACGTGGGTCGTTCTTGAAAGAGACATTAAAATTCCTTAGTGAGTCAGAGGGTTGAAATGAACAGTTTTGACTTCTCAGCATCGTTTTGTTTATCAATTCACAGAATGAAGAAAGAAGGCTGAGCTCCACAAATTCAGACAAGTGGAACTGATGATGTGCATAAAGAGCCCGGAAGAGAGTCCTCTCAGGCTGGAGAGGCAGGGGCTGTCGCATCCAGCCCTCGCACAAGAGCTAAGTGCCAGCAGAAGGAAGCCCACGCTAACACCTGCCCACCTGCCAAGCCAAGAGGTCTCCAAGGCTACATCCTTCTGTGCAAACATTTTGACTCTGCAATGCTGCATACACAGAGCACGATCTAAAAGCTTCTGCTTGCTCTAGTGATATAGGAGCTGCCAATGGAGATAGCCTGCCTTTGGCAATAATCAATATCTTGATGCTTCAGAGGAAAATGTAAACTCTGTGTTATGCATCTCAGCCAGTTGTGGACTATTGTACAGAGGTCAAAGCTTCTCCGATCCTCCTGGCTAACCTACAATGGAAAACTAAATTAAGGTCTGAATAATATGTTCTGTTTACCCTTGTTATACTAGCCTGCATGGCTACAAATATTATTAATCATCATAATGTTGTACAGGCCTGCTGAAAATTCAGATGCAGAGCCACAGTCTCATCTCAATTGTACTGGTACAAGCTCAAAGCACCAGTAATTTCATTTGAAAGGATGTCACTGGTATTAGTTTCCAAGTTGCCTTTGGATTGCATAAATTTTGTTCTGTCCTCTCCTAGCCATACCACACATTTATTGTCATAAGTTATTTATGCTACAGTCAAACCATTATAAGATGGGGTTTCTTTGAAGCAGTATTTCCACTCAAGACAGGGATTTATTATAAAGACATTTAAAACTGGTTACACACTACATTTCACATTTCATTCTCAACAAGTTGAAGGGTATGAGGTCACTTTAAAAATTACTCAAAATTCACACAGATGCAAGCAATACTAGATCAGTTAGGCAGTTTGTCTTAATAATTACAGAGCTGAGTTTATGGGTTGGCTATCCATGTTTATTATATCCAAGTAATAAAAAAAACCCCAACATTAAAAGAACATTAATAAGGTTGCAAAATCAAGCACGCAGCACCTCAGTGCCAGAACTAAGGCTGACTCCGCGCCCTTTAGTCACTCCTTTTCTGTTTATGCCTTATGGGACTGGTTTCAATTATGTGATCACATACTATTTTTCCCCAAACATCTCCAAATTGTTGGTATTCATTTAACGAGCAGGTGCTTAATACTTTGCTTTAGTTGTACTGTTTAGTGGGTGGCATCCTGTCATACTACTCAAACTTCACTTCAAAGGAGGAATTATTAATTTCCTCATGAACTCCATTATACTTATCTTAATGCTTCATAAACAATTCATTTATTTTCATAGATACCCATCACACCTTGGAGAGAAGCTAAGCAAGCAAGGTAAAAAATACCTGCTAAATTTTCATGCTCAACCTGAGACACAAAACAGCTTTTTTTTTTTTTTTTGAGAATTTAGCCTTAAATTTGTGTTTTCAAAGTTAAACTTCAGTTCTAGCTGATAGAATGTTCACCACTTTTAGAAATCAGAATATCAAGTCAGAAAATAAGGACACAAATCCACCTGTTAATAATTATGTAAATGAGTGACAGCATCACATATGAATTTCATGATACTGGCAGGGGGACCTATTGGCAGGGAAAAACTTGTAGGCAGAAGAATAGACATGTTTAAGAATCTATAGCACTTTTACAGATGCTAGAGATAAAAACATGTCTAATAGGCAAAAATTCTTATCCTCATTTCTCCCAAGCCATTGTTTTTGTCCTATTCCTAGTCCTGACCAGGACCTGCAGGTTCCAGCAGCATTTGGGCAAGTAAATTCACTTCTAGTCTCTCTTTGCACCTTGAAATCTTAATGTTTATTCCCTGATTCAAGCCTGGGAATAAACCATATATAACCTTCACTATAGCTTCTTGTCCTGGGTGTGTTCATCACATTTTTCCTTCCTTGAGCATGTAGTCTCCTGACCCTTCCCAATCTCTGGCTAGGTTTGCTCCTACCCTGACTTATGTGTCTTTGCCAGCCTGTGACAGTGAGTCAAGTCCCCCTCCATTCCAGCCACTGGCTGTGCCAGCAATTTCCAGCTGCCAACTGCTTCCTTAGTTGATTTGTTTCCTCCTAGCCCAGAATGTTGCTTTTCACAGCTGGAACCCAGCAAGTTCACAAGTCCAGTCTCCCTTCCAACTATCCATGCCTCTCACTTCTTCACACATCACAGCAAACTGACTATTCTCCACTGTGTGTTTGAACTACACTTGAACAGGAGCTTCTTTTCACTGTGTCACCCAGACAGAGTCCATTCACAACATTAATACAAGAAAAATTGGCTGAAGTAACCAAGCATCCTCCCACGAGAGTGACAGCAGCAGGAGTGCCGTGCAGTTGCAGGACAATGCTGTTCAGGCCTGCATTCTACCTGGTGTCTCCGGCATATGAATTCTATTTTTTTTTTTTTTTTTTTTTGAGAGAAACGTGCATAACTGCCTAAATTTAGTAAAAATTCCTTGGATAAACAAAAAATAACATCTCTGCACAGTGTCGCTATTTCCCATCAAATTTTTGGTCCCTGTTATTCAACATGAGGGACCCATATTCCTCAGGACAAAAAGCTTCCTCCATTCCTCTCCAAAATCCTTACCCAACTCCCTCCAATTACCTCTTTCACCTCCAAACTGCAGGAACCCCAACATTCTTAGAGAAGAATGAATTATTTTGGAAATTAAAAAAAAAAATAATCAGTTTTCCAATTGAGCACGGAAAATTTTGGATAAAGCCTTTTAGTTTGACAAATTTATTAAAACTGGACGAAGTAACAAAAGCATTAGTCGCTAACCTTAATGCTAAGCAATGCACTTGGCCTGTCTGTAAGTATATGGATCTAGAAGGGAATATCTTAATGAAGTAAGTTTGCAACAGTATCTTATTTACAACTTCTTTCTTCTAAGAAGAGCTCAGACCAACCCTTGCTCTGAGCTCATACACAATACATTCTATGTTTTAGTATTTGTTTTTCCAAAAAAACCTAAACCAAGAAATATACATCCTGATGAGCATCCTCACAGGTGATTTAGACACCCTGGTTCATCCACATTGAATTTAAGTAACTCTGCATGAGCCTGTATGTTGGTTTGGTCTGCACACAAAAATTGGTTTAGACTGTTTATAAAAGCTGCCTGAAAACAGCTAAGAAACTAACGTATGCATATTTACGAAATTGCTACTTGTGGCTGTAAACACTTCTATACAAGAAATGAGAACAGAAATTCCTATCACATTTTGAGGAGAACCCTGCTGACGAGATAGTAAATGGCTCAAAGGTCATGAAGTAAATCACTTGATTCCACATCAAGGCAATTTAGCAGTATACATATGTTTGTTTCAGATCAGCTTCTCAAATTCTATGTTTTCCAAAACAGTTAAGAATTTGCTAGAAAATAAGTAGCTGTGCAAGTACAGAAGCCGGTTAGCAAGGACATGCAAATACCAATAACTGTTATTTCCATTTTTTCATCATCCCTGCATTTTGCACAGTATGAATCCGGAAAGAACAAGTTATCTCTCATGTTGTTTCCGGTATTTGTATCACTCAGACAACCCCTTGAATACATCCAATAGCTAATTATACAGCTATAAAGCGATCAGAGTGAATGCCATTGCCAATGCAATTAACATTCTTTATGTGAGATTAACTGGATTTGAGTCACCTGCGTAACTTGCTTACAATGTTAATCTCTCAGGAGACAGAGCGCTGCTTGCCCATGCATGCTAAATAAAGAAGGTTTCTTCACACAGCCAGGTCAAATTTAGTTTCAGAGCTGAACTCAAGAAAAAAAGTCTTTTTTTTTTTTTTTCCCCTTTGAAATTATTTGCCCATAAATAAAGCCTTGTGGTATAATTAAACATTGTTACTCTGTCAGCAGCATTCAGAACACAATATATTTAAGAAATAACACGAAAGGGTAATAAATTAAAATCACAGACATATATAAAAAATTTAATATAGCTATTTTATAAGCTTTCACTGAGTAAATAAAGTATCCACTTCCCAGACTTTCTCTGATGAATATTAAAAATCCTTGAAGAGAACTATAAAATAGGTCATGGCTATATGTCATGTCAACCAGTCATGCTATTACTAGGCTGACCTTTATAACTTCAGAGTAAACTTTGCTTGCAGTTATAAAGCGGGATTGTTAATGCAATCTAGACACACACCTACAATCTGCTGCAGTGCGTGAAGATACGGGCTGCAAGAAAGCCTACAGAACTGATTCTAACCAGAAAAATAGGAAAATCCTTTCCTTGCTTTGGGTGCTGACACAAGTCAACCCCAGAACTCAATTTTTCCTCAATTTAACAATTGGTCTGAGTATCAAAGTCTATTAGAGAGACCCAGATGACCTTCAGATGTACTACTGCCCTTCCTCTGTTCCTCAGAAAGTTAGACAGCCATATATGGGACTTCAATCTAGTTAAAATGATCCTAACTACCTTAAGGTATTTTCTCTGCTGAGGCAACTGTTGGAGTAAAGGATTTGATGGCCCCCATAAAGTAGAGGCTCAGTCTGATTTAGAACTGTTTTCTCTGTCTGCTGGAGAGAAGCCATCATTTTTAAAAAATGTTTTTGTATTCTAGAAAGAAGTATTAAAACATTAATTAAAAAGCTTTCAGGAGGAATTTAATAGCACACAGTTAAAAATAAAAGCTTTTTTCACTTTAGGGTTCTGATGCAAAAGAAAAAGAAACATGAGATGGTTGGAAGTAAGTTTCACTTCAGAATGCTGTCAATAAAGATATTTCATTAACTGCAACATGATCTGGCTAAAGTAAAGCTCTCTGCCAAAAATGAAAATGTGGAAGAAGACAGGATATTAGGATCACACTAAATTTACCTTTGCTGGTCAAATAAATGAAAATACAATTGCAGAAGCAGATGGGTTTATATTTAAAGACATTCTTCTACTGTCTCTAAAAAGTGCCTAAAAAGGCACTTTTCTACTTGTCATTTGAAAAATAAGCATTTGTATAGACATTGCAAACTTCTACACTCTATAGTAGTAGTGCAGTGTACCCAAGATGCAATGAGCTTGCATAGTAAAGGCTAAGAGTAGAATGATTTTTATCAATTGTTAGTGTTTTCTTCCTTTAACATCTACAACCATGTTAATTTCAGTCTTTAAATAAGCATTACTCATGGACTTTTGAGAGCAAATCAGGCCCTTTTCCACAACATTATCATTGTCCTATTATAACTTGTCAGTATCTGCAGATAACAAATATTGCAAAAATCAAACTGGCTTTTTGCAAACTGCCACAAGTACACTGCAAGTGGGAAATACAAGGATTGGAAGAAAAATGGGAAGAGCTTTGATCTGGAGGACAAAATACACACTGCCAATTTCTCTGTCTTCAAGTGTGAACGTATACCCGGGTTTGTCGATTTTCCATGTGGCTGGGAAAGCTTCTGGGACTAATTTCCATGATACAATAGGACAAGACTCTGTGCTAAGGCCTTCCACATAGTCAGAGCTCATGGAAGTTGGATTTTTTTTCCTCTAATAGCATGTCATTATGGAAGTACGGTTTCGCTTTCAGCCTGACAATGTCTAGAGAACATCAAACACAAATACTACTTCAAGCATCAGACAAAAACAACCCTTCATCCCACAGGACCTTATCTGCTGAAAAAATATTCAGGTAACAAATATAAAATCAAAGACTAATCCAAAACAATCTCTAATATGTCTGATTTGACATATCTTTTAAGACACTTTTGTACCCTTCTTAGTTATGCTTCACATTCTTTTGAGGCTCTTCTAAATATATCTTTTTCCACTGCTTTATGCCAGCCTCTTGAAGTTGATCTATTAAGGCTTTCATTGATTTCACTGAGCTTCAGAATCAATATACAAGACATACCTTTGTACATGCTCTTCAAACATACCATTTTAAGTCCAAAGGGAAAAAAAATGAGGAATTTGAAATAGTTCAGACAACCTGAAAACTTATCTGAGAATTGTGCAGTAGTATGACAAATTTATAAAAGGTGAACTTAAACAGTAAATCTTCATTTAATTTCTGGCTCTATATTATGTACTTACAAGCCATGCTTTCTTACAAATTGGAATGAAACTGTTTCTGTTTTGCACCTTGCTTTAATTCTGTTCAGACAAAGGCTATTAGCTGAAACACAAGCAAAGCAGCCTAATTTGTATCACTTCTGAATTTAGCCTTTAGAATAGTGTGTCCATAATAATAAAGTACCATGCTGCATCTTTTTGTGAGCAGTATGACGGATGGATTAGTTATTAACTTCCTTTAAAGGCCAACTTAAGACTATTTGACAGACCCTGTCCTCTTGCTTTACTTCAAGATTACACCTTGGAGCCTCATAAAGGCAAAAACTATCAGTAATGTTTGAAAAAGAAGACTAAGAAAATGTAATGCATCACTGTCACTATTGAAAACACAGCAATAATTTTGGGAAGCACTGCTTATATAATCAGTTTGCATTGTGGTATTTTACTGTGAAATTTTGGCAATTTTCAGCTAGTAGAAGAACCATGACTTGGAAACAAAGGAAATGCAATCTGCACCAACACTAACAGTATGCTGTTAGAAGCGCCCAAATGTTGAAAACTAGGTTTCCTATGTGGATGGGGTTGAACAAAAAAAAATTTACCTGTTCTGTGAAAGTTCAACAGGTATTATCCACACCTATCTCTTCAGGAAAGGTTATTGAATGGGTACCCAGCCAAGTGGATACATTCTGCGCATAAAAAACTTTCATTTTCTCCTCCTACTTCTTTCCAAGGTTCTTATTGTCCATTTTATTTTTTTTAAGCTCAGGAAAGTGTGATCTTTTAGACTAGGCATCCGTGCTGTTCCCCTCAGGCCACCAGTCACCACCACACTGACCCAGTTTTTCCAGAGGCAATGCCTCAAGCTAAATTTACTGTACAGGGAGCCAGAGATCTGTCATAAGTCACATGTAGAAATTAACTTCAGGTATTACAGAAAAACTTGCAAAGCCAAAAGTAACAAGTGGCTGATTCCTGGAAAGGTTTGAGAACTATTACAAAACAGTTGCTTTTCTTACAGAGTAGCATATTTAATATGGCCCCCTTCACACTATGGAAAGAATTTGGGAGGTTGGTATTTGGGAAAGGAATAGAGACTTTAATAATCAGCTAATTAATACACATTCCCCTTCAGAATCAGCACCAGCTGTAGGCTTGCCAGCCACTTCATTAAATTCTCTAAGTCTCCTAGCTAAGATATCTTCATTTTAATTATAACGCCCATTTTCATGTATGTTCAAAACAATTAAAGTTGGGCACTTGTATAATATGTAAGTATTATGATATTTGTCATATTTTTTTCAACATTTGCATTATTCCCATGTTCCTCAAACCTGTAAGTCATATTAGAGGAATGCTGTGGACTTAATAGATGACAGTGGTTTTGCCTGTGTTCAGTAAAGTCAATCTGAACATGCACAGCCAATCTGATGTTTCCCAGAGTTGCTGGATTTATTTGATTTATTGTGTATGCTTAGACTGATTCAACTGTCCGGTAGAGACATTGCTTCCTGGAAACATCATGGTTGATTGTCTCCAGTGCACTGTGCATGGACCCACCCACACATCATCTGCTGCCTGGAGTCCAGGAATGGAATACAACTGTTGGTGAAAGGCAGAGCCAAGCCACCTCTTTTTGTATGGAGCAGACCAAGACTAATCTGGACTTGTCTATACCGTGAACCCAATACACCAACATAGAGCTTCAGGGCCAGGCAGCAGCCAGGACGTGGGCACAGGATAGTTGAATTATCTCGTCAAACAGCAGATCATAACCTGAGCGCCTTCTTCCTGTATGCTATTCTACTACAGCAAGAAGATAGAAGGGGAATTTTACATAGGAAGATATCCAGATAGGAAAGAAATTTTCAATACGATTTTCTTTAGGTAGTCTAACACAATTATGAATTATTAAAATATCTAATTTAATTTATTGCTGATTTTTTTCAGTATTCACAAAGTAGGCTTAGATTGTATTTTACAAGTTTATTGTTATGATAGAATCCTGTCAAAATTTAGAATATTGTAATTGACTATGTATTATTTTACATATCAAGAAAAACCTAATATTTTTTGCAGCTCTGCAGGAAATGAAATTATATGCATATTTCAGCTTTTATTCATGCAGTTCAATGCTTTTTAGCAAATTATTTTCTTAAGGATTTCTTAAGGCTTTGTAGTTTAGGACTGCAATCTGCTTGCTCACCATGGGGAGTATTACAAGAGATTATCAGTACTTAAACTGATGAAGAAGATATGTCATGTCTCTTTTACATCTATATAAAGTACAACTTCAACAGATTGGCTGCAAAGGACATAATAATTTGATAGAGATCCTTTCTGTGTTTTTTTGGAAGGCTTACTACTTCTCTCTTTAAAAGTCATGTGCTTCCATGAATCCATAACAAACTAAATGGAGTGGAAGCTTTTACAGTATTGTAATGCTGGAATGCAACAAATCCTTAGTCACTCTCAGATTTTGTCTAGAGAAACTTTTGGTTTTTTTCTATGTTTTTTTTCTGAATTCTGTAATTTGTTGGTCCACTTTAAAAAAAAAAACCAACATAGGTTGAATTATACATACAAGCAAACACAGATGGCAATAGGTGTTACAGGGTTTTCCAGTGCACCATGTTAGGCAGAAGGTGAAAAAATCAGGAGCACCTGCTTCAGAAAGAACATTAGAATCTCTGCGAAAGATCTTACTGGATTTACAGGCAGTCTTTTGGAATATCAGTATTTTATCAAGGATATCAAAGAAGTGTAGCAGGAGGGAACATTAACACTGTTTCCCTTTCTATTTTGTATGCATGCACGTGTTTTCTTTAGCAGTTTTTTCCTTATTGATTTTCTTTCATTTGCTCAAGACCTCTTAACTAATTCCTACAAAACCATAGCTAATGGTAAATAGAAATGTCAGGACCAGAGCAGGATTTTGCAGCTTTGTTTCTTATCCAGTTGTTAGCAGGATGATCTAGCTCTAGGTTCAGTATTCTCACTCTAGACCCTAACCATAGGGCAAATGTTCCTAATGACTTTTTGCCTTGCCCATCAGGTCTGGAAGAATGTTTCAAACAGAAAACCTATTAATTTTAGATTCACCTAAATGTTGCCCTGGCTTACATGATGAAAAGCTGTTTCGTGCCCTTTAAAAAACAAATGACAAAAATATCTCTATATATTCAAAAAGCTGGTTTCGGAATTTTCTCCAAGGACTTTTTACCAATCAGTTGAGATCTTTTGTGCTCTCCTACCAAGGTTTCATTTCACAATCCCACAGGAATAAGGTATTATTTAAATAGGCAATGCTGGTCCAAATCTCTGTTAAGCAGGGATTGTCAACTGTATTAGAAATAGCTTAATTACATTTGGTAATTTTGTGAAGGCGAGCATTCTGTCCTGCATTAGTGTCTCTGAGTGTATGCGTATCACTAAGGACCACCAATTAGATTGAAACTATGTGCTTAGAAGGAAAACGTTGAGCCTTCACAGCTCCCTAATTATAAATTGCAGCCTTTGAAACCTGCTCTTCTTCATAAACTGTGAAATGCAGCTTAAGTAGCACTATTGTGTTTTGTTAACTTTGGTTTGTCCCATATTTTGATGAGTCACCCAGGTCAATTCAGTCTATGGCATCTGTAGTGAAAAGGAAACAAAAGCTTGAGTTGCTTTACCAAAGACAGTCAGCTCTGCTGGATCGCTGTCCCGCTCCCCCACCATGTTTGTTCCAACACAAGTGTACATGCCGGCATCACTTTTTCTTGTATTGGAGATCATCAGCTTCCCACCACGTATCTGTTTTAAAACAAGTAAGGTATTTTTAACTTCATATAAACAAAAGATATCAGAAAAAAAGCTGTCTTCTCAGTCAGTAAGCTAGACAACCAAGGTATTTGAAAGTTTTATTTGTAAATATATGTATATAAATATATAGCTTTAAAATTATAATCCTATATACTTAAATATCTTTAAGCTGTTCTAGAACACATTTTATCCTACTGATTCATTTTAACTGCATTTCAGTTTTTTCTTTGTTTTTCATGAGGTGCTTATATTTAAAAGATTACATTTCTTGATGCCTCTGGCAATGCAGGTCGATTGTATTTCTTGCATGATGACATGTAAAGCACTCTTGACATCTTTCTCAAGAAAAAGACAATTTTACTTAGTTTTATTTAGTTAATTTTATTTTACTGGTCTGAACAGTTTCCTTGTTCACTGATTAAGAATATTTTCTCTCTTCCTTGATGCAAACAGACTGAATCTAGCCCAAACTGAGAATTAACCTGACTCCCGTAAGACTTAACATTTTCCCTGCTACAAAGGGTGTTTATAGAGCGAAAGAGCAGGGTAGTTGAAAGAAATAAAGTAATAAATTTGCAGCTTGTGAAGTCACACAGCATCGAAAGTTAGACAATGAGGTGCTTAAGAATAAGCTAGGAACACAGCCAAAGACACTTGAGAATCATGGAATGATAAGAAGTTCCCTGCCACTTGTCCTTCCTCTGCTCGAGTAGACCCTAGCAGAGACAGCTTGGACCACAAATAGCAACTACTTAGATTGTTTAGCTTGAAATACTTCCTTTGGCATCCAATACAATAAACAATTTTCCTGACCGTACTTCCATAAGGAATAAGGTCAGCACTGAATGAGTTACGTGTCATTACATACAGCATAAAACTTTACTCAAGGAATACCAATAGCACAAAACTAAGCATTTAAAAATTAGGAATGAAATATGTACACGCACCCTTAATGTATCCCGTTTGCTTTCACATACCATGATATAATTTCTAATCATTTGATAAGTTAGGTATTTCTGCTGGATCCTTTTTCATTCCATAGACGGAATGGAACTGCCACTGAATTCAACCACTGTTACCCATTTACTCAATATATATTCCTATTCAGAAGCAATTGTTCTTTAGAGTATAACTTCAGCATTCATTTAGAATGCACATACCAGTAACTCCCAATTACTACACTAAATTCAACATTACCAATATTATCATAAGCTGGTAGGTTTTTTTTTCCACAGAGTATTTGTGTACCTCTTGGATATGAATGATTACATCTTTAAAACAGCTCTCTGATATAAGGTCTGATTTTCTTATTTCACTGAACTGAGATCTCATTTCAGTGAACTGAAATCTAGGAAAGGTAAGGCCAAATCAGTCAAAGACATCCATTGAGTCCCTCATCTAAGAGCACCTTACGTGACCAAATCTACAGCTCTAATGGACCTCTGATGCTGGCACTGGTTGTACAAATCAAGACTCAAGAGGTTCAAGTTGGAGACCCAAACCAGAAGGACCCAAACAACCTTCCCCCCCTCATTTGGGAAAACCCAGAAAGGCAAACTGCCGAGAATAATGATGAGTCTCTACGGGAAAGGCTATAAAGCTGTAAAGTTCTGTGACACAAGGCTGCAGGGCTTTAATGAAGGCCCTGTGTTTATAGACAACCACCTGAGTTGTACTTACACTGATCCGCTCTTCCCTGTCATCAATACGGACTTTATCTTTCTTCCAATAGATGGTAGGCTCAGGGTGTCCACGAGGGGGCTGGCATTCCAATACAGCAGGCTCCCCAGCTGCCACCACAACATCTGTAGGGTTTTGGCGGAAGTCATCCCGTAGCACTAATGCAATACATGAGGAAAAGAAAAAAAATTACTGAAAGTGATGACGTTGTAAGTATGTGTGGGGGAATACTTGCAGATACATACAATATCAAATAAACAAACAAAAAAGTCTCAACTATTATTAGATGATGACTTTGTATCTTGTATTTACTGTAAAAGATCTTATAAAAGCAGTTGGTGAAGCATGACCTTTTGTCCAATGGAGGCAGATTTCACATACGTGGATTTTTTTCCTCATTTTTTTCTCCAGATAACAACAATGCATTTAAATTATAAAGACCTGTAGCACCCATTAGTCTTTCTAACCCTGACAGGGTCACTTCCCATCTTTGCAAAAGTAGCGTTGCAGGTCTGACGTTGAGTTAGTTTCATAACAGAAAACAATATTCCGAATATCTGGTTTGACTGGATCTCCAACCTCAGCATAAGCTCGGTAAAGTGACACAACTGATAACCGAATTGCAGAGTTACACACTGATTAAGGGTATTGTTATTGTTACTGGTATTATTGTTATCACCAAATACATGCCAAAGTGATCACCAGTTTCAGAGAAATTAAGCTGATGACAGTGTGCTTCCCAACATACTTATTTCTTCCTTTTATTTATTTAGTTCTAACGTTTCTGCAACTTTGACTAGTGCTGCCCCATGACATTGCAAGGAACGAGCATTTAAATCACCAAGCTGTTTGAGAACTATATTAGGCAACACAGGCCAGCTTCTTATGCAAATGAAGCTTCTATAAAGAAGGATTAGGTTCAACTATCTGGCTTCCGTGTGTTAAAATGATACCCACTTCATCGTTATTCTTCCATGTGTGTCCTAGTCTCTAGGTTAATTGACATCCTTATAAACATAAAACTGAAAATAGCTCTAGATGAGCTACTGAAATAGAATTTAGGGCATTTCCTCTCCTTGAATTTCAGCTATGTATGGTTTTCATTACGGCTTTAAAACAGTTCTCGCCCTTAATGGAACCAGGGCCCTCTGAGAAATTAGAAAACACTATATCGTAGCGAAGGGGCAAGTCAAGAAGAGTTCAGTAGAAATTGCTCAGTCTCATTTCATGAGCAGAGATAATTTACTGCTTTCAATGTTAATAAAATGTGCCCCATTTTAACATTTCGAACTGAATATTTTTCTGTTCTGTAATAAGCCAGAAGAAAATCTGATTAATACGTACAAAAATTGGTCTCTGAATGGGCTGAGGTGAGCAGGCTGTATATATGTGGCACTCAAAACGACATATAAGGTAACTATTATTGTTCCCCATTTTGGAATACACAGGTAGATCCCAGAGGAAGAATGGAATTAATTGGAAATTAATTCCTTTTCTAACACACACACACACACACAAAAAGTTATTATTTAGGTCTCACTCTTGAAGCATAAAATAAGTGACAGGACACACTTGGCAACAAATGCAGCTCTGGCAAGAACCCTTAGTCTTCTTAGGTGACGCACACAATTGATACATTTTTTCCAACAGAGAACTTAACAAGAGACTCAACCCCAGAATATTTCTGATTAATACAAATCACTCATACACTTTCAATTCACAATGAATAAATTTGCAGAAATGGAATTTATAGATCTTCAAGATCAAATGGAAGAAATAACTTATGCAATGCACAACACAGAAACAGTACGCTGACGATCATGGGTTGCTGACTATGTGGTATTACAACATTTCGCAAAGCCCAGAAAGCCACAGAAATTTCAGGGAAAGAACCAGAAAAAAAAAAGTCTTACAGAAACACCTGTTTTAGGAAGCACCTCCATGTGTGTCTGTGATCACAGACAGGAAGAAAAAAACATGTCTAGGCAATGCTATGCCCTCTTTCATATAATTGGAAAAAGGATAAACATCAGCTTCTTCCCTTACTATTATTACACACAAAATAAATATTAATTTTTATTGGCCTGATTCTTTGTACAATTACAGAACTTCAGTGCAAAGCCATTAGTGGATTTCCCCAGAAAATTAGCAGATCTCACAACATAATGACTTTATACTTCTGACTCCTAACTCCTGGCAGCAATATTAAGGAAAGACTTTTTCCTTGAACATTTCACACTGCTATGTGAAGCTGACAAAAACAGTTTCTTGGGGTGATACACGGCAAATTACATTAACTTTCTCTGAATCATCCCAGCAACTGTTCCAATCAGCCATAGAATATGAGGCTAAGAGATGATTTGATTTTATCACATTCCTTTACCCAAGTCTTACTGCAAATCTGGCTTGAATGGAAGACAAAATTGATGCTATGGGGTTTACTTAATCTTGCTCTGTAGCTGAGCTCGTATGCGAATATTGAATAGGAATATCTCACCATTTCCATCTAAAGCATTCTGTGTTTTGGAGAAAAACAAAAAACTATTTGGAGAAAAATTATATAAGGAAGAAATAAAGCAGGGAGAGAAAGGCAAAGATAAGAAAAAATGTATGGAATAGAAATTAAAGAGAAAGCAACTCAGAGAGGAAGCAGGGAAATACTGTAAGTTTAGGGAGAATGAATACAAAAAGCCAGGTAAAGAAAGAAGAGTAAGAATAAAAGCAGAGAGAAACACAAGGCAAAGAGCAGAGGGCATGGGCTGCCATTCCTGCGATTCAGTGCTTTTAACGCAATATAACAACAATGATACAAAGCACAGATGTTAATCTGTCCAGCACGGCCATCCCAGCTCATTCAAATATCACCCCAAGAGAGAAGGAGCAGGGGAGAGGAAGGGGGGAGGAGACCAGAGCGTGAGCTGGCAAGCTCGGCTGTCCCGCTCCAGTGGCACAGAAAGCCACAGAAAAACTGGAAGTTATTAGCACAGTAAATGGAAAAGTTGCAGCACAGTTTAGTGCATTCACCATATCTAATGGTACAATCATCTGTGAAAACAGAAAAATGGTTGAGAGCTGCAGAATATTCCTCAGCCAATTATCCACAATTGGGTACTGGGTACCTCAGATAACTATTAGTTCGCCTGAGCAGATCACCCTCTCCACATACTGGCAAGAGGCTTTTGTGCACGTAAGAAGTCCTGAGGGCGGCTCTTTGGCAGGGCACAAATACTGGCATTTCAAAAATTCAACACCAGTGTTAAAACATTGCCATCAGGCTCCTCTTCCTCATCTCACATTCTTATTTTGCTTTATTCCAATTTTAACGTTACGCAGCTCCCTTCATGCTTGCACGGGTGTTACCCTACATTTCACGAGGGATGCCAAAGAGAAAGATGACCAGCGTCCCATCCTGCCTGCCCACACTGGGACCGCAGCGCACCTGGTCTCCCGCCGGAGGTTGCCGTGCAACCCCACTGGCAGCGATGGCGATGCAGAGGAGAGCTGCTCCCCCCCGCCAGCCTGATGGCAGCACAAACATCCTCGAGAGGGCCAAAGTTTCTGGATGGCTACACCTCGCTGTCTGGAAAGGCACCAGGGGACTGGAGTGCTGGAAAGGACAGCTCAATCGTACACACAGACTACAGCGGTGCTGCAGACAAAAGTTAATTAAAGTTTGATCAGTCTCTTTGTAGCTTGAACAAGCTGATGCTGCTCAAACAAGATAGATGTCTGAAAGCTGTCACGTCCGTCTTTAAGGCTCGCAAAGTCCTGTAGGGCCACTTACAGGTACGCGCGAGTGCAATCACGGAAAGCCAGCACATCTAGCAACGGCGGCGCCGAGATAAACCCTCGCGGGCCACGCACCTGCCAGAGCGAGGGAGGGAGGGCTTTAAAAAGAAGTCCCCGCTACCACGGCAGCTGCTAACCAGCACCTGCCAGCTTCGGCCCAAGTCCAGGCCTCGGTCAGACTGATGCCCGTAAACTCAAGGAATTACATGGAAACTGAATTAATTTCCTTGACCGAGGCTCTGGCACTTTGTTTAAAGGAAGCGGAGACAAAGCCACGATGTTTACGGGGTGGAAGGGAAGGCGGCAGGGTCAAAACTATTAGAGGCGAGATATCCATGTCTTAATCCTGCTTTCCACTGCAACAGCTTTTAGGCCTTTAGTCAGAAAACGTTTTTATAGGATTTACATTTACATGATGATTGCAAATAACCATCTGTCTGCTTGCACTTCTCCAATCTGGTCCATGTCCCACGAGCCCCCAGCCCGTGGTCAGAGCGGCTAAGCTGGAAGGAAGAAGCGGATGCCCGTCAGGAGGCTTTGGGATAATTGCATTCTTCTCCCACCAGCACTCGGCTCTCCACCTCCCCCACCGGCGCGCACGACAAACATCTGAGATTACCGGGGCTGGGAGGGATGGAAAGACTATCTTTTTTGTCTTTTTTCAATGAATAATGTCTTAAAACACAGCTACATCTGCTGTGCTGACTGGAGGGTATAAAGAGATATTGAGTAAATATTAATGTACTCCTGTAACTTGGGTCCTGGTAGTTTATCTTCCTCCTCCTATTCTGTTTAGTTCTTATCTCAGGATAATATTATTCTCATATTAAGATTTCACACGGGTTGGTCACTTGCCATATGCAGGTAGGTCTCCCCCAATCCAAGGCACTGCCCCACAGGCATTTTCCTAAATTCTCATCTCTCCACCCCTGCTTTGGCGCTTCTCTGATACATACTGATACACACAATCAATATGAATTATTATGTCAAATAGCTGCCCAGATGTCATGCGGTGGACAGATTAAAGGATTATTATACTTTAGGTAGCTTAGGGTACAGGGAGGTATTTTAGAACTTGGCTAATGCATATGATTTACTGAAATGGTCCCTGAGCAAGCCAGCACTACCTGCTGAAACAGGGCGACAGAAAACAACCAAGGGGTCACAGACAACCTTCCTCATGAAGAATAATGATACACTTTGACTGAGGATGCTGCTGTCCTACCTCTGTTTCAGCAACTACCTCTGTCACATGTGAAGAAAATGTCAAAACAAAATCACAACCTAGGCCCTCTACATGCACACCATCCGAGAGAAACTGTCTTTTTTTTTTTTTTTTTTAAAAAAATATGATAAGGTTCTATACATTTTTTCTTCCTGTTCTTTTCCCCATCCTTCATCTATCTCCTGATGCAGATATTGCCTAGGAGACATGAATGCTAGCTAGTTTACCATGACTCAAATATTTAGATTTTACTTGAAAATGAGGCCCCAAACCCATGAGACTCATTTTCAGAGGTGTTAGGATATTTTCAAAGTAGCTTCAACAATGTTTGATTAGTAGGGTCCCTAGAAATCAAAGTGAGGAAGCAAGCACCAGCGAGATACCTGCATCAAGAAACAAAGGAGAATATTTTCCCTTGCAGATTCAGCAACTTTTTTTGGCTTCATCCCCTTTTATCACTCAGTATTTCATGTGCTTCTGAAATCAGTAACCTACTCAGTACTTACAGTTAAAGGCAGTTTGTTCTATATTCTCAGGCCCCCGCAAAGACCAAAATGCAGAAGAAGCATTCTGGCACATCCTCTAAATTTCTCACAGCTCATATACAGAATTTGGACTTTGTGATGACCGTTAATTTCTAAACATGAAAGTGGAGACCCTTGCTTCTAATCACAGAATCTATTAAAGCAGGTGAACAGAGAATTACAACGTTAGAAATCAGGTGCATGAACTAATGCTGACAAGTAAGTAGACAGATTCTAAATGGAGGCAGTGAGAGAGAGAAAAATAAAACTAAAACCTCTCTCCTAAATTTCAGTCTGAGGAGTACCTCAACCAGCTGATTGCACAAAGTTCCGGAAAGAAGATAGGCTTTTTCTTTTGTTATTTACAGCACACACTGCAGGAGTTAGACTTTGAAATCTTTCTTCAACAGTTAACTCAATTAAAGGCATTACCGACCTATTTTCCCTTTTACACAATTACACAGATATACAAGTGATAGTTATTGCAGACGTTAGCTTATGATTTGTTTCTGATGTTTCAAAGGCTGCTATTTGTGCTGAATTAAGCCTGAATATACTTACAGGAAAATTGTGCAATATCCTTGCCTTTCTTGTGATTCATCATGATCACTTGAGTGCAATCTGACATCTCCATAATTTTTTATGAAATATTTTATTTAACTACTGGATAGCATGAAGAGTGGAGATTTTTCTAATTTGGAACATAACATATTTATGTTTAAGCTTCCTGATTGAAAACAAAGTTCTATCACCTGTCTTCATTGCAATGAAGCCCAAATAACCCTTTCTCATTTTTAAACTGCCACCTCCTTCCACCAACAAATTCTGAACGCTGCAGTTAACAGTCAGCTATCCCATTACCCATCTGCTATAAATCTTCAAAAGCATCACTGTGTTTTGACAGTTAAGAAAGGCAAAGGGAAGCAATAAGCATAACCAAGTATTCTTTATGAATGCAAATATCCTGAAGACCACATTTAAGTAATTACAGAAATCTAAGGCTATAGAATGTAATATGTTGAAAAATTTTCTCTGAGATACAGAGCGGATTTCTTTTTTTCTTATTTTTAAAGCATAATCACTCTTGATGAACGCACTGCACAGATTGCTAATTCTAACAAGAGACATGTTACCAAGAATCTTATTTCTTTGAAACTCAAAATGCTATTACTTGCTTAAAAGTTCAGAGACTTTCTAGGAGAACTGCTACCACAATTGCAGACAACAAACTTTGAAAAATGTACATCGTCTGTTTTTAACAAGGATCAAACATTTAGCAGTTTACTAGAATAATTATTTAATGATCCTTTAAACTCAACTCTGATGTTAGCTTTTACGTGCTCTTTACATTTAATGAACTACATATTCATAAAATCATGGGCAAGTAATCTATTTTTTCCCACTAATGTGAATATCAGATATGAAACCAAGTACAGCTTCAAAAAACACTGCATCACAACTGAAGTAGTGTACTTTTACCGTCATTTGTATGCCTGCATGTCTTCTTTGCAGCATGAATATGGGACTAGTTTCACCAAAAGCACTACAGGACTCTTCAAGTCAC
The DNA here is from genome assembly GCA_009769605.1 of Bucorvus abyssinicus. NCBI lineage: Eukaryota > Metazoa > Chordata > Aves > Bucerotiformes > Bucorvidae > Bucorvus > Bucorvus abyssinicus. Next base: position 10,560,600 of record CM020030.1, read on the forward strand.
ATCAGCTATGCTTCTCTCCCAGCAATGAAGTAGGGAGGATTTTGTTGGTAAGAAGAGGCAATTCTCCAGAATTCCTTGTAGGCTACTGTCAGAAAAAAGGATAGACTAGACTGGATAGACCTTTGCTGTCCTGCAGTACAGCCATTCTTAGGATCTAATAAGCAAAATTGAAAACCAACCAACCAACCAACTCCTCCCCCAACATAAAGGAATTAGAAATACAGAACCAATTTTCAAAAGCAATGGCATCCAAAAGCCTCAAATGTCACCATCAGAGATATATGAACGAAATTCAGGTGGGAGCTTTTCATCAAGTGCTTCAGAAGGGCACAGAGAAACTGCACTGTACACACAGAGTACAGCACAGGGATTCCCCAGAAAGTGCTGCTTTAATTAGGAAGTTCAGAAATTGCAATATAATAGCATGCAGGTTTCCTGTTGTGAGTGCAAAAGCAGGACTGCCAGGTACCTGCAGCAGGATGCTCAACCTAATGAATGCTATCTAGAGTTAGACACAGCATTGAGCAACTGTATTTTTTCTGTTTCCAGACTGAAGTTGGTTCTCCTGCAACCACTTTAGCTGCTTCAGTCCCCTGCGCTTCCAGTTCAAGCTCAGCAAAAACACCTGAAATGTACATGTGACCTCAGTAAAACCAAGCAATAAGAACAGATGAGAATCATGAAAATGAATACAAATTAATATTTTTTTGTACAAGAAATATAGAATGTTATATGCTTCATTTAACCAATATAATACAGACTGCAACCTCCAACCTCCACTGAAGTGTGAATAGCCTCTAATAAACTTCTTGTGTACACATAAACAACAGCTGGGATGCTTTCCCATCTTGGCAGGGGGTCACTGCCACATTACTGCTATACGTTAGGCACGTTAGGCAAAACATCAGACAAAAGAGGCTGTTGGCCAACATAGGAATTTTCTTTCTTCCATCCCTCCCAGCTCCGTGCCTAACCCTGGTCTCTATCGAGCTTTACCTGTTAATTATAAGCTAAAACTCACCTCTTCAGTTTTCTGGGACCGGGATTTTTTTTTTTTTCTCTGGGCTTTGGTGTTGCTCCCTTCTGAAGTCGGGATTGAAAACAAGATATTTGAGCAGGCATAGCAAGGCACATATTTCTTGATAAGCTTTCATAACTCCATTGCAAGGGGACTGTGTAACCGCACTTCATCTGATATGGAGCATGAGAGGCATCCACAGCTGGTACGCAGAACCAGTGGGAGCACTCTGCTGCTTCTTGAACACCTCACTTCCCATCCTGCAAACTGTCCTCATGTCAAAAGGCCATTTTGGGGTGCTCGCCAGATGCTGTTTAAACAGGCCTGCTCTGTAGGCCTTGCTAGCCGCGTGTCCTCTGTCCCGTAAACAGGCATGTCATTGCACACAGGCTCAGCAGTGGCACTTCTTGCTGGACCTAACCCCAGCGTGCCTTCTTTAACTTGTAACCTTCCGAAGGGCTCAACTGTTTTCACTTTTTTTAGAATTTGTTCCAGCAAATTGAGACTGGAAGCTGGAAACGCATAAAACTTGTTTGCACGACTGTCACTGAGACATGCCCCGTCTTTCGAAGTTAGTGGCAAGTAAAAGCCGTGTGAAGGAAGAACTGTGTCTACAGGGAGTGCGGTGGCAGAAGGCTACATGTCACCAGTATGTGTGCTCGCCACTCCAGCCAGACTTGGCACCCACTCTCCAAGAATTTACAGCCAAACCTCACCCCCTAAAACTCCTCTACCACTTATAATTGCATAATATTTTAACACAATATTATTTTAATAGTCTACAAAAAATTATAAAACAAAGATGCATGGTCTAAAGACATTGTTCATTAAAACTCTAACTCTGCCATCTGCGAGGACAGTAAGAACATAATTTTTCTTCCAGTGTTCAAGTTTTGGGTTTTTTTTGAAATTTCATCATTTGGTCGGTCCTTCATAAAAGGCTCCTTTCAAATTCAACCAGTGACCAAACCTGTTAGATGACATTTTTTTCTGGATTATCTTGACCACTGCAAAATAATTTATCACTTGTCTTTATATCATTCTGCATAATGAATTTAAGTCTGCAGAGCTCTAAAGAACTGAATGAACAATGTGATATATAGAGCCTATATTAAATGCTCTTTAGGATAAAGTCATTTGAGTTCTGTCAAGGTGTTACCAACTAGGAAATAATCCACAAACAAGAAGATAAAATGGTCTAAACATGGAAGCCCCAAATTTGTGATTTTATGTAAAACAAAGAAAACACTAGTGTAATTTGCAGGAAATCTTTCGCAGTTTTGATCTGCTCAAATAGCATAACGAATTACTTCTACACAATATGAAATATAACTCTCCCACTTATTTTCAAGAGACAAAAAGATTAAGAGTTCACATTGTCCTCATTATTATTCACTACATCATGCAAGAGAAAAGAAAAAAATAAAAGAAGCAGGAGCAAAATCCAACTGTAATCGCCTGAAGCAGCAATTTTGAAACAGGAGCTTCAGCACCCAGAGGGAGGCCAGAACCTGGGTGCCCAGCTCCACCCTCCAGTCACACTATGTTGTTCCTCAGACTCAAAATGACCTTCAGCTGAGTGGTCATATCAACTCCCAGGCACATTGTTGAAAATGTAGTAGCGTAATGTTTTGATTTGCAGTAAAGGTGAAACACCCCCCCCCTTTTTTTTTTTAACTAATACCACTTTCCCAAAGTGCTATTTAATGTACAACAAATTTTGCGTAATAGAAAAATGAACAGTGCAATAAAACTAGAAGAACAAAATAAATCCCTCACATGCCATAGATCCTTCTAAACCCTTGGTGCTGAATATTCCTCTGGCGGCTCAGTACAAGAGAAAATCAGGGTACCTACACATCTGCTGATGGCTTTAAAGTAAGAGAAAACTGGCAAACACCACATCTCAAGTAATTGTTTGCCCCAGACTATAGGGAAGAAGCAATCCGAGATATGCCTGTAAAGCAGCCTTTAACAGGTGCGTTACTCAACAGCTGCATCAGCCCATCACATTACTCCCAAGGCTCTGAAAGGCCTCTGGTAATCCCACAATGAGAATGTAAAATATTTTTTATAATCTTTCCTCTTCCTTAGGCTTTTTTGTACATAAACTACTAGTGTAACAAAGAACATATTCTAGCACAGGGACATTTAATAACTCAATACTGAAATAGGTATTATTTTAAACAGGAAACTCCAGGCACATTTAAGTCATTCCACTCCTTCTTAGCATGGAGTTTGACTAGACACGTAGTACCTGTATCTGAAACTACCACAAAGGATTTGTGTACAATTATATAGTTACTGTCATTCTTCAGTTGCATTAGAAAACAAGAGGCTATACTGACAAGATAAAGTATTCAAGCACCATAGGACAGACAAAGTATAATATTGATATAGACAGATTAGATTGTTAGATGAGAGAGGATTGGATGGAGGGAATTTTTAGCCTGCCACAGTATTCACCTGGGACAGATTTTAGGTCAAGTAATACACATATTTTCTTCAATGTCAATTAGGGGGTAAAAGAAAAAAAAAAACAAGAAAGAAAAGTAAATGGAAAAGGAGAAAAAAAAAAAAGAAAATTAAAAAGAAAAGTCTCCTGTTTGAAGGATTTTAAACCAGAGCACTCCACTAACTCAGTTCACAATCTGGATCCATAAGTACCTGACAGAATGACAAGCTATTACAAGTGGAGGAAATAAGTGGCCAGGAGAGAATAGTGCTGCTTAAACCAGATTTTCTACCAAGAAAAATGCATTGTTAAACTATGCATTATACTTTCCTATACTTAGAATAAGGAATATAGAAAACACAATAGCTCATATAACCAGTGTTTGCTGTGGGATTTCTCTGAGACCAGGAGAACTGGAAACATTCTCTATTTTGCTTGTGCAGCTTCAATTAAGGCAAATTGAATTAACCTCTCCCTTGAGGAGGACCTCTGTAGCTCTGCTTGTCCTTTTCTGAACAATCCCAGATGTAGGTGCAGAACATTTTCAATTTCTCTCTGAATTCTTCCACATGCCTGGCTGTGTTGCCACATTCCTACAAAGAGGTAGGTAAGGTTCTGAGGGAGAAAACATTGCATGCTAAGCAATGCTCAGCCAATAGTTGGTACATGTTCGATTTTTACGATTTAATTCCGTTCATTGGGGCTTTCTTCCTTACTTAGCAACAGATGAATCAGCTGGAAACAACTCAGAAGAGACTGAAACACTTCTGCTGCTGAACAAATGGAACCTTAGTACAATGTGGCTCATTACTGCACATTCTGTGGCACTTTGCTTTCTCCCTGTCATATCCAGAATTGACTACCTGCTTAATAGCTCTTCTTTGTGCTTCCTTTTGAGCATCTATTCGATTCAAGGTACTAATTAGATTTCCTTTTCAAATGCCACGAGTACCCTGACTTCTGTTGTTAGGAATCATCCTTCCAGTGTAGGTCAGCAATCTGAATTGCCACTCGCAGGGCACACCTTTGAGTCTGGCACATGCTGGAGTGATGGAGGTCCAGCAGGTCTAATTGATGACCACAGCTCTTGAGTTTCCTCTCTCAAAGAGACATTTGCTACAACGCTCTTTCCCCCTCAACAGCAGGGTACAGAAACTCAGTTATTGAAACTCATGAAACTTTCAACCCCACAGAGGCCTCCTTCACCCCACTAAAAGGCTGTGATATCAAAAAAATATTGGTTTTTTTTTAAATAGAAAGGTCACAGAGATATCCTATGAACAATAGAGCACTATACTAATTAGGCACAACTAAGAATTTGCTTAAGATTTAAAAAATTGTTTCTTGTTCTTTCCTAAACAGGTATCTCAGGGCACTGAGCTACAACCCTCTACGCTTTATTTCAAATGGTTAAACCAAAATGCCAGCACTGGCACATGCAAAGCAGTAAATCTAATTTGTAACTGAACTTATTGAGCAAGAGCAGTTTAACTCTGGGCTGCGCACGGTCTGAACATCTGAATGTACAGTGCAGCTGGTGTTGCATGAGAATTTATCTGCAATTTCTGGGCACTGCAGACATTCAACAGATCACTGTTAGAGTGGACATGTTGGTAGAGCTCACAGTTTGGATTCAAATCTATACCTGTCATTCTTAAAATAATAAATTCAAGACATTTATTCGTAACCTGCCTTCAGATCCTACTGGCAATGGTAAATCCATTAAACTTTGCTTTCACTGTTCATGATGTTTACAAAAATTTTAGGTGGAATTACAAACCAGTAATATAAAGCTTGGTATTTTTTCTCCTCAGATGTAATAATGAGCTGGAAAAGAACAAAGTTGACTCAGGGATTTCAATACAGAAACTTTCACTGGAAACCTGAGCAGTAGTGTGCAAACCCATGTATTTAAGTCAATATAATAATGGCATTTCTACACCTATTAATAACTATAGATCTACTGCTGGATTCTTGGTTGATGTAACATCATAAAATGAATTATATTTCTTCTTAAACTATGTAATTAACTCTTAATGAACCCTTCCCTTTTCCCAGTAAATTCAATTTTGTCTAATCCTTGGTTTTATGGTAATGTTGAGCTCATTAAAATGTTACTTAAAACTCATTAAAATGCACACTGAGAGGTAACAGCTTCATTACAGTAATATGTTGTAAAAGAAAAAAAGAATGCTTTATTATCATTTAATTGTTTCCAGAACTGAATACATTTGCATAGTGATGAGGTTCACAGGATATTTTCAGTAGTACTCAATAATTAAGCAGTTCAGTAATTAAAAATGCATTTTCTAAAAATAATTTTATGTTCTTGCTTACTCCCTGTTGTTTTTTTCAATTGAGAGAAGTGTTCCTGTTGATACAGCTTACTGAATTTAGCAGCAGTGATACCTGCATTGACATTAAAAGAACAGTCTAAACTGTTGGAAAATTTCTGTTTCAAAATAATAAGTTAAAATTGCCACCAATATATTTTACAGGTCAGACTTTCTAACAAAGTCATATAATAACCCCCCAATCATTTTTTCAACACCAGGGACAACCAGGAGTTATGCAGGGGCCTTTCAAGTGCAAAGTGTTACTATAATTTTCATCATCAAGCATTACTATATGCTTGCACGTGATGGAATACCCAAGCAGAGGTCAGCTGGGACCTAGACATGGCTTTAGAGGACGTCAATGACTGCCCTAACTCGTGTTCCAAGGGAGAAGCCCTCAAGCTCAGGTACTGACTATACAGCAGTGTTATAGCTTCACCTCTGCTTCTCTGCTTTTCCTCTTGGCAGGGACCATCCTAGCTGTAAGGCAAAAGGGCTTCCCTTGCACAATCCTGTTAACTGCACGCCATCGTCTTGTGTACCACTGACAGCACAAGGTTGATAGTATCAATAATAAAATTGTGGCCAAGTATGTGCATCAGTAGGATTTGTCTGCAGTATAGTGGTTGATATTATTATGGTTAGGAATGTGATTAATAGATCTATACTTAACATATAAGCCTGATCACATTATTTCAAAAAACTTCTATTGGAATAAATTGCTGTGTTGGCTTAGAGAAATTCAATGTGAAAGTTAAAGGTCTGGCTTGTTTTCCATATATCACCTCACAGTAGCAAGTGAAAATATATTGACAAAACAGTCAAAAGCTAGAGATAGAAGTTACATCTTCTCAGTAACTTCAGCACTAAGAGCATCTAGTGTCCATTATTTGCCACATGACATTAGTGTGGCAGATATTTTGCTAACTTTCATTATAACTGCCAAAAAAGGATTGCTAGAAAAACTGGCATACCTTGCCAGGGTACACAGCCTAGACTCTTAGATGGGAAAAATACAAATTTGAAGACTTGAGTAATTCAAGGAATTATCTAATGTAATACCCTTTAAGATTGCTTGAAGTTGTAATTTAATACCTGCTTTTTTCTATGGCTTTCAAGTATTATTTCCACTTCTATGAAATAAATACTCTTTTTTTTTTTTTTTTTTTTTAAACGTACATGCATCACAATGCCTCCAATATGGATATTTTCAACTTGTTGTGAAAGTTGACTAGCATGCCAAAGAGACAATTAAACTTAAATATGGATGCAGCCGGTTAGGCATGTCAGTGTAAGTGGAATAACAGAAAAAAGTGGTTCTGTGCTCTTTCAAATTCTGTAATATATAATTCATATATATATATATAATTCTTCTAGGGGAATAACAGACTAGAACAAGAATAATCTAAAGAAAAAAGATGAAGAACTAGATTTAACATTTCCAGCAGCTGTGGAGTGAATCAATAATTGTTGCCTCCCAAAACAAGCCAAAAAAAATCCACTCGTATGTAATAGGACAGCATTCTTGTGGTACCAGACCGGTGCAAAATGAAATCAAGTTATCTGGTTTACCATAGTTTTCCTGGGTGAGTCTGGACAATTATCTGATCTCAGTTCCTAGATGTAAATGGATGATCAGACTTCTTCTGCTCACTTTTTTGATTATTTAAATAAATGAGTCTCATAGATTTTTTTACTATCTCCTGTATGTGCTTTGTGTAATTCTTTGCACAGTGGTCCAAATGACAATTTTATAATGCATATCTTAACAAAATTTATGAAAATAAATCCAGCACAGTTACTCAGTGATATATCAGTGCATAGGCTGAAAATTGTTTTTTAAAACAATAAGCCAAGTCATATTTCTAAATTTGCTTTTGATACTCCTTTAACAAATCAAACCCTTTTGATGGATATGCACATTGCTGTTTCTGCACTAATTTACCTGTCATGTTCTGTCTTTTTAGCCAAGTAAACAATCTCTTGTTCTATCTTTATTGCACACACCAGCAGATAAGTCGTTTCTCTCAAACACTCCACAAGATGGCTGGAAATAAATAATTCTGAAAATAAGTAACTGGCACAATAAGTATTAACACTCAAAACCCTCTCTATTGTATTTCCTTGTATTGACTAACTAAAATTAAATGAGATACCATAAATATAAAGTTGAAGATAGATGGTACACTGAGAGAAAAAAAAAAAAAAATCATTACCTATTACAGTTACTAGTTTTTCCCTACATAAGCACTGTGTAAACTGAACAGCCAGCAGCAAAGGTTGTAAAAAAATGAAAAAAAGAAATATACTGAAGTGTCAGTTTTCAATTGCTATATATGGGGGGGACGACTAGTCTATTAAACCCAATCTTTAACAGAAAGATGTAAGCACAACAGATATTAGTGCAAGATTTGTGAAGTCATGGCTGTACATATCCAAACTTCAAGGGCAGAAACTCTTCTATTACATTAATTTTATGAAAAGATAAGCAAAAAGAAATTGATACCATTTTATTTCAGAGCTGACACAATAATGTTAAAATCAGAAACATAGATCAATAGTGCTTTTTCTTGCTGCCTGAGTGTATTTGTTCGCTGCATCCCCCTGCTGCTGCAGGGAGAGAAAAGCCATAGTGAGATGCTCACCAGCAGGACAGGACAGGAGCTTTAATACAAGTGATGTGCTGCTGTGAACTGAAAATGCTTGAAGAATTTAAACTAACTATTTCAGAATATTTTTTAACTTGTAGCAAAATAACTGCCAGATACCAGAAGTGTTTTGTACTCTCTTGTAGTACGATATGATGGTCATTTCAAAACGCATCAAATCTTTTCCTGTTAGAACACTGTATAATGCATTTTTACATAGTGCCTCCCTGCCGAGGTTATACTACATGTTGCTGTTTCCAAATGGATGATAGCCTTTTAGTCTAACTAATTTATTTCTCAAAAGGACACCTGAATACCACATTGGTCATCTAAGGAAAACAGAAGACTTGAATAGGATTTGGAGGTTTTAATTTTTACTCCATGTCAATACACTTTAGTGATAAAACCTCCATGCCAAGGAATAACATTTGTTTAAAAATATTGGAAGTCCTTCCATTGCCTGCTTGAAATTAATCTCAACTGTAACAATGGCTCCTAGAGCAGAAATACAGATACTGACTCAGTTTAAGACTCGAGCTTTCACTGTCTTTACTTAAAGCAAAACCTTGGAAGAGGGAAGCTGAACTATATGCTCCCATATCCCACTGGAAAATAATATTGAAAAAAAAAAATCACACACAGCAGAAAGAAAAGAAACAACAGTAAACCAATAATCAATAACCAAAACAGCACAAAGAATCACAAACTGGATCTCTTGCTATGAAAACAAAACTATTTTTACGTTTCTCTTTTCCTAATATTTCTGTGTGATAGTTGTAAAATGAGGTTCATTGGTGAACAACAATACTCTCCCTCAGATTTTGTCAAAACACATTCAAAAATATTACCAGTGTTTCCCTTTTTTTAATTATTACAGCTTATATGCACCTTATTCTATATTTTTTATTCCTTTTATGAAACACCTATTCTTACACCTTGGGAGTTAACTGCCAGTGATTTCTAGCTTCGCCACTGAAAATCCCTACGCTCAAGGGAACACAACAGCTTCACTGGTGCAGTCCCCATCTATATACTGTTTCACAGCTGCTAGAAGCTTATATATAAACACAGGGACAATTACATCACATTCTACTTAATTCTTCAAATATCTTTATGTTTCTGAATATTTATAAACTATGTTTCCCAAGCTGCACAGTTATAAAAATTTCTATATATGGGAATGCATCCTCAACTCATCTCAAATCAAGACAAGAAGGGCTGTCTGTGATCAGAGGATGCTCTCAAAAATGACTGACCAAGACATCCTTTCACTTATGAAACACTAATCTGATTTCTGTCGTCCTTACCTTCTCTCTAGGTTTCTTTTGTTGAATTTTATAGTTATTGCTTCTTTCAGACTTTGTAAATATGCCACATCTGTCAGAGATTTGTTTTAGAAATAGGTAAGTGAAGAAAAGAAAAATGAATGAATGCCAAACAAAGGAGAAAGCTAGTCTGGGTTATTTTTGCTATTTCTTATTTAAAATACTAAAAATCACCTGTTCAAGCTCCCTATCCTCCACCCCCTAAAGAGAGTTGTTAGTAAGAAGCAGCAGCTCACCCCACCCCCTGACGTCTTTAAATTGACTTCATAGTGAGTGTTATCAAGAGCTACTCAAGCAGTACTAATGGTGCCTGCAGATTGCTCACACATGGCATGGCTGGCATTCCTTGGACCTTAAAAGGGCTAATAGGGGAGGGTAATCTCCACTCAGCACGGGAGCAAAGACCATGAGTGATCTGGAAAACAACAAGTAATTAGAAAGTATTCTTCCCCAGACAGAAGGGAGTTGTAAAAGGAAGATAAAGCTGGTACCCAACCCAACTTCACTATTACAGAACTTATAGCACAATAGAGTGATATTTCAGAGTGTGACATTCAATAATTAACGGAATAAGTCTATCACCTAGAAAAGCGGGCTTCTAATTTTTATCTGTGATTTAATATTTCACAGAGAGATTTACAATGGGGGTTATAGAGAGAGGTAGCTTTTAAGATTTTTTTTTTTCTATCAGCATTTCTCCAATAACACACCTGAACATCATCATATATTTTACTAACTTATTAGCAATGGTAAACTGAACTTTGGAAATCTAAAATGTTTTCGTACTTAAGACTCCGAACAAACCTCACTAACTCCTAGAAAAAAAGAATAAATGTCTAAGTGTTGTTGCATCACTCCTCCCTAAAAGGAAATGGCTCAAATTATATTTAAAGGCCTGCAGAAATACTACCTGAGAGTCTAGAATAGAAGTGCAATGACACTAATACATGTTGCAATGGGAAAGTTGGTGGTTAGTGCAGAAAACGACTGCATAATTTGAAGCCTTGTAGGGAAGTAAAGACCAAGTTAGCAGAGGCCCATGCAGTTACCATGTGGAAGGGAGTGATGCAGCCATGAAGCTGTTACAGCATCACGCAACACAAAGCCTACAAGAAGCCCTGACAGGAGTGCTACAAAGCAGCCAGGCTACACGTCCCCTATCCTTTCCTGCTCTGGAAAATTCTACCCTTCTTACCATACTGTACCTCTAGCCACAATGCATAAGTGGTAACACAATCAGTGGGGCGGGATGAGTGCTTGTAGTTTCTGCACGATGCAGAAATCTCTGCATAAATCTTGTCTGCAGAGAAGAGAAATGTCTTTAACTTTCACTTTGGAATGTGATAGGTATATTTTTATCCCATAGGTATTCCTAAAATATGTTTAATAATTAAAATATTTTTAGAAAAAATATTTTTAAAGTATTTTCAAGAAAGATTAGGAAAACCAGCTGTGATTTCAACTTGATTGCCCCACTGTGAAGGTAGCGATTCACAAATGTTAAAGATTGCATCTAAATAGAAAGGCAGGAAAGGTACTGTCACAGATATCTATCAATTCATGCATTTAGGAAAAAAAAAAAAGGTAACATAATTTTAACCTTTAAGAAAAAGAAACTAAAGACATTGTGGGTATGATGTCTCCATTTAGCTGTAAAGTAGCTGATAGCATACAATTAAGATCAGAACAATGAAGCATTTATGTAATGCGCATTGATAAAGCTGGACCTCCTTGGATGGAAAATACTGCCTCGGCCTTATTTGAATTGTTGGACATTGTTAATGAAACAGGGAGAATCGGGAGAAATTTGGTAGGTATAACTTACTTTGTTTGACAAAAGCCTGTGATAAGATCCTTGACAAGAAACTATTAAGGAAAATAAATAACCCACAGGGTAAGAGGTAAATTCTTGTTGTGGATTAAAAACTAGCTCAGTGATAGGAAACAAAGAATGGAAATTAATGGCTGCTTCTCCAAGTAGATAGAAGTTAAGAGTTGGTTACCTCAGGGATCTGAAACAGGACAGCTGTTCAATACATATATGAATGGGTTTGAGCGCTGAAATACACTGAAAGTAAAGGAAAATCAGTGAACAACAAAAAACTACTTTCCAAAGGATAAATACGGCTGAGATATGACAGAAGGATCCATTCAAACTGGGATACTGATACTGAAACAGCAGACAACATTTTATATAAGGATGAAGGTATACACATTTGGGAGGATTATTGAAGGTCATCTCTCTGCTCCAAATAGTTCTGGAATAACAATCTAACTGGAGATAAAGGAGTGAAAAATTTAAGAAAGATAAAGGCAATGCAGTTCCAGAAATACAGTAATATGCCTTGCAGTCAATTTAGATTATTTCTGAACTCCAAAATAGTATTTTAAGATTGACATGCAAACTTTCAACTGTTTTTTTGTTCAAATACTTGTGCATTATCTCAGCCTAATCACTATACTAAGAACTTCTCTCAGCATTTTATTTTCAGTAAATACAGTTCAACCAGCTGTGTTCGTCCTTTCCTCTAGCAGTGCCAAAAGTACCATACAATCATGGACATCTGTTAGAAGTGCGTTTCAAATTTGATTCCAAAGTCATGTATTTCTGCCTCCTGCCTTGAATTATAAAAAGAATAAAGCACAGCATAAACAAAGAATCTATCATATACCAGCTGCAATTAGAGGTCACGGCTACAGAGATGCATTAAGAACTAAGCGTAATACACCTCGATGTATTTACACTAGCCTGATCTAGCTGGTCCAGTCAACTACACAATCAAGATGAATGGCCTGAGTTTTAGTACTCAGTAGCAACTCTGAAGTGTTTGCCAGGAGTCCTGGGAGAGTTTATATCGTGTTGCTACAATAAACTAAAGTCTTTGTCATGCAGACAGACCCAAAGAGGACAGCTGGACTGAGGTTGATTGTTTAAAAATCAGTGTAGACAGTTAATGAAGTTACAGTACCAAATGCACAGAACACATTCAACTAACAATGTTAATAACTTGTTTGATTAACATTTCAATTTTATGGCTACTTGGAGTGATGACCAATGCTTAAGCTGATCAGATTTTTATCTGCCCTTTTCCCAAAATACATTACTGTCTCCACATTAAATACTAAGACACAATAAAAATGGTACTGCTATTCTTTAAACCATAATATATGAATAATCTCTCCACTGCACCTCTTTATAGTCATACAATTGACCTTGACAGTACACACGCCCACTGAGTAATCTTAAAATAAGAGTTTGGAAAGACTGAGAAGGAGGTAGAGTTAGGTTGAGTGCACTGATCAGATATGGTAACACAAGATGGAAAGAAAACTGCTTGCCTAAAGGGCCCAAGGACGTTCTCTAAAAAAAGCAGAGCTCTTCCTAAAGCAAAACTGCCAATGCCTTCCAGGTGTCTCCTTCACATGGACTGCTGAATTAAGACTTAGTTTGAACCATATACAAAAATTATTTCTTTTTAGTTCTTTCTCAAATTCCCCTCCAGAAATTAAACACACAGTTATTTATGTTTCAATGAAAAAAAAAAAAAAATCTGCAATTCTCCACCCATTTAGGCTACCTTAAATCCCTCTGTTTTTCCTCTGGTAGCACAGTGCTCACATATGCTCAGCCTTCTCACTGCTCCATTTACAGGTATGCCTGATGACATAACTCCATGCTCCAACAGGAATTGCAGGGTAACCCAACACGTCTTCTTCCCTCTATAAAATCTATATACCCCAAATTCTAGAAATGTGGGCTCTAGCCTCACCCTACCATCAACTTGCATCCTGGGCTAGTACCTGCTTGCCTGTTGCAAACACATCACTTTTCCCCAGGAGGTCAAACTGTGGCTGCTCTCCTGAAGAGCTATGTCATCTCCACTTGCTCTTGCCTATAGAGGAGGGTGGACATGCTGAAGAAGGGGCAGCCACAGGATAGACATCCAGGTTTGGGCTTCTCTGATTCTTGTACTGCATTGTCAATGGCTCCGAGTGGATGCGATATAGTACATGCAGATACCACAAAGATGTAGGTAAGAAAGGGGAAAGAAAACAGACGAGGGGATGAGAAGAGAAGCAAAGGAGACAAAGGTTGACTCCTCAACAGAGTATGTTCTTCCTTTTTCAAAAAAGGTTGGTTTAATGAGGAAGTGACTGAGAAAGTAGAGAAAACTAGTTCTGTTTTTTCTAGATTTACACTGAAACACACTGTGCATAGCATTTGCAGCACTGAGGTGATCTGGTTACACAAAAATGAAGTATCAGCCTGTGTGTTTTTACAACATATTTTTAATTAGCTTAACACGCCACCTTCTTAGTATTTTTTTCTTAATGTTTTAAAAAGTATTGTAATGAAATATTTAATACCATTTAGCAAAGGCTGTTTCCTGGTTACCAATGGAGTTTGAAATGAGTATTTTTTTCTTTCTACTATTGAACTATTAATGGCTCTGTAGATATTATTTGTTAATTGTATATTCTTCCTGGTCACTTTAAAGAAACACAAAATTGAGTTGTTCAATTTCTTTCAGTAGGAAAATATAGAAATGTAACATACTTTATTTTAACTCAGTATTTAGAATCCAATAACCTGTATCTGCCATGGAAAAATGACGAGCATTCAAGACCAAGCCCTTGTCACTTTGTGTCTTATTCTTATCTCACAAGGGCATTTGACCATAGGCTACAGATTGTCTCTTATACTAATTGAGAATAATATTTTTCCTCTGTCTTTAGTATAAGCATGCAAATACCATAATATCCACCTTGCCTTTGAAGAAATCTGCAGGGAAAAGAGGAATAACAGTAAATGAAAGAATAAAAAGCTGTTGTAGATTTTTGGGGTAGGAAAGAAGTGTTTTGACACTTACCAAACTTGAAATAAAGAGGAAAAAAAACCCTCTGCTTTACATCAACATTTAGATTTTTTAATCTACTTGTAATGACCCATATAATTAAGCACTCTGCTGGAAACAAATAGCTATTTGTATGATAAGCCAGTATTGTGAAATATGCTATGAGAGGCATTTGCTCTCTACTTTTGAGCAGTCATAAACAGTAGAAAGGAGTTTGTTAAAAAAACCCCAAAAAACAAAAACCAAAAAACCTAGAAACTGATTAATTTTAGTATGTCATTCCAAGCATCTTGCCATTACTTGGAAGATATTAAGCCTGCCCAAACAGGTCGTCTCAGATGATTTGTATTAAGCAGCTGAGTCAGCAATTGCCATTCTCAGAAAATATGACAGTACAATTGATTACTGCCTTTTTTTTTTCCCACCTCCCAGATAACTGTTTTCCTTTGAAGTCAGAGGCCAAGAGATAATACATCTGTTATCCTCCAAAGCACTGTTTTAACTGGGAGTGTTTTCCCATGGCCAAGAAAACAGTGGTGTCATTACTCTTTTGTTCCTAATATTTATAAAATCGTTAAAAGGATGTTTGAAGTATAGAAAAGCTTTTTAGCACATACAGATATGAGAAAGTATATTGGATTTATTCACTTTTGTGCACATTTTACAGGAATGAACAGCAGTGTTGAGCTAAAACCTAGCTGTGTTCAACCAAACAAACATACACTGATATATGTGTTAATGCTTATCACTGGAAGGTGTCATCCAGCTTCTGAAGACAATGCATAGTAGATTAACAACTGGAAAAGGGATAAAGATTTCCTCTTACTAAAGTGAAATACAACAGTATTGTACTGAAATCAGAGGAGCAACCTTTTGTAAAATGGATACAAGTGCAAACAAGAATGGGGCGTGGGAGCTTTGCGTGTGTCCTTTGTTCTGTTATGTAGTACTACAGTACTACTCAGAGAGGAATGTTCTGCATGTTAGGCCACATGCGATGTGAAGATCTGTTGTTCATGGAAAAAATGTGTAATCTCCATTGCATAAGAGAATTTGAAAACCTAGTCTTCTCTAGTCATCAGTGCACCCGAAAAGAGAACATTAGAGACACCAAACAAATGCGAAGAAAAAAAAAATTACTGGTTGAGTGAACACATCCAAAGAAAAATTAAAAATTTATTCTTTGCCAACTGTCTTCCCACTGAGAGATTTGAGATGCTTGAGTTTTCTCCATCTGTATAAAAGATTCTCCCCTGCCCCTATATTGCAACTCTGGATAGTCTGAGCCTGTAGGTATATGGGCATCTTGTATTCAGACCCGCCAGCCTCTTGAAAGTAACAAGAAAGTTACCTATTAAATAAATACAGATTTTCTTTCTTTTATTTTCTTTCCTTCTTTCTTGCTCCCTTTTTCTCAGCATTCAGTTCTACCTACAGACCCTAGGTAGGTTGGAAGCAATGTGCAAACTGCTACCGTGCTCCCTTCGTTTCATCACTTCACCTTCTAACTTGGAAATAGCTGGTTGGGTATGGAGACACATAATGGGGGCAAGAAACACTCTGCTAGGGAGTGTTCAACTACTCACTTTGACAGGTACTATAGTCCCTTGTGATTTAGACAACAGAAGAGCAAGAAAATGCAGGAACAGAAAATGATCAAAAGTGGGAGTGAGGAAGGTGAGAGCTGAAAGAGGAGTGGGTAAGTCCAGTACCCAAGCAAGTGCTCAGCCCATATGTTAGATTGGCTCTTTTTAAATGACAAGGCTGTGTGGAAGGGGCAAACTACTTGTGAATTATTTGATGTGAGATAAAAAGCATATCAAATTTACATCAGAACCTCTACAACTCCTAGGCCAGAGACCAGCCTTCTTATCCAAAAAAATTATAATACCTATAACTGAAGGCATTATCTGGCTAACAACAGAGCTGTATTTTTCCTCTAAGTAGTACATTTCCCACTCTTACAGCAGTTTCAATTTATTTACAGCATCTTAAGTTTGTGCTTTTTGAGTGTACTCACTAGCATACATCAGTACACCTGAATTTACCATGTATAGATCTTGATCTAATATGGAAAATTCATAAAGACTTAAAAATGTAAAAAAAAAAAATAAAATTGGAAACCCTTATTGTAAGATCCTTTCAATAGTGAAGAATTACCTTTCATCCAGTTATGTTTTCCTAAAGTTCAGCAGTCTTTTTCACCTTTCAAGCAGCTAAATCTTTTGGAAAATTATATTTTGCCCCCACTTTTCTTCCTCCTTCTAATCTTAGTTTTGGTTCTTTTTCCTTTTCCCAGGATAGTATAAACCCAAGACTATATGCATATTTTAAAAGTCTACCACAAGAAGTTTTTTCAACTTTGCCCTCTCACTCAACAGGATATCAGAGAGGGAGGGCTCGTCTCAAGAGAAGTCATGATGGTCTGTCATTTACACATGCTTGTTGGGCATTATGTTATCTTTTCATGTTACTATTTAATTTACTTTGTTAGTACTGAGTTAAGGATCACTGTTTCCCAAGATTGTTCCAATAACTATTACTGACAGCCACAGTATCTCACATTTTATTCTGCACACAATACCAGTTGTCCTAAAATGCTGCAGGGACATGACAGAATGTGCCCAGATATCCCAGGGTACAGCAGCGTTTCAGAAAGGTTGTCTGCTTTCTAAGTTCTGAAACTCAGCCCTTTTTTTCTTCAACTCTCACCTTAATATCCCTCTTGTAGCTTGCATCTGGAATCTGGTCCTGGATGTAAACTAGAAGTGCTGGCATTTATATATGCTGAATCTTTCAGAAACTATAATCACATGATAATTAGAAAGCAATTGTCTTCTAATAACTTTAATGAGAGTCATACTAGTCAACTTCCACCTAATATTGAAGTAATTTAGGTACTAAACAGATAAGGGTTTAATCCATATCTGAATCAGTAACATATCCAACATGGCAGGCATAAAATTTTTGCTTCATTTTCATTGCTATAAGGAAAAAAATTGTTATATAAACCAGTTTCCACTGAAAATAAGGTCTTTAAATTGAAGTACTCCTTTGAGACTTGCTGTTTAAACTATCTATTGTGCATCCACAAGGAAGAGTTGAAAAAGGAAATCTAGAATTGCTGAAAACTGCTATCTAGACAATAGCACTTTAGCAGACAAGCCCCTCCAGATTTTGTGTTGTTCTAAAACATGAACAGATTTAGCAGACACAATAGCAGCTATCATTACAAAGCAGTCTATTACAGCATGATTTTAAAGTCAAATAAACCCAAAAAAGCATAAGAAAGATTAACAAAAATATTGAAAATATTGAAACAGGAGTGATTTTTCTAAAATTGGAAAATAATTAAAAAACACCTATACTAGCAAAAATATCCAAGAAAATGAAATGTAATGGTTTAAAAAAAAAAAAAAAAGCCAACCTGAACAGAGGACAAACAAGAAGACAGAGCAGTTATAGTAGTGTTTATGTAAGGAAGTGGGGAAAAAGACTGCCTTAATGAAAATCACTGCATATATAAGAGAATAAGGTATGTGAAGCACCTCGAATTTTTTTGGTGCTGTTGTTCAGTTACTTCCAGTTTCAAGGTAAATTGCAAAGTTTTCTTTGTTAAAACATATGCAGTTTAAATTTGAGAAGGAAAACGCTTCCTGGTCTTCCAACTAAAATAATTTGTCATATACGGCTGTTTAAATTTAGGTTATTAGAAACTCAGCCCCTAACTTCAACAGGTACTAAATGCCTAACTTTTTAGAATCAGAAGTTTATGGTCTAAATCATCCTCACCTTGACCACTGCAGGCAAAGATGCAGCTACTGTAATAGCTAACACCAATTGTTAGAGGATGATGATATGTCTCCTTCATTCTAAAGTGTGAAGAAATTAATAAAATATAGGCATAGATTAAACATTTAATCATCATCATATTCAACAAAACTTTTTTCCTAAAAGCAACGTGAGGCAGAAGTGCTCCCTTGCCCCATGACTTCCCATGCTGTGTCAGAAAGTAGAGCCAGCAGGTCGGAGGAAGTGATCTTCCTCTCTTTTTAGCACTGGTGAGGCTGCAGCTGGAGCATTGTGTCAAATTCTGGGCTCCCCAGGATTTGCACAGAGAGAGATGTACTGGAATGAGTCCAGCAAAGGCCACCGACTTGGTGAGAAGACAGAGCCCAGAATACAGGACACAGGAGGAGGTGCTGAGGGAGCTGGGCCTCTTCAGCCTGGAGATGAGAAGGCTCAGGGGAGACCTCATTGCTGTCTATAACTGTCTGACCAGAGGATACAGAGAAGACAGAGACAAATTCCTTGGGGGTGTAGGGCAACAGGACGGGAGCAACAGATGCCAAGTTGGAACATGAGAAATCATGATAAGCTATAAGGAAAAACTTCTGCTGATAAGGATGGTCAAACACAAGTTGCCCAGAGAATCTGCACCATCTCCCTTGTTGGAGGACTTCAAGATTCAGCTAGACATGCCCCAGAGCAACTTGACTTATCTAGACCGGCTTTGATCAGGGGGCTGGACTAGAGAGCTGTGAAGGTGCCTTCCAGCTTCAGTTATGCTGTGATTCTCTGTTGGAAGAACTGACCTGTATGTGGACAGGTAAATCAGAATAACCATGTTCGATGAACTTCCAGGAGAATATATGTGATAACAACCCATGGATACTTCAAAGGAAGAAGTACTCTGGGTAGACACTGACATCCCATAGAGCATTTAAAACAAGAAGAGAGCAAACATAGGAAAAAAAAGGATGTAAAGGTGTAAGGCCATACTAAAACTTCCAGTCATTAATACAGCAGTGTCCTCACTGAACCTGGAAGGAATTGATCCTTCTGCTCTTTACTTTGGAAGTGTAAGCCAAGCACTGTAATTCGCTTGCCTTAGTGCCCGTAATAAACATATCAGGCATTTTTTTGCTTGAATAGTTATGAAACAGCCAACTCTACAGTAGGTAAAATGAGGAGGAGGAGGAGAGGAAGGACTGATTAAAAAAAAAAAGTTTCCCGTTCTTAACTGGGAACCACGCTTAAACGGGATGTCTCCCAGGGAACTAATTTAAACCCGATGATACTTAATAGCTATGAATGGTGCTTAGTAAGTAGGGTAATTATGTTTAATGGGGATGCCTTAAGGCAATTGAGTGGCACTTATGTCTTTTGTATATCTCAATCTCATGGTACTCCTCTCCATTTTCTCCTCTAACAGCTTTCTTACCCTCTGTAACAGCTATAAATGTAGAAAATGTATACATCGCCACCTGTTTGTATGAGTCTGTCCCTCCTGTGTTAAATGCAGGGTCATCATACCAGGCGTATATTTGTTGCCTCCTCTGCTCCCATCTCTGCATGAACCCCAGTACCTAGCCAAAATATTGGCTTCTCTTATCATTATAGGCTTATCTAATAACATGAGGCTTGATACTGTCACACTGAAGCTAGTGGAAGTTTTCCAGAAGCAGAATCAGATTCAAGCTGAGCTTTGCTCAACCACTTGCAGCAATGCTGTGCTCTGCAGTAGGACTTCCTTTCAGTGAAATGGAACAGGAATATTTTACATTTCTTTTAAAAATTCTTCATAAAGATAATAAGGATGTGAAGTTTGTAGACAGTTTTCTCTGAGATTTAAATTAACTATAGCTCTTGATTTATTATATGAGATGGTCCTCAAGACATTATTTGGAATATTGTGTTTGTTATCATATAAAATCTATAAGTGTGCCTGTAAAAAAAAAAAAAAACCAACAGAGAGGAAAAAACCTACTTAAACTAGGACCTATATTAGGGGGGAAAAAAAAATAAAGTCATAAGTTGGACATAAATAAGTTTATGTGGGAGATTAGAAAATCCCTAACTATTAGTACTATCAGATCCTGAAATGACTTTCCAACAAGCATAGTTGAGGAATAAAACAGATTTTCAGATGGAGCTCGCTCAATAACTTTGTGAAAGAGATGATATAATGTCATGTCCAAAATAGCTGGAAAATAGATTTACTGATCCAGAATGTGGTCCTCAATCCTATTTTCCTAAAATTATTTTCAATACAAGAGTGAAGCCATCAGAGAAAACAAAATAAAGCATCTTTAACTCACCTCACTGTTGCCACTGTCTCAAGGAACCTGTCTGCATCCTTTCAATACTAAAAGAGATGACTAGATTACCAGCAGTCTTACTTTTCTTGTCTGAGAGTCTAGCTAGTCAGTGGACTACAAATATTCACCATTTTTTTCACAGCACTAACTTTATATAAATAGATTGAAATGTTGCAAGCTAAGCACATGGATGCTATATTAAACACTTGCAATCACAGGGTATAAGCATTTGAAATTTAATACAACAAAAAAATTGCAAGGCTGTTAGTGTTAAAATGTACCAGCAAGGTGGTTTTATGAGGCTTCTCACTGAGCTGTGATAGACATGATTAAACCACAATTCTAATAAAAGGTACAGACCTACCATTAAAGAGAATTTTTTTAAAAAAATTATGATTTTCAATGTAGCTTTGCCAGATAGCTAAACCACCTGATTCCCCGCTCCAAACCTGAATTGTAGAAAGGTCAGTTCCTAACTGGGGGTTAAAACTACTTTTTAGAAATCCATTTGCAGATCATGAACCTACATAGACAAAGTTCCTTGTCAACACATCATTTTTCTTATTATACATATTTTAGTAATTATAACATATGCATACTTCTTATCACACTTGTCTCTCTAAAACACATATTAGTAAGAGCCTACAGACATAATCTGCTACTGTCTTCCGTTCTCTTTGATTACAATACTCCTAAAGGTTGGATTTTCTTATAAAAAAGAAAGCTTCCAGTGTCCCACACTTTAGAATCGAATGTCCTTTTGGCAAAGTTATTGTGCTTTTAAAGGGTCATTAAAAAAACAAGAATCATATTTTGAAATATTTTAACCTCCACAGTTACCAACTCTTAGGATATTCAATATGAACAGGACATTAAACCATTGTATTTCATCCTGAAACCACAAAAGACTATCTTAGCAGTAGGCTGTTCACATAGATCCTATGGAAATATAGTATAGGTCTGTGCAAAGGAAACCCCTCATACGATGAGACTTCTCATATTGGATTGTTAGATTTACCCTTAAGCAATTTTCCAAAGTAAACTGATTAAATCAAAATGCTGTACATTTTTGGATAGGGATTGGTAAAACTGGTTACTATTGCTGTCAGCTAATAAAATTAGCAACTTACATTAATGTTGATATCATTATCATTATCCTTTTCACAGTGAAGCAGAAGTATTTAAACAATTTCACATGTCTGAGTTCACTCTGACTGATTTTCTATATAAGAAAAGTAGACTCACTGAAAGATTAAGTCACATGCTGATGGTTGTACAGCATTAGAGTGGCAGATCCATCCTCAGAGCTTGAGTCACCTTCTGGTTCTACCAATCTACTGTTTTCCTCCAGTATGCTTTATATGTACCGAGCGGTCAGCTTTTAGTCATGTTCAGAAATAACCTTTCTTTCAAGCAGTAGCATGATTTCAATGGAAATAATGAATAAAATACAATTTAATATCATCACTGTTCTGCAAAGCCCTAAGTTAAAATCAAAGTTCAGAATGATAAAGAAAATATATACTTTAACCATTGCTTACTGAGACACAAGCATGATAATTTTATCCTTTTGCTGTTATATGCTTTCTTTCTGTGCTTGTAACAAGTCTGGGTCACAGGTCAGATTAAAAAATAATTAAAATGTGAATGATGGGAGAAAATGTAGCTGAGTGGAAATATAACATAAATCTTAAGACTGTTTCTGTGCTTGGGGTTTTGTGTTTGGGTTTTTTTTTAAGGATTTTAAATTTGCATGCACACATACAAGAAACAGCAGTTGCTCAAAAGCCGATAATGCAGAGGAAGACAGCATCAGATGGAACTGGATTTAGAGGATGCTGCTTCTTGCATCCTCTGGTGTTAAAAAAGCATCAGCTCTCCAGAAGAAATGAAAAAGCACATCAAGAGCTTCCCAGAAGTGTCTATGCATTTAAAAAAACAGCATGGTCTCAGAAGAGTTCAAAGCATGCTGAAAACATTAATGACAACTGTAAATATATGTGAAATCACCAATGTGAATACACTTTCTTTAAAATCATAAAGCATTAGGTATAATTCTGGGAAAGAGTTGTGTATAAACACTGGCTGATTCCTTCCCTAATGCACTCTAATTTAAATAGTGTTGATCTACAAGAGGGACAGGATTAGAAAAGAAAAACGCTCACAAAATTTGGTTCAACTACTTTCTTCACTTAAGTCTCAGGTAAATCACATTACACCGATTGACCCTCAAACTCTGCTGTGAGTTAAGGATATTTAACAACAGGCTAGTCACAGGTTCTGCTGAGTGACAGTTTAATTCATTCTGGGGACAAACTAGTTTGTAAATGTCACAATATCGGACTCATTTCCTGGTCAATGTCCTCCAAAATATAAACTACAATATGGGCAAGAATGTGCTGTAAAGAGATAAAAATAGATCTACCATTGACTAAAGCTGTTTTCCCCACATCTCCTTCAAAACAAAGAGGAGTGCTACTGCATAAGAAATCAATACTCTGCATATAAAAGAAGGTTCTCAATTATTGCAAATACCTAGAGTTTACCAAACAACAATGTCTGTTCTTACTTGGAATTTTTCTGGCACCTTCAGCTATACTGCAGTCAAATGGCGTATGAAAAAAAAGTGTTACAAATGTCATCACTAAGCATTCAAAGTAAAAAACACGTGATGAGCTCCTGATGTACCTGCAGTGAAGTGGTGTGTGTTAACAGGAATCAACAAATATTTTTAGAGCATACACAAAGAAGTCCCCACTAATAGCCTGGTCACAGTGACAACAGTTAAGAACCTCACATACTTATTTTTGCTGAATGGGTACACCGCCTACTGCAAATCAAACACAACCGAGAAAAACAGCTCCAGAACAGATGTGATTTAAACAGCCTTGTCTTTAAGGTGGAAAAATCTATGCTCGGTGCAGTAAATACAGCTCTGTGCACAACAACATAATACAGACAGGCCTGAAAAAAAATAACAAAGTGATCCAAAAAAGTAAATGACATCTGACTGGCTTGTTTACACATCCTCATTTCCCCAAACCATTTTGCTTCATTTACTACACTTTGTCACTATGCGAGTGTTTGGGGGTTTTCAAATGGACTCATTCTGTTCTAACAGATGTCAAAGAAGAGGTACATTGGTTTTAATGCCTATTTGGGGACATATGGGAATAGGTTTTTTCCCTGTATAAAAAGTCCACTGCAGTCATCCAGCAGGATTTTTCTCCATTCTTTCCCATATTTATGCCCTCCTGAATTTCCTTAAAATTATTGAGTTGCTGTTGTTTACTAATGCACTGCTGCTCATGTATTATTTTCCGAAAGCACTTCATTGTTGCAATACCAGACTACAAGAGTGAATCTGCCACAACTTTACAACCACCACAACTCTGGACAGAGAGCGCCATTTCTCAACAGCAACCACCTTCTGTTTCCAAAGCAAAACAGTCAAAAAAACAAAACTAAAACTCATACGCACATATACACTCATATATGACTTTCCATGTGAAACTACATTAAGAAAAGATCAGCTACAAATGGAAGACATTTCTGTAATAAACCTAAAAGTTAAAACTTTTAAAAAGTTGAAACTAATATGGCAGTTTAGGCACAAATTCTTAAATGCACTAGTAAATAACATATCCCCTCTTAGAGAAACACGTTACACTTTGTGTATATCACATACACTCAAAAGGCTGTTATTAGCAATTTTTTTTTCATTAAATTTCTAGGCCTAAAATTTTCCTTAGATATAAGAATAAAAATTGCAATAAATTATATAAGCACTTGGAGTGCATGTAAGAGATGAATTTGTCTTCAGTTTAGGCTATTATTGTGAGCTAGTATATATTACTTCGTTCCCGACAACCCTCTACTACTATGGAAAGCATAAGCCATCAAAACATGCAGTCTGCTAGCTGGGTGTCACCACATAATGCTTTTTTCTTTTTTGGCTTTAACTCCCACTTATTTTTGTCTTCTCAAGAGATTCCTCAGCACTAAATGCTACTGAGAAATAGCTAGTAGCCTACTGCCAGACACACACACAAAAAATCAATATAAATTTTTCGCACGATTACAAATAATTCAGTGATCTCTTTTTGGTCTTCCGAAGGAAAGGTTGTGATTTCTTTCAGTTCAAGCAAAGATCCTTTAGAACTACTTTAATAAAAAGCTTATCTCACCAACCTGACGAATCAAGCCATGCCTCTAAAGAAAACAATACTTTGGGCTAACTGAGTTATAAGCCTGATTACTCTAAGTTATACTCAGTAATTTTATAACCTATGTAGATGTTATACTCTTCAGATGACATCCTCTTTTTTTTTTTAATTAAAAAAAAATGTCCTGATGATGCAGATTTTATCTATTTCTTGGCAGTACAATATCAAGCAAGAATGAAACAGTAGTGCCCGGTTACTTCAGCTCATGAATGAAAGACATAATCCCAGCCCGTGGCCTTCAGCAAGCCATTGATTGGAGCAGTATCTTCTGCTGTGTTCACTGCAGCATTGGATCTTATTTGCACTCGCTAAATCTCTCCAGTATTTAAGCAGCTGCATGTAGAAGCAAAAAGGAGCAAGACTAGGTGTGGGCAATTATGTTAAGCTGCTTGACATATAAGATTACCCAACAAAAGCAAGTTGTGTGGGGCTCATCTGAATGTGAGGATGAAAGTTCCAATTGCTTACCAGTGTCCCTCGACAAGAAGCAGGCCTGATTATTCAGAGCATTTAAGGGGAGTAGGAATTCAGTATCCTATAGAAGGGTAGAGTACACTGTTTCCTTAAAACCTTTTTTAAGCTACCTATAAAGTTCTAAACATCATTATGGAGCTGCAGCGGGGAGAAGGAGGAAGGTTGAATTGCAGCCATACTTCTTTCTTTCTAACATTGTGTGAGAATTATGGCACTGGCATAAAATGCTACATTTCCTTTGAACGGTACCATTTCACCTTCAGAATTTGTTATGCATCTCATATTTGTGCTCTTACTTCTCATTTTCTTTTATAACAAATTATTCTGTGCCTTTTTATGATCTTGTGCGAAGTCAAGGTTGAATCAAAGCCATTGTGACTGCCAAAGTGCATGTATAAAATTATACCACTAAGCATTAACCTTGCTTTGTAGGTTCACTTATACTTTTCAATTAAAAGCTATCTTTAGTACTGAAGCAAAGTACTTTATAGTTTTTCAGTTAAAAGTCACCTTTAGTATTTAGGCAAAACCACTTTTATGGTAATTCACACTTGTATTCTCAAAAAACTCTTCTGCCTAAAATGCCTGTACAGTGACCTTGTTTCATCCAAAGTTTTAAAAGAACACAGAATAATTAGTAAGAGATTTTTTACTTGTATTTACTTAGTCCATTTAGTAAATGTGGGGAAAGGTAAAAATCAATACATTAAAAAACCTCTCCCATCTCCCCAAGGAAATTATTTAAGTATTGTATGTGTGAGCATGCTTGCCCATGTGTGAATATAAACCTGGGTGTATCCACACATTTTTAAAACCAAATTCAGTAATTACATGGCATTATCTTTTTTTTCTCTCAAAATGCCAGTTAAGCCATCACAAACTGCCTGTAACTCATATGAAAGCTAAAATCACATGTTAACTTTTACCGCTGCTTTTGCAAAATAAATATTCTCTTAACTATTTAAAAAGACTGTTGAAATTGGAAACACAAATCACTCTCTTCCTGCTTTGTCCAGAATCCTCAAGCAATGAGGTTAAATGAGCTTCTCCTGAGCTTCTACAAAATAA
Organism: Bucorvus abyssinicus; assembly: GCA_009769605.1. Lineage (NCBI taxonomy): Eukaryota > Metazoa > Chordata > Aves > Bucerotiformes > Bucorvidae > Bucorvus > Bucorvus abyssinicus. Next base: position 10,587,107 of record CM020030.1, read on the forward strand.
ACCTTGAAGTGCTCAGTCATAAACAGGGAAAACTCTACAGACCTGTATACCCCAAAGATTTACGCGCATGTTTAACTATACTCATTGTCAGTAATCCCACTGAAGTCAATAGGAATACTCACAGTGCATAAAGCTACATACACACGTAAGACTTCAGCCTCAGGGGCTGATATTTCAAGTTACTTTGCTTGAGTATACCCTGAGGTTCTGGCTCTGTAAAGGCTGACCAATTCTTTCACTAGTTCTCAGTGACTTCTCTAGAGAATAGGTATCAGTCACAACTCTGTTCTGTGGAAAAACCACTGGCCTATCTTCCGCCCACCCCCCCTTAATATTTTCACTAATGTAATGTTGGTTTTAGTTAAATTAACATTCTGCATTATGCCTTGAAACAACTCCTTACCAATAAGCCTTAGCATCCAGAAGCAAGCTACATTAGATGATAGAGAAGAGAAACAGTGAAAATGATTAGGCAGGAAAACAAGACACTGTGTGTCTTACACAATATGGGATTTTCATTTACAGAGTAATAGGGGTGGTATTAAGACTAAATCACCACAGTGTCAGAATGTGCATAGTGATGATAAAATATTATATGCTTTATACATGACTGATGATGACACATTCAGAAAATACCTGGAAGGGAAAAGACAAAGTGATGTCTCATGCAACTTACGAAACTGCAACATTTACAACATGTCACCCTCAAATTAATGTACAACAGGAAAAAAAATTACCCCTTCAGTATCAATGCCCCCAGCTCTTCTGTTACAAAGGCCTTGACAAGAAACTCATTTATTGTCTTCAGAGAAACTTTCCTGATCTGGTTGTTAGGCGTAGTAGAGGCTTGACTTCTTAGACCTGGATTAGGGAGCCACGATAAGATAAAGCAGAGAGCAAGGTAGCATGTTTCTCTCCCTCAAACTTTGGAAAGGTTATGCATCTTCTCTGGGAGAGGCGTTCCTAATTTAATTTGCATTGGAGGGATTTTGAATCCCAGGACTGTGTCAGAAGTTAGAAATTATGCCACAATTGATAACATTTTCTTAATACTGTAGTGGGAGTCTCTCATAGGCAGAGCAATCTAATTAAAAAGTTATAACAAAGTAAACATTTTAATACAAGTCACAGCATATAGTAATTCTCCATGCAGAAATAAGCTTAGTTGGTTTCAGAAAAGAGACTATTTCAACTTTATCTTGGAAAGCATATGTTGGAAAAGATTCACCTACACCTACTGCTGGTTTTAAAGATTTTTTTTTTTCTTTAGATAACTAGAGACATGATGCATAGACGTGGCCCTTAGTAACATTGTTTACCAGTAGACTTGGCTAACCTATGTTAATGGTTGGACTCAAAGATCTTAAAGGTCTTTTCCAATCTAAACAATTCTATGGTTCTAAATATAACTCTTTAAACAACTAACTTTACACGACACACATTCATTTTACTCACAACTCCGTAATTAACTTACAACAGTAGCTTTTTTTAAAGGTAACCTTCTGCAAAAGGAGGCTTAATAATCCGTAAAACTATATAAGCCAGGAGTTTAGAGAACAAGAGTCTAGAAGTAATTGAGTAAATCCATACTGACAACACATCTAAATAAATGTTTGAATCCTTTGCGCTGCTGACTTGTGCTTTTTAAGCTCACTGCAACTAAAGGAGATGTAGAAGTTTACTTTTAGGTAACAAGCAATGAAAACCTTTTACCAAGAATGCTATTTTCTCTTATGCAAGATATAATACAGTCCAGGTCTGCATGTAAAAAATGTCATACTATATTAGTAGCCTGTCTGCTGCAGATGCTTTTTATACTGGTCCAAAATGAAGTGTAAAGTATACCTGTCCCCTCTGTTGGGGAATACATTGTACTGGACAAATACATTGCATTGGTTGCACTGCTCCCACTGAAGTTGCACAAATTTATTTGTACAAACAGACTTGCATTTGAGAGAGAAGGTAACAACAGTTCTAGAGGATCTCAGTAGCAGGTGAAAAAGTGAATTTGTGTATCAGTCTCCTTTCCCAAGACACCTGTGACATATCAAAGCCCTTTATCACATATTGCATTCTAACAGAGTCAGCTGCTTCGAGAGGTAGATAAAGTTCCAAGACAGTTACAGTGATAAGAACAGCTCCGTCTGCTGAAACTCCAGAAAGAAAGGTAATTGCTCATTAATGATTTACAAGATTTGACTAATTTGTCATTATTAAAGTAAATGGTACTCAGTCAGTTGTAAGTAGTGTAAAGTATTCTTCATTTACACGTAATGGATGTACAGGACCATGTTGCTAAACGTCTTTTTCTACCCAAACCAGTTGAGAACATTCTCTGAGGGTGTAACAGCAATAGCTAGAGAGTAATGTCAGAATATTGATTTTTTTTTTTTGGTAACAAGGATCATGTTAGCTGATAAATTTAATCACGATAATATGAGGGCCTGGGATTTTGCTCACCAGAATCTCCTCCACAGATTCAGCAGGACACTGTTTGGCATTAACTGTTCCCATACTGTCTAATATCCATCCTTTAAAAAGAACAATTAATTCTGCAGATTTCTATGCAGAGACTGGTTTCCTTCTCTCCCTCTTTAGAGTATATCTTCTCAATCTGGGCATCTACTTTCAAAAAGTGAACTTCATACTATGAACATTTTTCTATCTCTTTGTCAGATTTATTTGAAATGATGAGGATCAGAGAGCAAAAAGGTCAGTACACAGATGAACACAGTGACTAACACTGATCATGCAAGCCTCATTTCTATAACAAAACAGGATCAAAACACTCACCTAATACTTTTTTTTTTTTTTAATACAGTGGCCTGCCATGAAAAGATATTCAATACACAAAAGAAACCGACTTCACCAAGAACATTACCTCATTTTAGGTACAAAGACACCTGTTGAGTAATTCTGAAAAGTAGCAAGCTAAATATATCTGTAATGTTAAAATTTATCAAGAAGAAAACTCTCCCAGCAAAGACTATGAAATTATTTGGAAAGATGTTCTGTTTCCTGAAGTCAATAAGAGTTGACTTTAACCCACACACACTTTACACATGGAGGTAACTGCTTAGAGAAATTTGGTATTTTGAATTTAGGTTCTCAAAAACTCTGAGAAATCTTCACTGTGGCACAGAAGTCCAAGACCTACAGAAACATCAGTACAGCATGAGGCTCAAAGCTGTATTGGAGCATGTACGCCACTAAATCACGTTCATCCAATGTATGTCTGTTAGCACCTCCAGTGCACAGTCACAGTCAAGTCAAGCCCCTGCTCTTTTCTTTTACAGTCTTGAAAATTTGCAGTGAATCTTAAAGGTGAAAACTCAAGAATAATTGTTTTCATCTCACAGGAAGAGATGCAAGTATTATTTTAAACAGTGTCTCTTACTTTATACAGGAAAGATCAGATTTCCTGAGTCCCCCATCACTCCTATTTTTGTGCTATTTAGTTAGTCAACTTGCTCTTGATCGCAGTGGATTAAAACCTGAAAGTTATCAAGTCTTCCTGTGAAATCAGTAAAACCATAAACTTGTAACAAAGGCAGTGATTTTTAGGAGGGTCAGCACCTTGCAAAATGGAATTTAGTTAACTCATGACTGCAACAAAATGAAAGAGGAAATTAAAAATGAAAACACAGAAATTTTGACTGTGATGTTTTAAATCAAAAGCTTCTTCATGTTGATGAAAACTTCCCAGTAACTTGAAATAGTGAACACTTAATGTGCCATAGTTTCATTAATCATTTAACTCAGTACGTATAAATCTAAACCCCTGGGGAGACAGATTTTGAAATGATCGTTTCAGACAGTGTGTACCATTAATGAATGCATTATTGTGGATATTTCCAGCATGGATAATAAGGTAATGTTCATAAAAGAGACAAATTAAGGGATATTTCTGGCCTACCTTATATGCTTGGACAAATTGTGATGCATACAAATAACAAAGGATTAATCTCACCAAAACATTGAAATTCAGTCTATTCCAAAGGCAAATAGAGTACATCCGTAAAACAAAGAACAGGCACTATACCTGACTTTGCACAAGCAGTGAACTTCAAAATTGACAAAGAGTCAAAGCAGTGATTTCAGCTTCTCTACCTCCTTTTTTGAAAACTTTTGCAGGATTTTGAAAGAATGAGAACAGATTTTTACAACGACTGGGCTGAAAACCACAAAATAAAACTAACAGGTCTTTGAAGAACTCACCCATTGGTTCTATGCCTATTTCTCTAAGGCATAAATAAGTGCATTATATTGCATAACTTTTAATTCAGCTAGGTTGTCAACGTAGGTATCTAGCACTGTCCCATAAAACATTTTCTGTTAAAATTCAAACATTCCTTTTACATTGTCTAGACAGATCACATCTGATCATCTTAAAGACCTGAAGTCCCAAAGGAACGCTATTGTGAATAATTCATATAATAACCAATTTTATTCAGTTGTACTAAATGCAGGTGTAGCACCTCTTCCATAAGAAGTGTCTTGTCCCAGAAGACAAAAAAGGGGGATCAATATATAAGGTGCAGATATAGTTTCCCCTGCTGCAAAGCCACTCTGAACCAAACCAGCTTACATGTTTTGAAGAGCTACAGTGACTATGCATCTATAACTCTAAACTGTGCTAAATCTGATTCCTTAGAGGGAAGGCTAAAGTGGCAATATGGTGAATTGCTCCTCTGTGATTATGTTAGAAGAACATGTACCCTTAACTTTTCATCACCCAGCGTTAGACACTTAGCTACAAAATACAGTAAAACCTAAGGAAATCATAGCATTGATGTAAAAATGTGGATTAGAATGCCCTGGAAGCAATTTTTTTTTAATGACACCTATTCAGCAGCTCTTAAAACAAGGCAGCAGGGCAGATTAAACATTAATTTTGGGGATTAAGCCCTAAATTATAATACTTGTGTGGAGCAGACATCCCCCTCACCACAAAAGTTAAATTTCTAAAGCAGAACAAGGAAGGATTTAAAAGGCATGAAAGCTGTAAGGGATTAATCATATTATAGTAGTGTTCCCCCTTATTTAAAATATAAAGCTCTTCATCTCAGAGGACATCAAGGACACAAGAAATATGTGCATGAATACCACACTAGTGGTACAAGTACACTTCAGTGCTGTTGCAAATTAAACATGCACATACCTACGTAATTTTCAGTGTGCAAAGCTGAAACGTAATAGAAATATAATCTCTGTGCACTGCAAAACCAGCAACTATAACCATCAAAATAAGGGGCTGATGTTTTTAAGGGATTAAGAATTTCTGAATATTTGAATTTTAAAACGTTCTTTTATGTTGGACAAAGACTAACATCTCTTGGAAGTGTTTTCACAACCATGTAGAGCTGTAAGCAGTTTTTTTCAGTTTTGTAAGACTCCTCACACTCAGCAAGTTACTGAGTAGACATTGAATCCTCCCTAACTCTCTTAAACAGATAGCAGCTAAAGCTATTTTTAAAATAGAATATATCATTCCTATCTTGCATGATAAAACCTGTTACTGGTGGATTCCTTTACAAATACCAGTCAGGCCTGCTTTATGATATGTTCATTTCATTGCCTCCAATAATCTGGGATACCCTGTTCTTCTTCTGACCTTCGCTGACCCTCCCTCATTCTTCTGGTCTATACGGCACATCTACATTGATCTGTAGACAAAGCACTGTCAGATGGAATCAATACATCATTCTTTCAGCAACAGGACTGGCTTTTGCTCAGTTTACTTTTATTTTTTTTAACAGATCAATAGTGCTAAACTGATGTATTGTAAATTGGGGTGTAATTAGTACCTGTCTGCAGGCCTGTTAACAAGCTGCTAAAATATTACAAAGACTTTTTTAGTTAAACAGAAGATTTCAAACTCTCTTCAGTTGTGAGTAGGTGGCTATTTTAATGAAATTCAGGGGACAGCAAACTCCATAAAAATCATGCCCCCAATCGTTACATAGAAAGTTTCCACTTTGTATTGATAATGAAAAGACACAGTTATTGAAATGAAACACATAATGAAATTAAATTATCACACCAGAATGTCACCGATGAATACAGCTAAACCCCTTTGCTCCTTCAATTTAGGTTAAGATAATAATTTTGAGTAACGCTTAATTTTGTGCTTTCATATACGGTTAAGACCATCCAACTCTTAAGTTTCTGAAGACATCACCACTTAGCAATTATCAATCAGATGTTTTTGATACCATCCAGTGCAAGACTTAATTGTAATATGCTAATTTGAACTTAGCCAAAATAAAATTAAGATGATCTACCATTACAGTCATTTATAGTAAAGCAGATACGCTAAAATCTATCAGCATCACCACATCATGGACAGAGAAACTGCTGAGAAGTATTATTTGTGTGTTTTTTAAAAAAAAGAACAACAGAAAAGCAACAAAATCCACATTTTTTTCCCCGGACTATTACTTTTTCAGATCAAGTTCCTCACTGGAAGAGTAGAGAATCAGCACAACCACAAACCCTTTGCCATTCGTCATGCACAACAGCTCTCAGTTATGAGCACTGTGTCCAAAACCTTTAGGCCTGTTATGATTTAATGGAGGTTATTGTTACAGAACTTTTATTCAGGCAAAACCTGCTCTGAGTTCAATGAGACAAGACTTCTGCTTGGGCACTGGCATTATTCTCTGCTTCTTCCTCTCTCCTATCCTGATTTGTCTCCTTTTTTGTATTTCCCTCTTTTACTTGGTCAAAACTATTCTGCTGACTGCTTCCCTGGTATCCTGCTCCTATGCTTACACGGGAGCATTAAACGTTACTTGAAACCTCTAATTTCCTTATTCATGACTATGATATTCCTCCAATGCTGCTTTTTCTCAAGTTCCTTTGCATAAGCCTAAGCCTGTGGCCTTGCTCTCCAGAAACTATTGGTTTGAGGAGCTCAGCTTGGGATGCTTTATGGAGGGAGGCCAGGCTCAGAAGCTCCACAGAAACAGACCCACTCAAAGACAACATGTTCAGTCCCCAGGGGAAGAAACGTGCCACACCACCACTCACTACTGAAATTCACAAACAAATTTATATATAGCGTAGTGTGAGTGCACTGCTGACCCAAGAGATGTCTTAAACGGATTGTCTTTGTCCCTTCCTATCACCCATCACTATGAACTCATCTTTATGTATCACATTAATTCAAGTCCCAAGCATGCAATGTTTACTCAAGTCTAAGAAAGGCTGCAGAAGAGGCATAGGGAATATAGTAAAATGCTAATCCATGAGTCATGTAATTACATCAGACTTTCTGCTCACATTGAAAAGCATAACTCTTTAATAACTGTTAGGAAGGAAGAAAAGCATAAGCTTCACATTATTAAAAAGAAGTGCCTGCATGAGTCTGAAGACAACCTGAATAATGAGGATAAAAGCCCTGGAGAAAAAAACAAAACAAACATAGGCAAACAGTGACTCCACTTTTTTTCCCTTTTAATAAAATATTATGAATTGCAGGGTATAGCTACAAAAAAGAAAAAAGACTGAGCCTTTCCATCAGTTAAAGGTTATACATGAGAGAGATAGGTGTGCACTAATTTTTCATCTAGATGAAAAAGACAACTGAGAGTGAATAACATCTTACTTCATGAGTATTCCTACTAGCTTTGAGAGAAACTAGCCATGTGGTAAGGCTGTAGGCAGTGGAACAAGGATATCCAGTTCCCGGGTAGGAAGTAACAGATGTCTGAAGGTGAGCAGTCAGCAGCGGCATGGCTGCAGGTCCCGCTGCGCTGCATGCTGCTCTGAATAGCATATGCTGCTCTCACACAGATGGCGAGGGCCAGCAGCCTCGGGAGCGGCAGAGCTGCAAATCACCATCCCTCCATGGGCCCTGGGACGGGGCCCGCACCTGGGCATCTGCACAAGTTAGCTCCCACACCAGAAACAGCCCAACTGCATTTGCTCTGAGAAGCTGGTGTTCTGCCCAAGGAGTCAGGATATCACTCTTACCATCACAACTACGCCTATTTGGAGATTCAAAGCTAAAGCAACTTGTTCGAATCCACCTATGCTTCTTTATCAAGAAAGAATGGTTCTTGCTCAGATCTCCTGATGCTCTTTCATTGAGGTTCTTGGACACCTCTCCCCTTAGGATGGAATAATGCCTAAGCTTCATTACTCTGTAAGCAGCTGCAGGATTTTAGTTTGGGGCTGTTTTTTTCTGTATGATTTTGTGAGGGATAAGAGCATGAAGACTACCTGTAATTTCAAATAATCTTGTCTGTCCAAGCTCCAGGGGGACATTGTGAAAGCAAGATGATACTTAGGAAAAGTAAGAAAAAGATCAGCAGAACCAATGAAAGCACATTTTAGTTGAGAACATTGTTCTAACAAACAATCTGAAAATTGTAAGTATCTTGCCAAGTCTTTTCCAGTCTGGAATCTTATACATTTATATGTTTCAACATATTTCTATTTCCTTAAAATTATTAATAAAAAAATTTACGGTGTTATTAAAATGTATGGGTTACAAATACTTATTTTTCAGAGCATTGACAAAAAATGACACATTTCTCAAAGTTACTCGCCCTCTTCTTTTGGTTACAAACAGTCCATGCGCCAAACAATAAATCAAATATAGGCAACCTGCTTTTATATCATTCAGTGTTATGCTTTGAAAGTTCCAGGCATCAGTGGAAATGACCCCACTGATTTTATCTCTAATATTTTGGTTGGGGGAGACAAAAAAAAAAAAAAAGGAGATAAGACTCTAAAACTGTATGCATCTGTGCATGAAAAAATGTACTTGGACCTCAAGAGATAAACTGATTTTCTTTATTTTTTTCTCTGTCCAGAGAAAAACATTTCAGAATATTGTCTTTGCACAATATTCTGAAACATATTTTCCTTTTCTTCTAATGACTTTCTGTCATAAACTGCAAAAGATGATTTTACATTTTGATTTTTACTTCAATTTAGATTTGGAAATAGTAGACAGGAAATAAGATCATTAAACATGCCACATGTGAAATACTCTTGGTTTCGTTTAATCTTACTTGGGTCATACTTTTTACAGTGCCAGAGAACTTGAAGGACACTGAACTAGATGTCCTTGGAAGTGGTTCATTTTCAATTCTCTGCTATGAAAATGACAATGAATGTAAAAGCGCATACCCACACATTACGTGTGAAGTCCTAGATTTAAAGAAAGGTAGGCAACACAGTACAGCAATTCTTCAATTCCATTCTAAATCCAAAATGTATGACTCAGAATGTAAGAATGTTTACTTCCTGTATAACCCTATATTTTCTCCTCTCTCTGTGTCTAATCAACATTCAGCTTCACTTGTCAACATCCAGGACTATAACATAAGCTCCAGAGCTTCTAGCAACAGAGAAAGAAAATTTGAACTCCATATTCCACCTTATGCATTACATATATGCACTTCTACAGCACAGTTCTCCTGTGAAGAATTGTTAACTCCAATCCAGTCTAACGCATTGTCTATTCTTAGCAAAACCCAAAGCCAAGACCCCATCAGTGCCTGCTGTTCTCTGATACTGATCACATCCTTCTCTACCTTTATCTGTCACTCTGTTCACTTGGTAGGAACTATGTCATGCCTATGGGGCAGCACTGCATGGAGCAAGAAGCTCCAGAGGAAGGTGGTCAGAGACAAGGGCAGCTCCACACAACCCTCTCCCTCACATCAGTGTTTGGTGGCTAGCACACACAGCGGTACCTGTCTGAGCAACTAACATGCTCTTTTCACTCTCCTTCCCCTTTTTGTATTTCTTCCCCTGTATTTAAAGCCATTTAGTCCGTAATAGTTGGGTACAGTTGTGGTACAGAGCTGCCTAAATATTCACAAGGTAGTTTTGGCCAACCACAGGCAATAAAATGTCGCAGTACAATAATACAATTTGCTTTAGAGAGTATTTGAGGGCGGATTCTGCATCTTCTCTGTCCTCAAAAGCGATGAGCATAGTAATTGTCCTTGGTTCGATAAAGGATGTGGGTAATTGAGAACATGTATACATGCAATTTTGTCTTCACCAGTCTTCTTTTTATTACATTTGTTCCCAGTGGAGTGACCTCTAATACTGTCAAACTCTGAAGATTCAAGCCTTTGCCCATTAAAAGCAAGTGTAAAAAGAAATTATTAAAAAAAAATCAAAATAAAAAAGCCAATAAGTGTTTCCTTCTTAAACTGTTCAGATTAGATTTTCCTCCTTTATGTTTTAGTCTCTGTTAAAAAAGAAGAATGTACAGATCCTCCAATGTTATGAGACTAGTCAGTGCAACCATGCATAATAATAATTCTTGAGAAATATAAAGCACAAATAGCAAAAAAAGTTTAAGCAATTCATATTTTTGTACTATTTTAAAAACTACCTAAAGGAGTTAAAGGTACTAAAGTGTTCTGCTGTCTGCCCAAATGTAAATGCTGATCACCAACAAATAGATAAAATCTGCAATTCATATGTTTAGGTTTCTTAAAGGGAGAAAGCAAAATCATTTCTTTTGTCTATTAAAACTATAAATCTGGACCTGTACAGATGTATTCAGGAACAGGATTTCATATTATGTGCTAAAACTGAAAACTTAAATAGATATAAGCTGGCTGGTTGATTCAGGTGATATGAGTCAACAGAATGCCAGATGCAGAGACTGCAAGAGTAACAGTTGGGGAACAAATGTTTTACGGATTCAAAAACCTGCTGTGCTTTTTTGTCTATTCTTCTTTTTGCCAGTACTCACCATCCAGCTTTTATCTGCAGGAAATGTCCATGGTTTCAGCCTTGAGTAGCTGCTTTCCCTCATGTGCAGCCAACCGTCAGCAAGCAACACTTCCTCCTGCTGGGAGGATGCTACATGCAACATATTTCATGACTGCCATCAATGGGGTTTCATTAATTAGCCTGGAGGACATGCTGAAATACGCATGAAGAGACAGAAGATGAGAAGAACAGCAGATGCTTGAACTGCTCAGGTTTAGCATAATCCAAGGTCCTCTCTCCAGAAAGTAATCTCAGTAGTTTTGGGTTAACTCATCAGTAAAAGCCCAAATACCTTGGCACTGAAGTCCAGGTTTAGACTTCAAATGACGTTTCTAACAACTTTGCTCAGACCTATGCCGTACTTCCAAAAATGCCTTCTCTCTTAAAAGGAATTCCTGATGTTTGGAAGAGGCTATTTGGGACCAGAGGCAACCCCAAAGAGATACTTTAAAATTATTATTAAAATCATCATGAATTGCTGGGAAATAATAATTTAAAAAGCTACTTAGCTACCAAAAGGGATGTAACTACGGGTATTGCAAAAACGTAGGCTTTCTGTAGTATGGTTGAGACATACTGGTTGAACTATTAACCTGGTTTAGAGCTTGTCCTTGATGACTGTTCCTGCCCAGGAGAGGCAGGATTTGAATAGGCTGCGTTACCTTTATGTACGTGCGTTAGCAGTACAGCTCAATCATTTCACCTCTACTGCATTTTCCTTGGGTTTGTGTACTGAAGTCAGAGTTGAACTTTGCTCCAGCATTCAGGAACACTCTGGTGGTGTTTCAGTGCATAATCCCAAGCAATCCTCCAACATAATCCCCAAAGCAATCCTTCTCCAGCATGGTGACACTGACAGTTTCTTCCTCTGTTGCTGTATTAACCAGGCCCAAGGAATATTCCTGAGCACTGGCAAACCACAGTCTATACTTGCTACAGTTTTTTGAATGGTTCACAAACTTATGCTGCCTACTATTTCCACCAGCTCAATTTAGACTTCAAATTCTTTAAGAGACCCTTTTTTATTTTAATAAAATGGAACAGCCTTGCTCAAATCTAAAGTTTTCTCAGAAATGCTACATTAAAAAAGCCTCCTGCATTCATTCACTTTTCCTCTCAAATTTGTGATTCTGGTGTATGCAAAGTCATTCACACTAATTATTTTTTAAAGCACCACCGATACATCCAATTCACCATGTTAACATTGCCATTTTCACCAAAGGATTAAAAAGCAAAATAAATATTTAAAAAAAAATATACTTTTTTTTGTCTTCCATTTTTAAGGTTAAGTGGCACATGATTTATTTCACATATTAACAGAAATTATGAGTGAGAGCAAAGTCAAAACCTTAATTGGAGAGAATGTAAACATAAGGTTCTGGTATCAGCAATAACTCAGCATAGCTTAATTATGCTCCCTTTTTTTATATTTTCATCAAGCATTAATAAAAGCTCTGCCATAACACAGATACATATATGGCCCTAAAAATTAAAGATGTATCTTCAGATAATCAAGATTGTAAAAGATATTGAAAAAGAAGCAAGACGATAAGCTACTTCAGATATTACTGTCGTTTCATTTAGTTTACTAATAGACATGAAGGAAATAATATAACTGGCTGTGTCTGGGAAAACAATTTCACAGTCCACCCAGATTCACTTACTGGCATGAGTATTTTTTGCAGAGAGGTTAAAATACTCTTAAACAGACTTCCTAATGTACAAGGCAGCCGGCTGGCTTTGAACAGATCACATTTTCTCTGTATAACAATTGCTAATAATGAATAATCCCCTCCTTTGCTTCCTGCAGCTCATCTTTCTAGGGGGTTTGTTTTGCTGAAGGCTGGTCATGAGAAAGAGGTGGAGCAGTCACGGTATGGAATAATAAAGGCAACACGCAGCAAATTTCTTACTAATTAAGTGATATCTCCACAGGAGCATTGGCTATACAAGAGGAATACTTGAACACAAGAATGAACAAGATATATTTTCCTTTGAATTCACAATAATACAAATGCCTCTTAACTACTACTTAGTTGCCAGATATAATTTCATTTATCCATATTCTATGCGAAACTGTTACTTTTGAGACTAAATTCAGGGAAACTTAAAGTGGCAATAAAAAGCAGAAAGAAAAGGGGGTTTGTCTGCATCAAGGAGGCAATGCTACCTGTTCACCAAAAGCCATCCACGATAATATTGACATCTACAAGTCACTCAGGTAACATGACCCCTCCAAGAGTCACAAGTAGGCTCCTACTTGTATGACCAGTTCTAGAAAAAAGAGCCTACTACCCTGTCTCTTATTCATCCTATGTCACCTTCTGGGATCATATCACAGAAGTGGTGACTACATCAGTGTCTTCAGAAAAAGTTTGTACGTACTTGTGTGCCAGTAACATGACAGATCCTACTTGTTGAAGGCTTCACTTTGTAACGACCTTGATGCTGAATTGGATTTAAGCAGATAATGTGGAAGTGAAAGAATTCTTGAATAACCTGCTTTCTCCTTATCTTGCTTTTGATATTATGAATAATTTTCAGCAAAAATAGTACAGCCAAGCTTAGAAGCAACTCTACTTAAGAAAAAGCTGTGATTTACCTGATGTATCCTTCTCTAACATTATTCTCATGGTTATTAATTTCTGTCTTACTCCATGCATATTCACTCACAATGACAAAAAGGGATGTGAATTTAGATGCTGTCTTTTATTCTGGAAGCACTGCAATAACTTCCTATTTAAATATGTATGCACACGGTGAGGCCAATATAGGATTCCCCACAGAAATAGATGTCTTTTTTTTTTATTAGTTATGTTACAGAAGTATCCACTTTACACAGGCTTCTATAAAACCTTTTTGTACTTGATACCTGAGTGTTTAATATTAAGTACACCACAGTTCTGCACTGGTATCAGAGACCCTAGAGATTATACAAAATAGGAAACAGTATTACAGCTCTATGCCAGCAAGCTAAGTAGTTGGCACGTTTAAACACTCAGTGAAAAGTACATTTGCCCTGAAGCACATATTTTTCGGGAATGAATAGCTACACCAAGGAGATATAGCCTAGGCTGTACCAAAAAAAAAAAAGTTTACACTGTTCTTTGTGAGCTAGTGACCATATTACTAGCATGACAACTAGATTACTGGTATCAGACATACAGAATAAATAAAAAACAAAATCACCTGTGCAACAAGTCCTGTGGCTTTACCAGCAAATAAAATAATGGATATCACCAGTAGATTAAAAAAAAATAAATTAATGCCATCATGCTAATATGAACATCTCCCTGAAGAACAAATCTTACTATAAGTATAAAGACTCAAAGCCAGTATTTTCACACTTAAACATCACACACACAGATGACTTGAAGTGAAAATAGAGAAACTTTTAGGATTCACATTTTCTTAATATCAGCTTTAGAACGCAGTGAACTTTTTCAGAGATTACTATTAGAAAACCCAGCTACTGTAGCCATGTGAATTCCTGCACCAAAGCACTAACCTTAGTCTTGGGATGCTTCAGCTGATTAACTGTGAATAGTAACAGGATGCAAAGAATAAAATGTTGTAAGAACAATTTAAACAATTAGAATATAAACATTGGCTTTCAAGATGACCAAGAACATAAGTTGAAAATGCTTAAATCTAGAAAATTTTTAGCAAGTCTTTACAACTTAGGCCACTGTTTTCAATTTAACCAGGAAAGTACCTCCAGCAACTGCCTGTGTCAGTGAAATACTACCAAAATAATTTTTCAAATTACTAGTGGAACTGCTACATACTGAAGTTGAGTCTATTTCTTTTTTTGCTCAAACTTTGCTTGACACAATGATTTATTCCTCTAACACTTTTCCACACCCCACTAATGAAACGTGTCCCAAGCCTCATGTATGTAGTATTAACAAAACACTAAAACATTTGAAGCTGTAAAGTGGGAAGCAGTCTGGATCAATGCAAGTGCATGAACATTTTCAGATGCCACTTGAAAGTATTAACGACACACAGTCATTTGCTGACGATACGTCGATTCCTTCTCCAGTGAAAATTACTGGCCATAAATCAGGCAAACATTTACAGGAATCTGCAAATGAAATAGCTAAATCCATGATGACAGGGAGCCTCATAAAAGCAGCCCATTTATTCCCTCTGAGCACTCATCCCCACCAGAGGGATCAATAGCAAACCTCATACAATATACTTCTAAATGTCATGCTGCAAATCCTCTTTGCATTTATGCAGAAGGAAAAGACCCTCCTCCAATTTTAGAAGCTGAAATCAAGTAAAAAGCATATTAAATGTGTGAAAAACAATAAATCTAAGAGACAACCTTTTATCCATAGGCCTGTGACTTTAATACCCGTTCTTCTAAACTGTAAGGATTATGACACTCAGAAAGATAAAGATGCCAACTAGAAAAACAAAATGTATGACAAGGAATTGAAGGAATGTACCCGTCCACTCTCTAGCACTTAAAAAAACCCAGTAGGCATGGAAGTAATATGGAATTGAAGACTGATATTCTCAGTTTCCCTGGCTTCTGAAAATTGAGGAGGACAGCATTAAACAACCAACCAAACAAGTTGTTAATACAGAGTCAAAGAGGAGCAGCTCTTCCACTTGTTAAAGGCAGTACAGACACTGGAAACTGTATGGCAGAGTTGAGCAAAAAAGTTACTCTTAGAAGAACAGGGATGAATGACCAAAGTGTAACCATCAACATATATGTCAGTTTTAGAATTAGAGTAGACAAAGACATGTCAACTGAAAGCAAAAATACCCTTCCATAAATTCTGAATATTACATTTCACCTCTTCCCATCCTCCTTCCCCACCCCCCCACCTCCTTTGGGAGTTGCATGAAACAAAGCCTATTGAAGATTACTCCAGTACAGGAGTACAGGGACCTAAATTCTTCTCTAGTAAAGGACAAAATTCAGAAACAGTGGAGCAGGTTACTACACTCTGGAAGTACAAAAGAAACAAGGGTCATCGGTTGACAAGTGTATTCATACTAACTTGCAGCTAATTAGAAAAGTAGGTCATTTTAACTTACATGTGACTCAAGATCTTACAGCTAGGCTAAAAATCTAAAAACCTAATAAAATGCCTTCTGTGATGGATACTTTATTATTGTTTTAAAATAAATCTGTCGTTACTTTCTATTAGAAGAGTGAACCTTTCTGTGTAGTTAGACATATCTAATGAGCAGTTAAATTCATTCTTTCAATAATAATGTCATCTTTAGCATCTGAAATATTCCTCATGCAAATGGAATATGTATCCTGAAGGACACAGATTAGGCGTAGCTCAGCAGGGCCTCCCCACTGCCTCATGAAGGCCAAACTGTTCCTGAGGAAAAATATCCCTATGTTGTTCTGAGGCAGCTCTTCCAAGTAACACCCTACATCTTTTAATTTATATCACACTGGCATGTCTGTGCACGATCTCATCTTCTAAGAGTGTGCATCCATCTCCTGTGTTGACAAATGTAAAGCATTTAGAGAAAAAAAGGAAGCTTCACACAAGCAATTGGAAACAAGTGAAGAGTACAAATTTAATCCCCCTAATCCCCTGTCAATTACAAGGACTGTCCTAGTCTAAAGTTGTATCAACAGCGCAGTTTTCAAACCCACGGAAAAATAAATGAAGCCATCCTTTCCCTCCTTCCACTTGGACCATACTCACTGTAGCTCCCTTAAAGGATTAGGAACACTGTAATAAACACAGGCATCAATTTTTAAAATCTCCTCTGAAAATGGCAACATTTCACAAGCTGTGAAAACGCTTTGGTTTAGGGCATGGCCTGAGAGGCAATAGGCCAGCAGGATAGCACTGGGATTAGCCCTAATTACCTCATGTTTCACCTTAATTAACTACTGATACAGAAGGTAAACTCTGCAGGAGCTGTGGCGAGACCTTAGGCCAGTAGGCAAGATATCTAAGCCGTCATTGTTTACACACGATAATCTCTCTTTTGAATTTGCTTTAATTGCTCAAAAAGATTAGCTGAAGGATATGCACTACCTATTGATTAGCAATGCTAACTACATACTATGTAATTTTCATGTATGCTCCATACATGCAGTCTAACAGTTTCAGAAGCACATTCTCTATTAGCCGATAGTCAAAGGATCAACATTTAACTTTGGTTATGACAACATCAATCATGAAGAAGAAAAAAAAAAACCAACCCAGCCTTTGGTAACAGAAATGGAGGGAGAAAAACACAGAAAAGGATCTTCACTCTGGTCTAGTAGACGCCATTGTGCTCCTCTATTGTGAGAGGTAATCCCCTTCCACATGCACCCCTGCTCAGAGCACAAGCAAATTAGGAGCAGAGAGGGAGCAGCAATAAAGCAGACAGAATATATTTTAAAAATAGACCACAAGTTTGTCTTGTTTCTTGTCCTATACACTCTTCATTATTCAGGCTCTGCTTTCTTCTTCTGTTTTATTAGTTCTCACCTGCTCTTGGCAGGCCTTGAAGATCACTGGATCGTCAGATTTTGTACAAAGCTGAGAACAAACTGATTACAGAATCTGTATAAAATATAATAGTCCAACCAAGGGAAAAAGTTCTTTGCCATATACTGCTACAGGGAAACTGCTGGCAGGGAAACCAATTAAAAATACGCCTTTTCAGTTGTTCTGTGCTTTACTAATTAAAGCAAAACAAAATATGAGTTTTCAAAACTCTTCTGACCTGAAAAATATTTAAAAAATTAGGAATGTATTTCCTTAGGAAGGTAACCTTGACTTTATGTAACAAATAAAATGATCAAAACAAAACTTGGCAACAAATTCTAGTGCAGCTTAAAGGATTAGAAAACATTTATGTCAAAACCCGGGAATCTTAAATCAAATTCATCCACTGAGGTCTTAACTCAGCTTTAAAGCTCAAGACTTGAGATTTTATTGGTACTGCAAGTGTCAATTAAATTTACAAAATAAAATTGTTAGTGTAAGAGTTTTACTGTAACCTTAAGGACAGAAGGGCATATAATAAAACTTCAAGTTTCTGTGGAACTACTTGTGTCATGGCCTTTTTTCTACACAGTATTTTGCAATATTTGCATCCTTAACTAACACCCAGGGTTGCTCTACCTTCTTAAGAGACATCCCAGAGAGTTTTCATAATTCCTTAATGTATTTTTATCTTTGCTGCTTCATTTGAGGTTTATAATGGCAAGGAAATGCACACTGACTGTTTGAAAAGGCTCACAGACCACTTGCTACTCATTGGAGGTGGCTGAAGAACTGAGAACTTTCCCTGGGATCTCACTTTCTTTGCATGGATGAAAAACCGCCATTCAGGGCAGGACACTGTAATTTCACTGTTGACTGGTGCCTATTCCAGATCACTGCTTCATTTCACGTGTGGTGTCATCTTATATTCCGAGGAAAAAACCGTAACTGCTTACTTGATTGATAAGGTTTTGGAAAACATTTAAATAAAAAATTGAATACATAACGGCAGTTTGTCAAAGACTGTTTGACAAACTCCATCACTTTGCAGAAGGCTAATATTGAGATGAAGGCTAAGGCTGCAACCAGTTGCTTTTACTTGTTTGTTTTAAAAATACACTTAAGCTGAAATTGCTCTGAGGGACTTTCTGGACTCTGAGCACATTTTTTTTGCTGGTCAGACAACAGTGCAGGAAAAACTTTTTCCAAAAAGTTGAATAGTTGAGTTCACATAGGGTGTCCCACTGTAATTGATTTTACAATCAAACCATAGTTTGAGTCTTAAACCATAGTCTGAATCTTAAAAAAAATATTATGGTAAGACATGCAGTGAATGGGGAAAAAAAAGTCCTGCTTTTTTATAGTAAATGAAATCAGTGGAAGATTTTCCCCAGATGAGAACCTTGAGGTGTTTTCAATCTATATGTTAAAAGTTCCATACATATCTCTACAAAACACTGCATTTTTCCTATATGATTTTGTTTGTTTGTTCATGTGTTAAAAAAAATGCAAAGCATTCTGTTTATCTGAATGCAGGTATACTATTTTGTATAAAAGGGCAGAAGGGCTGTAGTTTTATTGTATATATTTATGCATAGCCTAATCAGGCCTTTATGATTGTCTGCTCTTTGAATATTTATTACTACACTAATTATTTAGCTTAATTATAATCCTGCGCGCTTTTAACACATTAAAAAA
The DNA here is from genome assembly GCA_009769605.1 of Bucorvus abyssinicus. Classification (NCBI taxonomy): domain Eukaryota; kingdom Metazoa; phylum Chordata; class Aves; order Bucerotiformes; family Bucorvidae; genus Bucorvus; species Bucorvus abyssinicus. The sequence continues at coordinate 10,606,024 of CM020030.1, forward strand.
TAGTTTGAAAATGCTAAAACAAAGTTTCAATAGGAAGTAAGGAAAAGTAAGCATGTTTTCAAATAAAACAATCCTTTTTTTTGTAAATAGATCTTGACAGGGAATTGATTACTTACATGCCTATAAGGTGAAAACTTGCATTCATTGGATTTAGAGAAGTCGGGCTTTCTTCCAGCAACCTACACAGCTGGGTTATTTATCTTCTTAGAGGATATTTGGCCTGCAGTTATCTGGTATCAAGCTGTGATCTCATCAGCTCTCACACACTCAGCAGGGAGGGGCTAAGAAAATACTTCAATGTGAAATCTCTCAAAGCACCCTCAGGGCACCACAGCCATGGAAGGTGGTGTTTTAGTTGTTGAATATTTTCCTTTGGCAGTAATACTGACCCAGTGCCCCACAATGATGCCCATATGCCACTGGAGGGTCATTTGTAAAATGAAAGACAAACTAATGATCTCACTACGCAGATTTGGAGAAATTAAGTATTTCCTAAATTGAATGTCCTTTCATTTTTTTTGTATTCTTGCAGAGATTTGAAGTAACTGCTTTGGCAGAAATCTCTTTGCAGTTCTAATCTTTAAGACAAGCAGAGCTACGTATTTTGTGAATTAACTACTATTTGCAAAAGGTGATATTTGTAAGAAAACAAAACGCTTGATAATTCAGCGCATAGATATACCAAGTCAAAGAGCACATCTTAGAAATGCAATTGTATTTTCTGATAGACCAGATTTTCTGGTTTCTTTATCATTATTTTTCCCTCTTCTCCCCAGTGCACTGCTTTGCTATTTAAGTGAAAATATTTTAACAAAGGAGGGGAAAAAAAACCCCCAAACAAAAACCAAACAACCTACTTAAAATGCTGGTTTACTAAAATCTGACTGACTGACTGTTTTACAAAAAGCTGACTGACAAGCTGCCTGCCTAGGTTTCTCGGTCACCTGGAAACAAGTGGAACATTTGTAAAGTATCTACCAGTTCTCAATGGAACATTTTTAATGAATCTAGGATCTTCACATACCACAATGACATTTGGAAAGGATCAGCTCAGAGTTAAAAAACAAAATAAGGAAATTCACAATGGAAAAAAGTGATTTTCATTAGCCAAAGGATAGAAATTCACCTTTAAGTATGAAACTAGGACTGCCTTTGGCACAATGAACTCTACGCTGTACAGTTAGAGATGAATACTTTAATAGAACTCCAAGAAAATAACACCTGACTTTTACCAGGATACATGTGAAGAAATGGTCAGAACCAAAATACCAAATTGCACTAGTAAATTGAATGAAGCCATTTAAAATGAGAGGCTTTTATAAGCCTCTAGTGAATTCAAATTAAAGTGTCATGGTCTGTTTTACTCCAGCTGAAGTCAATGGCAGAACTCTATGAGGAACCTTCATCATGTCTTTCAGCTTTCAGTATTTAGGTCTCACTTTAAATGATGTCACTTCGCTAATTAGCAACAGAAAATTAGGAGAGAATGAACAAGCGATCATTGAAATAGCAGTAAGATACACATTTCCCTCCAGATGCTGTATTGGAACTTTTTCCTACAATATGCTATTTTTGTACAAATAATGTTTTCTGGAGAAGCAGCATGAAAATAATACTGGCAAGATGGGACAGATAGAAACTGTGCATTTTGTTACTTTCTGTTCAGTCTTTGCCAGTATCCTGGCTTGTAAGGAAAGCAGAAATTGTATATCAGTTCAAAACACAAATTACTTCTTTATGCACAATTAGGCTTGTTCCTCCATCAGATTAAGTTTACACGATGCACCACTGAAAACACATTTTCTCTGAGACAGTGAGTGGTCCAAGGCATCCAAGCACGGACTTTTCATCACCTCATTGTCCACAGGCATGCCCACAGGGCTCTCCTCTCCTACAGCAATAGACAGGGCAGCAGTATAAGTAGATCCAAGAAAATATCTAGATGGTGGGAAAATACTAGCTATAGAGTAATATAACCAGACCCAATTATTTTGGCCAGTTCTTCCTTCTTTACATGAAATTAGGTTTAGGAAAGTCAGATCTTGGATTTCCACTTCTGTGGATAGAAGATGTAATACTCAAGTATGCCTCATCTCCACAAACAACTTCCTGTTTATTGAAATTACGTTTTCCTGGCTGTTAAGTGATGCAAAACCTGCAGTGCTGAGATTATCAACAATTTGAATGTGTATGCGGTAATGGATTTTTGGAAATTGGACAGGATTTGCAATATCCAGCCAGTATTAAAATAGGCATACGGGGATGAAAAACCATCTAAACCACATCAACACACAAGAAGTTAGAAATGTCTACAGGAAGCCTGACGTATTTTTTGTTACACTAAGATATGTCAAGCGACAAAGCCAGATGGTTATAAATCCTCTCAATACCGCTGTGCTGGGGCACCACTAACAAACCTACCTTATTTTCTGAAGAATTTTTAGGAAAAAAACCATACTGATAAACTTGATAAAGATTATTTCGAGCCTGTAAAACAGTTTTGGGTTTTCTTTTTCCTTAAATTAAATCCTGATTTAGAAGCTGCAAATACAAATAAAACTCTAAATATATGCTATAAATGAAAAGCTCATTTGTTCATTGTAAAACAATTCAAATAGTAATTACATATATTATACCATAACTAGGGGGAACAGGGAAACAAAAAGGAAGAAAAAAAGAAGTCTTAAGAAGAAGAAAGAAGACCAATCAAAATTCCTGACAGGAAGATACATTAGACCAGTCTCTCAAGGGATATAGTAGAAAACAAGGCCCTGCAACTTTTAAGAGCAGAACAGACAAATCACTAGAAAATATACAATAGGGAACAATCCTTCACGGGTAATGAGATGGGGAGCAAACCAACAGAGGGTTTTTCTTCCTTCTGCCCTTACTTCCTACCATCGATTTCATACCACTTAGTGTTGTCCCCAGAAACTGATCTAAATCATTTCTTAGGAATGCTGGAAGAGGGGGTGTGGTGTGTGTGTGGGGGTGGGAGGTATAAAAATGATTGCAGTTATGTAGAAGTGCTTATCCGCACAGGGATTAGCTGGGTTTTGCATCTGCGGCAAGATTTTACTTGCACATCTCTCCACAGAGACAACATTTTTATCTTTGTTCAATGATCTCTTTCTAAGGATCAATACAGGTCAGATGCCCGTGAGTTTACGAGAGCTATCAGTTTCTGATGCAAATAATCATCAACTACTGCTGACTCATGTGAAAGAGAACCGGCAGATTCAGCTGTGGAATAGCTGCTCAGCATCTCACAGAGCCTTCTGACACAGCATCCCAACAGACCTACCAAGGCTTAAAGGAGATGGCTAAGGCTGAGTAGAGTTTAGATTAACAACACATTAAACTTATAGATAACAAGCCTACATTCCTTTTTGGCAGCTCTGATATAGACAGTCCTATAAAGCTGTAGTAGGTGGCAAGTCAAAGACTTCATGCTACATCGAAATGTAACTCCCGAGTCCAGAATTGCCTCAAGAGGGTATTGGCAGACTTCGCTGATAATTAGCTAAGAAACACACATGAATAGAACAAATTTGAAGCCCAGGAAAAAAAAAAAAAGAACAGATGTTATTTGATAACGCCAGCAGGAAACTTAGGCTTGTGTAGTTTAAAATGCTGCCTTCATCTGGTCTTTGCAAAGAAGCTTTAGATTTTTTTCAGTGACGGAGTCTAATCAAAGCAAATTCAAATTTACGTCAGCTCAAATACGCTCTGCTCCAGCACAGTCTTTTCAAAACTGCTCTTACTGTTCATTCAGAAGCTTCAGATAATGAACAAGGCTGTGGACAAAAACTGATAAAACATCAATTTTATGAAAAAAGTATAACACTAAAGAACTATGGAGCATTTCTTAAACTCTATGCAAATAACAGTTATGATTTTTCCTGTTTTCAATTTCTCGACTACATTTAGGTGAAAATGATTGACACACAAACTTGTTTCTCATTTTCGTCACCTTAAAGCCTGATGGTTGACATCTGCCATCGTTATGTTGAACTAATTACCACCCACAGAACAGAGAAGAAAATCATCCTTTAGCTCCCACATGGCATTGACCAGAAAAGTGCTTCCATTTTGCTTGGTTGTCTCTCAACATAAAATGAAGTTGGCAAGATGAAGACAAATGGCACAATAGCCTACTGCTGATTGGCTAAAGTATTTTGTATATGTTGTAAAATTCAGGACATCCATCCTAATTGGTGGTGGACAGAACACTTTAGCAACTGTGACTGTGCAAGACAGCAATCTATCCATTGTGAGGTCAAAGGGGGAGGTCAACAGGATAGGATAGTGATGTTATTATCTGACATATGGGTTATCTTCTATAAACTCTGTCTATAAGACATATGACATGTGGTGAACTCTGAGATAGATATTAAAATCAGGAGCTCAACATGCTGAGTGGGTTAAACAAGCGAGCAAAGAGTTACTTATAGCATAATTAATTGCCTGTGTGGCAAAATAATTGAGGTGAACAGAGTAATAGAGAGGGAATTAGTAACTCCAGAATCAAGGTTTGATACCAATATAAATACAGAGGGCAGACAATAGGCAAAAAACAAAACGAAACCAAAAAAACCTAACAGAACTTTTCATGTATATATATAAGTACATTAAAATCAGACTACAGACACACTGACATGAATCATTTTGGCATCCTTTGGAATTTCTAAATGACATTATCACAAAAAATCCTTTCAGTTGCACTAGAATTAAAAAATTGCTGGTATAAATCTGAAAGCAGTAATTCACAGTTGTTGGTTCTAAGCTTCCTAGCTATGTACAGCTGAGAAAAGGCAGTGTGATGTGAAAAATGTTTATGGAAGGATGAAACTGTTTAGGAGCCATTTGCATGGGAACATAACTACACAGCAATGAGGAAATATATGTAACTATCTACAAACACACAGAGGAAAAACAAATTCATGTCTTTATAGGAACAGAATATGTTTAGTCATGTTGTGTGAAAGGTTCCTTATATTAATCAAATAATTGAATTAAAATTAAGATGCTTAGGCTTTTACTAGTACCATTCTTATGGCCAGGAACGATTTACAGTTCCTGCAGTGGAAATTCAGATTTAAGAACTATTACCAAAATAATTTTGAATATTCTGATTGAGTTAGGCGAGAGTATTTGTTTCCTGTATACAAACTGAACAGTGCTGTACTTAATTAATGAAACAAAAATATTTAACTTTCCTGCCATGATAACACCACCTCTGTTATAAAAATACTGCTACTTCACTTTCATGACTAACAACTTAAAAATCCTAACACTTCATGAAGCAACAAACATTTTCAGTTCAAAATCCATGCAAAGAGTTTTTGTCGTCCGTGCAAGTATTGTCATAGTTATTTCCCATAAGTCACTTCTCAAATGTCAAGAAAAGATAACTGATGGCAAGAAGCCTATAGCGAATTTTCCCCGTACTGGTGACAAAGGCTAAGGGTAGGGCTGTCACAGTCTGATTTCTTACTGCAAGATCTGGAGAAGTACGCCTGTTTGTCCAACACTCCTGCTTCCGACAACTCATCACCCACAGCCGGTTCCCCAGGGGCTACGGCAGCATCTGGCACTTCTGCTCTCTGGTGGCAGCTGCAATCATTTTCAGGATAATCTCCTAAAGGCGGCGTCTTTATTCAGCTACAGATGTCTTCATCTTACATCCTGTTGGATACCTCAGGCCTAACATTGCCTCAGCATTCTGGTTTTATCCCTTTGGGTTGGTTTTTCAGTCAAACCCTTATCTGAAAGGTACTGACAAGCATTCAAAAGATGCTGGGGAAGAATTTTTCTTACAGACATTCATCTGTTGGCTTTCAGTTTCTTTTCAACAGTACAAATAAAACCTTGAAAAATTATCTAAAGATTCAACTTTTAAGTGGAATTCCACATACAAAGCAATAGCAGAAATCTTCTATTTTAAAAAGAGTGATCACTCTTGTTTGTTTTCTACTTGCCACAACAATTTAATTTGTTTCTCTGGCTTCTCTCTTGATGAAGTTATCACTATCTTCCATACAGAGTCAGACGGATTATTTATGAGGAACCCCAGTGGCAGGTCAGGAGAATATTTCATATTTCATGTAGTTTTACATGGCTTAACATAAATAATTTTTTCAAGAGTTACTTATTTCTAATCTCTTCCACTTACACTGTAGATCCAGTCTTGCATATTTAGAGGTGATTGGGGAGGAAATCATACATCAAAACCAGCTTTTCCAGGGACATGAATACAATAATCTCATTATCCAGAAAACACTGGTACCTGCACGAAGGCCTGTTGTTTCACACAAAAAAACTAAAAAGGCTTTGCAGATTTTCAAGATCTTAAAAACCCCCAGATATTACCTGTTTCAAACTGGCTGCCTTACAATGGAGTTATCCCACTAAAAAATACCAAAATTACTGTATTCAACAAACGAATCAACTCATCAATATGGAAAAATAACAGGTATTTTCTTTTGGCTAAGAAACAGCACTATGGCTGAAAGTTGGTTTTGTTTTTGTTTTGTTTTTTTCTTAGATATCACACATAAAGGATCTGTTACATGTAAGTATTTTGAATTGTTTTGCTGACTGTTTCCCTACCACAAAACTGCTTTTTATATCACCTTGTTCTCAGATAGCTTAAACATACACTCTTCATAAGCACTCCTCTTCTTTCTTTGTTGGTAACAGGCAGTCAAAAAGCAATTGAATTTCTTCCAAACAATGTATGTTCCAATTTCATTAAATTGATTTCATTGCATTAAAGGAAAAATAGGGCTTAAAAGTCCATATTAAGTGACATCCAGTAACTAATACTATTTTTTATTAAAAACAAATATTAGTTCTACAAATACTATTTTTTAATTTGTTTTGAAAAGGACATCTGATGTTATCCTGATGCTGTCTTTGTGGTAAATAGAGACACATTTTGAAGATTTTTGTTTATTATTATTATTATTTTCGGCTAGGACCTCCATCCGTCACCTTTCTTTAACTGACATTTTTACCCCGTTATTATCCCTAATATATTCCACTGAGGATTTTCTTTCACTGCAAAGAGGGGGAGGAGATAGGCCAAAGGCATACCCCCAACAACTACTGCCTTCTAAGCCTGCTCACTAGTCAGAAGTGGGTCAAATGGTCCTCACATGAAAGCATCTAACAAGGTCCCAAAGGAGGCTTTCCTTTAGTGGCAGCAATGAAAAACACTATTTCTCTTCAGAGAAGATGGATATCGTCTTCCTGTGCACAACTGAGGTACTGATACTTGCCACTTTGAACTTGTTATATTCACGGATGCTTTCTGGAATGCTTATATCATTTTGGGAATTAAGTCCCTGAGATCAAGGACTCTGAGCAGTTGAAAAGGATCTGTTCAGAGGCTAAAAATTCTGAAAACAATGGACTAAAGCTCAGAAGTTTGGCATTGATTTTCAGAAAAGGATCAAGGACAGCTTCAAATTACATATTTTAAAATTAATAAATTATCGGGGGGTGGGGTGGTGTTGGGGGTGGTTAACCACATCCTGTGTTTGCTGAATTTTATTCCCACCCAGTCCCCCCACACTCCTCTTCTTTCAAAGCTACTTTAGCTTGAATTCAGATCTCATAGAGAGACTAATACAACATGAGGGAGTCTGAGGTGAAGGAAAACTAAACTGATAAAGGAATAAAACAAATTATTTGACTCCTGTAAGATGGATGGATGCCAGGTTTTAGTAATTAGGGTCATATGTAAAGAACAAGGAGGATCAGATCAATTAAAGAAATAAACTGTGACAAAATTGCATCAGACCACCAATCTGCAGCTGAGCCAGAAGCTTTAGTGAAAAGAGTCCTACACACAAAAGGGAAAATCTGACACTAATCGTAGGATAAACCTCACATACACATGTGCATTAACACAGCACAGAAGTCCTGCATTATCTTGTGCATTTCTATGTGCTAGAACACGCTCTCAGGTTCACTTATTAGCTATATGACTTCCTAGTCTTTGTAGTAAAGCTTTCTGCACTACAGGACTACTTCTATCATTTGCACAGTCACATAAATTGGGTGGACTTAAGTAAGCAATGACCTTGCTTTTGAACAATTTTTTCAAACTACTCTATATTCACTGATTTCTGTCATCACAAAATTATAGCTTTCAAATATATGTTTGCATACAAGAAAATGGAAAAAGCTAAAAGAAAAGGTCATAGGAGGGGGGAAAAAAAGAGTTGCCTCCCCCCCTTCTTAAATCCCATGAAATGAATGTTTAGCTCAAGGATTTGCTGTTCATCTCAGTGCCCCTCAAGCCTGAGGCAGGATTAGGCCAGACTCATGTTTGAACAACTGGAGAAAATCAATGGATTTCACCTTATTAATAATTAAAAGACTAATTCAGACTTTCAAGTGATTAAAACTGTGTACAAAATGTATGAATTATTGTAACTGGAAATGCACATGTGCAAAAAGTGCTCTGAAACAAGCAACATACTAAAGAAAAAGGGTAATTTTCAGGGTATACTGTAGTAGTTAGAAGAGAAATAAACCACTTAGCATATTTATGTATTTACTTGTAGCTAATACTTTACCTGAACTTTAATGGAAACCTTAATTAATTCCTAGGTGATGTTACAACATGCAGGGTAGCTGAAAGCTGAATCACACTCTCTCAACAAGCAGCCTATCTGTTGATAGCCTATTGTATCATTGAATAGACCAAGGAAAGCATAAAAGAGGAAAATTACAATTTGCTGGACTGACGGAAATCTTTTAATAGGAGTAGCTATCAAAAGAAGCGTTGAACCAATTACTGTATTCCTTCTTTTCCCACTGTGCACAGGAGTAGCAATAGCCAATGCTTTTGCACTGAATCTTGCCTATTCAGACACTATTAGAACATAGCAGGATGTGCCATGACATCTGAAAGCTATGTTGAAACTTTAAGAAGGCCATTCAATTTTACCACTGAAATAAATAGCTGCCCTACTTGCTGTCTCAGTAAGCAAGCTATGTAACTACAACTTAGAAATTTCAAATATCCTGGTTTGATTTAATATTTATTTAATTTACATTTTGCCAGTATCATCTGGCACCACCATTTATACGGTAATCTATGAAAGGGACTTCTGCTATGCCATTTAGTTTGGCCTTCTTTATATCATAGGACAAGGAAAAAAACCTCCTATACTGCACAGGCTAACAAATGATACTTAAAATATTTCAGTCACTGAAGTGCATGTTACAGACAGACAGTGGAAGGCTAGAGTATAAGCGGCTATTTGAAAAACCAGTAAACTTATTAGATGAAAGGTACCTTGATGAGCCCAAGAAAGCAAGCCAATGTTCACACTATCAAGAGATCCAGAAACTTCCCTTTTGCTGTGGGAAAAATTCTTTCCAGCTCCAAGTATGAGAACAAGATACAAACTTAGCACTGACAGGTTTCTTTGTGCCCTTTCAGAATACATTTTCATTGTGCATCATGAATGCAACTGTAATAAAACATGCGGAAGGAATGGCAGGCTAAAAGTGAGAAGAATGGGCTTCATATACAAACACACACACTATAACATATATATATGCATACACGACATATATATATTAAAACACACACACATTTATGTAAGTAAATCAATGAACTACAAAAACTGGAACTGTTACCACAATCTACCTTACAAATTGTACTCCTGCTCTGCAAGATCAAGTTATGCTTTCTCACAAAGTTTCCACACAGTCAAGCTTTGTGCCATAGATCTAGCCCATATAAATCACCGTGATATATGAAGCCAAATGATCCCATCAAACAGGCTGCCAAAAGGAGGACAAACGTTTCATGGAGCAGGAAGCGCTGTTCCAAGTTTTGAACTCAAGCCCGCTCCCTGTGCTTGCTGAACTGGCAATTTGTCTGCCTGTATCTCATTAGATCAGGATGTTTGAGCAGCTGCCTGAAAAGTTTTTAGAAACACAATTTTGGCTTGATAAAATCCAAATCTACTTCCTGTGTCAGCATCCCACATTCTCTGACCAAAATCTATACTTGCTGCATTGAGGTCAGGCTTAGCCCTTCTGCTCTTTTTCACCAGAAAGCCACACTTGTCACTCGTCTTTCTGGCAAGAGTTAATGAGCCACTCCTGCCATAATGAATCAGCAGGAATCAGTAAGCATCTCCTCAGAGAAGTATAACACTTGCTAACAAGACAAATCTACAGAAGAAACCTTTGCCCTGCTATATAGTGGATTTTTTATTTATTATTCCAATTTAATTTGGAGTGCACAGATGACAAGAATCTAGGAAAATGGGAAGACTTAAGAGTCTTTATATCCCTTAGGAAAAGCTAGGCCTTTTTTTTTTTTCCCTCTTGTACACATCGCTAGTGTATTTTTAGCTGTACTATATCACATTTAAAAGACAACATACAGGGATGCATGCATTTGAATCAAAGGCATAACAACTTCTTCTTACAAGATTCTGCCTTTCTCCATTTCCCTGCCAATCCCAATAGCATTTTTCAAATCCCTTCTCACTATGCATACTACCTACTTCTCCTGCCTCCCCCAAAGTATTACCATCCAGCCAGTAATTATCCATCTGGAATTATAGAAACAATTGTGGTGTAGGGAAATTTCTATCAGAGACAGTCAAGTGAAATTAAGTTGGCAACTCACAGAATACGTGCAGAAATTACATCTGAGATGCTGTAAAACTGCTCACTTGATGAAAAAAAGGAAAATTGGAAAATTAGTGTGAAGGAAATGAAATGCACCGCTGAGGGATTTGATAGTGACAAAGACCAAGTTAATGACAAAAGCAGACAAGATCGTTGGGTAGTGGACTTTAAACCCTGCAAGGCAGAATTCTGCCAATAGCTATCTCTAGCAGCTTTCTAAACATGGCAGTATCAATTGACATGCAATTCCATTGTTTCAATGCTGACCTAAAATTGCTAAATCCTCCTTCCATTTAAGAGTTACTTTTCAGGAATTTTACAGTTTCCATTTGGTATACCTAGAGTTTTTTTCCGATTTACACTCAATTTACTGTAAATGGCTGGCTGTAAAAGTACATAAACCAAAGAGCCGTGATAACTTCCCAGCTCAAACTGGAATTCGGCATTTATGCTCAACACTGTAAGAATGATTATCCGTAGACAAGTATCTTCCTCAAAACTGAAAGAAACCCAGCTTTCCTCCTGCAGCTCTGCAGAACAGCCCCATTTCTTTGTTAAAAAATATAAAACAAAGGGAAAACCTGCGCTGGAGACAGTTACATTATTGCTTTGAATTGGTTTATCCTATTGCTGTCTTCTCTAGCTGCCGTCCAGAAAATAATATAATTTAGGAAATAAAATGAACATTCAGCACATAGGAAGAGCTGCAGAATGATTACACTTGATCTTCACAAGTAGTAAAAATATTTAAGTAGTGGAAGCTAAGTCCTGTACTGAAAGGGTGTCGAAACATACAGCAGGTCATTATAAACAGCAGAAACCTGACCCTACTGAATTAAATAACTGAACTTCCACTGACTCCAACAGGCTTCAATTTCACACACAGAAAGTGAACAATATTAATTATTCCTTTCACTTTCCATGATTAAAAGGGCTCTACCTACCTGTGAAGCCTATCATAGTGTAAGCCAAAGAGAGCATAAATACTTAACAATATTTTAACAATATTTAATTACAGTTATCCTGCTTCTGTTCTGTGTCTTTCTTAATGCTCTTTAAGTTCATGGATTTACCTGAACAGCTGATTTTGCTTCAGCTTTGCTCTCATTTGCTTCAGTGCAAATCAGGATTTCCAAGAACAGAACTTTTTTTCATACTAGGTAGGCACATGAATAACAGTTGCTGCTTGAATAATATCTATTGCAAAAGGACTTTATCATACAATTTTTTGTCCTTTTCCAGAGAGCGTTACTCAGCAGCTAAACCCCTCATCAGACCAGATCTGTGACTGTTAGTTAGCAGAATTCCAAAAGCTCACCAGCAAACTGTTGCACGCTCTTCAGAGGTTTCCTCCTGAATGCTGGGTCATACTTAGTGCCTTTATGCCTTGTTTTTAACAGCAGTTAAACAGTTTTTCCCGGTGAAGCGTTAGCAACAAAGCTCACATGAACAAGAAACTAACCTTTCTTAGAAATGAAGGGAATCAATTCAGGGAATATTGGGACAACTTAACTATACTGTCCCAAAAATTCTTTCAGAAAGGGAGCTGAGAGGGAAAAAACTAAAAAACCTTCATCCACAGATACAACCAGATTTCAGATCGCTTATACACAATATAGATGCTGCATGCTATGACAGCAGCAAGAGAAACATTCAAAACACATCAAGAAGAAGCTGGGGGGGGCTTGCTGCCAGGCCCCCCTGCTGGTCCCACCGCAGCTGGGACAGGGCTGAGGTGCCCCTCCCTGTGACGCTGCAGCAGCCCTGACTCTGCTGCCCTCATGGCCCAGCGCTGAACGCAAGCCATGGCATGGCAGAAGGAAAGTGGTGAACAGGTGAGAGCAGAAGATGGAAGACAGGGGAACTTTAATTTTTCTCTGCAAATTTGTGCTTGCTCATACAATCAGACCTCACACCAAAAGGCAGTGACAGTAAGCCTGGCAATCTGACATGCCTGAAGCTTGAAAGGACTTTGGAAATACTCTATAATATGCAATTCTGACCACTTAAGGCCATCCTGACACTAAAGTACGAATATCTACCTTCAGTTAAACAGCTACAGAGCTTGTGCAACAACTTCTGCTTCCCTCCTATTCCTGCTCTCATTTTGCTACCACAGTTCTGCTAGCACAGTAGTTTGTGGGACCACACCATGATGCAGCTCAGGCAACCTGATCTATCAAATCTCCTCTTGTGTCCTTCCTAAAAAATATGCTGAGTGACTGCTCAGTGGAACTGAACCGTGGTTCACAGCACGGGGCCGTGAATACGTCTGCCAGCACACCTGAGGGAGCCAGTGTGCCATAGCCTGGCAAGAAACAATGGATGCCGCAATATTTTCAGAGGGTACTGCTGCCAAACATGGAAACGTGCTCATAATTACAGGCTGTCTAGCATAGCATTTCCATATTTCATGACAAACCGCCTTTGTCATAGCTCGCTCTCTAGTATCACGGTCCCGAACTGTAATTTGCTTACTCTTGCAGAAGTCAAATCTCCATTCACTAGTCCTACAGCTAGAGACTCTAATAATCTCTTTCTTACATTCCAGTCTCCTGCATTATTTTATTTGCTATGTTTTATCCTTCTTTTTCAATTTTAAACCACATTTTAAATGAAATAAACAGCACATTAACGTTAGTGCACAGAAGCTATGTCATGCTTTAGCACTTCATAACAACCAAGCAACTTACTGGTTGCTCAACTTACAGCTCACAAGGGAATGCTTGGAACACATGCTGCAGAAAAGGACTCTTAAAAATGAAAGCCTTTCAGTAATTATATTCAAAGATGGCATGTAAGAAAAAAAAAATATCAGCATTACAGTAGAGATCTGTAGTTCACTATATTCTCCTTGGCCAGGAGGTTTATCCTGTCGAGCTGTGCTGCTTTTTTTACGTCAAATCAGTCAGCCATAAGATCTGACTTGTCTGCCCTCAGGTCCAAAGCCTGGTTCCACCAAAGAAAACTGCACAAGTCTTGCCTTAAACATGACCATGTTTTGTCTTCATGCATGGCAAGAGAGCAGAGCTGTCAGGTGCACTAATCAGCAGTCCCATTAGTCTGCGTGCTGCACTGCGGCGTCTCTGGGCAAGTTAAGGAAAACGTTAGGACAGGTGGGTTTAAAAGAAGCTATCTAAAACCAAAAATAGGTAAACAGGAGTTTCAGAAAGATGGGGTTTATGTAAAGTGGCTGTATAGCTGCCTTTCCACTGACATTATCTCAGTGCACTAACTACAAGAATGATTTCTCCATTTTTTTTTTCTTTAAAAAGACTTTGCTTTAAGTAGTCACAGGTCCAAGCTTGTGATTATCTAGCTGCGAGTGTTGTATATGCTGTAGTACTTGCCTCAAGGGAATGACAAATGTCAGTAAGATGCAAAAAATAGACCCAGTGTGAAATCAAAGGAATACAGGAAGTTTAGAAGGCATCATTTAAGAGCTCCTCATGCAGAACTGCTGAACTGAAAACAGCTATGCAATATACCTCCGAAGATCTAAGTGAGACATGAGAGTCTGAAAATCTGATAATGGCTTCAAGGTCTGGCAGGGCATCCTGAACTACTTTAAACCTCCTATAGATTCCATGGAAACAGGAAATGTAAAGACACCATTTAAAGTATTTTAAAAGTTTGATTTATGAAGAATTCGGGAGAAAACACCACTGTCTTGTTAGGGGAAAAAAAAAAAAAATTACCCTGTGATCTCAAAGTCTTTGAGTTGAAGGGGAAAAAAAAAAAAGGTGGTATCAAAAGAACAGGGTTTATCACACTTGCCATTTGGGACTGTGCTAATCAGCAGAGGGAAACAGAAGCACATTCATCTTTGCACAGACTCACCACTGAAATAATCTGTGCAACACCCACCGCTCTGATAAAAAGGACACTTTAGCCTAACACAGCTTTAAGGCCACCAGTACACGAAAACAAAGCATGGTTATTTCTGTTACTTCTTTGGTTTCCCTCAAATCCCCATCTGCTGGTTTTCTTTATAATTTTTTTTCTTTCATCTCTTGTTTCCTTTGTGTTCCTTTATTTTTCAGTTCTTCAATTTCATGTATTACTGAAACCATTTCCCCTTACTTTTCTTTTAAACCTCTGCAGCTCCGATCACCAAAATGAGACCTATTCCTCCTCTAAAAAAATCCAAATCCAAATATCTCAGCACTGTGACATATATAATTAGCACTTTTTTTTAACCTAGAATGAAGTATTAAAGAAAAATACGATTATGATTCATAGCTTCAAGGCGATAGATTCAAGGACTCAGATGTAAATCAGGACTTTGGCAGTTCATGTCCACTGAAAATCTAACCTCAGAAATCATTTACAAGCCTGAATATTATGATAAAATGGTACAGAAGCTGGAAAAGACCCTAAAAGGAAGGAAAAAAAAAAAAGGGAAGAAGAAAAAAGCCAGTCTTGGTAAAAAAAAACTTCTCACACAGGGAGTGCAAAAAAGAGAACATATGTATTTCATCTTAGACAACACAGCCTACTATAATTTTCTTTGGCATTACCAGAATGCAAACTTTCCTATTCACTTCTGCCCTACCATGACCCACTCAATTTACATCTATGTACATAATGAACTGGAACTCTTTTTTTTTGCTTTTTCCTTTTGTAATTACTGTCCACAACTCCAGAAGATAAGTACAGATATAGTCCTTATTTCAAACAATATCAAGTTCAAAATAAAAATTATTTTTTGCATAATAGTAGCAAAAATGGTCAACAGAACTTTAAAGTAAATTGGCAAAAAAAGAATCACTGGGATATACAATACTGCCTCTCAATTGCTTCAGAAATCACTTAACCATTTTGCTCGCTTCACTCTATAAACAGAGTAACATCAATGAATAGATTATTTTAGCCTAAACCTTTGGGTATAAAAGAATTAGTAAGAATCTTTTGTGCAAACTCATGGCATCCTTATTTAAAAATTGTATACAGAAAACAAAATGCTGCCCATTTTACCCAAACTGGACACCTGACTCCTATAAGCAGTGCAGTACAGCTGATAAAATCTAACCTCTCCACCTCAATTCCCCTCCCCCAGTCTGTCACCATGAGATCCCACCTGAAACAGAATATAAAAATGTGTCAAACTGGTTTTCATCATGTTTCTTGTTCTGTTTTCTAGATCCAAGGGTCAGCAGCAAACATTTTTGGAACCAAAGCTTCCTGCTAACCAGGAAGCTAAGGTGAACTCTAAAATCCTACCTTAAATACTGCAGAGTTTTGATGAAATGAAAAATTAGTGCTCTTCTGTGCTCACAAGGGTTATTTTAAGTCAAGTCACCTCTGAAAAAAAGTTTGCTAGACACAGTACAGGAAATGCTATCACGCAGACCTAAGATGACCACACCTTTCACCTTGTTGAACCACTAATAAGCCCTCAAGTATCTTGGG
This sequence comes from Bucorvus abyssinicus, assembly GCA_009769605.1. Classification (NCBI taxonomy): domain Eukaryota; kingdom Metazoa; phylum Chordata; class Aves; order Bucerotiformes; family Bucorvidae; genus Bucorvus; species Bucorvus abyssinicus. Next base: position 10,622,104 of record CM020030.1, read on the forward strand.
GATCTTAATTCCAAGCATTCATAGTATAGCTACAAATGAACTGAAGAGACTGTACATGTTATTTTTTAACATGCTTCTGTGGTCAATGGCAGTGTCACTTATCCACAGGTGACCTGTCCAGGACAGGTATTCACGTATGACATGTACTGGCACCTACCAAGGCAGTGCAGATAGCTGCATGATTCTCTGATCACCCAAAGCTACCAGGGATTCAAGGCAACGGTCACAGTTATTTCTGCATGCACACCCTGCAAGTGGGACAAGGCCATAGCGTCATGGGCCATAGACTGGACAGGTCATGCTATTACAGTCTGTCCTTTTAACAAGAGATACTTATGTTGAATCCATGTCAGCTGCCACCTCTGAAAATTAATCTGGAACTGGAAATGAAACATACTCTACAGTTTCTTTTCAGCCAAGTTTTCTTACAGAAAAAGTAAATTCCATCCTAAAGTTAATTATCCATATACCCACTTCATTATAGTCTGAATGGCCTTAACAACCATCCTCAACGAGGACAGCTGAATCAGGAAATCCTGGTTAGCATTTCTGTGGAAAACTTCATCAGTTCCTAAGAAGCTTGTTATCACCATTCTGCCAACAGCTGGGAGCAAGCAGAGCTGGCGGGCAGCAGCAGCCAGGTGAATTGCTGAATAACTCGCGGGGAGCTGACACAGATGGGAGTACACGTTGCCCTGTTTACGGCTGCAGTCAGTGGTGGTCAGTGGCACACTGACAAAACTGGGTTAAACAGGGCACTGATCTGATCTGTTCTGACAGTGACCGCAGTCTTAAGATAAAGTGTTAAAGGAACAGCATCAAATCCAAATTGTCACCAAATATATCTTTTGAAAAGGCAAATCTTTTCAAAAGCAATAGGAGGAATAATTATCCAAAAAAACCCAACCCTCAGTATATCAAAACTCATCACCCCAGAACCAGCATAAATGCCTAAAATAAAACTTTTGATTTAAAATCATTATTGCTTTGTAAATACGTTTTTTAAACTCTTCTTCAAAATAAACTATGTTTGATAGTGACAAAATTTTAACCACATGGAGTTTGACCCTACAACATTAAAAAGCATACCACGCTGCTGCAGTTTTTGGTCCTGCCTAGTTCGGTTTAGTACCTGACAGCATGCTCTGCTACTCATCTCACTAAATACTTGTATTTTTATTGCCAAGTTATGGCAATGTGAATGGGAAAAGGCTACTGAGAGAAGCATGACGTGTTAAAAGTGAAATCTCTTTGTTTCTGTTTTGAAGACGGATATGCAAACATGAATCATACATCTCGCTTCTGCTACAGTAACTCAATATCCTCTGCTTGGTTAAATAACAGACACTTGGCACATACCAATTTGACATTCTTGCCAAGAACTGAAATTTGCAGCAACTCTAAGCTCTGTTGAAACCCCACTGTTGATACTTAAATTGTACACAGCACTCCACCAGGATCAGCTGCAATGTGTTAAATGAGTATTCAGCATCAGAATGACTACTTAAATCTCTCTCCATCCCTGAAATAGTCATAATAAAGCTGAAAAGCAGGTTTTTGAAAAGATCTTCAGAAGAACAGAAGGTTCTTTATACATTGTACTGCATTGAGAAACACCTTCAACATACATAGAAATGCCAGAACCTGTGCAATTTCAGAAAATTTGTCTAATAGTGGCATCACCACAAAATCGATCCTTGTGTGGTGCTCCAGAAAAAGGTGAAATTTTACAGGTGCCACAAATTATGTCTTAAAATGAAACTAAACAAAACGGTTGTCTTGTACTTTTTAATCAACCGAAGTCAATGTAAGTAACACATATGAAGAATGTCCAAACATTTAACCCTATTTTTATCAACTTGTTACAGTAGTCCAAACAGTTGGCGGTAGTTTCTTCCTGAGTGCTACCAGAATCTGATTTCTGAATTTGTATTACCCTTTGAAGAGGAGGAAAACAGGCCTCCACGTAACAAATTCAGTGCTTGTATACTTCCTTGTTCTTCTTTAGCTCCAATGAAGCTGACGGAAATGACTTTAAGATCCCTTTCTACATATTTATTCACTGTGAATAAATACATCTGCAGCCTCATCCCATGCAAACACACTGTGAGCTAAAAGCTTCATCCTTCCCGCAGAGCTAAGACCCTGCATATATGGAGCCTATACTTCTCTTGCAAACCTTTTCCTGATCTGTAAATCTTTACAGCTGCAAGTTGTTCAGAAATGCATATACGTCCTGACCACGTAATAGTGATGTACTGCCTATTGTCCGTTTTAGGGCAGAACCAGCATTGCCTTTACTTTGAATTATGTAACTATCCACATGCAGACCAAAGCAGGCTTAACATACCATTTGGGACAGTCACCAGTTGGAGAGCGAAACGTACTACAATTTTTCCTATTGTCCTGGTTATAACATTTTATGATTTAATGTAGGATGACATTAGTCTTTGCTTAGGAGAATGATGATTATAACCTTTTAATTGCTGATTAAGATGCTGGAGGACAATCTAGGTAGCCAATGTTGTTCTGGTTTCTCAGCTACTTGTTTCCCAACTAGGTAGATTAAGAATAGCTGTGTCTTGGAGCACCTCTAGTTAAAAGAATATTTACTATGATAGCTTTTCTTTATTTAAGTAATGATACATCAGTCTTCCTTCAAATTCATATACCTACAACTTATTTGTGTTATATAAAAGACCCAGTATCTTCAGTGAAAGAACAGTGATGGAGTTGCATTTGTAACATAAAAACAAAAATGACAAGTTAGCTTTTCTTCGTAACTAGTAAAAGAATAAGGCTGGCATACAAATACCTGAAATATGGGTACCTAGTACCATTTTAGATGGCTGGGCATGTCTATGACATCTACATAGGGGCTAGCAGATATGTCTAATGCAAACACACTCCTGGGTAGGTGGAAGATGTCGAAGAGGTGAATATGTGATGACTTCTAAAATAGTAGTGCTAATAAATGCTGAAGTTATGTTAAGATTATGTTAAATGTTAAAGTCATTATAATGTTAAAGTCAGTTGATGGGATTCAGCACAAACTATAGACAGCTAAAAGTTGAAGTAAGTGTGTGAACCTGGTGTCTAAACTCCCATGATAGTCAGCCGAGATCTAGTCAATATAGTCAAAGGGGTCTAGAAAGATTCAGTAAGCCAGCCAGGAGACGTCTGCTTTAAGATGTTTTCTTGGCTCCATTGGCTTTATTGACTGTAAAGGAAATTTAGACGCATCGCTTATCTTAATCTGAGCATCCCCCAACTGTCTCTCTGCATAAAGACCATGCATATACATCAGAAAGCTATAACTAAGCCTTCAACCTGATTAAATATATACTTTCCCTCTTCATTGTGAAATTGATGAGGACATTATCACGGGAAGAAGGTATTGCAAAAGGCAATACTCTTGGCTGTGCTGGAGCTTGCGTGCTCTGCTTCCAGCTCTGACTGAGGACGCTCTGCCTGGTATGCACTGACCCCTTCTGGAGACGGGGTCTCGCTAGTGCCCTGAAGGAGTTTAGCTGGCCAGAGGTCAATCAGGTCACCTTTGCTTCCTCCCTGGCTGCCAGTTTTTCCCTGCGGTGACACTGCTTGAAGCTATAATTTCTGCAGCTTACTCCATCAAAGTACATATCTCTCAGATAGATACTCCCTTTCTCCAGGTGTAGTTCAACAACAAGGATATAATTCATTTACAAAATACTCTTTATACTTCCCTGCAGTTTTGCTCTTTAAATTGTCAATAAAGTAATTGTTGCTGTTTAATACCTAATAAACTATAGCTTTAATCAAGAATTCCATAACTGAAATATAAAGTTGATGTCTCACATGATTATTATGTCTGTTGCTAAAGAAGCAATTTCTATAATATAAAAGTGTAAAATGAAGGGTTAAAGAAATAAGACAGTAGTTCGTGCGTGTTTATTAAAAAAACCCACACTAGTAAAAGAGCATCAAAAAGGCCTAATTAAGAGAGTTTTCTGTGCTCAGTTCTTTCTAATAATAAAGACAAAGCTGTGGATTTCATTTTCCACTGAAGAAGTTCTAGGTTTATTATACACTGCACTTTAATTATGAACGTACTCCAATAAAATGCCACATCTGACTCGTGATTTAGACACTGTACAATAAATAGAATTACTGCAGAAAAATCTCCATTGCATTAAAGCATCGTGGAGGTGTAATAAAGTCTTTCTTAATTCAGTCGGTTTCTAAATATATGTGGTATTTACTCAAGACATTAACGAAAACTAGAGAGCTTTCACCCCTTTTAAAATAAATCACTTTGTCAGTTGAACTATGGAAAAATCTAGTGAGACACCTTGCCTTCTAATCTTTAAAGAAAAAGAAGCCCAGACCTTCTTCCTCACCATTTCTTCCCCTTCCTTTCTCAGAAAGTAGGAACTCCTACAAGGTTTTGTTTTTTTTTTTAAGGGATCTTTCCTTCATGAGATAAAAAATATCCACTTAGCTAGCTAAAGGAAAAGAAAAGTGTAGCTGAAGAGTTCTTAAAGCAAAGTCTACAACTCCAGGAGAGAAGGAATTAGTAAAATAATTAGTAAAATAAAACTGCTTTCTTCTATTTGGAAATTTTAAATTAATTTACCAAAAGCACACTTCTGCATTTCACTATTATTGACTGAATGTTGTACCTGGTCTTTCTCATCTCTAAACCCTAAGGGGGCAAGCTCAGAAACAAAGGCTGGTAACATACAGTATCTAGGGTTGAAACCAATGGTTAAGGAGTGCTTGATTCTTTACCACCATTGTGATGTTAACCAACATTTTCAACTCTGAAAAGTGACTGCAAAGTGGTTACAGGGTGCCATTGTCTTTTTCTTATGCATTTCTTGGAGACAAAGAATCTGAAGCAGAAGGGAATCCAAACACAAGCAAGAACATAACTATTTTAAAGCAGCATCTCTAGTAATGGAACTGAGTACACCAAAGGAAAGCAAATAATGGTTACTGTCCATAATAATAGCATGAGTCAGGATAAATTTATTAAATTTGTCTCAAAATTAAACAATTATTTTCACATTTTAGACAGCACAGTACTGTAACATGTCCTTTGCAAGACATTTTACACTAAGCAGGCAAAGCCAGAAAGAACATAATACCTAGTAAAGAGACTGCAGCCTTAATGTCCTTTCTATGTTCTTGATGTCTGCAGGATTCCTGCTTTTCTGTCAACATGGAAGGTTAAAAATTTGTGTGTATCTATTAGAAATAGTTTGGGTACACAAAGAAAAAATACAACTAGAGTATTATTGTCTGACAATCATATGACCCTTTAACGTGTACATGCAAGTAGTATAGTACTACTCATTAACGATTTAGTAGTCTCATTCACGAAGTATTGGGGAGGAAATATTACAGTTAACACATACAGCAAGGCTTTTCTGTGTTGCAAGTTTTTCAATAGATTATCATTCAACTTTAGAGATAAGAAAAGCTTCTCCCTCTCTAACCATGCTCTCAGAAAAACCCTGCAGAGATACATACGCACACAGAAATACACAGATGATATATCACAAATAACTGTCAAGCACTGGTGAACCCTGGTACTTGGATGGTTAACTGGAATGTAGCATTCCTTTGAAAGGATAAAAGGAATAAAGTTCTGGAAGCCAGAGGTAATATTTCAGCCTCAGATTTTATTAGACACAGTTTCGTTCCTAAGCATAGAATGTTCCGTACAGCTAGAGAAATTACTATCTCTGGTTCTGAAAGACTGGAATCCTTCATCTCTCATAATCCTTCAGTAAGAAACAGAAAATCACTTTTTATGTTGAATGTTCCTTTTATTGCCTGTCTAAGTGCTAAAGCCTCAGTTATTATTTGTTAGTCCATACCAGATTATTGCATCTTTTAAAATACAGTGCTTCCATTCTCCAACTTTACTCACGCTATATACGTATCAGCCCATCACTCTCTTCTTTCAAAAGAGGTTCAGAGAAGGAGCTGAAAGAGGTTCGTGTCACAGGATTCTGCCTGCCCAAGAACCTAAATATGCACCTAAGTTGGTGTGATCTAGTTGAATGAAAACGTCAAGTCTCCCTTCTAAAAAATCAGTGAGATGAAAACATGTGTTTTAATGACTCATTACATTCTCAGTAATTTCTATTGATGGTGAAAGATAAGAAATTTTTAAAGGGAAAAATACTGAGGTAAAATGGAAGGATGATGTTAATATAAGTGTTCAGTTCTCACAGAATGGAAAAAATCTAAAAGCTAATGATTTTAGTTACATAAAAATATTAACTATAGAATATATACTATTAATATATTATATACCTTCATAATATATCTAACTTTATATAAATAAATAAATATGTATATAGCCACCTCCCTACTATTTAAACACTGAAGAATATCTCAAAGCTGAAATAATGGTGATCAGGTTTTTTTAAGGTTTCCAGGTCTCAATCTATTACCTTGGTCTTACATAACTAGTAGTTCCCCTCCATACCAATCTCACTTTCACCAGAGAAATCAAATGGCTTATTCTTCAGGTGTCTACAAAGTCCTACATGGACAGCTTATTGTTGTTTTTTAAGGCAAGTGCATATCGTAATTACATGCCCATTTTTTACATGGAAAAAAATATTTCAGGGAAAAGGTCATCTTTTAAAGAAGTTATCACCAGTTTGGTATGTATGCAGTGCATGCCACAACGATCACACTGTACATTTCAAGAGCACTTCCAACGGCTTGTTTGAAAAATATACATCTTTATTAGGAGGCAGGTGCAAACTCATTTCCTGCTATTTCTGTTTTCTGGCTTTCTGAAACAGCCTTTGTCCTTTAAGTCTTTCTATGTCCTACTTTGTCCACTATAGCACAGTTCTCAAAAAAGTGATGTGCAAATGCATTTCTCTTTCAAAGTTGCATTCTGAATTAGTCAAAATTGTCCAATTTTTGTTTTCCCCCCGTTTGTTTTCCTTTAACAGAATGGAAGTTTCAAACATAGAATTAACTAAAATTGCAGATTCTGTACACTTCGAGACACCCTGGTGTTTCTTGTTATTTAGTATTATTTTACTATGTAGATGCTTCAGCATTTCCTAAATCTCATTTCACCTGATATGAAGAAAACAAGTTCACTTCATTTTAAAGAAAATATTTCAGAAAAGTCAGCTTTCCATATGACAATTTTAACCAGACATTTAAGCCCACTAAATAGCTTACATTTAATAAAGTCTCTGAGCTTTAATTCCTTTGCTTTTAAAAAAATGCCCTGTTCAAAAGAAACAGAATGAAAAGCAATACAGAGAGGGTAAAACAGCAGGAACATCTGCATCTTCAAGTAATTTTAGATCGACATAAGTTAGTAGCTTAGTTTTAATGGCACTGAGCTGCTTTACGTTGATGGCCTGCTGTCACTGATCCTGAGAGCATAATGAAGAGCATTAAGTGTTTAAATATAGATGTCAATAAAATACATGACAAATAACGGGAGTTTGCAGAGATCTACTATGCTGATTTAAGTTGTAATAGACCATTAATGAGAAATGGACCAGAGAAAACCCTGATAAGACAGATTGATCATAATAATTCACAAAGCCTCCCCTTTTCTGATAAAGCGCTTTTCTAAATGAAGACCTTATAGCCCAGAAGACTTGGCTGTGACTTTACAACACACTAGTGACTCCACACTGACTCCATGTCTGCACATGCTACACTCAGGCTGGTGAAATCAAGTAAGCTTCCTCATGCCACTTGTCATGCGTTCAAACCAGTATGAGGTTCAGTGGTAGATATTACTGTGGATGAGTTGGAATGCTGTAAATGTCAGTTTGGTTTATTGCTAACCAGTATTTCTTTAATTAGAAATTGAAGTGTTTACAGCACTTTTGGTAGCTCTTTCCTAAGATGAACACAAATATGCATACAGACATGATTGGGGGAAGTGATTGGTAAGTATCTTCATGTAGATGCACACATGTATCAAAACCTGAAGACTAATCCACTGCTTATACTATTGCTCTAACTTTCCCAGTAAAAGTGATATACATAAAGTCCTGATCCAGATGAAACCCTCATATTATCCACAGTCTCAGTATTATGACTTCTCATCTGAGGACAGGAAATGTTCTTTACTGTCTTCACAAGGTACAACATTTCCTGAAGTTTTGGAAATCTGACACTCATCATTCAAGGGGATTATTACATGTTCCTCACTAAATTTTCATGGTGTTAATCATGCGTGGCTCTGGAAAGAAACATCATTTAAGACTGCTGCAGGAAGGCAATGGGTTTCAGTGCTCCTACTCATAACTATTTTGGCATCTCATAAATTATTTATTAAGACTACAGTTACCAACCAGTCTGGTAGGTAATAACTTATTTAAAATGATATTTGGAAGACAAAATGAAATTATGTATGCAGAAAGGAAAAGAGAATGGAGACTCAGATATAAGGTAAAAACAACAGGTGATCTCTTGGTATTCAGTGCTACGTGATTCTAAATGTTTCAGCATCTCTCTGCAACACATTCCTGACACGAAGTGTAATACACTTTGCAAATAAAGTAAACATACATATGTGCATACACAGAAATCTATACACATACAAATGAAAGAAATTAAATAAATAAATAATAAAGTAGTGAATTACAGAAATCCCAGTGTGTAAGACCACATCCAGCAAAACTTCAAGCCACAGGAAAGAAGAGGAATAACCAGAAGAAAATGGTATTTCATCTGATGTTTAATGACCCAGGAATCTAAAAGCAGCACATTAATACTATTAGCTCCTAAGTTCTGCTTCAGCTACAAAATGGTTATAGAATTGAACTGCTGGGCCATGACATGAGCTAGAATGCACTTCGAGGGAAAAGATGGAAATTCTCTGGACTGCTCTTACTCGAAGAAGTAGTAGTAATAATAAAAAATCCTTTAATTTGTGTTGTATACTGAATGGAAGGAAACAGTTAGGAGGAATATAGAAGTTAAAAATATTTGCTTGAAGAGATCCATGTCAATGATCATCAAACATTTTTAACGCTTCCCCAGCTTACATCAGTAAGCTTCAATTTGCTCCACAAATTCTCTCCCAACGTCATCAGTCCTAACATCACTTCTGACTTGCTATCTCTGACTGTTCAACCGATTTTCCAAGACAAAAAGAAACAGTCCTCTTGTGACAATGGAAGGATAAATAATCTATTCAGACTCTGCCTAATTTATGAATTCTACAATTTTTCCCCAATTTTCCTGTTCTTTCCCTTTTATCATTTTCTCAGAATGATGTCTCTGATCTCCGCGATGAACTAATAATGGTTCTTTTTGCAGGTATCTCTTTCACTGTAGCTTGCCTTTTGAACAAATTACTTATTTCAATACTGTTTCATGCACACTTCTAAATAATAAGCCTCATTTAGTTTTGCCTAACCTTTCTTCGCAATCCTGTTTTCCGTGAAAAACACTCCAGATATGAAATATGAGTCTAAGATGTAGAAAGATAACAGCACTTTCCTATTCTTGCTAACAGTTTCTTTAGTTACACAGCTAATTTGTTGTGTTGATAGGAATTGTAGACAGTTTTGTAAACTACATTATTTAATATACACTCTCTGAGCATTTTGAACACTGATGGAAGTCACTGATTTCACACTACCATATATCTGGTTTTAATCTTGGTATAACAACCTGTGTCATCATCTTGCACAAAAACTGCTAAAAGTTAGTCTGACTCCTTTCTACTCTGCAATGTGTAGTCTTTCAGAACTACTAGAGTCAAAAGAAGACCACATTGATTCTCTCTTTTTATTAACCCACCTAGTTCATCAAACTTTGTGATGAGGGTAGAACTGTGCAACCGAAGTCCTGTAACATGCACTGCATCCTTGTAGACGTGAAAATGCAAAAACGCAAAAATGCAAAATAGACATCTCTCTATATGCTCTTTGGATCAAAGTATGTATTTTTGTAATTCAAATTATTTTTGCTAGTATTAATTCACAGCGTGTAGAAGAAAAGGTATTCAGAAGTACATACAAAAGCTGTTTTCTACAGTTGCCTACTTTACTTTTTCAATACTCTCCAGAAGTACAACAATACCCAAGACAATATTACTGAACATAGTTTAAATAGAAAGTTACTGTAAACTTAATGCAAAAAATCTGAAGTGTGGAAAACAGTCTGGTTTTGTTTGCTAAGTGGCCTCACACTAAGCTTTTGATCCAGGTGTTGTGGGAATGGAACTGACACATAATACACTTCCAAGATTTTAATGATGCCCAGAGCTTTCATTTTCTTTTACACTCTGACAATGGGAAACATGCCCTCCTTATGTACAACATAAAATCTAATAAAGAAGCCAGCTGTTCTTTCCCTGGAGAACCCTGCAACTCCAGTCTGAAGTACAGTAGCATCAGGTTTTTTGGGAAAAAAATGTTGAGTAATTGTACTGTACCTAGGCAAGTACAATACATACATAAATACAATATATTCAACACTTTCTTCCTGTCTACGTATATCAATTACACAGAAAGAAGTTGTTCATCTGACTGCTATAAGCCAGCAAAATAGTCCATCTGCTTAGCAGCTAGCATATTTTACATAGTTTCTTGCCTTTCCCTATCACAATATTCTAAAGCATATCCTTTCCTTCCTAACATCTCTCATAAACATCTATTGTAATAATTCAAACCTGCATACATGTGTTCTACCAAATGCTGGCTACCTAGTGAAAATAGGCAAAGCAAATATTATGCAATAAGTGTGCTAACTGAGAGACCCTACCAACATCACAGGCCAAATTTTGCTCTTGGTAACAACAAACACTGCTATTTTTGAGACCACAATCTCAACAAGAGGATTGCCCAGTTTCCCCATCTTTCTCCTTGCCATAGTCTAAAAAATTCAAGAGACTGTTACAGTATCTGTATTGCACACCATTAGATTGCAGCTGCTTGTGTGCAGATGCAGAAATGTTGCCCAGAGTCATGTTGCCCTAACTGCCATCACGAGGACACATCTACGCTCCATGTTTGGAGAATGCAAAAATGAGGGAACTTCCAGAGCTATTTCTTCTGTATTTGCAATGCAATCCTTCATCTCAGCTATGAAGTGGCAGTAACAGCAAAGAAATATTAAAGAAACACAGTTTCAACAATCAGTTAAACTCAGTTGTAACCAAGCATGCGGATGCTAATCTCACAGATCACCCTTCCAGTGCCTGCCGAGGTCCTCTCCTGATCCCTCTCGCCAGGACAGTCAGGTCCTACAAGGCAACACAGCTAGGACACAGCCTGGGCTTGACGGTGTGGGTACCAGTGCAAAATTAACTTCAAAGCTCAACTTAATTGTACAGATAGACCCAGTGCTCTTTCTCTGCCACCACAAAAGCCAAAATAAAATGACACAAATACACAGGAAGTCCATATTTTAAAAAAAAAAAAAAAAAAAAAGCATTGACAGATTGATAGGCAATATAACACTAAATACCATAGTTTACAATATTCCACTGGTTGGTTGTGGTATGAAGCATTTGGATTTTTTTTTAATATATATTTTCATTATTCTGCTATACATGCAAGAAAGAATACCTCAAGAATTGTCTGTACATGGTGTCATCTTAGCAAGTGTCTAAGTCCTCAGGAAGACCATTTCACTATTATCTCTATTGTCATATTTACTGCTATAAAGTAATAGTTAATAGACACTATAACTATGGTATCCAATGGACCCTTACCCATTGGGTAGAGTTATTTCAGACAACAGTTTTTCATATTCATGAAGCTTGCTTTGCTGCCCTTTCTCAATCATCTTCATCGTCAAGTGCTTCCTAGCTCAATATATATAAACACCACTGATAATGCAAAACTCCAGTAGTTTAGTGCCCGAAGAGAGGGTTTCTCTTCTTACCCTTTCTCTTCCCATTCCTTGTGTATGAAATATACTCTAAAAGACAAAGAATTTCTTTTCCATTGTAAATCTTTCTTCAGGTTTAACCATGAAGATTAAATAAATGCTACAATGCAATTAGTGGAGCAGGTGCTAAATTTATCCTGACACTGAGGCCAACATATGGTGAGATACATTTTCCCTGGGAAAAAGAAGAATTAATCTGATTCCAGTTTTATCAACCTAGTCTGCTATTTCCTGGACTCAATATTAAACATGTTTTCACTTCTGTTATGCAAATTCATTTTAATTCTTTTACATTCTAAATTTTAATTAAATACGTTGCAGCAAAAGTACTGTGGTAATTTGGTATTATTCACTTACCTATTAAAGTTATACCAAAGCCAAGCCATTTGCACAGCAGTTCAGATATCCATGTTAGGAATCCATCACCACGTTGAAAGGACATGAAAGAAAAGGAAGAAAAAAGAAAACAGTAAGCTATCTTGCTTGTTTCCTCAAATGAAAAAAGCATTAAAACAAACCTATAAGTAATAATCAGTGTTACACTCTGCCATGAACATGGAATATATTTGTTTAAGCAGGTAAGTTCTAATGCTTTTTTTTTCCCCCGTTACCATTCATTCCAGCAAGAGAGTTGTTCAAGTAGCTGTTAAAAGTGGTGAATAGTACTTACATTACACATAAATAAAAATTGAACAATCCTGTTATATTTGATAGTAAGCTACATTCAAACATTTTACAGCATTTTTGTAAATGACTTGAATGCACTCTTTATCTGAATATCAGCAGGCAGAAGGCCAAAATGGAAATTATGCAATGAGAAGGAAATTGAACAATTCAGATACGTTTATGGAAAGCTTACAATCCCGGACATCTCATTTGGCACTAAATACAGCTGTTATTCATGATGTGTAGCTACAAAAAGGAAATCTGTTCTCTGCTGTGAAGTGTGGCCATGGTAGCATGAGCTAAAAGGAATGTTTTCTCAACAGTAGAAATAAAGGGTGACATTGCCATAAAAAGATGCTCATATTAGGTCATGTATTCTCAGCTGAAATCAAACCAACAAGAAACTATACTGGCACACCTCTTCCTTTAACCCGTCTCTCAGATACAGTATAATGACACCAATCAACAAACTTCAACTCTAACTCATCCTTTTCTCCTCCTACATAAATATTTCAGTTCCACATCAAACCTGGAAAGGACACAGATTTGGAAAGAGCATCTCTTCGGAAGATTTTTTCTAAGATCATTTGCTGGACTGCTAGAAAGATATAGTGACCACACCAGTTCCCATACTTGAATTCTGATCTCTTCCAAGACACGGTCTGCTATGTAGATTTGTCAAATTACATTTCCTCTCATAGATAAATATGCCAAAAAGCCATTTCATACAGTAGAGTTGTCGTTAGAAAACCCAGACCTTGAATAAGCTTTGGCATTTATCAAATAGCTGACTTTGCCAGAGCCATGCCAAGACTTTATATGAAAGCAAAAGCACCTGTTTAAGTCATTCTGCCTATAATAATTGATTACAAAAAGTTAAAATCACCATTAAATAAATCTTTATTATTCATTAGCACAAGTCACAATTTATTCACAAGACAGGAGGAACACATAATGCCTCAAATACTAGAAAGTAAGATGAATCTGGGTTTACTCTGCATGTAAATATGGACCTTAAAAGAGCACCTGTGATAAGAAGTTATTTCACTTCCCAAAGATTCCTTTTACCTGACAGTGTTTAGCTCCTTTGCAGCTCACGTATTTCAAACACTCAGCCTACTCAGAACCCTCAAGGCCTACATGTGTAGTCATCTCTTTAGATGTGTCACACAGACATAGGCCACTTCCATTCATTTAATTGGGAAAATCAAGGGAGAGCCCTTGTATTCATATTGTTGCAGTGTTTGTATTCAGCTCACTCTTTACTAACACGGGCAATACAAACAGAAGGCATTATTACTTGAAATGTGCTTTGCTTTTCTATGCTTATTAATGTGCCAAATATGAGCATACAACCTTGAAGCTGAGAGGTCATCCCTATCCAGAAGGGTGAGGAAAAGAGGATTTCCTTCACTAATCTCACAATTCAGGGACAGTACAGTAGTGATGGGGAAATGTTTTATCCTGTTTGTTTTACCGATTGTGGACTTTCTTATCTTATTCTAATCTATGCATACCACAATTCATCAATGCGCACATGCAGGTGCTTTAGAAAAAGTGAAGAATTGCTACAATAACATGCTGATGCTCAAAAAAAGTTTTAATAAACTTCCTTTTTTAAAAAAGGAAAATAAAGGAGCGAACAAAACATGCTTTAATAACTTCCCACTGTCTTAGAAAACCAGAAAAAGACAACTTTACTTATACCGCTTCTCTTTATAATGATGTAAATAGGAAAACACTGTTGTTACATAACAAAAAACTCCGAACAATTTAATAAGAAAACACTAATCTCCCACAAAAAGTCTTAATACTTATTGTTCACTATCTGCCATGGTTTAAGTGATATTTTTGATTATTCTTTCTATGAAGGCTGGCACAAAAAAAAAAAAAAAATGAAAAGAATAAAATAAGTGAACCTTTCCCCTGGAATCCTTTGGCAGTAATTTACCTCCCTGTTCCCACAATGTTCACAAATAGCTAAAGAAGCAACGTATTTTGTGGCCTTTTGATTTTCTTGGCAGTCACAGGCCAGTTGCTCGATTTGTGTAAAAAGACACAGCTCATCCAAAGTCAGTGATGAGGCTTCAGCCTCCCTTGAGCCACGTACATGACACTGGAACTCTTTGTTATGGAAATTATTCTGCCTATCACAGCCCAGATATTCAGAAAACTGTGGGTGCTTTCCTGAGGACTGGAAGATATATGAAACTGCCAGCTTGCTGGCTATTGTGTGCACATCGAAAGTACAATCAAGGGCATTCATTACCGAAGAACACTGTATTTGTACATCCATTTCTCTGATAACCTATATCATAACTCAGTGAAGATTAAGTAGTGAGGAGAGATGCACAGAGAAACCAATGGTGCTGTCATTTTTTTGCAGGCAGAAATTACATTATCTTTTTTATTTTTGGACATAAAATTACTGTCTTAAACATTTTGCAAGTTTATCTGCTTTAAAGGGGGACATTCAGAGGTCTTTACTGTTCTCTTTCGTATTCTCATGAAGTTTACTGTACCCTTGATCTTTGATCTGGATAGAAATTAACCCTCCACAGTCCACCATCTAAGCTGAGACATTAATATTCCTAATAATGAGAGGTTATTAAAATCTTAAAAGTTCAGTGGAGCATTTCAAGGACAGTGGAATTAAACTTCAGCAGATACCTACAGATTTATTGCATAATGCAAACCATTTGATTTGTTGGGATGTACGCTCCAAGGCTAGGGCTCAGCCCACCTTTGCTGGCAGGGAAACAGCCACCTGACAAATTTAATTTGATTTGCGCTATATGAGAGGGAAAATTCCTTGTTTGGGTCATGTGCAGCTACAAATTATTCCTCTTACCTCTTTCCACCCTCTCCCTTAACCTTGCAGTGGAATGAGTAGTATTTATTAAGCAATTTAAAAATCTTCAGAGAGAATGACAGCTTATCAAACAGTGTATCAGACTTTATCACTGATGTTGTACTAAACATAGGAACTGAGCTGTTGGAGGGGGAAACATTACCATGTGCCAGTGATAGATCTGTATTGGGAATTGATAGCTGCGGTGCCCCAAGTGCTATATGCCAGCTACAAGCGTCAGTGGAAGAAAGGGGCAATCAAGGCTCCTAATTCACTAGATTCATCTCAAAGTCACTTCATCACTTTCTCTGCCTTATGTGCTTTAACTTTTCATTTTTGGAACTGTTCTTCCGTTAGCCCATCACTGGCCAGCTTTTCTATTTCACTCGGTTGAAATTCCAAGGTAGGTCAAGGGTAACATGTCTACCTATACATTTTCTCTGCAGTACCATTCTGATTCAAGTTATGCAATTGATGGGGCAGCATCGACATTCGAGATTTCCACCAGGAAAGATTGCCTGCCTCTGTCTGACCTAATCAGATTCAATAAGGTTTGGGCCTAAAAAGTTTATCAGGAACAAGAAGAATTACACAAAGACACCAAACTGGGACCTTGGTGAAAAGAAAATGAAAATAAACTAAAACTAAAATAAAAATTATCATCCAGGGAGAAAAGGTAGAAAAGAGTGGAAATGCAAAAGTCACAGGATACTCTAGAACATGAAGCTGCGAGACCAGAAGCAAACCTGCTTATGGAGGGAACCAGCAAAACTTGTTGCAATTATTGTTTTGAGGTCCTGTTATCCTGCCATCTTAAAACTGGAGCAATAAACTATAAAAAGCCACACCAAATAACCACTGTTGCTTACCACTTACTGAAAAGGGGCTTGATGCAGTACCCCATCTTCCAATGAGAAAATTCCTACTCTCTTACAGAGCTCAGAGATCTGGAAATGCAGCTGATGCAATACATGGATTTTATAATTGCTGTTAGTTTTATTGGCTCCTTCATTTGAACCATGCTGAAGATGATGACAAAATTTGTTGGCAAGTTCTCTTAAAAATATGTTAGTATCAGATAAATGATGTTGCACCCCAGTGCAACATGAAGAGCAATATAAATGCTTTGATTCTTGCCTGCCTTCCTTTCTTGTACATTTATAGCATTCATAGGTAAATTAAAATATGTGCCTACTTCTTTTAAACCTACTACTCTACATTCAGTTATGATATGGAGGCTATGATAACACTTCACAACTAGTTTCTCACTAATGTATTTCTGATATCACACATGTATTATGTGCTTTTACATTCCATACCTAACTGAAACCCCAGCTCCCCACCTCACTGCCACAGGCTGCTGATCTCCAACAGAGTGGTTTCCAGACTTAATGAAAGATAGAAACTCCCAGAATGGAAATGTGGGCAGTAAATCCACTGATAGTCTCTATAGCCTTGGCAAGCTTTTCTGGTTTAACACTGCGCTGAAGTTAAAGAAAGTAATGCCTCCTCTGCACTAGCTGCTGCCATTTTTCGTTGAGTGGTGCCAGGGCACTGTCTAGCAAAGAGCACCTCCTGAAGAAGAGCATAAACTCAGCGGCAGCTGCCAGCTACTGAACCCTGTTGTGACACTGAACACTACCAGGAGTCAGAATACCATGTACAGAATACACAAGACAAAATATTAATTATTAACAATTACTGTAGGGCTAATTAAACAAAATTTGCAGTGCAATACTCAGTTTGTCCTGTTGATCCTAACTAATTCCTCACCTATTAAATTGGAAAAACAAACGTGGAAGAGTACCAGAATTTGCGAAACCATTACAGAGAACATAAACAGTAAGCGTCCTGTTTACTGAGGCTGAATCAGTGAGCCATTGGCTTTGCCTAAGGCAGATTAGAAAATTTCTGAAAGAGAAAAAGTTATTACTAGTATGAGTTATCTTTTTTTTTTTTTTAATTGCTTTATCATTTAATGGAGGATTTTAAAGGGTTTTTTTGTTTTTTGCAGACCAGGCATCATTCATGTTCTGTTTACAGCTGTCTAATTAATAGCAACATGCACCTAGTAGCTGTGAAGGTTACCAGAGGTACCTTTTGATATCTATTTGTAACCTTTATTAACACAAATATATTTTGGCCAAGTGTTCAATGACTGTATTGAATACATTAGACATCAATCTCACTTCTGGTGATTAAGCATCACTGCTGTGACTGTATTCTCATTTCTTCTTTTCAGAGACAGTAAAAAAGCTTCCCTTTTCAAAGACTGGGACATACAAATGATATGACTGAGAACCAAGTCCTGACAACTAGCTGAGAATACCAGAGCACTCCTCCAAAGCAGTTGGGATTCTCGTTCTTTAAACAAGCAAATAAGCCAAGTTCAAAGTCTTTGTCTGTACTCTCCAGGCATTCACTAACCTCAGGGTTGGGTGCATCTAGGATTACTTGGAGCTTCAAGTTAGGACCACTGCACATGTGACACGGTGTGATTGTCTAATACATAAGTAAGCATACATATATGTATGTATATATACATATATATACACACAATATATAGGTAATTTGGAAACATTCCAATACCTTAAAAATCAGAAGAAATAAAATAAGTTATATAAATGGGGATAGAATAATAAAAAGGGAAAATAAATAGTATCAATAATAAAATAATACTTTATTTATTAAAATGAACTTCCTGTATTAGGTTACTACCATTTTGTCACACAGCTAACATTATTCTCCCTAAGAAAGATGCATTTTTTTTCTTACCTTCAGGGAGACTAATATACAGTAGCCCTTCTGTTTGTTGGAACAGGCTTATAACTTGCAGGGCATATAAACCACACTAAAGAAAATACCCTAGTTTTATTGTTCTTTGTTCTATGAACAGTATGTGTCCTCAAAATGTCATCAGCGATAAACTGTAAAAGGCATCACATCAAGTCATTAAAAGACACTCCCTAAGGCAATAGACCACAAACTGAAATTTCCTATTACCTTATTTACACATTTGGCCCACCTAAGTACGCTAACTTCACAGTCTCTTTCCTAAATAGATATTTCCATACAGTACAAGTGTATTTAATTACAGGCCAGTTGAGAACAATGGGGGAAAATTATGTTTATTTAATCATTTGGTTAGTTTTTCTGAGTAAGCACCCTTGAAATATGATTGGCGGGCTGCTCCCACCAAAGCCCCTGGGGCTGTTCACCTGTCACTTCTGCCAGCAAGGACTGGTGTGACAGCCTGGGATGCTCGCTTTTGACAATGAAACGAGTGACCCAGTCTCAGAGCATACCTGACTTGGTCGTTACTCCCTTCTTTCAAAGAAATTGTGTGCTATCTACTTGTTAAAAATCAGTAAGCTCTACACTGTGCGCAGCAGTGAAGAAACCGAAATCATTATCTAACTAAAAAACACTCAGCAAAAAAACCGACAACTCCTAAACAATAACATAAAATCTGTTCATGCTTTCTTGGACTAACTAGAATAAGATCCTTCAGAAACAACAGAGATACGGAGGGCTGCAAAAATGATGTTCAGAAGGAAAAAAAATACAATTCTTGGAAGGAAACAATAGCATTACGAGTCTTCTTTTTAACAAAAATTCTCATTTTAAAAGTGGCTAATAGTTCCATTGTTTTTTCTTTGTTAGAATATGTTTATATCTCAAAACCAAACAAAACCAACTATAAACAGAAACTTCAGGTTACCTAGTGAATTGACAAGTGATTGTGGGGTAGATGTAGTTTTCCATGTTAATTCAATTCACCGCATCAAGACAGTATTAGAGTTCTAGGTATGGTAATATCATATTGCGCTCTTATTTCCTATCACAAACACATATATAAAAGCCAGTGCGGTCTCAGGGCTCTACATAGCCTCTGATCCAAAGCAAGTAATATCTCTCATTTTGATACTTCAAATACACAAACAAATGTTCCACAGAAGGATGTACTTGTACTGGAAACTCCATCAGTTTGAGATCTGATGTTACTTGATGGAGAATTGGTTGTTTTGTGAGGGTATTTATTGTGCTGTTTATTTTTCTGAAGCCTTTGGACACTAATCAGCAAGTTATCACATGTGAACTGCAATGCCGAAAATAATTTCTAAGCTTCTAAAGGCAGCATGTCTTAGTATATAATGCCTTTCTTTCACTGTTTTTTTTTTTGGTTGGTTGGTTTTTTTAAGGTATATGGTTAACTAGTCCCCTTAATGTATATGTTTAACAAGTTCACTACAACTTGGCCAAAAATCTAAAAAGGCAGATTAAGTATAGACTACAAGACAAAGGGATGACCTTTGGAAGGTGATCTTTGCAAAAATTTCAGTAGCCAGATCATCAGCCACTGTAAATTCTCTTTCCTGCAGTCAGTGCAAGTAAACCTGATGATATACATCAGTTGATGTCTTAATCCAAGAAATCTGCTTTTTGAGTCCAGAGGAGGGAGGAAAATAAAGACTGCCTTTAACTGACTCTTTACAAAAGCAGATTCTTTTCTTTCCGTCTAGCATCTTTTTCTAAGAAGTTCCCAAGTACAGGTTTGGAATAATGTTACCACCCTACTAAATCCGTCCTAAAGAAGAAATTAACACAGAGTTCTGGTTGCATTTTAAAAAGTACTTGTAATGAAGCAGATAAATGGAATGAGATAGCCAACAACAGCACGAAACTAAATATTCAGAAAGAGCAGCAGTCCCATTTCATTTGCGTGAATTACCTAGTAATCAAAGCACATACTCAAGCACTGTGACCCTAGTGCTGGGCAACTTCATAATCCTTATTACAAAATATTTCTCTGATCTAAAAAATATCATTATTGACATTTTACTAGGATGGCAAGATATAAAAAGAAACTGCTCATGCTCACAGTTTAATGATGGACCATCCTTCTTCCCTCAGAATTAATTTATTGGAAATTAATGTTTAAATCACGCATATTTGAACGTGCATATGTTTCACACACTTTTCGATTTGACTGTTTCTCTGGCAGGTATTTTTAGCCTTTGTAATTCACTGATTGTGGTATGTATGTATGTACTTACACAAGTAACACAGTACCTTTTAGGGTCTCTACTTGAAGGCTTTTCAAATCCAAATGTTTCCTCTGAATGTTTCTTTTAGGAACAGCTATGCAAATATAGACATGCATGAGTGTTTTCAACATCTTTTTATGTCCATTGATATTTTATTATCATCCTTTTTTTCATCATTACATGCAAGTTAAGAGAAGGACAAAGCACCTGTCAAACTTTCACCTCATAAACCACCCACCACACCTATCATCCTGTATATCAGCCAGAAACAGCAAGATATCTGCAACTTCCAGAGAATGTTTAGGTTTAGATGTTCTGGAGAGATCCGTTAGGTCCTGTTTTGTTGGAGGCTGATTCTTAAGTAAAAACTTTAGAAATAACCTGCTTTAGGGATAAAATTCCTGGTTTCCTAACTTAGCCCCACAAAAGCAAATGATAACGCTTTTGTTGACTTCAGTGGAGTCAAGGTTTGAGAATATGAAGGGACTTCTGCAAAGCCTTCCAAGTGATGTCATCCAAAATGAGAGAAGGGAGATAACAGTTCAAAGCATCCTACGTCAGCCCTTCAATAATACAAAAAACAGAGCATGGCATGCCTATCTTGGATAGAGAACAGAGAAGTTTCCTCATGATAGCATCACAGAAATCAAAATATAACATTCCAATGTGACATTGGAATAAACACTACTTATGCCTAAAGCAAAAAAAAAAAAAAAAAAATTAAAGAACATTTTATGCAGGTGAAAATACGTTTTATATAATCTTGCCAAGGTCACTAAAGCACAGGCTGCTCTACTGCTGAACTGCGGCCATGAAAGTTAAAGTTGCCCAAGGACTTCAGCTACTTACACAGTTATTAAAAGATTTCAAAGAAACATGAAGAAAAACTTGAGTACAACATGACAGTCTGTACTGTTCACTATTCCTCTTCTACAGATTTCTCATCCCCCCCTTTAGGATATGCACAGCATGTGGTATTGTCCCTGACACGTTTCCATGAATATACCCTAATATCCTGGAGGGAAATGAAAGAGCCCTATCATGCTGCTTTTTCATTTAAATTAAAGAAAATTCTGTATACTGAGTGATCAGGATAGTATCCTTAATATGTAAAGCAATGAACTGGCTGCCGGTGAAGGCAGGATTCCTGATTTCATGGACCAATGGTCTAATTTACTAAGGCAAATTCTTCTTCCTACATATGACAACTGTGAGCTTTAGCCATAACGTTCAGAACAATGAGATCATGAAAATTCATTTTTGAGAGACAGATGGATGATATCCATTATTAATGGAGCTCCAAACAGAACTCTTCCATAAACAATGCATGTAGTGTCTTTATCAAGATCTGTCAGACAAGAAATTCAACACAATAAAAATTATAATAAAAAAGTTCAGTTTTATAAGGATAGATATTACAGGTAAGTGCATGTAATATGACAGTCCACTTACTGGTAAAAATTCAGTGAGCAGTTACCTAATGGTATTCAATACATTGAACTAATTAAGCTCCCACGACTGTAATTCTCTTTTCATACATCACATTTTTAAAAATGTGGTGATGGAAGAGAGAAGTTCCTTCCTTTCTATTTCATAAATATGTCCATCAAAGCAAAATGCCAACTAAGAAAACTAAGGAGGTGATATAACCACATCTCTGTACAGACACCTAAACAAAATGCTTGCCTTCCAGAAGTTCCATTATAACCAGTGGAAAAAGAGAGGCACTGGGACAGGCTGGTTCAGAACAGCAGCCCATCTTCTGTGTTCAACAATATTTGGGAAAAAACATGTTGAAAGCCTGAAGCTGGAGTATTTCAACACAAGGTACTTCATCAGCATGCAACATAAAATTCTTAGAGACAAAAGAAACCCATCCACTCTGCCTGTCTCCCAATTAAATTGGCTTTGTTCATGTATCCCATGGGACTAAGAACAGTCCTAGGCTTCTTCTACAAAGAGAAGGGCTCTCAACTTGGAGATAGCAGTGTAATTTTCCTAGATGCATTATGTGAAAACTAGTGACTTCTGATCTTTCTTTCATCTTCAAGTAGTCTTAAAATGATAAAAACAACCTGATATTTGTGACTTCAATCCTCAAAGTAAGATAAATGAGAGTGATGCTGTCAAGAAAATAACACAATCAATATTCCTGTTTTTCTATTTTTCTAGAGTGTCTGGACTACATGAAGAGACCTTAATTTCCCTTAAACTTTGGAAGTGTTCTTGATTGTTGAAGATGAATGGTCCATGTGTATAGGATTAATTCCTTGCCCATTCAAACAGGCAATGAAATTGGCATTGCCAGGCCAAGGACAGCCAATTATTAGTCAGTCTGGTAACCGATTACAAAAACCCACAGTAAGCACATTAGTATTTTGGTATTAAAACAAGTTTGACTATTTTCAAGATGCAAGGGTAAAAATGAAACTGTCACACATATATAACTGATTCACGTCCAAATAAGCGCTGTCCTCTGTTGTCTGCCCATTCCCCGCAGTCCCACCAGAATATCAGCTCCTGCTATCCTCCTCTCCATTATCTTATGGTAATCTACCTGACAAATTCCAATGTGTGTTAATTTACTGCCTCTTGAAAATGGTGACCATCATCAGTCAAATGTGGAAAGTCCTGGATAATTCCATTTTGTAATGGCTCTGCAATACGCTAAAGATACAGACAGGGAATTTCTACTGCTTTTAAGTGAAAAAGAGGGAAATAGCTTAAACAAGCCAGTCCCTCATTCCTTCCTCACAGCTAGTTCAGCCATGTAATGGGAATTATTATCAAGGTTACATACAGTGAAGGTACTTCTCTCTCTCATGGGATCTTTTCTTTCCCTCTTATTCATTCTTCCTGCCTCCCATGTCTTTCAAAACTATGAAGTACAGAGATTTGTACTGAGTCAGAGCTGACTTCATGAACATTTCATATGTTTGAACCTTGGAAAGTCAGGTTTGCTAAAGTGGCTACAATGGCTCTGTTGCTTCTAGCTTCCTGTGTCACTGGAAGAAGAAAAAAGTCTGTCCCCCATTGTGATTCTTCCCTTTCCTGTTGCAAAAAGAGTTTGGTATCAGTTAAGTCTCAACATCTCCTTCCCTGTTTGGCAAAATTTCATTTTCCATAGGTGACAGAAGACTGGAGCTATCTCTGTTCTAGGGTATGATCTCCAGGAAAACAGGTCCAGCAGATCAGCCCTAGATTCAAAATCAAGTGTCGCTAATACATTTAATTACAGCCTTAGGTGGTATAATTAGCAAGTTATACTTTGGACAAACAGTGCACTTAACACATGACTGGAACCCCTTCAATTAGAACACAAGATTGCTTTTACTCCGGCACATCAAAGTCTGTTCGCTTTCAGTTATGCAACTTTTAAACCTAATCCCTCATTTTTTCCTTTGTTGGTCAGCAACAGCAAAATGTAGCAGAATTTGCCTCATCACTAATGCATTAGTTGTTCTTCTGTAAAAAGATTGAGGTAGGTGGCACTTGGCCAAGATATTTACAGTCTCCCACATGTGCAAGTAGTCCCCGACTCAGCGACCACCTCTCTGCTGTAAGGCTGGGGACTGAGCTGAGCTCACGCAACACATGAACACTTGCCAACTGGACACATGCCAAGGTTCTCTCCAATTGCTTCAAA
This sequence comes from Bucorvus abyssinicus, assembly GCA_009769605.1. Taxonomy (NCBI): domain Eukaryota; kingdom Metazoa; phylum Chordata; class Aves; order Bucerotiformes; family Bucorvidae; genus Bucorvus; species Bucorvus abyssinicus. The sequence goes on from CM020030.1 coordinate 10,646,204, forward strand.
CTTTAGCTTGCAATTTCTCCCCGATCCCAATTTAGTATGGCAAAGTAGCTCTTGTTAGAAACCATGCAGAGATCAAATTTCAGAATTCAATTGCAAATATTTTTGCCATAGCAGAATAATTTAAATATATATATATATAATTATCACAATGGTTGTGGTTTTATTCAGAACTCAGAAATCTGGATGTGTTGAAAAAAGCTAATAGTGTCATCTTGTTTCCCCTTTTCACAGTTACCTGCCACCTTAGTCTATGCCATGCCTCTGTTAGAAAGAACAGGAGTAGATCTGTAGAATAAAAGGCTTAGCACCAAAAACCCAATGTCCACAGAGAACATGAATTTGGTAGAGCCATTTTAAACTGAACCTTGTCCGATTCCATACTTTCAATGTCCACAGGCTACTGGAACACATTAGTTACTCCTGAAACACACATTTGCTTTAATTCCTTCTGAAAGGAGCATAGCTCCCACGCCCCAACATCCCTATGTAACAGGAGCCAAAGGACGGTAACAGGGGATAATCACAAGATTCACTTTTGAAGAACAGCGCACTCCTATCTACACTAAAATGCTGAAGAAGAGGAGACACCCTTTCATTCTTCCTAAGATTTTGCCTTAGATGACTGACTTCCTGCACCTGACTCAGAATAAAACCAACCAGGCAATATTTCTGAATACTAGCTGTCTTGTTTCTACCAGTGTTTACACAGCAAGACTGCATTCAGATGAATGAAAAAGCAGAGAAATCAGTACACACATTTAAAAAATGTGGAAAACAAACTCTTTAAAAATAAAGAATAATATTGATCTTATAAGACATTTTGAGAAGACTAGAAGGAAGCAACTACTTCATTGCTTTTTGCAACTGAACTCCACTGACCATAGCAGTCAGCAAAGACTGAACTTGGTTCACATACATATAGTAAAGTACCACATATTCACAAACATTTTAATTCTGAGCCTGTCCTCCACAGTGGACAGTAGAGGACAGCCATCACTTTCTACTGTAGCCTCATGGCCAGCACATGACCAGCATAATCAGATCATCAGTTGTGGATGCTGGAGAGATGTGGCAAAAAAAAAAAAAAAACCCACCAAACCACAAACCAGCCTTTTCCAATAATACAAAGGGAATATGAGAAAATTCAGATAGTTTAATATTCACAGAGGTTGTAGAGCTTAGGGGTTAGATTCCCCTTAAATAATGGTTATAACGCAAGGAAAGGAATTTAAATATAAACAAATAACTCTTATAATCTCCACTGAAAACACTTCACTGGAAAAAGCTGTTAACATTCTTAACTCCAAGGCTTGTGCTTGCAAGGCCTCAGATTCAAAATCTTGGCTACCATTCTAATGTTACTTGGACAAAGTGCAAAGTGTTAAACACGAGGCCAAGCAGTGGGGATTGGAGAGCATGATACTGTCTAACCAAAGCATTATATTGCTGAAAGTGAAGCAATCCTATTTCCCGTGCTTTGCATATTATTACCCTTCCTCCACAGGTCATCTCTCAATGCATCACTGCTTCCATTAGAAACATTTTCCCTCTGCTTTCTAACATAAAAATACTCATTTTACTGCACAGTTTCAAGAATTCTAAACTGTACAATTCCATGCTGTATGACTGCTAAAACAAACTTTAAAATTCAGTTCTTAAACAAAAGAACTCTAATGGGATCTGGTGAAGAAAACAAGTAAGCGGTGTGCCTGACGCATCACATGGGAGATGCCACAGGAATTAGCTTGTGTTGCATTAGTTCATGTCCCCAAAGAGCTGTGTTTGAGCTTTTTGAAGCTGCTCACTCAGAGGGATTATCTCATTCAATCTCCTTTAATCACAACTAAATGCTTTCAATTGGTATATACTGGGACAGAATTAGAGAATCAGAAGCTCCCAAAATCCATGTGATGGGCTTAGGGTGGGGGGATAAAAAAGGAACATTGTAGAGATAAAAAACAGTATTTTTTTTTTTTTTTAATCCTCTACAGCTGAAGCTTACAAGTTTGATTCACTTTATGGTAATGGACTTACGCCAGAATAAATATAAGAAAATGAAGTAGGACATAGGTAAAGCAACTGATACAGGTTTTGGGGTTGGAATGTGGTATGCTTCATAAATATTCACAGTGAGACTAACAGTCCACCATTATCTTCCTACTTCAAGAGCCTGCGCTCAACACAAAATTTTCAAGAAGGCTGTTAGCAAAGCTAGAGGTAATTATGATTATATGTACAATATAAGATGAGAATGTTACCATTACCAAATTTGTCAAATAAAAGTTCAGTGGGAACACAATGGAAACTGCAATGCAATATTTTCCTAGAAAACCTGCTGGGCAATAACAGCAGCAGTTATACTAGGGTGTTAAAAGATAGAATCATACACATGGATTTCAGAGTGAAGGCACAGGATGGGCTACAGTTACATATTCTACCCATGATAATGTGTGTGCAAGCACACCATCCAGTTGCCAATTTTTTCCCTATTGAGTGGTTCAACAATTTGATTTCTAGCTTATTGCTGTCAATAGATTCACACTTCACTTATGATTTAGAGCTATCAAATAATTTTATGCTGACATCAGTTGCCTCCCTGACAGCTCTAAAATATGAAATAACAAGCAGTTGGTGTCAGCACTCTTAAATCAAGCCCAAGGGCCCCCATGGCACCATACTATGGCAGCTTGTTACTGCTAAGCAAATGTCAGTCCAGTCAATGTACGTAGGAGGTTGTCAACTCCCTGGTTGCATGTGCCCTAATAACTAGTTCCCTATAAGGTGAAATTTATAAAGCTACCATAGCATTGCCTGAAATCTAAGGTGACAGAGGCTAGAACAGATAACACTGCTTTCCAAGCTCAAGGAATGGTTGCCAGTTTGAGAGACTGGGCTTTATAGCTCTGCTGTTTTTGCTAGGAAGCACAGAGAATACACAGTCATTATCATGCAGAGATACGATAGTTTTTAATCCTCACTTTCTATATTCCAGTGTTAACAGCATGCTATTTTTAATGGTGCAATCTAGCCAGGGGCATAGCTGGGAATTTGGAAAGTGTACACACACATTGGCCTCCCTCTTGGTCCCCTGCCCTCACCATACCCATAATCTCCCAAGGTAGACATACCATTATACGTATCCCCATCACTAGCACAGCAGGTGCTATGAGACAGTGGATCTAGCAGCATGTTCATAAAAGGCCTGGCAAAGAACAAAAAACCCATTGCCCCCCATGAAATTAAAATTGTACGCTGTGGCATACACAGCACATGCCTGATTCCACTTGAGTAACTTTTGAAACATCTTGCATCACAAAACAAATCAGAAAATCTACCACAGAAATGAGGAGGCAGATTTGAGTTCATACTGCAGTAAAATTTCATTTTCCAATCTTTTTAGTACATGAAGCAAGACCTTAAGACTCTAAGGACTAAAATAGATGTTCCTTTTTATTTAGTTGGACAGAAAGGGTTCTATCTGCAGCAGAAGGTAGGATTTTTCTACAATGAAGTATATGAAAATATATATTGCACTCTTATTTTAAATACAGCCAGTAACACTTTAAGTCCCAAGGTTATACAAAGCAAGAAGAGGACAAATAGAGAGCACTGTGGTTTTCAGTAGAAACCTAAAAGTTAGTATTTGTAATTAATTTACCTTTTTTCACCTTGTTTTCATGAAATATTCACTATAATGAATTTATGGTTATCCACCATAACACTATATACTCATCAAAATAGTCTTGGTTTAGATCGCCTTCTGAAAATGAACCAGACCACAAAAGCTGCCCTTACCTTCCAACTGAGGAAAGAGTATGCCAGGACAGGTGGAGCACTGACCCTGAAACTACAGAACTATTCCCATTTTAACAAGGCCCCCTCCAGGATACACTGCAGGTTATGATTAAAGTTAATCCAATAATACTCTGTCAGCAATGGAGAACGTGCACGCTGGACACTTTCACACACTGAATTTCACAAATACACAGACAAATCCAATTCAGGCTTCCCCTTGTATGAGCCCAGCAATGATGGTCAGCTAAGGAAGAGCGGGATCAAAGGGAGAACATTTTGAAGGCAAAACGCACGTGGGTTTAAAGAGGCACTTCGTCTTTGCAAAGACACAGAGAAGGAAGATGCCTGTCACCTTGTTAAGACTGGAAACAATGCAGTACCCTCTGTATTATATTTTTATTTTAAATAAATAAAAAGGAATCTGACCTTTGGTACTAGGCAGCTTAGAGAGAGAAAGAAAGGTGTTTAGGTTTAAAATTACAAATGGCACAAACATTTGTGACATTGTAGTGTGTTTCTACATTACAGTTCTGATATGTCCAAAGTGTTTTTTCCAACATGTATTTGAATTTACAGAAATATCAGCGGGTGGCATTCTCTTGCTAAGTCTTGGGATTTTGTGCTCTTTACAGTGTCTTGAGAAAATCTCACACATCATGACTGATTGAAAAAGTTTAAGTTTTACCTTATCAATCAGGAGAAAGAAAAGGGACATAAATAATAAAACTTAATGTCTCTTCTATTTCTTCCTTGCTTCCCACCATCCTGAGGATTTTTTTCCCCGTTCATTTTCTTCCTTTTTCCCCAGCTGAAAATTTCTCCAAGTTTTGCTTTGCTTCTTCAAGACAAAACACTATTTTTCTGCAGCTTAGATGACAGTAACATCCCTTTGCCATTTGCAGTGGACAAATATGGAGGATATATTGATCATACAAATTGGGAGAATATTGCTGTAAGTAATCCTGCCTCTTTAGAGGCCAGAATTAAAATACCACTTTTCTCCACCAGCCCACATCTAATTACAAGTCCAGAAAGCAGCTGAAGAATGCTTTGACTCAACTGCAACATGCTTTTCTACAAAGGTGTGTTTTTAGGCTGCAATACTCTCAGTGCATTACCTTTTACAAGGAAAAGGAGAAATCCAATCGTAAAATAATAAAAACATACTTATCTCTATTATTTGACAAAGAGAAGCATAAGAGTTTACTCTTACAAGTACTCTGTGAAGTGCTGCATAAGTAACTACTGCAATTTGTGTCTCTCCAGGGGCAAATACATGGGAATCCAACATCAGCACTGAAGTAAGAGGAAAGAAGGCGAGAGAGACAGAGCGAGCGAGAAGCAGCGTCCCAGAGCAATTCTGTTCCTCTACCATCTGTCACAATCACTGCCATTCCCAGAAGACCTGGTTTAGAAAGGCCACTACAGCTAATGAGCACTGGAGAAAGGTGGAAACCTGAATCAAGCTACATATAAACATCAAAAAGCCAAATAAAATGGGCAAAGCTCTTAATAAACCCTCAATACAGCAGGACAAAGGTCCAACACTATTGGTCCCAGTGGTAGCTTACTGGTGTTTGTACAAAACCCTGAAGAGATGCACATGTAGTTAAGGAGAAAGGCCATCATACCAGGGTTTGATTAGTTTTACTATTTTTACTACCTTTTTTTCTTCTTATTTTACACTTTTTTTGTTGTTGTTGAGTAAAGTATGCTATACGCTGTAACACTGAAAAAAAAATAATCCACAGCATAGCAACACAAATCAGACACTTTTATGTATGCAATAGTAATTTATGTAGTCAGTATTTTAAGATGGCTTTTTTTTTTTAATAGAAATATCAGCATTTCTGACTTCAGAACAAACCCATGGACCCTGCTTGTAAGATGAAAGATAACAAATATCAGGGAGCTAGTTTGCTCTGTTTGAGATTATATTACAAAAAACCACAATGCTACGTTAGGACCACTATCAAAAGGTTATGAAAATTACCATCATAATCAAAACAGAATGATGCTTGAATCTTAATATAGGAAAACCCAGTTCGGCTGTAAATTTTGAAGAGGAATCTCGTCTGAGACTTCTCTCTTCTCTTTAAGAAACTGAATGACTTTCTGCAATCATGAACATTTGTAACTACAAAAAAGTGATCTGAAGTCCACTAAGTGTGCCAGAAAGACCTGAATTGACTTTGTTTCATCCAGGGATGATGGTACTGTTTATCTTGGATTCCCAGGTCAGAAAGCACTTAAAGTCAATGTGATATTTTTGATCTCAAGCACTGCAACTCAGACTTGTTTTCCTAGTGTGCTTGTCCACAACACTGAGATTAAATTATTCCAACAAACTCCTTAAGAAACTCATTTACCTCATTCAGACCCTCCTATCAAAGAGAGGCCTTCAAAAAACTGCCACAACTCACAGCCAAAAAAGCCACAAGAAAGAAGCTGCAACTGACTGAAAACAAAAGATCATCCAAGAAAAGCTCTGAATTCCAGCAGGAGCAAGTCTTTGGACACAAGCAGTCTTCTCTGCTGGCATCAACTGTACACAAAAAGTCATTAAGATACTATTGTGGCAGACCACAGTTTGAAGTAAACAGACGGTCAGCAGAAAATTAAAGATTCAAGAGAAATGGAAAGAAGAAAGGTGAGCTTGCATTTTAAATATCAACAGAAGGCTTGAGCCAATTTCTTTTCAATGTTGTATCTTTCTCTGCTTATCGTTCCATATGGCTGTATAATGACTAATGAAAGTATATGGCAATTTTTCTCCTGTAAAGCATTTGTCCCCTGAATACTCCTTCACCTCAAGTGGCTCACACTCAGCAGTGCCATTCTGACTGGCACTAACATAAACTCAGGGTCCAAAAAGAAGTGTGGTTCATGGTACACAGGGAAACCCTACAGAAATGCCATAACTCAGCAAGCCTCTGACAGCGGAAAGTAAGAAACTCAACAGCGTGTATAAGCCACAGAATTAAGGTCAGGAGGAGACAGAAGGCTGGCTATGTGGGAGCAGCCACCACTTCTCTCCCCTCCTGCATGTTCCAGGATCTGCAAAACCCCAAGAGAATACATCTATGAAAGGTTGTCTTAGCAAACTGAAGCTGTCACTTTGGTAAGGTAGTTCTTCCCATGATAATTTTAGTTGGAAACCACCAGAACAGTAAATACCACACCTAGCAAACAACTAGACTTCATAAATATCATATATATGTGTATGTATATGTACATGTTTACATATATGTGTATATGTACACTTAAAAAAAAAATCTTTAAGCCAAGAAATTATTACTGTTATCATCATCATCATATTTGGAATAATAAGATATAGAAGCAATCTTAAGGACCTGGAAATTTTGTCATCTAGAAAATGATCCACGTAAAATATACTGGCATTTAGGAGTTTCTTACTGTTTTTTTTTAAAAATCACCTTTTAGTCTAAGTAATCTGTAATAACTCCTTTGCTTAGATGAAGAGATGTATTTCATAAAACACATCAATTTAAGGCACCACTCCATTTCGATTATTTATATTTTTCAAGTGAATTTTAATGCCTAATGAAGAAAGTGAGATTTTATCCTAACAAATACAGAGTATGACGTAGACAGCCATAGAGCAGCTTCTCCCTTCTGTCTGTCCCAGTTTTCTATCCCAAAAAGCTTATTGTTTAAATCTCATAACTCTAATGACTATTGTGAGATGAAATGCTCTGTATCCTGTGTCAGATTCACATTTCTGGAGGGGCCTCAGATAAACATGGCAGACAAACTCATGCCTTAAATGCTGATAAAAGACATAAATATAAATGTCTGTATCCCTTCTAATGTATCTTCAAACAATGTTGGTTTCCAAAATATAATACATAAACCAAGCATGCAAGTAGATGCAGACCTGTATGTTGTCCAATAAAAGTTCATTAAGTTCACTCAAAAAACTCCTTGGCAAATAAACAAATGCACCCCAGGGAATAAACTCAATAAACAGTCTAACCTATCACATAACTATTATGCTGTAAAATCACATGCAGTCTCTTTACATGACCATTCGTTTTTGCAATTCTGTAATGATGCACCTCATGATGCATGGGCTCTGCTATTTTCTCAGCAAAAGACCAATTGGTATGTCAGTATGTTTTGGCATCCAAATAAAATTGGCCATCTCAGACTGCCAGCATGATGCCATGTTCCAAAAGTTTCTCAGCAGAAGCAACACATACCTATACTTGCATACGCCTGAAACGACTTATTTGTTAAACATACTCCTTCTTACAATTTAATGAATAATAAAACAAGATACTATTAATTCATTAATAAAGATTGATTTAATTATATTAATAATAATGAGAATTTGAACACTGATATTGCTTAAAAGTAGAATTCTTTGTCCACAAGAGAGAAGTAATACAAGTGGCAATTGTGCTGTCCTACCGACTTAGAGAAGATCACTTTGTTACTGTCCTTAGAAGTGGCTTAACATATATAATGGTTGCTTCCTCAACACTACGTTCTTCTCTTTTGATCTTCAGTGAGCATTTTAGCCAGTTAACACCTATAAAATTCACAGTACCATTTAAGGAAACCTCATATTCTTCCACTGAAACTCTATAAATAGAAATTGCAAATGGTTATTTAAATGGACAAGTACTTCTCAGTGGACTGAAACAAAGGCCTGGTCTTGTCCAGTAATAAGTAGTTGTGGACTTCAGGTATTATGATCCAACATTAGTCACTTTTTCAACTTAAAAATTTTGCACTTCACTCTTCTGCTTCAGTAAATCCAATTATCATCCAAAGAGAAGAAATATTCTTTGTTTCCTTTTGGTTTTTTTGGGCAAAGGAGGGGATGTACTGCTTGTGAAAAAAATACTACAGCGAATTTGATGTAGTGTCAAGCCATCAGTCACAAACAAATGCCTTCTTCAGGGACAGTATGTAATATACCTTCTCTTCAAGGAAAAGAGCTTCCATACTGGCTGACTTAATCACAGAAAGTCTGTTTCAACATAGAATTATGCTCAGGTATAAACAAAGCATGGATGTTGATCTTTGTAATTTTTCCTTAGTCCCTTTAGTTCTCAATCCTGTCCACAACAAACTATGACACACAGATCAGGGAGTCAATGAATCCTGCCTCTTTGTTCACCTCTGTCAAAATCTCTGAAAACCACAGACAAAAAACTGACTTAGTATCTATCTGTAGTAAGTCTTGCTAATCTAGAATAGTTGATCTTCAAAAAAGGAAATCAGGCAATGCTTTCTATCAAGGAAATCATTATTTTATATACAACTGAGATCTGGGTATTATTCTTTGATTGCTAGTATGGAATTAAAATCTGCAGGTCTTTCTACTATGGTTGCCTAGCAGTAATTGCTTAGTCGAGGAGTAACCATGAGAGAATATATGGTGTCTGAAGAAAATATGGTGATTTATTTACAAAAGAAGTTCCACTTTCTATTCCTGCTCAAGCTGCATTAAACCCACCACGTAGCACCTTAATGACCAATTATACTTCTTTACAACTCCTCTGTCAACACCTCCTCAGAGATGTCACATATATTATAACTTCCGAATTTCTGGCTGAGAATGCTTGGATGAGCTCTCCTATCAAACCAGCCTGTGCTGCTGCTTTTATTCTGGCAGCGTGCTGAGACATGGCCAAGGACTTTATCATTATAAACAGTGAAGTACTTCACTACTGCTTTCCTATCCAGCGAGCAGAAAAGCTAGGAGGAGGACATCGAGAGCAGCCTGCAGCACTGTGCAGACCTACAATCTCGCAGTCTAACTGTTCTTTACCCTTCAGCTGACACAATTTAGAACTGGTTAATGAAGTTTCACAAGCTAAAGCTCAATTGACTCTCTTGCTGTATATAGTTTAAAGGCATATTTTTAAAGTTCAACATCAAAAAGAAGCTTGTAAAATCCAAAAAGGCACCTGCTTTATTTTTGTCCAAAGCTGAATTTTCATCTAAAAGAGTTTATGCAGTAAGACTACCTGTTTCTGCCCTCGTAACACACACCACCTGTGCATACCAGGAGAAACAATGCTCATTTTTCCAGACACAGTTTAGGTGGTCAAGTATTATAGCTCAGCTTTCTATGAATTTTATCTTCTTTCAGCTAGAGGAAGCCAGAGGTGTTTAGAGCTTTTCTTCACCCTGCTGTTCCTTTTTTGCTGGTAAGGCCTATTCAAAACCCCCTTGTCGCACACAACAGAAGGAACAGAATCCTGTAACTGAAACCATCACTTGCCTGTGCCAAAGGCTGGATTTTTTTCTTCTATTTTCTTTATCAATTCAAGCACATACTTTACTTTATAAAAGTATTTCCTTGGGCCCATTACAGACAAATTTGATATTTTGCTATCTTGCCCTACTCTTGGCGTGAGAAAAGAGTTCAAAGAAACTTTTATAACAGTTTACCATTTTTCAAATGTACACATGAATAATTTATAATTAGAGCATATTTTTATATTTACTGGTTTAGGTACTGATACAACAAAATAGATTTAAGAAATGTATGAATGCCATTAGGTTGCACCATGGGACCTAATTTCTTTAGCTGGAAAACATGAAGCGGTAACATCAATGTATTGACTACCAATTTCAAATGAGATAATTATGAGAGCTTACTGGAACTTTCCAAAAGTAACTCAGCCAAAATCGACAAAAGATTTGAAGCCCTCGGCATGTGCTCAGCAAATCTAGGGTAGAAAAAGAGAGCATATGGGGACCTAGCTAAAACAACTAAAATCTTTTGGACTTAGCATGTGTGAAACTCAGATATTTGCTTGGTTCCAAAGATGAGTTTACTTATGCAGAAAAAGTTAATTGTTCTTAGGATCTTACATTTCGAATAGCAAAAAAAGAACCAAATGGACCATGTTCATTCTGATTTTGAATGACTTTTTATATTTTGATGTATTTCACATTCTGCCTCCTAATGCAGCACTATCACTCCTGCATTCCTCTGAATTTATTGTCTTTGTAAAGCCCTGCATGCTGCAGTTAGGCATGTAGGGAGAAATGTTGAGTGCAGGTAACAGCTGAATCCCAGCAACTTAACAAATTACTGCCGATCTGCTAACAGTTTTTAACTGTGTCCCCTGTAATTCGGGCACGTATGCAACAGAAAATATGCCACCCTCTCACCTCTTCCAAACTTCCAAGCTTTTTTGTTGTGAGCTCTCAGTTGATCAGATACGTAAAAAGCAGCATGGAAAGAGGTAGAGGTAGGAAAAGGAAAAAGTAACAAATGAGGCATTGAAGTTTATAAAGTGGAAGAAAAGTTAAGTAAGAAGGTTTATAAAAGCTAAAGGTATAATTCTCTAAGTTACTTCAGCACCCATTTCTCCCTATTAAAAGGACTTTAGGAACCTACGTCCCAGTGGTCATGTGTTCACAGTCAGGATCTAGGCTAGAGATACACAACACGCAGGCACTGAAAAAAAAACTGGGAAGAGTGAAGTGTTTCATATTAGGGGTGACAGAAAGTCAGTGAATGTACTGGGAAAGAAGGTTAATAAGGTAAAAGGGTAGGCATCTCTTCTGACAGTTTGGAAGTGAAAATATGAGCTTTAAGTAGGGGAGGAGAACATTAAAGCAATTAGGACATGAGAAGAATATGACTTAACTTGTCCATTTATTCTCGTATCCTAGTAGGTGTAATTTACTTCCAGTTCCTCCAGGCTAATTACTCTCTCCTTTTTGGCAACATACACTGTTAACGGTTAAAGACAACTATCAGATGCCCCTTAGTTATCACTTCATCAAACTTTGCGTATTTAACACAATCATTCTTAGTAAATTAAACCCTTCAGCCCTTTAGTTTTTGCTATTCTTAGCTAAACTCTCTCCGACATGTCAGTAATTTTCTGGAATTAAATGAAGTTTTCTATCAATAGTCTCTCTAGAGCCAAAATATTTTCTCTGGACCATTGTGAAATGTTTCCTGTACATCTATAAACAAACCTTCGGGCTTCCACAATAACATTAATATGTATACTCTTCTCATAGTCCTTTCTCATATTTACAATTCTGAACAAAGTCTAAAACCTAAGCTGAACTAAAAGCTGCATACAAAAATGCCAACAGAAATTTCATATTTACCTCTGTACCTGATAGTTTCAGTTCAGAAGACAGTACATTGACTCCTAATTAATATTTCTTCAAATTCCATTTTAGATCTGAAAGTCATCCTTGTATTTTTCCTTTTCTTATATCACCATCCATGACAAGAGGTTTCTAACACAGTCGAGATTCCCTGGTACAGCTGTGTGGTTTCCATTCTGCCCAAAGGGACTGCAATAAAGTTATTAATGGAGTTCAGCTTCCCATTATGGACACCTAAATATAGGTGTCAAAATCCAGGTGGCAATACATGAGGTAGGTGCCTAGGCTCTAACTAGAAGTCAGTGAAGAGGTGGTCAATAAAATCTGTGTCATCAGGGGAATGATGAGACATACCTAGTAGCTTTCTTAGTCTATTAACTGCGTTGACCAGATCTTCCTTGTTTAAAATGAGCACTTGGACACCTAGCTCGCCCATTGCCACCTACCTAACTGTATGTGTCTAAAACCTAGAGTTTCATTCTAAACCAATGATGGGATTCAGTTAAGCCTGGTTATCTGAGGCATTTCTAGAGAACAGGACTGGCTGAAAAGGAGGATCTGCAACACACACTTGTGCTGCCAGAGCAGCAACTGGGGAACAGCATCCTGGGACATCTCAAATGTCACTAGATGCCTACATTTTGGTAACTGAATCCCACGCTATGTGTCTTTTTAGAGACGGAGAAATGCACAAAGGTATAACGTAGCCTTATAGTAGGTAGCTATGCATATATCCAGAAAACTCATTACACACACAGGTCCTACTTAGATGCTTAATCCTATTTAAATCACAAAGATATTAGGCATCTAAAACTCTCAAAAACCCTAAACTATCCTCATCTGTCTTGCTGCTTGTAGGAATTCTTGAGACACAACAATTGCTTTTTCTTAAAAGGCAACTTATAAACAAAAGCATTTTAATGAACTGGTTTACTGTACTGCCCATTAAACAAATGCTGTGGTAATACAGAAACCAGGGACCTGAGTTGATGGGGCAAAAAGTCTCAGTAACCATCTTTGCCACAGAAACTGCCATGGTGGGGATTAACTTCGAGGAACAAAATGCCAAGCTCAGCTGGAGCTGGTGGAAGTTCTGTGATTTATTGCTGTGGTATCAAGGTCTGATAGTAGGGTTGGTTTTTTTTTTTTTTTTAAAATGTCCATAAAAGAACGCATGTTACTGATGTAAAATAAATAAATAAATGTCCTCCCCCTCAGTGACTCAGCACGGGTCAATAAATATAAGAAAGCATGAAAGTGGATTTCAGAAAGAATAGAAACTGTAGTTGCCATCTTAAAAGTAACTGCTCAAAGCAGCCCTGCAAGGAAGGACGTTCCCCAGCTATAAATTACCATCTCCCCAATTTCTTCCACTGACTTCCCAGTCTCCTTCCCCCTAACATAAGCCAATTCCTGATTGCAAACAAATTTGGAGAAACAAAGTTGTAAATGTCTGAATATATGTTCAGGTATCAAAATAATGTCATTCTTTGACTTTATACAAATTGCTACAACCAGAACACACAAACAGTAAAGTTTGGCTTTTTTTGCAGAAGTGTGTGCTAAGCAAAATCGCCAAGTAATGAATGTTACCAGTCTTCATAGAAGAATCTATCCCTTGAAGCTATTGACCATACAGATTCCTCTGACTACACTATTTCTGAAGCCTTTTCCTTCTGAAAGGGGTTTACAGGTCTGATTAAAAACAAAGGGAAACCTGACAAACAAATTCCTCATTATTGCTTGTGTTGCAGCAGTACCCAAAGGTTTCACCTGTGATCAGATTCCAGCATCATGCAACGAACTGCTACAATCCAGTCAGATGAAGTGTTCATATATAAGGACAAGCTACAGAAAACAATCATTTTTCAAAAAATGTAATAAATTAACTCCATCTGTTGCATACTCGCCCATACCCATGCGCCTGAACCAGACTGCTGTCTCACTACTGCTTTACTTTCCTTTCTTTGGATTATGACCACCTCATAGAAAAATTCAAAATATTCTCTCTTCCCCACAAAACTCAAATACATAGCAGAAAACTATCCGATAACTGCCAGTTCCGTGAAACTACCTAAAATACAACAAGGTCCATAGTGCCATATGATTGTTCTTAATTATGTTATTTCTCTTTCCAGTGGAACTGCACACAAAGATTATGCTGAGAGGGCTCAGGGAGTCTCTGCACAGAGTCTGCATCTCCACCACTGAGACAATTCTGCTGCTCTCTCCCTTAGTCTGAGAGAATTAGTTCATGTTTCTCCCAAGTTTATTTGGGAATACAAAGCAAGCATAAATTATCAAGTCTTTTTTTTTTTTAAACTAAGTTTGCATAAATTACTTCATTTTTTTCCTATCAGTAAGCAAGTTCTCATTAAACATGGTTGCCCTGTAAAAAAAAAAAAAAGTAAGAATTTTCCTCACTTTAAACTGGTATGAACTAGTTTTATAAGCCAGTTATGTTCTTTTCCCAGAGAAAAATTTGTAAGAGATCTTTTGGGCTTCTGAGAATATTTAAATTATTTATTCAGTGCTTTCCCTTGAAGCAACGAGACACTTAACATAGTTTGAGAAATATATCCACTTATAAGTAGGTAAATCTAAACAATACTCAAAATCCAACTTTCTGAAAAGCATTTCACTTTATGCTTCAGACATAATGCCTACCTTGGAGACACATGGGGGCCCTATGTTATTAAAGACACCCATAATCTGCATAATTTCTAGTGGTTCAGTAGGATGCTGAGGATCAGGATTCCTGCATTCCTTTTCAAGCTCTGCCACAAAACACAATTGGCTCATTCCTCCTTTGTCTTGCTATCGCAGTTTGTAAAGATGAGATCTTATTTACAAGCTGACAAAGTTCCTATGATGATGTTTACAATGTGCTTTGAAGAATTCAGACAAAAAGTGTTATACAAGTGCCAAATTATCATTATTATTCAAGTAGTTATGCCCTCTGCACCCAAGCAAAATGAAGCACGCAATTCATATCTTGCAAGTAATCTTTTAAATAGGTTTCCATGTTTATGCCACTTGAATTCACTATCAATGGACCCGGATAAAATAGAGCACTTAGCTCATTCCTGCAGCCCTAATTTATTTCCATCTTGCTGTTTTTTTGTTTTTGTATCAACTTCTAACAAGCATTAAGTACATGGATTTTTCCAGTTGACTGATACTCTGTATAATGTCAAACATTTTGTCCATAAAGAAAACATACTTCTCTCCAGAATCAATATTTTAAAAATCTGAAACATACTTTTTCTAACTTCTGTAGAAAAACAATGATAGAAAAGATCAATTGTTACTCTTTCTTAAGCTACTTCTATGGGCAATTTTGTGATGTATTTTTTTCCAGAATGCTTCCTTTCTAACTTAGGCACTTTGCCCACTGCACCATGAAGATTCTCAAACTTCCAGTGATGGAAGATACACTGATATACTGATTTTGGAACAATTCAATGCTGCTTTTCATGCAGACATTCAGCAATATGCTTTCTAAATGTTTTAATTTAATCTTGACAGATACCTACCTGTGTGAATTCAGAGTATTACATTTAATGCCTTAGGACTAAGACAAAAAAAAAAAAAAAAAAAGAATCTGTATTATCTCAATGTCAAAGACTAAAAACTACTACCGCCAGTGAATGGCATCATTCTTTACAAGCTTCAATGTACTGCTCTACTTGGAGTCAGCTGAAGATTAGAAGTTAGCAATATTAGATTTTAGGAATGTATACAAATAAATACAAATTCCCATTCCCTGTGGGAATGAGAGTGATTTGTACACATGGAAAGCAAGTCTGGGGAAATCATGTCTATTTTAGAGAAGCTGAAATACAATGTCTCAGAAGGACAAAGGAGGAAAAGAAAAGAGGGTTTAAATAACCAGATGACACAAATCAGCTTTTGCTTTATATTGCAATGGATTCTAGATGTGTAAAAAACTTAAGCAAGGCTGTATTGCATTGTGTAGTTTATCAGCTCTGCTGGAAGTCATAAACTAACTAGGTACAAACCAGCTAGTACTTCATAAGTTTAAATTTTAATTCTGATTGGGAAGAAAAATATGATACCGGGGTAGCTAGTATTGAAGCAACTGCTTAAAATTTATGTCTGGCTGTAAAATACAGTTAAATGCACACCCAACAAAGGTTCCTGTTAACCTAGAAAAAAATACCCAGGAGTACAAAATGAAAAATCTTTTTTTTCCTCAGTTTTGCTTTAAAGATCTGTCATAATAAAACCTTCATATAATTTACTAAACTAGAGTCTAGAATATAAATTTCTGAATCTATTTAGAGCCCTACTGCTTTACAGCATTTTGGGAAAGCACATATTGCTTTTAAAACATATCACTCCAATTTCACAGTAATTGAGGATATGTGCCCTTTTCAATATATAGCATATAAATACAGTCAGTCTAAAAGACAAGTCTTCAAATTCTCAATACCTGACTTACATGCAATATTTATCACACTGTTATGCGATGAGAGGAGACAAATTTTCTAATAAGAATAAAGTGAAAATGTTTTTTTCCAGTTCGAGGGCCATAAAACACTTATTAAAAATAAAAGCAGGTTATTTGGCTATATTGGACTCTGCAAGATGTAGTGTGTGCAACAGAATGAAATAGAAATTTTAGTGACAGAAAATCATCCTCTTTCTCTCTTGATAGCATAATAACCTTTTAAATCATGTTTGGCATTTCTAAGTTGAGTGAGCTGGCAGCCCTGTAAAATCTATGTGGTAATATATGTAGTAAACCCTTTCTGGAGCAGTAATCTCATTGCTTTGTCTAATGGCTCTCACTTCATGTGGCCTACTTGTCCCCAAGAGACTTATTTGACTCTGCCTTTCCTGAGCCACTGGTTGCTAATGTTCCTTATTACAAAGAAAGCAGGAAAGTGCCCGAAGGCAATGGCTACTCTGCTAGTGGTACAACCACCAGCAACCTTCTGCTGAGGCCTTTTTTCCTCCCCTTCTTCCTAAAAAACCCCATAAAATATGCACATGTGTTATAAAGGGATTGCTTTGTGTCTTGAGGAAAAAAAAAAAAAAAAAAGGAAAGGAAAAGAAAACACCAATATGACAGTGCTCTTTACGCTGCTCCAATGGCTAATCTGACAAGCTCCATCTGGTAGGCAGACCTTTTATCTTCTCATCACCCTAAATCTCTGAAGGAAAGTGGACACTAGTGGCATATGTGCTTTGTTGATTCCTATGCTAAATGAGGTACACAATTTATAGGTTTAAGTGGAGAAACATTATTTAAACTTGGATAAGGAAGGAGTGTGAGCACCTAAAGCAGGCACTGTATATTTTTTCCCTTTTTCAGCAACCGTTCACCTGGACAGTGTATCATAAGCAAGACCAAACTGTATTATAAATGGTCATTTATTTCATACATCTATACCTGAACTATCTAAGGAGACTGAAGTAGATTTATCTAATTGTTTTCTTGGCAGTGACCTAACTATCTAACTTATGGAGCTTACTATTTCATACACTTAAGAGTTCTGTGCTGTGAACTATGGAGGCTTTTTTTTTTTAAACTTTAACCATGAGGTCTAAAGATACAAATCATTTCCCATACCGAATGGCATCACAAGAAGGTTGTAAGATATACTGCTGTAAAATTTGTGATGTACTCAAGGTTAGATAGTTACATTACTACCTACCAAGATTGCATTTCAATGCAATTCAAATAAGGTTTCCTTCATTTGTGGCAAGAGTTTAAATATTTTTGCCACTACTAAGCAGTAATGTCATCTACACATACAGCTGGGGGAACTCCAGCAGGATCCCAAGCCCTGTGCAATCACCGAATGGACTACACTGGATCGCTCTCTAAAAATGGCAAACTCATACAGTAAATCAGTTCCTACACTTCTCGGAGCAGCAAAGTCCTCAGTAGCTTTCCAAGGCCTCGTGAGCCCTCTCCTCCCAGAAAACAGAGACTTTCCGCTCCTGCACCTGGCTTCAGCAAAGGCTGTGGAAACCCCCTCTCTTTGCAGTCATAGTCAAGAAAAAAGAGGCCTTAACTACTAGTTAAAGACAGAAGGAATAGGCGTCTTAGTACTACACTTGTCATTTCCCTTCTTAATACTCTCCCAACTCTCCTTTTTGCTTAATTTGCTCCTTCTTTATATTCCTTCCTACTCATTTAGGTCTCTACTCCGCTTTCTTTTTTTTCTTGCTCTCATTTTCCTCTGCTTATCCTTACCTTAACCTCTGTCTTCTACCTTGCAGTCTCTTTTATCTCTATGCTTATTCTCTCCTTCTGCTGTCTCCTGTGCACAAACTGTTCTTGAATTCTCTGTACCACTGTACCTTCCCATCCAATTCATTATTTTAAATCTTCTCTCTGCTGTCGCTTGTGTTGTTTTCCCTCAGAAACTCAGTATTTTTCCATTTCTTACATTTCATTTCCACTGCAAATAGTTCTATATAATTCCAAAATCATCTGATGTTGATAATTTCTCATACAAAGTACCTAATATCAGTTTCCCGGGGGGGGGGGGGGGGGGGGGGGGTGGGAAAGAGTTGGGTAGTGATGTCCATGCCACTTCAAAGGTAGGGAAACAACTAATAGATAACAGCCACTGCTCAGATTCATTTCCCCTAGAAATTATGCAGAATCTGCAAAGATCATCAAAAAGCTTAAAGAATAGTTCTCAAAGTGCCTCAAGGCTCATGAGAAGACCACAAAATTCAGTCAGACAGCTAGGACCGTACAGATATATAATGCAAGGCAAAGCTCATCTTCTTCCCCTAGAAATTTTAATATTTTAAGCTACTATTGGTATTAAATCAGAAGATCCCATTTTTCCAAAGGAAAGTCGCTGATATTCTGCTCCCAGAGACTTGGGTATTGCGCTGCCATTGCCCTCTGCCTCCAAACATTAGCCCATCAAGTCAAGACTCCAGAAACACAGAATGAACCTGTTTGAGCCTGAATTTTGAAACCTGTATGAGCTCTCTTCTGCAAACTGTGAGCCTTGATAATGCCTGTCAAAATGCCCTGGACACTTTCAGGATTCTACTTTTTTTCATCCATAGAAGATGCTGACTCGTTGACACGCAGGTAGCAGTGCAGCCAAGATACATCAGAGCCACGAATACAGTGATTCGGGATCCCCAGAAGCCCTCAGGCAAAATGGCGGAAAACTAGGCCAGAATCTCACTTGTGCTGCAGTGAAAGTTTCTTGAAATCACAGTGCTACTGCATGTCCTGAAGAAAAACTGTTCTGCCAGAATATTCCAAACTAACTCTACTTCCAGTTTAAGGAGAGAAGTCAGAGAGAAGGTGGCAGAGGAAAGAAAGTGTCATCACTTGCGTTTTACACAGTTCCTGCTTTCTCAATTACTTTGCCAGGATAGCAGATGCATTAAAGAATTCCTCCCCTACCTAATTACATAGACAATAAACTACTTGAGGTTTCGTATGCCAAAGATATTGCATTCTGAATGATCCACGACCGTTCCCACTATAGTTGTTTCAAAGGATAACATCCTCATGCTCAGATTGTTTCTTATACATCATTCATAATACTGTCATTTGCCAGAGACCTGGCACTTAGCAACTGAACAAAAAGTAAAACAAAGATAGGTAACTTCCACCTTGACATATTTGTCTCTAATGCAAACATGAATAATGAAGAAAGGCAATATATGAGGCAAATAAGATCCTAATATAATGGGTCTTTTGTTCTCTGTCAGAGCCATTCAATATCTTTTGCCTTTGCAGGAACTCAAATGAAAATGTGTTTTCAAGACCTAATGCATTCAATTTGATACTGGTCATAAAACTGCCAAACTATCTGTCATGACCCAGAGGCAGTGCGTTACCCTGCTTGGGAAATACCTCACACATCTGAGAGCCTCTGCCCCTGGACATTAGCACAATAAGGTAATTATCCACCCTCTGACTGCATCATGACTAAGTCATGCCACCTGTCCCTTCCTTGGTCTCTGGCCACAGCAAACACTGCATTCCACCAAATTCTTAGAGGGGGGGAAAAAAAAAAAAACCACCCCTTGTAAGATGTTTTGCAAAACCACTTCTGTGTCATTAAATGTATGGAAACATAATATTTGAGAATAAATTATTCAAGCTTTGTCCATCTCCCTGCTCTGTTCATTCACCTCATTTTCATCTCCCAAGCCTTGTACACTGTCGTCTTCTAGAACTTTACAATCCATAGCCCCAGTGCCTGTGGGGACAGCTTCAGGACTTGCAAGGTCCCCATTCCAAACTGGAAGCAACAAGTCCCAAAACAGCAAAGTCAATTTCTTTTTGGCTTATTTGAGACAAAGCATTTTGTTTAACAGCACTTTTCTTCTAGTCTGAAGATGAGACTGGAGAGTCTACAACTCAGAAACCTTGCTTAGCACGCCAAGCTATAAACAACTCTCAACATACTTCCCATCATATACTGGCTCACAGTCTGGTCACTATAACTTGTCTTTGTAGACAGAAATGCAGCAAGTTATTATGGGCATGAACAACTTCAAGACTGTTCTCTTTTAGCCCTCCTCCGCATTTACTACTGTTCTGTCACAGGGACTCCGGTGAAGTTCAGGCTTGCTTATATTGTGTGCAAGAAGGCAAAATCACACCTGTGTTTGTATGCATTTTGTACAAACTCTAAGGCAGATAGCAATTCCTCGGCTGATTATTCACAGAGGCCATCAGGCCTGTGCCTGTCACACGGTCAAACAAGGAGAACAGCACAACAGGAATGTTAATTAGTACAGCATAAGCACAGTCATAATGAACTCTAATTGCTTGACAGTGGCAGCTGCCATAAGGTGAGAGATTTACACCAGTTCTTGCACCTGTGGCTATGGTTACAGGTATTGCCAAAGCTAAACATGGGTGCCAATTAGACTGTGTTTATTAATATTATCAGTTTATCAAGCAAGCATCATATACGTTTATATGTGTTATCTTTATGATTTAGTGTTCTTACAATTCTGAGGATCACTTGAAAAAATCTTCGACAATTCTCTTGATTTTACTGCCATTTGAACAATCTCCCACAATACTGAGAAACAATTCCATGCTTGAACAGTTTTTTAGTCACATATTTGATTGCAGTATTATAAGAAAAAAAATTAACGGGAAAAACAAACTAAAAGGCTTTTTATGCACTAAACCACAACTGATTTCAACAGAAGCTAATGGTTTGTCACAAAACGTAGCCACCAGCCCCCCAAATATTAAAAATACTTTTAATTTCGTTCTGATAAGCTGTTGAAATGCCAATACCTTCCCCTGAAACTTAAAAATCTTGCAAGTAACCCTTTGAAATAAATGCAAAATAAAAAGATCACACATTACTTAAGCCGATTCCATTACATTTATGATATCACCCAGGCTCTCTTCTAAACAGTGAATATAAATTATGCTGATTAACATCACAGTCTGCGGTGATCTGAGGAGGAAAATGGATTATCATCTGCAAAGGATGAACAGAGACATCAAAGCACTTAGTTACCACATCTGAACTGCACTCATCTTTTAGAATGACACTCCAAAGTACTGACACGATAGAGGAATTTGCAGACTTCAGACAGTGAAATCTGGGCAAGTTGCTTTCTCAAGCTGAAAATAACACATCCACACACCCCACCCCACCCCCCTATTTTGTGCCTTCCAACCTCTCCAATCGTCTGCATCACAAAGGGATTTTGTTGTTGTTCAGAATCTCAGTTTTCTTCTAACTGCACAGAGGCATGTTTTAATTTGTATTATTTCTTTAGATACTAAGAATCAGGGGAAAACAGAAGTGCTGTCCTATTTAGAGATTATTATTTCACCAAATTCTGTGTATCTCAGGTACTTAGAAGATACACATCTTATAATCTTAACGCCTACTTTGACATATGCTGAAAAATACTTATGAAACCTAGCCAAATGCAAATGACAAATTTTATCCAGTATAAAAACAATCAACTACCCAGTGATTACACCTCAATTACTTTTTATATATAGATGAAGGTGGAAAGGCAGTAATAGTTTACTGAAGCTGATTTCATCTTCTTGTCCTCAGGAGGAGGAAAAACAGTAACAGAGATTGTAGCCTATAGGGCAGAGTTGTAAATTTTTAAGTGGCAAATATTTCCCGTAAGAATAGAAACACAACCTTCTACTACAGCTATCACTCCACCTAGTATCCTAGAAGGTATGAGTAGTTCATGCAAGAAAAAAGGAATCACTTCTGAGGGTACAGTGATGTCACAGGCTGATGTGGCCGGGGTATGGCTAAACACAAGGTACAAACACTTTGTTGTAAATCTACAGTCTAACCATCCCAACCGGTCTCTCAAGGACAAGGATGACTCTGAATAGTGTTGCATTACAAATAATTCCATGTTTAATGAAAGGAATGATTTTCAAACTTCCTTTTTGATTTGTAGATGCCTTGATTTTCTTTTCCAGTGAAGGTGCACATCCCTGCTTAGCAGATATTCACCTAAAGAAAATAACTTGGGTTTTTTTTTAAAGATCTCTTTATTTAAAGATCTTTATAAAGATCTTTTTATTTAAAGATCTCTTTAAGTTATTAAGGTTTTCTTCTTTATTTCATTTTCCCCTCTCACCTTCCAAGAGAGTGATAAAGTGTACAACAAAAGAACCCCAAACAAACAAAAAGAACATTTTCTCTGACACTTCCTACACTGTTAAGTATTTGATATACCCTGTCAGTATTTAGCGCATTATTTCTTCTCCTTTGGTTTTCCTATTCTTTGGTATTGCAAGGAAGAAAAAAAAAAAAAAGCAGCATTGTTCAAATTCTCATCACTGAAGACTTCAGTAAATATTTAGTCTATTATGCTTAGACTTCCACTTACGAAGGTCAAATGAAACCATGTGGAAGAACACAGTGAAATCATACATTTTAAACTTTTGAGAATGCAAAACTGAAACAACACATTGTATTTCCATTTTCCTCATCTTCTTTGAATATTTGTCTTTCATTTTTCTCCTTCTTTCTAAAATGAGAAAGTGACTCATCTGTAGACTAAATTGCCCTGCTATCCACAGACACATCAACCCTTTTATATCTGAATGTTCTTTACAAAAGTAGAGATCTACACAAGCATACCACAACCTGGCTGCAAAAAAGACTGGTTGATGTTTGTAATGCGTCTCACACTAAATATTAATAAAGATTTAAGTGTTGTTTTTTCATGCCCTTTCTCCACTGTCATCTCTTCCTCTGATTTTGATTTTCAAAAGTTGCAAGCACCTGCACAGAAAATGTTTTAAATAAAAATGACCAATTTTTTGATCCTTCTAGTAGATATAGATACAGATAATTTTCACTATTTTTCACATTGTGATATTTTTTTACCACGAAGAAATAAGTTTGCTTCTACTTTCTTTGAAGTTGAGATATTCGCTCTCCCTCTACAAGGAAAGGACTTTATGAAGCAATCAACATCTAATCAAGGTGCAGAATTAGAAATTATTTCTTGAAAGTAAGAATGTACATCTTGGTTCTCTTAGAAAAAGTGATCTAACAGGCACTGTAACACTGTATTAAAATAGATTTTAAAATTAGGAGAGCTTTTCTGTTTATAATGGGTTTAGGAAATTAAGATGATGAAAGTGAACTTTACACTGAATGTCAGTCCAAAAGTAATTTTACAGCAAGTTTCTGACATAATCCATGTTTAACCATGGAAAGAAGTTTTGATGTCAATCTATACCAGAAGAAACGGAACAGGAAGCAATGTCTACACTCAAAAGAGGGGAAACACGTTACTATTTTATTCTGGTATGATGTCCCCAATATCTGATATTTAATTTTGAACAATAACATCTCCCCACATCATACAAATAATCAAACTTTTGTTATTGGGATGACTGAACTTCAGATGTCAACCACAATAAGGTTTCTTCAGTTCAAGACTTCTGTTTCCCGTGCCCTCTGATAAGTAGGATAAAGCCAATTATTGTAGCACAAATTTCCATCCTTTCTGTTGAAAAGTGAATAAAAGCTAAGATTTTCATAAAATTGTCAGTGTAGATTATTATTATGTTAGCTGTGCTCATACAGCATCCTGCCATACTACTCAGTCTAGTGAAGAGGACTAATTCTTCACCTCCATGAGCCCCAGACCCACACTGCCAAATTAAAAACCCACTAACACTCTATTCCTGCCCTCAGTTATTAGATATCCATGAAACATAAGAGGTTATAAATATTATGACACAAAGATTGTTTCAAATCTACGGCAATCACTGCTTATGAAAACACCATCTCTGAATCCTACTCCCAAAGACAAGGGTATGTTTTTAAAAGTATGTGGGATACAAGAAAAAAAGAGCAGTGACATTTTTGTAAATTGTATGCTTTGATTGTCAAGGACTTCGAAAGCAGTTTACTTTTAAAACAAACATTCTCAAAAACTTTGATGGTATATTCATCAATCCACCTGCTTCACTGTAAATTCTTTGAAGTGCAGGTGGCTTGTAACGTCATGTTACAGCACTTTCTGAAGTTTTTTAAATCTTTCTTGTTCTTTCCCGCTCTGTTGAATGGTGAAAAGGAGTTATCATCTTTAATTTTCCATCCAAACAGTATATACAATTTGATATTTTCATACATTTTTGTATTTCTTTCAAGAAATACAGGCATTACATGTTTTAATATAGAGCTACTGAATGTAATCCAACTACATCTTAGAATAATCAGGGTACAAGTTAAAAAAAAAAAGATTAAAATGTAGATGCTGCTGTTCTGTAATAAGGTAGCTATTGGATATGTGTTTGACTCCTCTCCCAGCTGGAATTAGACCTAACTAACTCGTTTTTGCAGGCTTTATGCAACTAATAAGGGTTTTCCAAAAGCTCAAATGACAGATATTCCTTGAACAGCAGGTTCAGAGCTCTGTCTTATACAGTGCTGGTCCTAGAAGACAGCATCTCAAAAACTGTGAAATGTTTGTGGCTGTACATATATTGTATAATTCTATACTTTCACCCTGATAGTATCTGATCAGCAGGCTTGGTTTTTTTTTCAATATATCATGGAGCATCTTATCATAACAAAAAGTAAATTTTATAACTCAAATGAGAGGCCAAGAATAACCAAAAGGTTTTAGAAGCTTCTGAATTCCTGCTTTTATGCTTTGTGCAGATTTAAGACAATTCAATGAGTAGTCTAGAGTGAAACTACTGTCCTTGATTTGGTGGTGGGGAGGGGAAGAGTGAAGGGGATTAAAAGAACAGCATCCCTGCATTCTTCCCGTTGCCAAATTCACAGCAATTCCTCTTTAAAAGTAACTGGAAATCCATGGGTGGTCTGGTGGAAAGCAAGCAAATGGAAACATGATCTTTAGTATGACAGTTGTGCAAACCAAATTCTGGACAGATGGATTTTAAGTCTCTAAATTACAATGAATAAACCTGCTGTTCATGGTTGCCAGTAATGCCAGTATATTTTAAAATTTTCTTTCACTGCTTTAGTCTTTTTGTTCTTGTCTTCTCCTTAACCTCTACTGTTTTTTCAACTATGACTGGGTACAGAAGAGGACTTCCATGCACAAAAGTACACTGTCTAAACATATCCTCAATCCAAATCAATATAATATAAATGATCAGGACACTGAAATAAGTAGAGGTATTCTCAAATGTGGTATTATTTGTTCCGTGAGAGGGCTCTAAATAGTCTGTCATCTGCTGTTACACATTCACAGAGGAAAAACTGAAACAGACACTCATTTGCTAAGAAAGTGCTATGAAATGACTCTACAAGCTAACTTGAAAGTGGCCATGCTCTTTCTGTCCTAGATTTAACTTCACTACATAAGAGAGGATGACTGGCAGCCATGTCTCAACACCCACATCAATCTATGTTGCATGTAAGAATCCCTCAGCAGAACCCGTTACTCTGCTTACACTTGCCCAGGTATACTAGAAGCTTATTTTGTGGGTTTTTTGAGCCTGGATTTTTTTCTCAGTTAAGTGTGGAAATAAAACTGCTATACCTTCAGGCAAGTCTGTGGTAAGACACTGAAAGACTATCAGTTCTCCAGCAATGCCTGTTGCTTCACTGGCTCCATACACTGGATTAAACCAGAACCCAGACAAACTAACTTCTGCAGTTTACTGCAGACTCCTCAGTAGCTTTAAGCCCTTGCCAGGAAACTTTCCTGTCTAGATGGAGACTAACTGAGACTACTGCATTTCCCCTAGCTGCAGCAAGCTTCAGGACTGCACCTGGAGAATAGTAATTCCATGCACCACCACAGGTTACAGGTTGACCTGCTGGAAAGCAGCTGTGCAGAGAAGAATCTGGGAGTTCTGGTGAACCACAAGTTAACCATGAGCCAGCATGCGCCCTTGTGGCCAAAAAGGTATCTTGGGGTGCATCACAAAGACTGTGACCAGCAGATTGAGGGAGGTTCTCCTCCCCCTCTACTCTGCCTTAGTGAGGGCACTTCTGGAGTATTGTGTCCAGTTTTGGGGTCCTCAGTTCGAGAGATGCAAGGAACTACTGGAGAGACTCTACTCCTGCATCAAGAACCATATGGCCAGAAAATACGTGACTATTTCCTAACTCAGGAACTCCAGACAATCTCATTTGATTGCAGCATACCACATGGGGATAAAGCCATTTGTCAAAGGTGATCATGGATATCTTGTTGTAAAACCAACCTCTTTGCTCAAGGGTAGAAAGTAAGTAATAGCCACTCCTGTCATCAACAGTTCAAAGGAGGACATTGATGCTAAGATAAAACAGGATTGAGGAAGACAATGAAGACGACTGTAAACCAGGGTTTACGAGGCAACACTTCCACACAATACACTGGTATTGAACCATGACTGGAATTTTGCTAAATTTATAGACATTTAAGGATGTTTTAGGCAGCTGAGTTGAATACACACTTTTTACATTCCACAGCCTTTTCCCATAACACAACATTCACCTTCTACCAGACTCCTCAGCCTCCAACCAAACAGTGAGAAAGTGGCAGACAAAGACAGTGGGATTTTGCCGTTTGGAAAGCTGTATCTTTATCCAAATAGAAACTTTAATTTATGAAGCTGCATCCCAGTATTAATCTCTTGCATAGTCATAGCAATCTGTTTCTCATGCTTGTGGAATCTGATTTATAACTTAGGCAAGACTCATGTAGCAGTTTTGTCAGTATCAGAGTGTTTGAGTTATTGGATTAAGAATGAGTCAAGTAATTTAATCATAGTGCATCCTGATTTACAATAAATGTTGCCATACACAGTACGGATCAACCAAAGAACAGAACCAAGTGCCACCATTTGCTTATTTTGCCATATATGGCTTGTAAGAATATGGTGTATTGAATGTTAAAACTGTTTACATATAGTGATAGTGCATATTAATTAACTGCTTTATAAACTTAACCATGCATATCCTGTTTTGACTCAATTTTTTAAAGAAGACTAGATGATAATGAAGAAAAACTTGAAAGGAAAGCAAAGCAAACAATCTCCAGTAAGACATCAGTGTGGTAATCTCTCACAGGGGGAGCAAGGGGGAAGGGGTTGGGAAGAAGAAAAAAAAAAAAAAGACAAGAAGCACTGTACAGGTATTACCATTTCAGAGGACTCATAACACTGCTAACAATAATAAACAGTTTTATTTTCACAGGCAATTAATCTTTTGTATGTTCTTTATTTGACTTATCCAACTATTTTTCTCCATTTTTTTCCCCAACATATTTCCTGTTTTCATCCTGCAGGGGACTACATATTAACTTTTAAAAGAAGATTTTTTTTTTTAAACAAAAGAAGATACTGTGTATTTTGTGCCTAGAAAATGAAAAGCTTAAGCATGTTTAGCATGTACCAATTAGTGGATGTACTACTTCCTGATATAGCATTGTCTCACAGAATCATCTGTGATCTTTAAGATCATGGAGTCCAACCATTCACCCTGCACTGGCAGGGTCCCTAAACCATGTCCCTCAGCACCACATCCACATGGCTTATAAACACTTCCAGGGATTAGGACTCCACCACCTCCCTGGGCAGACTGTTCCAATGCTTAATGACCCTCTGTGTAAAGAAATTTTTCCTGATATCCAACCTAAATTGCCCCTGATGCAACTTAAGACCACTTCCTCTCGTCCTGTCATTCGTAACATGGGAGAAGAGACCAACCCCCACCCCACTACAATCTCCTTTCAGGTAGTTGTAGAGAGCAATAAGGTCTCCCCTGAGCCTCCTCTTCTCCTGACTAAACAATCCCAGTTCCCTCAGCCACTCCTGGTAAGATAGGTTCTCTAAACCCTTAACCAGCTTTGTTGCCCTTCTCTGAACTCGTTCCAGCACCTCAAAGTCCTTCTGGCAGTGAGGGGCCCAAAACTGGACACAGTACTCAAGGTGTGGCCTCATCAGTGCCAAGCACAGGGGGACAACCACTTCCCTACTCCTGCTGGCCACACTATTTCTGATACCAGCCAGGATGCCATTGGACTTCTTGGCCACCTGGATACACTGCTGGTTCATATTCAGCCAGCTGTTGACCAGCAGCCCCAGGTCCTTTCCAGCCACTCTTCCCCAAGCCTGTAACGCTGCACGGGGTTGTTATGACCGAAGTGCAGGACCTGGCACTTGGTCTTGTTGAACTTCATGATGTTGGCCTCAGCCCATTGATCCAGCCTGTCCAGATCCCTCTATAGAGGCTCCTGACTTTCAGGCAGATCGACACACCCACCCAACTTGATGTCATCTGCAAAGTTACTGAGGGTGCACTCAATCCCCTCATCCAGATCATTGATAAAGATGTTGAGGAGGACAGGCCACAATACTGAGTTTCCTTTCATAATCCAGTGTTATTGTATATTAAATTTCCTATTTCATTCTTTGCTTTGTTTCACAGTTCAGGAATAAAATTCTACTCTACCAAATAGGGTTTTTTCCTATTCATTTCTTTTTGTCTTCAGCTACCCTTGAGGTTACTCTCATGGCAAAATCCTGACCCTCTGATTTCAGGCAGGCTCAGAATTATAGAGCATGTTTTCAAATCAGTAACAGTATACAATACACGGAGTGACATTGCTGATTGGTACCACTGCAGATAGTTACACCATAACACATCTGGGCACAGAAACTGCTTCTGCTAACCCATCACACAACTCAACAGACAGAGTCCAAACCAAAATCAGTGTTTGTCAGAAGCCTCTTGGTAGTTCTCCAAGTAGTCTCGAAGGATCTAACTTAATTTTTATCAGCCTGTGTATAGCTGTGCGGATGGGTTTCTTTTTTTTCTCCATCCAATATTATCTCCTTTGTTTTAGTTGCAGGGCTTTAGTGTGTGTTTTAGCTTATTTAACTATCTATATTTTTCTTTACTAACCAATTGCAAAATATATTTTATGACATGCTAGTGAAGCAAGTACACAGTAAAAATGTCTATATCAAACAAATAAATCACAAAATATCTGGAAAAGTGATGCAATTAATTTTTTAAACATTTTGACCAACACTGCAGGGTTTTATTTGTTTTTTAAATAATTTAAATTAAAAAATTTATTGTTCTGAAATTTCACAATCATTATTTGCTCTCTGTGTTAAAACTCAAAACAAGAAGAGTAAGTAAACTTCCATTTCTTAAAAAAAAAAAGATTAAAAAAAATTCTTAGGTTTTTGTGTGTGTGTTGAAATACTGTAATTCAGAAGTTCATCCACACACAAGTAAGACCTGTGGTTTGATCTTTGAGTTTTATACATACTCTCTAAACAATCCAACATGAGGATAGACTTATACTAGACCTGGGCAGCACTGGCCACTTTTTTTTTGCACCACCTAGCTAGAAGTTAGAGTGAAAAAAAATACTTTGTTACATCTTTTATCTTACAGAACAGAATCCTTCACAAGGACATTTATATTTTGGCATACTCTATACTCTTGCACTACACAAGGCCTTAACTCTGAAGAAATATTTTGCAAATGAATTCAACAGCAGGTTGCACTTGATCAATTATATTAGAAAGGGAGAAACATCTCAAGTTTTTATGCATCGAACTATAGATTTCCTAAGGCAGTGACAATCCCTTTCAAACTGAACACATCAACACTATTTCCTTAGCTTCTCTATCTACCACTAACACCAATCAAATTCTTGTATGAAAGAAAGCAAGAGTCTCAACCATCAACCACTACCCATGTTTCTAAAAGTTATAGAAAGACATGTGAGGCTTCTCTCTTCTTTGGCTCATCTGTCTGCATTTCTCCAACTTCAGTAGCAGAAGTCTGCACTGGAAGTCAGAAAAACCAGCTTCGCAGCTAAGTGCTGCTAGGAGGTTGTATGTGATGCATATGACTTTGTTTTTTTTTTTTTTTTTAAAAAAAGATAAATGCAGTTCTATAATTTAGCCATCTGTTACGTATAATGACTGCTTCCTTTGTTTGCTGGTACATTCAGGACCACGAACTAATTATATCCCTGCAGCAGGAATTAACAGATCTTCACAAGCTAAAGGTCAACATAGCCCTGCAACCGTAAGGAGTGCCAAATTGTGATGACTTTGCGTTAGATAGTCTATACACACCACCAAGAACTAATCCCAACAGACCCAAACAAAGGTTTATTTCTTCCTAGAAGTCCCAAGAGAGCATGCTCCATCACAAACGAACAGAAACATTTTCACAAGCAACAGAAAGTAGGTATTGCAATCTATTTGATTTTTTTTCCCAAATACATCTACTTTAAGTACTGGACTTTATTCACTAGGTCCTTCACCCTAACAATTCAGCTTCTCAGAAGCTGTGAAACACACTGCCATGATCTCTAAATTGCCCCAGCTTCTTATCAGGATCTGTCACACCTACCACTAGACTTGTCAAGATCAAAAAACTTAGTGAAGATCACTTGACAACGATAAAACACATAACATTTTTTTTCAGACTCTTGCATATTCCTGTGTGTCTGAAAAGAGAATAAATGGAATGTTATTAAATTGCTTTTGACTATTGGTGATTATTCACAAAAATGACAGCTTCACTGGTTTGCTCTCCACTGAAATCTCGCAACTTAACCCGGTAAGTAGACTTGCCAGTTATTCTTTACTACATTTGAAGGAAGTTTAAAATATGTTCTTACTACAAGGACTTGACAACATCTTTTCACACACAAAATTCAATTAGTTAAACCAATAAGGTGAGCAAAACAGTTATGTAGTCTTACAAAGTTTACGTTATGCAAAAATTAGCTATACAGGCCAAGTTCAACAGTTTACATCGTTGGCCTAGGTTAGCATGAAAATGTTTTTACCTGTTCATTATAAATCCTTTCTAATATACATATGCTAAAGTCTGGGAAAATATAGACAGTTGCTTTGAAAGTAATTACTGTCTTCAAAATAAAATATTCTACTGGCAAAAAATAAAGCATTTTCAGAGAAAAAAGTAAAATGTAGCTCTTCAAAGAACTCCAAGACATACATTTATTCTATATGAAATTGCACTTTTGCCATCTTTGCTGCAAGCATCATTATCACACTGGTACCCATGAAACAGAAGAGACAATTTATTTGGGAGGAGGAAAAGATTTTACAGTTACATGCACTGTAAAATTGGCTCTCATTAAGGCATAATGTGGGTCCCATTAAAAACTTGCCATTTACCAAGTGTTATGACATAATTGATATTCACAATACCATGATACTTCTCTTTTCTTCGGATAGCAAATGATATATCTGATGTAACTGGGCAGTATTGTAACTGAAGAGCAACCACTGTAAACTGCTTTACTTAGAATAAGGAACTACTTGCAATTTTCAGCGAAGAAATTATAAACTAGGTGCATAGCGTTGGGAATCTGTTATTAAACAGCACATTCAGCAAGAGAATGTTGTAATTTGAAAAAAGTGTCATAAAGCAATATGCAGAATTACAGTGCCACAATAAGTAATTTGATTTTTAATTCACATGACTGATAAAAAATGCAGAATCAATGCTCTTCTTAAGACTCAGATGCCCTCCTACTTTCCCTAATGTTACTTTTCTCTTTCACTCCTTTCCAGGAAACCTGCTTTAATTTAGCTCCTTTGATTCAGACCTGCAATGGGATCTTCACGGGCCTCTTGAATGGACTGATGCCGTCATGGTTAGTGAATCAATTGCCATTTTCTGATACTGCTTTCTCAGATGAACAACCATCTAAAGCAGCTAAGCTGCCCAATTTTGAGGGAGAATTTGGAAGGTTTGTTTTTGCTGTGGGTTTTTTTTTTTCTGGCCAAGCACTCTTTACAAATTACTTTTTAAAGTACTTTTTTTTCTTTTTTTTTTTTTTGCCTGTGAGGAAGGCCAATTTTTTGCTTTCACTAGTACTCCTGTTGGTTAGTAAGACCATTTGTACTACATTAATATCAATACAAAAATAATGTACTGTTCCCTATGGATTATCCTAAATGCAAACAATCATTTTTTGCAGCACCACAAAAATAAGACAAAATTCCCTTTTAAGAACTCCTTTAGAAATAAATGTCTTCAGTTAAAATAAAAGCTTTACTTTTAGGGCTACACTAACATGGTAGTTATAATATTCTGTTTTAACTTCTCAGCAACTCCCACATAAAATGCAGTTGAGACACAGAGAATTCTACCCAGCATGATAGTTGGCTCATTTTGAATGTAAATGAAATCAGAAATACCCACAGAGAAGTTTATTCTTCTGAGATTTCCAACTTAATCTCAAAACTAAATGGTTTTGGATATGTGCTTAGGTAAGCAAACAGACTTGGAAACTGATGAATGAGTATCTTGGAACTTTTTCTTTTCAGTAAACTAAAAAGGATTATTTTAAAGTGCAGCAAGTAAATTGTCACCAATGAAACAACTTGCCTGAGTCACTTTAGTAAGAACAAACTGCATGGCCATTCTTAACTCTTGGATTAAGAAAGCTTTAATCTTTCATTAGATGCGCCATATCTACGGCTTACGCAGAAAAGGCAGAGGATCAAAATTCTCTCTTCCTAATTCTTTTTCAAGGCTGGTTTTTTTTCCCCCCTTGACGATCAGGCAGGTGACTCTTTGAGCCTCAGTTTACCCATATGCAGAAAGGGAATTTCTAACAAAACTGGAAAAGCACTCCTTTGTTCATTTCAAGAGGGAGAGCACACATGCAGTCAATGTCATTTCAGCACCTTATAGCATAACTTTCCTAGCTTCCTCAAGGTCACTTAAAGTATGATATCCAGAATAGCCCCATCTTCTATCAGCCAAACCACAAGGCAAACACCACCACTGGCAAGGGAATGTTCAGTTTCATTTTATTGCGAGGTTACGTGTTGCCTCTAGCTATGGCTTTCGAATGGTTTTACAGGTCACTCTTTCGAGCTCTTGAAAACACAGCAAAATAAAAATAATTGCAGAACGGCAACTGAAACCGTTACGTCTTTTCCCCAAGCACAGATCATCTGGTTACCAACCCAACAGAAACAATAAACAGTTTAACTACTTCTCCTTTCATCATTTCTACACATTAGAAAAGACAATGCATCCTGTTCTTCATTATCATAACACTTCACTCCTCTGAAGAAAAATTGGTAATATTTTGGAGGAGGGGGAAAAAAAAAACAAACCTTTTATCAACAGTTGTCCTTCCTTTCCTCCCCCAACCTAAAAAAGTTATTTAAAAGTATTTAGATGATAGAACAACTTCATAATGCAGAAATGGAATGTTTTCACACACTGTGAAATCATAGTCACCTACTCCTTCTCCTATACCATTGTTACTATTAACCAAATAAATGCTTAAAATTAAATGGCTCCCTTAAGCTGTCTGCTGGGAAGTGTATGAGTTCACTAAATGAGAAGAAAAAAAAAAAAAAGAACAAAAGCCCAGAACTACAGACTAAGAAAGGTCATAGAAAATAATACTGCAGCATTGCATTACATTACCTAATAAAGGCATTCAGAAGGCAAAAAAGGTCCCTCCAAACCTGGGTAGAAGATTGCATGAATATATTCATTCTATGAAGAAACAATGAGAAATTGTACTGGGAAAGTAATGGGGAAAACAACATTTTTGCTATGACATTATCTTATATTCCTGATCTTCCACTACTTCATATAGAAACCGTCCACATCCATGAAATAGCTTTTGACATACAGATAATGAATTCTCTATTCTGCCTTCCCATTGTGTTGGTTTCCAGTATTTATTAAATTCATCAGCTTTTCACAGGAACACTAAAATCAGACCAACACAAAAAATAGGAAGATAATGGGTGGATTTCTGTGGCAAACAAACTGTCTAAGAATAGCACATCGAGCAGTGATTTAATCATACAGTGCACCTTTGTTTGCTTTACACAACTCTGCTGTTCCCTTAATTCTTCAGCTGCTTCTTATAAATACTCTTCTGGGTAATGCCTGATACATTAATTTCTGTCTAGGGATAGGGCTCTGTTTTGAAACCAGCACACAAACAAATACACATAGGACCTTTCTTTTATACTTCACCCATGAAAAATATACTGGGTGCTGACTTAATCTTGAGGGAAAACAAATTTCTCCTTATTTATACTGTGACTAGCATTACAGCATTGATGTGTATAGCAGTAGGTGGTTTACATGCTTTCTGTGTTTTAACCAAAAAAGCTAGCTGTAGCACAGGTTAAAGTATATGCAGCACCAAATAACAACTTTGCAGATCCAGCTTAGCCCTCCTGAGCTTCCTTTATTCCACTGAGACTGCTCTAACTGTTGTAAATACAGTTGCAGATTAAAATCTCTGCACTAATCATCAAAAAGGGAACTCTGAAATCAGAGAAAGAGATGATGATGGATCTCAGCCATAGTCCTCTTGAAATAAATGGCAAGCAGGAGCAGGCTGTGTTTATTGAATAATGAAAAAAAAAAGCCTATACACAAA
Organism: Bucorvus abyssinicus; assembly: GCA_009769605.1. Classification (NCBI taxonomy): domain Eukaryota; kingdom Metazoa; phylum Chordata; class Aves; order Bucerotiformes; family Bucorvidae; genus Bucorvus; species Bucorvus abyssinicus. The sequence goes on from CM020030.1 coordinate 10,681,001, forward strand.
AGGATTAACAAAAATAATCCCACAGTTAATGACCTAGCAGTGGTCACATTGCTGTCTTCCTGACATCCACACCATTAAGTGCACTTAGTAGGTCATGAGTCAGCAAATACAAAAAGCAGGTAACTTTTTCAGAAAGAAATCATGTGGTATCATTCCTGGAGTTAGAATAACCCCAAACAATTCTTATCATCTCTTCAGTAAATGAAGTAAATACTTGGTTTTCTTAGATTTCGTTAGCAATACAGAAGTCTTATTTTCATCACGTGTATCTCAAGTGTACTAAATTGTGTACCTAAAATTTCATGGAAGGAGAGAAAATACAATTCAATAAAGTGCTTCAGGTTATAATGGTAAAAGACTCTGATTTATTTGATATTACTTAGCTATTCTGCCTGCATCATAAACAAAGTTTAAGGTATAATAAATTAATCTTGAAGGAAGTAGCTGAAATTTACTATTCATGTATTTAGAGCCTTTGGTCACAATGAAAATGCATCTGAAATATATAAAGACATAAGCTGTCCTTTTCATTATTTATGCGTGTCAACTTTCTCTTCAACATCAATTCAATTACTGTTTCTTCATGATAAAAGCTTGCTGTGAATAAACTACAATAGGAGATGAAGAACAAAACTAAATCATAGTTCTGTAAAACTGAGATCTTTCTGCTATTCTTGTTGTACTACTTTTACTAAAAAAAAAAAAAAAATTGCATACAAAAAAATTTCTACTCTGATTGAAAAAGTCCCTTAAACAAAAAACACTGTTCTACAGTTTTGTCCAGTTTGTTTTAGTTGGACAACACTAAATAAGTTCCTTAAGTTGTTCTACCCTGCTTGTGTATTTGGAATGGGACTGAATGAGTGGCTGTGCTAAGCAAAGCTTACTCAATCTGAACAAAGATGGTCACTACAAAAACATAACTGGGTACAGTATACAATTGCACCTGGGATACCTGAGTTGAAACACAGATCAAATTCTGACCGAGGCTACATAAAATGCACATTAAATTACAGGCTAGCCCAACTCATTCAGAACATATACTGAAACACATATACAGACCTTCCACAGGGACTGATGCAGGTAGGAAATTTGAAAGCTGACGTTTTCAAATGCTTCTGGTATTCTAGGCAACGGTAAAGACCTCTGCCCTTGTAAATCCCACTGCCATTGATGTTTTCAATATCATCACTTTAATTGTGAAATAATAACCTCAGGAGGGAATGCTTATCAGAGGCTTCTGGTTACATGGAATACTTCAAGCCTGAAGACTCGTAATAACATAATGGTGCAGAGCCTACCCTACAGAAGAAGGATCCATTTGAATAAAACCGCAAAGCCTACGGGCCTTAATACAGATGACTGAAAACAAAACCGTGCATGATTAATGCATGTCATTTGTGCTGAAATAACCTCGCCTTCTGACTACATCACAAACCACTCAAGGAAGCAGTTTTAAGAGAGGAAGTTACGCATTTATTCATTTAGATTAGCTTTTTTTATACCACAGTAACTAGTTCAGAGTCACTGAATAACTCTAAATCACTCTTTTTTTTTTCCATTTTCTACCTCCAAAGAATCATTCACCAAAGAAAAGCATCACCTGTACACCGACTTTAAACTACAGAACAATGACTACCTAAGTGAATTAAAGTTTTCATAGCTTACCCAAGCATAAAAATATATAAAAACTTAATTGAGCACTGCCACAGTCCTTATTCACACAAAACCCCAGACTCAGTTGGGGTTTTGCCAGACTAAACTTGGGAGAATTAGAAAAAGCTTCTCACATTAAACTACTACACAAGGCTTTACCACTGTAAATAAAAGAGTGTCCCTTTACCTTCAAATGCCTCAGCTTTCTTTAGGTAAGTTATGACCTTGCAGTCAACACTAAAACTTCCATGGACTTCCACCCAGGTAAACTGTCACCTCGCACTACTTTGTGGCAAAAGAGAAATAGTCATTATCTATCTGGAATGGTTTTCTTCCTCAGCTTTTTGAACTTAGTGAAAAATTTCAGCCTGTCTAGTTTCAAGTCAGCATTTTAAAGTTGAATCCCTGTAACTACATTAGCAAGGTGTATGGGGTTACTCCTTAATATTTAAGAGAGCTACGTCAGTACTAATCTTACACAGACTTTACCACTGTGTCTTGCTTTGTGTAGCTTGTTTGACTTCTTACATTGAAATAGCTTAATAGAAACAAGCAAGTTTCTCACTGGGCTGCTTTGTTATACAGCAGCCTACAGCTCCTACTGCAGACAACAATGCAGAACCCCACTTGCCAGCCTAGCTGAGGAGTGACTTGCAGTATCATACAGTTTAAGGATAGTATATGAAATAAATTGCAGCTGTAATTTTACTGTACATGAATACATAAACTGTTCTTATGAAAGGGGCTTGTATGAGAGAAAAATGTTTTAAGAGATTATGAAAAGATTGTCTACTGGGATAACTGTCTGTTGAATCTCTATGCAACTGAAGACATTTCCCTAGGTCATGAAGATCTTACTATTAAGACTATTAGCATATAAAGAGAGTAGCAGACAAGATAAGACAGTAACTTAGAAACATTAAGTAGCCCAATGTTGTGTAGGTTTGAGTTAGAACAGAACTTATCCTGTTCAGTGATCTCACTTTCCAGCTCGGTCTCTGCTAAGTGATGGCACTTCCTGAAGTTAACGGTGTATTTTCACAGACAGGGTCTGCTTCTAGAAGTGATAACACTTGATGTTTACAGTCACTATCAGGGACTGGTGTGCAGAAAGGATCTTGCTTATACTAGCTCCTGTGCAGACCAAGGTCACTGCTAAATCCTGTGTGCCGTGTTGGGGGTGCAGGAAGTGAGAGGCTGCATCTGCGGGGAGGAGTGGACAGGACAGGTGACCCTGAACTGACCAACCAGGTGTTCTGTCCCATACACATTTGGTATAAGGCTGAGATCAAGCTCTCTTCTTCAATGGCCAGTGTCCAAGGAGGACTCCGTCTGGTTTGCCTTCGATTCCAGTCCATGCATTCCTGAATCCCATTTTGGAATCCAGTTCCTGAATCTGGTTCCCATCTGCCGCTGAGCCCAGCCTGGGAGTTCCCCAGTGCCTGCTCAGCAGCATCAGTGGTGACGGTGACATGATTGCCATCAGGGGGGTTGGATTTGGTATTGGGTTTGTATGATTTGTATATATATCATTTTATTGCTATTATTTTCCTAAAAGCTTGTTTAGTTTCCTTTTCCAGACCGTAAGTCGGTCTCCCTTATTCCCTTTCACTTCTGCCTTTGGGAAGGGAGGCAGGAGTTAAGAGAGAGCATCTGTCATTAGTCTAGTGGCCGGCTCAGCCTTACTGTTCACTACAGTTTCACTAGTGGTGTTTTAGAAATGCAACTCAACAACTTAAGTGTGCATTCAGGGGACAGCTTTCAGTAACGTCACATATAGACTAAAGTTTGAGAATGCTCCAGGTGAATTTGCTTTATGCAGACCAGCCTGCAGGTGGTCATATTTTATGACATCTACGTCCTTGATAACTAGCTAGATCATGTAATATTTATTTCAATGAGGGTGAAAAATTCAATGCAAAATTATGTGCTCTTTTGTATGTAAAGGGTTAAGTTATAGCCTTCGGAGCCATTAGTTGAAGATTTATTGGGGGAGTTAGTAAGTCTATAGTTCAATATGCGGTGATTGAACAAGGACCATAGGTGCAGAGACAGAGAGAGGAAGAGAACTCAGTCAAATGATGCCTCTGGGGCTTTGCAACATATGGCCCATCAGTCAAGGGTCAAGCCCTCTCACAAATTGCATGCACTTTACATAGCCATCTGCATCAATAAATTACTAGTCTTCTGAAGCGCAAGCACTAATGCATGAGCTGAAGGGACCACCCCACTAACAAAGAAACTGCTTCATTATTATTATTATTAATATTATTATTATTATTCACTTCTTCCATGCACACTGAATCAGTCCTTTCCACAATGGGATTTTGTTGCAGGCAGATGTACTAACATACATATCTCAGCTTGTTCTGTCTGTGCTATTTCCTTCCTAAGCAAATACAATCTCCTACGAGGTACCATGAATGAGATGTATCAAGTTAGAAGTTGAAATTATATCAATTTCAGAAGTAAGCTTTAATTGTCATATTTTTCATTTCTACAGATGCCCAATTCACCATCCTATATCAGCAGCTAACAATGGTGCACCTGCAGAAGGTATGTTTTGCTGAACAGTAGACCTTGACAATTCTGAATTTCACCGTTACACTTACATCATAGCCCAACTTTGTGTATGTTAGATGACAACATCTATATCAGAAGACTTTTGAGTATGATCAGCTGTACAGAACATCTTATTTAGAATCATCAAAAATATCCCTTTGCTGCTGTTTTGCCACTTTCTCAACTCCCTACAGGTTGAAGATAATTAAAAGTACCTATTTAACAGGCATAGTGTACCAGTTATTCTTAAATCAGACTATGGATAATGCTTAAAATAAATGATGTGCCTCTTCAGATTTACTAATTTGTTTCATCTTTTATGAGTCATATTGGATCAAAACTTAGCATGCATTTGCATTTTTGTATTTTCAGGTAATTTGATTTCATGTTAGTAAAAAAAGAGATGAATTGCAGCACTGAACAAAGAGGTATTAACTTTTACATCTGTTTATCTAACCACGTTATATAAAAAAAGATATTAATAACTCAAGCTTGTTAAACTGTATGGAATAAGTTGCTGTTTTCAATCAGATGCTCAGTAAACAGCTTTCTACTGCACAAAAACACTCACCATAATATCTAGCATTAATCATCACACCATACCAAGGAGAATGCTAAGGACTGAATGAACACCAGAAAATAACCTCTATGGGCAGTCTGAGACTACACTAAATCAACACCAAGAACAAGCAAAATCCTTAACTTTCCCACAGCAAACCCTTAATCAAAAAGAAAATGAAATTATTTTGACCATTAAGCAAATAAACAAAGTCAGAAATACAGTAAGCTACTCAAAGTCAGCACTTTCAAAAGTTCTTGCTACAAGCATTTTTTTTTCTCTCCTTTTGGTCCAATTTCTGTCCTGAATGCAGAAGACAATGAAAAAGTAGGTGCACTATACTAGTACAGTGGTTTTCAGCATTCTTTGAGTTACTGACACCTAAATTTTCCCTCTGAACTGGATGTGCATACTACTCCTTATCAAACATATACCTATTGACAACAGTTTTAACTTCTTTAGTTTCCTTAAAATAATCATGTGATCACCGGTTAAACACTGTTGTTATGCTATACATAGTCTTCAAAAACCAAGCAATATAATTTGTATGTTAATTTTAAACTGCAGATAGGTGACAGTGTCCCACATAAAATAATGGGAAGGCATTTAGACCTTCACTAGTTAAATCAGACAATATGTGTATGTGAATTGACAGATGTGTGCATATGAAAAAGACTCAAGTGCTATCATAAATTCAAGTATAATTTTTCCCCTGCAAATTAGTTAAGTTTTCTGAGATAGGCAGCATTTCTAAAACAGGGATGAACTTTCAGCTTTAGCAGTGAGGTGACAATGAGGAGCCAGGAAGCAGACCTTCGAGCTAGCATTGATTCCAAGACCCCAGATCATAAACGCATTTTTCTTAGTGGGAGACTCACCATGTTGAAAAAGTTGCTAATGTCTTGCAAAGTCCAATCATAAACCCATACAGAACGTGGTCTGTATGGGCTCAAATTACCACCAGTATGGAAAAGACAACATGAGAGAGAAGTGAGTTGATGGGTAAGAAGCAGGATACTATATGATCTAAACCTGGATACGAAGAGTAGTATTTGGTTGAAGAAAAATGCAGAGCAGCCAGTCACATTCTGCTGGAGCATCCAGATGTAGAAGTCTCTTTTTGTTAGGATTATGGATGTAAATTCTAATTTCTTAATGCCCTTATCTACAGATGGACATGTATAGAGGTACACATCCATACAGAGAGAATGTTTTCTGGATGATATTACATCCTCCACAAGATCCCCCCTTTGAGTCTTGAACACAGGTACTACAGAAGGCTGAAGCAGTCATGAAAAGGTCATCTGTTTGCTGCCACTCTTGCTGATGCAAGATTTGTTTCCATGACAGAGCTGCTGTATGCATTACAAAAGTTACTGAATGTAACCATAATAGTTTTTCAAGATACATATTTTTCCAGCTAAAGACAGACTGTACAAAATTGAAGCAGTGAAAATTACCACATAGGCAGCCTCAAGGCATTGTATTTCAGCAGGGCTGAAATAAAGCCAGTCAGAGAAATGGTATGTTCCTGAATAACAGCAAACTCTTTGCAAATCTTAATCTTATACAAGATGAAGCCTGAAATGTATTCTTTGGCAATAGAACAACCTAAAGGAACTGCTAGTTTATAGGGTTTCCTATAGATGAGGTAATATGTACTTTTACTTACTACTTTTTTTTTCCTGTGTGGTTGCCAAGTTCTAAAACGAAGTATTTTCATGGTTTCTACTTAAGCTACGTTGTTGTAAAGGCTAAAACAAGTCTGATGATCCAGTTCCCTTTACTCATTATTTGAGCAGACAGCTTTGTGATGAAGTACTTCTTTCTTCTGCCAAGGATGCTTTCAAAAAAAGAACATCTTCAGAGCATTTCAAAGATTATAAAAAAATCTTTTGAAATCTGAAATGCAGAGATTTCAGGAAAAGTCTTTGTCATTAGTGTGTGGTATGCCAGGGTGTGCCTGGCACCTTTTTATACATCAGACTTCCCAATTCTTCACACAGGAAACAATAAAATACTTCCAACTTAGAGAAGAGAGACAGTAAAAGAAGCCTCTCCACAGTATTCTCCTAAACATGACCTCCACAGACTTTGTCTAAGGACAGGAGGGTAGTTCATCGTACAGTCCTTGCCCTCTCTTCTAAGCCTAAAGACAGTTTCAGATATTTTAATTGTACTTTCAGTCTGTCAGTAGGATCTGAACTAAATTACTGGCTTAGCTCATGCTTCAAAAAATTATGTTCAAAAGTTTTAAACTGAAGTTTTTCCTCATACGTTACTGGAGCTCTTGCAGGATTCCCAGTTTCTTCCTGAATCTAGCCCATTTCCACATCACTTTAGATAATGAGCGTACCTTGGCTAGACACTATGATGTTGAATGCTATGCTGAAGTAGTTGTCATAACCAATAATGTTCCACTGCAAGGAATATCATTTAATGATATAACGCCAATAAATAGAAAAATGTAAAAAAGTAAGTACCAAAAAGGTGATGGAGAAAAAGAAATAAAACTAATCACCCCGAAGGAAAAAAGTATGTTGCTGTCCTCCTTTCTAATTTTTTGTTTCCATGTGGAAGGAGAGGGTTGTCTGGGTCCAGCTTCTAGCAGCCAGCTGTCCACATCCCAAACCCCACCAATACAGCTGCCACTAATTGGCACCCTCGGCAGTCGCAGCACATAAGTTGTGGATTGAATGGTTTGTTGAGTTTGCAAAATGAACTGACCTCTTTTTCACCCCAAGGAAGTGTCCTGCAGGTCAGGGTGGAAGCCGGGTGTGGAGAGGCTTGCTCAGCTGCTCTCTCTGTCATTACAAAGCACAGATGCTTTCGTCCCCATCCCTGCGAAAGGTGGCTTTTGCCTTCCTATCTCTGGGATTCTGTTTAGGGTCTGAGAAGGACCAGTGCCGCTACTCACTGCCAGCTTTAGCATTTTTTTATAGTGCAGCATAAAGTGTACAAGAGGGCCTTGAACGGGATAGTTCACCAAAACATAACTTGTATTACCTTACATTATATAGGCAGTTTTCTAGCAGTTTAAGAAAGAGCTCTCCTCTGAGAAATGTTCTCAATCACTTTTAATTGCCAAATTGGTCCAACTCTCCCAGTTACTTATTTTCTTTACAGAAAGCACTTGCTCTATAGCACGGAATTTTTGGACATTTTGCAATTCCATGTCATAGAAGCCTATTTAATTTTGAAGCAATGTATTTACATTAGAGCTACATTCCCCAGAATAGTGGGGGGGAAAGAGAAAGCAATTAAAGAAAATCCCAATTTGCCTTTGTTGTTTGGGTTTTGGGGATTATTTTTGTAAAATCTTATTGATGAACAAACTGAGGAATATTTCTTTTTATTATATTAATATAGAATTATATAAATATTATATATTATTATTACATTATTCTTTTTATATTAGAAGATGGTTTTAAACACTACTTCTCATTAACAATCCAGTATGCCTTTATTGTTTTGATCAAACACTTGGTGCTAAGGAAACACCACCACCTGCTCAGGAAAAAGCTTCAGAGATACTATCAAATCATAAAGAGATAAAATAATACAGTTATGTGAAGTGCTTTGAGACAAGAGGATGGTGATTTTACTTCTGACCTATAAAAGATCTTTAGAGCAAAAAAATCTACAGCAGTACGTGTTTATGTAATATTTAACACACCCAGTGGCCTTCCCGTATTTCAAGACCAACTGTTCTGTTTCTTTCAAATGATGCATAAATGGAGTTAAATCACTCTCACTTAAGAGTGATTCAACGCAAATAGCATCAAGGATGACAAGGGACTATCATAAACAATTTGACCAAGCAAATATCCCACGGTCTGTTCCACTGCCCAGCAAAGCCAGAAGTGAATACAGCTAGGACAAAATAAAGCAAAATATCCAAAGACCCATATGGCACAGCTGTAAAAATACATTCCTGACACCAGAACCTGGATTTTGCAGCCACCAGCTGCCATCCCATGTGCAGCCCTAAGCGCTGGCTCTGGAGCATTCAGAGGCAGAGGTCAAAAAGAAGCCACTCTGCCACTCAAAAAAGCGATGTCAAAGTTAAGCATAGAGTAACAGATTTCCACGAAGAGAGTGCTGTCCAATTTATTAAGATTGGGTAGGTAAATTCACCTACTCGCCTGCAAACCCAGGATCCTATTTTTGCAGAGTAAGACTCTTCATTTCCAAAACCAAGTACCATTATGAAAAAACCAAATGATGCCTGAAGTTTCGCATGTGCTTTCAAAGCAGGAAATCACATTTTCTAGCTTCTCAAATAAATGACAATACTGTACTGGTTTTCTCTGCCGAAATCAAGGCATCTGTGAGCAAGTGGGCTAGTGATCCCTTCTTGATCTGAAAAATACACCTTATTCCAAGTCTTATGGCTTTTATCTAAGTCACAAAGGAAAATGGGAAAGATCACACTTGGCACAACTGAACAGGTGATAGGCCACATCAAGAGTGCTGCTTAACAGCAGAACTGTGGTGGACAAAGCCAAGGAGGAGTAAACCAAAGATTTGGTCTTTTTAGCATGATCAAACGTCATGGTTTTTTAAATGTGAAAACTTCCGCACCATCCATGTATCTAAATGTAAATATCTACCTGCTATGCTTAAAAGATAGAAGTAAATTTATCAAATAAAGTATTTGCAGACCTTAAAAGCTAGAGGCTCATTCTTTTTAAGGGAGGGAAATACTGGGACATCCTCAACATTGACCAAGTTCAGAATATTTTCACTTTTACCTCATGACCTCCAGTTTTCCTTTCAGTTATATTCCCAAATTTACTAGCATCTCTCCTTATGTATGAAAAATGGACCAAATGAGGTAACAGAAACATAAGGAAAATACACAGATGTTTATAATCTGACAGATAATAAAAATAACTGTTCCAAAATTCTTTACAGAAAAATCAAAAAATGCTGATTCAATCATTAGGTCATGTTCCATATTCGAAATTACACTACTAGTGCAAGAGTAAATGATTGTAAATTGAATTGAACTTGATTTTGACACACTGCATTATTATAGTGTTGCTCCAGAGGAATTTTGCCTCAAAAAAATATCACACAAAGGAAATTAAAAATTCAGCAAGGGACACAGCTGTTACTGGGAAAGTTCAGGCTCCTGGAGATTTCAGTCTACACTCACTACAACATACTTTTTTTTTTTTTTTTTTTTTTTTATGATTGGAGCTATGTCTACTGAAGCTACATGCCATTTAAAAATCAAACTGAAAAAGAACTTCGAAGACCATGTCAACTGGAGTCAGCTGATAGACTTCAAAAGGCTGGTGTCCTGTTGTGCAGATTGAAATACCTGCAGCTTCCAGCACATCTTCTCATTCCGATACAATCGCTTATACAATGTTCAGGAAATTGAGTGAATACTTTAGTGGATCCTATCTTCTCAGCTGACTATATCTATTCCTTCTTGCAATATACACATTAATACTCTCCAGCTCTGGGCAATTATGAGATAAATTTAATCTGTAGAAAAATCGATGTGTGACCTTTAAGGAGGAGAAGAATCAGAAGTTCGAGGCAGCTTTGGATTGTGAAACTGGACAAATAAGAGAGGCAAGCAAGCCTTCTTATAGAGGAAGAGAAGACCTCTTACTTTCTATTTCAGGTAATTTATGTTCCCTTTTAGTCTCTGATATTCTCAGTTTTATAAAAACTCAGTAAAGCTTACCTCTTATGGGACTCAAGACTCCCTAGTTGATTGGTATATTTATTAGTAACCTATGAATTTTAGTAAAATCAAGATACTATCATATAAGTGACCTCAAATTAAATATTTTAAACTTTGTGAGCTTTTTTCATTGACATATGTAAATCATTGTCATGCCAGAAAAACAGTAGAAACTGCTCTTCATTAGCAGTTGCAGAAAAACATATTTTAAAAAGGCAAAATAGTTTTTGAATTCTACTCCGGAACATAAGAATCCATAATCATGTGGCAGAACTTTGTCACAAGACAGTGATTTCATATGGCGCATGGTATAAAAAAGACAATAAGACTGTTACTAAATTGTATACTATGAGCTGTTCATCCCGATGCATTTATAAATGTGTAATGCCAAGCTAGCCACTAAGGTAGTAAGCACTGCTCTTCTTCCTGACAGCATTAGGAATTTAATGGGAAAGGCAGCAAAGGACATTGACATTTGAGGTGTTATGAAAACCTCTATTTTTTTTTTTTTATCCTCTAACTGTAGTTCTAACATAGAAAACATGTTCATGGCAAAAAAGTCATAAAAGCATTAGAGGTGCTATCCTTTAACATCAGTCGGATCTCTTTGTCCACACAATCTAACCTGTAAGGATTTCCTGCGTAGAGAAGTTAATGTTGGGGCACCAGTGCAGCTTTAGTTTCTCCGCTACAAATGCCAAGAAGATGCTACTTTATGTCAACATGTTCTGTGTTTGTGCTGTTAGGAGAAGGCTGCAACCTGACAACTTCTCTCACGCTAAAACCCAATAGGTTTATCTTGTCAAATATTTGCCTGTTCAGATCGTTTCCCTTTATTTCCCACCACTTTATTGAAAAAGAAATGTTGTGGTTTGATTTGTAGATCAATAAAGTTACACAACTGGAATTAAGAAGCAACAGCAGTAAATGGAACTGTGAAAAAAAAAAAAAGGAAAAAAGGAGAAAAGGATACACGTTCACTAGAATTGTTATCCCTAAAGAATTAAAACTTTAAGCACTGGGAGAAAACAAGCAAATCACTGGGTAGCAGTGTCTGATAAGTGCATCTCATTTGTCTGCCTGCTTCACCTACAGAGAAACCTAACTTCAATGAAAACTACAATTTTTTTACACAGCTTTCTTAGCATCTAAAGCAGTCTTTATTTATTCAGTGCGCTCTTTCCAGATTCACTATGTAGTTTAGTAATCTCTGCTAATAAATAATCTATTCTTTGCATCCTACAGGGAAAAAGCAGGGAATCGGAGAGTATTTACTCACTGAAGCCAAACACTGATGCTTTTTGTGTAACTCAATACACACAAGACAGTTCTTTCTGCAGCGTCCAAACATGAACTAACATTTGTCTAGATTCTTCCAACTCCAAATACTCTGGATGCTTCATCTCACAAATCGTAGGAGCAACCACGCCAGTCTTTAAAGCCTACATCATTACCTTGCCATGTTAATAAAATCTTTTTTCTTGTGCAAATCCTCTACTCCATGCAAGTTGTTTCTACCTTGAAGCAGGCAGCTGCATAGAGAAGTCTCCTGGTACCTGCTGCTCCACAAGCATTTAAGGGCACTCTTCCCCTTCTCTCGTAATCTCTTTACAATGGCATGCTTACCTCTGGAGTACTGAGCACCAGCAAGCCATTCTACAGAACTGTTTTCTGCTTCCCTTCATATTTATTTGTACCCTACAATACCATTACAATGGCCTACCATCTAAGGGATACATAACTTGACTGAGCTAATGGTTTGTTGAATTTTGTTGTACAAACACTAGGGGGTTTTTGCAAGATTTCTTTAGACATTCAAGAGAATCCCTTCAACAGCTGAAAATGCTGGAAAAAGAGGCATGCAAATACATAGTCCTGACCTGGTGAAAGTCATTAAAAACCCCTTAATTTATTTTTTATGCTTATACAATAATGACTGCAACACCTCTGCTTCAACTACCAATATGAAAAAAAAAAAAATAGTTCTTGCTGATGTCCATAGAAGCACTTCTGCTAACTCGGATCTGCTCTCTCCTGCTCAAAGGAAAATGTATTTCCTCTCCCATTGTTCTGGATCTTCTCCCCAGAATCCCCATTCTTTCAAAGATCTGGTCTCAGCCAACTGCTGGTGCTGCATACGGACAGAGAAAATAAGCAGGGAGAGGAAAAAAGGTGGAGCGGGGCAGGGGGAGAGGAAAGGAAGAGGAGGACATCCCCTTTTATTTTTTCCCTTCATGAAAGTAATTTTCCTCTTGCCTCTAGTTCCAATTGCAGAACACTAGGGATGCACCTAATCTACTTTTCTGTCGTTAAAAGTATTAAATTATTACAAATTGTGGCTGAAATAAACAGTGATGAATTACCATTTTGTCAAAAAGACTTAGGATGTCCAGAACCAACTACTTTCACATGGAAGAAGAAAAAAAAGGACAGAAATCATTCCATCAGCAGAGGTCATTTTTTAATTCCCTTTAAATGACAGACTCAGGCAAACAAGACACATTCTGTGTCATGGCTTGTCACTCACGACCAGCAGCTGGTGATTAAAAAAAAAAAAACACCTTACAGCTTTAAACCTGCTTCACTTTAAAGAATGACAATGTTCACCCAAAGTGCTACAAATCTGAAACAATCAGGCAGAACCTTGCGAGGTGAGTAAATGAACATGCAATAGGTGAAAGGGTACATTTGTCTAAAAAAGAAAAATCTCAAGTTTGCTTAGGCTTTATACTAATATTTAAATTAAGGTACCTGTTGTGATGGTTATCTATTATTTTGCTGTTTTGCATGTTGCTTCTGACAGACTCATGTTTAAGCCCTACAGATTTTTTCCTATGTGGGAAAACAAGCAAGAAACAAAAAGCAAGCAATGAAAACACCTCAATGGGTCTCCAGCCATGGGCTAATTTGCCCTTAGAAGAGAAAGAGACTGTCTCTCAAGGCTGAGCAGCACAACCATCTGCTCAGGTTGTGAGTGACGAGCTAACTGAGCTCAGCAGCAGGCAGCCATACGGTTATTTAACTCTGCCTTGACCACCAGCAGGAGGTCCAGCACACTACAAAGGTTCAAAGGTAACAGAAGGACTAACACCTGGGCAAGGCAGTCAGCTGGAAACATTTCCACTTGATAAGGGCAGGAAAAAAAGGAGAGTTTAGAAACTAGATATCTCTGAAGCAGGAAACTGCTTGCATTTGAGCAAGCCCCTTCTGCCTTACTCCATCTCCCAGCTATACAGCATTTTTCCTTCAGCTGGCATTCACTTCAGAGCAAAGGAGCCATGCCTCAGAGGGAAAAGAAAGATCATACAGCAGCCAGGGTCAGATCAAGCAGATGCTTACCAGGGGTCCCTGATTAGAAAAGCTGGCTTGAAGACCTGATCCAGATGACCTCTGTAGGATAGGTCTGTGGGCAGGTACACATCAAGGTGATGAATGCACATGGTACTTGTCCGCTACCAAAATGCTCCCAAAACAGACTTTTCTCAAAAGGCCACAAACTTACTTCTTCCATGACTCCCATTAAATGAGCATCATTTTTCCCATCTCTTACTAACGTATGGCTCCAAAGCCAGGTGTATGCTACTGTCAATTCTACAGCAAATGATTTGCTGAGCCAAATACACTTGAAAGTATTCATGTTATTAAACCAGACAATGAAGAAATATTCCTGTGTCACAGAAGGAAGAAGAAACAGTACAGGATGCCAGAGCATTAATCCACTTCCCCCTCAAAAGGCCAATAAAGCTGTCTGAAAACTACTTTTAAATTTTCTGTGAAAATACTGATTTGTAGTTTCTTTTAAATAATAAACCTCTCTGACCACAACACAAGAGGAGTTAAAAACAACAGTCATAATACTTCAAATGGAATGTTTGTGATCCAAAATTATCTGGCTAGATGAAATGGCTAATCAAATCACCTCAAGACATTAATGGGTAACTTACCTGGTTTACATTAAGCTGTTCTTAAGTATTGATCAGCAGCTTAACAGTATGCAATCTGCCTGTCATTTTCTCAATCCACAAAAAAGTGCAGTTGATCCTTCAGCTGCTCTACTTAGATATCACACGCCAATCATTTGAGGTGATTTGTCATCTACCATGATAAATTAAATCTGGCCTTAGCAGGCCTTCATGCTGTATCTGCAATGGTCTGTATATGTTGCTTGAACTGTTGGTTGGAGGAAGCATCATCTCTTCTAGTTAGTTGCATAAACTTGGCACAAAACCCTTATCACGTACTATAATAAATTCAGTAGAATTTATGCTCAGTCTTGATTCAAATCAAATAGGCACTGCAAAATAATCTAGCTTAACAGAGATGAGTATTAATGAACACTAAACCATAACACAACTTACTATCTTTTATTAAGCCTTTACTCTTTCTGTCAGTGGAGGTGCCACTACCTGCCAGGGTGTGTTTGCAGGGGCTTGAAAAGCTATGGTAGGACTACTTGTTCCTTTCAGGTCACCTGAAAGTCATTCTGAAAGGGAGAAGGACACATGCAGATCTGACTCAGCTAAGAACAGGAAAAGATGCTAGATTAAATGCCAAACTTAATTAAGCAACTCTGCTTTTTAAGGAATTTGTGTTAATTTCTTAGACAAGATTTTATTTTTCTAATGGTAAAGCTAATGAGAAATTAGATTAACCAAGATGAATGAGTGTTACAACAAATACTGAAAGAGAAGACCTCTAATTTATATCAGTATCAGGCATCCACAGAGTCTCTGGTTAAGGCAATGACCAGGCCTCAAAATCCTGACTTGGTGAATAGAAACCGTTTTTCTTCCATTGGACTGAAGAGGTTGATGGAATATTTGATTAGCCCTCCCTTTGGGAGGTTTGGTGGTTTTTATTAAATTGTTTGCCTAAGTTGTAGCATTTCCACTCTTACTTTATCTTACTCACTTTTGCTGTGACCGTTCAGGGAATGCCTCCTCACAGACAGGTCAGACCGCACCTCACAAAGGCTGCCGATCCCACTGCCATCCAACCCCTGAGCCACTGAGGTGCATTTGCTTATTACTTTGAAGAGCTAGTAATCATCACACAGACATAGATCTTTAGAGATTTAAACTAAGTGAGTCAGTGTGTTAATTATATGCTAAGGGAGTACACACAAGAAATGGAAGGTAGTAGTTTATTGCTTTCCCAAGTTTCTCAGGTAATTAGAGCAGCTTCAGGAGATACATGGCACTGTACCAGAATCTATCATCACAATGGGCTTCACTGTAAAATGTACAGAATTAAATTTTTTAATGAAAATCCGCTACTGAGTGTCAGAGCCAAATTCACCTGATAAATGTCACTGAGCAACGTCATTACTGGCTCATCAACATAGGGTGTTTAAAGCAGATGGTAGAGCAATGCATCTTCAGTACTAAAGCCTGTTAATATCAGACACCTCCCATAATAAAAATTAAAATTGGCCCCCTGTCAATCAAACATGACAGTACTTTGGATTTCTCCCTCATGATATTCTTTAGCCTTGAGGCAGCTATGACAGGCGCCTTATTAAATTCCAAAAATAAAATGTAGCACAAGAAGGCAGTGCATTCCAATGAGACAGCAGACTTGTTAAAATGCAACATGCATAAAACTTACTTCATTTCATTTTAGCTATCATCAATTTAATCTTTTAAAAAACCCAAATAGCAACTTTAGAAATGTGGTGTTTGTTGTATACAAATTAAAACAACATGTCATGTCTTACATTTCAAAGTCATTATAGGCATTGGCACAGATAGTTTGGTTATTTTTATGAAAATGAAAGCTGGGATTTCTATTCAATGGCCTATGTTCAGTGCTTGTATTGCATTATTATAGATCAAAATCTGCACAGAAGGCATGGAATCCTAACTCTGCTGTTATAGCACCGCTAAATCAGGAAGATTTTCGTACAAGCATGGGGACTGGTCTGTACATATCGTGTTCACCATATATAAAAAACAGGAAAACAAAGGTAATCTCACTTAAAAATCTTCCAAGTTGAATGGAAAGACTGTTAAGAAAGCACAGTTGAAGGACTCACAGGTAAAGACACCATATAATATTTTACTTTCAAATTTAACTGCACCCTGTAATATACAAATTAGGCTATGGGTTAGGATTATCCAGGCATATTAAGGCAGTTTGCACTGAACCACACTAAAATTCAGACCTGTAAATCAGAGGTTGCTTTGGAATACCCTAACATAAGGTGGAATCCTAGGAGCTGTAAAATCAATCAGATTTTGCCTCCAAGGTCAACAAATTCAGCATTTTCCATTTCTTAAATAACATGTAAGACTATAAGGATTTCTCCCTATGATTTCAGGTACAAGGTATATTGCCTCAATGCTCATAATAAACACAAGAACAGTGGAAGAATTTAACCAGAAATCTAGCATGTTTCAAGTACCTCAAGTAATGCATTTGTTGAAATGTTTGTAGGATTCAGGTTGAACTTGGGATATTTTGTTTCCTTCCCAGGGCCTATTAAAGGTCAATACATTCCACCACAAATATCCAGAGAAAGATCATACATGCCTAACTAAACCTTCTGCACCATCATTTTCTGTACCTCAATATTGCACAGCCTTCAAACTCAGAGAAATGCATGATATTCATGCCAAAGTCACATCTTGCCTCCTGCTTCAAAACTGTGGACAAAGAGATGCCTGTAGTGAACATGGTCTCTGTTCTAGTTTGCACCATGCTTGATTTTTAAAGTCAAGTGAGGTTTAGATGGTCATGAACTTACTCACAAGAGACTCTATTCATTCCCAGCCTTTTGTATGTATTGTACGAACAGCTTCTCCATGTCTGCAACACTCTATACCCCCCTTTTTCTGCTGCTTTGTCTCCTAGGCATTAACTCCTGTGGCTTTGCAAAATACATGCCAAAATCTTCTTTCACTTCTGAAATAAACCAGGACTGATTTAAAACAAATGCTTTCATTTTGACAACACATTTGCACAAACAAACTGTGTCAATGTTCATGTGGCAATAACAGAGCAAGACAACTGAGTTCTGCACATCTCAGGAACTGTCCCCAAAATGTCATCGATCGCAACTTTTGCCAACCTGTTCTGAAAATGGAACAGCAATGGGTTTATCTCTTCCAGTGCAAGCCTTTTATGTCTGCTTTCCATGTACAGTAGTTGGTTTCAAATGCTGACTGTACCCTCATCTGAATCCTATTTTAGGAACTGTAACCGAAGTGTTACATGATGCACAGAATGACATTTTCTATTGCCAAAAGCATGCTCTAGAAGCAAAATAGAGCGGGGAAGGAGGGTGGAGGGGAAGGGAATCTGTTCCCACAAGGCCTAAAAGTTGTTATCTCTAACTGCCAAACACATGACTTGCTGCCACTTCAAAGCATTTCTTTAGTTCCTTGTATGATGTTACTTTTATTTTTTCCTGAAGCAAGTGCCACTTCTTCCAAATTCTATTTAACCTGCGTATGTGAGAGGCTGTGCCAATAGCAAAACATAAGGCAATGCATACTCCATCACTAATATATATGTATATATATACACGCTCACATCTCAATCACAGAAAAACAAAGGTGCAAAGCCTTCTGGAGGTGACCTGGTGAGATCCTCTTCTCAAAGCAGGGATAACTTCAACATAGGAGTCATTTTGCTCATGATCTTTTCCAGATGGGTTTTGAGTACCCCAGGAGTGGAGATTCCACCACCCCTCTGGGCATCAGTGCCCATTCCACAAATTGCCACTCTCACCATGAAGGATTTTTCCCTTATCTAGCTGACGCGTTCCTTGCTGTGGCCTGTGGCCATGGCCTCTGGCCCTTTTGTGCACACGTCAAAGAAGGTAGGACTACCTCCTCTGCAGTCATCCACTAGGAAGTCAAAGACAACAGTTAGATTTCCCCTTAGTCTTCTCCTCTCGAGGAGCAGCAGTGGGTAATAATAATCTCCCTCAGCCTGCTCACTGTATTCTTGCTCCGTAGCCCTGTCTGTGCTTAAGGCTTCACTGAAACAGGAGAGCAGCATGTTTATATACAGACACACTCATAAAGCAAAACCATTGAGAGGATCAAAAAAAGAACTTAAATGAAAAAGGCTTATGTTTAAAATACTAAGCAAAACAAGTCTACAAATTACTCCACAGTATATGACCAGGCTTTGTAAAACATCTGTGTTTACCATAAGACCTCCTGGTAGTTTAGGAATATGTGAAGGCTTTAGATTGATACATCCAATCTTAAAAACATACAGTTAAAACTTGCATTCAGATCAGAGGAAATCTAAATGTACATTCTCTTCCCGACACTGTTTTTGCTTGGCTATTAACATTTGCATTAGGGCCAAAAGAACCCTTAGATAAAAATCAGGTATTACCATTCATTTTTTCCATATGCAACTATGAATCATACCACAATTGTCTGAAGAGGCCAAACAGTAGCTGAAGGACTTATCCAAACTGATCAGTTTGAAGGATCATCTGCAAAGGAATCTGACTTATTAAAAGACTCTGGCTTGTGGGTATCTAGCATCATAAAAAAAGTCACCTGTCATTGCTTTGCCACTATAGCAAGTCTCCCATCGCTGAGGCAACAATGACTTATCATTTAGGATCCATAATCCAGCTTTCCTCCAGGAAATTATTTGTATTCCTTTGTACTCCATAAATCTTTTGATCTGTTCCTTGAACAAGCTTTCTGCAATTCTGCTTTGCTTTCACAACACTTTGGTTTTCAGTAACTTTAAAGATCTTGGTTTGTTTCTCAGCATTAAAGCACCTGGTTTTAATTAGCTGTCACACCAACACTGTCTTTGCATGCTTTTATGCACTCACATCACATTACATATAGGCTTTTTTTTTTTTTTTTTAAACACAGGTAATGATAAGTGGGATAGATTTGTCTAATGGGAAAAAAAGAAAGGCACAAGCCTGACATAAATTGTCACAGAAATCATTTGACATTCACCCTTCTCAAGAGGAAAAGGACAAAAGCTAAAATCACTAGTCCCCTATATGTGTGAGTACAAGCAAAAGAACATTTTAAATGTAAAGGTACATTTTTACTGAGGTAGTGAAATACTAATGAGATGCTGTAACTTAAGTGTGAAATAGCAGTACCAAAAGTTGTTAAACCCCTGACTGGTCTCAAAACTATAATTACCATCATCCTGAACAGACAGATACGTGAGCTGAGAAATCAAGCTGGGAAGAGTTTCTCATCTCCTTTCTCTCAATTGGCTGAGATATTTTAAAATAACACACAAGCTGACTGTTTGATCTAAAATATAAGGAAAATCCTATTGTGGAACCTGATGTCTTATCTATGTTGATGGGACCATATCATTTATACCCATGTTCATGCCCATCAGGTAGAGCAGACAGAAATCCCCATTTCATAAAGAGAGGGGCAGAGAAGGGGATTTATCCTAAATTCATGTCTAAGCTAAGAACTGAAATTAGATCTCTTGAAAATACTCCAGTATCTTAACTTCAAGATCCTTATTCTTCTCTAAATGGATTCTCCAGCTATGAAACATTCCAGCAGATAACTGGATTACCACATCAGCAATCAATCACATTTATAAGGTATTAAATTTACTTGGAAACTTGATGGCTGACTTCAATCTAGAGGGACAAGATCAAATTAAAATTCCTACTACATTGTATGGAGCACTGTATTTTGGTTTTTGTAGAAAGAAATTGGCAAATTGCATTTGATTTCTTGTTTTGACATGCTACTTGGCATATTAAACTAGAAATATTATGCCACTTAAAGTCATGATCTCATTTTCTCCAAATTTATCTTGAAGCACTTTCTGAGAAGGAAATAGGGTATTCTTGTTCACTTATTAATTTTGATACTCAGGGTTTTTTTCTTACTTGAGTACATTCTTACTTGAATAATTCACCAGACCAAAACCACTATGAGTAAGACAACCTTTCAGCAAAAATACAACAGTTATCATTCTTATTTCGTATTCCAATTTGTATTCTCAAATGCCACCACAGGTTAATATTGCAGTTCAGTTTTGTAACTGAAAAGGGTTACATGTACTTAACTACAAGCTTGTTTAAGATGAGAGGGCATGATATTTCAATTGCATATCAAAGCCAAATATGAATAAGTAATGAGTAATTAATCAGAAGGACATATTGGGGAACGACCACCATTTGGAAAACCAGGCATTTGAACTGAACAACCTGATGTTTGATATCTGCTTACTTGTAGTCTTACAGCCGGTAAGAACAAGTTCCATGCCCAGTTTCCAGGAGTAAAGGTGCAAGCTGCCCAGATCCCTACAAAAACTGCTGTACTAAATTCAGTGCACCACTGGGAGTATCCCTTCCAACCCTCCACTATCATCTGCCTAGACTTCAGGGTCCCTGAGAAAAGGTTGTGACTTCACAGAAGGCTCTTCAGCCAGGTGATCTCAGACCTTGGATATGTTTCCCCTGAATTTGTCAGTTGGTATCAACTGACCAGTGCTAAACAGCAGTTACTGAAGACATTATGAAGGGTTATGTGAAAACAGCAGCTATACTAAACTTATTACAAAGACTGTTTCTCAAGAGCAGGATTTAGGTACCCAAGCAGCTTGCACTAACTATACTAAGTTTTCGCATACCATAAAATATTTTCATTTTCACCAGAGGACAAAACAAAGATTTCACCTTCAACAGCAACAGCTGTGGGTGTTTATGATTCAATTTACTTTTTCTTGATGTTGTTAAAGATGGATCATACAAAACAGATACAATTTTCAACCATGGAAAAAATAGGTAGTGTCTAAAAAGCTTAAATCTTCAAACAAGCCATTATGGCTTGCCCAAGACAGAAAGGTAAGACAGTATCGAGTAAATGAACGATGAACAGGTGAACCCCCTGAAATGGTCAAAATACTGCAGGGACACAAGCTGACGAACTTGTGAGACTAATAGAAGTTGTAGCCTATGCTTCTACTTTCCAGTTTTTTTGCTGTTGAACACAAAAGTCAGTTGGGCCCTCGGCTGCACCCTTGTCATCCCCAGAGTGCACAAGAAGCACTCAGTCCTTGTGGTACGTCTATCATTAGGCAAAATCTTCCATTGTATTGAAAACACTATGGGGAAGGAAATTTCCTTGCACTTTTCAGCTACTGTTTCTAGCCCTGGATAAGGATACGATACAGCCCTTCCTCTTTTATTTCTAGCAAAAGAATAAGGCAAATACTTTGAAAGAAACCTTAACCCTCCACTATTAAATATTGACACAATTTTACATGAAACATGTCCTGGTGAACTACTTAACAAACACGTAAAAAAAGTTTCTAACACTGTAGATTGTGTATAATAAATTAATTTTAAAATAAAAACAACCAATCTAACAGCTTTAAAATATCCCTGTCCTCTTAAATATTAGCTGTCATCACACAGTAACTCAAGGGCACCTGAACTAATCTGAAACCACAGAAGTGCACAGTGTCCACCTGCAATCACACAACATTATCTCCTTGTTTCCCAAAAGTGCCTTATGTCATGTAAAATACTTGTTAAAACCTCATTATGAGCTTTGAGAAAATCCTAGCATTCCATCAGTATGTACTCCTTTAGTGCTACAGAACAAAATGATTATTCATATCTGTTTTATGAAATACAGAAGTTGATGCCTTCACCAATCTAATCTTCACAAATTAAGTTTGATCAATCAATAACATAATTCTTCTAGAACAAAACTGTAAGAAGCGTTTTGCTTTGTTTTTTGCTTTCATTCCAAAACAAACATCTACGTACTTATTGAATGGATACAATGGCATTTTAAAATTAACAGACCAAGAAAAAAAAGAAATCTGTATTTTACTTAACTTATCACAAGATCTTGTAAAATGTAATCATCTATCTCCAAAGATGTGTAACCTGTACTGTTAAAATCTCTGAACAAGACTTTAACAAGATGAAATGGCTAAAAACTAGGATGACTGTGTTGTTTATACCACTGCTACTATCTCACAACTAAACATTTGGATAGCCTGTTCAAACCATTCTCAATTTAAAGCCCTATAGCTTACAAGGTATGCTCAGTGTTGTTATTTACTAAATCTTTAACATATTATGTGCACATTGTCCACTGACTATGCATCTTTTGAAATAAATTCACTACATTTAATCTCAGGAATAACGCTTCACTGTCAAAGCACTTATGTAGGTCACCATAAAAACTAGAGAGATAAAGATAAAAAGATAGCAAAAAATGTAATTTAAAATATAATATTAAACCCACGTCCATCCTGTCTGTTCCCTTACCATACCATCTCACATTCTTCTTGGAAGAAATATTTTCAACTGGCAAGATAAACTCAATGTATGTGCATTATTGATTTCAAGCAAAGTTCCTAAGAAAAATGCTTCCTATACATTAGTTCAACTGACTCGCCCACTATATGCCTGTTAGTCATACACACATTATGTTACCCTGCAGTAAGTGCTTGACCAAGAAGGATCTCACTGCCAGCAAACTAATATAAGGGGTCCTTTTCTGCATTACTACTTAGGATATCAGACTGCTTTCCACCAGAGTCCTAATTTCACTTCATTTTATCATGAGCAACCCCAGGGGTTCTTGAGATGATAACAATAACTGAGCCCCTGAGGGGGAAGGGAATGAGAGGGTCAGGTTTGATTTCAGCTGGCAACATTAGCCATTGCTTCCCCATGAATTCTGACATGGTACCCAAATGAAGAATGAATGCTTTTCAAAGTAAGGACAGACAAAGCAGTAATAAATATCTAATTTCCAGAGGCAAAAGGCAAAGTCCCAGAGATCTAAGGAAGCTAATAGACCTTAAGCTAGATAGGCTGATTTTTAGTAGTAAATACCTATATGCAGAAACTCAGCAAACTCAATGGTTATATTAGGATGGGGAAAAAAGTTACTTTACTAAGAAACTCTATCTACATACAGATATTTCAGACTATATGAAATTAACAAATATGAAAATCAGTCCTCCGTTAGTCTCTCAGGTTAGGATGGATTAACAATTAGCACTAAGTTTACAGAAGTAATTTCAGCACACTCTGGAGCATTATATGCTACTGCCATTAATTTCAAATAGGAATAAATCTTTTACATATACTTCACAATTTTAAGAAAAACAAAGACAGCTAGTTAGTTTCACTTAAAAGCCTCCACAGGAATAGTGGAGAAAAGATCTTTCTTTTCTCCTTTTTGTTATCAAATAAGTAGCCATAAGGATTAATATTTTGGGGCATTGCTGGTATAGTGACAACAGCATCATCTGTCAGGGGTTTGGTTCAACAGAAACTTGTGATGTGCTTTGCATAGTGCGTAACACTCACCGTCAGCTCTGGGATTTCGACTCAGATTTGAAGAGTTTTGTCAGATCATGTCTCTGAATGAAATCAGGGGTTCAGAGTATCTATATGGGTGACCTAACAGTGAACAGGAGGCAAGCTCTATGGCACAAGAAGGCTGGTAGAAACTCTCCTGTAAGAACTATGGTAGAAATTTTGAGAAGAATAAACCAAAACTTTCTTTAGATGCACTTTCCACAAAGAAAACTGTAAGAGTAAACTGAACACTTTCAGACAATACTACATTTTCACCTCACCCCTACTCCTATTTCCCACTTTTCCTTAAAAAACATCTAGATGAAAACTTTTGATTCAGAGATGCCACTGCAGAACTTAAGGGTAACAGAAGGCTTCTTCTTGCCTCTGTTGCCTTCATGAGATTGACTGCCTGGCCAGGCTTGCCCAGAGGAGAGAGCACAGCTGAGGAAGTGCTCTGCTGCCTCCAGATTAATCATGTGTAATATTCAGAAAGTGAAGACAGATGCTACTTTTATCCAGCTGAGGACTGCTGAAGTAACCATTATTTATCATGTTTTGGTATTTATACTTTATCCAATAATTATTTTCCTGTTATGACAGGAGCTAACTTATAATTTTCCATATGGCCAGAAAGGTGCTAGACCTTTGTTAATTATAGATAAAGCTATATTAATGATTGCTGAGCAACAACATCATTTGTGATGCTGAATAGCAGCCTATAAGCCATGAAGTCTTCCCTCCCACAGCAGGTGAGTAAATAGAAGCTCTCAATAAACAAGTTTCCATGCACTAAAATACTGAAACTTGTTTAGAGATAATAAGAATGCTCATGTTCCTGGTTTACAGAGCATATATTATTTGCTTATTTCATGCCTCTAAAGCTTGTATGTTTGTCCCAGTCATATTGGGTAGTCCACGAAGATCTATTGCCACTTTACAAAACTTTCTTCTATCCTACACCATCACAGCTAGAATACACTTCTATGAATTCTTATAACAACAAAGACAATGTTATAGCCGTCCTGTAACATCAATGCCTGATCATCATTTGCATCAGAAGAAGAAATACCAAAGCGTAAATATTAAGATGATTGCAGACCCTTTGGTACACACGTAAAAAGGGCACGCAGCTGCTGAAAGAGAGGAAGGCTGTTTGCATTTCTCCATAAGCCTTAACAAGAGGACTACTTTTTCAGGCCTTTTCCAACTCCGTCTTCATTTCTCCCTTGCAGGTTCTGTCCTACGATCACACTCCTTACTGACAGAGTTCAGACAGGTACTTCTCCCAAGCCCACTATCTCTCCTCCTTAGCAGGCCCAAGGACAGAACATTGTGCAAGATGAGATGCCCACCTCCTCCAGGAACCCCAAGCACCAATGACCCATGTGCTTGCCCAGCCACTGGAACTGAGTGGAAGGGCTGCATGGTAGAAGCCAATGAGACTTACAGGCATTTGTTTTAAATTATCTTTGGACAACAGCTGCCTGGTAGAGTGGAAATTGATTGCACTGCTAATAGGATGATCCAGTTTCTGAAAGTAACTGGTTTGCCAGATAACCTGCAAAGCGCAATGTAACTAGCGTGCTCTTATACTGATGTCCACGCTGCCAGGTACAGTAACTATCATTAAGGCTTTTAGCCAAATAAAAAGGGGTGTGGCAATAAAGGAAAATAATTTTCATCATTTATTCCTTGTGCTGTAGGCTGTTCCCACCAAACACTGTTCAGTGTTGCAGTGTGTGCAATTTGGGCCATGGCATTAGCTAACAACTAACTGAAAACCCCAAACTGTGTTATATTCTGGAAATTGTTCTGTAATTTCCTTGATGTTTATCTTGCCAAAAGATTTAAAATGTTCTCCATACTGGGATTTGGGAATTTATTATTTCAGGATGAAACAGACGGCAAGGTTTTCCTGGCAGCAGCAGTAACTCAGGCAAACAGGACTTACACAACTGGTGTCACATGAGTGGCAAGTGGCCATGTTTTCTTCCATGTGTCTGGATCAATGCGCCAGAGAAAGGATGCTCTGAGTAGCCATCCTCCCTTTCACTTATTGGGTGGATGCATGTATAGGAGTGAGAGAGAGGGAGAAAAACAGCTTTCCTCCAAATTGGTCCTGTTTTATGGGTCACCAGCTGATCGGCAGAGGAGCCGGGTCAGCTCTTCTGACGCACAGAAACTCTCAAGGCAAAAATTATTTCCTGAAAGCCTAATTATTTCCCAAAAGCCTAATCCCAATTGCCATTGCTAGCTCTGGCTTCATCATCTGTAAAGCAGTGGTATCATCTGAACAGCCCTTTTGTCTTCACTCACCTCTGACTTTCAATCATTACGCCTAAAGAAGCTTCACTAGTTCCCATGAAGTCACATCAGTGTATGATTTTTTTCTTACTTAGAACAATACCAAACGAGTTTTCTCTTCCAAGGATTGAGAAAAAACAGGAGTCCCAGAAGTATGAAATATTTTCCATTATTAAATTCTTTTCTAACTGTTATCTTTGAGCTCAAATACAATTCCCAATTTACAGAGAGTATCTATTTTGTATGGTATACTGCAGCATTAGTTGTCCTCTCTCTCTTTCAAAACAATTTCTGTGATAGTTTCAAAGTACACACATTTAGTGATATTTTCTATTCAGAATTATTTTAATATAATTTAATTTTTATAAAGTACTTAAGCATAATATAATGAGGAATAGATTTTTGGGCACCTTTGTGTAACAGAGACCTCACGGTTCTATGGCACTCAAAGGCCCTGCAGTAAAAGGAAGCACCAAATATTCATGAGTAACAGATCACATGCAAGCTGCAATGCAAGTGAGTACAAGCTGCATAATTGCACATGAATGAGCTGTTCATAAAAGAGGTACTGATATGCTCCCTCCTTCCCACCGGTACTCTATTCTAACATCGCTCCAGATGTGTACATTTATTCCACTACAGCAGCAAATATACATCCAAATTGCAGCCCATTTAGCTGCAATGAAAGCAGCTCCTCTGTTGAATATGACGGTTTGCTAGGCATGAAATGCATTTCAACACTTACATACATAATTTCAACATATGTACAGTAACACAGAAAAAGGCAGCTGTGCCTCTGGGCATTCCTGGTTGTTCCACATCAAAACTGCAGGCCCTGACAGGTCACTTCAGCATTTAAACAAGAACATGAGTTTCTCATTGCACCAAACTCCTGCTTCTTTACTTTTACTTCACTGGACATGCATACTTTGGACAGCCACAGCCCTGCTCAAGTACTGACCTAAAACAAGGCATAGAAATGTATACACCTGGACTACAATGATCTTTATGCTTTTCTTTTTCCATGATAAGCTCTTCCTCTTTTGCCTATTGTATTTTTCTACCTCAAACCCATTAGCTCAAATCTGTATGTGGTAGGGAGAATAAAGTAGTATTCGAGTACTTCAGAAGTCTTTTAGGATTTGCTTCAAGGAGTCTCGTAGAAATGTAAGTTAATATAAAATTCATACACCCCAATCTGCTGCTTTCAGTTTTGCACAGTCCCATGCATCCAATCCTACCTCTAATATCCTTTTAATATCATTTCCCTCTCTGCCTTCAGCAAGCCCTGTAGCATTCACCTTTGTCCTCTGAGAAATCTAGGTTAACATTACATTTGTGTAGCAGGTTCTACATTTTTTATTTTATTGGAAAGCAGTCTAGCATGAAAGAGTGAAGGCACAACCTTAGAATTACCTGAACCAGTGGAGAGGGATACTTCCAATTACCAGGGGAAAATCACTTCATACTGTTCAGATCTCTTATGAGACAATCTATTTGCCAGACAAAGCAATTATTTCATTTGGATAGCCCCTGCATTGCACTACGAACCTGAGCCTGAAGAGAGGTTAAACATTCACACTTTTTTTTTTGGAGTATCAGGTAGTACCTAACCTACCAAATTCTGTCATAACTTTATTTTTTCCTATAGGGGAAAAAGTATATATTTAAATTATTATTTTTTTAATTGTCCTGTAAATTTATAAAAATATTAAACCACAAAATGAAAGAAAAATCAACGTGAAAGCTCAACATACTTTTCCACAGTATGAAGCCTTTAGTAGACCATTATATTCCTCTTTACATAAATCTCTCCCAATTCTAAGAAAATATAGCAAAGCCCATTTACCTCTAGGTGCACAGCCAGTGTTTATCTGTATTTCAAACGGAGGGTAAGTCATAACGGTACTTGTAGAACTGTATTTTTCTTGAAAAACACATCTAAAGGCATATATGTTTCTCTTTGGTTTAGAAATAAGCACTAGTGAATTTATGCTTCAACTGATCGATTCAGAGAACTGAAGGACTAAATTTCTTCAGAGATGGGAAATAAATCAGTCTTCATGCTAGCTCAGGTCTACGTCCCTCATGGGTGCAACAAAAATGCTTAGGTAATTCTCATAGGTTTCTGCAGACATTGTACCTGTCAACCCAAATTACACACATGCTTTCAGAACAAATTTAGGCAAATTCTAAAGGCTGAAAGAATTGTTCATGCACTTCTGGAAACTCTGGTATGAGCACTGGAAACCATAAAACCTTATGCAAGATGCTCACTACCTGCTTTCCAAGTCACAAAAGATTATCATCTATTGCTCATGATCTTTGCCCAATGTTTTATAAATGTACAAGCTCAGTTCTTGCACTGGATACTACCACAGATCAGTGTTGACACAAAAAGCAGCACTGTTATAAACTGATCTGCTTCAGATACAAACAGCTGCTTTTTATAGATTTATACACTTAAGTGCTTATGTGTGTACAAGCAGGTGTTCATTCAAAGAACGAAGTTAATACACAAAGGAAGTAAATGCAGTTCATAAAGATGACAAAAGGACTAAACACCATACCCAGTATTCATAATTTGTCAAAGAAAACAGAATATAACTTCTTTAAAGCTCTCAGAGTCTGCAGATGACATTGCTTGGCCTGTTTCCTGTATAACTCCTCATTTCGTTTTGGTATACTGGAAACACCGAAGCAAGAACAAATGTGAGTAAAACTGAAATGAAAGCTGTAGTTTCATCTCCTTTTGAAATTATCCTACAAAGATTAATTAGCTGAATTTGAAGCAAGCAAATCCCACTAAAGGCAAAGACGGCATTAATCGCAGCGGAGGAATGCTCTAGAGGAACAGTACTGCGCTGCATCCCTTGCTAGTCTCAGTGCTACCATGGGAGTACCAAGATGCAAGTCTGCTGCACATAAATTCAGCGTACAGATGCATCCAGATCACCCAGTGCCATGGCAATTCTCTTCAGAGTCCCTGGTGAGAACTGAGACCTTCTGCAATACCTGGGGGAAAGAAAGAATTGGCTTCTCTGATGACAGGGTCTGTGCCAAGCTGCAAGCATAGGTGCAGCCTTTATTCCCAGTTCATCAAAAACAGCCAGCCTGTTTGATTGTATCATGTTTGATTGCCTCCTTCACAAGGAAAAGAGGGGTAAGAAGCGGGGGGTTGGGACACACACAAGGAAAGTAGGGCACAGAACTTGAGATGTGCCCCAGTATGATTTCAGTTTACGGCTGGGAGGCAGAATGATCTTGAACCTTAGTTTAAGGAGTGTGGATCTTCTGCCACAAGGGTTAGCAGATGTTGTTTCATAGGACCAGCCACTGCACTCAAATTGAATCACTTTCTCTATGCAGATCTTTCAAAAACTAAGCAATGATTATTATATGGTTTTTTATATGTGTATGTATATGCACACACTCTTTCATGGGCACCCCCTTGCCGTGGGGAAAGAGCTTGCGTGCCCTTGTGAAGTTGAGAGCTATGCTGGTGGTGGCATATGCCTCCGGTAGGGTCTCCCAAGCCTGACAGGTCTCAACTGAAGGGTCAGACAAAGTGTGTCCACGGGCAGGATGGGCTCACTAGCCTTCGGGCAACCATCCTAGGAGAAGGACAACTCTAACTCCAAACCCGGGCAGATGGAGCTCGTTTAGCCCTGTAAGGCCATCCATCTAAGAGAAGGATACTCTAACCAAACCTACGACCTGAGGACTTCGCTGTCACTGTCCAAGCTCGCTAGGCCCTGGCAGATGAACCTCAGGTGTAAAGGGTGGGGCCAGTCTCGCGCACGCTGCGCCTCACCTAAAAAATCCACCGCGCAGGCTTGAAGGGTGTACTCACGTTTGCAAAGCCCTGTAGCGACAGGCAAGGGACGAAACGGCAGGTGGAAAGATGTCACTGGAAGCCGCAGACCCAACCCTGCATGCAGGCGGTTCAGGACATTGGTCGCTTGAGACTGACCCGGGAGATGACAGTCTCGTTCGGCAGCATCCTGAATGACCAAGCAGCCTTTTTCAAGGAGAGCACTGCTTGCTCCGCATGGAGAGGGACCTAGAAAAGGTGGCCTAACCAAAGCTCATCTCCCTTCCAATCCGGTTGGCTAGCCGCGGCCAACGGACATCTTCTTCTGCGGTCAACCAAAGACAAAGAGACAAAGGCATACACCTGCCTCCAAAGGTGTGTCCAGATTGACACTCGCATGTTGGAACATCAGAACCATGCTCGATACAGCAGACAGTGGGCGTCCTGAACGCCGTTCTGCTATAATTGCTCACGAACTGTCACGACTCAACATTGACATTGCTGCTCTCAGTGAAGTTCGCCTTCATGAGGAAGGCAGCCTTAAAGAACATGGTGCCGGCTACACACTGTATTGGTCAGGCAAACCCAAAACCGAAAGTCATCATTCCGGAGTTGGCTTCATGATTAAAAACTCCATCGCCTCTAAACTTGAAAATTTGCCAACAGGTCATTCCGATCGCATTATCTCCTTACGCCTCCCGCTACACAACAAGCAACATGTTGTTCTCTTCAGCGTATATGCCCCAACTCTCCAAGCTGACCCTACAGAAAAAGACAAATTCTACACCGATCTGCGCCGCCTTACTCAAAAGGTTCCTGCAGATGATAAGATCATAATCCTTGGTGACTTCAACGCCCGAGTAGGTTAAGAACTCTGAAGCCTGGAAAGGAGTACTAGGCAAGCATGGAGTTGGAAACTGCAATGACAACGGTCGCCTCTTGCTAGAGTTTTGTGGTGAGCAGCAGCTTACCATCACCAACACTATCTTCCAGCAGAAAGACAGCCTGAAGACAACCTGGATGCATCCTCGATCTAAACACTGGCACCTCATTGACTATATCTTAGTGCGCCAGAGAAATGTTTGCGATGTCTGTCACACCCGAGTGATGCCTAGTGCAGAATGTCAAACAGACCACCGCCTTGTGCGCTGCAAACTTAACCTCCATTTTAAGCCCAAACCTAAGAGGGGCGGCATTCTGAGGAGGAGGCTCCAAGTTAACAATCTTCAAACAGCTGCACTGAGAGACAGCTTCCAGGCAAACCTTCAAACTAGGCTTGAAGACTGTCCCTTAAACTCTTCTCCTGAAGCGCTTTGGCAACATATTAAAAATAGCATCCTGCAGTCCTCCGAAGAATTTTTAGGGTTCTCCACAAAGAAGAACAAAGACTGGTTTGATGAAAACAATCCAGAGATCCAGGAATTGCTGGCAAAGAAGAGATCTGCTCACCAAGCACACCTCGCTCAACCATCTTGCCATGTAAGAAAAGCAGCCTTTCGTCTTGCATGCAGTAAACTCCAACAGAAACTTCGAGACATCCAGAACAAGTGGTGGCTCAACCTAGCAAAAAAGACTCAACTATGCGCAGACTTGGGTGACCACAGAGGATTCTATGAGGCTCTGAAAGCAGCGTACGGACCCACACACCAAGTTCAAAGCCCCCTACTCAGCGCAGATGGCCAAACGCTTCTCACAGATAAAACCTCCATCCTGAATCGATGGTCTGAACACTTTCAAACTCTCTTCAGTGCCAACCGTGTAGTCCAAGACTCAGGAATCCAGCTCATCCCAAAACAAACGGTGAAAAATGAATTGGATATAGCCCCTACTATGGGAGAGACCCTTAAGGCCATACAACAGATGAAAACCGGCAAGGCAGCTGGGGTCGACGGAATCCCGCCTGAAATCTGGAAACATGGAGGCCAAACGCTCCATGCTAAATTTCACGAGCTAGTTGTGCGCTGTTGGGAACAAAGCGAACTACCACCAGATCTCCGTGATGCAATCATCATCACCCTGTACAAGAAAAAAGGAGTCAAGTCAGACTGCTCAAACTACCGAGGCATAACTCTGCTCTCCATTGCTGGAAAAATTCTCGCAAGAATATTATTGAACAGATTGGTACCCGCTATCACAGAAGAACTTCTACCTGAAAGTCAGTGTGGTTTCAGAGCCAACAGAAGTACCACAGACATGGTATTCGTTCTCAGACAACTGCAAGAGAAGTGTAGGGAACAGAACAAGGGTCTCTATGTAACTTTCGTTGATCTCACCAAAGCCTTTGACACTGTGAGCAGAAAAGGTCTGTGGCAGATCTTGGAACGATTAGGATGTCCCCCCAAGTTCCTCAAAATGATAATCCTGTTACATGAGGGGCAGCGCGGCCAAGTCAGATATGGCGATGCACTCTCTGAGCCCTTCCCAATAGCCAATGGTGTGAAACAAGGTTGCGTTCTCGCACCCACTTTATTCCCAGTTTTCTTCAGCATGATGCTCCAAAGGGCCACGGCAGACCTCGACGAACAAGACGGCATTTATATCCGATATCGTACCGATGGGAGCCTTTTCAACCTAAGGCGACTGAAGGCCCACACCAAGACCCTGAATCACCTTGTCCGCGAGCTGCTTTTTGCTGACGATGCCGCCCTTGTTGCCCACACAGAAGCAGCTCTGCAGCGCTTAACATCCTGCTTTGCAGAGGCGGCTGAGCTTTTTGGGCTGGAAGTCAGCTTAAAGAAGACAGTAGTTCTCTACCAACCAGCACCACAAGATGATTACCATCATCCCCACATCACCATTGGCGAGTCAGAGCTTCAGCCAGTCCAGCAGTTCAGCTATCTGGGTAGCATCATCTCCTCAGATGCCACGATCGACAAAGAGATAGACAACAGAATAGCAAAGGCAAACAGAGCTTTCGGAAAACTCCATAAAAGAGTCTGGTGCAATAAACACCTGAAGAAAAGTACAAAGATCAGTGTCTACAGAGCCGTGGTACTGTCTACTCTTCTGTACGGGTCTGAATCATGGGTCATCTACCGCCACCATCTGCGACTCCTCGAACGCTTCCATCAGCGCTGCCTCCGCACAATCCTAAACATCCACTGGACTGACTACGTGACTAACGTTGCTGTCCTTGAACAGGCAGACGTCACCAGTATTGAGGCCATGTTGCTGAAAACGCAGCTGCGTTGGGCAGGGCACGTCTCCAGGATGGCGGATCACCGCCTCCCTAAGATCGTGTTCTATGGTGAACTTGCCACCGGCTGCCGCAAGAGAAGAGCTCCAAAGAGGAGATATAAGGACTCCCTGAAACAACACCTCAGCCTAGGCCATATTGACCACCATCAGTGGTCCACCCTGGCCTCCAATCGGGAGATTTGGAGACACACCATACATAACGCTGCTGTCTCCTTTGAGAGCACGCGTAGAATCAGGCTCGAGGAGAAAAGACAGCACAGAAAGAACCGTGCCTCGACTATACCACCCAAGGAGACCCTCCGGTGTGCTCTTTGCAACCGGTCTTGCCTATCCCGCATTGGCCTTTTCAGCCATCAACGCGCTTGCAATAAGCGTGGGCAAAGCCCTTCCCAAATCTTCGTCCGCGAAGCCAAGCCATGATGATGTA
Source organism: Bucorvus abyssinicus (assembly GCA_009769605.1). NCBI lineage: Eukaryota > Metazoa > Chordata > Aves > Bucerotiformes > Bucorvidae > Bucorvus > Bucorvus abyssinicus. The sequence continues at coordinate 10,714,528 of CM020030.1, forward strand.
TATGCACAAATACATGTATGTACAGACATGAATTTTCAATTCAAAATTAACTTAACTTTTACGGTCCAGTGATACTGCTTTCTCCTTCTAACTATGATCTTACAAATTCAAGTGTTGACCCAATCTTACCTTTAGTATACTGAATATCTTGCTATAAAAATGAAACAAGCGCAACATAAAGACTTATCTGGATATTACAATTCTAGCTGTACACACTTAGCCTGCAATGAGGAATTCAATTTAAATGTTTATAGCTTTCCAAACACTATTATGTTCTTGCAAATGTTAATTCAGTTTCAATGAAAGAGTCAATTTTTTTTTAACAATATAGAATGCATTTTAATACACTATTATGCACAATAGGCCGACAGTGAATGGACTCATAATTGATTTAGAAGCACATTCTATCATCCTGCTACCTCTATCTCTTTAGTAAATCATTTTTTAATCGGGCTAGTCTAGGCTGACCCATACAGAGCTTTATTTAATTTATTATGGAATTTATATATAAGGTTGACTAGTAAAGCATGGCTACAGCAGCATTAAACAAATTGCGCAGTGAATAACGAAGAGGAAAAAGAGAACAAGAATTCAAATAGCCTAAGCGTATCGCTGAGGTTAAGACACGTTCCAAATGAGAAAAAGGACTTCTGACATGATTATGGTTTGTAAAAAAAGAAAAAACCCACCACAAACAACAAAAAACTCCAATTAAAAAAACCTCACCAAACAAATAGCTGGGTTTGAATTAAGTATTAAAGGGAGAGAAAAAAAATCTCACAAAACCCATTAGTTGGCTCTTATCCCTACTAATGTAAAGGAGGATAACAATAATAAAACAAGGAAGATAATCTGAACAATCACTCCAAATTTCTCTTTTTCTGTGTCCCTAAGAAACTTACTGCAAATATTAACAAGAACAAGGGACTGAATCAATGCTACAATGAGAATTTTCCTGTTACCTAGTAAGTGTAGGATAAAGCCTAGCAAAGATTCAGAATAGGGACTACTAATCTATAGTGATAATCTAATAAATTATCATTTCAAGAATTGTTTGACTATAAATTATTATAAATCTTTAACTCAAGATGTCTAATATGTGTACATATTTGGAATACACATGCATGCACACATGCATATAGATGTACATTAACATATATATACTATTTTTCCCAGCGTAAAAAAAACGAAAAATGAAAAAGATCTGCAATCTTTTCCTTGAAGGAGATGGGGAGCATCTGCTTGAGCATCATTCAGTTTGTGCATGACCTGCTACTGAATGGGGGGAGCTGCCACTGCCATCATTGCCACATCCACAAGGACAGGGGAAAGTGCGCACGTGGAAGCTCACTGCTCACCTGCAGGGTTCAGCAAGAAAAAAAAACAGGCTGGTGCATCAGCCAGTGCTAAACGCAGTTCTCTTCCTGCAATTTTTGTACATGCATGCTAAATTTGCAAACTGCCAATGTAAAAGCAATCCCTACAATTGTTATTGGTTTTTTCCCAGATATGTAAAATCATTACATTGAAGAGCTTATGAAAATGAACACAGAACACGGAAAAAGAAAGTACCTTCTGACAAAGAAGAGCACTAGTCTGCAAGCTAGATGGCTTAAAAGATCTGTAATAGGATGGAAGCCTTTCCCCAGTGACCACTGGCTTGAAACCATCTCCAGGTTATTATCGAGTTGCCATCATTCACAACTGGTTTGGTAGTCAACTTGAAATGAGCTGGTATTCTCAGCCCAAGGTCCATGTCATAAATTGGCAACACTGATAGAGTCTCGGCAGGGAGGTCAAGGATTGAATGGACACAGAAACTCATCTCTAAAGGTGATCTCTCTAGGTCAGGGTTCAGACACGTTTGCAAGAGAAGCACGCCTTGCCACTGTCTTCTGCAGAAAAATGCAGGAATCCATCTTCAAGTGCTGTCACAATCCAGCACCTTTCACAAGGATTTAGTACCTATTTAAAAAATACATTCATCATCAGGAAGACAAGCCTGTACCTTTTAAATCACACTTGTCATTTTAGCAATACTTCCCATTCTAAAGTGAAGAACAAACAAAAAATAACAGAACAAGTGTAGTCAATCTATTTCAGCCTTAGAAAACCAAACTGCAAAGCTTATATAAAATTCTAATTATATGGCTGCTGCAAGGGGTCTCCCTCCCATAATTACAGTAGTGATATCCATAAACATATCAAGTCCAGCCAAGGCCAATTCTGCTAACTCAAAATACTTGCAGAGATGGCAAATGACTGATTTCAGAAGACCCTTTAGAAACCACTTTCCACTTCAGCTTCTCCACAAGAAAAAAAAAAAATCAAATCAAAAGACATTATTCATTTTATTTGACACAGGTTGTAATTTCCACTGAAAGGGATATGTTAACATGGGAAGTAAACTGCCACAGCTTAACTGTAAACCCAGAGACTTTTTTGCATGAAATACAAATTTTGTGCAATGCCATCCCAAGGGGCTTCTGTTCCGTGGGAGTCCAACAACTATTCAATCACTAAATTACTTCAGCTGTTTGACCAAGGATTATCTCAGAGCAGTGGTAGTCACTTGCCACATCCGTGCAGACCCTGTTGGCTGAGGAGAAAGTGTGTGGGTCAAGTACTGCCTGCTTCCTTCAACACCAGAAGCCAAACTACATCTACAGAGACTACATGGCCAATGTAATTGCAAGTTTAAGTAGACTTCTTCAGTCCTCTCCAACATGCAAAAGAGAAGGTCAGCATTATACTACACTTGATGCTATTTTGACAGGGTGGAATACCTAAACAGTTCATGCATATTTAAACAGAAATAACAGAGCTGTTTGGAATCTGCAGCTTTAAGTGCCCAAAACACCAGATGTCTGCAGTGCAATGGACCTTCATATTCAGAAAAAGAAAATAAATCGGAACTCAACTGACTTACCAATTAGGTCAGTGACAATTCTACAATAGATTAAGTTTTGGTCATAGTACACTTGAGTTCTGCAACATCCAGATAGATTAAGAATGAAAAGAAAAAAACAAACAAGAGGAAAAACAGCGACAATAGCAAAATAATTGTATTACGGAAATAGATTATCAATCCATATTAGCTTTTTTTTCTAATAAATCTTTCCCAAATCACACAAACCAACCCTGAGTCACATACAATTGGTGTGCAGAAAGAGAGAAGGTTGAGATCAAGGATGTCAGCAAAAGGGACAAAATACAGACAGACACCAACTATATAGTCCAAATCACACAAATCTCTCCATACCAAATCCAATATCCTGTGTAACGCCCTCACCCACCTTGTCACAGAGAATGTTAGAAGAGAGAAGCAGATCCAGGCAGGCCCTGATAGCTTTGCCCAGCTCACAGAGAAATTCAATTAATGTTTCTACAGAATCTGCAGGAACAACTTACTACTACTGTGGCAACAGCTTGGCGGCATCCATCAAGGATCAAGATCCCTCATGCAAGAGACTACACACATGCATAAAACAAAGCTCACTGTGGCTCCAATCTCTTTACATTTACTCAGCTATGACATCTGGAAATACATGAGCATCTCTGAAGAGAGTAACCCCTTAACAGCATCCCTACTAGCAAAACAATGATAGAAGGCGTGCTATTTAGAGGCCAGAGGTACAGAGTGGAGAAACCTTTGACAAATACACCTTTCATTTTGGGTATAGCAGTCCAGCATTTTATAACAGGGTGGCAGATATAAAAACAGATAAAAACCATGGGCACTGAGTGAAGCTCCTCAAAGCATAACTTGGAAGCATTTTTTCTTGCTCCCTTTCTGGCAAGCCAGAAGCATAGGTAGGCTGTTGCTCTGAATGTGACTTGAGACATTTATTAATCAAAATACATTATGAACTTCCTCATCACTCAAGTTGCAGAGTTATTTATACTTCAACCAGATTATGCCCCTTAGCCATTTAAAATAAAAATGCTACTGTTTAAACAAGTATTCTCATTATAGATGTAATAAAACTCTGAAGCATTATTGAAAGTTATGCAATAATTTGTCTCTTAGGAAAGATGAATGGCCAAGTTAGGTGCCCAGGACTTAAAATTCATTAATGTCTTAATAGTGAAACAGATACAAATCTCTCTTCATTAGCTCACCAAAATTAGCCAAGGCAAGTTAGAAAATGTTCTGAAACCTCATTTGATTTCAAATGAACGTGCCTGAACTATCACTCTTCCAAAAAACCTATTCTAAACAACAGGGAAAGGGGAAAATCATTTGAAAAATTACTTTGACATTGTCCTTTAATCATGCATTGTAGTCAGGAAAATTATTTTAATGCCTCTCTCACATGAGTAAATGGTTGCAGTATACAAATAGCACACACTCCAGAATACCATGCAGCATATCTGATGATACAATGCATTATACAGGAATTAAATTATATTTAAAAGAACATGATGATGGTGTGAGATTCTTTTAAAGTATAATACATGTAAAGAAAAACAAAACCTCCATAGGGTTAGGGTATTCTCTACAGTAAGTTAAAATACTATACCGTTTAAGGAACGGTATGTTAAAAATATCTCTAAACTATCATTTTATTATTATTTACTAATTCAAATTCTTTTTCTACTGATTCAACTTTCACTGTGATTTCTCAAGGGAACAGAAATGAAAACTTCAGTCCCTTATCAGAATTATAAACACATAAAAGAACCAGTGCAGAATTTTGAAAAGTTTGAAGATGATGTACCATATTATCAAATACCCTAAGCAGAACCTATCAAATTCTATTTTTGTATGTAATAAAAGAATAAAGAATAAAATAACTCTTCTACATTAACCAAAATTTAGGATTTTATGACCACTAAATAATGCTCATTCTTTCCTTCTATTAGATTGTATAAGACTGAACAACAGTTTGTGTCCTCTAGTGCCTGGATTGAATAGAGACTGCTGTGATGGGAATTTCAGGTGATGAAGAGTCAGCTTCCATTGTCATTTTGGAAATGAATGAATTCTAATCTCTGTTCTTCATGTAAATGTAAAATAATCATTTGAAATGTAAAAGTAATCATTAGAAGTCAACCATGTGCACACCAGATATTGCTTACAATATTGTTATCAATTAGGAGTTGGTTGCACGATGTTGACCAGAATGACAGAATAGCAAATTTATTTCTTTTCTTGACTTGCTACTGAATGCCTCCTCAGTCCTCCAGTTCTCATTCAAAACTAAATATATGACTGGTTATCTTCTGTATCAGGTACTAAACACAAACCTTCAAGTCTGAAGAGGAAGACTCGAGGGTCCCAAATCAAAAGATAACTAGCTCAAAGTCTTACATCTTGATGACTTTGTTGTCAGGCTTTAGAAGTGTCAGATTTGGAAAAAATTGATTTACCTTTTGACTCTCCTTTACAAGCAGAGCTGGTATTTCATTGCAGTGCTGTTACAAACTTCTATATAGTGCTAAAAGTGTGTGCTGGCAAACGTGGCAAGTGTTTATTTTTAAATATAACAATAATTCCAGATGACTGAAGATACTAGACATAGAGCAGGGAACAAAGCAGTGAGTCCTGCACCACTCACAAGCAAATGTAAGATTGATTGCCCATTTAAACACGAATTATAAGTAGCTTCAGTCTATTAATATTAATTAGGTCAAGACTAATAGGATTCATGAGTGGACTGTTTAGCAGGTCAGAGGCAAGGAAAAGGTGGCAAACAATTTACCATATATTGAAGTTCGCAGACACATGGTACATGTCTCTACCACTGTAACTATGCACCCCAAAGTCACATTGCTAAAAGCTGGTTAGAGTATTTAACTATTCAGGTAATATGTGAGACACCAAAACCCCATTTTAAATGTAATGATTTTAATAAAAATGTTTCAAATTCCAGCCAGAGAGCAGTTTCAGTACATCTGAGAATGCCAGGCTGGGGGCACTGTGGCAGGAGGAACTGAGGAGCATAGGTGTGGCCTTTCAGGTCCGTGCAGGCTGCTCAGGCAGAACACTCCAGCTCATCCTGCTAAGTGCCCTTTCATAGGAGGAAAGGACACTCCTAGCTTACTCTTCACATGGATTCATTCATTGCTTGGCCTCTCGCCTGTTACCACACTAGATGTTCTCTGGGCAGTACTGCTTGGAATGTGGACACATATCCAATTAAGGAGAACACTTACTGCACAAAGATCAAGTTCACATTTTCCTCTAATTGGATTGTAACACATTCTAATCAATAGAAAACGGATTTCTTTTGCTGCAAATTTAAAGTAGAGTACGTGGACTTTAATTGCAAACAAGTATCTTGACACAAGTATGCAATAATGTTGGTGTGCACTAAAAATAATTTTATTACTGCTTTATTCTCAGAAGCAGAGAAAATTTAAACTTCTCATTTAATAATTTTCATCACAGGGCATTTGCATGCGTCTAAACATAACAGTATTCAGAAAAGCACTCTGCATTCATATTCCTTTTCTTATTTGTATTGCCCACAGAAGACAACACAGGCTCCTTCCATGAACAGAGGCTCCTCCCATGGACTAAATTTCTATTCTTGTGCTATGTTATGAAACTCTTCCTCTTGCTATTATTAAAGTCAAAACGGTGCAGAAGGACTACCCAGCACATCCCTGCCACTTAAGTTTCACTTGGTATCTTGAAAGAGTGTTTAAATGGAAGGAAAGTACAGCAGAGGCCAAGGGTGGGCGTTTTACGGAGGGATCAATGTCAACCACTGGCAAGAATAATAGGATTTCATCCATAAGAGTACCGCTCATATTGGGAATCTTTTTATTTTTAATTTACCAGTGATTTTGGTTGTTTTTACTTCAGGATTACCCACCTGCTAGGCTCCCCTTTTTCTGAAGGGGCATAATTTTCCCAAAGTATTGATTATCTCCAAAATACTTTAGAGGTGCCTTAATTCAGACATGCAAAAATCAAGGTTCCGCCAAAGCACACACAATTCTGAAAACTTTGCCCACGTGTTTTTACTTCAAGCTGATTTATTTTCATAATACATTAATTCAGCTTGGAGACTTCATGTAAGAGTATCTGTAAAAGAAGGATACTTCCAGATTAAAAAAAAAAAATCACCTGGTCTGAGATGGAACAGTCAAAAGCCTAGTAATACAGAAGAGAAAAAAAACCAAAACAACAAAACTTTTATTTTAACTATCTTGTCTGCCTTTGAGTTACTTATTGATGTTTGGCACAGCTCAAGACCAGGAATGATATGAAGGTGCAGGTGCTGGTCCTCAGGCTCATGGGCACAAACTGAGCTCCTCCCTGGAATACAGTACATTTGAGCTAGCTGAATAACACAAAGAGGCCTAAAAGTTTTGAAAATTTAACCTCTAGCAGGAGCAGGGCAACACAAAGACTAAACATGTAGATCTTACAAGATGCTAAGGCTGTCTCTTTCATTAGCGCTTCCAAGTAAGAACAGTCGTTAATTGAAACCATGACATAAGAATGATCTTTCAAAAAAGGCATCTTGTAAGGCACACAACTTGACAGACCTTAAGCGTTCCTGCTCAATATGAAAAATTCACAGACAGCATGGGGAAGTCTTCTAACAAGCTGGTGGGAAACTGTACCACCCTTCCACTTCAGGGGTTTTTGTGCCAAAGACAGCAGGACTCCTCAGTTCTACACCTGCAAAACGTACTGTTTGTCACACAGCCTGAACATACCACTGCCACCCACATTTTCTTTCTCAGCACAACTACCTGAACAAAATTTCCTCTATAACACTGACATTTTGGCTCCAGCAGCCACCCTACATGCATATCAAAAAGTTGCAAGTGTGTATTGACCTTTAATTCTTCACAGCCACGTCAAGACACACATAAACTTTACAAGATGCATGGCCTTGTGCCTCCATCCAGCTATTGAGTGTTATGGTCATACAAAGACAGAGCTTGAAAGATAACGTTCTAACACAACCAATATTTACCAACTGAATATCTAAAAACATAATTAAAACATCAGTTATAACACAATGTTTACTGACACAATGGAAAATTATTATACCCTTTCACTCACTGTGCTAGGAATCACTGCATTCCACTACCAGCTTTTGTTGTTCTACTGCAAACACACTAGAACAGATTTAAACACAACAAATCTGCATGACATATTTATGTGTTATGCACAAATGGGACTTCTCAAAATCCAAGCATCAGCACGTTGACAATACAGGGGACAAAAGGTAATATTATTTTTCTTTTTCTTTGGTGCTAAATTGTACCTTTCTGAGGAAATCTATCTGTTCCAAATATCATATAACATGATGTATGGGTACAGGCAGGAGGAAATCTGCCACTTTCTCTCGAGTCACAACCTCTAATACAGCCACAGAGCATCTCTTTCTAGAACCCACAGACAGGAAAAATGCTTCATCTAATCATGAAGATCATGAAGCTGGTTTAAAACCACATGAGGCAACAACTGCTGGTGTGAGGTCCTGGCACATCCCGACGTGCCCACTGATCTGAGTAATTAGGCTACCTAGATGTTACATTTTGTCTTCTGGAAAGGTAGTTTCAGCGGGACACTGTGGTTGATATGTCCTCAATACTTTGCAACACTTGCTGAAGTCCTGCTTATGCAAAGGAATGAAACCCATGGTTCCAGCAGCCAAAACAACACATAACAAAAGCTGCACCCTTGCACTACTATAGGAAAAAAAGTTATTTTATTCACCACAAAATATTGATGATTTAGAAGGAAAGTATGCAAAAGAAATTCTCTCTAATGTCTGACACTTCCGACACACTTAACACTTAAGGATAACTTCATTGGCTGTTCTTGCATCCTTCCTGCCAACAACTCTGTGAGCGAAAAGATTCAGTTGTGACCAGCTTGCACCCCACTATACAGCTCCAATTTTCTGATTCTAGCAATACAGACTGTGTCATGGTTTTCTAAGAGATTTCAGTCAAATAAAGTCAGCCTAAAAAAGACCTAAACTGTTCAAGCTAAGGCAGATCATTTTGCCCTGGACAGGTTAGCACATGGTCCCAGAATCAGTTTCACTGGGAGATCCAGGCTAATGGAGATCTCCTTATGAGTAGATACCATGGAACAGTTGGGTCAACCTGCTGTGGGCACTGTAGCAGGGAAGAATGTGTGGCCAAAGTCTCCAGAGCCTGCCACAGTCTCTAAACATCACTGGGGCGCTGCCAAATCACACCTCACTCCTCAACAAAAAAATGGTCCACCAGCATCACAGAACCAGACACAGTCACTTTATACAAGCACGTAAGAGTATCCTCGGTGTTTGTACAACCTCCCACTACCCAATGCAAAACAAATAACAAGTGCACAACACCTGAGAGGGCCTAGGGAGAACCCACCGTGTGTCACAGAACTGGAAAGGAGGCACAAAAAGCTAAGGCTTGCTTAAAGAGGTTATAAAACATCAAATCAAGTAACATTTAAACCAACTTAACTTATAAATTTAATCTAAACATACTTCAAAACAAACAGGGCATTAAAAACCAAAGAGCAGTGAACTGCAGTCATCAGTTCTTTACTGTTTCATGCAGCAACACGTAACAAGCAAATCAATACAGGCTCCAGAATATTTGAGCACACACTTAAAGTGTATCAGAGCGTAATTTGACCTTGTATTTTCTCTGCCTGCAGTGTCAGTTTTCAAAGTCCCCATTACATCTTCTCACAGCAATGTCCTCCTGTCACCCATGCTGCAGTTTCCTTGCTTCGCCAGTTTTGCCAACGGAACTGTCTGGGGACATGGTCAAGCTGTGCTCTGAACGGCCAAAATAATCCAGTAGAAAGGTAATCAACAAACCAACAAAGCCCCACATTACACTCTTTTAGCTATCAGCAACAGGGACTTTTTAATGCAGCTTTACCACTAAGGAAACAGTGCAGTCTCTATAAACGATGAACGCAGCTTCCAGCCTACAAAATGCTAACCTTCTTTTAGGGGATGTGTTTTGTTTTGTTTTCTTAAGACCCATACGAGACTGAGACCACAGCATAGTACCTCCTCCATGTTATTATAAACATACCACTCTCACTCTAAAATTAGCCTTGAAGTATTTGTTGTCACAGGGTCACAGATATTTTGATATACTTCCCTTTCATCATACACATAGTCAATCAACCTTTGCATATGTAATGCAGGGCAGCCAAAAACTGCCACAAAAATGATGACAGATCGGTCTTGAGGCTCCCTTATTTATAACTTCCTAAAGCCTGACTCCTTTAAGAAAGGCTTAGCCCTGCTTATCTGATGGACTAGCAGAACTGCAGACTTTGTTAGATGACTGAGTTCATTCCTTCCCAATCAGCAACTGAAGCTGAGGTTTACTACATGCAGTGCACTCCTGAACACTCAACAGAAGACCATTCCATTTCATTATACACTAACTGTGAGAAAAGATTATCACACATCAGTTATTTTGTAGTGTCTATTTGTATTAAAACACCATGAAGAAAGGCTATTTCCATTTTTAGAAGGGAAATCTTTCCTCGGGTATTTTTCTTAAGGACATTAAGGGCAAATACACATTAATAAGGCTTTTCCCCTCTCCTACCCCATATAACCTCTCCTGAATGTTCACTAGAAAATGTGTTACAATCCACCCAGTACAGTACTTCTGCTCTAGTAAGATGGACACGTAATCAACAGAAGCAAATTGGTATGACCTACTATGAGGTAGATGTGTTGTATACTGCAGAAAATGCATTTATTCTAGTTCACTATATGCAGTCAAAACTAGAGGGAAAATCCAGATGATCAGTAATTTCACAGTTGGCTGACTTCTCTTTGATATTATTCGTAAAAATCTTTCCTCAACCTCCTTTGTGTAAGCAAAATAATATTTCATTCATTTACTTGTGGGTAGGAGAAATTAAAATAGCCCATTTTATTGAAGATGCTGAATAGACAAGAAATACATATAACATCCTCTGAATTAAATTACCACGATGTCAAACTATGTTAAAAAATATCCAACCATCTACAATACTAGAACAATATAAACGAGAAGCAAAACCAAAGAGATCAGTTTAAGAAACAGAACAGTGTAGAACATCAATATTCTTTGTTCTGGACCAACAATATCTGGATTTGACAGCAGAAAACAAAATCCTGGAAAATCTGGGAAAACCTTTATATAGTTTATCAGGATACCTGTTATGCAAACAACAAATATTTCCATAAAAGATATGTCTGGGATTCTGAAAATAAATGTAGTGCTGAAACTGCTATCTATCAGCCAAGTATTCTTACCTTTTTTTATTCAAATGTGGGATTCCCTGAACGGCCACCACACAAAACTAAACAATCCAAAGTAATACAGAAGAATGTGCTTTTACATTAAAAAAATGTGAATAGTCCCATAAATAATTGAATTATGTTGCATTTTCCTGAGTAAAATCCATAATTGTTGTAAAGCCTTCACGGAGGGCATTTTCATTCTATATTGCTTCAGATCTGTGAAGACAGTTGCCACAGCAGCAGCAGCACAGGTAAAGACACTGAAACTTATGGGTTAGCAGAAAAAGTTTGCAGCCTAGATGAGTTCAGTGGGAGCTGGTTATCTAAGCCCACCTTATCCTTACAAAAATCCGACCCTTAGGCTGCATCTATATTCATGCTTTCCTTTAGAGCAGTAGGGCATTTGTGAAGCAAATTCCCTGACCGCTCCACCCCCAGCATGCACTGATTCCAGTCACAAAGCCGGTTTGGTTCTCCTCAATTAGCATGCTTTCAATGAGATTGTTTGAGAGAGTCTGCAGAAGGGAATTTTCCTCTCACCCTTCGTTTCCAGTCAACAGCTGTCCCGGTTTTTAGGAAACTAGCTCTGGGTTTTTTGGGGGAGCTTTTTGTTGTTTGGCTTTTATTTTTTTAGTAGACACCACTTCATCAATGCATTATGCCTAAATGAATGGCAAGACTGGCAGTCTCAGCAATTCTTCCCAGCATGAAGTGGTTACTCCTGTAGTATAAACAGCTTTCTAAGAAAACATGACCTGGAAGTTGAACTTGCTTACAAGAGGACTAAATCAATGCTCAAAAAGAGCAACGGCTAAAAGATCAACAGCTTCACATTCTGAAAAGTTGCCACTAGGCATCATTTGCACATCTTGTAATAAAAACAAAGTAGGACACTGCCTGATGTGTATTCACAAACCTTTTACTGTGGGCAAAGTATTTAACAATGTGAGAGCTTTATGAGCTACCAGTTAAACATACTGACTTTCTCCAACATGAACTCCCAGTGGGGGAACCCCAGAACACAATCCCAGGAAGGGTGGGGGGCCCCCCAGCAGTGGGGATTCTTGGAAAGCCTCCTGCCAACAATGGGTACATTCTTGAAAAGGGCTTTCTTCCAGCAATGTTAAACCCCTCCAAGGGGAACCTCTAGTGACGTGAACTTTTAGCAGAGGGACACGTTCAGTGTGGTGAAGAAGAAAAACCACGGGGAAAAACCTCGCTGCTTTGCAATAGGGACAAGTTGTTTAAGAACACACCAATTATGTAATTCCTATAATTTCTGTCAGATCTGTAATGCCACTTGAGGCTATGATTTACACAGATCTTCAGCCTTTGCTTCTCAGCTGGACTTATTCCATACGTACCAATTACAACTATTCAAACACTGAATAAGGCATCAAGCCGGGCATATGTGTTACTTTCAAACAAAAGCAATGAAGCTTTTAGATAAATAAGCAGCTACATAGAAGGAAAGACAGGCAGATGATTTCAACAGGCAGACAAAGATCTCTGCAGAGGGAATTCTTTTCTCTCTCTAGCAAAATCGTTTAGTCTGATCTTGACTTGACAGGACGGGTGTTACATTATGGTTCCAAATACACTCTTCTTTTGGGCTTTTTTTAATTGCAAAACTATCAGAAAAAAAATTGCAAAAAGAGATGGAAGAATTTCTCATAACAGCGTTTGACTCAATACTAGCTATAATAGCAGGACATTCTGTCAAAGGAAACCATCACATTCCTTTACAGAGCCATGCAGTGCCTGAAGGGATCTGCCCACACGCCTGCTGCTTTCCTCAGTGCCCTGGAGCAATCCAAGCAAGCTGCCAGCAAAGGCTCTAACTATATTTGATTAGTTTCAGGCCTTCATTTTTAGCGAGTCATCACCCTCTTAACGGCAGATGATGCCCTCTAGTTGGAATCAATGTGAGTGACCAGCTCACAATAGGCCGGATTAATGATGAAAAATGTGTAGTCAGCCTGCAGGGCTTTGGACATTTATCACCCACTGGGTCTGCCAAGCAGAGGGCTGCCCCCTGGCTCATCAGGAAAACACCCACCCTGCCTTAAAGAGCGGGCGGACACCAGCACAGCAATCCTGGCTTAACTGAGCCTTGGGTGAGAGAAGAGGAGGCTGGAGCAGAACATGTGTACAGCATTTGTGTCATGCAGTTAAACAGTCTGAAACATCTTTCCTTCTTATCACCTACCTTGCAGGCTGTGTACAGCAACTACAGTGAATCTTTCCGACTACAAAATATTCCTATGTAAAGTCTCCATTGGGAAGAGAAGAGTTCCTTATTCAGATAGAAAAGCCAGACAATCAGTTGTGTGCTAAACTATGTTGTAAAATTTCTCTTTGCTAATTCACCCAAGAGAAGCAACTTTTTGACAGGTGAGTGAAACCTCCTTACAATTTCATCAACATAATGAAAGGTGAGCAAGTAGATTTTGTGTCTAGTTCATAAATATTCACGTCAATTTTACACACCAATGGAGCAGTATCTCCTTAGAATAATGGAGTCTGCATCATACCTTATAAACACCTTTTTCTACAATTCTGATGTTAGGAAGAGCTACCTACAGTACACAATAACATAACTCACATTAAAATAGAGATGCACGCTGAAGCTCCAGTCACCACGTGAATGCGGCCTCAGAAGTTATCCTTTTGGTTGTCATACAAAGGGCGGTGAGATTTATGAACACAGTAGTCAAAAACCATAGAGGTGCTGGCAAAACATGTGCATCGTCAGAAACACAACATCACAGGGAAATGAAACACTGCCAAAACATATACATCAGAAGTTTCAGCTGGAGACCCAATTAATAAGAATAACCATATGCTGAAATTTAAAAGATTAAATAATAGATCTGAAATTAAGCACAAGGTGGATGGGAAATGTTCTGGCATGTAAAAATCAAGACAATCATGTGGCTAAAATGCTTTCATATTGAGTCCTAATACCTCTATATCCATTCTACATTATTTTTTAGAATCTTCAGAGAATATTCTGTCAAAAAAAAACCCCAACCAGACAAAAAAAAAACCCCAAAAAAACCCACCAAAGAATAAAATGGACTTGTTAGCACAACTAACGAGCTTGACCAAAGCTTATCTCACTTTTACAAGGAAATGATGGCTCCATCCTCCATTAAGAAGAGGTAAGTGCAACCATACGGGATTCTCAGAAAATTCACTTTAAGGGAACACACAGCTTTGGGAAAACAAAGCAAGGTTTCCTTGTAAGGAATTTAACATCCATTCAGGCAGTTTTCAGTACTTGACATGAAAACAAATTTCTATCTCAATCGACTTTTTAATAAAAAAGTATACTTAAAGATGATACAAAAGCCTGCACATTAAATATGAAATGTCTGTAATCTTCCTTTCCATGGCAATCAGATCTGATGAAGTGCTTTGGTTTGGCAAATGTCCTAAAGACCCTAGAAACATAGTCATTATGTTTTGAACATTTCAAGAAGATCTCTTCATATTTATGAAGTTATTTTCTCTGCTACTACAAGAGATACAGTAAATTCCAAAATCATAAATTAAGGTTCAAATTGCTAATCATGCTTATTTTAAAAAAGTGACTTGCAAGATTAGTTACATTATTAAGTTACAAAAGAGCTTGTTCAACCTAACAACATAAAAATCTTTAATAGCTACCTTAAACCCTCCACTACTATTCACAGCAGTCTTCCTCATGACAGCCATTCTAAATGCAAAAAATGAGAGAGGCGTGCCCATTGGTTTAAATTGCAGCCCTACCTCATGCCAAACAAGGAGCAACATGCCCTGGAGCTGCAATGGGATCAGACCTGACATTAGATCAGGCTCATTTCAACAATCGCTCTCTGTAGGTCCCCCCTTGCAGGACAGCCAGACATTGACAAGCAAATACAAGAAGGGTCTTGTGCGGTACCTCTGTACCACAGAAAATATATGCTGCGTGAAAACACTTCGGTAGATTCTACCTATTAGAATATAATTCCTTATAAATTGTTACATAATCTCCAATCCAACGGTCCTGGTAAATCATCCTTTTTGCCTAGCTCACTGCACGTTTGAAAATTAAGAATAATCATCTTCAAAATTAGTGCAGCCATCAATTCTGCATGGAACATATAAGCTAAAATATTTTAAAATTATTATTTCATGAAAAAGGGAAACAGAACAAATTTGCTGAAAAATGAAAGAAATCATCTAAAATTTTCTCTCCTCTGCCCCTTTCTGATTGAATTTAGCATTCATTTCATACTATAAATTTTTTTCTCAAATATATCTTACACAATGTACTTTTGCTAACTCTGGTAAATTTATGCAATCTGTGAAATTTCCCAAATTTTTTCTTCCACTCATTGCTAAGGTCATTAGCATAATTTCCATTTAAGCAAAGATCTTAGTCATCTCCATAGCTGTGCTTGGAATCATCAGGTCGTCATCTTTCAAAAAGGGAAATGTAGTTCATAACTTCTGTCTCTGTTTAGCACATTTTACCAGACACTTTTACTGATATCACACTGCAAGAAATGTAAAGATCCACGTAATTCCTAGTATCACAAACAAGGATTCTTAAAAACATGTTTTCTGTTTGTTTCAAAAGCTTAGTATTAAATTCTGTCTGTGAAGCTTTCAGGTTTTGCTCGGGTGGCGGGGTTTTTTTGTTTGTTTGTTTTGTAAAAGGAACTGATTACTGTCTGGACCTCCTAAGATTCATCTGAGTACATGGAATTGTTAGAAACATGCAAAAGTAATGTATTTCCATAACTGAGCTTTATAAATTTTCCTTATTTCCTATTTCAGTTTTTTTGGTCCACATTTTCTTATTTTTCTTGCCACAGCTACTCTGTATCCACACTTATCTAATACTAAAAAACACAAAGCACTGATAATCCTCGATTTTACTGAGGACAAGATCACGATGGGGAGATGACAGTAGTCTGGCTATGTATTAGCCTTTCATCTCTGGAGGCCAATGTTCATGTCTGTCTGAGGTCATGAGTTAAGGGATTTGTAATCTCACCTTAATCCCTAGTGGGCATTTAGCCACATCATGAACCAACTATACAATTAACAATTTCTGCCAAAGTTGAGACCCAGGACTGAAACACGGTAGTTTACAACTCAGGGTTAAGGTGCATGAGCTGAGGCATTTTGCAGTAGTTTATATGCTTTTTCATCGTATAAATTTTCTATGCTTTTGTATACCCATGTAAGGAAAGAAGCAAATAATTTGCTTCCTCAACAAGAACCTCTTCCAAAGGTGTGACATTATATTATAACTATTTCTTATCCAAAAATCAACATGGTAAAGTTGCATTGCAAAAGCTTTCACTTTCTGGAACTATTTCCCACCCATGCCCCACCCCATCCCCCAAGTACTGTTGGTTAAAATTCTGGCACTTGTGAAACTAATAAAAGCAGCATTTTCATTCAGCGTACACTTTACAGTAAAAGAAAAATAATGGTGTGGGTTTTTTTAAAATAGCAAAATATCAAGTGTCATGCACAATGCTGAAGACAGGGCATTTTCAGCTGAAAAGCACTATTTAGCTTTATAGCAAATTACAACCGTTCTGATCAAAAACTGCTTTTCAATTTTGACTATTACAATTTACATTGATTAAGTTTATGCCACTGTAAACTTGTTTATGTCTTCCCAGTAGAAGTATGCTTTTGTCAGCATTCTCATTCCCTGGTCAAATGGTAACAAGTTTGGGTGTTGTTTTTTCACACTTCGGTAAAACTCCAAGTGTATCAGGGGTTAGCAGTACTAGCACATTTTCTGGTGTAGTAATGCTAAGTGAAGTCTTGAATCTGAAATGAAAAGCATCAAGGCTTTAGATTTATCAGTTCTGGTGAAAGAACACCGGCAAGAGTCCTGGGAAAGCACAAATCCGGTTACACAGTTTCTCTTCAGAAACTGATCTCTTTAACACTCCGACGGAGTGTTGTACCTGTGGCATAACTGGATTCAGCCAACTAGAAGATGCATCGTGGCCAGGAGGGGCAGAATGTGAACATATAAGTCAGTTCTGTCAAGGGACCTGAAAATGAGTTGTGGCCGCAGAAATAGGAGATGCTGAGAGTGCAGAGGAGCAGTAAGAGAAAGCCTCTGCTTTTTCAAGGGTGAAAGATACAATCTTAAAAAAAGAAAAAAAAAAACTTATCTGTTTTAGCAAATGGGACTGTAATTCCATATAGGTCCCTCATTATTGCTTTTGTTCTAATTCTGTCTTTTCCCCCCATTTTTTTCTTCATACGTATTCTAATTATTAGGGTTACAATGTTATGAACAGTGTCAAGTTGACATGCACAAAAAAGAACACTGTGCTTCCTAGAAAGGAATGCTGAAGGTTAACTAATGCATGTAACTCCGCATCTAACCTATACTTGTTCTAAACATAAAAAAAAGAAATTTATTCCTCATCTCACCCACATCTATCAATGAGTTAAGGGATAAGCACTGCAGTTACATGTATCTATAAAGAATGCATCCTTAGCTTCCAACTTAAAATGGAATCCTTGTTCAGAGTTCTGTTTTATTTTTTTTACTGCTTGTCACAAGGACAGAAACATTTCTATAATTAACTTTACCCTGGAGGTAAAGGCAAAGAAGAGATATCCTCATTCACAGAAAGAGCTATCTTTTCCAGGAGATCAATATATCTGAGGAATGAAGCAATACTCTTTTTACGATAAATACCATACCCCTCTGGGCAGGACCACCTTACAGCTTTCAGAAAATTTGCAGAAGGATGGATATATTCCAGAAATGTTGGAAAAATAAAATTATTTGCTTCTTGTCAGTTCTCTCTTATTCCTCCTCAATTTACTCCTGCAGCACAGTGTCTACATAACTGCTGAAAACGGACATGACCATTTCTGGGGAAAAGCAGAAATTGTCTTCTCTGTCTCCCTTTCCCATGATTCCTTCCAATAGGTTTCGGGCAGGCCAAAGACCAAACACACCTCTGGCAATAACGCTCACTCTTTGTATTCAGATTTGTGCCCCTTGTGGGTGGCCTTGTGGGCTGTAGCAAATGTAGCAACGTACATCTGCTGCACGGAGTAGAAATTATGCCAGTCTCTCTGAGAAGGAGATAGAATTCCGGCCATTCCCTACTCCCAGATGAATTGTGAGATAAAAGTTTAAAGAAAAAAAAGAGGTTCGTAGGTCAGGTTTTGTGTACTTTGCTTTCAGAATCATTATCCTTGTCTTAAGAAATTTCTGCTTGAGTAAGCTACAAAGCACAGCTCTTTAAGGGAAGCGTTGTATGGCCGGGTAGACACGCTCCTTAACATGTAACTTCACCTGCTGTAAATGAAACATAAAGTACCTTTCAGAGCTGTTCAATGACATACCTCTCCAGTTTCTGGGATGCCTCATTCCATTTTAAGTTTATCATAAAAGTGCATCCGTGTTGAATTACTAATCTTTTGCATTTATACTACCTCTCTAGACCCATGTAAAGTGTTTTCTATGGTATAAATGAAAGGTCACAGCTTAGAGCTCCTTTATGGTCTGATTTTAGAAAGACTGTGAGGGATAGTTAGCAAAATGGACTAACCAATTATAACTTCAAACCCGTATTCTCATATTTAAAATACTGGGAGTCACCAGTCCTTGAAAACATGTGTTGCTTACATGGAGAACATATCTGAACTATCAATTTTAGCTATTTTATTGCAAACAAGTAAATCAAGAATTTGAGAAGCAAAATCCTGAAAAATTCACACTGCAAGAAAGAATCTTGAATTTTCTTATGACAGTTATTGCTTTCTGAAACAATTTTCACATCCAGGAAGAAATAATAGTGACAAGCAGCCCTGAAGCCTTGCAGTAAGAGAAGGAAACAGCCTGTGAGCAACCTTTTTCTTTGTATAAGGTTGCTTGCTTATCTAATAGCAAAGATCAAGAAATTACTTGCAGCAGCAGTTAATACTGGTACATCTTCTTCCTGCTGGTCTACAGGATCTAAAAAAATTATATTTTGTAACAAGAAAGAGAGCAACAGAATTGAGAAAATACCTATAGCTAAGTTGGATTTCTAAAAATATGAAAAGTACAAAATGTAAGCTGCAAGGCTTGCAATACAGCCACACCTCCCTTTTCACAGCTCCTCAAAAAACTAGTAACATGAACTATGTGGGCAGGATTTTTTTTTTTAAAAAAATATACTGTTGATAAGATCAATAATGTGAAAAGCCCTCTTGTAATGGGACCCTGTGTTGGCCAGGGCTTTGAGGAAGCACTGCCTGCTTTTTATTTTTTTTCTTTCTTACAGAAAGCTCTGTGAAAATACCAAGAGTGCTTGTAAAACCAAAGTCCAAGCTTCACGGGATTTGCTATCAGAATCTGTAATTTCTAAAAACCAGCAAAAACTTGATGACAAAGTGAGCAGGCTAAACATAAAAGGAGGTTTCAAACCGTGTCCCCCTATCAACTGTGTCTTTTAAAAGCAGGTGATTGTCTTTAGGTTTGCCCTGCATTCACAGCTCAATGACTGCCTCAGTTGCAGTAAGCCCTACACCTACCAAGGTGTAGAGGGCAAATCCTCTTCTGCCAGCCTTTTGCTGTCCACGATTCCTGAGACCTGGCCTTTGGCCAGCTCCCAGCCTGAGCTCCTACCCTTGCGTTCACTGTCTTTCTGCTGCCTGTCAGGCACTCAACACCCTTCTTGCCGCCTCCCCTCAGACCTCCTGCAGAATGTTTTTGGGAAGGAGCAACAGTCCCTTATCTAGAAAGCTGCCACAGCACACAGGCAAGGGCATATTAGTCAGGACAAAGCAAATGAGAAACCTTCCTCCACAGTCATCACTCACCAACTATTAAAACTCATTATAACCACCACAGCTTTGTCCAGAAGGTGCAAGGGACCCAACAGAACTAAATGCGAAATCCAAGCTCCACTGAAACCACTGGTAACAAATTCTACATACTTCAGAAGGGTCAGGATTTTGCCTAGAGACAAAAATTAATAATAGTAAAAGTAATAATAATAATAATAATGTTAAAAATTGGTATTCTTGACTTTTTATGATCAAAGATAATACAAACAGCCAGCAACATTCAAAGAGAGGAGAGCAAGAGATATTTTGTAGTGCTACTTAATCTGACATCTTGAATATCCAGACTGCTAAATTCTTTTTTCCTTCTTTTTCTTTCCCTTTTCTACTGAAGTATCCAAAGGTATGTTAATTAGGCATAGTTAAGAGAGTTAAAAGCTCATGTGGACACACCTGAATCACTTTGAACAAAGTTTATTTCGACTTGACAGAAGTGATTACACACAAATTAACCCAAATCTACATGAAAACTGTGCCTCCAGAGGATCCACATTGAGATGCACCAGTTCAAACTCAACTCCCTGAAAAATTCAATACATTCATTCATTCATTCTGGATATGATGATGACACAGGTCATTTTCCCCTCCTCTATATCAAAAGGTTTCACTGGTGAACAAATGCAACAGTTCAGTATTTAATGACAAGATATTTCAAGGTAATATACTGTCAAATCCGATGGATATTGAAACAAATGTGCCATCTGGTATGAATTATGCAAATTCATCACAAAAAAAAAAAACCAAGCCAACCTGTAGGGTGGATACAGGACAAGAACAAACTAATATCTCCAGTGAACATGCTTCTACTACACTTAACTAGCTTTAGAGGGCACATTGATGGCTGCTTTTTGGGTTTTTTTTTTTTTAGCCCTCTAAGGAAATTAAAATCCTCACAGTTTCCAGTCTACAAAGCTCTGCAAGAAAATTAAATTGCCTGCTGATTTTAGATTTTGTAAAGTAGGCTGATGTAAGCTGTGCAGAGAGAAGGAAAAAAAAAAAATACACACTTTACAATTAATGCCACTGTCTCTTGAGATGTAGGTGTGTTGTCCAGTATGGATGCCTCTGGAGTAATTATTCTTTACACCAATCTTAACAAACAGGATCCTAATTACCTAAAGGCATTCTGGGCACAGGGTTGTTCAGAAAGATTTAATACAGTTCACTATACAAGGTTGCAAAAAGTAGCCCTGTAGAACAGCAGTTATCTTTATGAGTAAAGCCACAGTCACAAAGGTTTAAAAGAAAATTGACAGCACCTTCCTAAAGATTCATATTGAGCAGCCATCTTCATGGTAATAAGATTTAAAAGTTTATTTTATATTAATAGGAAATTTTAGCAAGGTTTCTTACTCTGCATTTACTTGAAGAAGCTAACCAATCCTGCTATACCTTTAGTTACGCAAGACACCACAAAAAAAAAAAAATCTCAGTTCTTCAGAGGTACTGATTTACAAGGGAGAGGAGAGCAGAGGAAAGTGCGAAGGCTGCACTCTCTGATGCTACTGTCAATTCAGTCCAGTTTGCAAACTTTAGTTTTGCAACCCAAGGGGCATGAACCTTTTCCCTAACCACAGCGCAGCTGCATCCAGCCCAGTATCAGCTGAGTTCTTCCCTCAGCTGTGGTTTTCTTCACAGCCATCACATCTCTGGAGGACTGATGAGTTTTCCCACAGGAAATCCTGCTGCACAGGCGTTGCACAGTGGTTGGTTCTGTTGGATGCCTGCTGCTAGAGCTGTTCTGCCCTGGGCTTTGATCTCCTCAGATCTCACAAGTTTAAGCAAGACCATGCCTCCCCTGTTTAGATGGGAGTCCTCCAAGGAAAACACAGGTGCACCAGGAAGCAGTCTGATGATTCAAAGCTGACACAATTCCCTCCCAGGGACAGATCCAAACTCTGTTAAAAACAGGGAATTCCTTCCCCCCCCTGAACTTCAGTAGAGGTTGAATTGGAGACAATGTGGTATTCAATCTACACCTCAGGCCTGAGTGAGGCAGCACTGCATTTCTAGGAGGCTTTTTTTTTTTCCTTTTCTATAAAGTCCTTTTGTTATTTAATACCTCGTAGCATTTATTTTCAGGATCCAGACCAAATTCCAATTTACCTAATTACATGCTGCCTACCTAAATGATCTTGTATAGGATCAATTTATTAGGTACAAATATTTACTTCCGGTACAGGTACTATTATATAGTTATCTCACTTTGAAGGCAGCTGTATGTCAGTGGAAAGTGAATTTTAGTGACTAGTAAGATTATTTCATAAAGTAAATGTTGTGGAAAATGTTAAAAAAGCATATGTTCTAATAATAAAACTGTCTAGTTATACATTTGTTGCCTGGTATACCTCATTATTGACTGACCAGACCTTCAGATGAACTAGCAGCTTTTATTTAGCGTGCATACTTTGATAAGCATATATTTGTTGAAACACAAGCAGGTGTACAATATAAATATGAAAGACAGTTGAAATTTCTTCCAGAAAAAAGCAGGATACTAAGCAGAGCACACTATGGCAACATGGTGAGGACATCAACTCTTAATCCAAAAGCACAGACAATTTCTTCCAATTTCTCAGGAAAATTATTAAAAATAAAACCCCCCAAAAACCAGCAAAAGCACAAAATTTGAGAAGCAGCATGAGGACACTAAGTTTAAAATGTTTGTGACAAAAACTGAGTTGCAATCCATTATGAGAAAAATATTAATGTTTCCTGCAATACTTCAACAATTCTCCTTTTTCCTATAGGCCCTACCAAGACACAGTTGATCAACTGCACCTGTAATTAATGATTAGCCATTCAATTAAGTCTTATTACAAGCATCAACTACTGTAAAGTACACAAAATTGACCCACTCAATAAAATGAAAAATCTTATACCAGCAAAGCACAGCAAGCTGGAAGAATTACCTTCATCTAAACTGATGCTTTAGTCTGTGACTTTTGAGTCACCAGAAAATACAATGGTACCTCACACATCACTCAGGTTGGCAGTGGCCTGAAAATGTTAACAAAGACCAGTCATCCCTGCCCAACCTCAGTGGCACTTTCAGGTGATGTTGCCAATATTCTCCAAGTGTACTACAGCAAACGTTCTCTTACTTACCCCCAGACCACAGACAGAGGCTTCTGAATACAACTTCATGTACCGTTTACTCACAAGAACACTCACCTTGGGCAGGCCATCCATTCCCCTACATGATACACTCTTATATTACCATTCATTACAGCAGCCTTGTCCTAGAAGCCTGCCTCTAAATTCAGCACCATATTACATGTAGTCAGCAGAGATTTCAGTGAAGTACACCTCAACTGCTTTCAGAACTTTTGTATGGCGCCCAGATTTTTAAGAGGATGATCACAGCAGGACAAAGTTTCCCACATACAAGACAAAATCTGGGGAGACATTCTCTTTTGGGTCTTCCCTTAAATCTATTTTGATAAATTATTCAGTGCTCAAGTACTGTTCTGGCTTAATTAATTTAATTAAATCATTACACTGAGCAGCTATAAGAGCCTGAATATATCTGCATAAGTTTATCAACCCCCACACTAGCTTAGGGATATTCTGTTTTGAGGAAAACATTACCCTCCAGTAAAATGGAGAACAGTATCACTGCTAATCTCACCAGCAGCATGGCAGTGCTATTTTAGTCCATGGCTTCTCTGATGTATTCCTGTGCATAGGCCCTCTTTTAATCAGAGCTATCTATCAACAGAAATAAGCTCATACAACCAACCCACCAAGCTACCAGAACATTAGTGATGATAACCAAACTTAGATGAGCCTCTCCAGTAAATGGCATAATTAAATGCACTTTCTCCCAGAAGTCCCATCTCTGCATGGGCTTTATAAGTGCCAGGTTGAAGTTTATACTAGTTTATGCAAACAGACACACAGAGATACAGATAATAATTAAAAAAACCCAAACCTATTGTTTTTGCCTTCACGTAAGGAAATATTCCCAAAAGCAAACAAAAGACTTGCACATACTTCCTTAAATTAGTCCTCTTTCTTGTTCCCAAGAAACATTCCTTTTCCTACATCAGTGTATCCAGAACAGTTCAGGATTTTTGTTCTCAAGTTTCTGGACTTTAAAATCTGTCCTTTCCAGTTCTCCACCTCTGATGAGCGTTCCTAGGCTTACATCCTAAACAAGCCGTCTACTTTGAAATCACGTCATTTTGATCTTTGTATTCTGCCCTACCCAGAGCTTCTGTGAGCCTCTCAGTTTACACACCTCTTCCAAAGTAACTCTGAAAAACCATGTTAGTCACAATTCACCCAAAACATGAAAATAAACACCACACTTCATGAAAAATGACATTTGAATGGTTTCGGCTTATACAAAAATTACAAACCAAAGTCTCATATGATGTACACCCTTGTTTTCTTTCTTCCCATTTTAGATAACTTCTTAATGACTGTTCCTGTATTTAAGCCAATGAACTGGACAGAAGATAACAGCCTTCCCATGCTGAAAGGGCTTGGGCATTTTTAAAGGCAGACAGAGACTATCAGCAAGCAGACTTACAGGAGGGCTGACAAAACTTATCTCCTCATGAACAACCTCACTGAGTGGATAGGGTAGTTTAAGCCTGAACAGAACCCCTAGAGTGGCTATCTAATGCTACAAGTATGCTCGAATCCAGATTGCCTTTAGCTAAAGCAGTACCTAACACAAAGTTTTTCCTTAAGCCTGAAGCCCAACCTCAAAACTGTGCCAACCTGTTGTCACCTTGCTGCCAAGGTGACAGGAATTTCTGTCACAGAAGTGATCTAAACTATATATTAATTATTCTTATCTCTCAACCCAGTAATCTGTCACTAATATTTGGATTATACAAAATAATTTCTTTTTCTTCTTTTTCAGAGGTCAGTGATAACACATGAGAAAGGGATTTATAAGGCAGACTGTGCCTAGAATTTGAATCCTGCATTCAAGTGTAGCCAAGACTTCCAATCCATTTCATGGACCAGTTTGCATGCAAGTAATATAAGATGCAAGCAAGAGCTGTTTTTATTATCATTTGTGTCAGCTCTTTTGACATGCAGCAAGCCTATGGAGAATATTTGAACTTCGAGGACTCCTGGCAAAACTCCAACAATCTCTTTTCTAACAGTGTAGTCTGTCTTTCAGAACTTTTTATGGCACTAAATCTTCTTCCTACATAGGCTGTTTTCCTGAACTTCATCCAATTAATTGCCTCAAGCTGGTTTCACTGTAAACCACCAGTTTTGAAGTGAAACATCTGATAAACTTGCCAGCTCTGCCACCATTGTCAATAGTGCTAGATATGCGCCCACAAAGAAGCCTGACCAAATCCCATAGCACTAATGAACGTGTGTGGCTCATCCGAATTCATACATTGTACACAGAGTCCTCAACTTTCCCATGGAACAAGAGTAGAAACTTGATTTATTCTCATGCAACAGGAATTAGAATATAGGCAAAAGCGTCTCATCACATGCCCAATCCTAAGGGAGGACATCTTTAGGGAGACTGGTCAACTGTAATGAGAGTGGTCATGTTGCTGAACGGTTGCCACTTGACCTCTTCTGAAGCATTTAAACCACAGTTAGGGTTAGTATTGATTTGGGAAACTTTCTTTGCTTTGTCTGTGGTATCACTCTTTCCTACTGTAATTACTTAATTTGGATATTTCATTGCACAAAAGATTCAAATCATCAATGGATAGGGAAAAAAAATGTTGTAAATGCATGACAAGTCAAGAAGTTGAAAATCTTATATCCCTTATCTCCTAAGCTAACCTATTTTTGTACCAAATCTTTTTTGTGTATTTAGTTCCAGTGGCCATAGAATAGGATGAGATTTCTCTTTTAGGCACTTGAACTAACCAGTTTCCTGTAAACCGAACCACAGTGAAGTCACACATATGCATCCCTGAAAGATTAAAAATCACTTCAGAATTAAAGTTCTCCCTCCTCTCCTGTATTTTTTCCTTTAACATTTACCGGCTTACACTTGAAGCTGTATTTCAGCTAAGTGTTGTTTGCCTGTACTCCTGATAAAAGGCAAATCGCAAATCACCACACACGTGCTCAGTAACTTTCTAGACCAAAAAAAAGAAAGTAATTTCTTCAAATTAGATCACTTCATGAATGAATCTAAAATGCTGACAGCATTGGTAAAGCATATCAATAAGAAATATGGCAAAGGAAAGAGGAGGAGGCTGGCAGAAGACCTCCGGTCCTGCAAACTGCTTGCCATTGGCAGACAACCACATCCATCTGGACCCCCAGCAGCGAGACTACACAGGTGAATAGTGTCCCTTTCCATCTACAGCACTTTAAAGAACTGAGACTTTGCCATAATATGTAAAATGAATATTGTGTTTTAGTCACAAGGTAAAACACAATATATACCTTAAAAAAAGAAAGGTCACCCATCAAAGGTTTAACAGATTGCCTTGAGCTACAGCTTACAAAACCCTTAAGTTGTAGCTTTGAACTAGGTTATAGCTAAAACAAAGCTTTACTGCTGGAAAGCCATCTGAGAGGTACTCTTTTGAGGTGCTGTGTCCTGTCCTTGTAACAAGCAGATTGCTAGTAAACATAAGATTAAATGTTTGCTCTAGATCTCATCAACACTAAACACAAGGCTGAAATGTCTGTGGCTCACTTCCAGGCAGCAAATTAGAGGGTAATCGGTGGTGTTACTCCAAACGAGGCCTGATGCTTTTATCGACTGCATCACCATCTCATGCAAAACCTAATGTTCAATCAATAGCTCTCGTTGGAGGGGAGCCACTAACTCACTGTTCCTGTCAGTATTCCTTATCTAATTACAAATGGACCGCAGTTAGAGCAACTCTATCTCCTTAGCACAGTCCACCTCAGCTGCAACTTTTAGCACAGATCGACCCACACATACTGCTGTTGTGCAGCTGTCAGGGCCTGCTCCTTCTAAAAATTCCCTTCTACTACTCTTCTATCCATCTCTATTTCTGTGCAAAATATACAGTACTTCAAAACCACCACTTCAGTAATGGGAAAATGACAGTTTCAGAACCTCTGGAAACATCCCATGTATGGACAGTTCATACAAATTATAAGCAAAGGAGATACCAATCCAGCTTACAGGAGTTGAGATAGGGCAAACTAGTGAGGTATACATTTTGGTCTATTGTATACCAGCTCTATGATATGGGTAAAGCCAGCAGGCAGAATTGCCTTATATAAAGTGCCCCATTTTTAACCGCTTCCCAGACAAGGAAGCACGTCTCAAATGATACAGCCTAAATCTGATTTCAAATAAGGCTGAGATTAAAAGGTGCAAAAATGTATCACAGTGCTGAGCATTCTTTTGACTAAGGTTTGAAAAACTGATCCCTCTCCTCCAAGTAGAAGCTATTGCCCTGCTTTAGGGGAAAGTCTGCCCTCAGACTAAATGAAGAAAACCAGAAGTCACAGGGGATGAGAGAAAGCCTCTATAAGCACAGAGCTATTTAAAACAATCTTTTGTCCACTCTCCACATCACTTGTTTTTTCCTTTTCTTTTGGTTTATCACTACTGAGATCCATTTCCCTCCACTCTGTACAGAACTTCCTCACGAAGACAAGCACTTCAGTACTGGCTTTTAACGAATAAACAGGAGGTGCAACTTCCTTTCAAAACAAAACCAACAAGAGAAACAAATGTGTTTACAGAAGTGAGATGAGTAACTCAACCCAGCTTAAGCAGAGAGAGCTCAGTATTTGAAGTTTTCACATGGGAGATGGGACTCCTCTGCAGTGCTCCTGACAAGACACTTCAAACCTGCAGCTGAGCTGCAGTGGGAATGTAAGAACTTGCCTCACTGCCCACAACTAGGTAAGACTTTCAACTAGTAACAGAAGGAAGATGCTCATTCTTGTGATGAGTTGACCCTGGCTGGACACCAGGTACCCACCAAAACCACGCTGTCAATCACCCTCCTCAGCTGGACAGGGGAGAGAAAATATAACAAAAGGCTCATGGGTTGAGATAAGGACAGGGAGAGATTGTTCACCAGTTACCATCGTGGGCAAAACAGATTGGACTTGGGGAAAATAAGTTTAATTTACTATCAATCAAATCAGAGGGTAATGAGAAATAAAAGCCAAATCTTCAAATACTTTCTTCCCAGGCTCAACCTCACTCCCATTTTCTCTACCTCCTCCCACCACAGCAGCACAAAGGGACGAGGAATGGAGGTGGCAGTCATTTCATCATACATTGTCTCTGCAGATCCTTCTTCCTCAGAGGGAAGACTCCTCACATTCTTCCCCTGCTCCGTCATGGGGTCCCTCCAATGGGAGGCAGTCCTTCACAAATTTCTCAAAACTGAGTCCTTCCTACAGACTGCAGTTCTCCACAAACTGATCCAGTGTCGGTCCCTTCCATCAGGTGTAGTCCTTCAGGAACAGACTGCTCCAGCATGGGTCCCTCATAGGGTCAAAAGTCCTGCAAGCAAACCTGCTCCTGCATGGGCTCCTCTCTACAAAGGTCTACAAGTCCTGCCAGGAGCCTGCTCCAGCGCAGACTTCCCACGGGGTCACAGCCTCCTTCAGACACATCTACCTGCTCTGGTGTGGGATCCTCCATGGGCTGCAAGTGAATGACTTCTACACTGCTAACCTGTATGGGCTTGCAAGGGGACAGCCTGTCTCACCATGGTCTTCAACAGGGACTGCAGGGCAATCTCTGCTCTAGTGCCTGGAACACCTCCTCCACCTCCCCCTTTTCACTGATATTGGTGTCTGCAGAGCTGTTTCTCTCACATATTTTCACTCCTCTCTTTGGCTGCAATTGCTGTTGCACAGATGTTTTTCCTCCTTTCTTAAAGATGTTATTACAGAGGCGCTACCACCATCACTTATGGGATTAGTCTTGGCCAGTGGCGGGTCCGTCTTGAAGTCAACTGGCATTGGCCCTATTGGACACGGGAGAAGCTCATAGCAGCTTCTCACAGAAGCCATCCCTATAGCCTTCCACTACCAAAACCTTGCTATACAAACCAAACACAGTTCTAATTTCTTAATTTTTCCCTCAAAACTTGTCACAGTCCTTGGATGATTTGATGTCCGTAATGTAAAGAGGAGAGATCAAAAAGTAGTAATGAAACTAAGAATAATTCTGTAGGAAAGCCAAAGGTGGTTAAAAGGCTAAAAATTATAAAAGTGTTAAAGGTAGCTAGACACTTAACTGAAGTGTGTAAAGAGATGACTTTGAGAATGAAAATGTAATTCAGCAACTTACTGACCTTTTTCTACATGTAATAGTGACAGGCACAAAGGAAAGTCCTTGTATTACAGCATGAGTGAAAAAGCACACACAGGGATAAAACAAAAGAAGAAAAAGTATGATGAATCTCTTCCAATTCATACATATGTTTTCCACTGATCTTACTGGGGCTTATGAAAACCCACTGCTAGGAAAGTGAAATCATACTGAATCACTAGAGAATCTTTTAAATGCTACTGAGTTTCTCTACAGAGCCCTTACTAGCAATACATGCAATTTTATGTAATGTTACTGACTAATAAGGAAAAAAACCAAAACAAAAATAGATTTTTAAAAGCCATCTGAATCTATGTGGAAAATTCCACACTATCTGTCTGCCTTTTTAAACATTGCTAAAACTTAGGGATTAGTTGATGAAAAGGCAAAGTAGAAATGACTGCTTAAATATTATGAGCCAGTATTTTAACAAACTAAGAAAGCAACATCAGCTGTGGAGACTTCCTAATAAAATCCATGGATCTGGGAAGCAAAGTTCATTTGATGAACTATCATTTCAGCAAATTCAGGCCAAAGATGTGGTGGCTTCTCTTCTCCTAAAGCTGAGTAGATTTAACAAAAAAAAAAAAAAAAAGCCAGAAGAACAGAGACCTTGATTTACTAATTCAGAAAAGACACCAGCCTCAACTTCTGCCTTTTGCCAATGTTCGTATGCTGACAGGTTAGATTTTTAGGTAAAGTATTATACCCCTAAGGTGCATTCTGTGCCACTATAGTTGCAATACGAAGGAGAAAAACATTCAGACACCAGGACATTCATTTACAAAGGCTCATTTACAAACAAGAAATGAGCAAAGGTAAATCACAGCTGCTGGGAGCATGAACAGAGTCCAAGCTTCCAGAACTGTAATACATCCACAGCTAGGCTGAACAGAATTTATGATGTGTTCAGTCAGTATCACACTGAGATCTCTATGGGAAAGAAGATAGTACCAGTTTATACTGGGGTATTAAAAATTTTGTGATACTGCTAGCAAAGTAACTGTCTACATTTACACTATTCTTTCCTACTTTAATGTCTAGGACACCACATGAGATTAGCATCAGCCCAGTTTCTCTCCTACTTGGATAGCCAAGACTTAATAACAGTATATTCTTCATTTTAATAATTCTCTCCTATTTACCAGCAAAATTGTTGACAAAGAATGAAAAGAAAGAGGGACTTTCCTCTTTCTCACTTATTTCAGAGAACCATGCAGACTAACACAGTCCCTTTCCTCTTCTTGTTATATTGTAATTTTTCCCAATGTCCTTTTTACCATTATGGAATCAGAATAAAAGAGTGACAAAGTCAAAGTCTGAGGATTACCAAAAGGTCTGAAATAAATTAAGGAACTGAAATTCAAACTTCCTTGTTACCTGATATATATAAGCTAGTGATACTGGGACAATGTTATCAGTGGAAATTATCTTGAAAGCAAGAAAGG
This sequence comes from Bucorvus abyssinicus, assembly GCA_009769605.1. Lineage (NCBI taxonomy): Eukaryota > Metazoa > Chordata > Aves > Bucerotiformes > Bucorvidae > Bucorvus > Bucorvus abyssinicus. The sequence goes on from CM020030.1 coordinate 10,745,334, forward strand.
CTCATGTATCCTTGAGTAGCTAAGCAAAACATTTCCTCCAACAAACTTTTATTACAAATACACAAGCTAAGGTTAAGCCTATTTTGCTGTGTAACACACATACTCTTTTTGTCATGCTATTATACTATTAAAAATCTTGCTTTTCCATTTAGTGACTGATTTCTGATCTGCAAAGCACTAAAAGATCTTTCTGTAAAGGACAAGACCAAGAGCATTCAGACTTCTCTGACATAACCCTCTATTAAACTTTGCTAATCAACTGAACAATAGAAAAGCTAAAGGCCATTTTCAGAAACCTAACCAAGTCAGTCACATATACATGGCATGTTATCTACATATGAATGCACTTCACTGTTCTGTTGAGTATATGGGTTTGTAGAAAGGTAAGCACACAGCTGCTACAGTTAATTTAAGATGGATTTCTAAATTCAGCTAAAAAAGCATGAAACTTCCATTCCACTTAGTGTCTAAAACATTACCAAGTAATTAAGAAACACCATCAAAAAAAAAAAAAAGGCACAGGAAGATGTTATCTCCAAATACTTTTAAAACTGCACATGTAAGATAAGTCCTTTGTTCAGTCTCCTGAGGTCTGCTACCACCAAACTATAAAGCATCAAAAATAAACTAGATGAAGAGAATCACTTTTTTTCACAAAACCCCTTAAGTAAAATAATTAAAGATCTACTATTGATGAAGCTCCTTTATTTAAAATGACATAACAGTGAACAGTCTTCCATGAAAGCCTAAAACATAAGGGCTAAATAGTTGAAGAGTTCAGAAGAAAAGCAACATTAATTTAAAAAAAAAAAACCTACAGTAATCTGCTAGAAATTGAAGAAGTTTGGAAGATAACTGAAGTCTCTGAAAAGAATATAAACAATGGAAAGGGTTTGATATTCTTACAAACTGGAGATACTAAATGGAACGAGACTTGCTGGGACTTAACTTTCCTCTCTTGACATCAAAGTCATTCCTGTTTTTGAGGCAGAAATCCAAAGTCAAAACTGTTAAAAAGTTTAAGTGACCTATATTCTGAAGTTGCTGTTTTCAAAGAGATTCAGATTAAGAAGTTAGAAGCAATCAAGATTTTAAACACTTTAAAGGTGACACCTCTCAAAATCTGCCTTCTAGGTAGCTGATTCCTACTGCGCAGTCTGGCATCCTGTTCTCTTTTTACTGTATACAGACAGGGTAGGGGCCAGGGCAACTAAGTGCAGAAAAGCAAAACAATTTTGCAGATACCTACAAAAAGACAGTCAGAAGGGGCAATGCAAAGTCTATGGCTTAGGTCCTGCACCCACTGTATTGGTCCACTCATGGACATTCAACACTGGGAGTCCTCTGAGAAATCCTCATGCAATTAACATAACTTTTAAAAATATCAATATATTACAATACGGTGTTACAGTAGATAGCAATTAATATTCTTGTCTGGATATGGCAGAACTCAAATCCTTCCCAAAGACAAAATGCCAGAGCACCTGAAATACCCCACTCAAGTCTTCAGACCATTTGCCTGCAGACTTAACTTTTCAAAGCCACTTTTCTGATGGTTATCTCATCAGGAGCTTCCTATGCACATTCTGGGGCCTTAGCTACTTCTGACTAAGTTTCAGAATTAATAGCTACAACACATTGTGGAAAAAAAATGCTTTATATTGAAATAGAGTTATGAAAAATATTGGAGGCATCATTTCACTCCAAAGCCATGCTTCCATTATTACATGTACATATTTCTTTTACTCACTAGTATCCTGTTTGAAAAAGGGTATTAAAAGCTAGCTTCACATTCTGAGGCTTAGTTAAGAACCTGGCTAACAAAAAGAAAATTGAAATCTGAAGGGTCATCATTAATTTTGGAATCATATTGCTGACTAAAAATGAACAGTATGTTATTATATTATAAATGACTGTTGAGATTTGCTGTGATCACAAGAGATACGAGAAAACATCTACATTTGAGAATAATTGCTCTCACTTTCTCTCTCCGTGGGTTTTCTTTTCTATGTACAGGCAGATTAAAAATTAGAAAGATCTTCTGTGACCTACAAAAACCGACAAGAGAACTCAAGGCTATATTATCAAACAACAGTTAACTTAAAAAAAAAAGAAAAAAGCACCTTTCAGTGGCTATCCCAGATAATGTGGATGGAAAATAATTTCACTGAATTTTTTCTCCCTGTTTTTCTGATATCTAAAATCCCCAAATTTACTTTTATTACATATGCACAGATTAGCAACCTTTCTTGCTCAGAGATTTCTTTCTCAAAATGTCTCTATTTTCAATTTGCAATAGAATTGGAATTGTAGGAAGAAAACCTTTCTCCTGCTGAGACATTCACCTGCAGCAGAATTTCCAGCAGTAGTAAAATGATGCTTGCTAATACATAGGACAGGTTACAAGATAAGCTTTTTAGAGACAGAGATGATCTTGGGCTGTTAACACAATTGAGGAGGATACTTAAAAAAAAACAAATCAAAAAACCAACAAAAATATGCAGCCCTGTAGAGAAGTACCTCATTACTTTCCAAACTAAATACAGAAAATCATGCACATCTTTCTGAAGTCAGCTACGTGACTGCCAAGAAAAAAAAATTCCTCTCAAACAGAAATAGTGACAACAAAGTATACTTCTTAACCAAAGTCTCGTCAGGTAATCTGCATGTGCAATGAATAAGTAACAAACAAGTAATCAGTAATCTTTTACTTTCAAATCTGTTATTTTGCGAGAAAGCAACTAGTCACATCAATAGCTTACCTTTTTTCTTAAAGAGTTTGCCTGAAGTTCTGCTAATGAACAGAACAAGTTTTAATTCAAAATTAATGATTTAAAGGATTTCCAGAGAAAAGGCAAGCATTGAGATGAACAATAGTACAGCCGATTTTAGAAACGAAAGATGTTCCTTTGAGAGCCTGAAAATTCATTTCTAGGAGCTATACTGCACTGAATGAGTGGACATGAAAATGAAAGGTCTTGAATGCTCTGACTACTTTAAAAACTTGTAACTGTATTTGTAATCACTTTTAGAAAAAATGCATTCAAAGACAAAGGTGTAGATCTGATTTTCAAACAGATTGTGTTTTGCGACACTTGAAGGCTGAGAGCATGTCCAACATATAGATCACACCATGTGACTAAACAATTGATCTACAATTTGTAAGGATAGCGATTTTGCCTGTCAGTTAAGAAGAGAAATATTACAAGCTTTATTTCCAGTTTGGAAAAAATCTTATAGAATCCCTATACAATTTATATTCAAATTATTTATAAGCTCTGCTTACACCTTATGAAGAAAAACACATTTGGACTAATCCTTTTGAGACACCAATTGGCCAATTTTCAGTAGTTTGACCATCTAAAGTTTCCCTAGACTATTTAGTAATTCTAGAATGATGCTCAAATTAAGCACCCACAAATGGCAATTATGAAACTCTGCTATTATTTTCAGTTCTGTTTACAAGTATAGTCATTAAAGTATGCCCAATCTTTAATAAAATTGCCTGGATAATAACAGAGTAGAGTTTCCCCACTGTTTTCCCAATATGTTTTGATAAAAACACTTATTTACACTGTAAATGCTGTAAAAAAACCCAAACTACTTAATGTAATAGAAATTAATAGCTAAGAAACACTGTCAATCAGAAATCTGAACTTTCACCTGAAGACGTACTGAGATCATTAAGTCTGAACAAATGTTACCCTTGCATAATTTGGTAATAATAGGGCATTCTGTGCTGTTTCTGTGACATTGTCTTTTTTCTGTATCACATATAGCCATGCACTGGAATAGCGCTATAGATGTAATTGAGGTGAAAGACTGCATAATACTATCATTTTGATAACTAGTAACTGCTGGTTGCCGCATATCTTCAGTCTTTTTTCACTTTAACCTTGAAAATCTCTTGAAAACACAGCACAAAAGCTTTCAAAACTATCAGCCATTTCCACACAGCTCAGTCTACAATGTCAGTTTACCCTGTCTCGTTACCTGACATCTCCACTCTATTCAGGGTTCATCAAACACAGCCACTCTTCTGATTAATGGTTAATTTATTATTTGCCTTGCAAATGTTTATCTGCTGGGAGATGTGGTAAATATACTTCAGCTCTGACAAGCACTATGACCACTCTTTCCCTGCCTGATGGAATGGTCAGTTGATGGTGTCCCAGAGGAGTTGTGCCCTGCTAGGTTTCCCAGACAGCCCTCTGAAAGGCAAAGTATCTATTTTTAATGAGCACAGTGCAAAATCAATTAGCTGGTGGCTTAGAAAGAGAAATTAATAATCACATATATTTGGCATTTTCATAAGACCCATCAAAAATAAACTTCCATATTAAACCCATGCATTGTTATTTTTCTGCAGGCTGAAGAACCACTTCTTTAAACTAAAAATACAAACAAATCCCTACACTGTTGTATCATCTTTCTCATCACCAGTGTGAAAAATGCTATAGCATTGCCAAAAAAAAAAAAGCACTCAAGGAAAATACAATTTCAGAAAGAACAGAAAAAGAGAAGATAAGTGTCTGATGTAATTCTCTACTGCCATTCAGTTGGGAGATAGCCAACTTCATATGTCATATTATTACATCTCTACTGCACCAGGCAATTTTTCCTAAAGTGCAATTTGTTATGAAATTTTCCTTGTACCTGGAAAGTATTAGGTCACAAATCATGACCTCTATTTGTGAAGATTCTTCTCAGCTCACCAATATAACCTTGTCTTGATAGGGAAGAACACTAGATATTCAAGAATCAAGAAAACAAAAGAAATTGGAACTTCCACAAACAGCAGTGTCATTAGAGAATGCTAAAGTATCAAACAGTAGGCAAGAAAAATTCAGGTAGCAAGCAAATTAATTTTAGTCTAGTCTAATTGTAATAGAAGGCGAAAACTAGATCTCTTTTAATATGCATGAGAGAAGCTCTGCTGGATTGATTATTTGCCCTCACAGAAAATGTTGCCACTATACTTGTGTGCTGTAAGAGGACGGCAGCTCTAAAATCTTACTGTAACTGTCCCAGTGGCTCAACAGTCTCCGTCATGAGCTGTCAGCAGCAGAAACAAACTCCCCTGTTAGGAATTGCTCCACTGAGATCCAGAACGTACAATAGAAAGAGTCGTGCTTCGTACCACCATCTCCTAACTCCTGCTTGGCCTGATGCCATCAGAGGCCTCGAGTTCAAGGGATGAAATATGCCTCAAAGGATGAGCAAAATAATTTTGCTAAAGTCTGGACTCTGTTGTTTGAGAGACCTAATTGCACAAGGGAATCAGAAGCATGCGTAAAAATCTCTAATTTTCACTATACAGTGAAAACCAGTAAAAACGTGCATGTATATAAAATGTGTAGAAAAAAATGAAAATGGCAGATGTGAAAGAACAGAAGAGAGAAAGGATCTAATATATTAAAAGCAAGTTAGTTACCACATGAAAAGATATTAAAATGTGAAAAAAAAAGGAGAAAAAGGACCTAAACTGAGGAAAATGAGCATTTGTGTGGCCTTCATACCATATAATACCTGTGACTGTGTAAATGTATATGATACCTACGGTACAGACAATAACCAGCACTTAGAATTTCAGTATTTGTGGAAGCTCTCCAAACACTACTACAATGGCTTTCACGCAACTGCACTACTTAGCCTGAAAAGCATTCAGACTATCAATTCCTCATTGCAAAGAATCTCTGTACCTTTTTCCAATGCTAATGTCTAGGTCTGAGAGGCAACATTCACATTGCATTAGCGTATCCATACATTTGCCTTGGAAGTCACAATTTTGTTGAACTACTGACCACTACTACATTTTTTTTTTTTTAATCCATTATAAGCAGGACCAGAGATATAGGCCTGTGGTAAAGAACATGATTGTTCCTGAAACCACCGCCTCCATTATCCCTCCTTGTTTCAGAGTATGTGGCATGCAGGGAGCTGAGTGCTTTGCCCTCTCCTGTGCTTCCTGCAGGAGATCTTGAGAAACAGACCAGAAAAAAGTCTCAGCAGGATGTATATCTCAGGTAGAAGTTAGAAATAAATCTAAGTGTACTGTTAAAACAGTAATTTAAGTTTGAAGAGAGTACTTCGATCCCCTTCGAAAAGGTTTGATCAATCTAGAGCTTCTGGGATGAGTGTCAAGAAAAGCAGTAAAGAGGAAAATACAGTTAACTGGACATAAACCAGACATGCTTTGCACTGTAAATCTAACACCTCTATGTCTAAGTAATTCCTTGGGTGTCTTACTTTTCCCCTACGGCCCCATTCTCATTTCAGTTTCCAGAAGCAAGAGGAAGTGACAGCTGTTAATGTAATGCACAACTAGATTCATAGGTCCTCAGTAATGTGCCGCTGAAATCAAGGAATTTTTACCTGTGATTTTACAGGAGCAGGCCAAAGTGTTTTGCATAATGACCTGTAGCTATTATAAGATATTAATTCACAAGAAGTACATATGTACACCTAATATACATCTACATTATGTAAAATAAGGTTTCCGAGATCTAAAGGTTAGCTTAGTCTGTGTGTTCTGGACTGGCAGGTTAAACACCTAACACAAACACGAAGTACACACTCAGTTCGCTGTTTGATTAACTGTCAGGGTAGTATTCAGAAGAAATCCTAACACAGGACTCCTGAAGTAGCTAGGCATAACTTCAAAAGACTTTTTAGCTTATAAATTAGTACATAGCTCCACTGTCTTGAAGTTCTACAGAAAACCTTCCAGCTTCAGGGAGAACCACATACAGTCCCACGAAGCTTAATTTCCAGTTAGATTACCAGTGACTTCTAACAACAGTCAATAACTTTCCCAGGCAAATTAACCCTGGGAAATTAGCCCTGTGTGGGGTGAGGAATACACAGTACAGTATATGTCAGTGTCTGAGGCAGGATACTCTTGCCTTGTTATTCAGACATCATATATGTAACTAGCCCTGACAACTGCTGATTATATCTTTTTTAAAGCGCTGCTGCCTTTTTTTGTTTGCCAGTTATCCTCTGGTGTATATGCCAATGCAGACAATGTCCCATCACTGTAATTGTCACTCAGCTGTCTGTCAGTGATGAGAAGAAAAGGGTGACAGCCTTGACATCCCACCAATCATCCCTCTGGAAAATTGATACCGTCCTCCCCAGTAAACAACAGCTAAGAGAATCGACCAGCCTTGCCGGTACATCCCTGAACAATCAGCTTCCATTAAGGGCAGAAGCCACACATTTATCCCACCGTACTCCAATCAATAGTATGCTGACTTGTTCTACGTTCAAGCACGCTGCTGCTCAAGGTCTGCATTCAGCACAGGCTACCTTTCAAACACTTTCCAGGTCTTTCAAACTTAAACATAGGAAGCAGCTTTTGGGGTCTTTGTGAAGTCCTTTATTTTCATGTAAAATATCTTACTCCCATCAATTTGGCAAGTTTACTTCAGTTCACAGGAGATTTAGCAGATTGATTTTCTTGATTAAACGTTATTTTCTTTTACAGTGAAATCAAGTCATGGTATGTAAAATCACAACATTTTTAAACTACTGATCACTTGTAGACTTGCATTTTTATATAGCCATGCTTTAGAGGAAATTCGTGCATATTGTGTTAAAACAGGCCATATTTAAAATGAACTACAAAGTGTTTACATACTGAAAATGCTATCTGACAATTAGAACAGTTTGTTAAACATGAAGTCCACAACCATTTACATGTCACCCAGTAACCTAAAACTGTAGACGATTAAGTCTGGTAAAAGAGTAAAATGATTGCAAGCTGGCACATACAATCTTTCCAGATAAGAAAACCAGTTATTCACAATGCACAGGACAGGAATCTTCTGAGAAAAAAACAACTCAGGAGGAAGAAAATAGTGGTCAGGAGGCTCACTTCACAACTTACAAAAAGATTGCAAATCTGCAACTGCAGATGTAGATTAGTACTTCACTCCATTACTTGGCACGAGGCATTAAGTCATCAGCTGTTCCTGTCTCATTCATAAACAGCTCTTCTATACACAAGTCATCTAGAAATCAGCTGGGGCTGTTACAGTACCAAATCTCCTACATAGACCACAGGAGGCACGACTGCGCTGCCCACTGCCTTAACATTCATAAAGCCAGAGGCCCTCCATTTCCAATTTTGTAGCTTCACTCTCACTTGTAACCTTGTGACTTTTCATCAGCACACACCCTGAGGATATGTGGCAGTGTTTTTCCTACTCCAAAGTGCTCTCCTCCTCTCAGCCTGGTGCTGGCAGATTCTAGCTACAGTCATGGCAGTGTCTTGTGACTGGCACAGATGCCTGAATCACTCTCTGCTTCTCTTTTAGCCTGCAAGTCCAGGTGGAGTGCCTTCACCATTCCCCTCACGTCTTTCAGCTTAGAGTTCTAGCACACCACAGATAGTACACCAGAAATGAGAAACAAATCCAGCGGGCAGGTTCCTATCATGTTAGCACACACAAAGCCTCGCCACTGAACAACATGCAAGACCTGCATCTGATCACACATGCTCTCACCGCTGCTACCAGAATCACAAGCAGGAAACACCTACTCGAGAGTTTGAGCAGGTGCCCATATACTTACTGTGAGAAAAGTGCTTGGGGAAACCACCTGGTGCATTGCAGAGGACACTTCTCCAGGGACACACTTCTCTCCCCAAGCAGCCACTAGTAAGAGGTCTTTCCTTCTCCCTTTCTGTCCCTCTCTTTTTCTCCTTGGTTTGTTGGGTTTTGTAAGTTTTTTCTTTTTCCCTCTTAAGAAAACTTTGAAGTTGACATATGCCATCAGATACAGAACCCGCTAATAAAGCTTTGTGCACTTAAATGTACCTGAACATCCTTTGTGCATCATCACCAACAACTACTGACAGCAGATAGAATGACAACTGTTGGTAACCAGTGCAGAAATAAATTTTTTTAAAGCACAAGGAGCAGAATTTGAATTTCCAAACTATCACCATGATCATGTTATGCCTCCAGATAAACTGTTGCTATAAAAATACAGCAATCATTTATGTGATGGGAGAAACTTTATTATTATTTGTAGTGCTAAGATCCTCCACCATTATCTGAACTTGGGAATGTTAAATTCTGCATAGACACCCATAAACAGAAAAGGCTGCTCAATCTATTTGCAGCAGCTTTTGGCCTTCTAAAGAAGCATATTAACATTAATAGCTACATTCTTAAATTCAATTTTTAAGGAAATTTAAGACTTGTCATGATAGGTTTCCTTTGTTTGTGGGTCTAGGTGCTACTGCTGTAATATGTAAACCATTAGGGAGTTCACTGTCCCCTTCACTTTGCTAAATGGACACAATCAATACCTTAATGGGAAGGTTTGGAAGCATCCATAGGCAGATCAAATTGGCATATTACAACACTTCTTCCCGCCTGTGCATTAAGTTCATTAACTTTTCTCATTTGAATTACAGATTTCATTTCTCTGATCGAGATGAAGACATGGCTTTCATTTACAAGCTCAGATTTTTGCTGCGTTAATGTTTTACAGGGAACGATAAAGTTAATGCAGCAGAGAGACATCATGTCACCCCTATTGGTAGACAATTATAGATAAGTTCCAAATTCCAATAATCCTGATGGGAGGCACACAGGAACTTCCATAGAAGAATGACAAAAATATTAAGCAGAGAGGCCAAAAGGCTAATCAACCCTCTTAGAAACATATTCACACTTGTCACAACAAGAGCACACTCTACAAACCCAAAACGTGTTATTTAATTAAATTTCATTTAATGAGCAAACACAGCCCCATTCTCCTTTGCATTGATCATTAAATTGCTAATTAAAACCTTTTAGAAATGTTTAAGGTTTAAATGAAACACTTCTCTAATTTTATGATATTGTACTTAGGAGAGTTAATAAAGCTTTGGAAGAGAATTGTATCTTACGAAAACTTCCTAACTTCATCAGTTCAGATAAAATATACGCTTATGCACTACGGCACAGCACACATCATCCACGGAAGTTTAAAGCAGTCTTCTGAGAATGTGTTAACATATATCAGTCAAGAACTAGAAGATCCAAACCTGGGTGGTTTTCACCTTAAATTCACTCAAGAAACAAATATGGGTGAACTCCATGCACAAAACCATTTATGAATTCTGGAATTATTTAAAGAGCAATAGATTCTAAACTTCTACTCAGAGTCTGTAGGTGAAACAACTGACAAAAATGATACCCAGGTATTTAACTTGGAGGTAACTCTTACATTTTTTGTTTGCCTTCAGAAGCAGTAAATACAAAATGCTGTTAAATTCCAACATTCCTTTCTCATTTCAGTAAGCATACACATTCCTTTTCAAGGCCATGCCATAACAAGATGACATTCAATTAGGTTAAACTAACAGCAGCTGCAACAGTATCTCCCCAAACAACGCAATACTACTATAACTCTTTCAATACTGCTGCTGAGGCTACAATTCTATAATTACTAATAGCAGATCCATGCTTCTGCTCACAGTCTGTATTCACTCCAGATCAGTATGGAGACAGAGGCATATTGCTGCTAAGTCCACTACAGCACACAGTGTCTACACTGGGCATAGGCTTTCAGGTCAACTGTGGGAAGACTGACAATACAGCATAATGCCCACTGTTGTCATGTTCACCTATCAAAAGTGTTTGGATAAATCTGATTTAGCAGCACAAATTTATACCTTATCTGCACTTTTCTGTCATGTGGTACCAGAGTTTTTGAACCAGAAAGAAGGATCCATTTACAAGCAAATCCATAGCTCTCTTTTCTTGGTGCCTTGTACACCCAAAGACCATATGCAGAACGCCTTACCCAAACATCGATGGAGAATCTGCTAGTGTCCTTTCCTGAGATTAAGCACTCTGACTTTCAGGCATCCTGTGTTGAGGACTAATAGGAAATGGGCCCTTTTCACATATGTCCATGTATGTAAAAGGTCTGTCCAGTGTGAGCAACTACCAAATCCTATATAGAGCAATATCAAGGAAGGTTAATTTGTTCAGAATAATAACACCTCACTGCTCTCTCATACATGTTTTCATAATCAAGGCTACAATTTTTGAATTTAATTTTAATTTCAAAGTAGCTCGACTGGCCCTATTTAAATTTAAAGCAAGAGGTGTTTAAGATCATCTCCTATTGTGACTAATAAACTTTGGCTCCCTTAACACAGATGCATGGAGGCATAGGGGGAGAGATAGAGGGAGAGACAAATGTCAGTGGAAATTAATGTGCATAGGAGTGCATACTGTTCAAAATCAGAATTTCAGTGGGAATAAATGACCTTTGTTAATTGATTATAGATTTCTTTTTTAAACATATGGCATTATAAAATGCAGAGCATAGGGCATTATACCACAATATAAGTCACTCTGCTGCTAGATGTTCCTTCTATTTTAAGTTGCTGGATTAATAAGTGATGAAAATCCTCTGCCTGAGACCTCAGCTGGTTTTATTATATTTTCTGACTAGTGGGAATGGTCAATTCTCACTCATATAATATTCATGGGTGTTTGATTTTTAATGGGAAGTTACATTTGCAGGCTTTTGTGCAGGTTCTTCATTCCCAGAGAGTTGGTTTGAAGACAGAAAAAATGTCTGGATGCCTTTAAAACAACTAAGATGAAGCTAATATGTATAACACAAATAAAGAGAAAGACCAAAGACTAAAAGAATATTCACTGCAAGTTTGAGTTTACCTACCTATAACATTAATCAATGTTTTTCTACCCATATATAGCTATGCATATGAATTTAAGGACTGCATAGGAGAGCTACTTTCTTTTCAAATGGAAGAATACAAAATACCAGACATCCACTTGCATCAAAGTTGTAACTAGCAAGATGTAATATTTCCACTCTGCTTTTGAAAATCCTCCTCTTTCTTCCATTAAAGGTACACTAAAAATTACCTTCAATAAATGAAGTCTAAATTAATACAAATACTAATATAAGTATTTACAGGTACACCAGTACATGAAGGATATATTTGACCAAAAGAAATCATTGAAAATCCTTCATGATAAAGAACTTAATGTAAAATATTTTTTTCCAACAGGATTTAGAAAAGATTTAAGCCTCAAGAGAAAAACAATAGGAATTGATCAAGGATGTTGTGCTTTCTATCTAGAATCCATTAAAAAAAAAAAGTAATTAAAAAAATCTACACAAAATCAATGTGAACAAAATATCGCATGAAGATGCATACAAGATTATTTTCAGAAATAAGGGAATAGTTCATTATTCTCAAGGTATTATTTTTTTCTTTTAAACAAAGAAATCTACCAGACACCTGAAACAATACTCCTTTTGAATTGCTAGTGATTTTTTTTTTTAAATCTGCATAGACTTTTCACACTATTGGTCCCAGCTCCCCATGAAAAGGCCAAAGCCTTCAGTAATAAATTTCTTTAGTAATTAGCAGTTAAGTTACTCAACAAGTGGTTCCAACAAAGCAAAGCACATGATCTTCATTTGAAGTCCAGTATACTGAGGTGTGCAGTACCGATTTATTTGAGTTACACGGCACAATACATAGGCATTTTTCTGGTCCACTTGCACCTTTAAAACAGAGTTCAGGGCCAGAACTGGACAACAACCCAGGTATCTTCTTGCACTGAGCTTACTTCGGAAAAAAGAGGAAAACACTAACCCCTAAAACAACCCCAAAATATCAGATGTGATGTCAATTGAGATCAGAGGGAGTTAAACCATGAATCTTCTATGTAAGACTGCATTCATAAGCTCAACATATTGGGTAAATTAACTGTAATAGCATTCCATGTCACTTGTGTGTCCACACTTAAGTTGTTTTACGTTGCTCTGTTAGGAAATTAAGCATTATAATATTGTGCTGGGTTTGCACTTTCATGCAAGGAACAACTCTGTGATACAGATACAAAAATCCAATTCAAAATACATAATTATTAGTATGACCATCATGTGGTGTTGGTTCTTTTTTCCCTTCGAATACTATACAACCAGCTCAAAGTCTCTAGGACCTAAAATGCCCTAGACAGTCATGCTTCACTGGCATTTCACCACATGCTACGTTGCTGTATGAAGTAGACTTGCAATTACCAGGCTCCCCCAGTCCAGAGTACTCTTTCTTTTACTTATGTAATCAGTTAACCATTCAATCACATAAGATGCTTTAATAATATTTTACATGGCCATATTTTTTTAAGAAACTGAGAAACCTATACATTTCATCATCTGCTGAGAAAAGGAAGTATATACTGTAGTGCTTTCAGCTCAGAGGAGAGTTATCTCTTATTTGCACTTGCTAGTTAGCACTTGCTAGTTAGCCATTGCTAACACATTACTGCTGTGTAACTACATGCAAATCTGCGAAGAGCATTCATTTCACATTTCTCAAAATATGTTCTTCTCCATACATTAATTTCTTAGAATTTCTGCCCCTGGTGCCCTTTGAATGGGAATACTGGAAGATTTACTCTGGGGGAAGGACTCTTACATGGAAATTCTTGTGAACTTATCTTGATAGAGTACACACACCCACACAACTATCTACAGCCCTGAACTGTAGTTAGGAAGACAAAGGATCCCATGTTTCATTTTCAGTATACATCTGCTATTCTCTAACCAGAAAGCTACTTACTCTGTATCCTGTGATGACCTACCTAGCATCCTCAAACCTCCTCTGTATTACCTGTTTCTCTCAGTTTCCGATAAATTGCTGATGCGTTTACTTTGACCCCTTTTCTACTAAAGGCAATGCTAAAGATGTCTAATGAGATCAGCAATGTAATAGTAAAACCTCTTTAAGTATACTGAAGTTTGGTTCCTCATGCTCACAGACACAGCCATTAATTCTGTTCATGAACTGACAAATCATGATCTTAAATGTAGTGACATTTTCTGGCCCACTACTCATATTAGAAGGACGCTTCAGAGCAGAACACTGCTGGGGATTATGATCAAAACATGACAAAAATGTAACAAAACCCAGCAAGTTACTAACACCACACTGAAAAGAGTATCACAGTTCCATGCGTTTCTCCAGCTGATGTGTAAATGGGCTCTTAGGTGGAAAAGAATGGAAAAAATCCTGACCACACTTAAGCAGACACATGAGAAATGACTTACCCTGCTGTGGCAATATATAACATATACTTTGTGTGGGGGTGTCTACATGTATTGGTACATACAAATGTAACATATGCTTGTAAACTAGAATTGTTTTTAAAACTAATTAATAATGGTCTTAACATTGGATATACTCATATTATGCTAATTTATATAGCTTTAAAGAGAGAAAGAGTCCTGCTAGATGCTACCATCTTTGTCACAGGGATGTTCAACCACTGTGTCCTCCAGACTATCCTGAGCAGACTTTTTACTGCATCTCCTGTGATTTGGCTGAAGAAAGTAGCAAGACATTGTGGAAACTCTGTCATCCAACTGATCTTTCAGTCAGGTGGGCTGAAAGATTGGAATATGAAGCAACAAAACGAATAATCATAGAAATACCTACTGCAAACGTTGATCATTATGCCAATTAAATTCCTATTAAATTGTACTGTAGAAGTTTTTCATCCTTTAAGACCATATAAAGACTGCTCCCTAGAACAACTTCTGTGAGTGCTAGCTACTTCAGACAAAAGGATTCAAAAGAAAATAAATTTGCTTTTTGTCTATCCTTCCAGCAAACCCTGGATAATACATTTCATGCTGAAGAAGTTGCTAGAATCTCTTTAACTCAGAGTATGAAACAGGATTTTAATGGAAAATTAAATTTCACCCTAAGTAGCGAGCTACAGATTGGCATTTTCTCTTATTCAAAAACTCACACACAAAGCTAGGGTATACAATTTGCATGTAAACTGCAATACTATCCTTCCTTCCTCAGGCAGACAGATTCTAGGGGAACCTAGGATTAAGTTGCATAGTCTCTGGGTGTTAGCCTATTAATTCAGGCACCCGAAATCAGATTGTATGAAACCTTCACAATATTTCCCATGAGAAAATCCGTGCAACTCCCATAGCACTGGCCAATCTCTACTTTTCGAAAGAGAAGTCTTTGATGCACCAGGCTTTTTACTTGGCTTTCCTTACAGCTGTCTTCAGCCTATCTCCCTTTTCTAATAATTTCACATAAAATCCTAAACTGTGAAAGACAGTTCTTAAAACTAATCCTTCTCACATATTTTAAAACTTAATGCCACACACCACTCTCCCAAGATGGCAGCTAAAACACATTCAAGATCTGGATTTCCATCCAAGTCATATTATGACAGCTGGAAATGCACAGAACCTCTTCAATACTCATGCTTTGTTGGTGTCAATACCCTTCTGAACCAGAAACACTTATTTTATTATCACTATGTCAAATCTCACATTTAAGTGCTGAAGATGATGCTATGCAAGTAAATTAGATTTTAATTACTCCTGTATTTTGACTTATTAAAGAGTTACTAAATTGTTTTTTTCCCCCCTTAGAAAGACTGAAATATGTTAAAAATACAGAATTTAAAAGTAAGAAAAAAGGTTGCATCGATGGCACTTCTGGGGAATGCAAAACTCCTATTGCAGGAAGAATGTGAATGCATAGTTCTGCTTTCATCATCCATTAACTCATTAATATTCCTATTTTTCAAGGCCTGCTCCTGCAAAATAATCATGAGACTTGCAGATTACTGAACGCATACTTGGATGAACCTACCCAAAATCTCTGACACCTTGAGCGGCATCAAAGTAGGGGGGAGATTAAAAAAACACTACACTGTTCAGTGCATTGCTGCAAGTTATTTATTCCAGTTCTGATACTGTATGCATGAACTGCCACTGTTTGATGAATCACTGAGGAAAATGGGATCTGACAAACAGCTCCTCTTTCAGCAGCTGCATGCTATGACAGCATCAGTAGAAAAACACATCATTGGTTCTAAAATGCCACATTTTTACCATTTACATTGAATAAGACATGAAACTCTTTAAGGGAAGCAGCACTATGTTATCATTAAGGCCTGTTGACGCTATAGAGGGTGCGCTTTGAACTCTGTTCTGTCATCACTCTTAATCTGCAACTAATCACATTCCACTCTAAAGAGAGGGAAGGGCCTTCTGCACGTTGACAACAGTGCCAGTGATGAAGTATTGCACCCTTTAAAATCTCATTTACAGATCGGTTTCATTACCACTCACAACTGCCTTGGATCCATGAGGGAACACACCTGCTCTCATTAGAGCCGCGTGATGTCTGCTGTTAACAGTATTTCCATGCAAATGGGGCAAGACAGACATGAACATTCTGGAAACGATGTATTTCTCCTGATTGGTTTTTCTACCTTCATTTTGGGAGCTCACACATATGCAATCTGTTGATTACTCCTAGAGTTTACTGATAGGCTTTACCGACAGTTTCACGGCTATGAACTTTTACCGTACTCTTTGGCTTCCCTCTCCCATGATGCAGTATTTCCAATCTTCTAAAGGAGAAATGTTTATTATTTCCTGCTGCGGGTGAGTCCCTTAGGCTAAGCCATCTTCAAAAAGTACTGGCTGAAAAATTGAATTCCAAACTAAGAGTATTTAGATGTAGAAAGAATAATTATTTTTCCTATGAAGTTTTTGAGCATTCAGCATTATGGATCCATAATATCAAAAAAAGGGATGCCATTTCTGTTTATCTATAGCAGTCAGAATATGTGTTGAAGGCCCATTAATAATAATCAATTAATTCAGCACACTGTTAACAGGTTTACTGACATTGCATGCATCCAAATACTGAGGTGAAACCTTGACCGGCCTTACAGAGCAGCTACCATACTCGCTACTTACGTAGAAGATGCATGGAGTATAAAACATCCCGAATTTCCTGTTCCAGGGGAATTAAAATAAATGTTTTATCATAACAAAACCCCAGGTCTGGAGTGTTTATTCAAACATTGGTTAGAGAGAACTTCCCTTCATTGCAGCTTGACAAGAGGTAATACTTAGCAATAGGAACAAAAGTACTATAAAAAACCCCGTTAATTTCCACTCTGAGAACCACGGTTATACAGCAAATAAGTACAAAGCAGTAAGCTTGGTCATAATTGGAGGGAATCATTACAAATTTATGTAAAAAGTAACATTAAGCTAAGAACTTGAGTATCCTTCCATTTCAGATATAGTTTTACTAATCATACTTTCCCAGGACCTTGATTTTATGAGATGTTCACATACCATGTAAAGGGATCTCAAAACTATGACATGCTATATAAAATATGTTTTCATCAGTAAGATATACCAGGGGTGCAAAAATAAAAACATCTAGAAATGCAGGTGCTTCCAGCCTAGAGACTCTATACCTAAAGTCTTCGCAGCTATACGTCCACGCATGCTGTTCTAATTATAGATTCAGCTTTTCAATTTGAATTCTTATACAAATCCATGTACATAATGGTTAAAAAATAAATACCAAATTCCACCTTATGAAGTCAACTTGCACATCATCACTTGATTTATATTTCATTTTATGTGCTTGCAAGTTACGTGTGTGTGTAAGCAAAAAAAACCCCAGTTTAAAGCTGGTTTTCTGTATTGTACTTAATCCTTTTTTGCAAAAATCAAGAATAGCTAAGCATCAAGAATGCTATTTTTATTTTAATTTTAAAATGCTATTTTTAAATTAAATATTAATCTTAAAAATAAAAATTAATTTACATTTTAATTGCAATTAAAATTAAAAATTATTTTAATTTTAAAATGCTATTTTTGTACTTTGATTTATGTATTTGAAGAGATAATCCTTTTTTTATTTTCCTGATTTTTTTTTTCCTTTTTGTATTACCTAAACACATAGAATACATTTGTCATTTCACTTAAAGGAGCTTATTGTGGTTGTTTTCAGTCTACCAAGCATCACATTACTGAAATTAATTTACTTTTAAAACTGTTTTAAGTTAAACAAATAGGACTTTGCTATGTCTATATACAGCCTGTATGAGTCTATATGAACTAACATCTACAATAGGAAAAAGAAGGAAGGGGAAAGACGTAATAGAATAGAATCAACATTAAGAAAATCAACTTCTTTGGCACTTTGAGTTTAATATTTTGTAAGTATTAGTTAATTCTTAAAAAGGTTTATGCTCATTCTCTAGTTGAATTAACTGATATTGTTTATAAACAAATCTGTCTTTAATTTTTTTTTTATTAAACTGAAAGAAAAAGCTGAAAATCATCATCCCTATTGGAACTCTATTTCCTGGGAATTTCATCCAGGTTACCACCCAGTCAGCTGCACTGAAAACCCATCAAGAAAGCTAATTTGTGTATTAATCCACTGTAACACTCCCTTTGAACAGATTGAGCCCAGAAACAAAATTTAGAAATCCACCTCCTTCTTACTCCAACTCTAGTCTTTCGGAAGTAAACTTGCCGTCCTAGGATGAAATGAAGGAATTTCAGAAATTCTGGATATGCAGATACGCAAAAATTCTGGATAGTGGATATGCAAGTGTCTCCACGTTAACCAGCTGAGCCCTTGGATACAACGATACATTTTACTGGACTCTCATACAGCCTCGCTTGAAGCAAAACAGCAAAAGGATTAAGAGTGAGTAAACACATTATTTACGATACAGTGCTGTAGAGAACAGCTCAGAAAGAGGCGTTTCCAACTTCTGTTCTCTTAACAATACTCTTGGCTTGTCCATGCACTCTTCTAAAACCTTGCCATTAAAGTTATATGACCTTTGAACTAAAAACAACTTTTGAAAAAGTTAAATTTTGACACAGGAAGCATTCCTGTTCTTTAATTAGTTCTTCACCAAGACAGGCAAAACGGAAGAATGTTAAAAACTTGTTCTCTCCACTAAAACAGGTAAAAATGAGTAAAACCATCAGAATATAAGCTGATGCAGTAGAGGTGGATAAACTTCAGTATTAGTATTATGTGTGTGTGTTTTGTGTTTGCTTTTTTAAATTATTCTTCAGATATATAAAAAGTAATTTAATTTGCTTTTGTCAGAAACATGCACATAATAAGTATATGACTCAAAAGAAAAAAAATAGGTTGGGTAGGACTCTTTCATTCAAGGGGTTGATGTTTGTCACTCAACAGGATCAGAATAAAAATACATAAACTTCCCAAGTAATCAATCATAAGAGGTTCCTTAAGTCTCCAGGTTCTCCAGACTCACCCCCAGCCCACTGGCACTCACACCTTGGCTCCTGTGCAGCAGGAAAGGCAAGTATTGGATGGCACTAAGTAAAAATCAGCTCAGTGAAAGACTTTTTTAAAACAACATTGAGACACAAAGGCCTAGAAAGAAGAAAATGCAGATGGGGTTTTTGCCTTGGTCTTCAGGTCGATTTTTGTTACATGAGGAAGCCTCTTCAAACATATTAAGTACTGCTAAACTACATGGAAAACCTTCCATAGGTACAGGGATAGCTGTTCTCACAGCGATACCCTCCCAGACCTGCTCGACATGACACGTGATTTGTCAGAGAAAATCCTTTGCTTTTTTAACAGAGTACCATGTTATACTGTATGTAACTCCAAGGTACACATTCTCATAGACTATTATAGACCAAGCATAAATCAGAATAAAGTCAACCTACCTGTCTAGATTTACAGAAGCCATCAGTCTGACCCTGTCAGTTATTGGCTTCAAGTAGCCACTTGCTATAACTACACAGCAAGCATTTGGTGCCTACAACAGTATTCTAAACACAACACGGTGTGGCGAAGAAACGGGCCGTATACAGTCATTTTCTGCTGACGAACAATGACGGAATGGCAGTTTTACAGATATATTCTCGTTCCTTCCCGAGCTCCTTTGGCGGACCTTATGCAGACCCTATACAGTGGACCACAGAGCACCTTCTCTTCCCACATTCCCCTTCTTTCTGTATGAGGCACACCAGGAAAACAATATTGCTGAGCCCTCTGCTTTCAAAACTAGGTACGTTTAAGTGCTCAAGGCCTTAGCACCCAAATTCCCTTTTGAAATGGAGATTCTCCCCGTTTCCCCTAAGCTGCTCTAAAAAAATGCACCTTTAGAGTGAGTGAGTGTGCATGTTAAATCTAATTAATTTTTTGGCAGCAGCTGAAGTGGTTTTAGGCATAGGGTTAGAAAATGCAACTCTCTTTCCAAGAGAAGTAAAACAGACAGTCTCGTTCACACTTTTGCCCTTTGCAAGTCATGCAAACTTCAATCATTTATACATCTTGTGCTCGCTGCTTCTGTGATATATAAACAGATGGGTTCTAAATTATTTTTCACAGGAATGGAACTTCCATTTTCTGAACTGACTACCTGCAATTCATCCTTTAGAATGCTGCTCCTGAGAGTTTAAAGGAAGAAAGAGCTTGAGAGATTTCCCACTTCATTTCTGCCAACCACATCCTTTTTCTTATTCAAATCCACCCTTAAAATCAACTGCTTTCATTAGTTCCACAATTGGCCCTCTTTCTGTGACATGCTTTTTTTATTATATAAATATAAATACTGTAAAAATAATACCATATATTATATTGCTTTATATATTGTATACATACAATATTTTGCATTAAAATATTGTATGAGCTTTTAAATGTTTTATTAAGTATTATTTAAATTTATCACGCTATCTAAATGTTTAACAGTACCTGTAATACAACCAATGAATGTGGAGATTTTGAAGGGAATAATTATTATAAGATTCAAAATAAATTAAGAATACAGTGATATTAGGGACTAGATAGCACATTTTGTGGAGCGCTCTGTTGTTGGAAGAGTACACCGGAGGTTATGATTCTCATAGGTATTGTAGACCTGTAGGTATTACCACAACATAAAGAAGCTTAAGCATAACATTAAAAGGCAATTTGTTACATATCAACACAAACAACTTTATTGCAGAGTACATTGCTGCAACCGCTACCAACAGTAGTCTCAAGAAAAACTCTGACATAATTATTCTGTTGGATTTCACTTGACATCAGGACATCTTATTTTAGTATCTAAGTAGTTATAACTATAAATTCCTGCTTACAAGACTTGACTTCATCACCAATGGAGAGGCTAGGACGTCAGTGTTGGCAGTTAGTTGCAAGAATTCTCCCCCATTTGCTGATAGGCTGAGTAATGTCAGGGCTGACCAGCACTTCCACAATACAGTCATTAGAGTGAACGGTAACTACTAAGTAGTGATTAATAGAAAAAGTATTGGGAACCAGAAGGAAATTCAAAGAGATGAATGAGGATGTAAAGATGAGTGGAAAGGAGAGAAAAAAGGGCTTTCCTAACCAAAGACTCACAGTAAAACCTGCTGGCATTCGCTGGCATTTAAAAGGCTTAATAGGGAAGTTGAAATCATTACATTTATAGGACCCGACAAAAGGAAAGCTGTGAATAAGCAGCAGGTGGAAAATGATGATGAAACACCACTAAACCTTTGATTAGATATATAACATATATAACATATTTCAGATGGTCCTTCTTCCCCCTCCCTTTTACAGAGCTCATCCGTAACATGCTAATTATTACTTTACCTTCTTTTATTAATCTATTGAATGCATAAGTCATATTTAGCATTACAGCATCCTTTGTGTGCTATCCCTTAGGCCAAACTGGGCAACTTTTTACATTATAGAAGATCCCCTCTGAGCTCCTCTTTTCACATTCCTGCCTAGGGGCAGGGTTTTATCATCACAAGTTAAAAGTTACTGACCAATGCAGGTCTTGCGCACCTCAGTCCTAGCTGAGTTTCTCTGCCCTGCACCCTCCAGTTTCTCAGTCCCACATCCTCCCCTCTCTTCGACCAACACAAGCACATCTGTGACTTGTTCAGAACCGACCTGGGAAGTAATCCAGTTTAAAAGTGATCTGGCCAAACTTTAAATTTGGCCAACCTTATGCATGTGCATGTGCTCATCTGCCAAAGAGGATTTTTTTTAATCTAGATTAGTTCCCCATCCTGGGGAAACTCCCTGGTTTGTTCTCACATAGAGGGGATCAGTGTAGGTATGGGGAGACATGACAGGGAATGAGGATGAGACAAAGCGAGACACCTTTGGCTGTTTTGCAGGTTTATAGACTTTGGGGAAAACAAGGCTTAAATTTCCAAACACCAAAATAGTTTGGAAGATATAAAGTGTTATGTACCAGTAAGTTTCAAAATTAGCACAATTACACCAGTGCAGTACATCTCAGTGACTACAAGTTTTTAATTTCCTCCTCACTTCCACAAATCCTCCCTGTGGGAACCAGTCATGATTGTTATTATAATCTTTATCAATATGTTAAGATTTCTGAGGCAAATTCCAGCAGTGGCTCCATAATAGGAGTACATTTGGTATAAGAGCATAGAATCATGAAACAAGGCATAGATAACAGTTACATAATATTAGTGCTGAACCAGTAACAACTCATTAAATTGATACCATCTGCCTCCCCAAACAACACAGAGCTCTCATCTTAGACTCTGAATGCAGATCCAGTAATAATAAATGCAAAACCATAACCCTGAGGCACCTCAACTACAGATACTCGGGAATAATACATTTAGTGTATCATCCTGGAAAATACTTCAAAAGCCTGGGAGAATTTTCCCTCTGAGGTGGAAAACGTCCTCCTTTAACACATTCTGCAGCATGGAACGTCCTAGTATAATGTGGTGCCAAAATTAGAGCCAGATAAGGGAGAACAGATTGTAGAAGAAAAAAAATGCATGGCAGAGAGTTATTCCAAGTGCCTAGATGGGTTCAAAGAAAGCAGCCACAAGTTCCACAAATTAGGAGGTTATTAGGGACTCTGAGACCCGTAGGGTACATGCTCCCTGCCCAGCTCCTCCAAGCCTTTTAAAAGCATGGAACTCAAAATCAAGGTATCAGCACTTATTTCTTGATAAAAGAGTAACTGCTGACAAAATTAATAAAAATAAGATCAAATTACTATAAATGATATTAATAATAGAGTACTTCTTCACCAGTTTGAAAAATCATGTTGTTCTACTAGCTGTATATAGGTACATTGCCTGACAGAAGACAGTTACAAAGCAGGGAGAAGGACACGTGTAAGAAAGGGCAGAAAATGCTGCCTAGCAGGGAGGAGTAAGGTATATGAAACAGCTCTGCGAGCACAGAGGTGAGAGGAGGAGGAGGGAGAAGAGGTGCTCCAGGCACTGGAGCAGAGATTCCCCTGCATCCCATGGAGGGGAACATGGTAAAGCTGCTGACTATACCCTGAAGGCAATGCAGCCAGTGGGGAGCCCATGCAAGAGCAGGTTTATCCTGAAGGACTGCAGCCCATGGGAAGGACCCACAATGGAGCAGAGGAAAAGCATGAGGAGCTCATATGGAACAACCACAATCCCTGATCCCTCATATCCCCTGCACTACAGAAGAGGGGAAGGTGGAGGAGTTGGAAATGGAATGAGGTTAAACCTGCAAAGGTTTAAGGGGGAAGGTGTTGCTTCAAGCATTTTGTTGCTTTTTCTCACTACCTAGATCTGTTTTAATCGTATAAATTAAATTCATTTTCCCCAAGTTGAGTCGGGTTTGCACATGATGGTAATTGGTAAGCCATCTCCTTGTCTTTGTCTTGATCCGTAAGCTTTTCTATCCTACTTATCCTGGTACAGGGGAGATTGAATCCTACTTATCCTGAGGAGGGGGATTAAAACAGGGGCTGGGTGAGCACCTGGCTCTTTAGCCAAGGTTAACCCACCACTGTGCTTTTTAAAGATATCAAAATAACCGTCACAACATATGACATAACTGCTATATGCATTCTGTGACAATAAAACACAGATTATGAAATTCTATAGGTCAAATTCATTAAGTCATTACCTCCACAGTTATATGTATTAAAAAGAAAGAATTTATTGAAACAGAGGAATTATAACAGGCCACTAGCTTGTGATACTGGATCAATGATTTGCAACCTATGGCATGAGAGGTTTTCTGAACCTAACAGAATGGCTGCAAAGGGAACACAATCTGTTAGATCGATAATCCACAATTCAAAATCATTTAATAACATTTTTGGTTAATAATTCATATTTTTAAGTGTACTTAAAGTCATTGTGATATATTCTGCTGTGCAGGGGCATTTTCTTCCCAGTTTGCTTCAGGATTTACAAAATATTCAATGGTACTCTTGTGGAAAAATAAAAGAGATTTGCTGCAAACATCTACAGGAATAAGATTTAGCTTTTATTTAAGAGTGTTTAAATAAGACAGCATATTGCTTTTCTTTCAGAGTGGTAATAGGCTATCATCATAAGGAGAAAATGAAGAGGAGCATGGGAGAGAATTTACCATTTCATGAAGCCACTGTAGGCTCATCTCTCTGCATACCACTCAATAACTTCATATTAAGTCATGAAAAATTAAAGGCAAAAAACGCATATTGCTATCAATTATGTTTTTATTAAAGCTAACAGAATTAGAAATAAATCTATTTAGATCGTTGGAATACTGATATTAAGGGCTCAGAATCTCTTCTGGAACACCTGAATAAATACAAGAAACTGATTTAAGACTACAAAACTACAGCTGTCACACCTCAAACTTCTGCTAATATGACTTCTCTTATATTAGTAAGTATAGCACACTACTGTGTATATCTTCCCTTGCAGTGGGACAGGTCAGTCAAGTATTCAACACTGGTACTCCTGTATCACCTAACTGATCTTCCATCAACACTTTTCCAGCATCTGCCAATACCACCAACAATTTCGACAATTACTACAAGTGCTATTTCCCCCAAAATATTTTTCATAACAATATTTTCTTTAACTTCCTAATCACCTACACAATTGAAGTTTAGTCCACATAAACCAGACTCACTTTAGAAAAGAGTAAAGGCGCTGTTTAGTAAGTCTTATGGGTAATGGGAGTTCATTACACACACATATCAATGTCAACCTTTAAAACAAAAACTCAATTCTTTTCCATTTATTTCATTGTCTTAAAATGAAATTTTCTTTACACTGACTAATAAGCAGTCAGTGTCTTAATGTTGTCTGAAGGTGGTATCAATAAAAGCATTCAGAACTCAAAACCAAAAAGCAGAAACTGTCATAGAGCACAGAACTCTCAGCACTAAACACAAGCACAACTTTCCCTAACGAGTGCCAATATTTCAACATTTAGAACATTCTAATACTTAAAATATCTTATTTGTATTTTTAATAATCCAATAATTTACTGCAAAGATTAACGGCATCTGCTTAAATGGTTTACTGGTGGGTTACACTTCAGTTAAGAGGATAATGGTGAAATAATACCAGAGCCTGAAGAACCTACTTCTCCCAAGTTGTGAAGTTCATTCAATTCAAGAAGGTCAATGAAGCTTACAGCATGAACCAGTTGACAGTATGAACAAGCCAGCAAGTGCTCTAAGTTACACAAAGAGCTGAATGTCAGAACCCAAAAGGCATAACAGATATGACTTTTAAAACCATCTGCTCTACCTTTCATGCTGCTCCACATATTAATATTGCCTCTACTCTTATTTTGTAAGCAGCTGGATGAGATTAAGTCCCTGTACTTCAGTTCCCTATTAAAATTGAGCACAACTAGAAAGCACAACTGCAAGGTACCCTCAGATGCCTAAAAAATTAACAAATAAAATAAGCATATGCGAATATCCCACTCAACAGGAGATGTTAAAAGGAAATCATGAGAGTGAATATAATGTATTCACTTCCATGATTATAATAATAATAATATTGCTCTATGAATGAACAATGTTTGACAAAATCATGGCTTCATATATTAAGTCACAAGTAATTTCAGAACTTGCTTTTTGTCCTTATATTTCCATTTTTAGTAAAGAGGTAAAGAGAGCAATTGAATGCTTTCTACACTTCACAACTAAAATCTATCATTTTGATCTCCTTCAAAACCAAGAAACATAAACCCAAGTTCTACTTTGTCAAATTTCTTTTCACCATATGGGACTAGTGAAATAATGGAATATGGTAAAAATGTAATCAGAATTTTAAAAATTTATAATGAAGAATACCTGAGAATTCATTCAATGACTATAAAGTTATCTGTGCCTCTGTACTACAAAAACACCTTATTTCCCAGAAATAAAAGCTTGAATAAACTTTGCAAGCATTCCATTAGTGAGATTACTCACTTGATGAATGTTCAATAATACAGAGAATTTTATTTGCAGACTGTCACAAATACCTTCAAGAGTAATGTTTTTGGCAAATGTAACACTGAAGATAAATGAAAATATCATTCTATATTTGGCGAAAAATGACATACAGACTTCCACAGTTTCTCACTGTAACATAAGAATCATTTCAGTTACCACGGCTGAGATCAGAGGTGCTGTACCCTGCAAACAGAAGAGTCAAAGTTATGGGTCTCTTTAAACTATAAGGTTTAGTCCAGCTTTAAAAAAAAAAAAATTAATAAAACATAGAGCTTGATCTTTTGATCTGTTGTTTGTTTGGTAGTTTCATTTGCTTAAATAAACAGTATTCTGATAAGCACAAGCCTTTGTTGCAGGGCAGCCATCACTGATTCAAGACTTCCTTTCTATGAGGTCTTTCAACACCAATCTCAATTTGTATCTCACACTTACACATGGAATGGGTAAGTATCGGTATCTGGGTTAAAAAAGGTTGTGTGTCCACAGTAATATAAAATGTAATTTAGAAATATCCTATGTTGCAAAACAAAATTGCTAATTAAAGATTAGCTTGCTGTCATAGAGATGAAAAGAAAAACTCAATACGAGTTCCAGTCAGACCAAAAAACAGAGTAAATAGACTAGAAGAGTGATCTAGAACATCCATCTCTTCCTTAACTTTCTGGTTTTTGCCAAGGTTAATCCAGTGAAAAGGGAGGTAATAGCAGCATGACACTTGTAACAAAGTATATCACCTGAGAAACAAACAAAAATTAGAAATAATAGCATCAGGAACAGAAGGATTTTTAATATTTTGCCTGTTATTATTACCAAGGCAAATAGCAAAGTCACCCTCAAGTTAACTGAAAAAACTCAGAAATTCTTCATACCTGAAATGACTCTTTCTCATAAAGGAGCACTTTATTACAGCCACTTCATCATTTTGCTTGAATGTCTTCTACTCATAGTCATAACATCAACACATTTCTAGCTGAGATGTGTATGTAGGCCAACATTACAGAAGATAATGTTTCCCATGGTCTTCAATAAATTAAAATTAGAGTTACTGTGGAAAGAATAGTATATACCCTTCCTAATAGATTATTGTAGAGATTTGTACCAGGAAAAAATTAAAATCATTAAAAAAACCCCAAAAAACCCCACCAAAAAACCAAACAAGATTGGTATGAAAAAAATATAAATCTTTGTGTGTGAGCACCACAATAACAGCAGAACAAAGATTTTAAAGAATGGCCTATATTGATGGTGAAGGACATTACTCCCAGGACACTGCTCCCGGGAGTGAGGTTGAGGAATGTGATGTTAATATGTTGAGACCAAAGATCTGCCAAAGACCAGTTTGTTGCCGTCGGTCAAGAGGAATTGGCAATCCTTGTATTGAGTGTCATGCACAAGTGATCATGATCAGACCATATAGACACAAACATCTTGGTTCATTTAAGTATGTAGCTTTGAAGTCTGAGTGCATACAACTTCCTTAAACATTTGGTAAATAAATATCACCTTCCTCTCCCATAGGATCTTGCACTGAGTTTAACTATACTATTTTTCCTACATTATCTTGATATGTACTTTACAAGTACATTTGAAAGTAAATGGATCTCCACAACACTCCAAATCTGGTCCCTAAAGGTAAACCACTTTGGTAATTAAGCTACAAGTAGAGAGTAAAATAGAATAAATGCCTATCTTGTTTTAGCTGGTTTAGACTCCAACCAATCACTAATTAACTGACAAGAGAATAGTGAAAAATCCTAATTCAACCTGATACGGCATTGACACTTCTTTCATACTCATTTCTTGAAAAGTTCGGTCATGTTTACATACTTTATCTTCTACTAGCCATGAGTTCTTCTCTTTTTCAGTTAGGCATCTGTCTCTGAAAATAGTCATCTTCAGGTAGCCTGTTCACCTCTACTGGTTCAAATGTGCTTCAGAAATCTTAAGAGCACTTTTTCTTTATTTTCAATACCTTATTATAAATTTGCTAGTTCTAAATATAATGAAGTAATAGAAGGTATACAGTAAGGTACAGCTTACTAAAAGCCCTAAACTGAGCCTGTGGGAGGGTGAGGTTTTATTTAGACCAAATGACAGCTTAAACCATTTACACAAATTTTGTATTTCAGAGTCATGTTCTTTGCTATTGAATACTAACTCAATAAAACATAAAGGGGATCTGCCAACAGGGTATAAAACTATATGAATGGTTAAAACCAACTTCTCTTCCCCCTCCCCACCCCAAGTCATCCTAGCTTACAAGTTTTTAAATTATGACTTTTTTACACCAAGGCCAAGAAAATGGTTAACTCTATATACTTCTATATAGAAGTTAACTCTCTATATTAGCGTAACTTCCAATCCCAAAACTACTGTGCAACCAGACCTCTCATTCATATAAACATGATGTATTCAAACCTACAGCATAATATTAGTAATATTAAGAGAGAGAACCACATCCTAATTCACCAACAAGCTGCTGACACTGAAAGAAAACAGAAATAATAGTAAAAAACATGAAAGGTAAGACATTTACACAACAGGCTTCAAACTACCCCTTGCAGTGAAGTTCTTGTTCTCAGTATGACTGCCAACGTTACTGATTTTCACCATTTCTGGATACACAAGCCCATTGTATCCGACAAGCACATTACAGGCTGGTCATCCTAAACTATGAGTCCCACAAGAACAAGTGGAAATGATTCAGCATCCAACAGAAAGTCACCTGTTGCTAATCAGCAAGTCACAACATTCCAGTACACTCCTCAACCTTCCTGAAGCCACCAGAGTCATGACAAGCATCCCATATTCCTTTTTAGAATGGTTGTGTTGTCTCTTTTTTTTTCCCCGTTTATTTATTTTTATATATATATATATAAAAGAAGATAACCCGGCTGCTACTGTTGCATTTTTTTTGGGAGGTAGAATCCACCAAGTGCAAGTGCATGTAACAACTGACGCAGCATTGCTGTCTTCAACGGGTATGTATGCCTTAAAGGTCTTAAAATTGTAAATTTAATCTTGACAAAGACAAACTCACTTGGAAGTGTCATTTGGATTTTAAATATATCAAATAATTTCTAGTGTTTGAAATAACCCTAATTTGAAATACCTGTCTTTGGAGACAGAGAAATAAACTAGATACTCAAATAGTTTGGAAAGCCAGGCAAACAGGTATCTCCTCTGTGGGCAACATCACTTGTCCTGAAACATGCATATATTCCCTAGCAAGATAGGCAGACCATATCCTGGTAAGTAACATGATAAGCATAATAAGCAAGACTGACTTTATTTAAGTAGAGATATTTTATATGTATAGGGTTTATTCTGGTGTAATTTACTTCATGTGTTTTATTTTATACTCTGTCTTCACTATTTTGTTTACTGAATGTAAAGACAGGAATGTGAAGCTGTGGGATTCTTGCAGACATCTTCCTTGGATGGCAGACTGCAGACATCTCCAGATAAGAACAGAAAACTCTGAGCACAAAGCTATAGAAATCACCTTGATCTCTTTCCCCAGAAAGGCTGTACACTGTCCACAAGGTGTATATTAACTGTATCCACATTATAACTCAAAAAAAAAAAGCAGTTAATATTTAGTGTCCATGTGATGCTGGGAAAAGTTAATTTCTTCATCTTACAGATTGGTTACTGAAGCACAAAAAAGGCTACAGAAGCCTTGCTCAAGGTCAGGGGGATAGCTGACAGAGCAGGGAACTGAAATTAAGTCTCTTTGCAAGCTAGTATCTAGCTAAACTGTGACAAGACAGACCTTGGTGAAGACACTGAGAGAACCTGAAAATTTGTAGCTTTGGAAAAAGAGTTGATTTACATACACTTTGATCTTCTCAAGGTACGTGCCTGCACTCGATAGCAGAATAAAGAAAACCCAATAACATGTAGAATGTTTGTTTGCTTGTTTTTAATTAATATAAATGAAGCAAGTGTTCCTCTTTTGATTAAGCCTTTCCAGAAAAGAGCTTATAATAGCTCAGGTCAACTTTTTAAACATTATAAAATTATTTTCAAAGAAACCATGAAGAAGAGGTATACAAAAAAACCTTCAGAGCAAATGTATACAGACACATTGCTGTAATGAGGTTGTTGTGCTATTAGCTACCCTTGTTAAAATGTTAATGAGTAGCCTGCCATAGGCTTGCTGAATTGCAGTTTATTTCTGAACAGGTCAGCATTTTACAGTCCCTACCCCTCTGACCCTGCTTTAGAGTACTTTGTTCAATAGTTGAAACTCTTTTAATGAATACTAGTTCTTTTAAGTGAAATCCTATAATGGAGCATGCTGCACAAGGACATATTTTAAAATGTCACAACTGGAAATAAAATAAAATGTTTCTTAAACTGGGTATTAGAATTAAGATGTTGAGGATTAATTTATGCACATTCTCACACAGAAAGATACCAAAAAGTAGCCATCCCAAATGTCCAATTAGTTTTGAGATTTCAACCATTAACCTTTTGGTAGAATTCCCTCTGAAACAGCGGTTGCGGGTACAACTTATTTTGCGATGAAGCGTTATTAGAAAGATATTGCAGTGCCCCTACTCCTACCCCACTATGGCATTTAAGAATAGTAACTTACAGATGCAGCCTTGAATGTTATTGCGGTACACAGTAAGAGGTGCATCTGAATAACAAAATTATGATAATACAATTTTATTATAGTAGGGAAAAATAAGAATAATACTGAAATATAATTAACTGGGCAGCTCTAACTGGGAGCTACCGTGGCTTGGCAGCATATGCTCCTAAAGCATAACTTAAAAAAACCCAAATAATTCATGTGGTAAACTGACCAAGATTTCTTAAAGTGTTTTCTTTGCAGGTAATTTATTTTCTTAAGCGTCCATTCCTGCTGTTACTTATTTCTGTAGTAGTGCTTCACAATGGACTGCACCCTTGGATGACCCTTGAATAAATTCTGCTTGCATCAGATCTGTACATCTGCTCAGTCTGAGAACGTACTGAAGAAGCCAAAAGTATCTTTCAAAAAAGAAACTTCTAAGATGCAATGGGTATACATTAATAACACACACCTGAGCTTTTTTTGTCAATTATGCACAGAAAAAGGAAAAAAACACTGTTTTCATCGCTCTCATTCAAACAAGTCTACACATGGTTTTCAATTCTTCTGTAAAAAGAAAACTCAATCTTCATCATATATTACTTCCCATCACCCACAAGATCTCTTAAGCTACCTTTTCCATACACCTATGTGTCTATGTATATACATATGTACAAATTAACATATAGAAAGAGGATGTTAACTTATTTTTTTTCTTCTTTTCTATACTGCAATCTTCTAAATTTTCTTTTGTTCTCAATGCAAATGGTCATTGGTTCATCTTCTCTCACCCAGGACAGTTATGTCAAATTACTTGACTAATATGCATGCATTTGCCACTAAAAGACATTTTAACTGAGAGCTGTCACATCCATCATCTCCACTCGGGCTGGTTAAAATTTTTATCTGCCTTCTTGAATTAATTTCAGCTTGCCTGAGCCCAGCAGGGGACTTTAGAGTGGTTTAGTTAAATTCTTCATTTTGAAAAAGCATTTAGAGTCCTTCTATTTAGATTTTTCTCCTGCATCTAATTTTTTTTTTTTACACATTACTGAAACAATGAGGTAATTATACATCCAGTGAAGGGGGGAGGAAAAAAAACCAGACAGATGAGAGAGAGAAAAGAGATTACCCAATTCTGACATTTTCCTGGGAAAGCATTTTTCCCTTGCTTTCCTGCTTTTTATGTGGTTCCCTGTTATTTCACAAATTATCTATAACCATAGTTAGATGTGATTAAACTAAAAAGAAAATACACAGAACATAAAGAAAAAATGAGAAAGGAGAACACTAATTGACAGTTGAAACAATAAGAGAAGGGAAAAGATAAACTAGGAATGAAAGATTCTGTCACCTAAGTGTTTTATACAGATCATGTCTGTGACAAAGCTGAATATAACTAAGCTAATAATCTATCCTTCTTAAAGCACTCCTTCAACAGTTTGCTTTTAAGGCAGCAAGTACACATATTGGTAGGTGAGAAAGTTCAGGCTGTGAATTGGATGGGAGGGATCTTAGAGGCTGAGTAATGGTAATAAAGGACCTAAATCCATTCAAAGATGTATATAGCAACAGTGACCTGAGGGAATATATACCCCATGATCGCTACTAGACTCTTGATAAATACATTGTCTTATGTTGAAGATCATCTCTGTATATTCTAACCATATTAATAAACACTACAAAAGCTCACAGGAAAAATACATAAAGACACTATAGCTAATCTATAATAAATACTACTATCTGCACAAATATGCTCGTAAAATCTGTAAAATTCACAGGGCTTCCAAATACTTCATTTGCATGCTTGGTTACTTTATCATCTTATGTTCTTGAGATAACAAGCCCACAGGTTCACTGTAGTTGAACAGGCAAAATGCATCTAAATAATTAAGAGGTGATGATTTCAATAAGTTTTCAAAATCAAACTGATACACAAAGTTTCTGTGTCAAAGAGAGCAAATGAGTTTAATATCATTTACAAAGTTTGAAGGAAAATCCCAAACTGTAAAGGAAAAATAAAAAAATCAGTCAGGCCCTATAGAAGTACCCGAAGGAAATGTCTTTACTGCTTAACTTCTTCAAAAACTGCATTTGAATTGGTAACTGCAATATTCCTTGGAATTGTACACCTAAAGCAGAGGAACAACTAGGACAGAGATATACTGACTATTCTCCAGTTCTGAAGCTTGTTGAACTAAAACTCTGTTTAGACTAGTAAAGACTCATGGATATCTTCACAGATAAACCTTCTGCAACAGTTCCCACAATCCATGTAGCACTGGTAAGGGTGACCCACAGAGAATGAGCCATGGCCTTGAGGCGTGTTGCGTAAGTTCATAAAAGTTGTAAAGATGGCTCTGGAAACCATGAATTCCCAAAGGGAAGTAATGGGTTTGTATGTATTGGTTCCACTGGAAAGGGGTCACAATATGGATAAATTCTCCTTATTCCTATTGAATTAAAAGAGAGTTCTATACCCATGCCTTTGAGTTGAGTTATTGTATTGTTACTCCTTAAGTATACAGTCAATCTCATCAAAATAGCTATTAAAGAAAAAAAATTCTACTGAAAGACAACCATATTAAAGTAAATGGGTTAGCATGAGGAACCAAAAAAAAAAAAATTGTGGCAAATACTGATTGAAAAAAAGGAAAAAAAAGAAACCTGTGTTTGTACTCAAGGAAGACAGGTAAACAAACAAACAAACAAATTAATTTTAAGCTTAGAGGCCTTAAAACTTACCAGTCTAACCATCTGGCAACTTTACAGCTATTATTATAAATTCTTATTTAAATGGCAGTAAAATCCATTGCTGACATGAAATTAGTCATGCAAGGGCCTGCAGATGTACTACCTTCTGCCCAAGCACTGAAATGCTGCATGCAAAGTTCAAAAGTGTTCACTTGTTTAGACTGTATGGGGTACACAAAGACAACTGCTCTAAGAATGTGTGGGGCAACAACAAGTAAGAGGTGGAGTAGTCCCAGAATTCATTACACATATTCAGTTGCAAATGCGACTCTACTTAATACAGGATTGACCACATTTTTTCTACCATAGCTGAACATGCAAAGTAGACCACTGGAATGAGTCGTGTTCTTTCTTTGTATTTCCCCTTTTGTTAGATAACAGCTATGAGACAAAGCACTGGAAGAAGCTTATTAGAAGCACTGGCTCATTCTCACTAGAAACAAGCACAGGAACTTCTCTGATGCAATAATGAATTATATAAAATAAATCCACTTTAATAGGCTAAAGCAGTTAATGAAATTAAATTTTACAGCAAGAAAATTTTACCTTATAAAAAGGTGTTGCAGGAATACTTGAAGTAACAATATGAATTTATTAATAGGATTTTATTTTGGAAATCATATTTAAGAAGACCCTTCTCCATACAGAAGCAGCAAACATTCCTAAGAACACATAACTTCCTGTCATCTGAAATTTGTGTTGTTTCTCATCAAGATATAAATATAGAAAAAAATCACTTTCAAAGGCAACAATCACATAGAACTCATGTTCTCAAAGCTATTTAAATGTCTATCTCCCTCTGAAGGACTACACATAAGAGACCCAAGCTTTAGGAATTTACGTCCAGTTGACATTAACAAAGCCTACATATGCATAGGAAATGCATCATCTGGGAACCAAAATTATTCAGGCATTGTCTGAATTACACCAAAGATTACTTGACATATCCACTGTACAAGGCTATGCATTAGCTAATAGAGCTAATATCTAGTTATTAAAGAGCCTTATTCCACAGCACTTAGTTATTTAACCCTAGAATAGGGATTATGCTCCTATCACTTGCAGAGAATCACCCTTACCTCAATAAAGCAGTATCACAAGTAACAGTAGCTAAATTAGACATTATCTTTGAGGCAAGGCATGATTTTTAAAGCACAGTCAGAAACAAGCAGGAAAGAAATGCATGGAAGAAGCATCAAAAAGATTGGACCTGAGAGAAATTATTTGATCTCTGTACTTTGGGGAGCATGGTGCGTTCTGTCTGGGCAGGTACAAATGAGAAAGCGAAAACATGGCCCTGCACCTACTTTTACTGAGTTGAATAGAGATAAGCTTTTACCTGTACTTTTCTCAAAACACTGAAAAGACAATGAGCATGTGAAATCTGTTTTCACAGGCTGCTTCTCCCCCACACTCATATAGGAGGTTTTGTATAAGAAATACCTAACAAAAAAATTTAAAAAGTATTAGTGAAAAAGGTTAAATGCGACTCCTACTTACAGTAGTGAAAAATCAAGAGGACCTTCCTCTGTAACAACTGTAAACATATGCCAGCAAGACCCAGCAGACTGGATAGATTAGATTTGTTAGCAGATAACACGCTACATTCTGTCATCCTTACTCATGCTGAATAGCACTTTTATCAGCTCTTATTTAAATAAGGTTCTGCTCAAGAAAAGTACAGATTCTCCCATCATCCACAAAGTACATAATCTTTGCTCATCAGAGATCAAAGCTGAGAATGAAAATAAGTAGAAAAATCAGATGCCTTTCCTCAGACAGTTTATTTACCAATATGCCATGATTAACTGTCCACATCTATTAAAATTCCAATTTTATACTACACCGGTGGACTCTGCCAATGCTTCCTTTGCCTCGACAGTGCCTTGGCTCCTCCAAGCAGCATAATGAAAAGTGCCTGACGGGTGACTTCCCTCCATCCCTCCCTCCCCTCTTTGCCTTCCTTCTCTGTCAGCTATTTGGATTCATACATGCACAGCTCATGCATAAGCAAACAGGTGCAAGAGACCAGGGTCTGCCAAACCCCAAGCAAGCGCGAGGTACACGTGTAGCTTGCTGATTGTGGCATGCTACTGATAGAAGGCGACAAGGCCAGACAATAGGTAGGGTCAGTAGGTGGCTCTTTGATTTTCCTGGCTCTCTACAGAACAGCAGCATGGGAGTTTGCCTGTGGGGGACAAACGCTGCCTTTCCACGCAGAACATTAAAGCACTGGGGTTAAAAAACCCAACAAGCATCTGGAACATGGACTCTCTTTCTTATCAGGAAAATTGCTAATGCAAATCAGGACATATTCACCCACACATCTCCTTGTCTGCTTGTGAAGATTAGCTGTGAAAACTTTGTCATAAAACAAATAGCTCTTAATCTATCATGAGTTTTCCACATAAAATGAGATCCTCCTATAACAAAAACTTATTAATACTCTCTTCTATCAGAAAGATTTCACCTACAGTCTTTATCTTACCACATGCTTTACTCCTTAAGAAGTTGTGGGGTTTGGTTTTTTTTTTCTTTTTTGCTTTTTCTCACCCTACTAGATTCGGAGTTGTTTCAAAGCAGGTTCTGCTGTTTCAGAAGACTCGGTTATGTTAAGATGCAGTTGGTCAGTAAGTCAGCATTATCTCCATGTCAAAGTACATACCCACTTTCAAATTTGTTATGTAGTAAAGACAGCAATTTCATTCAGATTCAAAAATAAAGCAAAACCAAACAAACAACAAAAACCCAAACAAAAAAATTGGGTACACTACAGTAGCAACGAAAATCAGCTGAAATGCCTGAACTAACACTACAGAAACTGTACCAAGCTCACCAGCTTGAGTGCAACAGCATCAATTTACGACAGCAAGAAGTACTACCTTTTTTTTTTGTGCACTTGCATGTTTTCATCTAATTTTTTTTTTTTTAGCCACATACTCAGGAAGTAACAGCCACTTTTAACTCATTGCTCTGAATTACTATTATCAAAGTTTACATGGTATCAAGCCACATACAAATATATATCTTATATATACATTTTTATATATGTGGTATATATAATTTTATATATATATACACACCACTCATTTTAAAAATCTGTTTAAGAAGAGTAGAGATGCAGAGTTGAACTTTCTAGGTAGAGAAGACCATTTCTTGACTACTGCACTCAATTTGTTCAAACTGTCCATTCTCAGAAACTGTAAAAATCAGGACCACTTAATTAAAATATTCAAAACTTTAATACACAAAATAAACATGCATACCTCACATAACACAAAAAACCCAAATGTTTGGTACATATCATGATGCAAAAGCACCCGGATTGCTCCATGCTCAGAATCGGATTGTGAATTTATAAAGCATCAGCAAAGAACATCCAAAAATCAAGTAGATAAGATCTTGCTATTTAAGTGATGAATCTTATTTAACTGTAAGCAACCAAATTTGACAATTCTGCCTTTAGAATGTATAATACTTCGTATGTTGAACAAGTCTCACCTCACCTGTAACAAGAGCCCTAAATTACCTGCCATATGGCCTGAAACAGCATGGAAACACTATTGAAACACATTCCCAGTGGGGCTGCTGCTGATTCTGGTAACATTTTTAGCCCTGTGACTCTCACATGATGTCCTGGTTTCAGCTGGAATAAAATTAATTGTCTTCGTCGTAGCTGGTGCAGTACTGTGTTTTGGATTTAAGATGACAATAGTGTTAATTACACACTGATGGTTTAGTTGTCGATAAGCAGTGCTTACACTAAGTCTAGGACTTTTCAGCTTCTCATACTGCCCTGCCAGCAGAGGCTGGGAGCGCACAAGAAGCTAGGAGGGGATGCAGCAAGGACAGCAGACCCAAACAAGCCAAAGGGTTGTTCCCTACCATATGATGTCATGCCCAGTAAATAAACTGGGGAGAATTGGCCAGGGGCATCATGGCTTGCAGATTGTCTGGGCATCTGTCAGTGGATGACACACAATGGTGTTGTGCATCACTTGTTTTGTGTATTCTATTACTATTATCATTATTAACCCTTCCTCTTCTCGCCTATTAAACTGTCTTTATCTCAACCCACGATTTTTACAATTTTTTCCCCAATTCTCTCTCCCATCCTACTAGCAAGAAGGAGTGAGCAAGCAGCTGTGTGGGGCTTAATTGCTGGCTAATGTTAAACCATGACATGCATAGTTTGCCTCTCTCATTTGAATTCCTAAGCGCAAGTAGTCAAATTCTGACTGATTCATGGGCAAACTGCTGGCAAGGCACACAAAGACTGGAAACTCCTCCCCTTTTGAACCTTTCTCTAAAACTCTTATACTAGATTAACCAAAGTGTGGCCTTTCACTTTAATAATTTGACAACTGAAATTTGGCAGAAAAGTTTTTAAAGTAAAGAATATTTCTTTTAAGTACTTTCAGTAGGCAAGACTATTAAGATTTAAGTGACAGCTATGAACTGTAACTTCTGACAGTTTCTTACTATGACCCACTTTTAAAATGTTTCAAGACAGATTAAAGTAAAACAAAAGAGAGAAGTACCAGCAGCTCATTTTTATCAGCATGCTTCAATAAACCAAGACATTAAAAAACAATTACATCCGTCTCTCACAAGCATCACTAGTACTAGGGGTTCTGATTTGAATATGTTTGTTGTAGGAATAAGCATCAAACTACAAAATTGGTTTATATGTCCCATATGGTTAAATTTATAAACTTAAATAACTACAAATCCCTGTTTATATTTCTAGTAACCTTTATGATTCTCGCATAGTTATCCAGAATCCTATTTACATTCACAACTTTTCACCTCTCAACTCTATTTTACGTTGAAAGATAAAGCTAACGATCACTGAATTCTCCACTATGCAGTTTGGAGGCTGAACAGTGAAGGCTTACTAGCTTACTACAGTGACAAATATTTTTCCCTTTAGTTTGGTGATCTCAAATTTCATCAGCAAAGCATTTCTCATACGGTAAAACGTGACTTCAAACTCTTGACATTTTTCTCACAATGCAAAAAACAGTTCTAAGAACAATAGTAAAAATGGGTCTTAAGTTGTGCATGTACAAAACGTGAAAAATCAACTTAGAATTTGATATACAGGTTTCTATTGCTGTCTTCCACTGCTTTGTATTATCAAGTTTTCTCCACAAATATTATGTAGAAATAATAAGGCAGATATACAAAGACATCTAAAATACACCCCAAATTTCATCCAGAAATAAAAGATGTCTTTCAATACAGGAAGTATCAGGTGACTCTTCTGGATAATTGCGAAGTTAACCAAACTATAAAATTATTTGCAACTTTAAGTTTTAATTTCAAGTGCGTTCCTACCTTACCTTAGGCCTCTAAGCATGCATATAGAACAAGTTCTGTAACTCAACTTCATAATTTTAGTTTCAATTTGTATTTAGTCAGACACTTGATGAAGCTGATCACTTTTTTAAAACTAGTTTAATTAGAGCAGAAATCCACCAGAAGCAGCAAGCAGAAGGAGGCTATTCCCAAGTAGTGGAAAGAGGACAACAAAGACACGACTCCCCTAGCACAGGAAGGGACAGTATCATTCAGATGTGTAATGCTCAGTAGGCTCTCCTCAGCATCTTCTGAAACTTCACTAGCTGCATGATTTTGTAGCACGCATAATCAGTAAACACTGAATTTGGAATACAGGGAAAATACGGCACCATTGGTGCTACTCATGGGATTTTACCCAAGGATGCAGCAGAAATGAGCAATCGTTCAGCAAGCCTGCTTGGCCTGCCTCTAATTTATCATGGCTTACATCTCATGCCTGCCAGCAGAGCTGAATTCATATGTTATTGTCCCAAACCTGTCACTTTCTGGACTGCTTTTTAATCTTCTTCCTAGAATTACATTCAGAAAGGTCACTGCTATCCAATTAGAACCTTATCAAAGATGCACATGCAGGCTGTATTCATGCTTATCAAGAATGGGTCATAAATCCAGAAATTGCACATCACAAAGTACCATTACCATAATGAATAATTCCCACGGAAAAAAGTGTCAAAAAATACCTGTGTATTGCCAGGCAAGTGTTCGGCTGTATTTCTCCATATACTATGGCAGGTGAATGACTGAATGGATTATTTATAATTATAGGAATGATGGAAACTGAAGACCATCAAATCAAATAACACCTTGTATTTTATACAAAACCTGATACTGTATACATTTCTACAAAACAGAGGCTTCCCTGCTATTTTTCCATAAGTCTCCAAATGTGTATATTCAAGATGATTTGTGAAGATTGCTATCATTAATCCACCAACATCTACTGTCTCTTCTTCTATTTCCATGTCTTTGAAACTTATTAAGAATATGTGTAGTCTTCTATCAATTAATTTAATCAAACTCAGAACTTGAAAGAGGAATTTGTTTTCACTCTTCTGATTCAGGTACATCAACCTATAAATACAACCCATACACACATCCATACAGTTCTAATGCTGATCTTTGTAAAATAAGTTTTCTTCCACACGTCACTGATAACTTGAGAAATACTGTAGTGTATGTTCCAGTTG
Organism: Bucorvus abyssinicus; assembly: GCA_009769605.1. NCBI lineage: Eukaryota > Metazoa > Chordata > Aves > Bucerotiformes > Bucorvidae > Bucorvus > Bucorvus abyssinicus. The sequence goes on from CM020030.1 coordinate 10,785,329, forward strand.
AAAGGGTAATGATTCAGTAAATACAGGCTAGGAACATTAAGACTGATAAGTATTAAATACAGACCACAATTTTACATTGCTTGTGGTTCCAAGATTTCATTCAGTTCCCTGTTTTGACAAAGTGCATTTTCAGTGTTGTCCATTCCAGACTCAGAAAGCAGTGCATCTTTGTTACTAAAGCCTCTACTTATTAAATAATCACCTGGAAAAACCAAGCACTTTAAGTACCTTGACAGTTGTGTACAGGGATTATACTGGTTTACACAGAGGTGCAAAGCAATGCTCTCAAGAGGATAAGCACATGAAAGAACTGAGTATGTTTAAGAATTCCTGAAGGACCCTTCACTCTCTCCCATCACACTGCCAGCCTTAAAGGTCAACACCTGGGAGAGGTTCAGGTAGGGGAAAAGGAATATGGAGCTAAGTCTCAAATCGCCACAGAGCACTGCAAAGTCTTCCTACTTTACCCTCTTCCAGAAGATCTATATTAAAGCTTCAACATCTAATTGTAAGTGAAAACTTAAATTTCCAATCACTTCAGCTTTATCTCTTTTTTCCACCTACCCATTAGTTTATTCCTTCTCTCTTCCATTTGAATGAGGTTTGTTTGTGTTTTGTTTTTGTTTTTTTCCCTGAGTTTCTATACAACTATTCAGGATTCCAGATGCTCATAATCAACATATCAATGCAAGCAAAGTAGGTATGTAACCTAGTGACTCCAGCAATAAGCTTCCAAAGCAAGGTTGGAGATACTGACAAACTTAGTCCAAACAAACCGCTTCTCCAATATGACAACATCCATTGTATTCCAAAATTAGTAACAGCCATAACTGACTTTTCACACCTACCTAATTAATCCTACTCATTCACTGTGGAACATGTATTGCCTACAGTTACTGAGCAAGTCCATTCAGCAGGCAACATGGATATTTTTGCACAAAGGTGCATCACATAAGAGACCTGAATATATTCTTGTATGTGGATTTATTGCCAGCTCATTAAGAAAAGTAGACATGGTATTTAACAGCAAAACAGCATACGTTTACAAGACACTCTACACTCTTAGCTTTTCTAATAATAAAATACTGTGTTTTTTGAGGTCTAATATTAATATATTTATGCAGTAAGAACACAATAGCATGTACTCTTCACTTAAAATGAAAACTAAGCAGAATACTATTTTTAGTGATTTTTCCCTACATCTTCCATATTTTTTCTATGTTGTTTTTGTTTCTTTTTTTTATCTGCACTAGGTATGTTTTTTATTTGACACCATTCAAGCAAAGACTTCTATAAGGACTTGTTTTAACTGGGGCATTTTCGCTCTTCTAGAAGGCAAAATGTACTGAAAGAACATGTCTAACAGCCTGGATATTACTGTTTATTCTTGGAACTTAACCTGAGAAATATTTCACAACATACTATACATATATGTTGCTGACAAAGGCAGTGTATTTGAACTACTCCTCCCTTCCCAATTATTTTCTGTTTGGTTTGGACTTCCATATGATCTTGAGAAAGTGAAGATGTATTATGGATTTTTATTTTCTTAAATGTGGACAAGCACATCAACTGTAGCTTTATTCACCCACAAAAAAGACTGTCAGAATAGGCCTTGACTGAAAAGTAATTGAACTTTGTTCATTATTATAAAAAAAACCCCACAGGCAAAAGTGATTTGAGAAGGGCCACTGCTATCAAACTTTATGATGAAGTAAGAAAACTGCAAAAATTTTTAAACTCAAAGCAAGAGGAATGCCTAAGAATGCTTTGACCTGTGGCTGCACATGGAGACTATTCAGCTACAGATTATTTATATTCTATTAGTGACTTGCTGTGTAGTAATAATTTTAGCTGAAATATGAATAAAATCTGCTTTAAAGAGAGGAAAAAAATTCTTAAAAACCACACTAACCATAGCATCCAAGTACTATGAAAAAACAAACCCACAATAACCTGAGTGCCTCTCAAAGAAGTCTGATTGACAGTCACCTGTAAAAGTGCCAGTGTCCACAGCACAAGTGTTAAAATGTAAGTTCTCTGGAGCAGAGATGGCCTTTTTGTTCCACCTTTATATTGTTTACAACATTGGGAAGTCATTTCTCTAGCCCTTAGTATAACATAAGTTATAGTTAATACTAATAAAACCCAACTTTCAGCAGAGAGTAATAGATATTCTTATTGGTAATTGTAACAGAAAGATCATGAATTACAGGGTATGGAGCAAGAATTACCCAATCATACCCAGAGATGTGTCCTCTAGGTCAAGGTTAGGGTGCACTGGAAGCACCACTGCATTTATTTTTTTCTGTCAGCAATGTCCCACTCCTGTGATAAATTAAGTACTCAAGGCTCCAGGTCAATTCTGAATCCTTCATCAGTTATAAATTCTCCTTAATAATAAGCAGAACTCTGTTAGCAAATATAATGATTTACAGTAATGAGGATGCTTGTACCATTTCTCCAGAATGTACTGTCAGTTTATTTTATAATAGCTAGTATTTACAGAGCACTTCACTAACAAACTAATTAATTATATCTTCAACTGTTTCTATTCAAAATTGTAATGATGTAGTGTCACAAACAATCATATGTCCACCGAAACTTCTATACTTGACTTACAGTATCAGATGAGCTCATAGAAAACAGCAGCAAACACAGCAAAGTCCAAAAGGATCTTTGTTGATTTCCACCACTTAGGTATGTTCTTTAACTATTCCTTAAACTCCTTTTCTATTCTGTTAGTAACATGACTTATTTTAACAGCAGCATTTTTTACATTAGTCTGAAGAGTGCATTACCACTCTGAACTCTTTGTTCAAGGGCTAGTAACTCAACCACAGTGCTTTGCTTGGGACCATGAAGGCGCAAAGAAATTCTCAACCTTAATTCACATTAGACTCAAGGAAAAAAAAAAATAAAAAAACCCCTAAGTGTCAAGGATATGCTAGAGCTACTGCTTTTTATAATTTATACTGATTATATTTTTTTGCATTCATGTGTGAAATTGTTTACCAACATAAAGAAAACTTTCTACAAAAGGATTTTTGCATGCGTACAAAAATGTAGGCATTCACTGTTCTCTCGCATACCCCAGAGCTCTAAGTGATTAGGGCATTCTCTTTCTAAAAGCAAAAATCAGTGCATCCTAGCTACGACTCCTATGATGCTTACAGACATTGTTGTTCTCCTAGTGGAAATTCCAAGGGGATGGGAAGGAATGGTAACTGTTGATACTCATTCTAGTTGGCTACTGGATTTCTGAACAAAGGGGGAAAATTTATCGGTGAACTATTAGACTCTGCAAGACCTACAATATAAAATAAGCACTAAGTACTCAGAGCAACTAAAAACTTATTCTACCAAAACACATTGGCATTTTCACTCTGAGATGAGGCTTACATTTTCGCTAACATTTGCAGAAAAAAGTGTTTATTTAAGGTATTGGTAATGCAATCATATCTATAGTATCCAGTCTCTTAACCATTCATTATTACAGAATTTCTAGCAAGTAAGACATATCCTAATTCTCTTTATATCACAAAAATTTAAGGTTCAAATGATGATGAGAAGCAGCAGAATAAACTAAGCATGAAGACTGTAATATATAAAAAATAGCTGACAATTTAGGTCATACACTGTCATTTGCAGATTTCTTGGAAAATAGTTTGGCCCAGGAATATTCTGAATCCTCTAAGTACTGTTCAGAGAAATAGAGTCAACCTAGGACAGAACAAAACCTTCCTCTATATTACTCTAACCTTTGGTTCCAAATTAATTTAAATATAAAATCTTTATTCCCAGCAACAATTGTATTTATTTTGTTACTTTAGTAGCAATCAGATAAAGTCATAAAAGAGGAAGTTGCTGAAGAATTTCCTTCATTTTTAAATCAGGAAATGTCTTCTCATAGCTGATTATTCCACAATAACCAGTTTTACATGCATTTAAGACAACCTCACAATGTAAACAACACTAGTATACTTCAGCAGACTGTCTTGCTTCGCACACATAAGCAGCTCTGCACACTCAAAATCAATTCCAACAGGGAGCACCCTTCAAGCCAAAGTTGCACTACACAGGCAAGACTGTTTTTTAAAAAAAGAAACCAAATGGTCCAATAATCCAGAATAAAAAATTTGAACCTGCTGTTCAGGAGGACGATGAGTGTATCACATGTCACTATATGATCAACACATTTTCATAGAAAAGAGGTTATATAGGCAGTGAAGTATCTGACCCCATGATATTTGCATTAGAAAATTAGCACCATACAAATTAAACCTGGCACATACTAAGTGGATTTGAAACTGGTAATTGATAAATCCAGAAAAAGATACCACTGGGGAATCACCAATAAAAAAAGCAAGGTCCTAGTGAAGTCATGCTGGCATTGGTTCACACTCTTGAAACAATTCAATATCTGTCAGTAACGGAGAAGAAAGTATTAGGTCACTACTAATCCAATTTTCAGACAACAGACATTACCAGATAATGAAGTGGTAAGCAATCTATATGAATAAACATTTCTTGGTAAACTGGGAACAGTTCAAGATTCATGGTAAGATCATATTTCAAAACAACAACAAAAAAAATCCCCCACAATGACAGAATAGAAGATTATAACCTAGACAAAAAGGGAAATAAACAAGGGAACACAAGCTCCTGATTTAACAATACAGCTAAAAATTACTAAAATTATCTCTGGATGTAAGAGAATAGCAGCAAAGATGTTTACCCAGTGTATGACTGCCAATGATTAGACTATTCCTGTCATTTTGCCCAATATTACTGTCCACACTTTTAAAGCAGCCTAAAAAAACTCAACAGTTTTCACAGAAGGTACATAAGAAGAGTTTGAAAATCACTGCTGAGAACAGGATACTTAAAAAATCCAAGGTGCTAGACCTACCTAAGACAAGACACAAGTACTAAATATTTATGCAAGTTGCATTTTTTTCAAGGCTTGTTGCTGCTATAGAATCTCAGTATTTTGTGGCTGGAAGTTGAGTCTAGGAAAATACAACTTGCAAATAAAGCTAGTGAAGGGAATAAGTTACTGAAATTGAAGTAACTGGAGTGTGTGTGTGTGTGTATGTTAAAGAAGCAAGTTTCTCAAAATATTCTGAAACCTGAAAAATCTTCATCTCTTCATCTTGTTTCAATTATAAGTATCTCTGGATCCAAAGACTGTGGATTTCAGGCACTTCAAACCCATCAGACTGCCGCTTAATCAGTGCTTGAAAGCTGTACTTACACAGTATGAGATAGCACCTAGCGATTTGAATCCCATTTTATCACCATTCCACATAGCTATGCAGGGAAAGTAAATGTCAATTGCCTGAAACAGCTACAATATTTAAGAGACATATGACATCTCAGAAATACCATGTGGTATAGGCATCAAAACTTTTTCCCCTGCAGAATATTTAGTTTGTATCAATTTAAAAAGAAATGTGAAATGAAGCGTAAGCAAAACAGGACAACTAATATTCATGAAGTAGTGGTTTTAGCTTTGAGTCATCTCAGTACTAAAACAGCTTAGAGGGAATGTTATTTCCCACACTTCAAATCTTTTTAACTCTACACAGGCGTTCAATATTTATTCAGAATAAGGAGGAACACATTCAGGCCCTAAAGCAAGAGCATATATCTTTCCAACCACAAATTATTGATCCTGCTACAGAAGTTGTGGCTTCGGTTACGCAAGACGTCAAACTACATGATCATATTAATTTTGAGCACTTTGCCTTAATTTACTCAGATTATACATTTCAACTCTGAAATGGTTATTTAGTGTCCCTCGCTCAGCAAGGAGGTAATGAAATAGTTTTGCAAGTAAAGCTTCTTAAGCAGATGAGCAGATATGGGATAGGCAATAGTTCTGGGGAAAAAAAGAAGAAAACAAAGAAGTCTATGTTTTTACTTCATTCTTACTGCAATTTTGACAGATAAACAGGAAAGAGCTAAACCATGTGACTCACTTCTTTCCAAAGTTTACCTACACCTGCTATGTTGTCTACCCTCTCAACCCCTGCCCTGCCTCCTCCAAAATGAAATTAATTCAAGTCAGTTAAATTTTCTACTGCAAATAATCTCAGGAAAAGCAAACAAATAGGTAACCTCGTCAAGAAATGTTGCCACTGGTAACCTCTGATTGAAGAGAAGGTCAGCACTGCTTTACTTTCAAAACATGGCAGCTTGACAGCTCTCCTTTCCCGTTCTCCCACCTGCTTTAATGCTGGCTAACCTCTAAACTATGGCCTGGATGCTGCCACCACACCACCACCGATGACAAGTTGCTCTCCTAGTTGCAATTACAAATTACTGCCCCATCATTTTCTGCATTTAAGGCTGTCAGCCGAGTTGTCAAAAGTATGTAATTGCTGTGCAAGACCCTCACAACTGGCTTCTGCTCTGATCTATGGAACCACTCAATTCCACAGCTGTCAGAGTGCTGACACCAACTGCAGTTAATGACACAGCGTCATCTCTCTGGCTCGTTTACCTGCCGACCCTGCAAACAAATGGACAGTAGCAGGGAAGATAGGAAAGTGAGCAGCAGATACCGTATTTGTCATAATCACTATGATCCACAGTGGAAGAAAATCAATTATTCTTAATCGAATAGAGTGACTTATTAAGGGTTATAAGTCCTGGCTGGAGAGCTGTACTGATTTGATTATGCTGGGAGAGAAATTAGCAATGAGCTCTTGAACTATCTTTCCTTTTGTTTCTGGCTCAGAGTTACTATTAAATGATTATCTTATGAGAAGCTTAGTAAGCAAGTCATGCTTTGATCAGGGAGAGCAGTAGGAAAAAGTGTTCTGAAAAGGTTCCCAAAGTGTTGACAGACAGGGATGTGAACAAACACAACACGTCCATTGCAGCATTTCTGATTCTTGACTGAAACAGCGCAGCAATGGCATGTACCCAAGACAAACACCTGAAACTTTGGAGAACAGCCATCTTCAGTTCAAGCAGTATCTCAACCCCTTTGTGGACCGACAAGGAATGCCTTAAGATTGTGACATACAACTACAAATTAAAACCATCCCCAAATCTAGTTTGCAACAAGTCTTTCTCCATTTAAGGACTGTTTTCCACATTTTAGAATCATCAGTATCAGTGAATCAAACATGAGCCTTTATAAGGCTTTATAAGGATTAGGAAGCAAGGAAGTGGAACAGACATGGAAAAGACACATTTAAGATGAAAACTAGCAAAACAGTTCCTCTTTCCAATTAAAATAGCACATGGTTATCTTGCACTTAGAGTATACTACTGGCTTTTAAGTGTTAAATCCAGAATTAGATTTAACCAATGCTAACAGGGAACCAGGGACTGGGGTTTGGGGGTCTTTAAACTGGGGAAAAAACATGCATAGAAAAGATGCTTGGCTTCACCTTTCAAAGCAAGAATCACTGGCAGTAACAGAAGTTGTCTACCAGCACGTTCCAGGATCACCTTGCTACAGAGGCACCATATCTTTTACTAGCAACAGTACTCCAGGCTATGCGAGATGCATGCATATGGTCAAAACTTAAGTGAAGTAAATGATACGGAGTCCATGTACATCAGCTAATGGTCTCATTCAGTAGTCTTAAAACTATTTCAGCCGCCTTCTTAACATACTAAGACTGAAGAATTTTAAAGAGTCTAGGTAATTTTTCCATATTATCATAATTCTGTGCTTCACTAAAAATTCTAAAGTGGAAAAGCCTTGGAAAAAACAAATTTCATTATTACAGTTCTTAATACAGTCTATTTGGAGTTCTAAGTTTTGTGCAAGGGTCATATTCAAGTTGAATAAAAGTTAACTGAAAAGAGATGACAAGCTCTGAGTCTTCTTTTGCTTTCATACTATGATAGTTTGTGGCTAACATTAGTATTCCTAGATAGTAGAAAATCATTCTAATATTTTACATAAAGCTGTACTGATAGCTTTAATCACAATGACTTTGCTACTTATGATTAAAGAAATATTTAAAAATAAGGACTCACAGATTAAAAATAGAAGTCAGCCAGTTTCCAAAATGTGCTTATGCTAATCCCCTAGAAACCCCTGGAACAGAACAGTAATATCTATGTGATAAATTACATTTATCATGCATCTTTGACCATCTCAACTGCTCTCTGCATGCTAATTCATCACTTTGGGAATTATTCAACTATTTCAGGCCCCTGAGCTTCAAATGAACATTATTAGAAAGAAGTTACAGAAGTTACAATTGCTGGGAATATCTTGTTCATCTGGGCTTATATATACATATAACACTGATGAAACCTTCAGGGTACCTATCAGCTTAGGATCTCAGAACCTGGTAATTCACACCTGCAAACAGTGGTTTCTTGAGTGGATTTGATGGCAAAGTAAAAACGAGTTTCTCAGATACAGGTCCCTGGTCCTAATTATCTAGACACTGTAACCTGTTCCAAAATCCTTCCAGAGTTTAGGGAGGATATTGGCAGGAAGTATTTAGAGTATCTTGGTTCATAAAAAGCTGATGTTTAGAAACGGGCAAAGTTTCTACCATTTCTTCCCTTTGCTTTCCCCATCACAGCCCTTAAAAGAAGTAATCCTGAAGGCAGAGTCAAACACAGCTTCTTCAAATGAAGTGATCACATCTTGGTAACGTGATAGACAACAGAAAGAAGTCTTGGAAAATAGAGTAGACACTCTAAAAATAACATTAATAATCTGGAAGATAATAAACACATATGTACCACACACAAATATACACATATTTACAAAAACATATCAATACAGACACATACTTCACAATTCTTCCTGTTTGGTATTTCCTACTATTTTAGTACACTTACTAGTCAATAGTAACAGGAAATCAATCAGTATTGCAACTTGCCAAAGAAATCTCCCCGCTCTATGAAAACACGGAATTTAATAATCCATTCATTGATCAGATTTACAGGTCAACCTCTGTTTTCAGATGCTCTGGTAAATTAGTATTTCCTCCTACAGCATTAGAGAATTTATTAAATTAATGCCTGCAAGGAAAGCATACTATTCTGTAAGATTAGAGCCATTAAGAATCATTTACCTCTCAATACAAAAGCACTTCTGTCAAAATAGTCCCCTTTGACAGCTGTAACTACTACATCTATTTTGATTAAATAAATATGTAATATAAATTATATTTAATAATATAATATGTTGATAATATATATTATTTAGATATTAATATATTATAGATGTTAATTACATATTAATATATTATTAATATATATTCTATTTATTATTAGTGTATAAAATAATATATAGACTATAAATTAACATATTACAGGAAAAAAAACTGTATTAATCAGAAAAGCTAAGACCAGCACTTGCCAACAAGCCTGAACCAGGATAATTTTATTGCTTTATTGTACCAAAGCATTCAAGTGCGCTTAAGTTAGCACTAGGAAACTCTTTGCAATACACATTACTACAGCACTATTCAAAAACTTGACAGATTTTATTCCTGATTATACAAAACTGTGTCCTGTCACCAATTAATCCTATTTATAATAGATAGGCCAAACAAATCAAAAATCAAACTGAATTAATTCTCACTTCTAGAATGATTTGAAGGGTGTCACCATGAAAATATATATCTTAAAGACAATACAAAAACTTTAATACAATATGAAAACAACATCCATTCTTAGGTATAAAATCTAGGAACATGTACCAGAGAACAGCTAGCTTTCTTCTCTTTGTAGCATCCATGAAACTACTTTTGGTTCCAATAAAGCTAAGCTTCTCCAATTAAAATTATACAGCTATATGTGAATAAAACCACAGCTTTTACATTTTTCAAGGGGCTGTCCATATAGGTAGCATATTTTCATAAAGTTTGTTCATCAAATCTGAAAGAAAAATATCCTTAATATTTTCAGTTATTAACTGAATTAAGACTATTTTTCTTAACATGAGACATTAAATATAAAATTAATGGAAAAATTAATTTTATATTGAAAAGAATGTCAATAGGATGTCTTCTAAATCCATCTGCAAAATTGAGTTACAAATTAAAACTTAGTCAAAGACAGACCTGCCAGTCATTTTAGTACTTTATTTGGGCCAACCTATCTGAGGCAGATGCAAACATACATTTAAAGGTCACATATTTTCTTTTTAAATCTGCTTCCAAATGCATCTCAGAGAACGGGCTATGACAATGGTTTAAAGCTTTATTCTCCTCTGCAGTTACAAGTCATCACAATGCTGACTGTAATCAGGTTACTCTGCATCTGTCTGTCACAAATAACCTAGTAACAACTAAATGGATTGCCATAAATCTTTCAATTAGAATTTATAACTTTATTAGCACAATATTTTTGAACTGATTGCATTACTTTGAAGAGCAGCTTTCATTTATTTTGTCATTTGTGGGTCAAATGTGTACAATAGCTGGAAGCTGCATACACAATAGGAAGCCTTACTTCAACTTCATGGTGGTATCCAGAATTCCTCTTTTTCAGAGACTACATCCAAATTTTTTAAAGGAATACTTTGCTTGCTATGCTAAGGTTGAATGATGGTACACCACTTGGCTAAACGTGACCAAGTTTCTTCATGACACACAAAGGTCATACTTCCACTTTTACAGCCCTGATAAGGCTTTGTAAAAGGGTAAATTGACATTGGGTAAGTTTTCAAAGGGTTTTATGTCATTTTTTTCTTTTGCTTTAGAGATGCTGAAATGCATGCCAAGGATCGAATCTCTATGCATGGGTTGAGTATCAACTGATATTCAGTGATCTTAACAAATGTAGCTTCATATTTCTGTATCCAGATTAATCAGGTAGGAAAAATGTATATATTTCAGCATTTTAAATTAAATACACTGGTATACAAACACAAATGCATTCATGTTAAATACATAGGCACACAGACACTTATACCCCCAGAATCAAGGTACAGTTTAAGTTGCATTTTTATTTTAGGGAACTATCTTTTCATCTGTTACATCTAAAAACTGTAAAAGTGAAATTTGAAAAAAGTTAAAGATAAAATTTAATAACAGCTATTTTAGGAAAACTGAAGCTAATACCATGTTCCTACCTGAAGACTGAAAAAGATCAGGAATTCAAGTAAAAATGGGAACCTTCATAAAAAGGCAGCTGAGAAGTATCCATGCATTCCTTTGTGTTTTGCTTATTATTAATTGGGAGTCCCCAAAGTTCTGCAAGGCTGTTAACATGCATTGGATCCTCTGGCGAGATCTATGAATAACTTATCAGCATTCACTGGCTGTGTGCGTGTAAATGTAAATGTAGATACAAGCAACAGACAGTTCATGACTGTTTGTACTTAAAGAGGTAGGTGAAAAGGTGCGTAACAAGTGAAAAGTGCACATACAGGGAGACCATGGCCTAACAAAGTACTTCAGCTCAAACTTACCTTACCTGCTATAGAGGAAAAAAAATATTCAGTAGCTTACTTGCCTGAAAGCTATGGAGTCATCGGGTTAGATTTTGCTCAAAAAGATAAAGAAACCTATGTTAATTATTACTATTTGTATTATTTCTTTGTATAATTGTCCTATGATAGTCTCACCAAGTGGTAATCATCTACTTATTTCCTACAGGATTTTAATATTCTAGTATCTGTTGCAAAGACCCTTTCAAAAGGATGAAAATTTACTGCTCCATCCTCTGGCCCAAGCAGCTAGTCTAAGAATTTGACAGAGTAAGTCAGAGCTCTGCCAGAATTGGTAAGCTGTTCAAATTTCACTGTTTCCCTTCAGTCTTTTCTTGATACATTAAATGGTCATAACATCAAGCCACTCTCCTTGCATTCCCTGGACAAGCTAGAAGTCACGTGAGAGTCATAGAAGGATAAAGAATATCCCTGTTGGTCTGAAAGACACAAGCTCTACATTTGCAACAGCTGATTTAGCCAGTACTGCTTAAGCCAGTACAAAGAGAAGGCTAACTACTATGCCTGCAAGTAATTTCCAGTGCAACTTCTTGTACTCAAGATAAGCACTAAGAACTTTAAAGAGGAAAAAAGATATCACCCCACTTAAATTAAGACTTCAGCAATACACAGCAACTGAAGTGTGAGCCAAATGCTGAACAAGCAAGGTACAAAAAGTAACTGAACACCATCCATTTTGGGCACTGACTCAGACCACAGAAATTACGTACATAGCCATGTAATTACACACCACTATAATAAAGCAGAATTAACGTTGGACAGGCTACCTTTTATCTACTGAAATCGATACGCAAAGAGATTTTTTTATATATATATATATATATATAAAAAACACACTCACCCCGCAGACATAACTGAATACTTAACATTATCCAAAACAAGCACTTTACACAGGCAAATGTGCCCCTGCCATACCCAACTTAAGAAAAGAACAGATCCATATTGTTACATAACAAATGAATCTGCTCTGCTTTTTCTTCTACTGACCTAGGCTATTCAAACAGTGGCTTGCAGCCTAAGATTTGGCACCCAACCATACTTAAGCACCCCAGCAAACAGGTCAGGACTTGGTATTTCTGTGAGCAACTCAGACCTCCCATGACAGGAGCCATGAGTGCCTCTCAAACATGCATGCCAACCAACAGTCAGAAAACAGAAAATCAGAAGCACAAATCACCCTCCCTCCTGCTGCCATCCATGAACTTCTAAGTCTTCTTTAACTGAACATTCACCCAAAAGTAAATTTGTTAAAGATAGACCAGATTCCCAGGCTAGTTCATTTTCAAGATGCTATGGAAAGATGTGTCAGTTGTCAGAAATCACACTGGTTTATCTTTACACATCAGCCTCTTACTTAAATAAAGTTTAGGAAAGAGTATTTTAAAATGTTAAATAGCTTAAAATAAACCAATAGTATCATATTCCCTAATAAAAATGTGCAGCAGCAAAATAATTATCTTCTACGCTTAGAAACCTGTCAAAGCTCTAAAAAACCAGGAAATTTTTTTTTAAAAAAATCAATACTCATGCAATTTTTAAAAACTGCAATTTCTTCTGTTCAAAAGCATCTCCAGAGGGATTCACAAGGAAATAATGAAAAAACTAGTAAGTTAGAAAGATAGGCCAGTTTAATCGAACTGCTCATCGTTTACCTTTAGGAGATAGGGTGTGATTCTCTGTTGTCGATTCCTCTTTAGATTTAATTATATTACAAAAATCCCACCATTTCTGAGAACACAATTTCCTGTGGCTCCTGGCTGGTGACCTCCACAAAAGCATCCACATTTGTCTATGCTGCATATATAGAATGCAAACAATGCAGGCTTATACCAGCCTGAGCATCAGTAAGGTGAAGAGTCAGGAGAAAGGAAATATAGGTCACCCATATTAAACTTTAAATCCATCAGACATGGCTTGTGACATTTCACTAGACCATTGTGCCATCAGGATGAGAGATCACAAGAATTTTATTTTTTTTAAAACATATTTTAATGTTTATAATATTAATAAAACTCAGTATACTGAAAAAAGCCTTGCGTTTGAATAAAATATAAATGTTTTTCACACTCCTGGTGTAATTTTGAGAAGACTTTGTTTTTGCAGCTCTGAATCTGACAATCTAAGCACTACATATGTTTTCAGGAAGCGTTCTTATTTCTATTTTCAGTATTTAGGTGGAAAAATACATTAACACACCTAGATATTTGTCAAGGGTTAGGGCTGGGCCAGCCACTAGACGAATGACAAATGCTTTCTATTAACTCCTCTTCCTTCCCAACGGGGAAGAGAAAGGAATAAGGGAGAGAGACTTATGGATTGGAGAAGAAATCTAAAGCTCCTTTAATGAAGATAATAACAATAAATTGAACTATATACAAATATAAACAAAACAAATACCCAAGCCAACTCTCCCTGACAGCAATTACATCTCCATCACCACTGATGCTGTGGGCAGGTGATGGGGAAGTCCCAGGAGCAGATGGGAACCAGATTCAGGAGCTGGATTCTAGAACTGGATTCAGGAATGTATGGACTGGGATTGAAGGCAGAACAGTTAGAGTTCTCCTCAGACGCTGGCTATTGAAGAAGAGTGATTAACCTTTGTGATCCCTCAGCTTTATACCATATACAGCATATATGGAATGGAATACCTTCATGGTCAGTTTAGGGTCACTGTCCTGTCCACAATGAGCATCATCTACCCCCATAACTGTTAAAGATAGTTCTCATTTTTAAGAACAGTTTTCATTCTTAGGTCCCCCTACGGCCACCTAAAAACTCGGTCGAAACAAACTCTATAAATTTATAAAGACTTAAACACTTTCTCAATAGAAAGATAGCATGTTCAGTTTAAAAAAAAAAATCAGACAAAACTTATGTACTTAATCTCCTCCCCGATTAAATTCCCCTTTTATATAAAGCTACAAGTTTTTACTCAGTTATGACTGTATGTTTTAAAAAGCTTATTTTTAACTCAAGACCATACAGCTGTAAAAGCAAGAAGTACTTAGTGTACCCAAAACCTCATTAGATTGATCTGTATTATACTTAACCACTGAAATGGAAAACTAAGAATATTAATATGGCAGCTTTGACATCAAAACAATTGATGCAAATTCTAGGGTCTAACTTGGTAATTCCTGTATGCTTCCCCCAGTGAAAAAGCAGAACTATTTTCATATTCTAAGCATATGTGTATTTAACCTTACTTCATTTTTGTAATGGGGAATTGTGACAAAGAACTGGAATTCATTTTCTAACATCTTATGTGTCAATAAAAAGGAACAAGAGAAGTCACAAGAATTAATGAGGTTGATTATAAGTCAGAGATCTTAAAAGGATATTATCAACTCCAAAGCAAGTCAAATGTCAAGCTAGGGTTAAAAGTCATTTCAAGTACTGAATATATTTTTCCACACTTTGGGATAATTCCCTCTAGATTAATGCCTTCTTATCATTTTCCCCCCTCAATATATTTAAAACACTTAGCAAAATAAAAATAAAGTATACTGTTGAAACTAAGCTACCTTTGCAAACACATAAAAAAGTAAGCAGCCACACGCACATGAAGTCTCTCTGGGCTAAAAGAACAATTTGTGTATAAAGCTGCACATGCAGTTAAACACTGCTCTTATATCAACAGAAGCAGAACATCTCGCACTCCCTACTGTACTAGCATTTTTTCAGCATTACACATCAGTAATATGCTTAGCCTCACAAGGACTTTTGAGATAAAGAAGTATTGGATAACAATTTGTAAAACAGGGGTGGTAATACCTAAAAGTCTGTAGCAGATGAAGGAACTGAAACCATAGCACTTTCTCATCCATTCTAATCAAAACCTGGAAGGAATATTAGCTAAAAGGAGGAAATCAAAATCTATTCTAGTATATGTAGTACTTTATACATTACAAACTTAATAAAAAGAAGTACTTAAGAACATGAACAAGATCCATTCATTGGTTAACTGATAGAAGCACTGACTGGAAGGTTTAGGTCTGACTTTTATTTTAGTACTAGTAATAAAACTGTAGATTAACCCTCTGGAAAAAAGGAAAAACAATCATTTTACCTCTTCTTGAAGCATCTTTCCCCTTTGGCTGCACATGACATTAAAGGTTTCAAATGTCATACCTCTAAACTATTTGGAATTAAAAGATGTCTCTAATGAACTGCTATTTAAATGGATCCTTCAACTGTTTATGATTTAAAGGAAGGATTAGAATTAGGTACTTGAAACACCAAAAAAAGTGGAAAGGAAAAGAAATAGGCTTTAAGCCTCCGAGAAATAAAAACCACTAGATTAAGGACTATAAGAATTAAGGGTTAACTTCTTTAACCTTAAACATGTCTATTAGTCCACTACAGAAATAAAACAAACAATTTTGCTTCTAAAGACATTTTTTAATAGCTGATATAATGCCAACATAGAAGTTTTACTACACTTTAAAAGTAACACATTTCTAAAATCTCCTTATCATCATCTTTTATGAAGTCCAGTGAGTCACAGATTAAAAGTCATATTTGCTGAAAGCCACATAGAATGAAACTCCATTCTGGCTCCATTGTCTGGACCACTTTGCAAGATGGAGAATAATGACAATAAACAAACTTGAAATTTCTTCACTAATGTTAGATTTCACTTCATTATGCTACACACATCATTATGCTCAATTGTACCTTTGAGGTCAACATACCAAAAGAGTGTTAGATAAATCTGCTTCACAACATAAGAAAAAAATAAAATAATAATAAAAAAGCATGTTTGACACTTGTTCTTTGGGCACTTATTTTTTTCCCTCCTGTTAATTTTCATAATTTTCCTGCATATATGGCCATTTGGAACTGATATTTGTTTGACTTGTTTCTTGAGCAATCATGTCCATTATTCCCTTTATGCTTCTTTTATAGTACATGTTGTATATCTGATATTTGAGCTAAGCTGGTGCTACTTCTATTATTTATAAATGTTTTTATTTCCTTTAATAAAGTTCTTACTGAAATTAGATTGACATCACTTGTACATTTTCTCCTGCTTTAAATCAAACATCTGCTGGAAGAATTGGGCTTTGTATGTCACTTTCTGACACCAAGATTAGTCTTTGTAGGTACACACAACTCTGTTAAAATAATGACCTTAGGATAGGACCACCACAAATTCATCAATCTATAAAGGTGGACTTGATGTGCAATATAAACTTTTCAGCTTTTTTAATGATGTTTCTCTGCAAGTCACCTATAGCACGTGGAATATACCATTTTCAAGTATTTTCCCAAAGGAAATACTATATTTGAGATATAGCAACAGTAAGATAGCACACTCAGATTATATCCCTTTGCACATCTGCTTTGTAACAGATTTCAATATAAGAAGTCTTTGATTTTTGTAACCTAGAAGTACAGTAGAGCACCATCTCCAACCGGGCTTGCTCACAGTAATTTCAGGATTGGACTCTAGAAAAAACCTAACCTTAGATAGGCTCTCAGTCAGTAATAATATAATTTACTGTGTAATAGGAATGAAATTAAGATGTCTCTAAAATGATACCTGTTTCACTATGAATTTGCTAGTTTTAGACTTCAAAAATCATTACATGTTTTCTGCCTCATAAGTGTCCAGTTGCTCTAAAGCCAAGGCTCCTCCAGTTCTGAAAAGCACTTTTATTTCTTGAAACTCTACAGGAAAAGACAAATATCAGTGAATTATAACTTTATAACTCACTAAGCTTGCTACTGACCCTAGCACACTCGTTAGTAGTCAGTACTGAGTGAGTAGCTTTTATCACCAAAAAAGATGATGCCCTTCTAATTTCTGTGAAATCTGTTCTATCAATCCTGCACATAACATTCCCTGTACCTAGATCCATGATCACACAGGTAGCTGAGCATGTCATTGCTCAGGCAAACGTGTTATGAATTCTCAGATGATGAACTATGCTAAGGCCGGATGTCAGAGGTGATGAAACTGATAATCCATCAGTAATTTTCTACCTAGCACAATAGCTCTGACCCATTGAACTAAATGAATGTATTTAATCACCAACTAGTCAACTGATCAAAGTGCCACAGGGTAAATAGAGTGTCTTAAAGAGAAGACAGAGACTACCTAAACCACTGTCACAAGTGGAAGAGTGTATCTTATCTCAGCATCTTACCCACTGAGACATATTAATCTCATTATAGCAAAAAAAGTTTTGTTTATGGCAACGTACAAAACTCCTCTTGTAAGATTTTCCTTCAGAAAATAATCTTAGCAATACATCTCAGACTATTTCTTCTTGTAAACAGATTAGGTTAAAACCACAAAAAAACCCCTGCAATCACTTCTGATGAATCATAGCCCAAATAACACAGGATACAAGCAAAGGCTGCTGCTTTCATAGCAGGTTTTTGAGCACCTTTCTGGATGATGTATTCTACCTCTTGTCTGACTCCTGCCAGCTTCATGACTAAGAAGAATGGCAGGCTAAATCTTGTACCCTTCGCAGAAGTCTTAAGGAAACTTTTCCTGGCATGCAAAAAAACCTGATCTCATAGAAGAGGGACTTTCCCCAGGTGTTCTTATGGCAAAGCAACATGCCTCCCCGAGCATTGGGTTATTAATGTCTAATTTTCCTGATGTTATGTGTTGGCAGCCATGACAGAAAGCTTTGAACTTGTTTATTCACACTTGTTTAATCACACTTGTTTAATCCTGTCTCCACACAGCACATCACTGCCTGTGGGGCTAGAAAGATGGATGAGTGAAACCAAGGCCACAAGCAGGTCAGGGTCATGGTGTCGCTGGATCTCAATAACTCCATCACTCACTATAGCAGGCACTTCAGAGGTCACCTTAACTGAGGAGTTTGGGATAGGCAATGCAAAATGGCTGGCATGAGCGTACACATATGCCCTGCAGTTGATGCTATGTATGGAAAAACAGTACAGATCCTTACTTATGCTGCCCCTTGAGCTCCTAGGGCTGTTTTTAGTCTACTTTGTCAGAAAAAGCAAAAAAACAACCCACATATTTTTTACAAATATCCAGTAAGTATCACAGCAGAAGCACGAATGATGCAAAGAGAACCACTAAAAATCAGAAAAAATTATCAATTTAGTGTTTCTTCTGTAACTATTTGCAAATGTATTAGACTAACAGAAAGGGAGCAAAAAGAGTACACAATGTCATAGACTGTCTCTAGTATACAGTGAGAGTGGATAGAAACATGTACATTTCATACCACAGTTGTACTGTGCATGCAACATGCCTGACAAGATACTCTGAAGCACAGACAGCAACAGATGACACTAAAACTATAAAATTCCCAACCAATGAGCAGTAATGTGCATCAGTGATAGAGCCTAGTTTTTAAAAGTTATATTTTTATAGTGCATATATGTATTTCACACCTATATACACATGTATTTCTAATATATAATTACAATAAGTAAAAATACATGATAGTTAAATAGCTGAATTTCATACAGGTTCTAAACAATCTTGCCAATACTTCATTATAATTTGAGAGTTCATATTCTCATAATGTTAGCAAATAACTGTGTCATGCTTTAACCCCATCCAGCAACTAAGCACCATGCAGCCACTCAGTCACTACTCCCCCCTCAGCTCTTTCACCTGCCAAGGGATGGGGATGAGAATTGAAAAGAAGTTAAACTCCTGAGTTGAAGTAAAACAGTTTAATATTTAAAATAAAACATAACAATAAGATGTCAATTTCTTAGAGACAAAGGAAACCCTTTTGTTTGGATTTCTGCAATTTCCTTCCCTATAGCCCACCTTCTGAAAAGGTCATTTATATTAAATTCTTCCAGGGGGTGGAGTGTTTCCTTATCTTTCAATAAGATTGATAGAATCAGAGTTTACATAGTACATATAAGATCTATTAAAAAGTCCAAAATTTACAGGAACTCATACATTCAGAATCAGATGTTGCTGAAATGGGAACACAATCTGAACAAAAGCATAAAGATTGTCACCTGTTTTTAATAGCAGGTAGAAGGAGGCAAATAAAATGAAGAATATCCATTATATTTTTAAGATATCATACCACCAATCAACAGATTTGGCTTCTGCTCATGGTTCTGCAATCAACATGATACATGACTTTGAACAGATGGCTCTGAATCTCAAAGAAAGCATGACTGATGCTCAGTATTGCCACTACTGACTTCTAGGCATGCATCTCTAGGAGTAGAATTTATAGGTTTGAATTAAGTTGCTTCTACAGTAGAAGAAGAATTGTCTAAATGCTAATTGAATGAATAGGGACTTTAATGTATGTATCTTTAGCATCTAGAGCAGCTTAAATCACATTTACCAGATGAGTGTCCAAACTGCAGGCTACTTATCTCCCCCTCCAACAATCCAAAGAGTGAACGTAGTTTAATCAACTTAAGAATTAGACTATTTGAGGAAGACATGGTTTCTACTTGCTGATCCTAAGTTTGAAATATAGAAGAAATACATTAAAGTGAGAAGACAGAGTTAGAAACAATGTAGAGGAACACAAAAGCAAATACTTTCAAAAAAATAATTTCAAGTTGTATTTTTTTTTTATATTTACTCTTTAGTAAGCAAGATGCTTTGCTAGAAGAAAAAGCCACCCAGACATAACTTGAAAAGCTTTATTTAACTTTCCCATTTGTTTCAGTAACTTCTAATTTATACCCAAACTGTGCTCTTGTACAGGCTTGATCAACTTAATTTGAAAACATTCTAAATATTCTATAAATCAAGAGAAAAGTGAGGTGCAGAGAAAGGAAATTCCTAACTATATACACATCTTTCATAAAGACAGTTTTGCAGTAACAAGAATATCTCAATGACTAAGGCAATAGTGTTTCATCCATACCAGATGCTTTCAGATACTACAGGTTTTCCACTACCCATGCCTTTTTCAGATTCAAACAAAGAAAAATAATTGTAATTCCCCAGAATCCATGAGGGGAAAGAGTCAAAGTGTTTAAGCTCATGTGTTCTCTTAAACATTGTCTGTCTTTGTTACTATCCAGTTGTGTTATGTGGACCAATTGGTGTGATCCAGTAGGACATTATGCCACTGCCTCCAATGTAAAAGAGGAAGGGTCTCCTGGAAACAAACTGCAGTCCCAGCTTTCAAAACAAAGAAACAATAAAAATGCATCATTCTCAAAACCACTGTGTGACCATATTGCAGCCAAGCATGTCCTCATACTAACTGATAAGCCTGTATATTCCAAAGGTTATATGTGCATGTAAAACCTGCAAAAAATTTGCATCATGGAAATAAATTGAAAGCTATCCTGAGGACACTAATTTAACTTATTTCATCATCACTAATTTCTTTCTTCCACATAAAATAAAAACTAAGGAATTTTATATAACTACCTCAATTGTGCTCTTCTGGAAACCCAGGAATTCTTACATTCTACCCACATCCAAAGTTCCATTTAATATCCATCTCTGCTAAAATACAAAGTGATCATCCTATTATCTGTCAGCTTTAGAGGTTTATAATACTGTCAGTCACCAAGTACGCTATGTATAGAACTGAATAATTAAAAAGTTGAAGTGAGAGGGTTGTAATGAATTCTTTTGTTTTTTCTCCATGCCTAAGTTCTTCTAAATTATACCTGTGTGTGTGCATGTATACAGCAGATGGAGAATTTCTTACATATGTTATGAGCTAAAAAAAAAAGTTAAAATATCAACCACTGTAAATTTTCCTGCAAGATAGCTACTCACCTTATCCGGTTAAACCGGGATATTTTTCACCAGGTTCTCATGTATGAATTGGTGATTTGAGATTATAACAGAAGCAGAATCAGAGTAAGTGAAATTATTTCCTTCCCACAAGTAATAATGTTCACATGGCTCAACCTTGTTGGTATTCTCTTCACAGGCTGACAGAAACTTGTTTCTTTTCCATTTATGCAAAATTCATTTGATGAAATAAAGGGTGGGCAAGAAGCAGGTTCAAGTCCAACTAGTAGAAGTAAAGTTCTCCAACAAGATGCAGGTGGGTTAAGAAATTGCTAATTTTGAATGCCAAGGCCACCTTCTGCTTCAGCAAGCAAGATTAGATAATAAACCCAGCACGACCCATCAGGAGGGTCACATTAAACAGGAAGAATTGGATGACATTGAAGAGTAGCATAGGAGATATTAGATGAAGTGGAAGAATACAAGTGCAAGGTCATACGCTTTCAAACAGATCACAGGGAAGTTTACTGTAAAGTAGAAGCTCATCTGTTACAAATTATAGAGGAAGAGAAAGATCTGAATCAGATTACCATAGAACGACTATGAGCTACCAAATGCTTAACAAAAGTTAAGCATGATCACAGGACTCATAGCTAAGGGAACAGCAAAGGTAGTTACTAACACTAGTTTATAATGCACAGCATGCAAGTCTTGAAATACTATTTGCAATCTACCCATCCCTGTCTCAGAAAAACATATGCAGACTAAAACAGGTGAAGAATGACTACTAGGATCAAGGCAATGCTTTCAAGAGAACACATGAGCTTTTCTTATTTAACATAGCAATAGGAAATACAAGAATTGACACCACTGTGGTTTATAAAGACAAACAAGAGAAAACAACTAAAGAAAAATCGGATCACAAGCACAAGCATAAAGTATGTTTGTGTTTACATTGAAAACAGAACTACTTTTCTCACCATTGGAAGATAAGTTTCAAGACAGGCTTGCAACTGGAACAGGGAACAGAGTGAGCTCAGGGATGAAGGGGAAAACCACCAAACTGCTTTCAAAGTGCAGCTTGAAACGTTTCTAAATGGAATTACAAAACAGATCTGCGTAGAGCACAGGGGAGTCAGTGATGCAGGGCTCCCAGGTCTTTACATCTCTACTTCCCTTTGTATGGTGGCAGACAGATCTATGAGACAGCAGAAAGTGACTGCATACACTTCTCTCCTCTAACATGCTGAAGCAATTTCTGAAGTATCAGCATACATTCACATCACCGCCACTTGAAAAATTCGAGCAAGAGGAGTGAAACAAAACCACCATTTCATATTCCACAGAAATTCCAAACATTAGAAACATATTCAAAGTATAACACCTGTGGAAGCATTTGAAATGGAAGTATCATCAAAGCCATGATTAAATTTTAGTCCTCTAAGAACAGAAATGGGGAAGAACATATCTGAACAAAGACAAAAAAAAGGAAAAACAGGGAGAAAAATAAGGTTCTGGTGCCCTCAAATATGATGATTATCAAAATAAGAAAACTATACAGAATCACATAATCATCTGGTTGGAAGTGACCTTTAAGATCACTGAGCGCAACTGTACACCCCGCACTGCCAGGGTCCCTAAACCATGTCCCTCAGCACCACATCCACACAGCTTTTAAACATTTCCAGGGATGGGGACTCAACACCTTCCTGGGCAGACTGTTTCAGTGCTTCACAATCCTCTCTAAAAAAATTTTTCCAAATATCCAACCTAAAAAAACTCCCTCGTGCAACTTGAGGCCTTTTCCTCTAGTCCTGTCACTTGTTACATGCATATATGTACAAAAAACATCCACCAATGTCCCCCTAATAATTACTGTTAACTACAATAGTAATGATTTTTTTTTAGAACTGAGATCATGCAACACTTGTAAAGGAATGGTTTGAAGTACCACTTCAAATGAGTACTTTTTTTAAGCCTGACATCACAGAATATATGTCATACAGTACAATACATCTGAAGCCTAAACCAATAGCTAATATTTCAATTAATATTCAAATAGTGCTTATAGGCTTCTGAGCAAAGGGAACAGAGTTCTAAAAATACAGTGTTATCTTGTTCTGCTTCATTGCCCTGCAGAGCTAAAAATCAGATAAATGTCAACCAAAAAAATCAGTACATGATGATGTGCACGCTAACAGATCAGCCAATAGCTGATCATTTTCAATGATTTCTGTGAAGTCATCAGTAGTTCCTTAGCTGTCAACATTTTAGCAGGTAAAGCATTCAAAGATGTAGAAATAGTAGGATTTGATTTTAAAAATCAAAATCAAAGGCAAGGGGAAGAAGGTAGATGATAAAAATCTAATGAGGAAATGTGCAAGAAATTCTTAGAATCAGATCAGGTGCACTGCAAATAGCTTCTGAAACTGTAACACTGAAAGTTCTCTGGGGAAAAGGGGTAAATTCTGGGCAGAAGAATTCAAGGAATAAATTAGAGATCCTACAGAAAGCTTCTCTATTTCTGGATGTGAGAAACTATTTGCACTACAGGAACGCTGGGTATGATATTAGGCTGTAAGGACTATACAGTGCAAGAAAGCATATTGCAAAGACATACTAAGCTGTTCTGAAGGAATCAATGCACATAGTGGAACCAACTTCCCGCTGTTAAGGAAACTTGACCGCACTGGTGTACCCTTCTTGGCACACATAACCAGCTGAGCTTAAGTACTGCAATGAACACTCTTCTGGTACTCATGCCTGCTTGTTTTGCATGAACCTGCGTATCTTTCTTCAGAGCTCATTGTGCTGTGAACCTACCACCAAAACCTATTACAAGATGACCACTGTAGGAAAAGAGTAAGAAAAAGAAAACAGAGAACAAGGTCTGGAGAAACCTACTGATACTGCACAGCTTGATATTATGACTGAAATAATGTTAAATATCTTTGGATTTACCATCAGTGTGATAGCTCTTAAATGTGAGGAGTCATGAGCATTTTTGGCCTTGAAATAAACATTTAAATCTGAATGTCCAGATGGAGCTCAAAGGATAAGGACTTAAGATGTAATGATACAGTCACTTATCATCATCCCCTAGGATTTAGACAAGTAGTGGTTTTGTCCATATTGAAGGCATCAATGCTGAAGCACAATTTTAAACAGTTTGTGAGAAATATGTTAACGACAGGAGATACAGTTTAGTTTATCCTGATGAAAAGCACCTCTATCGTAGAAGTTCTAGTTCACTCTGGCTATTGGTACAAAAATCACACCCTCTGAAATATCTAGATTTCTTATCCCACATGAGTTCAGAAGAAGTAGAAGCTAAACTAATAAAATAAATAATCAGAACTAAGTTTTTGGCTCAAAAGGAAACTGCAATGAGATATCGGTCAGGTCTTGGTTTATCTTATACGGCATCTCTCGCTGGTATTTATTAACCTCTTTAATTTCTAATCGTGACTGCAATAATTAAATTACACCCTATACAGAAATGCTGTATTATGTGATGTTTTCTAACAATGGTATTCCCAATGTCTTCATCCTAACCCACAGAAATTGCTTATTGCAAGCTTCGTAAGTTCAGACAAGGTTAGAAGTGTTCCCCCTATCTTATTAAATCTTCCTTTTCTCTGGTTATCTAATGATATACAAGTTTGTTTATTTTCTTCTATGAGGGGAATTATTTTCATCATGTGCTCTCATAGTATCTAAAGTTTGTTATATTTCTTCTTAGAGAAATGGAGAGTAAGAAAAAGCATGATGTTTTCAATGGCTCATCCACAGGACCACAGTCTCCAGAATTTCAATTTCTACAATAATTACTTCTGTCTTGATGAGAGCAAAAGACTACCAGTTCAGATGGGAAGCTTTTCACACACTGTTTACAAGGATGACGGAGAGAAGGGTATAAGTATATGAACAGGGTCTACTCTCCACATGTGAAAGTGACTCCAAAGCAATTACCAGTAATCACCAGTAACAGAACTAATAACAATTTTTATATTTAAGTCATATATTGAACAGAAACTAGATGAAAAAATAATCCACCCATCTTACAGTCACATACATTGTGTTCTTTTGTTATCCTATTTTACAGGTGGTCTTTACCCTGAATATTTCAAATGAAATTAACTCCACGATTAGGAACATGTTGCAGCCTTTTGTACATGCTCCAGCAAATAGCCATTAGCATTATGATATAGGGATGATTGCATAGCATATATTTTATACCTTTCAGCCTTTATTCACTGAATATTAAAACATAGCTGTTTTATTTGTAAAATTACTGTCTCATATGCTTCAGATCTGGCTTATGCTTGCTTTGGAACACACCTGTGACTTGCACTAAACTCAGTGTACTACTTTAACCTGCCTTGATACCGATAAAAACATGATTCAGTTTTGGATCTAACATAAACAGGATCATTTTGTTTGGACAGTGTTCCAAAGCCTGCTATTCAAGCAATCTGTGACATCAATAATGCAAGACCTCTTCTTTCTCCAAATTACTTCAGTTCAAGCATAGACTTGGAAAGATGGAAGCCCAAATTTATACTGCCATTACAAAATTCAATCTATTTCTGGTTCTCCAATTGAATTATGGCTCAGTCTTCTACCATTTTCTATTAGCACCCATTATATACTCCTACCCTTTGCCAACCCATGCAGAAAAGAACCTTATCTGTGAATATTCCTAAGCTTTATTCTTATATTAAAATAGCAGCAAATCCCAGCTAATCTGAAAAGCCTCATGTTTTCTTTTAAAGGAAAGTAAGGTATAAAATTGGTCTTTTTTCCACCTCCCATGACCCGTGACCTTTGAACCACAACCTCCTTGCCACTAAAGCGTTCAACACCTCATTTAATCTCTCCTCACTGCATTGGCAGAGCACTGGAAAAGGGAAAAAAATAATCTGGGGACTTCATCAATTTTTCATGAATTTTCATTTAGGCCAAAGCCCCCTCTTACAGTGGTCGATAGATCAAACTGCTGTCACATATTTAACACCTGGGGCTACAGCTGCTATCTCTGGGGACTGCTGCTGACTCAGGCTAGATCAGAGGCAGTCCAAGTCGGTGCGAGGACCCTCGTGCTCTTTCTCTTGCTTGTGCCCCAGTGCTTGCGACTGAAATCCTAGCTACAGTCGCTATTGTAAATGTGTCTCCTGATACTCCCACTGGAAAATTCCACTGCATGGGTTCAATTGTGTCAATCCAGACATTGTGAAAAACTGGGCTTTTATTTTAAAACTTCTGGCTTTCAAATATGAACACAGTTTCATGGAAGATCAAACTATTTCAAGTCTACTTCCCTTTGTAAAATCCTCCCAAGAAAATACGAGCATCAATATTATTCTAATAATGCCAACTCTTGTTCAATTTCAATAAAAAAAATTCTAATACACAAAAGAAAGACATTTTACTCTTTTGAATACAATTCTTTGTAGTTTGTTTAGGACCAGAACACTTATTTTTTAAGATTTTAACTATAAAACATAAAACTACTACATCAGAATTCGCCACATACACAGCGGAAGAATGGTTTTGCTGTTAACATTAGCACCATTCTTTCCTTCTGATGAAGTTCCTACTGAAAAAAATTAACCCACACAAAGCACACCATGGAATAATGCATTAAGAGAAGCATGAAATAGAATAAATCATATTAATCCTAAAGTGTCCCTTCAAATACAAACTCCAGTTTCTTTCCAAATGTCTTCTGGGATAAAGAAATTCTAAATTAAATGCAAAAAATTTGAAAAAAGCACTTAAAAAGCATCATCAACATACAGAATGTAACTTCCCAAATCACAGTTCTTCACAGTTTCACTGGCACAGAGAAACAGATTTTCTGAGGACATATATCAGCACAAAAATATCTGCCCTTGATTGTATGCTCATGCTCTGAATAGGCACAGATTTAAAAGCATAGTTAATTGTTTGGAATGGGCTGGTACCTAAATTCATCATATTTAGGAAGGTGTTAAGTGCTACTCAACCAAAAGGAGCTTAGGGACTTCAGCAACATGCAAAAAATCACTCCAATAAAAAAAAAAGAGGCAAAATGATTGCATTCAAGATGGGCTAAACTATGATCTGAATCACTCTATGCCCTAACTGAATTTCACTTAAGAGTTTTTCTTCTGTCTTCACACATAAATATTTGATGCATCAAATATTTTCAATCCCACCACTTTTGTGGCAGGTGCCCATGGAGTGCAGAAAAAAAGGGGGGAAAAATAAAAGAGAACGAAACACAACTAACACTGTTTATCATCTGCATGCATATGCATGAACACATTTAACAGATCCATAAAACCAACAAATATTTCTTCATGAATCACTCAAAAGTTGAAAGTACACATTATTGGCATCTGATAATTTAATAAGTTAAACAATTACTGATTCTTTCACTAAAACAGCAGACTCAAGCATTTTAAACCTGTAAAAAGCAGCAGTTTGTCTCTAACAGCACAATTTGAGGCCACCTACAGTCAGATAATAATCCAAAACCCTGTTGTCAGCAAAGTACTACTATCCTTTTTCTGGTGATGAAAACAGCTTGGTTTAGTGTGGAAAGAGCACTTTTCAACGCCTTTAGAGATAGCATAAGACAGACCCGACTACGTGCGGCTGTCCCGGCTCCCATGGACAGAGCTGCAGTATCCAGGCAACTCCACAGTTTTCAGCAGCAGTTGAGAACAGGTGAATGGGGACTCATTGCTGACAACAGGCTGTCAGCAACAACTCATTTCCCTAGTGTGCAAATGGGCTGCTACAGACCTGCCCATCATCTTCTGTCCAGAAATGCTGACATTATGAAAACAGTTAAAATCCTGAGAGTCAATTGAAAACTTAATTTAGAACCAAAACTCATATAAAAGAGGGAAACCAGGTGGTTTTGCTATCACCCTCCAATGGATGCCTTTGATAACACGTCAAGCACTACCATATGCTTTTAAAACCAGTGAATATAAAACCAGCAAACAAAACCAGTAGAATCTCTAAAATTAAGTAAACTATCAACATACATATTATTTACATTTTTTTTCTTTGATGGCTCAAGGAAAGACAAAGCACTCTTGGAATGAAGCAGGAGTGACTGCTTTAGCCTGCTAAACCATTTAACTGGGGAATTCAGCCAGCTAAATTTCAAAGCTGTGAAAACAGTAAAATAATCTGGTGTCAGGTGCATGTTGCTATTGCAAAAACTTTAGCTGTGGTTTCAGATCTCAGGTTTCATGTTCCGTGATCCTGCTCTAAAATGTCTCTGACAATGAAACACAGTTTTATTATTTTTAAAGTCTTCTACTATCTCACATACAATTCATGCATGACCTGCCACTAGCTACAGTGTTTAAAACAGTAACTACAGAGACTGGGGATATTGTAACAAGAGTCTCTTGGCAGTCAACTAAGTAGGGATCAGTGAAAACTGATGAAATATAGAGTACATTTAAATTTTGAAATAGTCACTTGCATTTGATGACTCAAGGTATAACCTGAACAGTCTTCTGAACAGGAGACGTCTGAATTTCAACAGGATTACAATAAAGATTTCAAAGTGTTTATGCCTCTTGTCATAGGATTTCTCATCAGACAGTCTAAAAATCACATGTACGAAGATAGAAATAATCCAGTAAATTTATCTGGAGCCATACTCACCCAGATTTCAGTCTTTAAGCTGGACTTCTCAATTCCTAAAGACCTACCAAAACTGAGTAACATTCCGTGATGCCTTTACTGGCAGACACACATTTACTCCTGCCCTGAATGTGTGCCAAAACTGTTTTCATTTTTTGTTGAAACAGTTCTGAATCTAGGTTATGACAAGTGAAAGGTAGTGAACAAGTCGGTCCTACTTGGCTTATACCATCATCTAAATATTTTTAAAGTGGCATTTTCTGAGAAGACTGAGGCCTCAAGATCTCATCACGTTAGATATAAAAGTCTGCAGACTGCATCAAGAATAAAGATTTCTGTTCTACGCTTCCCCCATGCCCCCACTTTAAACCAACATACCTTCTAATGTGTACTTCAATCCATTTTTTATCAACTAAGCAATGAAAGTTTATGCTAAAGCCCTACTTCAGTTAAACATATTTTAGTGAAACTACTGCCAGACAAAGAACTGTGGAGGAAAAACTCCAGTCCAGCTAGAGGAAAGCTTTCATACATCTACCAAAATACACCCCTATGTGAAGATACATGGGTACCTTCTAGTTGATATTCTGCATAAAAAGATTAATGTTTATTCAACCCACATAACTAAGCAACAAAAAAATAATATGCAACCATTGTATTTCATATATGATGAGTTCATTTGCTATGTGAATGTAATGAATGTCTCTAACTCTGCTGGAAGCAGATCATGCATGCCAGGCGGTCTCTGAAAGAGCTGTGATGACATCTGTTATTTTTTATCAATTCTCTGTGAATTAAGACTGCTCTGGATTATATGAGAAACAGTCAACAATTTCACTTGCCATTCACATAATGAATGAGGCCTCTATCAATGAGGCCTCTATCAAGTTTATGATAGAGGAGCATATACTGAGGTTTCCAGCAGTTCAGAACATGAGTCACCAATAAGCTATCTGCTTCTGTTGAGGTAACAGATGACTAGATAAAAAGAAACAGACAGTGCACCTTATATTAAATGATAGGTATTTTTCCACATTAGTTTCAGTATAACCAACTTTAGTCCTAATATAAAAATTAGATTATCCTTCAGAGGAAGATTAGCCTTTGTCCATGTTTGTGCCAATCATGATTATACACTGGCTAGAACCTTGCTTCAGTGTAAATCATGTATTCTGTACGGTCACTGCTACTGTATAAATGCATGTAAGAATGCCTTTGACTAAGAGCTATAGCTAATGACAGAATGCCATACTTATCTACATCTGCTATCTCCCAGAACTCTGACTGTGTGCAAGTACTGGATGACAGCATAAAAGCAACTATAAAGTTTTACACAGTGTTAATCACATAAAACTACTCACATGCCACTTCCAGAGATGCATTGCGACTCACAGCTTCTCCAAGATAGTTCCTTGCTACGCAAACATAACTTCCTTCATCAGGTTTACTCCTGCGTCCATGCACGATACGTAAGAAAAATAAAGATCCGCTGGGCAGCAGCATGCGGTGGGAGCGCGGATCATCCTTGTCCGTTTCCACTCGCTCTCCATCCTTGTACCACTCAATAGTAGGAGTTGGCCGTCCTTCAGCTTTACAGTTCAGAGTTGTTGGCTCTCCTTTAGAGACTATCACATCTGAAGGATGCTCAACAATCCGTGGTGGAAAGTCCTCCTGGCGGAGACGAGATCCTAAAGAAAAAGAAAAGGAGAGAAGGAAGAAAGAACAATTTATTTTAACATCAGGCTTCACTAAGATTTCTCAAAAGTTACTCTTCTAATGCCACAAAAAACTTCAAAGAATTTAAAATATGAAAACCTGCACACATCTGATATTGTTTTGTCTGATACCAGAGACTGTATCAGACACTTTTCAAAGTTAAAAATCTGAGTTGCACTGCAGATATACACCTCTAAGGCATTATCAAATCCATACCACATGTACACACTGGGCTTAAAGAAGTATCTCTTACACATGCATTCATGACAACCTTTTACTTGTTCCAATAATCTTTCTATTTACATTTGCTTCTAGATCCCTGGGTGCTTCTGGATTCCATTCACAGCTACTGCTCTTCCATCCTTTCATCTGCGAGACTCAATAGATAGACATCAAAAAACCCACTGTGTCTTACCATCATTGGTTAACAGGGTTTTTTTTTTTTTTAATATATGTATGCTTTGTACTCCTTTACCACAAAATAAAAGGCCCAGTTATAAAAACCAAAAAAATCCAACAAAATCCCCAAACTAACAAACACAACTGAAACCTGAAAAGTATCCCTTCATTCATGAATTTCTAGTACAACAGGTGGCAACTTCAGCTCAAAGTGTCTGAAATCATTCATGAGCTTTACTTTTATTTGGAAATCTTAAACATCAACTGCACCTTAGAAATTTTCAGTGGATTGCACGCATATACAAACACACAAATAAAATACAGGCATACATGAAAGCACATTGCAAATACCAGTGTCTTGGAAATCCTTATAGGTCCCCTCCCTTTTTCTTCTCTCTACATTCATCCTTTTCTTCACTTTGCTTTTTGGTGTCCATCATCTTTTATCTGCAAATGTACTTTCTAACCTTTTTGCAGTATCCCTAAATTCTTACCAACACTGTATCACAACCCTGGTTACAGTTGCTGAGAATTGAACATCTCCAGCATTTCTACATAATATATCCAAGCAGGGATCTTGAAGCCCGGATTGTCCCCAAATCTGCTCCAGGGGCTCAGTCTGAATGCAGCATACCTTGGAAAGAATGTGGTTATACTTTTTCCACCGAAATTTTTTTTCGGTACTGAGCATTAAGTAAAGAAATAATTCCCTCTATCACTGGAAAGTAATACAACCCAAAGCACCTCCTTCTTTCAATTGCCCACCAGAATACCATGTTTTACTTTACAATACTGATGCTGAATATGCCATCACTAAGCCTTCACAACTATTAGGACTACTGGGTACTGATAATACTGAAGTTTCCACAATACTAATTTTGCGCCCTCTGCATTAGCAACTTGGTACTTTTCTGCGCAGCCACTTCAACACACTGTTCTGTCTTTCTGCATTCCCTTTACACAGTTACCTTCCCACTGCCAGGAGCATGGAATAAGCAGAACCTCAATACCACCCTTCACCTTCTTAAACGAAGCCTTAACCTGTCACTCATACCTTGCAATAAGGAAGAGAGGCGCTTGCAGAGGGGAGACCCTATAAAAGTAAGGTATGTGGAAGAGATTTTTGCTGGGTTCATCACCCTAGAGAAAGTCTCAATGCCAACCTTCCATTACAGCCTTTACCATGTCATGCAATTTCACTATGACAAGTCACAGCATCTCAAATCTCCACTGAAATCTTGTCAAAAAAAATTGAAAATCACAACATTACCCAAATTTTGTAATACCATTTCTGAAAAAGGCAAGTCTTTCACAATTTTTATGCTTCTCATTACAACTATTAACAGACAAATTAAAGATATGCATAAATGCAAAAACAGTGTCACCCAAAAGAAAATGAAAGTCCAGCACTCCTGACTAATCAGTCATTCAGATATAGTTCATTACTGCATATTTAATTAGATTATATTAGCCTGACAAACAGGTTTTTTGCAACAAACACATCACAGTAGTTTGCACCTCTACATCACCTCTCAAAAATGAATTCAGCTCAAGTGTTAGCACAAATCATCTTTTCTAGCATGGATCCTGAAAATCCTTTGAGTGGAGCTACCACACTAGTACAGTTGGACTGCACTTCTTAAATACAAGGTATACCAGCTTCTGCAGGATAGTGAAACATTTGCCTCAGTTTTCTGATCAGCAGTTTTGATGAGTAGTAGAAAAGTGATTTAACATCAGTATCTTAATTATATTCTACACACTACATATTTAAAAACATTTCCAATGCCTCATTTACTCCAAAAGTTATGAGGAAATTAATGAGTATCAATTCTACAGAGTGATTCCACCTTTGGACTTCTCTTTACTAACACTCAGGTATTATCTAAGGCTTGCCATAGTAATAAAATGTCATAATACTGCTGCACAAATTGACTCTTTCAGTGGCTACCAGATTCTACTATCAGTATAGAAAAGGTATCCATAATATATGTAATGTCAGTACACAGAAGAAAAAAAAAAAAAAAATCAACAATTTATACCCAAACACAGATAAACTTAAAGAGCAATTAGAAAAGAAAGATGTATTTTATTCTTCCTTCTACTGACAAAAAGACATTTGAAATCTAATAGGATAACTTGCACATAAAAAGTATGTATGACTCCAAAAAGAACATGGAAAAAGGCTGAAATCACTATTAAAGATTAAAAAATTCACAAAAGCAAACTTCATACATTGACTAGAGACATATATAATACTCTCCACACAAGTCCACCAACTTACTTTGTTGCTTATTTTCAAAAGAAACAAACAAAAACCCACTAGCTGTTTTAAATTCCTACTAACAGTATCAGTAAGAAGATCAAAGCTGATGTTTCTGAAAGATTAGAGGGATTTAAGTCAGAGAACAGCCATGACTAAACTTTGATAAATGGTTAGCAGACTGTAACAAAATTAGCAGCAAAAAATGCAAATCCAAAATATTAGTTTTCTAATACACAAAGGCTTGTTAATGTTCAAAACTCAAAGTAGTACATTCTACAGAGAATTACAGGCCACCTTCATCTTTTGAAAAGGGCGTTCTCCCTTAAAGAGTTAAATCCTCCACCTTATACAGCCCCATTCAAAACCCCTCCTCAGGTCCTAATAGGACTAATTCTTCCTCTTCAGAACTGATGTTTATCACAAAAGTAATGTTTACGTCACTCTATCCTAATTAAGCAATTTGTACACAAGAGAGGGTTGATATGTGGGCAGCAGAGACCATGCCAATCAGCAAGCAGAAAGGCTTGAACACTCTTCTGAGGGGGACTCATACCATGCATTCCTGTGAGGGCAGGGTGTACCATCAGCTATCTAGTGCTGCAAGTTACTTCCTTCAATGCACACTTAAGAGAGGGAAAGAAAAATGCACGCAAGAAATCAATCACAGAGCACAGTAGACTCCCTCTTTCAAAACTGAACTGAGCACCAACAGCTATTCCAGAAGGGTATTCTGACTTAGAAATAAAAAGAAATCCAAAGAAATACAAATACAATACAAAGAAAACCAACACCTTGACTCCATTGCCTCTCTTCTGGCAAGCACAGTCACCATTTATGTGCCAGAAAGTGACAGCCCCAAATGGTGTTTTCCTAGTTGAGTTTTGATTTTTCCACTATGGCTCTCCCCCAGCACCATCACCTCCCAATAATCTTACAAATACAACCTAATTCAGAAGGAACAGAAAAATTATCACCCCCATGAGCTAATTGGGCAGAAGATGATATTTTTCTTTTTAGTGGAGGGCGAGATGGTATCATGATCTACTCAAGATGATAAGCAGCTGCACAGAAGCAAGCAGTTTCTGTTGTACCCTGGACTACCCATGCAGTTTTCTTCTCTATTCTTCTCTCATGGAATATCTTATGCATGCATAGAACATGTGAGTAACCCCTGAGTTTGAGAGTCCTTAAGCAGTCATTACTATGATGGACTGCAATGACTTCAAATCGGCTGTTAACATGCCGTTGGGCAAAAAAAATGCCTTTGGGAAAAAAAAAAAAAATCCTACAACATCATGATTAACTGAAAGCTGCCATGAAGCTGCACTTAAGAAAAGGAGAGAATTAACAGTTACTTGAACACATACTCAGAGTGCTCTAAAACTTACTGTACATTAAGGTACATTAGGTATTAGCTATGGCATATGAGTGGTTACTACACATCTGAAGATTAGTTTCATATATGCCTTGTCAATTAACTCACAGAGAAAGTTTTAGGCTCATTTTTGCTTACTTCACAGAATAATTAAAATCACTGTTCAAAACCAAATACTCCAAAACATATATTAAAAAAGATAATGTGCACATCTATTATAGTAACTTACCTTTAATATTCTTTTTCCATACCACAGCATTAAACAAAGTCACTAAAATTAATCCAAAAGTCAAGACATATACCATTTCTGTTTAACTTACCTCTCTATACTTATATCTTGGTGTAAATTTAAAACGTCATCTAATATTTTACAAATATTTCTGCTACAAACTGAGTAATTCACAATTACGATTCATTACTGAACATAATTCAGCAGTAAAAAGGATTATCTCACACAAAAGCAAAAAAAGAGCAGTGATTCTACTTCACTTCTAGCATCTGCCACAACATAAACTACTATTACATCAGTACAAAGCAAGGAAAAAAAAAAAAACCAGGTGAAATAAAAGAATTAGATATAATGACATTCTGTCTTGATGCTATAAGGCAAAGCACAAAAAGCACAGAAAATAAGTACAGCATTGAACACATCAGTGTCACCTGGAACACTGCTAATCACATGCCCCGGCAATGTGCATGTGGTCGTTAGTTTTGTGTGTGAGAATCTGAGCTAGAAAAAGATGAATGAGTATGTTTTTCACTATGCGGAGAAAGTATGAACAATCCTAAAGTCTTTGGATTTCAACATTAGCTCAATAGAATAGCCTTTGGGGGGCGGGGGTGGTGGAAATAAATAAATAAATAATCATTCTGCCTTAATGCTGTTGAAGTTCTCTGTAAAATTTTGCAAAGACCATGCTAAGAGCCGGAATCATCACATCTGTTTACATTATTTTATAAGATAGCTCAATGTTCTCTCCTCCAAATAGCTTTTTTATGGGGATATGACAAAGAAGGAAGGAAGCAGCATCTGCAGGGCAGCTTCTGATTAGAAACATCTTAGTAGAAATAATTCAGACTCTTTCAGAAAATGACTTTGGGGCAGATGTGAACTGATCTTCAGTTAGTACAGTAGATGCTGCCAGAGCTAGAAAGAACCTAACATGCACAAGGTGTTCAGCCAGTACTTCATTAGTAACCTAAGTAAGTAAGTTTGGTAGTCCTCAGAGGGTAAATCAGAGCTACTGCCAAGTAGCAGAAGAGAACTGATGGAACATTATTAATGCACTGCTTCATCTCACATGTTAATTTCTCACCTTAACAGATTAAAATATTTTCACTAGTTTCTTCCCAGGTAAACAGCAAAATAAAGCTACACTCCTCATTGTTTGCTGTCACTCACATTCACCCTGTTTGCTATTGTTCAAATTTTAAGGCAATACTGAGTTAAAAAGATTATAAAGCTATATACTTTAAAAAAAAAAGAAATCACATTCAAAGCTACTTAGCCAACAGTAACATTTATTTATTTTATTTATTTCCAGTCACTGCTTGGAGTAAGTAAAGAGTAAAATACTGAATCATCTAATTCTAGCTTTTATATGATTATTTCAATTTTGCTTCTACCAGTAGATACTAGTACTTCAACTTAAATGCAGAATTTTTCTATACTTCATAAAGAATGTATCTGAAATTCCTATGGCAAAATATAATTTACAGTCTACAGTTAAACGCTAAAATATGTATCATGAAATCCTGTATTAAGTTGCTCACTAAGCATTAAAGCTATTCTTTTGCATGTTTACTTGTGAATAAAGTCATCTTCATTTTAAAGTGAACATCAAGTTACCAACTTTCATTGTCTAAGATACTGCAAAACAATGTGTTGTCACTCTAACAAATACAGCTTTCATTTCCAGATACCAAAGCCTGGTAACTATTGATAATTGCTGACCTGATAAATGTTGACTAATGGGAAATGCTGTAGGTCTCCTAATAATAATTGGTGACTTCATAGATTTGAGATAAACTGTCATTTCAGAGGTAATGAACACTCTTGCATACATATCTACCTTTATGTGAATCATTTCTGCATCAGTCATTGCTAATGTCTATTGAGGTCAGGACACTGGACATGGGAAGCCTAGTCTCATACCAGAGCCAAGCAAGACAAAGCTGCTGGAGGAAACATTTTGCCATAAAAAGGCAAGAGGAAGCTCCAGTTGAGATGTCCAGATGCAGCACGTACAATGAAATTTATTTGCCACTTGCTCTTATACTCCCCTTCCTGTCTTATGGATTTCTGTACTTACATATTTCCTAATCAAAGCAGTGAAAGAAAGTAAAAAGTGAGCAAAGCTGACAACAGTAGAAAAAGAATCTAGACTGCATATTGTACTTCAGATGTCTGAAGACACTGCTCTCCCACTTGCCCTGTTGTAATTCAATTCAGATGTACTGGACAATACATTCCCTAAGAATCACCTTCAAGGCTACTCTTTTGGAAAGTGTAAAAGATGATGGCCACTCATTGATTTTGACCAGTTTGGCACCATCAGTGTTCTGACAAAGTCTGTTTCTCACTGTTACCAACAAGCCTCATAGATTTGCTGCAATATGCTCAGACTTCCTCTTAAGTTTCCTCAGGGATCTAATGTGCCATATAGTTACAGTTAGACTGAGAGCATATAAACAGAATATATCTTATTTTCAATTTAGCCTGGTTGATTCTATAGACAAAAAACCCTAAAAAAAATTAACTGGATGCAAGCACTTTTCTTATTCAAAGAAATAGATTTGCTATAGAGATACAGCAGCAAGAAGAAAAGGAAACTAAAACAAAGAGTCAATATTCCATTCCTTTTCACTACATTTCCACAAAGCCACTATGCAATCCCCGCACTAAGGGGGATGTGCTATGTGCATGTATGCACGTGTGTAATACATACAAATACCTTCACAGAAAAAGGCGTTGGGCAATTCAACTTCTAGTCCTCCTAGCCCACTATCTTTCAAATTTCAAGGAAAAGACTTTTCATTTACTGTACTTCACACTCCTCCAGTTTTAATTTATTAGCTTTGCATCAAGGCCAAAAGTTGATTTCATCCATTGTAGTGACTGATATAAAGAGTAGGCTTAAAGTCAATGGCCTGTCATAGAAGAAAAGCAACATTCATAGCCATTTCATTCATTCCTCAAGTTAACAAAATGTCCATGGCTACTGGGCTAGTGGTGGTTAACAGGAAGGCTAGTGATTTTATTATAACTACTGAGCAATTTTAATGAAAAAAACATATTGTATCAGTTTAAATGTTACTACTGTGATACGTTATTTCATAATACAATTCTTGGAATTGCCTTCAAGAACCTACTCAATATGCTCTCTTCTTTTCTGACTTCTATCTCCATCTGTCACTGCTTGCCACCAGTGATTCAGCTACCTGACATACCATTTATTTGCAACTCATTGCCACTTTTCCAGCATTTTCCTCCCTGACTTTCTATACACAGTAAAGCTCTTCCTAAGTTAACCTCTAAGGCTACTACTCCTTTTATATCCCCTCTGAAGGCTCTCATTTTGATTTCTAACATTCCAAAGACATAGCTTTAATATACTTGGATAAAAAGAAGAAAGCTGGGACTAGATTTTCAATAACAGGACTAACAGCCATTTAACACTATGCATACCAGACATCATCCCTACTAGAGAGCTGTCACCTGCTACGCTATTCCCTCTACTGTTCTCATTTTATTGCTATGCAAAGTTTAAAAGTATTCCATTATGTCATACATTTGAATCATTTTTCAGTTCAATAGTTCTGATAGGTCATACTTAACAGATGAAGTAGGTATTTAGCTAAAAAAAAAAAAATGCCTGAAAGACAATCGAACTTGAAAGAAAAGTTCATAATATATGCTTTACTATAAAACAGTAGAATACAGAAACATCAACCAAAAAAGTTCATACTCACTTTTCAAAGCCTATGCTTGCCACCAGTGAAAGCACTCAATATTCTATCTGAGAGATTACTAGCTTGTCCTGTGCTTTTGATAACATTTAGAATGCATTCCTTTTAAGAGTTTTCCCAACAACACATGCTCTACCTCAGACAGTGCAAAGACCTGTTTATCAGAAAAAGAAACAGCAAAACTGTAGTAAAAAAAAATATAAATAATAATCTCCTGCAACAGAGAGTAACAGATGCAGGAAGAAAAAAGCCTGAAAATATCTATTTTACTTAGAGGACAGCGCCAAAGATATATTTTAATGCCAAAGGATCTCTTTTATGCTAGAATCTTGGCTTATTTTCATTGCACAAAATAACAAAGAAAATTTGAGATTAAATGATTAAAATCACAATTAAAGCAATAATGTGCTTTAAGGACAGGATGGATAGCTACAGAAGTCTCTGCAGAATCTTTTCTGGCTATATAGGATCTGTCACATGGCCAGGCTTGGATTTTTACTCCTTTTAACACTTCTGAATGAGATAACATCAAGCTTGAAAAAAGACACTCCTGCAGCTACTTAGTTAAATCTACTGAAAGACAGTCACAGTTACTGTTCACTTTCCTGCTTCTTCATGTGTCTTGTCCCACTTAGGGAATACTTATCAGAAACACTTATTACACATATCTGTTAGATATAATGAAAAAGTATGTCGCTTTCACTATCCTTTAACCACAAAATTGACTGAAAGTAAGTAGAGATCTCAAACAGAGATCCAGTCAGTCACATCCTAGTTCGAAAGAAAGATAATGTACCAAAAAAAAAAAAAAAAAAAAAAAATCAAGATAATGAGAAAACTCAACTACAGTAAAGGCTGATGTACTGCCATCAGGCTGATTACCCTAGACACATTCCTCTAAGCAAAGTGACATGGTAAAGATTGCATTTCAAAAATTTATACTTTACAAGGTCTCCCCCTCCCTTGAGATTTGGCAGATGGAAACAGATGCCAGTGACATAACTGTTACCAAGGTAAGATTTTTGTTCGAAGTTGCATCAGCTATGACAAGGTCCTCTGAAAGCTTTTCCTCGAGCAAAATTAATCCATTAAGCAACACATCCTAACTTGCCCAGGACACGTATCATGCATGTGGCAGATAAGCCACCTTTCCTATAGCACATGTCTGCCAAGAAGGGATAGCAGGCAATGCTGACAAGAGATCAATAACTGTCATTAAAAACATTTTACCAAATCTTATTAGAAAGCTAATACTATTAAGTTTCTCTTGTATAGAACTGACTTTGCTAAACAAGGTGTAATCAACTTTAATCATAAAAAAATGCAAACGTAAAATTCCAACTTTTTTTAAAATGCGGACAATAATCCAGTGCCACAGTAAAAGCACTCTATTCCTTGTATGAAATTATTTCAGCATAAGCATTCCAAAATTACCATGAAGACTTGATAGAATTTTGTTCTAATTCACTTTCCTTCATTGATTTTCTCCTCACACACCAATATACCAGTGTCACACTTCAGTTTTGGGGTGGGAAGGTGGGGGGAATACTAATTAAAAAAACCCACCAGTGTGCATCACAGGTCAAAAACAAGAATAGCCAGCACAGAGCAGAGCAGTTCTGTGCTGTTTTTAATAGTGTAAACTGCAACTTGATTAAGAAGTTTGCTAATGGACCTTTTCTTATATAATATGAAATAATAAAATCTACCTCCCTTCCTTTTCATACAGCACTTCTCAGAAGTACATTATGATCTCTCATATTGCAAATAGGTGAGCTACATTCTTTCATCTTACATCTTAATGCTTGGGGTCTCTTTGCTTCGTGACATTTTAGCAGTCTTACCACTCCTCAAAAATTGTTTCATTCCAGCACACTGTCTGGGGTGGAACACAGCATGCTAGAGATGAATTTACGAGTAGAGTGAGTAGCAGCATGATATCCACAAAAACTGGTATATAGATTCACAGACATACGAATCATTTTTTCCCAGGAGAAAAGTGATATACATACAAGTCATTGCTTCAATGAGAAAGTTACATTGATTTGCTTGCTACAAAGCAGTACAGTTTAGAGTTCAGTCAAAGTAAAATATCTACCATAGCTATGCTCCCTGGAAGCAGATAACAACTATTTAGTTAATAACACACCAATACTTAATAACACACCAACCCTGCCCCAACACATTCAAAAAAAACCCCCACCAAAAACCAAACCCAAACTGCCCTTACTTACACATTTTCTGTCTCAAAAACACTCTGGCTTTTGAAATTAAAACAACTGTTCCAATTCAAGAGTGGCTGTCATTAATGTTAACTCTATACAATGAGAATATAAAAATCACTTTAAAAATTAAAATAATAGGGAGACAAGACGAACACTTCCAGCTATGAAAAGCAGAACAAATTTAAAAGTTTATGTATCTTTGTATTTGCATGCTGTACATATAGGTATGATGTACGCACACATATATATATGCCAGATGACCTCCAGAGGTCTTTTCTAATCCAAATTATTCTATGATATATATACAGCATGTAACACAAGCATCAAACAGAGCAAGAGGGGTTTTTTTTCCTCTCTTTTCATCCAGTAGAGCTGAAGCACAACTGCATTTCCCTCAGTATCATTTCAAAACCACTCTGGAATATAGCAAAGTGAAGCATAAGTGTATGCCTGACTCTACCAAATATCTTTTAGCTTTTTTTTTTTTTCAGGTCAAGCACAGAAGGAAAAACAACAGACTTTGTTTATAGACAGCACAATAACTTATTACACAACTAGCATATTATCATCATAGCACTGGGGAACTAACAACAGCTTCTTATCAGCCAGTCAACAGGAAGCTTTTCATCTTCCCACACACCACAGTAAAAACTAATGGCTAATTAGGAGCAAGTAAATTTTATACTTTTACATAGAAGGCTTGATAACCACAGGCTCTCCAAAGTCTAAAACTTTCTATTGATAGATGACAATGACCATCTAAGCCATTAAAACATAAATGATATAAAAGCTTTAAAAATGGATAAACATGAAAAATAAGATTGATTTTAACAGTATGAAACTGAAACATGAGCTACAAAAAAAGCTTTCAAATGACAATCTGGTCCAGATCCCTTCAAATATCATGAGTCAAATAGCTATTAGATTAGTATACAATTGTCACGATCTGTGAAATCAGACTTTGTAAATAAAGTGTTATATAAACTCCACAAAATCACTGAAGTTGGTTCTCCAATTAAGAACTTTCAGCCTGTCTTCAAAAAGCCTTTTCAAATAATCCTAAAATTATCTGACCTTTAACATTCATTTAAATATTTTGTTATACAAGTCAAAATTCTCACAATGTTGTGCCATCTTGTCTGTATTTTAGTTCTGATTAATAATTCATCTTCACAACACAACTGTAATAAAAATTTTGACAATACTTTTAGGTAAGCTTGACAGTTCTGACACCCTAACTTTTATAGAAGACTATACATACAGCTACTTCAGCCAAGGAAACTTGTTTTCTTATCTCTCCATCTTCACACTCATGAAAATCTCTCTGGTTATCACTAGCA
The DNA here is from genome assembly GCA_009769605.1 of Bucorvus abyssinicus. NCBI lineage: Eukaryota > Metazoa > Chordata > Aves > Bucerotiformes > Bucorvidae > Bucorvus > Bucorvus abyssinicus. The sequence goes on from CM020030.1 coordinate 10,827,403, forward strand.
GTCCAATATCCTAAAATCTGAAAATAAGAAGTCTGATATCTCACAGCTGGACAAAAAACCTGAAATGGCAAATAGATGTACCTCAAGGTAGTTAAGGTAATCAGAGTTTTGCAAATCATACGCAATACAGTTTGGCCCGCTCAGCTTTCAAAGCTATCCTCACATAGCGCAACCTAGAAAAATCTGATCTCAAGTTAGCAGATGTAACCAATTACACATTTTGCATGCCATAGACAGTGACAGAAATCAATACAATTTCACTGATCTGAAGCAGTCTTGAAATAATATTTTGAGGGTGGTGAAGAATTCCTACTGTATGCACAGCAGGCATTTAACTGTGGTCCCAATTACACCCTGCAGCCTCTGCGTTCACTGCTGACACTGGCAACAAAGACTCCCAACCTGTTCCTCTGAACCACACAAGTTGTGAATATCTAGGGAATTCAAAGTAGACAATATCAGTGCTTTATTTAAAACTTGATCCAAACAACTAAAATAAGCTTTTGAAAATTTCTAAGTAACTATCAGCCAATAAACATTAATTTAGCAGCAAAACTCAAAATAAAATTGAAAGTAATTTGATGGATATCAAAAGCTCATTGCAATCTCTTGGTTTAAAAATCTGCAGATTACACCTTGACCATTTGTCAAATAATTTCTCTTTGGAAGCTTCAACTAGTTATAGAAAAGTTTTTCTAAAAATCCAAGGATAAAAACATAGATCAAGCTTTATGAAGCAACCTTCTAATCCTACTTTTTCTAACCCCATATTGAGTAAATGCACCTTCATATGCTCAAAAGTGGAAGAGCTCTAGAATGAGTATAAACTTCCTCTGCTACATATGCCAATGTACAAGAATAAGTACAAGCAATACAAAGGGGGGATGTTTGCAAATGCCCCTTCATTTCACCTTCTGCTAGCTTTCATTTTAAAGTCTCATTCAGACACCTGCTGTTTGAAAACAAATGACTTTTGAGAGAAAATTCAGTCACATTATTTCTACCTATATAAGTCATATTTAGAAACACCTTATATCCCAAACACAAAAGATGACCACAATTTTTGTACTGGTCTACTGGCATTTTAGGGCATGCATTTGTCCCTTTACATAATTAGAAGTTTGGTGCTTGAGTTTTTTGTTTGGGTTTTTTTTCTTTTTTTTTTTGTAGGTTTTTAAAAATAAATATTTTACTGCAAATACTCCATGTACTCCATCTTTTCTTGTGTACTGCATGGCTTTATCACCAAAATGTCACACTGATATCCGAGGTCATATTATCAACTCTCTTTGTAACTATAAGAAAGTTCTCACCACTAATAATTAGAAAGTTAACACATCATTTAAATTTGTATGCAAATATCTTATTGTCTTAAGTCTAGTTTCTCTGATGCATTTATAGGACAATTATATACATATTTTGCATACATACATCACCTGAGAGAATGTGTCTTTTATTAAGAGAATATTTGGAGTTCCCCTGCCCCCAACATCCTCTTTCACATGTGTGTCCTCTCCAAAAAAAACCCAATTCACCACACTTGTTTCTTTGTGCCTTTACCTTTCTTTTTGCTCTCCATGCACGCTTCACAAATTCCTTACATACTTCATTGTGTGTCTTTTAATTTGTCACTTTTCTATCATTATACCTGTAGTTAATAAACCGGCATGTTTCTTTTTCCTAATCAGTTAATCATCTCTATTTGCAAGGTGAATCTCTTTTTTCCTTCTCTCATGCAGAAGCCATCCAGTTATCTGTCCCATTAGATTACAAAATAAAATTCTTCAACTTACACAACCAAAATTGGACTTTATGTTCTTAGGCCTGGTGACAGAGCACGAACACTCCCAGGAATTGTGACAACTCTTAGACCTTTTCAAGCAACCCTCATTGATTTTTTCTCTCACCTCTTCTGTTTCATATATTTATACCCAAAGCTGTCTCTCAGAAAAAAAAGTCTCAGTACTTTGAATTGAAGACACCAGTCCAGTGAGTGGCTTGCTTGGACCAATTTCTAACCCGGCCATACATAGATAACCCTGCTGTTAATAGTGGCAGATCCAGCTAGGAAGAATCTTGCCTTTCAAAGGGATACACATTTCACAGTACATTTCTGCAGCAATATTCTACCCTTTATACATTAAAAAGCGGGAGGTTTTCTGAAAGAGCAAAGTTGAAAACATCGACTCAAATCTATGTTGTCTATAGGGATCTCTGTTGATTTTACTAATGGAGTATATGCTGATAAACAACGACCAATCAGAGCTGTGGAACAGCAAGGATACTGATGTGACAAAACCTTCTAAAAGCTTATTTCCAGTATGTAATTTATTTAATCTATGTTGTTTTAGAGCAAACAGCACTATGCAAAGGCACAGAGGGTCTGGCACCACAGTAGATGAAAGAAGAAAACCAAACTCCTAGGCAGTTCTCAAATTGTTTACTGTAAGCAAGTAAACTTGTGAAAATACTGGTAGAGGGAGTAAATGGAAAATATAGAGGAAGATTCCAACATCTCAGTAACCTTTGTCTTTTAAATCACTATCTTCAGGAAATATAATGAGTGTAGTCTAGACAAATTAATGAAATAAAATTTGATCTTTAAACTGTTGTGGGTTGACCCCAGTCAACAGCCAAACACCCACCCAGCTGCTTGCTCACCACCCTCTCCCATGGGATGAGGAGAAAGTGGAAGGCAGGCAAGAGACTCACGGATTGAGATAATGGCAGCTAAAAGGGAAATAAAAAGCTGTGTGTACAAGGAAAGCCAAGAAAGAGGAATTCATTCACTACTTCCCATCAGCAAGAAGATGTCCAGCCACTCCCTGGCAAGCAGGGTCTCCGCATGCATAACTGTTGCTTGAGAACACAAGTGTCATAACCACAAATGCCCACCCTTTACCTTCCTTTCCATGAGTTTTTATTGCTGATCATGATGTCACATGGCATGAAATATTCCTCTGATCAATTTGAGTCAGCTGTCCCAGCTATGTTCTCCCTGAACCTCTTGCCCAACCATGCCTACTACATTCTTTGTTTAGAGTAAAAAAAAGTTTTTCAAGGACAGGGGTATTTATGGCCTTTTTTTCAACAGATGGAAAACATCAAACACGATAAAAGAATCTTTTCTACAAAGCTATTTTGTGGTAAACCTAATCCCACCAGAACAGATGAGTATAACATGAGACATACTTGTAGATATTTTTAACATTCTAGGTTCCACCAGCAAAGTGGTAACATACTTATATACCTAATACTTTTCTGATTAGTAACTAAAGGACTGCAGCTGCAGTTAGCTTTCTATGTGAATGGAATCAAAGCTTGACATCTAGGAAAACAAATCAAATATTTACAAAAAAAAAAGGTTAAGGTTGACACTACAATGATGCTTGCATGAAGACCAACATTTACTAGTGTTTGCACTCTATGTAAATATTTTAATACCACCTTACTGCATCATACCTATAAGTGTACTTGTGAGAGGAAAGAGAGAAGTCCTCTCTTTTGCATTTTTACTAAGCATAGCTCTAATTTATTACCTTGATTTCCAGAAGACCATGGCTAGAAAAAGAATTAAACTCAGTGCCCTCCAATCCTGGTATATTTGTTAACTATTTTATAGGGTTTTTTTCCCCCTTTTGTGATTTTCCCCATCTAATGAAAAAACTCGAGTTATGATTTCATGTCACTTTTCAGAGTTTAAAACCAAACTTCTATCTTCTAGAAATACAGCTAAGGGAAGAGAAATACACTTAAAAGCCAACAGTTCTGTCATCAACCAGTTTTGCAGACCTGAGGACAAGCCCCACATCAGGTGTTTCAGGTACAGCACTTTTCTTCCACAACTTTTTCCTAACAGAGATATTACACACGCACACACACTTGTAAAGTTTCTTGGTTTTCTCCCAAAGAAGATCTGCCTCACTATTAATGTCATAGTTATATCTTGGTCATAAACCAAAGTGCTATGCAACTATGTTAAATAGAATACACAGTACCTTATTAAAACTATGAGAAGGAGGCTTACTACTGGTAGCTAGGGATTGGTGTGTTGTAGGGATCAAGTCAGAACTTCAAAAAACTATGCTGCTGGATTTATGAAGTTTATTGCAAAACAAAGTTTGATAAATGTCATTTACGCCAAAAGCAGCAGCAAGCTTGAAGAAAATGACACAGCTCTAGCCTAAGTCAACTGTAACTAGCTCAGCTAAAGAGAGATTTCCATTTCTTGGCACAGTAACAAATCCTCAAGCAGAGAGAGGCTAGGGGTGAGATTTTTTTCCCCTCTGTAAGTAACTTAATGAATGAAGTACTAATTAACATTATGGCATTGATAAATGGAGAGAGAGATTAGGGATGTACTCGATATTCAGGCCTTCCCAGATGGACTGTCAAAGCCACATTAATTCCTATCTCATTGGAGCATCTGCTTCTCCCATAATCCATTGCCCCTTGGTACAAACAACACAAACTGTTGTGACTCAATTCGATTTATATCAATCTAATTTCTTTTAATCCAATTTGTATTCCAATCTACTACCTTCTAATCACTTAAATCTTCAGCCTCCATCTGGTAAATTTTCTCTCAAAATTAACCGAGCAGATGCCTCTGCAATTGTCTTCCACAGTCAGGCTAATCATGCCCTCACAGTGGCCTACAGAGCACGCTGAATAGGTACGTGACTCACAGCATTGCCCTTCTTATTACAAACATGGTGATGCAGGAAGGCCATTTTGTCTGTCATTAATTGGTTAATTTGCATAACACTGCCAGGGAAAGATGCCTAGGAAACAAAAGCCAAGAGTAAAAAGCTTCAAGAAGGCAGCATGACATGCTCTTCATTTGTCACATGGCCATTAAACTTTGAACCTTCTATTGTTCGAGGTAACAAATAGAGAACTGGATTACAGCTAAACACATAACAAACATCTACATACAATACTGGATTGCATGATTTTTGGCATGGCTGCCACTGAACTTGCAGAGAGCAAGGGTGCTGTCCAAACAAATTCTGAGAAAAATGCACAATACTGAGAAAATTAGAAAGCGCATTGTTTTGCCAGACCCCAAAACTTCAAACCCTGTCTCTCTCAAACAAATTAACTTTTACACAGCTACAGGTACAAATGCAAATAGAGGCAGACTTCGTGACTATCAAAGCTAGAGTCTTTGAGCCAGTAAGGGCCACAAGCTATCCAACACATCATTAGTAGGATGCAAAAAAAAAAAAAAACCACAACAAAAAAAACAACCCAAGAATAAAGCTAACCTTCTCTGCCAAAGCCAGTTAAAAATTCTGAATCTGAAGTAAAAGGCAGAAAGGGTAGTGCCACTCCTTTAAAACTGGTTGTCTTATGAAGAATACGATGTTGATCTTTCCCCTTGACCAATGCTGTATCATCTCCTGAAAGCTGAAGGTAGGTTCAACAGAAAGCGCATATCATTGTTCAAGTGTTCACATGATCATGGACTGCCAAAGTTATTGACAGTTTTTTCAAACAAGTTATTCAGAATCCTGGGAGGACAGAAACAAAAGTATTAAATGGGCCGCTTATGTTTCCCAAGCCATGTTAAGTGAAAGGAAATTAAAATAACGCAACAGGTAAATAATGAGGAAAGCACATGAAAGAACAGTCCGGACCAGTGAAGAAAGCATAAGGGTAGCCTCTCTCTCACAGATAAGCAGAAAAAGGAGAAGAAAAAAAGAGGAGGAAAATAAATTTCCACTTGGCACTCAATGCCTTGCATCTACATTCTTGTTGGCCCACAACCACTTATGTAAGGTCAGCTATTAAATAACAGTTTACAGATTCAGAGGGAGGCGTACTGCCCTTTTGCCATTACAGCTTCTATATAAAAGTATGTAGTTCCACGTTTGTCAGAATAATATAAATCAGGGTAACATGGAAGGGTCAGCCTCCAATCTTCACCTTTTAAAAAAATACTTGTCATCCAAATTTTCAGTATCTGGAAGAAGAGCTTACCAGAATGATTTGCCTGTAGTTTGCTACTGCTTCCTCCCCTTCTCTCAATCTTACACATCTAACCTGATTAAGAGGTTTCACTTTTCAGCTAATAGGTACCTATTAAATTTTTCATGACCTAAGGATAGCACACAGTATAAATACAATGGATCCAAGCCAGAAGATGCTGGAGAAGGAAAGGGAGGGTGTGCTTGGTTAAGGAGAGGGTGGAGTGGGCAGTCTTTCTTCCCATCCCACAAGCTGTCAAGTCCTTCTGTGCACGCCCCCTCCCTCATCCCTGCTAAAAAGCCTTCCTCTCTGTGCCTGCCATGACAGGTGGTCCAGATTTTCACTCAGAAAATCTGGCCACCCTATGTTTGCAACACCTCCCTGCTTAGTATCATCTGTGAATTTAATTAGCATGCAGTTTACCCACTCGTTTGGATTATTAACGAAGATGTTAAGCAAGACACAACCCAAATAAAAAGATCCCTGTGGCAAATCAATTGATGTCTTCCTTTAAATCGGTTTATTGCTATTAATTGTAACCCTTTATTTACAGATGTCAACCAATGGTTCTTCTACAGGATATCATAGATATGCAAGCAAATTTGCTATTAATTATTTTACAGCTAAAAGGTTGTGATATACTGTATACAGTAGAATTACAGTGAATTGCCCTCATCTCCAAAGTCCTAGTTCTCATCTACTGCACATGTTTCACCACACTAGAATATCTAGCCTCTTGCTTCTCCTGTTTCATCTGCCTCTTCTCAGCCACATACACAGAATCATTGCTAAATGCTGGTTCAGGAAAAATCCACACCATTTGAGATTATTTCTAGTGCCATAACCTAAAACCAGACCATAGGAATCTGGCAGAGGGAGACAGAATGATTAGAAAAGACTGGGATAGATTTAATGTATTTAACAGTTTTACAAGTCAGGTTTTAAATGAGGGATTAACAGCAGTGGGAGCTGCACAAGTAACATGTATGGGAAAAAATACATGATTTTTATTCGTGAAAAGTAGTGTGAGAGTACTACTCTGAGTCAGCAGCTTCAGTAAGGGCATTAAATTTTTATTCATAAGTAAAACTACAAAACATTGTCTGTGTATTGATATTTAGGTTTTGAGATAAAGTGTATCACATTTGGGGAAAAGACAAACAAGGATGCCATTAGAAAACCCTCCACACACAGAAGAATTACAATTTGACAAAACTTTATGGAACTTTTTACTATATTTACACACAGATACAAAGATATATGTATATTTTTATATATAATACACATACACATAGATACACCTTTATTCATAAACCAAATACAACTTGTAGCTCAAAACTTCAAGCAGAGTCCTTCTCCCTTTGCAAAAGTACCATAATATAAGAAACAAGTGAACATTTGAATGTCCAAAGCCAATGGTAAATCTCTCTAAAACAGATGGCCATGCATGCCACATAAGTAATAAAAGCTTTCTCTGAGCTTACCTATGGCATATTTATTTTTCCTCTAGTCTTTTCTTTAGAAAACCGCTGAGTAGTCACAAAAATTTACCTCAAAGCAGTTCCAGTGAACTTAATTAACACTTTAGAGCCTCCCTATGCCTGTTTCAAATAGCAAACAGGACACCTCTGGAGCTTCCATTCTGACTGCACTGCAGTACACAGCATAAAGCAAGACGTTCTGATCTTCCCAGGTAATACCACAATAAAATCAAAGGAAATAATAAAAGAACACAACAGATTTCTCCCCACAATCAAAGTTATATTCTGACAGAGTGTAAATAGCCAAAGCAGAGACTAACATAAAACTTCAGCCTATAAAGTCAGTTTACACTGAAGTAAAATTGAAACTCAGCTTTTACATAGAAGTACACAACCTCCTCTCACTGACCAGCGGTACTCTCTCCCACTTCTGAAGAGTTCTTAAACATAACACTCCGTACCATGCTATCAAACTATGTGCTTTTACAAAAAGATGAATAGGAACCTAATTCATTGGAAAAACTAATTTCAAGCAATACAGTAGTAAATAGAAACTTAGGAGAGAGGAGAGTACTTAGCACTATGAGAATGCTCAGAAAAAATAATGGAAACAGTAAACTATTTGCAAGCTATTACAATTCTCAAGTCACTTTGTTCACAGATAGATCTACATTAAATACCATTGCTTATCTAAGATGTATTATTAATATGTATTTTCTCTGTTGTAAAACTTCCATCCAGATTTTAAAAAGCAAAGTTCAATTTCATAACAAAAGGCACTTATACACTTTTGACTGAACAAAACAACAATATTTTTTCCTTTACCTACTGAGAAAGCAGAAAACTGCATATTTACATTAAAGACTTGCATTATCAGTGAATAAGTGAGCACAAGAATGAGTTTAATTGCAACATGACTGAAGATTTGGTAGAAATATATTCTCTAAATTTATTTTTATTTCTTCTCCTGAACAGCTCTTTCTCAACAACCCTTTCTTCTGAAACCAGGTCCTAAACAGAAATCTCAGTTCACCTGTCCAACTCACACATATAGGTTTGTTTGATAGTAAGCAGAGACAAAGATTCATACCATCCTAACAGTTTTTAAGGTCAGTAGGAATAGGATGAACCATTAGCACAAGCCTCTCCAATGACTACGGTTAGGTTCCTTCTGACAACCTGAGATTAGACACCTAATTTTACATGACCTGCCTCAGAGGGATTGAATTCACTCTACAATCAGAGAGGCGTGAGCAGAAATTTTTATTCTCTTTCAGATTACTCAATGCAAACTGCCACTTATTTTCAGAACTCACCTGTGTATGATCTATTTGAAAACTAAGACAAGCACACCTACTTGAACTGAGTGAAAGTTATATTTTTAAACAGTTTGTGTTTTACAATAAATATACAAAAATGCAGACACTGGTGACCTACGGCATACTGTAAGAGACTCTCTCTCCAGAACAGACATGGCTACACGCTAGCTGACCCAGCTCAATCTGGAGATATTGCAGGTAGTCACAAAAAGAAGAGGGGCAGTGTATCTAACCATTAACAGGAGTCAAAGAACCTACGAAGCATCAATGCCACATCTGCTAGCTTCTCTGCACCAAAGAAATACTTCGTGTTAATGCACGATTAAGAGCTGAGAGGAATGCAACAAAAGTGCATGCAGGTGGCAGAGGTCACAGAAGGATAGTATAAAGGAAAGACAGGGTCAAGTTATTATCTGGAATGCATCCACAGGGCACAGCCATCTTTTAAATCAGTTTTTATAATAGCCATGCCTGTATTGATTTAATAATATCTTTATGCTACAGATTTACTCAGCACACCATGAAGAACTACATCAAAGACTTAGTTGTGAAACCAGGTCTTGTTTCTTTTCCTTACACAAAGTAAGGAGAGATCTAAGGTTTTCCAAGATAGGGCATATTCTAAGTGCTTTATTAGTTTTGGTTCATATGAAAAGGCAAACATCTGTCACCCAAACATCACCAATTCTTTCAGTTACAAGTCTTTGGGTAAAATAACACGAACACCATAAAAATGAAATCTAACTTTTAAATCGAAGTGACTAATATGCCTCTGCGTACACAACAACTAACCCACATTAGCATACACATAAGGCTGAAAAGGAATGGAGAAAGAACTTTCCATGAGAAAGTATGGTTGCATCATACTAGGCAGTACAATAGGAGTATTAGGCCTCTAAAGACAAATTTCCAAGAATAAGTGTTTAACTGTAAATCACACAAACATGACAAATTAAATACTCAGAGCCACTCATAAACATACAGGGGAAAATAGCCAATGCTGACTTAACAGTGTTAACTTCACTGAACCTAATGCCTTGCTTATAGGAAGGTCTGCTCAGGATCACACTGCCCATAGGCAACTGTTTCCAAGTCTAGCCTCTTCACCACTTGCAAAGCAGTCAACAAAAACCTGTTCCTGATACATCAGTAATTGCCACTGACTGCTTGTTCCACCATTTGCCTCCCTCCTCCAGAGGGATAAGAATAAGAACTATAGTTCAATGGGGCAGAAACAAACAATAAGGGTCATTTTAAGTGCTAAGGTCAGGCTGTATGATTTGACATAGGGGAGACTGAAGTAAAACAGTTACAAGTTACCAGTGACCCTGGAAAGGAAGCTACTTAATATTCGAGTTGACAGAAATAAAGAAAGGATTAATCATGTGGAATTAGCATTTTCATTGAGGAGCTTGGTTGTGTCTTGTGTTCTACTTTGAGAGGAAGAGGGCTGCTTCACACCAGCATTTTACATCTCTCATTTATCGAAACATTGCAGCTTGCTCCTAACTGTCATTAACTGATGAATAATGAAAGACTTCTTTACTTTTACTTCAGATTAATCATGCAGCTCCCTTGGTCTTTCCATGCCCGAATGTGTGTTCTGAACCTTTTTTTTTTTTCCCAATTCATGTGGGATAAAGAAATTTTAATTAGATTTCAATTCTATTGGGAAAAAAATGGTTTATTTTAATTCTATTGGGGAAAAATGGTCTCTATTGAAAGAGCATCACCTAGTATTTTCACCTCACAGTTAAAGTGCTGCAGTGCCACCGTGCACTATTATCTCTCTTAAATTGTGTCACATTTATGTTAATTTCAATCCATCTCTTATGTTACACAAATCAGTGGTTAAAAAAAAAAAATCATCGCTTCAGTAATAATAAATAATCAGAACAAACCTAACCAATGCTTCGCAAATTTTTTCCTGTTTCTCATGCCTTGAGCAGCCCTTTTCATGATCTGCATCTTCCTCAGAGCCTATCAGTCTAACAGTCATTACAGTACAACACAAAATTGTTCTCTGTATTAAATGTCTAAAACATCAGGCCTAAAATAATGTTTTAAGATACAGCAGATTTGCCTGCACATAACCAATTGAGGATCATTACAGAAATCACTACGTTTTCTTCTACTATCTATTAAGCATTTTCATCCATCAGTTACAAAGTGCTCTGCAGCTTTGTTCAGTCCACTTTAAAAATACCTAAATGGCAGGTACTTTCCATTACCTTACCAGCAAGAGGGTTCTGCACTGAACATAAGAATAAAATGTCATTTGCATAACACTGCATCATGTGAGCCACATTCTGTTACAATTCTGAAAGATGTAATCATTACAGCTTCCCATTTTACCATTTAACTATGTTTCCTCCAATTTTAAATTTCAAGATTGAGTTAAGTTAGTTGCAACACTCATCATCATCATCATGGCTTGGCTTCGCGGACGAAGATTTGGGAAGGGCTTTGCCCACGAAGATCGTGTTCTGCGGTGAAGTTGCAACACTACCATCATGACATACAGACATACTTTAAATTTTAACCCTCATCTTCAGTATTTTGTCTGATGAAGAAACATGTAAAAGATGAGAAAAAAAATATAAACAATTCACAACTGTAACAGTCTGCTGACTTTTTATCTCATCTGATATACTCCCTCTCAGTTGCTCATAAAATTTCTTCCAAGTTCTCACTAATCTCTTGTCATCACCTTTGATTTTTCACTGGTTTGCTAATGCGGTTTTAAATCAAGAGACCTATAACTGTTAGTAAGCTAGATTCCCCATCTGCAGAAAGATAGCACAAAGTTTACATTCAATTCAAGTTTCAGCTTCACTCTGTTCTCTTGCAAAGCTGATGTAATAGCTTGTCATTCCTAAAAATACAATGCTTTAAGCCACAGCACTGATCTCTCCTGTTGAGTCTTGCAGTGGCCAACTTAACAGATGTATCCTAAGAGTGCACATATCTGTAGGATACACTGTACTAAAGGTGTAAAAATGCCTGTCAGAGGTGTCTGGCAGTCATCTTATTCCTTGATGCATATGATTTGATTATTGAATTTTTCTGGATTACAACCCATTTTCTTTCTTACTATATTACAAACTTCCTGAGGTCCTTTGGTATTAGTAACAGTGTAACTTCACTTCAGATCTGAAAGCCTAAATCATCATTTTCTCGCCTATTTCAGTAAAATTCTCCATTTAAGATTATCTTTAACAAGAACATTTTCATCCAGACAAAATTCACACATATCTAACATTAGTCGTTGTCTTCCTGCTGCTGCTACCTAAAAGAAGTGATATTATCACAGCCTGCAGAATGTGCTCTTTCAAAGCAAAACTGGTAATTCTGATGATTTTCAAAAGCTACATTAAAATGAAACAGAACAGATAAAATTGTCCCCTAAAATTCCATATATGATTCTTCCCAAAAAAAAAAAAAAAAGAAAAGGCAGTTACTGAGGAACATAAACTGGTTCTTCATTTTTCTGGTGTTACAGAAAGTATAACTTCCTTGAACATCATATCTATTATTTTGCTTTCAAGTTCTCCCATGGAAGTATTTTCAAACTTAAACTAGTATTAGATACTGTTTTCATTAATCTTATTTTTGTTCAAGTAAGCTGGACATTTTCTCACAGAAAGAGTGTTGAAATAATAGAATAGCATCAAATTTTGATATTTGTTACATAGCACCATATGCACCATACATGCAGATATGTTATCCTATGGACCAAAATAACAAGAAATTATCTCACTTTGAGACAGGATAACATATATAAGGACAGCTAAACAGTGTGGGAGCTACAAAACAGTGTTTCATATTTCTGTTCTCCCTATGGATGCCAACACACTTACTTGCTTGGATTCTATGCTGATCAAATACTTTCCAAGCCAAATTCATTTTTTCAGGGTACATAAGCCACTCTAGCATGCATGTACAGTCACGTGTACTCCTGAACACACAACATATGAGTTCAATCCCAGACTCTATCATTATGCTACATGGAAATTATTTCACTCAACCTTTACCTCAAATTTTCTATTTTAAAAATGCAGATGTTGGCACAATTCCTTTATGAAACACTCTGAGATCCAGTGACAAAAACCCCCATGTAATAAATAGTATTGTCAGCTTACTAAGGTGTCTTCCCGACCTATAACCTGCATGCACAGATGGTTTACAAGAATGCGTGGCCAATACCACTCTCCTCCTGCTATGCCACTGCAGTCACAGACAAGATTTACCTGTAAGCCCTTGATCTGCTGTGTTTGAATTTTACCCTCTGTCCTCTTGAAATGCCTGGAAGCTCCAAGTTTCTAGAGCCATTGAGAGGCAATTTCACTTTGCCAGGCTTTATGTTTGTAATGTTACTTTAATCACAAAACAAAACTGTTTCATAATTTCAAATGAATTTTGCATGCATTACATGGAAATTCCCAGTATTATTTTTTTATTACTACAATATCTTAATCAATTTATACTTTTGGAGATGTAAAAAGCCCATATAAGAACTATACCTATTCACTATCTTTATTTTTGTATTATATAGACACATATATAAACCCACAAATTTCCTCACTGGATTAGCAAGATTTTCCATTTCCTAATACACAAAAAAACCCCGCCAAACCCAAAAAACAAAAAATCAGCTTATTTACTTTAAAAAAAAAACCTAATTATTGAATGATGAGTCTGGAAGAATATTGATAATATTGATGCAGCAAAGACACATAAGCTGATATCAGAAATTAAGAAACTCGATTTTTCAGAGCAGAGTTTACACCCCAAATTTACTTAGCATTCCATCAGGATTTGTGTGTTATATATCCATATCCCTCATAATCTATAAGGATAACACAACAAATTTTGTCACATAGAATAACCAAGACACTGACATCACCTTTTTTTTTTTTTTTAACCAATACAGTTACTCTGGAAAGTTTTGCCCTTGTACTTGAATCAACTTACTGATTTCACAAGGACAGAATAACCAATGTTAATTCCCTTTGCATTGCAGCTTAGGAAAAACTAGCAAACTAAGATGCTTCCCACACTTTGTCAGAGAAGGCTTCAGAAGGCTCACACCCTCAGTCATAGCAAGATCTGCATTTAACACATTACAAGATAGTCTCTAACACAAACATCTCTCCCTCTCTCTCTCCCCACCACGGCTCTACAGCCCTTCTGTGCTCCTCAGCAGCTGTACAGCTCCCAGTCTATACCTCCACATCAGTATCAAGCTTCTCTTTGAAGCCTGCTCAATAAGCAAGATGTCCTCATTACAAAAGCACAGGGTCATTTTTCTACCTTCCATACAAATGACCCACTTCCTCAAGAGCTTTTGTGCATCTGAGATGAGACCTTATTAGTAGGCAGAAGAGGTAAGTAAAGCCTCTCCTGGAGCCTACTCCATTAGTATTAATCAATATTAATTTATAATTGGATAAAGGTGGCTTTTCAACTAGAAATTATTCCAATCTTTTCCCCTTGCACCACCCTCCAACAAAAAAACCCATGGCTTTCATTATATTTGAGATATCAGAATAGTGGGTCTCTACATAAAAGTATTTTACAGATTATCTTCACATCCAGAATGACTTACCAACTAGAACTGATCTTATAGAGAACAGATTGGTGAATCCGGGCTTTCACTTCTCACGTTGGAAATGTAAGTGAGAAATATATCTAAGCATGAGGAGCAAACTGCTCTCAAGAATCAACAAACAAGGACTAGAAAAAAGTGAGTGCTGTATGGTCAGATGAAAGCAATTGGCTTGCAGTTCAGTGTGAGTTTCAACGAGTTTCACTCACTGATTGCCTCAAGGAACTTCAGCTGCCTCTGCAACTACAAGATCAATGCTGCTAATTGTGAGGAAAATTATTCAGGACAGCACAGAGCCTCCTATTAATGATGCTTGCCAGAAAAAAGTCAGTTTATCAGCTGTCCTAAAGGTTAACATCAATATCAAATGCAACAACCTCAAATGATTATATCATTAACCTTGCAGGCAAAATCACCAGCATGGTGCAAAAAACTTCTGAACTATCTGCATTTTAAAACCTATTTTGGTGCCTGCCTCACAGGTCCCAAGCCTATATTGGGCATTTAATCTTCTTTCATTTGGCTGTAGTGAGAAAAAAAACTCACGTCCATAGCAATTCCTTTGGTTCTGTCAGTACTGTTTAATACCACTGGGCAAGAGAACAGATCTATGGATAGATACCAGCTAATACTACAGGAAATGGATTGCTGGAATTATTTTGTTACTTCTCCTCTGAAAGACCTTAAAAAGCAAAGAGCAAATAAGTGTTGGGTTAAAAGAAACAAACAAACAGCTCCCTAAATTCACAAAAAAGTTAACTGCAAAGCCAGCACCTCAGGAAATCAATAAGCCACAAATGTTTAGAAGCTAGGAATGACTCACAAAGTGCTTGGCCCATTGTTTTTTCCTTTGAAAAATGCATTGTTTATCTAAGTGAGACCAAAGACAATGGGATTGCTTGGTGTGACCCAGTCACACCTTCATGATTTTTTTTAAAAAAAATCATATATAGGAATGGCTGAGGGCTTTCATTAATTTGAAGTAATAGCAACAATCTATAAGATAAATAATCTGTAGTAATAATCTATAATGGAAATTCATATCACTTATACAACGTATATAGACAAATACAAGAACGGCATAAATAATTTGTGAGAACAAAGTCACAGTATATACCCAGTATATATGAAAGCTAGAATAAACTTATTTTTAAATGACATACACTCTTACTAGTTCTTTTTATCTTACATGGTTTTAAAGATCATATTTTAGGTTGTCAGGCTTTATTGTTCCTTCTTTGAAAACTACTTCTTTAAGGACTGTTCACTTTCATATTGAATCCAGTTAAAATAGTATTCTTTGTTACAAAAAACATCTTTATATTTTCCTACAAGTAAAATAGAACACCTATATTACACCACCACATTTAATAATTACTATTATATAGTGGATGCGCATATGTACAAACATATATAAAATATACTGTTGCTGATACTTGTTTTAAAAGACCACCAAAAATTACCTCATGCTCTATTAGCCAATATATGGACTGCTCCACTTGGGATGGCAAGTCTAAAATACCTTAAACCTCCTTCAAACCTTTGCAGCAAAGATGCATTTGAAATGCAGATCAAGATGGTCCATCTCACTACAGAACCTGCAGCTGATGTGATAAGAAAGCAAGGGAAGGAATCAGAGGCAACAGGCACGTTTCTTTACATTTTGGTACCTGCTTGATCTCTGCCTACAAAATTAATGTGTTCTGACAAGATCAGAAAACTTTCAGGAAAAAAAATTAATAAAGAAGGTTACCCAGCCACGCGTACCTCCTCCTCCCTTCCCACCTAACAACTATACAAGTCAGCATTCAGAGACTGACCATAAAGCCAGGTGTCACCAGGTCTTCCTGTGTTTCAGAAGAGAACCTTTGTTTGCTTTTAAAACCTTGCTGATGCTCACATGGCCTCAACTGTGAAGCTAATTGGCTATTTAGAGAAAAGCAGCAAAGCAGGAGTATTGCTTGTTTGTGTTCTTTCAAAACAAATCCCAGAGAAGATTAGAATTACCTGCAACATCCCTTCGAAAATCAATTATTCACTGGCTCAAGAAGTAGGATCTACCCCTAAGCATATGAAAATGAAGTAGAAGAACAAATACCACAAAGGTTGCCATTACAGCTACAGTTTGACTGTCATGTCTATCTGTCCACACATTGTATCTTACTCTGACTGCCAGCTACTGTAAAACTGCTGTAAGAGCATGAAGACAAAACATGAGAATAGTATCCATTTATATTTATACAATATGCTACCTTTATAAGCAGCATTAAAAAAAAAGGAAAGGATATACGACAACCAGATAGAATGACTTCTTGATCAACAATTCACTTTCCTTCTGTGTGCCTAAGTGTGATGTCTTCATTAGCAAATCCTCTGTGTAAAGTTAACCCCTTTTAGCTACTTAAGGCTTAGAACAGCTCACATCTCCCATTCCTGCCAATAAGTTCTACACATGATATAGTAAGACTACATGAGATGCATGTTTTATCTAAGAAAATTATCCACAAAATTCTATCCATCTACTATCACTACAAATCACAGTAACTAACTACCATGAATCATATGATAAGACAGTTCATTCCAGGGTTGTTTTTTTTTTTTGAGAGAGTAATGACAATTGCAGAAAAGGGGGTTTTTCCTCCCCCTCCTCTCTCCTCCCCTCCTGTTTACCCACACACCAATTATTGAAACAAAAGGTGCACATTTTCAAACACATAATTAAATTTGACCTAATACCTAGCCCTAATACGTAGCCCAAACTTTACTCAGATTTGAGACATCTATGTTAACTTATTAAAA
The DNA here is from genome assembly GCA_009769605.1 of Bucorvus abyssinicus. Taxonomy (NCBI): domain Eukaryota; kingdom Metazoa; phylum Chordata; class Aves; order Bucerotiformes; family Bucorvidae; genus Bucorvus; species Bucorvus abyssinicus. Next base: position 10,844,583 of record CM020030.1, read on the forward strand.
TCCTGCAATGGGCACATACGACACAGTTTTTCTGATTCCTTTATAAATGCCTATCTGTAAAAATGAACGAAACACTACTATATGTAAAGTATTTTTAAGATCTTTGTATAAAAAGACAGCTGATAAAATAGAGATTTTTTACAAATAGTTTTCAAAATGTACTATTTTTATACACAAAACAAATAAGATTTATGTTCTGCTTTCAAACAGGAACACAAGCAAATCAGCATGAAAAAAATGCTGTGATCTTCCCTGAATTTAAGCAAATTGTTCCATAATTAGCTAAGAGGTGTATACAAATATATGCAAATTGACAGCATTCCATTTTGAAATTGCTTCTCTTCTTGGTACCAAAAGAGAACAAACAACTCAATGAATATGATCCACTGCCTTCCTGGACATTTTTCCCCAGTTCCTGTTGTACATAAATACTTTTTGCGATCCTTTTCATGTCTAAATCTAAAGATTTTGAGAAAGCATGTCCTCCACCTGTGCTAAGACAGCACTTAGCACACTAAGCTCTCACCTGGAACACTGCCTTGGATAACACCAAATAGAATATGTTGGTGAAAAAGCAGACACAGCTTCCTTTATTGCCTTGCAACACTTCAGTTCACTGCAGGGATTAAAACTGAGGCACTAGTTAAAAGTTGTGTATTCAATCCTTCACTCCTCCAGATCTTCTGCTAGCTAAAAAAGTGAGGTATAGGACTATAGCTCCAAAGCTTCCATCCAGCAGACATAAGAGCAAGAGCAGGAAAACAAACAAACAAAAACTCTCTGGCCAACAGCAGTACCATACATGTTGCTTTTCCCTTAAAGGAAGGATAGAATCACAGTATCGTTTACGATGGAAAAGACCTTTAAGATCATCATGTCCAACTGTAAATCTAACACTGCCAAGACTACCACTAAAACACATCCTTAAGTGCCACATCTACAGAATCACAGAACTTTTTGTGTTGCAAGGGACCTTAAAGATCATCTACTTCCATCCCTGCTACTGTGGCCAGGGACACCTTCCACTGGATCAGGTTGCTCACAGACCCAGCCAACCCGGCTTTGAACAATTCCAGGGATGGGGCATCACAACATCTCCAGGTAACCTGGTCCAGTGCCTCACCACCAGCACAATAAAAGAGAATGAACAGGAGTTCCTAGAGATCTTCCAGGGAAACGAGGAAGGAAAGCCACACACCTTCCTTCACTCAACCTAGTCCTTAGTAAATAATAATGTATTCTACATTAATTTATCTTTCTTTCCACGTGCTTGTCTTTCATAAAGTTCAAAACACCATCATTGAAGTGTTGGACTACCTGCCATGATCAAATGATAAGTTAGGCAATTTTAATGTCTCTGAGCATTTGAATTCCTACCAGATGTAAGAAAATAAGGTCCTTGTCTCGTCCTGATTTACTCTCTTTAGTCTGAAGTTTAGTTGCTTGGTTTGGTTTTGGTTTTGTTTAGGGTTTTTCGTTGGTTTTTTTTTTTTTCATTTAAAAGGAACAGCTATAGCACTTAAAACATTTTTGACAAATCTTTCAGCTATGGATTATTAACAGAGGCAGGATCAGATTTCCTTCATGGACCCGACAATGACATTTACCCTGACCGAGAGGAAACACCTTCCCAAGCAATAAGAAATGGTCCGCTTTCAATGCTGATTCAGTCCTAAGAGAATGCCAATTATGCCAAGTTGCAAAAACAGATGTATGGCAATTTCGCAATATAGACTACTTTACACCAGGGACAAAGCTAAAACCATTTATTTCAATTAACTTAGGATGTAGGGATTAATTTAAACTGTTGCCTTGGAGGTGAAAGGCCATTTCATCCAACAATCCACTGACACCTCTTACTTACAATAAATATAAACCTCTTTCTTTCTTGTTTAAAATTATCTATTTCAGACTACATTTTTACCCCCAAAACTGGATGCCTTCCATGTCATGTATGTGTATATATATATATATATATATAAAAAAAAAAGGGGTAGTGCCATTTCCTCAGTGGCTAGGTTTCAACAGTCCTGTTTATGGTTTGTGAAGATGGCCAGTTGTCCTAAAATAACAAAATCTAATCAATATAAGGTATGATGGTAATTGATTGAAATTCCTCAAGTTAGGAGATTATTTCTAGCTTATAAATAACACTAATAAGTGACATCAGTTCTCCACTTGCTTAGGTGCTGCTTGAATTGAAAGACATTTTGAAACATACATTAGAATAAAATAATAAATTAAGGAGCACAGATTAGTGAATGAAAGAATTAAAATATTTCCTCAAAAGAACACTCCAACAGACACAAGTTCTCTGTAATTTAAAGGTTCAAAAATCCTCCCAAATTTATGAAACCAGCATCTGAGCTGTCTCGGGCAACTCTGTGCAAGAACATCCCACAGTTCTGTCAGCTTAGAGCTCAAAATATTCCTCATGGTTTTGACCAAAAGCTACTAATTAGGAAGAATGCAAAGGGGCCAAAGTCTGACACGTCTTGCATCACACAGCGATCATAAACTTATCTCAATGCAGAAGGGGACAAATGCCCTTATGTATGGCATCCTCTCATGATAGAAGAGCTGGTGGAATTCACTATCAATTTTTGCTTGCACAAAGCAAACTAATGTGACAAGATACGTCTAGAGCGGTATTAGCCTATTAAATCCTAAGGTATGTCATCAATATATGGGCCATAATAAACCAATTTAAGTAGACTTATCAGTATTTTATCATAACTGGGGACCCAACAGTTCATGGAGAATATAGATTAATGTCATCTAACAGTCACCCACGCTTTTATCCTCAGGGGCCCTTCAATGAATGGAATGCAAGCAGAGTCAAGATTTATCTTCTTTTATTTGGTATTTTCACTACTGGTTTTGAGAGAAAACACTGATTCTTTTTTAGCACTTCATGTTTCAACATTACTACTTGTTAGTCTCCAGCAAGTGAACAGGCTATACTCAAGTGCCTAGGCATATGCATCTAATTTTGCTACAAAATGTCAAGACTTTTACCCTCTCATTCTCAATATTAAGAAAAAAATAAATATGCAGGGAATTTTCATGTTTGTATTGTTCAAGTGACTAGTTTATCTGTGACCCAAAAGATTCTTTGTCTTGGCTATATAACAGCTCTCAGAATTGCAATTAAGATTTATTACATATAAACTCCATTCCATTCACTAAAAGTTTTTAACAAAATCAAAAATCCATTGTTTGCAAACATGGAATGCTCACAATACTTTTTTAAAGGGATTTTGAAACCTGTTCTCTGTCTGTGGAGGTTTACTTGTTTTGGCTCTGTTCTTATTTGGATCTGTACGTATGAAAATTTATCTTAAACTATAATATCTGGGTTGAAAATAAATAAATAACTTATTTGCTTGAAAGGAAAAGCTTTATATACCCAGTTATATCTAGGGTGAGATGCAACTTAACTTTGCAGAATTATTGTTTCATTAATCCTTCCTACTAACTAGTTTGCTGGTATTCTGCAGCTTCTATTGCAAGGATAATCCAACTGCACAGACCACTTCAAAGATTAAGAATAAACCTAGATATAGATTGTAAGGTACACTACGAATCACTTTGCTTATGCAACCAAAAGTTAAAACTCTATAGCACAAGAAATCAGCAACTGTTCCAGCCCCCCTTACTACTTCTATTAATTGTTTGTATAATAAAAGAATCTTATCAAGTCTCAATATTCTGAATTATGTCATATTGAACTTCTTAAGAAGCACTTCTCACTTACCTCCAAAACATCACATTGAAGTGAGAAAGACGGGCCAGATGGCAGGAATATTATGTTTTAACAATATTTCTCTAGAAGTTCCAAATACTTGGTTTATCAAAGAGACAGTCATGTTGTCAGACAGGTAGCCAGATCTATCACCATCGTCTATCTCATTTTGCCAAAGGAAGTATTCTGAAGCATATGTATTGACATTCCCCCATGAGGGGGAAGGGGAAACAGAGCCAGTGACATTCACATTATATTAGGTATAAATTCCTTGAACACTAAAATACTTCAGTGGACTACTCTCCTACCCTATTTTTGCCATACTTACCTGCAGCGAGTAAAGCCTCCAAAAATCCTTACAAAGCAAAAGCTCTTCCATTACTGGGACAGAAAAACAAAGCCAGCAAGACCTATTTTCAAAGAAGATGTTATTGAAACTATAGCAATATTTTTGCTGATTTTGACATATTTGGAAAGGAGTAAAAAAAAAGTAAGGATAAGGCAGCGAGATGGGTATTTATGTTGCTACTATGTTTCTTTTACTTCTTTAACTTGTTTTAGCCCAATCCCTACCTGCCCAAACTGCTACTCTGATTTTTTTTTTCCCTCTCTTGGATACGGCTTTTTCCACAGAAAGATAACTTGTAGTATAAGTGCTTGGGAAAGTGCTTATAAACCTTCTACATAATTTCCTCCTTGAAGACATAAAAGAAGACTCTTTAGTCATTTGTACTGAAAATTTAGCTACATGTCCCAAAACTCAGACACTATAAACAAATATTTTAACAAGGACATTCATTCTTTTCCTCAAAATAATCTAAGGAAATATTGTCCATGTGATTTTAAGGTCTGTTAAAAAAAAAGGGGGGGGGGGGAGCAAAAATAATATACAGTATCTATTTATAGCTCTCCAAGACAGTTGTACCAAGAATATATGCAATAGAATCATTGGCTAATTTATTTCTTTGGCTTACAACATCCAGTTAGGTTTTATTTATATCAAATGCACACGCAACCAATTCATACCAAGTTATAAAAAAGCTTTAATATATGCAAGCAAACTATGATCTGAAAAACCTTCTGAACATTCAGCACAGAATATTAAAGATCTATTTCCTCTCCAGGTACAGGCTGAACATTTTTGTTCCTGCATAATACTAGTCTTTTCTATGTTTCAATTTCTCCACTACAGTTTCACTTCCAAAGAAACTTGTTCAAAATGTTCCATCTCAGCTAGTCCAACTTGTAACCTATCTTCTTTCTAAAACAGACATAAGAACTACAACCTCGTGAGGCTTGTAAGTGAAGGAAACTCGACAAGAATGGTATTTGGACAGGAGACCACTAGCAGTCATAACACAGCAGGATGTGATATTAGTGATTCATTAGGTAGCATGCCTCCAGCCGAGTCCAAACCAACCTTCTCTACATTTTCTCTCACCAGTTTAATATATCACACCTGTTAGATGTGAGACTGCTGCCTGTATATTCTAAGTGTTAAACAATAGTCTGGAGCACAAGGAAATTAATTTCCAAAGGCACTGGGAAAAAAACCATATGTCTGTATGGATATCTGTCTTCAGAAGGTTAAAACTCTTAGGAATCCACCTTGACCTTAGAATTCTTTCCCCCAATACACCGAATCCTGAACTGGCATCCAGGAAAAACACTGTGCTTTATTCTAGTTCTTGCTACAATATTCCTCATCTGCAGTTTTGCGCAGCAGCAAAAGATTCACAGTGCAAGTAATACACAAGAAGCATGCTGAGCCATGGGTCAAATTCTCCTCCTGCATGCTCCACCCTTTTCCTTCTATATGCTTAGCTGGGCATGATAGCAAAACGTATCTGGTGCTCAGAAATCATTCCTTCACTCCAGTTAGAAGACAAGCCCAGGAGGCACTGCTCCACTCTCATGAAGCTTTCCTGGTGACTTCCCATAGCACAATAATAGCTACACACTACATTAACTGCAATACCATGGGATTAACGGGATGTAGCCTTGAGCAAAGTCTGGCCTAGACTTTGGTCATAGTTCATATAGTAAAAATACAGATTTGGGACCTTAAATTACATCCTGAGACAGTCTCAAAAGGTGCCAAATGTACCATTACAGACAGTAGAAGAGACCAAGTCTTGCATACAGTTATTATTCCTTCAAACAACCGCTAACTCCTGTATCATTCTTCATCCAGAGTGCCAGAATTTATTTCATCTTTGTCACTGCTCTGAAAATACCAAGCGGCCTAGTAAGACACCTGGTCACAAATGCTAAGAGGTATGGAAGAAATTTGTGGTCAAATAATGTATCTGCCTATTTCCCAAATTTATGACAAAGTGGTTTAAAAATAGATTTGTGGCTTCCCTAATAGTGAGAGTTGTAGTCCTCTGGGCAGATACAGCTGAAGGTGCTCTCCATAAGTCAACACCCAGTCTTTGTTTGAAGATGAAATAATGTAATTTTCATGGTGTTACAGACTTCTCTCAAGCTGCTGACTACACTGCTTACTACTGGATGTGTTGAGCATCGTTATCTTGGCTTCCACTAGTTGTCTAACAGAGCACAGGCAAAGCTTCTTGCATCTGTTAACCTCCTGATTACAGCTTTATATTTAAATTCAATCTCTTAAGCTTTGTGTAATTACAAAAACAAAACCAACCCCAAAAATAACCCCAAACTTAAAATAACCAAACAAAAATAACCCCAAATTTCCTTCTCTGCATTAGCCTCCCACATTGCCAAATACTCCAAAAGGAAAGTCTGACCCCACTGATGCTGATGACAAAATTCCGAGCATCTTCTGTTGAGTCAGGATTTTATATACAAGTCATACCCATTACAAAACATATCATTTGTTCTTCAATACAACTAAGACCTGCTGTGAATTAGAAAAAAACAAACAAAACAACAAAACTCCAAACAAAAACAACTTAAACTTTCACCAAGATTACCTAGTAAGTTAAGAGAGTTCTCTTTACAAAATGTATTGTACAATATATATTTTATAATGTACAATATTGTATACATATATCAAGTATAGATGATATACACATTACAGAAATTGTCCTCAAATAATATCAATGATTTCAATAGTAGTATGAGCAGAGTAGTTTCCTTGAATGCCGTTACTATTCAGTTTATGCCTGCCTAGTAACTTTTGCCTTTTAATGTTAATTGTGTTTATAACTTTGTAGAACATTAAAAATTCAGCTTAGATATATAAAGTTGATGGCCCATCTATGTATGGATATTTTATAAATGGATAAAGTTCAACTATTTGTAAGAGCAGGAAAACTAACAAATCACTTATAAACATCGTTATCTGTAGTTCTTTTTAGACTAAAGGAGAGGATTCTCCATGACAGAGTGGAGGTTTGTGAGCTTCAAAACTAAAAAGTAGACTTGAGACGTGGTTAAATAAATGTTCAGGAAGGTAACTCTTTCCACTTCACACAAAATTTGGCTTACACCTGTATACATTTTTCTTTTTTTTTTAATTTCTCAAGGTACTTGTTAGGGCTGGCAGAAGATTATGCCTCCACAGAACATTATATATGCACACAGAATTCACCAGGTAATCCTGCCAAAAAACAAAGTTTCATATAATTGTCCATCACCAACACTGCCTTTCCCCCAACCTCCTGTTATTTCATTCCTTTCATTCTTCATATTCAAGCAACACGGTTAGAAAACAACCAGAGAAAAATGAGATGAGCAGAAAAAAGCTGCAAAAAACCTAAATCAACTGACAAGGAAACAAGATAGAAGAAAGTCTTCAGCTATGAAATATAAGGAGGCAAGCTACATGAATGAGATAAGGTACGTGGACAGAAGTAGCGGACAAAGAGCACAGGGAATGAAAACCTGTAAACATAAGAGCATACTTTTCTCCAGGGCTTAGAACAAATCTAGAGGTCTCAGCTCCAGTGAATTCCGTGTGGCACGCTAAGGTGTTTCTCAGTTTCTGGCCTATGCAGATGAAAACATTCTAGAATTACAAATGCAAGGCTTCAACAGTAAGATTTCATACTTGAAACTTGCGAAGCAAGCTACACACATTTCTCATTATAGCAAAAATCTAGGAAATAGATTTAACAGGAGGGGAGAAAGAAAGAATAAGAAATGGCCATAGATTTGTTCCATATCATATGACAAGAAAAGTGTATGTAAATCTGCCTTCATTCCTTACTTCTCCACTTCAATATTGTAGCTACAGCTGGTCCTTAACTTAAATAGATGTATAGTACTTAATCTGAAAGAAGTTTATTCTACAGATGAATCAGGCTCTGAGAGACAGATGAGTTCTCTGAAGAAATGATGCTTCATTTGGCATGTTAAGTTGAATGAAGAGGGAAATGCAAGAACAGGAAAGAAGGACAGCTGAAAGTCACCATGCAACAACAGGCTTCCTCCAATTTCAGACAGATCCTCACTGTTTCACATCAGTGTCTGCTCTCCCCTAGCCCTGTCCCAAATCCATCAGTGCTGAATCGCCCTAGTGGGACTATCAAGTAACAGGAAGGAAAATTGTTACTAGAGGACAGATTCATGGTCCATGATTCTACCATTCTTATCCTCCTGGACCTCAAAAGTTGCCTTGCTTTGAATGCCAGGCAAAGAGATACAGTAGCAAAATCTTCCTTCACCATTAACACTAGCACACCTCTCCCACCAGGAGCTGTGTTCTCAGACACGAGATGGCAGTCTGCCTTCTGCCATGGAGTTCCAGAGTGGAACTGCACACACATATTAACAGTTAATCTAATTTCGATAACCAATATCCAGATGCAATGACAAAAATGTCTGTTTTCCCATGCAGTTTTCAGCAGGAAGAAGGACAACAGTACTTTTGGGCTAACACTGAAGAATGACTGAGGCACCATCTGCTGTAATTTATGAGGCAAAATCCTTGTTCTCAAAAACTTGCAGTTTTCATGGAAGCAACTGAAAACTCAGTTGTACTGTAGATAGTATTTAAATTACTCCTAAAGTCTGTGTGGATCGAGAATAAAAAAAAAAAACCGCCACACACACACACACTCCCACCCCCATAGGAGACTGTAAGATAGAGGCAGCTTCCTGTAATTTAACTTACAACCCTTCCATCTTCATCTTTCCCTGGGGGTAAATTCAGCCCTGACCTAAACAGACACAAATTCCATTAAATTGCACTGGGACTGAATCCAGTACTGCCAGGTCACCCAACACCCTCAGAAATATGGGTGAAACCTATTTTGTTCAAATGGGAATAACAAATCAGTACAAGTTGTTGCATTATTTTTCCAATTACATCATCATTGGATTTCTCTATTATCTGCATGTTGCTAAATTGAGTCAACAAGATACTCTAAATTGGTAATGAGACCTTTAGCCATTCAGCACTTATTCCTGTTAAGGAATGAAACAGAGGCCTTCTCTGTTCACAGGCAGTCATCTGTTTCCTCAGCGCAAATCACAGTTCTCTGCGGTCACATGTTCTATTTACTCATTCATGGGACTCACACATATGACCTCTTCAGCAATCTTTCTTGAGAGATATAATCATTGTTTTAAGACTGCTCTTAAGGCTAGGTTTCATTAAGTACTTAAGGAAAGAATAATTGTCTATACATTCATCCTGCAATCAATTTCAAGTGAAATCTGCCATAACTCTCATGATTTCAATAGTCTATTAATATAGACAATATTGTCTAATCACTTACACCCGTTATAATATCCAGCTACATAAAACCAATTTCAACTGCGAAGGTTTAAAAGTAGCCAATGACATTTGGTTAAGCATACCTCTAGATCATTATAGGAGATGATGGTCAAATGATTCTTGCCACAGCACACAATTCAAAAAGCATGATTTAGAGAATAATAAAAGGTTTCACAAACTAGAGCATAATTATCAAAAATTCTTTCTAATTTTAGCAAATGTATACAACATTACAATTTGAATACTGCAGACATGCTTCAAGAATACTGCGTATACTGAAGCTGGAAGATCATTCATAAACAACTTCAACACCTTGCATTAAAACTGAGAGGACCATTATGAAGATTTTCTGTGTACTTTCTAGTCCTAAGGAAAACCAGAAGGTATCGATCATCTAGTTTTAACAGTAGCTGACTGAAGCTATTGGTTGAGTTGAGCATTGCTACCACTGTGAGCCCATGAATAAGTCTCAGTCTCCTCCTCCTTTTTTTTTGTTCCTCTGAGTGGACTCTTAACAGCACAATTTTTTTTCACTCTCTGAATGGCTTTGAGAGATCAGCTGAAAAGAACACCATTAGTAAAAACAAAAGTTTTAAAAGAAAAAGTGGGAACAAAGTGGACACATTAGAGACAACTTGTGATTCATGGCCTATACTGTGCTTTGCCCCTCTCTTTACCTCAATACACTCTTCATTTTTACTGCTGGATAAGAGCAAGGCAGACTCTTGCACTTCTCTTAGCAACCAAACATCACTTAGGGAAAAAAAGGCATGTTGTCTGCTGAAAGAACAGAAAAATTTGCGGTCATACAAAGCCAGGCATATGTTCCTTTGCATTTCATCCGAAATTGAGCAGTTGTCAAAAAAGATTCAGTAAATAATAATAAACAATTCTGGTTTACACTGATTCATATTTAATTAAATATCTGTTTGTCTACTTGTCACACATTTAATTTTATTTTAATTCAGTGTTCTAACAGTTCCTCCTACTGTTTGCTATTTTGCCTTCAGGGACATAAATTCTATTCCTTACAGTTTCTAAAATTATTTCCTTTCATTATAAGTGTGTATAGATATAATTTTATCTCTACATAGATAAAAATTTTTCTTTTATATCTAGTTGTACACACAGAGAGAACTATTCTTAGAGGTAAAAGACAGCAGTACTAAAAGACAATTTTATCAGAGGATACCCGTATTCCAAATACTGGGATTTTACCCCATAGGACCTAATCTTACAGAACAAATTGTCTGGTCTCATTAGGTAAACACCACACTGCACAGTTTAAAATGATGAATCAAATCCATGCAGAAGAAAAATAAACCCACAGAAGTTCATAATACAGGCATACATCTGAATAGACACATCACGTTGACTAGCTTAAAATCAACACATTGTATTTTAAATCTGGTTTGGTAACAGACCAGATATAATAGATTAAGTGTAAAATGCAGCCTGTAGTATTTCTGATAGTTAATTTTTTCCACTGAAAGTCCTTTGTTCAATAGCTGTTGCCTTGACATAAACCAACTATTTTAGTTAGCCCACTGAATTTTTTTTACATATCATAAAACCATATACACAAAAAACCCCCCAACCAATCGATTACAGCACTTCTGCAGTGCACCGAGTTAAAGCCAACGAAGACCTCAGTTCACTACATCAAATTACGATTTAGCATTTTCTTGTAGCCACTCCAAACAAATCTGGACTCAAACAATTTAACAGAAAGCTTTGTTCACTTCATGGATAAGTGATGTACAAATGACATAGCAATGATAAAAGCCTAAACATATTGTGTATAAAACTACCCTGAAGTTATTAGGCATCAGCACTACCATGTTAAGTATGACAGTAGTATTTTGCTCCACTATTCACTCCCTATGCTGCCTAACACAGCCACACACTCTGTAGCCCAGCTCTTCTGCTAGTCTCTCCCCTCATTCTCTGCTTCAGAATGGGGTAGTCCTTTATTCCACCAAGCCACGGGCCTGGAATCAGGCTACTATCCCACTCTTTCTCCCTGCTTTCCCAGTGCCACTTCTCTTTCCAGACAACTGTCAGAGCAGACCAGTGCTACTGTACATGCAGGACCAATAAGCATTTCCAGGTCTTGAAGATTACATAACGCATTAAGCACAAGATTTCACCTCTGAAAAGTGATAGGAGGATGTGCCCACAGATCCTTTTTCTGTAGCCTCCACTATGGAGTGACAATCCCAAAGAAAATATCAAATTGAGTAAGGAAAGGAAATCCGGGTGAAGAAAACACACCTTTTCCAACTAGCTCCTAGTCCAACAGTACTGCTATGCCATTTAAATTTCTCATAATACTGATATGAAAGAAACTATCACCCATCCATTAGATACAGAGTTCTCTTTAGGATAAACTGTTAAAATTGACCACTACTTTTGCCAGGATGAAGTCATTGAGACTACAGGACATGGAATTTGAAAACTGCACAGAATGACAGCTTGAGAACCGATGTTTATAGGTCTCATGCAGCATTAAAATACTTCCCATAACTGTTCCTTAACTCTTGACATTTTCACAGCAGTGAAAAAGTACCTCTGGTACCCTGGCATGAACAGTCCTTCCATTCAACTATGAATGAGAAACAAGTTGACTGATATTAGTTACCTGACATTTTGGTTTTAAAAGGTTAATTTTTTTCCACTCAGTTTCTCTTAATGTAATCAATGGCAAGTGATTGATAGAAGTGAACTACAGAGTTTACGGTGTTTTACAACTTGCTGCTGGCCATTTATTCTTTATTTATCTGTCCAATCTGCATTACAGAGATACTCTTCTTGCATTGGCACACTACACTGAAGTTATATAGGCAATGCATAAATACATACTAAATGACCATACGTCGCAACAGACATTGTGGCATGATCATCCAGCTAAACCCTAATAAGACTATAGTAAGACCATACTTCAACTCCTGGCATCCCCACTCATCCTACCAGTTCACTTCCATATATCAGACTAAATAAACTTTCTCCCAAGTAATCTGAGAACCGGAGATGAGAGAAAATAGAAGTAAATTATAATAAAATAAAATAGTACAATGGCAGGCTATTGTCCTCAATGCTGAAGAATTCTGCTGGAACTGAAGGAATACAATGAAGATTCACTGATAAGAAGCGTAATTCTGCAAGCAAATATCACATTAAAGTAGCCCCAAATCAAGCTTGAAATGGTGTCTTATGCAACGAGCACCTGAAAATTACGAGGAATTAATTTGAAAATTCTTTGTGTTCTTCCAGTCATCATTTACAAAGGTAGGTGGAGCTGAATGAGTATCTCCACAACCAGGACAAATAACAACATAAAAAGTTTGCAGCAGAACCTGGATGCACACAATGTCAATGGGTTCTAAAATATACACTGGAATCACTAGAAGATTGGTGACCTTCAGTTATCAGCAAGCCAAAGATATATTGTTTCCTGGTAGAAATACCAAGACAAACAAGTAACTTTATCATTAAGCAAAACGAAATTCTGTGGGTTTTACTGACACGCTTTTACAGTGCAACTAAGCTCAAAGAGAAACTAAGCACAGGGAAGGATGTTTGCAAATCTACCTAGAACATAACCAGAAATTTAGCTCAAAACCCAGTTAATTAGCTGTGTTAACTCAGAGATCTGCAGACAACCAGTATTTAGTGAGTTTACAAAAAAAAAATTCCTTAACCAAAAAAAATAGCTGAGGGAGAGTGGTAAAAACTGCAAGTTCAACACATATGCACAAGCTACTTCTGCCAGAACATCGTTTGAATTGATATCTTCCCATCACATTTGTCCGTAATACAAAGATGAATCTCAATTAGGCTTGGCCACTAGAGCACAGCAGCTCAATATAGGTATCAGCAGGTTATTACATGGGTACTACTCATTAGTCTGTCTATTGTTGTTCATGTATTTATTGATGAAGGTTATTATTTTAATAAAATTAAGATCACATCTTGGATCTCTTCCACAGCAGCAAAGCCAAGGTAAGCAGCAGAGATGGAATTAAAAAGGCATTTCTTAATTCATGAACTTTTATCTTGAAAAAATACTAAGCTTTCTGGGATAATCCGCACTAGTAAAGAGAGCACTATAGGAACAAGTAAGGAGTAAGCAGGACTTAAGTATCAACATGCACTTGTACGCTCTAGTATTTGGAAGCTATCTCCACGGAAGGATATAGCAACAAGCCAAATTCATCTTGTAACAAGTTTACATTACACAAATTAAGATGCAAGCCCTTACTTACCCTAACTCCAGATATCATCACATGCTTTCAAGGTCTTTTGCACAAAGGACTCAATAGCAAAATTGTTATTGTGGTACAGAATCAGGTGCTAAATTACCCAGGCGTTGTTTAACTCTCCACTATACCAATAAGATGGTAGTTTACAGTTGATTTTTTTTTTTTTTTTTTTTTTTTTGTTAACGAAAGAGTTTGAAGTGAAGGCAACACCGACAACTCAATCTATTTTCTGGACATATAACTTCAAGGGTAGAGAGTCCACAGTTTACATTCTGTACTAGAAGCCAGATGTGAGACTAAAGATGGTGAGACCAAAATCTACCTCCACAAATCTTTATTTCTCTACAATTAATTTACATTCAAAGATCTCATAACTAACAGTCCACATGACTAGTGCTGCATAAAAGGTTTCCTCAGCATTCTCTCTGAAGTAGTGATTTAAGATCAGATTCTGTACCCCTCCACATACCAAAATTTAAAGGAACTTTTTGGAATATACAAGGCATGTATACTATAAAAAAGTACAAGAAAGTTTGGGCAACAATAAGTGTTATGTAAAAATTCAGCAGTTACATGTAAGAAATGTCTGTTCAGTCAGAATCAACACGTTTCTTTATTCAGCAAGAGCGAATACTTGCTTTGCCTGCACACAAAATAAAGAAATTTCTATAGAAATGTAGAAAAGAACACCAGTAACCTAGTCGCTTGGCAAGAAACAGCATCAATATGATTATTAAGTATCTTCCACAAGGTTGGTATGAGGTGGTGAGCCAGATGGCAGCCACAGGAAAAGCAACCTCTGCCATGCCAGCTGAGATAACAGATAAAACCTGACAGCAGTGTTCCTCTTAGGTGGCTGAAACAGAATGTACAGAACCTGTTAGCAATCTATTTAGCTGAGATCAATATTTGAATAGCAATTCAAGGGTAGCAAATGGCTAAAAAGCTATTGCATACTCTTTAGTAATTTCCACTAAATGGTTCAGCAGCGGACAGAGCATGTCTTGAATTTAGTGCTATGAGCCTACATAGCATTGCTATAGAAAAGCAACTCCGGGAAACAGAGTTGACTGGACAGACTTAGCCAAAGCCTCCATTTCCTCTCACTGAGTTCTTTGGCACATCTTGATGCTTTTTACGCATCCTTAAAAATGTACTTGAATCCTTTTGTCTACTTTTAAGGTTACATATCTTTAACCTGCATTGCTAAAACATTTTTTTTGATGATGAGGAAATCAATCTCAGATTGGTCCTAATGGAAGTATTATTGTAGTAACTACAACACATGAAAAAGTCTATTCTAACTTTTATGAAAGAATTGTGGGGTATCTGACCCTTTACAGCATATCACATCAGCAAAGGAACAAAACAAATTGTCCTACTACTTTTCAAACATATCCATCTCTGGAAGCGCAATGACAGGATTTCCTCATTGCCTACCTTTTTCGCATAGATATTGTTGCAATAATGACTTACCAGACAAGTAGTAAAGAAAGCAAAAAATATTAAGACTAATCCAGCAAAATTTTTCATCATGGGTGTAAGTTCATCCCTACTAAGCAAAGTTTTAAAGAATATTATTAACTTGGAACACATATTTAAATTCTTACTAACTTCAGCAAGATTCTGGATAAGAGATGGAAGCACTCACTTAAACGCTCTGCAGACTTGGGTCCTATGGAAGAATCAGCTGAAGGAAACAAAAATGCAAACTCTCCACTTCAGGATTTTACCCTTAATGCATTAAAATGCACACATTCCACAGAAGCAAAGGTTATCCATCAACAGCAAAACTCACAGAAGAGATCAAGACCCTGTCAGCTCACATACTCACTGGAAGAATATACTCTAGCTTTATATGTAAGCCATGTTCTCTGATAGGCAACAGAGACCTGCACAAGGCCACAGATGTGTAGCTCACTGGTGTGAAGAAATAAAATGAACTTAAAAAGGAATAAAAAAGAAGAAAAAAGAAAAAGGAAAAGAAAGATAGAATGCCTAAGCCACCCTACCATTTGAGATGCATACTTTTCATTAAGAAAATAAGTGCTTTTGAAATATACTAATACGGATATAAAATGCTGTTTTACAGAAGTATTCTCACTTATCTTTAACACCATCACACAATCAAGAGCATCACACTTGCCATTTTCAAGGAACAATGGCTAAAAACCAAGCCCTGACATCAAGGTTGTAATTTTCATTGAAAGCAAGTCCTACCAAGGCAGAATTTGGCCCACTAGAACTAGTGTCTGTGGTAACACACACATGCCTGTGTACACAGTAGTTGTGAACTTTTCTGTTAATATTCCTTCTTTCAAGCTTTACTAATGACTGGAAGAAAGATAACAAAAAACACACATCAATGACAGAAAAATCAATTGAACACTATAAAAAAAAAGTAAGCAGATGGTTTAACTCCAATAGCTAGTGTTTTATTCTATGATACAGTCTGTCTAGTGGGGTGTTTTGTTATTTGGGGGGTTTTTTGTGTGTAAGATTTCTTTGTTTGTTTTTTCAAAAGAAAAAAGAAAAATTACAGTTATTCCTGAACAGACTGCACGAATATGGTCAGGGCTACAGGAAAATCATAAGCACAATAATAAATAAAATAAAATTTAAAAATCCATATATATACACATGTATGTATCACATGCTTTCCACTATTTTCACTAAGCTTTGCAATTTTCAGGTGTCATAAAAACATGAACAGAGAAAATAATTTTAGAAGAAAAAAAATATCATTTTGATCTACCACATTATGCACTGTATAATAACACTTTCGAAGCACTAAAGAAAACTAACATCATGGGGGAAAGGATGGCTAACGCGCCTCAAATGCTACAGTGTTTCTCTCAGTTTGGACCTGATGCCACGAGAACAAAAAACAACTCCCAAAACCAACAACAAAACCCCCTCAACACCAGAAACACAAAGCAAACTTTAAAACAAGAAACCAAACCATGGACCTATTAAACAAGTGGTCTCTCGGTGTTAGCCTTTTTTTTTTTTTTCTTAAAGCGTTACAAATAGTGCTTATGTTGATACATACCTATTCAAAGCAACTGGTGGTGTATGTCACCCTAAGGTGCAATTGTAATCACTGTGCTTCTAGAGAGACAAAAGTACTGCCTGCCAAGCTTGCATACCAGTATTCTTTCAAAGCTACTTGTTAGTCATTTCGACAATAACAGCTTCTCTTCTACTTGGTCGTGATGGGCTATCTACAAGGCTATTTATTTATTTATTTATTTATTTGAGTTGTCAGTGTAGGAAAACTTGAGAGTCTCTGCAATACATTCCCACAAAAGGGGAAGTTCACATCTATTGTGGGCAGTTCCTTGCCATTTTCTTTTCCTAATGGTCCAGCTCTAAAATTAAGTATGTGCTACACCTGCCCACACACCCCCCACATCCCTCCCCATAAGGCTAAACCAGAACAAAGGTTCTACTTGTGCTCCCCATGACAAAACTAGAATAAATTATGTCTTGCTCCTGTCGTTCTAGCAAGCTGGTTAATTGCATTTGTTTCATATATCTCCAAACAGCCTGGTACATTAATTACATTCTGTAACGCCAAGCTCCTCTGATTCACTCTGTCACTTCCACTGAGCACTTTAATTGTATTCCTTCTAGCTATGTACAATTTTAAACACTTACTAATAATTAAATTTCTACAGTTCGATCTTTTCAGTTTGTACACAATGATATCTCCAGAACTGGTGGTCTTAAGGATCAAAATATGCTACAGTAAGAAAAATAAAGCAAACAGAAAACAAAGTCCCTGCAAAACTGTGGCCTTGCTGATAGATGCAAATGTTCCACTAAATCCTTTCACAGTTAAAACTTTCTGCTGTTTAGCATGTACATACATTACGCATAAATTTTGTTATCGGTAGACCAAACTGAATATTAAACTGCACAGCATATTATGCAACCAGTGTAAAACTGCACTGGAATGTCTCCTCCTTCTCTATTTTGCCTCCTTTCTTGCTAGGGCATGGGGGAATGAGAGGAGGGAGAGAAAAATCCAAAGCAGCCTGGTTCTGCAAACAATAAACCTGGAGTCCTTGCTTCAGGACTGATAACACTAAATGCTGTAAGCAGTAGGTCGCTGGAACAAAGTTTGCTTTAAAAGACAAGCAAAACCAGCCAGGGTCCCAGATACTAAATTCACCTAAAGTCTAAACGACTTTTTAGAGATGCAAACACTCAATACTAGGAGGACTGCCGAGCATTTGGTCCCAGCACAAACTCTCGTAGAACTGTGTTCCGTTACAGATGCTCGCTTCCTAATTGTGTGCTTGAACTACTGTAATGCATCTATCGCATATGCTGCTGTACAGCGCCAACCCCTACTCTGAAAGACAATGTACCCTTGCACTGAAGTTCTCACCCTACTAAAGCTGCTGCCCAAGATGCTGATTTATAGTTCCCAATCCATTAATTAAACTTGAAACCTCAATAAGTGTTGTAGAACAGACCCAAGTGCGGGGCGGCGGGGGGGGTGGGGGGTGGGGGTGGGGGTGGGGAGAGGATGGCGGGTTGGAAAACAAAAAACCCACCCCTTTCTCCCAAACGTTGCTAAGCTTCGCGACAACCCTCCCTCCGGAAAGCCCGTCATGAGGGGGAAGATGATGGAAAGACCCTCCCGCCCCACCCTCGAGCGGAGCCCCACAGCGGCGGGCCGGCCGCGGCGCACCTGCCTGTCCCCACGGGGGTGAGGGGGGTGGTGCTGTGCTGCCCCCTGTGCTGCCCCCTGTGCTGCCCCCTGTGCTGCCCGCCGCCCCGCGCTGCCTGCCTGCCTGCCGCTCGCCAGCGCCAAAGGAGGCGTTTAGGGACTCTGGAAAGCCACCAGGTAGCCTCACCTGGAGCCGAGGCAGAGCTAACCTATTTTTTCATCAGCTGGCTGTGCTGGTGAAAGTTTAACAATAGAAGGAGGCAAAGTAACACCAGCTACAACAGCTCTCTGCCTCTCCTTTCTCCTCACCGCGGCCCTCGCCCCCCCCGCCCCGCGCACCCGAAATAAAAGATTTAGCACGGTGGTTTGTTTTTACTCTTTCCTCCTCGCTACCTCGAGCTGCCACATTCTTCCATTCATAAGCTGCTTTTCCATGAAGTTAGCAGACAGGAAGGACTGCTTATTGGAAACATATATTCTCCCCCACCCACCCCACCCCCTCAGAAATACCATTTTTATACCAGAAACAAACTTAAGGCTCTGTAACGTTAAAGCCTATAATGCCGTCCATGTGCTGTAGAAAATCAGATTCAGACGAAGGGGATTTCTGCACAGAAATGGCATATCTAAATTGAGCGAACTTACCATAGACTTGAAAAAATGCAAATCCAAAGAGCAGGAGTGGCGTCAGCAGACCCATTTTGACATATTACAAGCAATCCCGATCGCTTGCGAGACCAATTCCACAGAGATCAAAAAAAAGTATCCAAAGCCAGTAAGAGGTAGGTCCAAAAGTTTTCAGTTTCCTAGCAGCTACTTAAAGTGGAAGGGGGTATCTTGAAATCAAAAGCTGCAGATGGAAAGGTCTTGAATGTGACACTTCTAGATCCATACAGATTAGAGCAGCGAGCGAGCTCCGAAGGCTTCTGCTTTGCACACACGCTCCTTCCTAAATTCCCACCAATCCAGCCCCAGCAGAGGAATTATTCAAGTGTGTCTAAGACTCTCTTTAGGATCCATGGCAATCCAAAAGCAAGCTCCTTCTTCGGAAGACAAGGAGAGACTCTTGAGAAAGGACCTGATTCCTTAGAAAGTGCTCCACAAACTTCCCGGCACTTTGCAGGAAAATCATTGGCTTGGTTTGGCTATTTTGCTTTCCTCTCGCCCTCCCCCTACCCCTTTTTCTCTCTTTCTCTACCAAATCAGTTCAAGCTCCAGAGTTTCTCACTTAACTTCCATAATAGGAACGCCTAGGCAATGTGCTACAGGAGATGGAACGGCTTTCTCAGCATCCCCTCAAAATGAAACCCTGTCCCCTACACTCACTGAAAACCAGAGCGGAAACTGCTCGAGGGCAGTAACTCCAGCGCGGTGCCGCTGCGAGCGGGAGCGGCGGCGGGCTGCTGCCGTGCAGTTGTGGCGGAGGCGGCGGCGGCGGCGGCGGTGCGTGCGGCAGGGGGTGTGCGGGGGCCTCCCGCCGCCGCAGCTCTCCCGGGCGGCCCCGGCAGGCCGGCGTCCGCCGCTCCGCTCTGCTCCTCTCTCCCCTCCCGCCGCCTCCGCCTCCTGCCGCCGCGGACACACCGGCTGGCAAGGAGAGGGAGGAGAATGAGCGCGGCTGCCGAGGCTGCCTGGGGAAGGGAGGCTGCGGGGTGTGGACTAAACCACTGTGCTCCACACCCACGCGTCCCTCTCCTCCCGGGGTAGGGAGATGGGGAGGGCGACATAAGAAAGACAGCCACAGGACTGGAAATCAGGCTTGCTGCAGGCAGTGCCCCCCGCCCCTCCTCTACAGTTGGGTATAGGTAGCATTTACATGATTGCTCCTCACCGCTTCCCATTTAATGGGCAGCTAATTTTTCGGTAAGTGATTTCATGGAACTGTTCTCTAATTACTCATTCCCTCTCCGCACGTACACAGGCACTTGGGAGTGAGACCCTTGGAAGGATCTTCCCCAGAGATTTTTCTGCTGAGCCGCTCTGTGGAAAAGGAAGGAAAGCGGGCAAATAAAATAAAACGGATCACGCGTGACCTACGCAGTCCGCAGGACGGGCGGGCTTGCTCAGCCGAGAACCAGGACAGAGCCTCCCGTCTCCCGCGCGCCTCCCTGCCCACCCCCAGGCCCCTCGGCTTCAGTGCAACTCCCGCCAGCGGGAAAGTTTCGCGGAACCGACCGCGATCCCTGGAGACCGGCGGAGGGGGCGGTGAGGGAGAGGGACGAGAGAAGGGGTCCTCCAAAGGGAGGACAACCCCTCTCCCCTACACGCACGACAGAGGCTGTCAAACGGCAGAAAAAAACCCAAACCACCACGGAAAAAAGAGCCGGGAACCCAAGCGAAAGAGCAGCGTGGACGGAACCGGAATTTAAACGTGACTCGTGTCGGAACAGGGCATGGGCTGACCAGGCAGAGACGCGCCGACGGCAAGGCGGGAGCAGCGCCTGGTGAGAGGCCAGCGGCGGCCCCGAGGTGACGCTTGGACCAGCCGTTGCAGCCGCGCGCCGTCCCGAGCCAGCGCGAGCGCCGCACAGTGAAGCTCGAGCTCCCCCTACTGGCAGGCGGCGGAAGCGGCGGCCGCCTCGTGCCCGCCTCGTTGTCTTTTGTTACGGCGGAGCCCGAAGCGCGCGGCTCGTGGGGGGAAAGCGGGGGGGGCGGGGGGAGGAGTGGGCGGCGGCTCCCGCCCTCCCCTGGCGCGCGGGAGCCCCTGACGGCTGCGGGAGGCGGCCCGGGGGAGGCTCCGGCGGGGCTGCGGTGTGAAAAGAGCGGGTGCTGTGACGGGAGCGGCTGAAATTACCGAGCTACCGCCCAGCACGGGGCCGTTTCAGTAGACGCGGTGTCTTTGCTCCACCGGAGACCCCCAAACCAGTAGCATTACACGCGACTTTTCAAGGAAACCCGCTCAAACGCGTTGGTAGCGCGCGTAGCGAGCCCGCGCTTTTAGTGCGTGGAGGGACGTTGCAGCCGAGGACGGTTCTAACACAATGAAGCTAGATAAAAATTAACTGGCCAACAAAAACCTGGGGTCACGCTTTGATGCACTAGGACGAGCAGGGCTGTATAAACGAAACAGGACTTATCTTCTTTCATGTTAACCAACTTGTCCCCAGGATTCTTCTCTCATCAAGTCTCCTTCTTGCTTTTAATTTATTTTGCATATACTAGAGATTTATTCACTTAATAAGTTCTTCGCAGAAAGGATCTGAACCGCATCTCTGCAGAATGCACCCTGACCACCCGTACTCAAATAAATGGTCTGCAAGTTATTTCTGTCTTGATCTTGTGTGTAATTAGGGATCAATACTTTACCGTTGCCAAAAGTGACAGTGTGAGGGGCTTGTTGGCTTTCTTTTACGTGTCTGAGAAGTTTATTGCGCTTTCGTACAAAGCCAAATCCCAACGCCTCTTTATGCAAAGCAGGAAACGATGTCCTCCTATATTCACAAATATGTATGCCCTGCAGATAAATATATATTAAAACATCTTTACCTTGTAAAGAAGGCCATAATTAAGGCTAAGTAGGGTAAGGTGATCAAAATGTTATTCTTTGTCCATGTGATTGTGAATTGGCAAAATGAGAAAATCATACATCACCTACCTGACGGCAGTATGTGTAACAAGACATGAAATAATAAAGAATATTTCACATTATAATGGACATTTCAAGGACACAGTGTTAGTGAAAATGCTGACCTGTTCATTAAAAAGTTTTAAACTGGAAATACCTGTACACTGTACAGTTCTGTTTCTCCAATAAGTTTAAGGTAAGTTTAATAATAGCTGATGTAGACCAGAACACTTTGTAGATATAGACAGTCTTCAAAATCCCTTAGGTACAGAGGCACCTGTAAAAGGGTGTAATGACTCGTATAAACATTCTCAGTGAAATCAGTGGGCTATTCATTATAGCCACTACTGTTTTATTCAGTCACTTCCACAGAATACCGTTTTTCAACTATTAAACACTTTGCAAAACTTTGAAAATTTTAAGCCAAATTTAATCAAGGATTTTCAAGTATAAATTTTTCCCATATATATTTCAGTTACTTTTTTTTTAATAGTCCTCCAAAATGGCTAGCAGACTCTGAGAGCATGGGGAAGCTGGCTTTTGTGTTGGTAATGTTTGCCCAAATTTAGAAAACTTGGCTAAGTTTGGCTAGTGCACAAACAAACGAACAAACAAACAGGTCAAAAAAAACCAAAAAGAAAGGTCATCTAGAAATCTGCTGAAGCATTGTAGTAGATGCTCACATGTTATGGATTACAAGCACAGGACATGTCCCAGATCAGAGTCACTAGCCTATGAGCAGAATTTGCTTGGAACAGTGTCTGCTTCCATTAAAAGATGCGGTCCAGATAGTGGAATAAAAACTAGCATGCTTGTCTCTCTGGTCTTCCAGGAACCTCCTATGAACATGGCCAACAAGACAGATGTTCTTCACTTGAATAGGAAAGTCTATAGAGAGGAACTGAATGTGCCAACTATGTGTTTGGCTAAGAGCAATATGCCACCTGATGAAACACTTGAGTGAGCAGGATGAGGAAAAGGCACGTTAATATCGGCGCACATAAAGCTTCAGTTCAAAGAGTATTGTTGGGGTGGGACTTTAGATCAGGGAAATGGCACAGTAAGATTGCCCTGATTCATACTAAGGTCAGACATCAAATGAGGCAGGACTAATCTGCTAAAACAGTAGTAAGATCAGACGTATGCCAGTGGTACAAGTAAAGGCTTCATTGCTTCCCCGGTCCAATATTTCCTATCTTTGATTCCTAGACTTATATAACTGCATTAAAATACATATTTAGTATATGAAATATCAGATCCAGTGTTTAAAGTAGGAATGTGCTAAGACTAGCCCTCTTTTCAGGTGAGCTCTAGCATTCACAGCATTTTTCTTCTAAACCAAAATTACCATCTCTGGTGTTACAAATGTATATAATATACTCTCTTTCCTGGTTGACATAAAAACCTCATCTTCTCAAAAAGGAGAGGTTGATTTGAGGTGAATCTTGTAGAATTTATTCTGGATACTAGAACTACTCATCCAGGGAATTGTCACTAGAGGTCTTTAATATCCAAAAATGCACATGTGATGTGATGGCCATATAATTTACATGTAAGCAACTAATTTAAGTATTGAAGTTAGGAGGCTGGTCTTTCTAGACTCTGGAATAGAGCAAAAGGCGGATCCAGAGGATAATTCAGAGCATGTAATATTAGGCAGCCTCAGAAACAAAACAAAAGCAAAAAGGAAAAAAAAATGCCACAGTGAGCATAGACTTTCCCAAAGAATATCTCTTGTCTTCTTCTGTTCTATTCTGTTCCAGTTCATCAGGTTCTGATGTCATCTGACTATTGACTACATGATAAAAGAACAGAATGTGTAGGTTTAAATCCTTATAAATACTAAAGCTTTATTATTATTCCAGCTGAAATCAATTAACTGCTAATACTGGCAAAGTTCTGAGCATGTAAGAGTACTTTGTTTGACACCAACACCAAGGTTTCTTAGAAGAGAATTACATACTAAAGTGTTCAGTAGTGGTAACTTCTGTTATAAAATTACATAAAACTGCACACACAAACTATAAATAAAAGAATTGCTTGATTTTCCTCAAATTTAAGCCATTCCTGTTGCAATACTAGGAGCCTTTGTTGACTGACTCCTCTGTAAACTGATCAGTGAATGTTACAGGAGTAGATTGGAAACGCTTCCCTTTGCAACTGCAGTATCTAAAATTAACAGCCTTTCTACCAAATGTAATAAGTCACTCATCATGCTTATGGCTGTCTCCATGTTGTAGACTGTATCATGAGTTCATTGTTTGCAGCAGGACACACTGCAGCCCCTCCGGTCTTTCTACAGCCTACATCTAGCTAGCCTTTTCCATGTCAGGAATTTCCTCTTGCACAATAACGTTTTCATCATATCGGTATGTCTGTACATCTCCCGTTTGTAAGGGTTGTGAGCGTTCCTGTCTGCTACATCAGGAACTTCTATTCCCTCTCTTATATCCAGGACTCACTGTAAGTTACATATTTCTATCTAACGAGGGACAAGTCAATTACTTAATAAGATGAAGGCACCAGTTGTGGAATAAAGTGCTAATCTACATAAACAGAGACAGCAAAGACATCTTCTATGTACTACAAATCACATAAGACTCCAAGAGTAGTTTTGCTTATTCCTTTGATAATGTAGTCTTCTATCCAGACATTCATTTTTATTAAAATTAACAAAAATGCACTCTGCTCTAATATACATACAAAAATTAAAACCGTTCCTTACGTGACAAGCTAAGCTTAATTTCAACAGTTTAGATTTCCAGAGGGCATAAGGTAGTCATTCAAAAAAAGAACGAGCATTTAAGATGAAGAACTGGAAGAGGGTAAAATATTACCCCACCTACACGAGAGATGCAAAGGTGAAATTCTAACTAGAAAAATGTATTTCATCACAGTGCAAGTAAACTGATGCATGTGAAGCATAGCTACTGCACCCTGATTTCCAAGGATCAGAAAATTAAGCTATACAGCAACACTACATTTGTAACTGTACACAATGATACACAAATAAGTCTTAAGCTGAACACCACATTCCCACAAAATTACATTGCAAATAATGTTATGCTCTTTTTTTAAATGACATATGTCACATTTTTCCATAACAAGTGCATATTGACAGCCAACTACATTAGCCAACAATATTTACACTTTAATAACAGCTTTTAAAATTGAAATATGTAACTATATATGTAAATAACTTGTTAATGGGGCAGAAATTCATACAAAGAGATCCATAGGTAAATGTCCATTATGTAGATACCCATTTGTAGGTGAGCAAATATTCTTTACAACAGGAAGTGTTCAATTTAATAATGTAGGAAACAAGATTTATTATGTCATTAACAAGCCAATTAACTTGAAAATTCTAATAGACACCTGCAGTATTGTTTTTCAATCTTAAATGGCTTTTGAATTTAGCTGGATTTTATAACTACTGTCTTGTAGAAGAAGTAGCCAAACTTAGAGAGTTCCCTTTGTTATCTCTGGCACCTGAAGTGTCAACAGCACGGATAGGTTATTGCTTAGTGTGATTTCTGCTGTACCACAGTCCTCAATTGTAATCACATATTAGTCAAACCAAGGACCTGTTGTGGTACCACAGAGCTTCTGATTTATGAAGATGTCAGCTCCTGAGAATCTGGTCCATCGCTAGGGTGGCAACCCTAACAGCATTAGAGGCTTTTGCATGTTTCTACCAGTGGGCTGTAATGTTCCCATCAGGCTATGATTCTTTTTTTTGCAATATGGTGCTGTCAACACTGTTCTCATCAGTTATACGTATCAGTGTATTATTAACAATATTTGTCAGACTTCTATATTAGTTCTGTCCCAGAACAGCCTTGCCTCACTACAGCAATAGAATTACATTTTGCATTATCTCAAGAAATGTTTTAAAATTAGAATTGATGTTTCAGTCATGATTTTTCACTGCTGATGTAATTTAGTTTTCCATCTAAATTTTTATATGACTTATTTTTAAAAAATGTGATCATATTAAAGACAGCTGAAGCACAGAGACTTCCCACAGTAGAATCTGGGCTAATACCTCTCCCACGTATGGCAGACTAAAAGAGTGGTCAAGAGTAACATAAATTTCAAAAGTAAATTGAAAAGAAACATAAGAGAGAAAAAAACCTGAAGCCTCAAAGCAAGACTTCTCCTTAAAAAGTATGCTTTTAATCAAAATAACTGTAAACACCAAGTATCCTGTATAATCACGAGAGAGGATCTATTCTATTTTGAATATTTTTCAGTTAAAACTAGTGTAGGATTTAATTGCTTAAATTGTATATGAAATCACCAAACCTTTACCAGGAAACTATGTGGGAATGTTTTTCCTCTATGCTGTATGTCCTATTATACTGGGAACAGCTGTGCCAGTACACAGTCCCTTTAAAACCAATAAAACAGTACAAGAAAAGAGCCAGCTCAGAACACAGAAACAGAAGTTAATGACTCATTTTAACGTCTGTCTCTGAACTGAAACACAAAATAGCAATTACCTCAAAGCTGCTTACTGCCACAGCCAGGAAGACTCTTTCACATTTAAAGCACTCTACCCACGAGCAGAAAATATCTTTTTTTTAAAAAAAATATTTATTTAATTTTCATTGTACAGCTTGCAATATTGTGGCTGATGGTGGAATTTAGCACATTTCAATCTAAGTCAACAGTTCAAATCTTCCCCATGCTGATGGTGACCAAAAGTTATTACTTGATTCCCAGCTTAAATTATTTTAGAGTCATCTCTTTTTAGACAAGGGAAACACATTGTAAGCTTATCTTACCCAGACATTCAGCAATAGTTCAGCCTTCTAGGACAACCTTGAGAAGAATAGGATATTTTGCACTGCCATGGCCCTGAAGGTACTTATCTTCAGAATGAAGAAAGAATTGGGTTTCAAGAGCATCTACCACAATAAGATCCTGTAACTAGGACTGTGTATCTGTGGACTTCTATAATATAAATAGTAACTAAATCCCACTGCCACATTAACTGCTGAAAGATTTTCTAAAGGAAACATGTCTTCCATAATTTTTGCAAAAAATACATAAGAAATTAACTTTTTATCATTTCCTAAGGAAAAAATAAAAGAATATATACTAGCTTTTTAATCTGTAAGTGGCATGTCTATTTAAATGTCAGATTTAAAGTAAATGAGCCAATATATAGGGTAAACCTACAAGATGATTTTTAAATAAAAAAGGGTAAATACCACTATGTATGAAATTAAAAAATACTGTAGCACTTCCTATAGATGTGTAAGTGGCATCAAATAGTGAAGATGTGTGGTGGATTTATTATTTTGTTGATATTTAAAAAGAAACAACATCCATTCTGAAGAATATAAGGAAAGAGGAATTCTGATCTAAATTTGCATGGAATTTACTTGAGAAATTCCCATGAGTGTTTGCAGGACTTGAGTCCTCACATAACAAAAAGATACTAGAAGTCTTTTCCACTATCCTGTGAAAGAAATAGTACAGCTGATTCAAATAATTTAAATAATGCAGCAGGCCACCTGGGAAAATTTTTCTCTGGGAGTCATAGAGATACTTTCAAGTGATATAAATTTCAGAGAAAATTGACTTAAATGCTGATGTACTTTATTGTCATCCACCACTGTTGTTTAGTGGTTTTGCAGGGACGCAGTATAATGCTGATCATTTAATCATAGTAGTCCTGACATAGAATTCTGAGTACAATTCTCCCCCCCCGCCCCCACGTAAATCTATTTAATCTTTCTGTCACATGCCCTGGAAGTCAGTTAGTGATTCAACATATGTTCAGTTAGAACAAGTTTGAATCTGTTAATTTTCAAATGGCCATAATTCCATATTGCTCAAATGAAAGGTACAGCACCTTCGTTGTCAAGAAGGATCTTGCTTTTTATCCTTGAACAATTCATGTGGTCTACCCTTAAACTACTTAACATAAAAATGCCAAGGATTATATTTCCAAAATGTTGTAGATGCCTGAACATATCGGTGATCAGCATATTTGCAGAAAAGTGCTTTTTTAGTCCCTGCATACAAGCTTACAGATGCTTAAGTCATGTCTCTGACAAGCAAGACGTAGAAAAACTCGTATAGCCTTCTCTGACACCAACACGACAAAAAGAAGGGAACAATGACTCTGGAGCTGGATGTCTGATACATGCAGAGAAGTCTTTTCCTCTAGAAATGAGATTATAGATGCAAGAGTGGCATGGGGAGGTTAGGGCATCTGAACTGTTCAATCTTGGATTTGTAAGCAGTGACTTATTCAGACGACTGCTAAAGTCAAATCACAATGCTAGATCAAAGGATTGAGGAAAGTATTCCTTAAAAGAGTGTCAAGATGAGCGAAAAAAGATGAAATGGGGGCTGAGTGACATCAAGTAAATGTGAAGAACCTCTGGATTCTTATAAGGACGTCTTGAAACATCTTAAAATACAGTGGAAATTTTTGGATTTGAAATCTTTTTGCCCCTAGAAATCAAAGCTATAAATATTAATAATCACATTTCATAATCCAGGCAAATAGCAGATGATAGATAGAAGATTTTTTTATATAGGAAAAGTGTCCATTATTACATTTTCCAAACTCTTGCTTCCCATTACATTTTAGATCTACAGCATATTTAAGATGCTTAAATCAAATTGCTTAATATTCTGGACTGACAGGCTCATTAAGCTGAACAGTAGGATTACTGTCATATGCACTTCAGGCACTTATAGTAGGAAATTTCATATTTTTAATTCCAAATGTTTAAAGAGAAATCTTTATCAATAAAATTGTAATTATATTTCTTTTCTTTGACAGGCATTACTATACATTTGACATCTCAACTCTGATGATATTTTGGTTGTCTCTCACATTCTAAACTATTTAAGCAAAATAATAGAGTGCTGTGTGCAACAGCTTAGGTATAGTAGTTAACTATTCTTTAATCAATTCATAAACTATATTAATTAATGCCTGTCAATATTACAGAATCATGCACTGTAGCTATAGTTGTTCGGACGGGTGACATTGCGACTCCATTTTGACTGGTGACAAATGACTCCCATTTGGTCTGTAATATTTTTATACAGGAAAAAATACCCACCAAATTTTGTTCAATGTTAAAAGCAAAACAATTTTGCAGAAAAATGTTTCTCCAAGGCCAGGTTTATCAAAATTATTGAGAGGTGCTTCACAGTGCTGATAGCATCTGTGTGAAAGTCTCACTAGTGTTGCAAGTCAGTGCGAGTTAAGTTTATAGCAATCAGTTTCTTCTGAAGGTTCTTAACAAGTACCTATCTAAATATTTTTATCCTGGCAGTATATGAAAGCTTTCATTGTGCAGTCTTTGATCTGGAGATCTAGAAAATAAATTAAAAATTGTTTAAAGGGAGTATGAAGTGTGACGTTCTCTTCTTTCAGACCAAAGAAGTGCAATTACAAGTCTTTCAGTAGTAAGATACCTGCTATTAATAGAAACTACCACAGGATTCATCAAGCAGCATGGCTAGACTTGGTCAGAAGCTATGTCGTGTGCGCTGAAATAATTAATGGTCAAGAAAGCCAAGACAAAGGCCAGAAGACAGTGAATAAAATTGTAATGAATAGGAACTTCCATCACCAGGAGCAGAAAGGCATTTCCAGGGGAAAAGTATGAACACAAAGTTAAGTTAGCAGACATTTGAGAAAAGAAACTACTCCTAATGCTATTATTGTTATTTTCACAGGAAAAAGATTGCATATAATCTTTGATGAAGTCAGAAAGGATTGAACCAAAGCATATTCCTGCTTCAGTGTCACCCTCTAAAGAAAAAAGTCACAAAACCTAAGACAGGAAATACAACTATTGGCCACTCAAGAAAAAGATGGATTTTAGCAAATATTTTATCAGAATATCACATCTCTACACTAAAATCTCATCCTAAGTTACAGCACCAGGTGAAAAAAACATTCTGGTTTTTCTGTTGTTTGCTCAGTACCTCAGGCAATACTATTCTAAAGTCTTTTCAAAGACTCTAGTTGTAGTTCTTCACCTTTTTTTTTTTTCTTAATTATATAAAAGTCAAAATGGTAATATAAATAGTATTTAAATCTCACTGCCACATAAAATCCCCCTGCCACAACAACATATTCTTGTTCCAACAACGGAGCTGTTTTTTCTTCCTCTCACTTTCTTTCTCTGTTGAGGTCCAGCTGAAAAGTAGAGTTCATCTGAATCACTGTACCTTCTTTGGAGGTTGACCATATGGTTAGTTGAGACTAGTAAGGGACTTCAAGACAAAATATCCTACTGTAATTCTATTCTCATCAAAACTTGATACTTTGAATATTGCATATAAAAAGGGTTATGATGCCATTTTTATTTATACAAGCATGAACAATTCTATGTTTGCGTTCTTTTGTGCAATATAGGAGTTTGGATATGATGCTGCCATTTCTCTTAAGAACAGGTTTCTGAACTGATACTCATAGCCATACATGATTTATGTAGGTCCACATAACTTCTTTACAATAAAAGTAGTCCTCTAACTTGGATTTGGATTTATTTTTATGAGGCAGAGACTCTAAAAAAAAAAAATGTTCTGTTAAAAAATCCATTGGCAAACTCAGTAATATTGTTCTGTCTACTTATTTTAGCTCTTTTTCCTCAGTGTAAGGTTGCATACTGAAGGAATTTCCTCCGACAGCTAAAAAATGAGGTCACTGAAACAATTGTGATAAGATATTTTTTCCGTAGCTCCTGAAATTAGATATGTCTATCTTATCACTATGTTTGATTAATTCCACTACAATAGAGTCATCTCTTGTTTCATATAAGCTCATTTCAGGTTCCATTTAACTCCTTCCATTTTAGTTTTCAGAAAGAAAACTATTCTTTTGAAAGAATAATCGAAAGAAAACAAGAATCCAGAGGGGGCACCTACATACTAGGAGACAAACTTCCAATTTTGCTCTTGAAGAGGGGCAGATACGTCACAGATCAGTTTCTAATTTTCCTGCCTAATCTGCTTAAAGTAAACATTGTTGATTTAAGGAAAGGTCTATGTAATTTGATAAGGTGACGAAAACAAGTATGCTATTTATTTTTAAACAAATATATTGATGGGTATTGGTGGTGCTAGATTTTGTATCTTTACAATATAAAACCATTAACGCTCCACACAGAGCATTACAACCACATGACATTATTTGAAAACTTGCCCTGAAGTATATCTCAAGACTGTGGTTAACTCCCATTTCATATAAAAGAAATATACATTACAAAGCCTTGTGTTATATCTCACTGAGACCAGTGGTAAAGTCCACTATGAATATGTCCAATATGAATTAAAACAGTCATCATGGCAATGAGTAAGTTTTTAACACAAATAATTTCACTTTTTCTACCAAAAAGTTTAATCAAATTTGATATCAAGTCATACTTTTGAAAAAAAATATTTTTTTTTGTAATTTTAAAAAATAAAATTTTTATTTGGAAATTTCTAGCCTAGTCTAGCTTGTGAGACAAGTCTGTGAATTAGTCTACTTAGCAAGAAGGAAAAGTTATGGGAAAATTCTGT
The DNA here is from genome assembly GCA_009769605.1 of Bucorvus abyssinicus. Classification (NCBI taxonomy): domain Eukaryota; kingdom Metazoa; phylum Chordata; class Aves; order Bucerotiformes; family Bucorvidae; genus Bucorvus; species Bucorvus abyssinicus. The sequence goes on from CM020030.1 coordinate 10,876,083, forward strand.
CTTCCGATTCAAAGGTTTGAATACTGCCCTCTAACCTAAGTATACTTTGTTCTCTCTAACATCTAAACATGAAATATCCAGCTAAAAATAGGCCTTACATTTCATAAATATTTTATCATCGCACTGTGGGATGGGCCTGAAAAACAAAATTTGCATAGTCCATCTTTGATTCATGGATAGAAGGGAAACTTTAATATTGCATGATCCTACGGTAACCTTTGAGATGTTCCAAGGAGACTGTGAATGAAAATGGAGTGTACTGTCAATATATCACTCGCAGACAATGAAGAGATGTAATCTCTAACACAATGTAATCTTCTGTGTGTGCATCTCATAACTTTGAGACAAACATACAGAAGTTCCTATGTTAGAAATTAGTTACACTCTATTACTGGTGGCGATATCCCTCACTTCCTGTGTGTGTATATATATATATGTAAGTATGTACGTATGTATTTAAATAGAATTAACCATGGCTAAACTGAAAAACACATGACTATGGTAAAATAATAGCCACACCTTGTAAATGGATTTTGGATTTCCCAATTCATTTATTTTAAAAGTTATTTCCTCGGAGCCTTCATGGTCAACTGAACTGGAAGAAAAAAAAAATGTGCATGCCTTGACTACTCTTTTCTGTGGTATACTTAAGAAACTGATTAATTTTGCTTGAATACTCTTAAGACCAATTTTTAAAAAAACCTAGCCTGCTAAAAATGCAATAGAATTAAAATACCTAATTCCCATTGAAAGAAAAATTAATGTTTTACTTGCATATTTTGAACTATCCCAAAGCTCTCTGTCTTTCGCTGCCCCGAATGTCTGACATCTAGCTCATAGAGACGAAAGAAAGTAGCAGTGAAAATTATATTTGATAAGAAAACTATGGTGATATGGATAAACCTAATACTTCTACTGCTTGTTCTGTACTCTGTGTTTTCTGAGAACCCTGCAAAAAAGCATTCCACATGATCTATCAAAATGAGCTGTAATGTGTAACATATATGTAAGAACTCACAGATGTTGTTCCAAAGGATTGTTGCTGTAACATAATGTAGTAGAATCCTGTCTTTATTTTATTTTATTTTAGATCTGTGGAATAATTTGTTCCTATTTCAGGATAGTTCTCAGAGCCCATGGACACTCACCCTTTCCCATTCTCTAACTGGGTTTAGGAAACTCAAAGAAAGGTTCTTCACAGCAAGTAGTTACTCTGTCACCCCAGAAGGAGTTTTCCTCTTCTGTATGAAGATTGCTGCTCTAAATATCACCACCGCCAAATTTTTTTTTTTTAAATAGCCACACATAATTTCTTCAGGGCAAAACACTTCCTTAGTATGTAAAAATTGCTCTGTGTCTACCAGGAATCGGTGTGGTGCAGTTTCTGCTTGGAGTGATAAATTAAATGAATGTAGACAACAACTAAGTCACTTCTGTGTTGAAAGTGAATGCTAATGACATTTATCTTGTGCTTCATGATAAACTCACTTAAAAGACTAAAATGCTGGGGGGAAAATCCTACATTTTAGGAAATATGCATAAACTGTCCTTTACTTGGCTCAGTTGCCAACTGCTGAAAGTAGCATCAATACAGATTTAAATTATTTTTAAAATCCTTGTCTATATCTGTTATATGTCTAAAAAGGTTTTTCATGAAAGTGTCCTGGTTTGCATTTTGAAACTGAAGAACAGTTAACTGTTCATGCTATATGAACAACCGGTTTTACAAAAAATATATGAGAGAATATACACATTAAAGCACAATGTTATGGTCACATGGTCAGAGCTTTTCAACGAAGAATCTCTTGCTATTTCTATTTAGAATTAATTTGTAACTTTGAGGGTGGTGGTACATGTTATGATTGAGTTGATCTGCCACCTTGCCACTACTGCAAGCCTATCATCCACAGGACACAGAGCTGATACAACATCTTGTTACAGAAACAAGTCTAGCAGCCTTCCTTTCCCCACTCCAGCACGTAACTCCTCATCATTTCTCCCTTTCTTTCTTCATTTTGTTTCTTTGTGGTTGAGTAATTTTCTGTGATTTTAGTGAATTAAGCAGGCTTGCAAAGGGCCAAGGAAAGCGCTAAAGGGAAAGGGCATGAAGGTGGGTGAGGATTGCTAAGCCAAAGCTGCCCTGTAAAGCGTCACTCACATGCACCTCAAACCAGCCTAAGCTGGTAAAGCTTTGCTGAAGCAGCACTCTCAGCTTCACTCCATCTTTATCTTGCTCTCCCCCTTCACTGGCATAAGTGTTTGTGTGTATGCACCAACTGATTAAGCAATTTTTTCCCATTTTCTGTGCCCCCCCCCCTTAGTTTAACGTTGATAAGTCTTTTCTAAAACTGTACATTTTGGCAAAGAACGTGTGGTGTTTGGGGTTTTTTTTTTCAGAAAACCTGTTTTTACTATGACTTGTGCAACAAAGGTGAATAATGTCCTCATTTTCTCTCACAGTGAAACATTAAGAGTTTTGTGAATTTATCTTTTTGCTGTCCTATGCCCTTTCAAAACTCTCCCAAGTTTGGAAATATATAACAAGTTTTTTATATTGTGGTTTAATTTTATAATTGGCACTTTTCCAAACTTTTCATGTTTGAGAAAGTCACAGGAAAAAAAAGTATTAAAATTAAATAAACTGTGGAAGAATTCTAGGATCATCCATTCTTCTGGCTTCAATATAAAAGTCAATAATAGGATGGGGAAAGATGTTACCTCCCACTGTTCTAGTCTCAGCTCTACATGTTAGTGTAGTTAGTCTTTCCATTAATTTGATTTTTCTTTCAATATCAGCATTAAATTAATGGCTAAGAACTGTCCTTAGAAATATGTGCTATACTTGAAGGAACTTTTAGCACCAAGACCACCTGATCATTCCATTTCAGATAACAGTGGTTTCTTGGAGGAGGAAGAAAAATAATGAACAGGTACTGAACTAATAGTGAAACACAGTTAAGCAGGAATGTGGTTTTCAGATATGTAATAATATTAAGCTCCAAAGTAGGGTGTTTGAGGTATAAGGAAAGAGGTAGCAGCTTTTCCAGTGTTCTTATAGTTTATCAGAATGACCTGAAACTCTTCTGCTGAGTTCTAAGAGAAATACTCAACAGCGAATGAACACCTCTGGCCTTGCCTTCCCTTCCCAGCTCCTCTCTTTTTCAGATTCCACTGTGCCACATTTTTTCTAGACTCTTGTTGAGTTACTTTATGTTTCTGAAAATACTTAAAAGTACTTCATTAAACTTACCTAAAGGACTAATTTCTGCAAGGTAGTATTTACTTGAGAAACAAATTTAAATATACCAATAGGTTAATCAGCATAATTTTCAAATGCTAATCTTTATTTATTTTAAAGGCAGAAACTGTAAGATACAAAACACCAACCAAAAGGTGTACTTGCTTATAAAGTATGTCCAGGTAAGTTTTCTCCCTTTCTGCCCCCTCTTTCTTTTGAAGAAACTGACCCTCTCCCACAAGGCATTTTTTCAGCTCTTGTCTGATAGAATTTATTTCCTTACAAGTCTTGCAACCTGAATAAACAGGCAGTCCTTTTTACTGCACAAATTTTAAAAAAATGAAAAAAAAGGAAATCTGAGATCATATTCCTGTGTAAAGGCTGAGTTGATATTGCATGAACAAGTGTATCAATTCTTTACTGCCTATGAACTAAAAATAAGCCTGGTATGGTACAGGTAAGAGGTAATTCTTTGCTGGCTATGCATGTACCCTATTGTGAGATGAGAGATTTGTTGACCATTTGAAATATTATGTGAGATACAAACAGCAAATAGTAGTGGCCTGTGTTCTTGCATTTGTTTGGATTACATTACAGGCATATTTTCGGAAGTGCCATAGACCCTCCTGTTCCAGGTTTACCCAATGTAATGGGAGCAGGGAGAGAGTGTGTCCCTGAACACTGGCAATTCCTGCCTGCAGAACCGTCTCTTGACCACACAGATAGTATCTGTGGGTCAGTCACGTTTCTGTAATGAATTCCCTGAACAGGCCAGGCATATGACTATCTGTTGATCTAGAAGTGAAAAAGAGAACTTTAAAGAAGTTAGTCCTAGGTGTCTGCTGAGAATAGAAACTACAATTACTCTCTAATTTTAAATATATGACCTTATCAGTTTTTTCTGTGGTTATTTTTTCAGCTATGTGTTTATAGCTATATTTCAATAAAGGCTGACTCTTTAGTATTGCTGCTATGAATGACACCAGTGTATAATATAAAGCTGATAAATCTAGTATAACGAGTTAAAACAGTTTACATCTGATGCATAGTAAATAACTACCTGATTTAGAATAAATAAATAAATAAATAAATGTCTTATTTAGAAACTAGTACTAGGTATAGACTGTTCAGATACTCTTCATTGTACCATGGATGGTATTAAGATGGTATTAAAATAATCTAAAACACAGAAAGGATATATTTTCATTTTTCTCACAGTATTAAAAAAGAAAAGTCAAAGCAAAGATATAAGATTGCTTTAATTAAATTAGTTTCTCATTTCTAAAAGAGTTTTTGTTTTATCTCAAAACTCAGTGTAGCTTTTTGAAATAAAAGAGCTCTATTTTTTGAGTAATAACACTACATATGGTTAACACCACACAGCGCCTGGGTAAGGCTGGAAGCTGCAAACTGAGATGTGAAAGTAAAGTGGGAGGAAAACGAATGAGATGTCAGCTGTATGCTTAGTAGCTTTTCAGGCAGTATGTTTAAATGAATATAACAGTACTACTGTATACTGAGTTATTATTTGTTATATGATACCCAGGCAAGGATTCATGCAATTGTTTATTATTACAGTCTGTCCTGTGTAAAATACTTTTAGAAGAGGAGCTATTGCTAGTATGTGGCAATATATTTGAAGGATCTTGTAAACACCCTTGGTTTAATTTTTTAGGCACTTCTACATACCTAGTGTGTAACACTGCCTATTGTTGACCAGTATCAATAGCATTGTCAAGACTTACTCTGCACCTGCGTTTTTGAACACACTCCCTTTTATTGAACTTGCTGGGATCATTGCCAATTATTAGATATTAATGAGATTTATTTTGCCATCAAGATGCTGTCCGATAGAGTAATAGCTTTGATCCTTTCAGATCTTAGTCAAAGCCATATTCTCACTACTACTATGCTGTAATCAAAAGGATCTAAACACTATAAACTAAATAGTTAAAAATGTTTTTATGTGTCCAATTATATGTTAGACCATTCTCACTTTAAATATCTACTTATATAATTATTATATATATATATATATAAAATATATATCCTCTAATAACATAATACCTAATATACATGATGCCTTAGTGGACAATGATGTGATCCATTCTTGCACTTGACCAACCTGTTAAACTGGCAAATCAAAGCGCTGCTGAAGCAGGAAAATACAGAAGTTTGGGGTTTGGGGTTTTTTTATATGTGGTCTAAGAGTCACACATTAGTTGCATGATCACTGATAAATAAAACAGATGCCTCTAAAGATATAGAATCAAGGATGAGAGCATTGTTTCAGCTGGTGTCAGACAGTAGAGTACTGCATCAAGGTTTAGTTTCTGCACTCCTAATTAGGAAGCATTCAGAGCAGACTTGTGAGATATTTTGAAGTTATGACAACAGGACTTCAGGGAATAATTTCGAAAACTTCAATATAAAGATTTTAACAGAGAAGTAGAGTATGCATTTATAATTTTTTGCACACGTGAGCTGAAGAAAAGTTGTGGTATGCTCCTACTACATTTGTTAAAAAGTCAGTATCAAACACTCACCTATTACCCAACAACATAGGTTATTCCCCGTTATTTGGAACCGAGATTGAATGTTCTCCTATGGGACATCTCATCATATCAGAAAAAAAAAAATCACAGAAATTGGCTGCAGGGATTATTGGAAGATGCATAATATCTGGTTCATTACAGAAGGTCAGGATAAGCAATGTTATGTGGGCTTCAGTTCTTCAAGGTTATGGAAGTTTCCCATTGGTCAACAGCGAATTTGGACCATGTTATTACATTTCACACAGGAAGTGTTAATTAGATGCATCAGCTGCCTAGAGTATATTTATCTTGATTGCAAATATGTGCAATCTCGAATTTAGTATGCTGTAACCCATGAAAACTGAGCAAAAGTAGCAAGTGTGTGCACTGGAACAAATCTCAGTTATGATGATCTTGCCTTTTTTGGTTGCTTGCATATGCTTTCAGTTATTCAAAGCCTATAGAATAGCTAGCTGAATGGAGTTACATAAGGGCAAGATGGAACATGCATGTTTACACAGCCAACTCCTACTTTACTACAGGCTGAAAAAATTACATTCTTTTTTGTAATGTTTTTTGTGATAGTTTTGTTATTTGTATGTCTCAGGTGGACTTTTTAACGGAGAAATAAATATAGTCTTTTGCATAAAGTTACTTCATGAACAGCAGCAAAAATTGCAGTACCTCATATGAATTCAGTGAGATAGGATCTCTTTCTCCCTATCACATGCGCTGTGTTCTACAAATGCAGGCATTAGTAGTTAATTGTCCACTGACCAACCCAATTTTACACATAAAAATAATAATACATTTTATGCCTTTCAGGGGAAAAAATCTGCTTAGTGTCTATGAAAGTATGTGTTCATTACTACTGCAGAACAAGTGGTTTGATGATTTAGTATCATGTCTGCATGTAGAAGATATAACTTTTTATGCCTTTTTAATCCAAAGTCAATTCAAATTTAAAATGGAACACCAAAATAAATACTTCCATCTGAGGAAATAACTCATATTTTTATATGTAGGAGTCTACTGTTAGCTACATTTAATGCTGTTCTAAAAATTGTTGAAGACCCTACCAGCCAAAGAGTGTTGCAAAAGGGAATCATGCAGTTGAACAAGACAAGTTCACAAGAAGTGGGGAAAGAGGAGATTCTCTTTTTCCGTGGTCAACAATTTCCATACCACGTTTCTGCTGAAAAGAGAAAGTTAAAGCTCACATCATGTGTTAATTGTTGAGCCATTTTCATATATTTCACTAGAATTTTATGTATGCATAGATATGTATATATAAAGAACAGAAATATCACAGCAATGAGTTCAGTCCAGTAATTAACTCCTTTGTCAATATGTACTTATGACAGACCTCTAAAACTTGTGTGTCAAATTCTAATTCCCTTACTCAAAGTAAATACCACATTTCAACATAACTAAAATTGTAAGAATCTGGCAGGAACTGATATACTAGACCCTATTTATTACTAGATAAAATGGTGTTTATGTCTTAACTCAGTTTTGTACTGAAAAGATCTGTAATCATTACATTGGTTTATCAGTATTCTGGGAATGCCCTTTCACTGGTTCCACTTGTGATACACTAGTGAGCAACAGTGTGTTTAATCCACACCTCTAGAATTACATTTATGATCAGAAATTGCTTTTAGATTCTGGGAGAAAGATGTTCTTTAAGGCTTTCAGTGATTTACATGCTGAATTGTTTCGGTGAGTTCAATAGGTCATGAATCATGTGAACTTGTCTGACACAATTTGCAATTCCTTTATTTAAGAACAGAATCGCACTGTGGGTTGAAACACATTCATTGTAATGATCACAAAACTATTTTTAATATTTATGGAATGGTACTGGAGATCCCACTGTAAATTCAGAGCATATGTTTACCAGTGACAAGAAACAGAGGAATGCGCTAAATTTTATGAACTGTTAATGAGTCAATAAATCGACTGTTTTGCAGCCAGAATTCTGTTACTACTGGCATTGTCCAGCATTCCAATCTGGATTTCTTATGGAGATAGAAGTTCTATTCCAAATTTTAACTCTATTTCTTTCTTTATTTTTCTTCACAATAGGGTCTTTTGTCTCAAGAAGAAATACACAATTGAATGAGAATCACAAGGTATGTTTCTTGCTGTTGTCAGGATAGGAAGTTATCAGAATACAGATCTCTTCACATCACTGATTTAATAGGAAAATCACATCACATAATCCCTTTCATAACTTTTCAAGTTCCATTTTAGATGTAGTTGGACTGCAAAGCAGTCCCCAGAATTTCAGTGTTCTAACGTTTAGAGATGTTCCACATTTATTCCCAGCAATATTTTTATACGTGTTCTACCAATGTTTAAAGAGCTTAAACAGCTCTTCACTCTTTTTGACTTTTACCCTTTAAGGTATTTATAGATAGGGATCATAATTTCTCTCAGCCTTTGCTTTCATAGACTGAACAAGCCCTACACAGCTGTGCACGTGCCAGTTCACTCTTCCTGGACATGGGCAGCCAGCACTCTACATCCTATTCTGCTGAGGTCTGATGATAATACTATTGATTTTGTATTTCCACTAAAAATAATTTTGTAGATGTATTCTTTGATCACTTTCATTTTATTAATGATTGAGGCCATTGACAGTAGTCTGCTATATTCCAAGATCAGTTACTGGGCCCCTTTTCTTTCGATCCTCAGGTATTTCTGGATAACAAGTGTCATGTTCCAGACAGAAACTCTTGCTTTTTACATGACTTAATTTTGTATCACTTCTGCTACATCCAGATCTTCCTATATGGCATCTCAATTCTCTTCTGTATTGGTAATACTGTCTAACCATTCATTCCTCATTGGCAAATCTTGTTGAGATGGTCCTCTTTTTAATAGTTCCAAGACTAATCATGTTGGAAATGAATGGTTAAGCTCCCATTTGAGTGATACTTAGTTTCTTGATACTTCTCACCGCTGTTTGTTGTTTATCCAGTTCCTCATACATCCACACATTTTTTTCTACTAACTCTGATTTTCTCCATTTTATGTAATACTTGTGCACTTGTCCAATATGTGGTCTACCTAAAGTCTGAAATACTTGTCGGGAAATAAAACTATCAATATAGTCTGGCATAGTGAACCTTTGCATGTTTTCTAAATCATCTGTACTGCCATGTCTAATTTTTCAGAATTGTTCAGAATTTTGCATACTGCTGCAGTCAGATTGCTAGGCCTATAATGATATACTATTTCCATTCTTTCCCTTGAATATAAAAGTACCCAGGCTATTCTCATATGACATGGTGAAATCTTAGTTGATGTATTTGTTGAGAACATTTGCCATTTTGACCTACAGCTCAGGTTTGTTATAATTCTGAGATGAAGATTCTCCTGGTTGCTTGATAAAGAGCAATCAGTACTTCTGAATGGGTTTTCATTTCAACTATGGAAATTTCTCATGCCCTCTAAGTCCACTCTACTGTTACTCCTGTTGTCAAAGTCATCTTCCTGTTTAAAAACTGAGGTGAACTAATTATTTAGTTTTTTCACCTTCTCCTTTTATTTATATGACTGAAGTAATTTTGTTTGTTTGTTTTTATATCTTTTGCAAGAGCTTATCCACCTTGACTGACAATTGTCGCCATCCATGAACCCAGAATTCTTTGCTAACCCGTCCTTTTCCCCATTCTTTTGTCCTGTCTTAGCATTTTGTATATCCTGAAAGGTATGTTGCCCTCATCTTCCTTATATGATACACAGATTCATGATAGATTTAGGCACTTTTAATCTGAAATTCATGAATCCCATCACAACCAAATTCCTATCTATCTCCTCAGTTAAAGCTATGATTCTTTTAGGTATCAGTGGGATGAGCACAGCTAGTGGCCCACGAAAGCCTGGAAATAAAGATATCAACAAATCCTCAACAAAAAGAGGAAACATGAAACAGCAAAACCAAAGTGCTGATACAGTGTTCTGTTTTGTAATGCCGCCTTATAATTGCTATAAAGAAAATAATATGGACTTTAAATCCACTTCTAAAATTCAACCAGTTAAAGGCTATCTGAACTATGCTATCAGAACTATACTAGCAGTAATGCTGCCTGTTCCTCTTGCAGCACAAGTCAAATGGAAAAGCTAATACATCACTTCATTTTTAGTTGTATTTCTTTGTTCTCTGTACCTCTCAGGCCTCACTTTCCTGCAGCCCAGCCACTGTATTTTTAAATGCATCTATTCTAACACTACCAGCCTGAATAAGCATGCTTGTCAGAGCATTTAATACTGCCCCATTGCAACATTTGTCATTAAGTTAAGATGCTTGACCAAGGAGCTAATCTTTTCATTGCCATTTAAATCCAGCAGTCACAAAGGTATTTCCAATATGTTCCTAATTAATTGCATCATATACTTTTATGTTTGCTGCACACTAAAGGCATGTTAGTCAGCATATTCCGTATGATCCTGTTGTGTGACTTACAGTTAAGTAAACGCATTGTCCTGTGTCACTGAATACAAAGACATAGATCATAGGGTAGCTGGATTATGATTATATCTATAATATGTAGAATATACATGGTACAAACACACAGGAAAATATGGTCTTCTTCCTAATCTAAAAAGAATAGCCTACCCTGAGAAAGCACAACCAGATGAATGGGAGATACGCATACAACCATGTTTACTGGAAAAGGTAATTTTTGTAGTTCATAGTACAAAACATGCAGACTTACCTGACTGCACAAACAAACCTATTTACATCACCTTTGATATTGTAATAAGACATTACTAATATTTTTTTCTCTTACTTTACAATATGACTCCCCAATTGTAGAGAAACAGAAATTTTCAAACCTGCTTAAATGAATGGGTAGAAAACGTTGGGAAATTATTTTGACCTGTCATTCTAGGAAAGCACAGAGGCCCAGTTTAAGTAAAATAAACATTATTCCAGTATGAAGCAGGAAGTTTAAATATTTTATTGGCTTTGGGTCAGAGAGATAAAAGAGAATAATGCAAACCGAAAAACTGTGAAGACACCGAAACTGACATAAACATGTCTAATGAGGTGGTGAAACAGGACGTGACCTTCTGGGGCAGAAGTTAACTGTTAAAACAGTCTGCAGCTGATAACCAAGCAGCACCTCACAGAATAATCATGCCAGTAGTTCAGATTTTTCTACGGGTATGTACTTTTGTATAAACTGAACAATTAAATGGCAACAGCTTGGGATGCTATGATTCGATAAGAAATGATTTACATCAGTTTCACAATCATATGCCAGGGCCATCTGTATATGCAGGCTGTCCACAAAACTGCCTGAGTTAGTTATGACTCATATCACTAAATCTACTGGACAACTGGTTGTCTTTTAATTGGTAAAAGAGAGGAAAATCTTCTCTTCACTCCTAAGGGCTTTGGTAAAATTTAGAGACCAATTTATATCCAAAATACAGACTGAAACAAGAGGAGTAGCCAATACTGCTAATAATATTTTGTTTATTTACTATTTTATGCAGCTTTTTTCAATATTATTCTTGTCAGAGAAGAGCATCTGTACACATACTTCATATATTACATTCATCAACATCTCTATAGCGATTACAAGCCAACATGAGCAACCTGATCTAGTGAAAGATCCCCCTATCCATAGCAGAGGGGTTGGACTAGATGATCTTTGAAGGTGCTTTCCAACGCAAACCGTTCTATGACATTTAAAAAGTTTAGTCCTTAATACATTTGCTGGGCAGACCAGTGTTCCTTCAAGGCAAAGAGACCTACTTTCCAAGACAAAATTGTAGATGAACACAATGAATTACATACATTTATTTTAAATTTAAGAGAGTCTCTTCTCTTTTGCTTACACAGTGGTTTGCAACTTAAAGCAGATAAACAGGTAGCTTTTCAAGTCACTATCCAATAAATGTTGCAGTCGTACTCCTTTATGAAAACTCCATGAGGAGCCTGATGGCAAAAGTTGTTGATGTACCCTTGTTACAAGTTTCAATATCTCTCACTAGAGTGAGAGCAAAGCCTTATTTTAGACTGCAGCAAATGACCATGCACCAGCCACTATTTAAGTCTACCTAGAGTTAAACTTCTAAATTCCTACCTCGTAAGATGTGATATTTAAGCTACATTTGCACTTCAAACTAGAAATTTGTTGTTTATACCTCTAACACTTCTCAAATAAAAGTGACATTTGGTGGTCAAGACTATTTGGTTTTTTCTTTCTTGGATAGGTGATAAATTTACTTTCTTAGAATTCCATTAATTACAATATTTTATTGTGACTCTTATTTCATAAAAATGCTCAGTGTGTAGCAAAAATTGGCCACCTAACAAAACCAGTCTTCTATTAAAGGTACAGGAGAAGACAGAAAGATGACAGACTTCATGATTCCTCAACTAGGTTTTATTTCTTTGAAGTCAGAATTGGCAGAAAAAAGTAGTGCTGTCTTGGAGAGCAGACAGTGCATTATAAATACTGCAAGGCTCTGCTTTGAGGACTTTTGTGAATACATTTCTCCTGAAGGTTAAAATTAGCATCCATGGTGGCAAACACCAAGATGCAATCATGTCACCGCTGACATCAAAGGAAGCTTTTCTCTTAATTTAGTGGAACCAGAATTTTTTTTTGAGAAGTCCTGCAATCATGACAGGAGAGTATTTCCTACTGAGCTAGTAAGACAACAATTTCAGCAGTAAAATGGATTTGTGCCCATTGTATTTATCACCTCCTTAATGCTTTTAATTCATCGAAAAGGCTTAAGCCAACACTTTATGCTGCTAAACATAAACAAAAAAATTGTGAATGATGGTAATGGAAAAGCACTTTATTTTCAGATTTCTATTGCAAAGATAGCTTTGGTAAAAATTCCACAAATACCACTCTATATGCATCCTGTCCATCTCTTCTTAACATACGAATGAAAAGATTATGTAAGAACTTCTGTTTAATCTCCTCCACTGTCTGTTAAACATTCCAGAAAAAGAAGCCATTTTTCTTGAAACAAGGAGGTTATTGACCCAGAGAGCATAAACCTCACATCTACAATGTCAACAGAAAAAATTACTGCGAAGGCTTGAAAGTACTATTTGCCCATGTAAATTCAAAGGCATGGCCCCTTTTTATCTGTATGTTTTTCATGTTCACTGTTATGTGAAAGTCCGATTAAAAGCTTTTCAAAATAACCTGAGTGTGTAATTAGGGGGCACACGACTCCCATCCTAAGGTTAATATCCTCACAAACATGCAAAGTACAAATCTAGCTGAGCACGAATCTGTTTCATAATTCAGTTCCAGTGTCTCTCCCCTGCACTTAAAGGCTTACAATGTTTTGCAGAATGATACATTCGTTGTTGGTTTATCAACTTAGGGAATAAGTAGTTGTTAAGATATTCATGTTATACAGACTAATAGGCTAGTATTAATATTAATAAGTTGCCATGTTCATTTTTATCTGGATTTGAAGACTAATATTTCACCCAAAAGTCAAGTGATTTTTTTCCTCCCTTTCAATGACTGCATTGAAAAATGCGTTGAAAAAAATAGTGTAAGGACAGTCCTAAGCCATGATGTAAAAATATGTTTTTATACAGTGTGCTCTAGTAATTCATAAAATAATTTCTAAAGAAACAAAGAGATTAAAGAAATCAAAAGACATTGGTTTGAAATGGTGGGTTTGAATTCTGTGGAACCAGTTAGAGGGAAAAGACTGCTACCGAAAAGACTTACTACTGAAAGCAATCAATACATAATAGCAATGCCAAGTATCAATAGGAATTGAATAATCTATGCACTTCTCCATTATATTCAGAATAAAGCCAGTATTCTAGGAAGTAATTCTTTATTACTTTTTTACTGAAAAATAAAGATGAAAAACTCCATCGGGATAAGCTTTCAGTCATGAAATGGTAACATTAAATAAATATAAGTTCTGGTTTAAAGGAATAAACACATAACTTTGATAGCTGTATTTAAGTCCATAAGATGCAGGAACTTAAACCTCTTCTCAGGATGTAGTCATGAATACTTATTTTACAAATCCAGACAAAGAGTAGTGTGAAAAATAAAATTCACCCAATGACCTGTACTGAACCATGAAAGATGGGACTGTGGCTTCAGATCATTGAACTGTCATTTAGCTGCCTCTGCATTTTTCTGTATTTACTTTTCCATCAGCCTGATTACCACAATATTTGTGTATGTATTGAAGGTCTCTTCAGTCTAATTTACTCTCATTATCTCTCACAATTCATTCTCTGCTTAGGACATCAAAGGTTTTGAAAGACAGTGAACTTCTGTACACACTAAAACCAGATTAGAACATATCCTACTGAGGAAGATGTAACAATAGGCAAAGATCAACCTGTAAAATAATCTTTTTGAGGGCAAGTAAGTTAGATCTAAATTTAATTTTAAAAAAATAGAAAGGCAAAAGGGAAGGAGAAATGCTAATCTTGCTCCATGGAAGCAAGAAGAATTATTGTCTCAATATTTTCTATACTGTTATTTTTCCCCAATGCCTTTCCACGTTAAGTAGCTTATGTTGGGGTTTCTTTTTTTTTTTTTTTTTTTTTTTGGTGGGGGAAGGGGCGGTCGTGAGGTGTGGAGTGTTTCTTTATGTCCTTGTCATTTATTTTAACTTTTATAAGTGATTGACATGCATTTATGAGAAACGGAAAGAAATTACAGTAGGCTATATACGTCTTGAAGTAAAAGGTAGTGAGTTCAGTTTGCAAGAATAAATAACAAATAACTTGCCATTTCAGTAAGAAGATAGAACAGAACAGACGAAGAATTCTGCTACAGAGATCAAGCCCCCTCCATGATGCTTATTGTGTTTTGTCTTTTCTGAGCAGAGGTACCAGGTTGCACATTATGCTAATATAGTAAGATAGATTCTATTAGAAATTAGTTTTCTGGGATTGCGTCCAATACTTGAAAGTGAGCTAGTGGATCAGAGAGTGCTCCCCAGGCCATGTAGTAGGTGAGCTGCTGGAGTTGACAGCATGGTTCCTGCCTTATCAATCACAGGCTGGAGTGGAGCATGAGCTTAATGGTAGAGCCAGTGCTTTATTAAAAGCTCCGTCTCAAAAAAGAAGTGATCAAGAAAATGTACATTTGATGACAGGATTCAAGACGAGCCTTTGGGTTCCTTCCTGAAAGAAAGGGGTGTAAAAACACCTCCTCTCTGCCTTCACTGGTGCAAAATATTCTTCCCAACTACTTAAAGCAGTGATAAGATATTGATAGGGACGTGTCAGCGCAGTCACATGAATGAAGACTTTGTTGTGCCACTGAATGATAAGGAGACAAATGACAAGGAGAAAGTGAAGATCTGCCTGAAGGCAAGAAAGCCATATCAAAAATAATGAAAAATTTCAATCAAGAGGAAAAGGCAGACAAAACCTGCCTCCTTTCCTATCCTTTGTCCTGTTGCTCTGGGTACAGGAGCAATGTTTATCAAAATTAATAGTATACATAATTCTATGAACACATGTTCTTCATAAATGACAAAGATCTCTAGAGGACAGTGCATTAAATTGTGTGTATTATCTATCCAAACCAAAAAGCTGAAAAGCATGAAATGCGTAATTGACTCAATTTACCTCATTTATTAGCAGCCTAGACCTCTGTTTGAATTAATATTGCCCAATGGAATTTCAAGTGGTGGTGACATGGCGTAGCATGACACAAATTAATGCCTTTTCCCCCTACTGTACTGCAAACCACCCATATCTCCGATTAGGTTAGTTCTAATCTAACATGCATGCTTTCATGACTTCGATTGACAATAAAATATGACTGTTTCCCCCTTCCTTCTCTGATTCCAGACTTGTTTTACCAAGTAGCTGATTTTCTTAATAGCATGCTGGCATTTGCATATAGGGTACTGATTGCATTCTCCTTCTATCTTATACTTTATTGCGGTGTGCTGTACTGTAGAACATTTCCAATCACAATTAAATGTATCATTATGCACACAAGGTACAGTAATGGCCTGAACAGACATTTGACTATAACACATTGCTTATCATTTTGCAATATAAATGATACAGTTTAGTACTTCTTTCTTATCTATCTACCACGTTTCCAACCAATACTGGGTTTTGCCATTTTTCTCCCTAACTTAAAATGAAAATTATTTGTTTCTTTAGTATGAATTAACCTCCAATGTACGAGATACTCAAAATCATTTTGATTGCTGCCTGTAAACGAGAAGGTAGGGCCTGATCCACAGGCTGTCAGACAGAATTGAAGGATTTTGTGTTAGATTCCTAGAAATGTCCAAACAGCAATGTTATTGAATTCGTTTTACATAGAGTATTTTAAAACAATTTATTGAGAAAGATGAAATAAAATGAAGCAAGGTTTTTTTTTTTTTTACTTTGAAAAAAAGGATTATAATAGCAATCATGACCTTGGCATTGGGAATTTTCTGGGGATTTAATAGCCAGGGGGTAATGGCCCTTGGCTTTGCTTCAGGCCATCAGCTCTCCTAGCTGGTTATTAATCTCTAGAAAATGCTCTGTTCATCAATTATTAATGTCTTAGTTCTGCGTAGGCAAATTCTTGCCTTATTCAACAATTTTTGGGGAAATGTAAGTAAAGATTCAAAATTTTGTAAAATGCCACATTAAAAAAATCAGTGGTACTTTATATTTTTACATTGCTAAATAAACTCACAATATTTTATGTTTGAGCTGAACTAACTCATGGTAGCTCTATTCCAGTCAGCTCTTGATCCTGTCCAATAAGTACTTCTATGACTATAGATTTTATTATGTTATAATTGAAATTTCTTACACAGACATTGCCTACAAAGATATAAGAGATTATCAGGTCACGTGCTTCCTTCAGGATTCAGTACTTTTTCTTTCCCAGAATATTGTTAATATTCTTATCCTCAGAATGAAAAAACCCAGCAGCAAGACTATCCTATCTATGGCTACATAAGCCTTTTTGTTTTTCCTTTAAGAGAATTAGGTTGAATCTCTGTTCTGTGCAAGCCAAAAAAAAAAAAAAAAAAAAAAAAGCCTAGAAGGAAATAGAGGTGGAATTAATGTACCTTTTCTGAATCAGATTTAAGTTTCGCTATAAGGAGAAAAAAAAAAAAATCTCTGAGGAAGACCAAACGTTATTGATTGAATTGCTTTACAGTAATATCGAAAGATTCCAGTAGCACAGGTATAAAGTAGTAAAAAGAGAGAAAAGGTGTGTTTTTATGTGATATAATGAACTTTCCATCTTGTGTGCCTGCAAAAGAAGTAGATCTATGATTGCAATTGCTGATTTACTTATTTTGTTACAAAATTGGAGATGATACTGTGGCAAAATAAGGAGTCATATTTTTCATTTTATTTTATAATGTAATACTTGAGGGGTTTTTTAGTATCGGTTCCATGGGTTTCCATTTCATATCTACAGAATATTTACTCTGTACGTTTTATAATTAAGCAATGAGATGAGACAAGCAATACACTTCTGTAAGATTATAACATGCCTCTGGCAGTGCTTTATGGTACAAGGTCATATCTAGAATTACTTTAATCACCCAAGTATAATAATTGCTTGGAAGTATGTTCCCTGCAGTGTCTTATCGCTAATAGAATTATAGCTGAGTCACACAATAGAAGCTATAGTTAAGCCTGAGTAACTAATTTTAATGTAAAGGTCCTTTTTTATCAGCTGCTTGTAGTGTTCAAACATTGGTCTTTTAGGCTTACCTATGACTGGTAGAAGCTCTGCATTGTTGGAGAACATATAGAACTTACAGAACTCATTTTTATTGATAACCACATCCATTAATTTGAAAACAACAATCAAAATTAATTAAAGTACTGTTCAGTACGGGAATGTTTGTGAAGGCTTAATAAGGAAACAAAAAGCAATATAGTAAATCTAAGCCAGTAGGTCCCACAGCTAGGGAAAATTCATGGGCATCACAAAGACATATCCAAACTTCTGTTTCCTCTATCTATCTACAGACTAAGTCACCCTCCTACTGAGATCTAATCAAAAGTGCATTTTCTTGCTTCAGGCTGGCCAACTTTGACCAAGTGTAATTTCAACTCAGCTACTCTAAAAGAAAGACAAAAGAACAAAGCACTGGAGACATAAAAGCACTGGCATTGTGAAACCTTTGCTGATGTTTCAGGAAAAGATAGCATCATGTACATCTGCTTAACATTAATGGACATAACTTCATACAAAACAAGTGAAACAGCTTTTCAGATTTTGATAACATGAGTCTGAAGGCTGTTGCTGAGATTTGGAACTACATCTGAAGATGAAAAGAAAACCTGTGCATAGGTATGAGATAATGAATCTCTTTTAGAGCTTAAGATAATAACTACTCAGAAGAGCTGTAGTGACATTTCTAGTCACAAAGAACCCAGAGTAGGTTAAGCAAAATGACCAAGACAGAGGATGATAATTAAAATCCCATATTAAAGAAAGGAAAAATTATAAAATCTAATCTGGCCATCCATGAAAAAAAAATCAACACCACAAAAAAACCAAAAAAGACACTCTTTTTCTATATGGTAAATAGATGCTATAATTAAATCAATATTGTCTGATTAATATAAAACCAATTATGCGAGACAAATCAGTTATGATTGCAGCAGAGGAACCACCTTCTGTCTTTCCAGGTGTGCTGTACATCTGCAATAAAAACCATGATGTTTCTATTTTGTCTCAGTCTTAGCCAACTCATCTTCATGCATTTTTCCTTAAACCTGTGTTTCACAAAGGATAACAAGATCATGGGCTATGAGCTGGTCAAAAAATAGACAAGTAACAAATACTCAGCGGCAATTCCAGCTCCAGCAGTGCTGTGTGGCCCAAAGATACACATAAGAGCAAGTGTGGAGCACCCTTGAAATCGCTGGGAAGAAGAAATAACTTCCTCCAGGGATTACATGAACAATGAATAAATGTTTTTTTGGCTTTTTAAACAAAAAGCACCTGTTTATAACTTCATTATGTATTACTTCCTTTGAAGAAGGTTCTATGAGGTGAGAAAAAGGTCGGTATTGTATTTTATTGTCTAGCTCATTTTCCTGTCATAATCTTTATGCTTCAGCTATTCTTGTCAGGTGGAACAATTATTTCTCTTATTTTAACTTCAAAGGGAGGGGGTTTTTGTTGTGTATGCCTGTAATGAAGGGAACATATTCACACACTTTGAAATTTTACATATCAAAATCTGTTATATTTTGTATTTTCTCACAAGACAATTAGATTCAAGCCACTGGGCTTTCTGAATACAGATCACCTGCACTTCTGTAACATTATATATTTGAGCACGTTTCCTGAGGCATTTAGATCATTTGAGGTTTTGTGCCTATATTCGTATTCTGTGAGAAAGGAACTACGATTATCCCTATTTTGCAGGTAGGGATATGGGGGAGTTTAAGATTTGATCAATAGGAAGCAATCAAATTTAGGCCTCCTAATTCCCAACAGCTATTCTTTTTCACACTCATTCAGATTCATTTAACATTGCTTAGAAGTGTGCCAGGGATAGAAAGAAGATGCAAATATGGAAGACAGAAAAGCAATTTTACATTTACCATTAGTAGTTAAAATTCATCCGGACACTTTTTGAAACGAAGTATTTAGGGATAGATCATGAACTTAGAGAAAAAATATAAGAATGATCATGAATCTGGAAGATATGTTAAGATTGTAAAGGTGTGAGATTGTTTAATGCTGAGAAAAGAGAAATAACAGCTGTCACAGTAACCGTGTATGAAATAATGATGATATATAAAATTTCTCATATGGTCACATGAGGAAATAAATAAATAAATAAATAAATAAATAGTTTCCATAAAGACATATTATCTAACTGAAGAGCTGACTGCTGCTGACATCAGGAATATAAGATTCAGAGACAGAACATACAGAAAATAATATTTGGTTATGATAAATTATAGTAATAAAAACAGGGAAATGAATTATACTTCTGGGTTTAAAACAACCTTTAAGTATAAGCGATGAGTGTCAGATTATCCTACACAAGCCATCTGTTAGGTTATTATAATCTTTCGTAAAAGTATTTTACATAGGGTATTGCCAGAAGAGAAGGAACTTGGGTCTGAGCCAGTATTACTATTCCTATACTCTTGTACAGAACTATCTGAAGAAATGAAGTCATCGTTTCTTACCATGCACCGTGAAAGAACACAACCACACATTTTTGGGATAGAAGCAATTCCTTAAAAGATATTATGTTCCTAAAATATTAACAGAATGTAGAAGCCCCATTTGCGAAAGTAAATAAAACCGTCTGTAAGGATGGTTCTATAAGGATCGCATTAGGAAAGGTCACTATTTGAACAATGCTAACTTGTTTTAAAGAGAATTGATAAATAGAAGAAATGTGATCTACCACACCTGAAAATAAATATTCATGCATTCCAGGTTCTCTTTTCTTACACCTTAGAACAGCACAGAAATACTCTTATTTATCTTAGCCAAAGATCTAGAAATACCATATCAAACTTTTCACAGAAACTTCCCAGTAATTAAACAAATTGAATTTTTCTGAAGTCTATGTAAGTACACCAGACTTGGGCAGCAAGTATTGTTGCTTCTTATAGGTTTAAAATTATTTAAATAAGCAAATAAAACTCAGAAAGAGGCAATGGGTAGAAGCCTAAGCTTAAGATACTAGCAAACAATTGGGTTGTTAATATTTCCAATGCAGGGAAAAAACAATGTTTAAATCTTTCTGTACTTCAGCATACACCACCATATACTTTCTAGGTATGACCAGGTATGATTGCATACCTTTATGGGTCAACAAAGGGATGATCATAAACCAAAATTACCTATGCCAATAGCATAACATTAACAGCAATCTTGAGTGAGATGTAGGTTATACCTCTATTTTAAGATCATCCATAACAGGCTTCATTCTCTGTTTTTCTAGGTAGCAGTTTCTTTTATGCCACGTTTTCAAGCTGAAATAAAAGTTTAGAATCTAATTCTGAAAAGCTCCTATTCTCACGATAAGTAACTCCTCAGAAGTGCATTCCTTTTAAATGGAGACAAGAAAATGTGGTGTGCTAATGGGCTTTGCAAGTGGTGATTTAAGATGACTGCTTCAAAAAAAGTGTTCATGTCTAATAGTCATCACCTTCTCTTTGTTGTGGTTATCTGTCTCATTCATTTCATTCCATATGCTTTATTCCATTCCATTCATGTGCCATGAGAAAATAGCAGAAAGATGCCAAAGTATGCAGATGACACAAAATTATTCATCATGGTCAAAGTTGAAACTATATATGAAAAACTGAGGAAGAGTCCAAAAAGATCAAATGGATTTAACCAGTGATATCTAACATAGCAATTACAATTCACTGTCAATAAATATGAATTAGGGCTAATTAAAAAAACACCAAACATATACACTGCTGGATTGGATTTTGCTGTTTCCAATAGCAGTCCGGATGGCAAACAGATTGTTGAGAGTTATTGGGAAGAAAGCCTGGGTATAAACAAAGGTATATTAAACTGCTTATAGATCTTTGGTGTGCCCACACTGTATGCAGTTCTGGCTATGCTATCTGAAAAAATTATATGATACAAGTAATAAAAACATAGAATGCTGACAAGTGTGAGCAGAAGGTGCAGAATAAGTTCTGCAAAGACAAGAGACTAGCCTCCAATTAACAGAGAGGCAACTGGAAAGGTACTTGAAATTAAGAAAAAAGAAGACATAAATGGTTTGAAACAGATCAATCATGAAACGTTATTCACAATACAATAATGAAGAGGCGAAGTTAAAAAGCAAGATAACAGTTTTAAATTTTTTTTTTTTTTTTTTTTTTTTTTTTTTTGCAGAGCAGTGGGAAATTGATGGCCATGCGATGTTCAAAATGCAAAAAAAAAAAAAAAAACCAAACCCACAACACACTTAAATAAATTCATGAAGAACAGATTTACTGATGGCAGTTAAACATGACCATCCAGATTATGAGCAGGAGTAGGAAGTTCTGATGCAACTGACTGTTGGAAGGGTATGACTTGCGTTTAAACTGTTTCTGGAATTACCTTGACCAGTTACTGCCAGAGACAGGTCACTGGGCTAAATGAGTCAGCTGGCTCAGAAAGGCAGTTGGGTCTAATGTCCCACTCCTATTTTCTTAATATTCAACATCTGAACAAACTCAGTTTTAAGTTAATATTCTCATAATATTTTAATTATTATTTACTTTATTATTCTAATATATTGTGTTAAAAAAAAAATTAACCTATATTTAAGTGGTCTGGATATAATTCAAGATAGCACCTAAAAAATTCTTCTATGTATCCAAAATTGGGGTGGGTGGATTGTCCATAGGCTAAAATTATTTTGTCATCTGAAATGTATAGGTTCTTTACACAATATTATATGAGGGATGAAGCATTCTTCTAAGTCTGGGTATCTTTTCTGGCTTCTAACTCAGCTTTTATTCAGCCTTGCTTCTATCTAGGGCTGTTCCCAGCTTGTCTTCCTAAAAGCTTTCACAGAATTGTTCCAGTGAAAATCTTTCCCCTGCCGCAGGACTTGCTATCCCACACTGTAGTTATATATAGCATGCACAAGGTTGTCAGGGTAATGGAGGTTGAACTGACATTCCTAGAGCTGGCAGATATATTTTAGGCATTCCTACACTCTTCTGCCACTTAATTTAAACTGTGTTCAAAGCAGGCATAACCCCTGTAGCGCAATCAAAGTGTGTTATATTCCATGGCAGTTTAGTTCCTTGTCTAAGCAGAACATTACCAAATCCAGCTAGTGAGTTGTAATGTACAGCAAATGTTGACCAAACTTCAGAAAAGTGTGATGATGTCCTTGGACAGATGTCTTTTCCTTTTCATAGTCCAAGTTTAATTTTAATTAACTTTGATTGGAGAAGAACGGGCGCAAGGAGAGACGTGCATATTATCGGGGCTTATTCCCACAGGATTTTTGAAAAGGAAGCACAGAACTTCAGAGGCAGCATGTTGAAAACTAGCCTGAAAAGACCTTTAAAATATTTTGAGCTGGAGAATAGGAAATATCAATTATTTCTTCAGACTTTTTGCTACATATTTCTTGGAAAAATTTCAAGTGACACTGAAAATACAAAACTCCACTGAAAATTATTCCATTGAAAACCTATTAACAACCTTGTCTATACATCTCTTCCAAAAGCCTGGTAGTAGAAATGTCTCTTTTTATATTGATTTCCATTAACTCTTATATACTTGCCTGCCATGTAAGCTGTTTAGGTAAATGATTTTTTTTTTCCCAGGATCTACTTTTGAACATATTGAAGTGTTAAAACATAGCAGCATTGTCTATTAAAACAAAATACCCCATTAATAATATTGAGTACTACACTTCTACATAAAACAGCAAAAAATGTGTGTGTTTTCATGTGATTCTACACACATTTCTTTTCCTGAATGTAGATGAACAGCTCTCTACCATCCACCTGGGAAATAGTATTATATGCTAATTACAACTAAGAAGAAAATTCTCAGCTACGAACATGCCTATATATTCAAATACACTAAGGATGAGAGATAACTCCACCTGTATAATTAAGGCATTTGTAAAAATGAAAAGCAACTGACTTTTAAATGGGAAAATTATACAGAGAAAACCCTACTTTCTTTCCAATAATTACATTTCTGAAGAAAATTTGCTGAACTTTCACACTGTATTGTCTATAAGGCATCCAGATATCAACTCCTTTTCCCTCCTGTCTTTAAACAGGCAATACCTCTGTTTTATCCTGCAAATTACTCACTGGCCACATTTGAAGTTGATTTTCAATCACATAATCTCTTTAATTAAAACCTCAGCATGGCAGTTGCAACTGTTAGCAAACGTAAGAATGGAAGGGATGATTTTGGGGGTGATAGTTGCTTGATGCAGCACAGTAAGTAATGCTGTTCCCCAGACAAAGGGAGACGCTGCCAGGCGAATGGCACATCACCTCCCTGCTTCGACACTTACTGCAGGAACTGGACAGCACAAATACAAAACCGTAATGATTAGTGACCCAGGTAAATAGAATTAGAGATCGAACACGTGGTCTTTAAAGGGGAGTAGGGAAACATTTATTTTTTTCTAAGAGAGAAAGCTTTTCCAAAGAGCTCTTTTATCTTTCTTTGTTTTGTTACCAAGAGCAGCCGTTAAAGCGAATGCAAGCTTTGAAGAATATTGCATATATTTTAGTGGTTATGATATCATAAAAAGAAAGAGTTTTAAAGTTGGTGAAAAACGATGACAGAATTTTCATTCATATTGCCCCCCCTTTTTTTTTTTCTTAAATTTTTAACTCAAAATCTTGGCATACACTTAGAAGAGAGGTCTGTGGGCTTTTCACCAGAGCTTTTATGTACAGAATCAAGGTGTCTTGGATTTTCAAAAGAAGACAAAAAACCTAGACTGCTCCTGTTACTTGCAAAACACATTCAGTGCATCAAGCTGACAAATGATTTTACTTCAGCTGGTTTGCAGTAACATTTAGAGAAAACAGCAAAACAGTCTTACTCCACATCTATTGAGCTAAGCAGGGGCAGCCTTTTGAGAGACAATATTCCAAGATGCCTTGCAGGAGAAGAAAAAAGCTCTCTGAATATCAGTTTGCTGAGACAATAAAGGACATACAGTAGTGAGCTAACCCAAATAAAAAAAGAATAGGCAAAAGAACCTGAGTACATTAGAGTTGCCAGTGCTTGGCTAAACTATACATCTTAAGTAAAGATATCAGTTCAGCCTGGCAAGAGAATGGGAGTAGCAGGAGCAACTTGTGAATATTAATGCTGCTGACTGGCTTCTGAGACTCATGCAGTCACATCACACCTACTATAAAATGAAAATTTTCATATGAAATGAGAGAAAAAAGTCAAATCCTTTAGCCATAAGTATCCCAGCTGTTTGGTAATTATTGTGGCTATGCTTGCCCCTCACTGGTGCTTTTAGAATTTATGGGGCAACTTTTCACCGATACTTTAGACTTTCCCTAATGACGTCAACTAATAAATCATTTTCTAGCACTGACAAACTTGTCTTCTTTCACAAGGAATGTCTGCTGAGAAAGTTGTTCTTTACTAAGTGGTAAATAACAGAAAGATATGAGAGGGTTAGATATCCTTTAGCCTAAGCTCCTATTTATCTGAGTGAATATTCAGTTTGTACTTAACAAAGCAGGTACTGTTCATTAAATGACTGTAGAAACTTTGCTCACATACATTGGTTCATTCATTTCCAGTATTTTTCAGACTGTGATTGATTTCAGAAGTGAAAATGCAGATGTTTGTCTAGCCAAATATTTGTGTGCACTTAATAATATATCACATCACATTACATAGAAACCCTCACCCTATTTAAACTGAGGTATGACCAACGTCTGGATAAACTTGAAGGAAGGGGTATAAGGTTAGTTTACACAAGTGCTGAGTAATCCAGTTTATGTGGAACAAGTTATTCCATTCTGCTACAAAAGATCTGACTGGAACTGCTAAGGTATTTTTGAGCACCCATCTGCATTCTGTTTTCCCTCAATCTCTGTTCGCTTTTCTTTGTTGCTTGTAAGCAGTGGAGGAGGATGATATAAAGCCCTGGAAAAATTAACTAAGTAAACACATCCTAAAACACAGGGGGGGGTGGGGGGGGGGGGGGTGCGGGGGTTGGGGCGGGGAAGATTGACTTTACAAAGTGAGAGGAATCCTAGTGTATGAAATCACAAAAGCTTGCTGATTAATATGCTCAATAGTATTTACAAAACATTATAAGTATGCTGAATGCCTTCAATGTATAGATTATAAATATATTAGTTCAAGATGCTTCCACAAGAGGATCTCTAAAGTTAGAAAGCTGTGCTTTTCTGAATTGCAGAGTTTTTATATTTATTCACAAAGCTTTAATCTTTTATGCTGATAAACAAGTGCCCCAAAATATTCAGAATCACATACAGCAACTGTCTGCCTTTCAAATGTGGAATACAGGATAAATATTTCTTTGTGAAATGCAAAAAAAAAAAAACAACAAAAAAACGCTAAAAGGTATGTGCACTTTTCATTTTTATATATAGAAAATTTAAGAACCATATTTATTGCATTAGCTACGCATCTGCTGCACATGGACCAAATACTGACTTGCTTCCTAGGAGGAATAGTGATTGCCAGTTTGCATTTAGTTCTCCTGGTTTGATCAAGTGGATTTAAATGAGCTGCAATGACAACTGAACATTTAGCTATCCCACACAGCCTCACCATTGTCATACTTTCAAAAAGAATAGGAAAGAGCTGGTTGTGGCTGCATTTTCCCTGATCGTATTTGCATCCAGTAAATGTTGTCATCTAGCTTTATGTTCATTGTAGAGCATCAGTAGGTCCGTATCTTTTAATGTGAATTTCCTCCAATTAAGATTGATGCGAGATCAGGAAACTTGGGCAGAGCACTGAGTACTATGATTTCTCCCAGTATCGAATGCCACCAATGAAAATCACTTGGGTTTTTTTTTGTTTACACTAGTGCACCTACTGACAACAGAGAACATGGCAAATTTCCAAGACTGCCAAAACCAAACTTGTACTTCTATAGCCTCCTGAAAAATATATTATGTAAATGCTACCTACCAGTCCCAAGGGAAGATATGGTCAAATCTGGGATGTTTTTCCAGGAATCTGTATTTTAACAGAGCAACATAGTGACAAAAAAAATGAAGACAGAAAACCTGTATATCCTTAGCTGCCATGGACTGTCATAACAGAAGCAAATTTAGCATTTAAAAGGTGAAATTTTAAGAGCATCTTGACTCACTTTAAACAGACATATAGACTAAGAGAAGCCTTGTGTAGTCTTCTTCGCCATAAAGAGGGGGCAAACAAAGATTTAATGTGGAATACTTACTCTAAACAATTCAGAAGCATCAAATTTTCTGGTTCAATATTATGAGACCCAGCTAGCAATAAACACCGGTAATGGAGGAGTTACATAAAGACTGAACTGACTGAGAACACCAGCGAAGAATGAAGAAATGCTTTCACAGAAGACCTATAGATAAACAGCTCAAAAGATCAGAAAATCTACTCTGAAACACAAACAGTGCTAACACCCAAGCAATCATCAAATTCCTCACACATTTTACTTGTACCAATTTTATAATGTGGAGATAAAACAATAGAGAAAGTGCTGATTGTGCTATGCATCTCTCCGGGGAATTTTTATGCTTGGATTTTTAAGATGTATGGGCAATAATGGGTTGTGGTTCAAATGGGTATTCAACCTTTAAACGTGGTTGCATTGCAGACATAAATTGGTGAACTTGTGTTCTGTTGTCTTTCATAAAAGTGCAATTAGTTTTGCTATTTGACCCTTTCCTGTGCCTGAAATTCTAGCTGGTCTTACATCCCATGACAGTGATGTTCTAAGGGAGAAGTGGGGTCAAAGTTCTACATAAACGTAGTAAGAGATTACTTCAAAAACAAAACAAGTACGCGTTTGTATTACAAATTGTTTGAAAAGTGTGAGAAGGATTTGATTTTTATTTAAGTTCATATGAGAGTGAAACAGGATTCAGTCTAGACCTAGATTCTAATTTTTCCTGAAGATTGATGGCTGACTATATGTTCACAGTTTTCACCATCAGCTATGTTTGTGATCTTCATCATGTGTAATCTGTGGGAAGAGCACCAATTACAAGCAAATCTATCCAAAATTCTTGCTTTTCTCCTCCTTCTGAGGAGAAGGAGTTGTTGGGTCTGTGGTCATGAAGACACCTGATGACAGCCCAGAGAAACATGTTGTGCCCAGGTGACCGAGGCATGTTTGAACAAGGGGGTCTGAAATCTGGTGGGTCTCAGAAGGCAGTAGAAAGCTTCTGTGCTACTAGGTCTGAAGGTGGACTCTGCATTCCAGCTCTGTATCTGTATCAAGTAGCAAGCACCTACCAAGATCCCATTTGTGGACCCTCATTTCCACATGAAGGAGGTCAGGATGCATGGACTGGATGAGAGCCGTAGTGTGATTAGGGCATCAGGACCTGGCATAGCACAATCCTGACTTATGGTTATACATTGTCCATATTAACTGAGTATAATAATGCCAAGTCTATGGGAAGGATACAGCTTTCAAAATACTGCACAGAATATGCAAAATACTAACAAAAGTATTGACTTAACTTCTACTCAGCTTTGACTGACTATACATTTCCGTAGAAATTTTTAGTTCTTACTTATTTCCAGTTCATAGAATCATGGAATCATAAAATTATAGAATCATTTAGATTAGAAAAGAACCTCAAGATCATCGAGTCCAACCATAAACCTAACACTACCAAGTCCACCCCTAAACCATATCCCTAAGCACCACATCTTAAATAGGCATTTTAGATACCTCCAGGGATGAGGACTCCATCATTTTCCTGGGCAGCCTGTTCCAATGCTTTACGTGCTTTTAGTGAAGAATTTTTTCCTAATATCCAATCTAAACCTCCCCTGGTGCAACTTGAGAACATTTCTCTCATCCTATTTCTTGTTACTTGAGAGAAGAGACTGACCCCCACTTCACTGCAACCTTCTTTCAGGTAGTTGGAGAGAGCAATAAAGTCTCCCCTCAGCCTCCTTTTCTCCAGGCTAAACAAGCCCAGTTCCCTCAGACACTCTTCATAGGACTTGCTCTCTAGACCCTTCACCAGTTTCATTGCCCTTCTCTGGACACACTCCAGCACCTCAATGTTGTTCGTGTAGCAAGGGGCCCAAAACTGGACACAGTATTCAAGGTGTGGCCTCACCAGTGCTGAGTACAGGGGGACAATCACTTCTCTTCTCCTGCTGGACACACTATTTCTGATACGTAAGTAGTTGTAGAATATTTCTAGATATGCATAGAATGCTTTTACATTTTCACCAAGCAATGTTTGTCAGACCAAACTAAACCATTTAATTCCAGCAAACATCCCACATCAGTAAAATCCCTTAAGAGAAAGTACTGATGAAGTAAATCTTGTTGCTTTTCTGTTCTTCTAAGAAAAAGAAGCAGTAAAACACTCAAAATCTGGCAACAATATCTGACTTAGGTTTAGGGCTTTTGGGAGAGCAATTGATTTTATTACTGAAATATTCATCATCTATTTAAGTTTTAGTCATACCCTTAGTGGTAGCACGGATATCTTCTCTGTAGAAATCCTAGCTAATACTTCTGTGCTAAGTAATCTACCATATGTTCTATGTCAGCTCTATATAGGCTAAGACACATCAAATGGTTAGCAGAGGCAAAAATAGGAAGATTTGAGATAGTGGGATTGAACTATGACATCAAATTAAAAAGGGAGAGGAACAGAAATTGTGTGAAAGAACAAGATAAGACTAGAAATTAGTTGCTTTCCAGATGGTGAGAAAAAAGATTTATTTTCCATTTAGCTTACAAGGTAGCAGTTGTCCATCCATACATGTATACATACACAGACCCATATATGTATACACACATATATAATACATACCCATGGATGTGTATGTATATATATCCTTATGTTTACAGATTTTTACCCCCAGGGAAAGCTAGGACACACTGCAGGCCAGAACAGGTACTGACAGTTTGCCTTCCCTACAGGTAACTGAATTATGCTGGCAGAGCTCACTGGAACCCTGTGAGAGCCCCCTGTGAGAGAGCCCTATGTTTCTGATACTCTCCAGAGGCATTTTTTCTCTTTTTTCTAACATACTGTGGTGACAAACACAGCTACTTGTACAAATAATAGAAATCAATATATATTAGTATTTCCAGTTTTTAATAAGCCCTGGACAAAAGACTCGTTTGGTGAAAGCCTGGCCTCCCTCAATGCACGGGTGTAGAAATTGTTCAGCATAGTCTTGTGGTTGCAGAAAAGGTAGAGATCAGCTCTACAAACTCTGCAAAACCTTGTAACTCTTAAAGACAAATCTGAAATAAATAATGTCTTAGCTGAATAAAATATTTAGATGGGGATTGTTTTGTATGTAACGGGCATTTAAAATCAGTCACAAGCTAAAATGTTAAAAGCTAAGCAAGACAATATTGCTTAACTTTTTTCTTTCTGTGTAAAAATCTGAAAGATCCCTTACAGTGGTAATTTTAAGTGGAAAATATGTTACTGTTTTTTAATATTTTTGTGTGTGAACCATCCTTAGTTTTGAATTAGCAAGCTGTTAGTTATTTCCTAGAAAAGGAACAGTATCCTCATGTCTTAGGCTAAACAATGCAACTTAAGCAGTCTGAAAAATTCATAGCACTGAGCCCTTTCCAGATTTTCATACTGTAGTTCTGTCAAGCAGAAGTCATCTGTTCCTTGAAGTTTGGCTATGATGACAGGATACATTGTGAGGCATACAAACATTTCAGTCAGCTATGTCTTGAGGATGCCTTGGTTTTAATTCTGAATTGCTTGTGCCTGCCAATGCTCCAAAATGCTAAAAATAAGGAGAAAAATGTCCAGGAAATGGAAGACTGAGCTGTGAAACTCTGAGCATGCAAGAGAAAGCAAGCAGGCAGATGCCTCCACCTTCTCACGTGGCATGAGTCCAGGATCCCTTTGATTCTAGGAAACAGACCTTTATTGTTGCTGGCCTATTAGTGGTATCAAATCAGATATGATATTTATTTTCATATTGATACGCTCATTTTTTTACTTTTGAAGAGTCGTCAGACTCACCAGTTGATTCAGCTGTCCTTTCAAAACATGCTGCAGATGAGACATCAAGATTCAAATTGCACTGATTGTCACCATTTACCATGAGAGGCATCTTATGTGATGCATGTTCTCCCTGATTTATTGTGTATTTCTTTAGCTAAAAAAAATAAGACATGTTTTATGACAAAGCCTAGCTAGTTGAAAAACAGCCTCACAACAATCTCGTATCTGTATCAGATAATCAATTGCTACAATATAAAAATATTGAACTTGCACGGAGTTGAACAGCCAAGATGTGACGTACCCAATTTAAGAATTTACAGGAAAATGTATTAAACAGCTTACGTGAAGACTATTTGTACATTTACAGTTCAGGTTCTGAAATATCACTTAGAGTTTTATATCCATGCTGATGGCAAAACAAGGGGAGAGATAATCTACATGACAAAGTCAGAAACTGCAGGATATAGGAAATGACCAAGCAGTGCATTTGGAGGGCGGTGAACTGCCAAGCATCACACCAGGAGTCATGATACGCTCAACAGGGTGCAAAATAATTTGTGATACTCTCTCTAGGAAAGATATTATGTGTTATTATTTATTGTCTTCCAGTCAGCGGTGGCTGACTCAAGGCCATCAGAAGAACATTTGGCTGAGAACTATGAAGAAAAATTTAAAATAAAACTGGCACCAAAAAAAGCTAGCGGTCAGATTAAAATAAGATACATTCTCAGCAGAAGAGATTCTTTCAGTTAGCCTGAAATAAAACCTTAGCGTCAGAAATTTCATCAGATTTATTCTTTGCTTTATTCCTTCTACCTCTGTCAGACTAAACCAAAAGTTGTAAAGCTGACGTTTTTAGACCACAGGACTTCAGCTATGGCCATAAATCCACATAATTCAATTGTGAATGGTGCTATACTCATTCAAAACTCCACTTTGCTCCCACTTCTTCCATTAAAGACACCAACTTCCTTATTTTTAATCCTCAAATGTTGGTATTCCATTATGCCTCATTTCTTTGGGCCAAAATCACCAATGACAGATGCAAGAGCAACTCTTTTCATTTACAGAATAAAGATGGATCTGTCAGTGGCCATTGTGAATTTATCTAACTTAGGAGGTTAGGGTTAAGTTAGATTCTTTTTCTGACATGCTGTTCTGGCCAAATCTAGTCTTTTTTGGAGGTTTTTATTTTAAACTTATAATATCCTTTGTTAGTTTTTGTTTTGTTTTGTTTGGGGGTTTTTGTTGTTGTTGTTATTGTTTTTGTTTGGGGGTTTGGTTTTTTTTTTAATTCTTTCATTCTTCACAGCCTTTAGAGATTTGGATTCATGCAAGATAAGACCACAAAAGTTTATCAGGGACCCACAGTCTCTAAAACTAAAGGAAGGAGAACATTCTAGTAATGAAGAAAGAGCTGGACTAGAAACACATTTCATGTGTGCGTCAGGGTATTGCCAGCATTTGTGTACAGTTCACAGTCCATATGCTTGCTTATGCCAACATCAGAAGGGCCATTTCAGATTCAGAGAACACTGCGGTAAAGTCTAAAGGACAAAGTTTCCAAGCAGTTAGCTCCTGCTGCATATGCATCAGCAAAAAAAAAGAAAAAAAGAAAAAAAGAGAAAAGAAGAAATACAGATAAAGTATTCTTAATGCATCCAGGGTCAAAAGGAAGTACTTATTCACATAACACATAATTAAATTGTGGAACTCATGGCCACAGGATGTTGCGAAGGCCAAGAGGATAAATGAGTTAAAAAAATAATTAGGCAAATGATTAGAAAATAAAATCCATTAAGGGCCATTAAGCACAAAGATGTGCATGCAGCCTCTGGCTCAGGAAATCTCGATGCCACAGATTGTCTGAAAATGAGAAAATATACTAAGAAAATGCTCTATAGTTGGCCTTTTATGTAACTCTTTTCCTAAACACTTTTACTGACTACTCTCCAAGGAGGACAGTGACTATATAACTTAACCAGTACAGCTGTTCTTATATCATTATGTACTAGTTTGATATGTATACAGTCCAAATAACTCAAGTGGCAAAAAATGTTGTCTCTTACATGCCAGAATTTTAGTAGCAATATTGTATTAATTTTTGTATTATTTTACAGGGAGAGACTTGTGACTTATTTTCAAAGATATTGCCTTACAATTTGCATATAAGAACATTAAAAGAAAAGAGTTCTTCTAGGCAGGGAAGAAGTTATTTGCACAATGATACAGCTGTTGCTATAAAATTAGATATTCTACACTCAATGTAAGTTACAATTTCTGTCAGAGTGACAGAAGTCAGTGCAATAGACTTCTGCTATAATTTTATGCTCGTTTTATATATGTGTGTGTGTGTATGTATGAATGCATGTGAGGAGACAGAAAGAAGGATTTATATGTATGTAAATATGTATCTTGCCAATAACATGTTAAAACAGATCCTCCTCCTACTACTGTTTCGAATTATAAATTTTTTAGCATCCTATCATCATAGGAATCATATTGCATATTAGTCAAAGCGTGGAAATGTCAGGGGCCAGATTGTTAAGGTATATGTATTTAGATTGCAATTAATGCCATATCATCCATTTCTACTCTAAGAAGCCAAATCCGTATCTTTTTGTGTGCTCTTTTTCTTTTGAGGTAAGGAGGTAAGCACCAGGAAAGAATTCACTCCACTTGGCCTATTAAGTTTTCTTCTCAGCATCTCTTACTTGGTACTTTCATGGGCAGAATATTGACTGTACAATCTAATCTGATATTACTGCCCTTATCCATTCGGTGAAGAGTTACATATCTTGTAGTCCACCACATATTTACGCTAATGTAACCACTCCTCCTTGCTCATAGTCCTCGTGATTACCGAGGTTCCATTTGCTCTTCTATTATTAAAATTTTCATCCGTGGTTCAGTGGGTATTCATGTTGGAGCCCCATTTTGCAATGCATTGTAAAATCATGGCTGCTCCCTGGGAGCGTTTACATTTGACAAAACATGACAGATGGATCAGGCAGGCATATGGGATGCAAAGTTGATAGTGAGAAAGGCTAATGGAGTGTCTACAGTTGTTAAATGAACCAAATACTGTGCTTTGAACTTCAATGGCAGTGTATAAGCAAACCTGAATATTTTAAATAGGAGGAATCTAGTCAAGTGCTGCATGATGTCAACCTGCTTACTGTTACTTGGATTTCTTTATTTCATTAGTGCTTGGACTGACTTAAGCTGGGTTGCACATTTTAAGGCTTTCACTTTCTGCTGGAAGAAAATCTACATAAAAGAAAATAGTGCTACACCAACAGTACTTCTGCCCCAATCAGCCATAAAAAGCTTTGGTGCAATCATGCTTGGATCAAGTCTAAGAAAGGATGAATTCCTTCTGTACTGAAAAGACTCATCACAAATTTAAAACACAAACCTGCTATTTTTATTGAATGTCATCACCACTCCTGCATGGGGATAACTTGTGCATTGCTAAGCATCTGCAAATGGATTCTAAATGGATTTTACACATGATAGATTAATCTATATTAGATGCTAAATTTGTAGTAATTTGCTTAGCTTTATGAGCAGCTACTGATTTAGAATGAAAAAACCCACCACCAATTCAAACCTCTCAAATTCAGAAGGACTTGTTCTTCTCCTAACTTGGATTTTATTTCTGCAACTTATCTTGCTGTTGAATGATGAACATACTCTGGGTGTGGGAATGGAGACGTCATGTTTTCAATTACTTTCATATAAATTATTATATTCAATTAATCCTGATTTGTGGCACCAAAGATAGATGGAAATGATATTAAACCATTTATTAGGGTTTTTTTTGTTTTGGTTTTGGTTTTGTTTTTTTTGCATTTCAGTAACACTAGAGATGTAGCTGTAGTCACAGCTGGTGGCCTATTTAGTAATCAAAGGAAGGATGCAGATGAACTAACTTTGTTCACTTCTTTTAAGATTATGTTAATCTGGGAATGCTCACTGCCTCTCAGCATATTGCTTTTAGTAGTGTTACTATTGGTTAGGAGGTAGGTGTGAGTTTAGGAGGACAAACTTTATTGAAATGTTGCTGTTATATACTCATATAATACAAATTCTGCTTTCCAGAAAGGTGTTTTCTTCTTTTTTCTTGATATAGCTGCAGAGTGGATTTCCTTAGACTATTTTGCATAGCTAGTTAATTTGGGAAATATTTTTCTGCATAAACTAGTAAGAAAGCAGGTACTACATTTAGAAAAGGATCCATGTTTCGTTACACTTAACTACTCTGTTCTTGGTGGAAAGTAGGTGTAAGGGGGGAAGGTGGCTAGGCATGGCCCTTGTAAGAAGCTTTGAGAAGTTTCCCCAGCCCCAGGTCAGACGCACCTCTGGCCAAGCCCAAGCCAATCAGCCCCTCTGCAGTAACATAGTTGAGAGGGGAAAACCTGTTGGGCAAGTTCCTTTGGGTGCTTTTTTGTTTTGGAGATGATGGGATGAGAGAAAGACAGCCATGAGGACACCCAGGTCAGTGAGAAAGGAGCGGGGAGGCATGCTGGAGCAGCCATTCTCCTTCATCCCATGGTGAGACAGCAGGCTGAGCCCTTGCAGCCCACTGAGATCAACACTGGAGAAAAATCCTGTCTGTAGCCCATGGAGGACCCCACACTGGAGCAGGGGATGGATCCTAAAGGAGGCTGTGACTCTGAGGAAGGCCTGCACTGGACCAGTCCATCACTGGGAGTGTTGCAGCCTGTGGAAGAAACCCGCATTAGTTGGAGAAGTTCATGGAGGACTGTCTCCATGGGAGGGGAGGGGTGGAGAGAATGTGTATTTAAGATCTGGTTGTATTTATCACTGTCCTACTCTGATTCAATTGGTAAATTGGTAGTGGTTTTGTTTAAAATAAATTGATTTTGTTTCCCCAAGTCAAGTTTGTCACTTGCCCACAATCTTAATTGGTGAGTGAGCCCTCCTTGTCCTTTGTCTTGGCACTAGAGCCTTTTATTGTATTCGTCCTCTCTCCATCCCATTGGAGCGGGAAAGAAGTGAGCAAGCAGCTGCGTGGTGCTTTGTTGCCTGCCAGGTGGGCTCAAACCACAATGGTGACATGTTAGTGGTGTCCCAAAGGAGGACGCCCCCTGACTCCCCTCTTCTGCTCCCCAGCTGCACGCTCACATATCCTAGGCACAGAAGAAAAGCTCCCAGATCAACTACGCAGTTGCAGCTTCTCAGTTACAGCTGCCTATAAAACTGGCCTAGCTGCCATGTGAAAACTAGCCCTCAGATGGTGGCTTCCACAGTTTTTGGCATGTTTGGGAGGCGCTACTGAGATGGTCTTACCCACAGCAACAGCTGTTATTGCTACATGTAGAAGGCTGATCAACTGTCTCCTCTGATGTGTGAGCACAGGCAGCCACAAAAAATACTGAAATTGCTGGCTTATGCTTGACCTCATTTATTGCAGCCCAGAGTGCCAAGGTATGAAGACCTGGCCACCCCCTTGGTCTGACTCCCCACTGGACACACTGTGTAGGAACACAGCTGGGATGATGTCCAGGGAAACTTCGGTACGCAGTGCTCTATTTTTGCTTTGGAGACCTCCCTATATCCAACAGACTCAAGGAAGATCCTCACACTTCAAAACTATGACTCAGATCCTCGTCTAGTGTACAGAGAGAACGTCCGATTTATTTCAGACACTGGTAATATCTAGGGAGCTGAACTACAGATCTATTTCAAAGTATCTGGTAATATCTGAAAATATTCAAGAAGACAGTATGATAGGATTCCAGTTGAGCCACGCCATCATAATATTCCTGTGATGAATTGTCTATGGAGAAAAGATTTGCCTTATTCCGTTTTCATTATCTTACTGAATATGAAGAAATAATTCCTGAAGAATTAATTTCCAGCCTTGAAATAAAACATTTTGCAAAGGTAGTATATATACGTGGTATAAAAACTAAGCTGTTAAAAATCTTCAATACCTGAACCAGGAATCTCTTATTCCATCAATGGATATCAAGAGGGTGGGCATATGAGGTAACCAAAATAGCAAATAAAATTTCTACTACGAAAACATAAAATCCTATAAAGTTACCATAAATTTCATAAGAAGAAAAATAATTAGAAGATATTAAAATATTTTCAGTTGGCATACAACCACACAAAGTTGCTAAAAAAATCTGGGAAGAAAACCAATTCAACAAATAATCAGAACTAAATACAAATCTAAAGCTTACTCCATTTTAGTGTACTGTTGTTTAGTGTAACATTTCTGTGACACACATTAATTCTCTTTTGATCTCTGTTTCAAAAATTTTATTAACTATACCTCAGTACTGACATCCAGTATGCTAGTGGTACACTTTCACTTCTTTTTCAGAACTTGAATATTCCTGTCTTTTTTTAATTAAAGTACATTAAAATATAGTTTATATTCCATATGAGAGACCGTTTCCTTGAAAAATGTATCTTGCATACAAACCTTTACATTTTTATTTTAGAAATAATTTTTTAGTTGCTCAGTCCTATCTTTGAGTGTGCCAAAACATTTTTAAAGCATATTGCTCTTCAGTGCAGTTTTAGTCTAATAAAAATCTAGGACAAAAGATGGTTGTGTTGCCTCTCTCTGTGTAGATACCTTTGAAAGCATTCACCCTAGATCTGAAAGCAGAGAAATTGCAGGGAGACAGAGGATGCCCAAATAAAACAGTAATATGGTTTTTAATTTCATTAATTCCCTTGAGGACAGAGTATTTCAATGACCTAGATAGGCTAAGAAATGGAGGTCTAAAATATTTTATTGATTTACTTATATTTATAGATCAATCGTATACAAAGTTCTTTGTCCACTGACTGCTTCACTGAAAAAACTATATGTTGGGTTTTTTAGACTTTGGTGCCCATCTTTAAATTAAATTGATTACATATTTAATATATTCGTATCTCTTAAAATACTTCCTTGCTTTGTAGGTGCAATCGGATTTAAAAAATGGAGCAGACCTAAAGAAAAACTTTTAAGAAGTTGCTTATAGCATCAGCAGCCACTAAAGAGATCTATTCAAATCATATAATTCAAATGAAAGACAAAGTTCTGCACTGCATTTCTTTTTACAGGTTTTTTTTTTTTAATAAAATAATGACTCCAATTCCTTAGTATTATATCAGAGCACAATTCTATCAAAATTAATAGACACACTACCGTACTCCAGATATAATTCTCTGGGAGAAAAGAATTCTAAACCTCTGAAAATCTGAGGAAAGAAGAGGACTGTATTTACAGAAATAAATAATTTGTAATCTCTGTAGCAGCATATCAGGTGAAAAAAAAATAGAGGATATGTTACCTATTGCTAAAGAAGACCAAAGCAAAATCCAGATTTAAATCTGAAACATTTCAGATACAGTAATGCAGGAACATAGGCGACTAAGGAGTGTCTGGTTCAAACTATGTGTTAACCATGGGAGGTTTTAACTCAGATTTTGTAGCAAAATATATGGATTCATATACTCAAATAGTTAAAGAGGTTGTTCTAGTAGCCTTCTAGTTCTAGAGGCTGTTCTAGTAGCACAAGGGCTTCATTCAAGAGCTATGGAAAACAAGTAACATCTTGCAAAGGCATCACAGTGTAACAGAAACTAATTGTGAAATACACAGCAAAGAAGGCATAATGTCTGATTATTTCTTTTCTAAGATTCAATTCCCATAATCCTAAGGATTTTTACTGTTTGCATGCTCTAGCTCTTATGGAGTTTTATGGAAATTGTAAGCATACATAAATGTAGGGTCAAACTTTCAACCTAAAATAAACCTTGTAATAAAACTCGGAGTAATTTCTAATTTGCATCAATACAAATAAAAAACTTTTGTTCTGGAAATATGCATGTGTGTGTGTGTATGTGTATCATTGAAATAATCACAGACCACCAACTACTCATCAAGGCTCCAGCTTTTCTATTCATCAGAAATAAACCACATTATGAAAGTCTCAAAACTCAAGCAAAGCCAAGGACCTGGTTTGTGGTTTTCTCATGAATCAGAAATAGAGTGCAGTTTCGTAAACCTTTTGGGTAATTTGGGCCAAGTTTTGTGTGAATTTTGGAAAATTATGGTTTTAAATTACAACTCTATGTAAATAATGGTTTTGACATTCTCCTCTTAGGATACTTTAAAAATACTAACCTTGAAATAAAATTCAAGGATCTCATAATAAAATAAAAGATTTACTGAACATCTTAAATAAATATTCAAATACATATTTATAGAGACACACACACTTGGCAGATACTCTGTATGCTATTTCAACAGTGAAATGTTTAGAAGGTTGTTTTTTCCTTCCAGTGCAAAAACTGAGATGATGTTTAAGACAAAAAACATTTATAGCATTGAATTTTTTCATAAATAATTAAATTATTACAGTGGGATGAGAGTAGACTGTTATTAAAAAAATTTTGGACATTTTCAATATTTTAAATATGCTTCTATGGACTAAGGCTCTTCCTAAAAGTACTAGAAATGCATTCATGCAGCCGAATCTATATGCGAATCACTTTTCTCAGAAAAAGAATTAGATTTCAAAATTTTTATATGTATACCTGGCGATGAAATTTAGAAACATGCAAACTAGTGTTCATGTACTTTCATTCAAGTAGAGAAACAACTTGGTCATGGGCCTTTCGCCTCTAGGAAAATGTTGGGTTATTGGGTTAACTTTCTAAACATTTTCCACAGAAACTTTCCCAATTAAAATGTCTTGCATTTGATAAGTTCCCATTACAACCAAAGGAGTGACAATATAATCACTGAAAAGTCTTAATGTAACGCGATAGAGCTAGGCAATGGATAATGGCAGCACATTTTTAGTCACTAAAACATAAATTCCAACTTAAGTACTTATTATTTGAAAAACTTTTTGACTTCATTTAATATGTTTGTGCCTTAAATCTCAAGAATGGTCTATCTTAAAAATAAGCTCATTTCCTACCTTAAAAAAATCAAGCAAAACCAAACAAAGCCCAAACCCCAAAACACTTAAAATTAAGTAACCTAATGTTTTCCAGTAGTAGTGCTGTTCTCTCTCAGATAAACACTCCTCGGTAAATAGTAAGAATTATATGTGTACCTTAACAGAGGAATAGTCTTGGATTTCTTTAGGTCATCTTTCTCATAAAAAAGCTATTTCATTTGCCAATGCATTTATACTTGTCTTGTATTGCCTTATATTAGATGATTATATATGTACGTGGGCCTGAATACCTTGTTTGTTTTCACTTCTATCCAGCTCACACAAAGAGTGGCACTGTTGATACTCAATGAACCAGTCACTAAATTTGTCCTCTACAATGAGCCGGAGATCAATAACTAATTTTGAAAACTGATTAGTTTGCAGCAGGGAAGTAGACACTGTCCGAATCTTGCCGGAGGATATAATCAGCCAGTAAATAGCAATATTAGTGCTGTAGGTAATAGGCTGGGAACAGCGGAGGAATGGAGTACAGCCCAACTCTCTAAAAAGAGGCCTTGACACAAAGGCCAATTC
This sequence comes from Bucorvus abyssinicus, assembly GCA_009769605.1. Lineage (NCBI taxonomy): Eukaryota > Metazoa > Chordata > Aves > Bucerotiformes > Bucorvidae > Bucorvus > Bucorvus abyssinicus. The sequence goes on from CM020030.1 coordinate 10,916,040, forward strand.
AAAGTCTCTCTTTTTTCTTTTAAACCACACGACTTGCAAACTAAGCTTTATAATTTTGGGGGGTTTTGGGGGGGTTGGGATTTTTTGTGTGTGTTTGGAATAAAGCATATTTTTATCACATTCCATGCTTGGTGACTAAGGAGTGTTTGTAAATGCGTCCCAATAAAGCTTGCAGTGCAGCCGTGGGCGATTATTAAGGAGCTACAGACATTTTTACAGATCCTTGCTGGTTGTGAACTCCAGATGTTTCTAACATGAGAAATGTTATGTTCTAACAGTTAATGTTGTATCACCAGCCATTCAGAAGATGTATCTTCTTATTATAGCTGGAATGTTGCTATGGTGATAATTGTAAAACTGTGACCTAGAAGGAAGACAACAAATGTATTTAGCAGAAAAGAGGGTAGGTAGTGTATCAATTAAGTCAATGAACGGGAAGATAACGAAAAGGTAATAGGAAATTAAAAAATTGTGCACGCTTCTTGGATACTGTATGATATACCATAATTAGTACTTCCTTTCATTTTCATGTGGAATGCATCCTCAGATAGCTTTGTGGACAGATAGCATCCTGTCTGTAATGCAGATAGATGTCAGTACTGCCCAAAATTACGATGCTTTTCCTTTTCCGCCAAGCCCATACGTAAAAACTGTCCCTACCCAAGACTTGCTCATATATTTACATTCCCTTTTCAAAGGAACCATGGGTTTGCATGATCAATGTGTTGTATTTTGTGTTTTGGTACTGAAGGCTGAAGTTGACCATGAGAGCAGATACAAATAAATATAGATTTTAAACCATCAAGCCCTAATTAAATTGAAGGATCAGCATAGAAATAGAATTCACGCCAGTCTAGTCATGGATTATTTGGGATCACCACGATCCTGAATTTCTGATGAGTCTAGCAGCAGGAATTGGCTCAGGCTTTTCACGCAGGGAGTTGCAGGGCCTTTGGGGATCGAACCACAGAAGGACCACTACCACCTCTACTGGCAGTCTGTTCATCACCTTGAGCTAGTTTCTCTCTGTCTGCTCATCCATTTTATCATTTGTTCGATGAGAATAACAGTGCTGACCCTTTCTACAAAGAGCTTTTTCAGATCGATGGATGAAGCATGCTGTAATTTTCTAAGCTCGTAAGCAGCCATATATGTGAAAAAACAGCGACTCCCATTATGACGGTAGTGATCAAATATCCTATATTAAGTCAACTACTATTACTGCTGCAAACTGCAAATGGTTTCTAGCTCGAAAGCAAAGAAAATTTCTGGTATGTGCTAAAGGCATCACCATTATCATTCATCCCAATCAGCTTGATTAGGACTAGAAACAAACAACAGGAAATCATCTAGCTGTATGCACATGAGCCCCATTTCAGGAGTCCTTGTCACTGGAAAAGAGAGTGAAGCCCTGTCACTTGTCCTTAAGCGTATATTCTCCTTCACTTTACTACATATCAGGAAAGGAAGGAAACGGAGTGGATTACACTTCTTATTAAATTTATGTGTTACAACAACGTGCACAGTGCTTGGAAATAAATCACACAACAAAGGACAAAATTATGGAAAGAACTGGCACACTGCAAATCTCTTGATGTTTTCAGGTAGTAACTGAATGTCTTTCTGCAAGTTATGCATTAGTCAAAAACACTGTTGAGACAAAAGCTTTCAAGTGATATTTTCAAGCCATATTAGTTGTCCTGCAGTTCTGCACTTCACTCAGACTGGAAAGTAGCCAACAAGCATAGTGTGAAATCTGTTAGCTTATGTCTTGAGGGATTTTTTCCAGCTGTATTAAAGAAGACTGAGCTCCCCAACTCTCACTGCACTGCTTGCATGCTGATCCAGGGCAGGAAAGGAAGCAGAGGCATGGTGAGGTAAAGGGATTAATCCAAGGTCAGACTGAAAGTTAAATGTAGGATTTAGACATAGACACTTGCTGCTTGATTATGTTGAAGTCAGAGAAAACAGTGAAGTCTCTTTTATTTTAACTTCAAAGAAATACGACTGTTTTGCACATGGAAATGCAACAGCATGCTATTGTGGAAGGTTTTACATCAAGGCAAACCACAGCTGTGACTCAGACCAAAAAAATCTCACATTAAACTTGTCCTAAACTTTGTTTCTCCACACATATATACCTGGTTAAATAGACTGAAGAATTAAAAAATCTAGGAAAGAAATAGAAAACACTGTCTGAAAAGGTAAAAATAGAAGGAAAGCAAGCTTAGCTGGAACAAACATCTCCAGAGGCTTACATTGCCTAACAATTTGAATGAGATTGTGGGTTTTCTTTTTTATATTTTTTTTTTCTCATTCTTCCTACCTGAGTCGGTGCTAGTGACAGGCATGAAGAGAAACTGCATGAAGGAGACAAAGGTCAAGACAATGATATTACTGTGCCAGTGCAAAGAACGCTTGAGTAGATGGTGAAAACTAAAGGTCATTTAATAAATATGTTTTTCATTTTCTCAATGGAAAAGCTAGAGGAATGTAAAGAATCCACTGGAAGTATGAGCCAAGAAGACTAGTTTGATTTTTTTTCATGATAATGAGGAAGAACTACCCAAGAATATTCTTTTTTGGCCGTATTAGGTCAAAACATTCTCATCTTTCAAAAACAAAACAAAAAACATGCAACCTGGAACATGTACATTCAAGCAGTCCCTGCTAAAATAAAGACAAACCCACTCAATATATAATCAAAACCAGTTGCCTTGCTCCTCTAGATCTCTCAGTCTGATCCTTCTCCTCTTCACCCCCCACAGCTGTTCATGAAGGTACCTTGTACAGTCTTTACACCCACATCCAATGATTCCTTTGTGCACCTGGGATTTCTGAGAGGTTAGGGGCGATATAACAAGTATGTGTCTATCTAGAAAAAGACTAAAACTCACAGAACACACAATTCAACAGATAAATTACAAGAAATTGAAGTGAATAACAACCTGCCAGTAAAGTTTCAGTGGACATATGATTCATGAGGGCTAGAATATGACAGCTTGCAATGCATGCTTCCCTTAGGGATTGTTCTTTGGGAGAAAATGGAACAGAAAAGAAACATATCACCATTTGCAAATTTCATTCTATGACAAATCCTCCTTAATATTCCTTGCGCCATCTTTGAATTCCCATTCAGGCCATCAGGTATACCTTTCTAGACATACATAGCTTTTACAGACCCAAGGGGAAAAAAAAAAAAACCAACCAAAAAACCAAGACGCCAGTGCATAACCGGGACATTAGAAACTCTGGGGTTTGTGGGCAGTGGTGGCTGCTGCAAGTCAATATCCTAACCTTATCTGGTTTTGTATGTCCAAGGACAGCAGTAAGTTCTGGTGCTCTCTGAGTAGAAATGAGTGTTTTGACAGCTAAAAGAGCAAAGAATGTAATGAAAGACACTAGACAGCTAAAAAAGACAATATTGAGCTCTTTCAAAGAGACTACCTTCATTTCTCTGCAGAAATTTTTGTTGCTATATCCTGGAAGATGCAAATGTACCACTGTTGTGCTGTAGCAAGATGTGCTGGGATGTCTACGTACAGCTTTACATTATCTGCACTGAGGGAGTATATCCACTGTCATAGAACAAAGCTTTACTACCTTGAAGTCATTCCTCTAGTAACAATATAAGCATTCCGACTGAATGACTCTGTTACTGTAAAGTTTTGCCCCTTTGGCACAAGGTCCTTCTGAGGTAACTCAGCCCCGCTGGCTCCTGAAGCCTACTCCCCTCTGTTCTGGTCTGACAACTCCCTTTCTTCCTCTATTCCTTCCTGTGCCTCTGGGTATTTACAATAAATGGCAAAATGACAGTCCAGACAATAACTGGGTCACAGATCTGCTTCTCAGGCCCCTTCAAGTCAGTGGCTATGACTCAGCAATAGGTTGGTTTTGGTTTTTTGGTAAAGCTCCTTGGGAGACTCCAGAGCATAATCATAGGCAAAACCGAGCTGGCAGCTGTCCTTATTGTAACCCTGAGCTTCCCTGAAGCATTTGCATGCAGGAGGCAGAAGTACTTGAGAATAAGCATGTACCCACGCATCCTTCAGGGACTGATGCTCTGTGGAATGCGTACACAGCAAGCAGCAAAAATGTGCCTCAGTGTATCAAATACTCAGTGAGACTCTAGGATAAAAGTTACTTACGTCACAAATACGGTGAAACAGAGCAGGAAGAAAGACAGAGAAGTAGAATAAAATAGGCCACAACAGGGAGAACAAAGTTACAGAGAGAGAAAAACAGTAGAAGAGGAATGGGAGAAAAAAGAAATGTCAGACAAACTAGCTAAAAGGAAGAATGAGAAAATCTTGTCGTGCTGGTTAAAGCTTAAATATCAAAGGGAAATGTAATGTCTAAACATGCAGTAATCTCCTTTTATCTAGTATATAGGAAACAGTCTACCAATTAAAGTACACAAGTAGCCTCTGAAATATTGTACTTGTTTTGTACTTGAGGAAGCAGAAACAATGGGCTTATATAACTTGTCCAGGTCACATATTAAGTCAGCAGTGAGCCAGACGTGGCTCTCTGACCTACCTCCATGCAATACTTCTTCTCCAGGGGAAGTAAAAGACATGTTTTCACTCCAACTTTTTCACTATACGCAGCACTTAGGGCCCCTTAAGGAACCATAAATCTTGGCAGTTCCTCATTTATTTGCATGCAAGTAGATTTAAACAGTTTGGAAACAGAGCAACTGCGCTCAGTTTCATTGTCAGGATGGCCCTACCACATCCCACTTTTTCTATGGCTTGACGTTCAGCGTACACTGCTTCAGGTCTTTGGCATTTTATAATTAGTGCAAGAGATAAAGCTGACAAATTTCCCAGTGTTACCTTTGAAACAAGCTATGTGCAGCGCAAAACCTTGATACTTAGAAGAGGCCAACATAGTATCAGATGCCCAATACACGCAGAAATTAGTTTCCTCTCAAGGTTCATCCGCTCATTCTTTGATTTTTATCCGTCAATTAAATGGCTTGTCAGAAGGATGTAACGTAGTCAATGCACATATGTGCTATGTGTTACGTACTGTCAGAAATTACTGATGCATGGGCTTGGCAGGAATGACAGTTATTATTAAACATCAGCTGGCAGAGGCAACTCGCACCAATTTTAGTCAACTAGTGATGACCTGTAAAATTGGTAAAAACTGTAGGAGGAAAACAATCTGCCACCAGACAAATTAAAACAACGAGTGACAACCCAACGGAATACTGTGTTGCATTTGCTGAAAAACTCAGCACAGAAAGAAAACCCGTGATCATTGACAGAGAAGACATCGGTACATAGGAGGTATACAGTATATGTTATATGATATATAGCATATATATCCTTACTACCTGGGAAGTGAGGGCAAACTTTACAACTAAGTCTTGGAAATGGGCTAAATGTCGGTACAAGGGAGTGCCTTTAAACATCACATTACGTGCTTTACACAGAACAAAATGAGCACAACAAAGCAGCAATCCCATATTTGACCCTCTATCCTCCAAATGTCTTACGGAAAACTTACACCTCATCTGACAGGACTGGGTGACCTTGACCCAGAGAAATAAGAGATATTGTATTAGCTAGGCATATGAGCACAGGCTTTCTGGTTTCTTTGAGAGCTTACAAATGACTGAGGGAGAAAATCAGTAGTTTTCTTAAGCTGCACAACCAGATTCTCTAGCTTGTTAAGGCTGCTTTGAACTTATGTGAGTGAGCAGCACATCCTGTGCAAAAAGGTTCTGTGGTTTCTTTAAGTTTTCCGCAATGGCTTTTCCTGCCAGTGAAACCAGATCCTGCACTGTTTGACCTTGAATGAATTATTTGACCATGATTTGTGTGCAGCTTAAACATAGACTTAGAACTACATATAACATTGAAAATGTGGATGATCCAGGGATTTAGCCAGCGCACTCGGCTTACATGATATTTTGGCATGAAGAAGGAAGGCATATGCACTGTTGATGGGCATTGCAAAAGTGTGAATAAATTTGACTTTTGTAAAGGTGTACATTATAGCTGTATAAGTATGTTCCAATGTCCAGTCAAAAGTTGAGCCCACACATCTCAAAACTACCAGCAGAGTTGATTATTGTATCCTATCTATGATTTTTCTGAAGTGATAAGGGACTTAAACAACAAAAAAATTTCAACAGCTTGGCAGATTCCTTTTATGAACTATTTTTTTTGAAATAAAAGAACTATGTCCTGCACTATCATAGACTGCTCCTTGCTCCTTTTTTTCAGAGTATATCAGTTTTCTGGTGAAGCCAGGAGGCTTGCTATTCACTGACAGGCAATGCAGTAAGTAATAGTGAGAATACAGGACAAAATGATTGATGGATCTAACTGTAAAGACAGATTTTTTTCCAACTAGAGAGTGGTGCTTCTTGCTGGAGATGCTGATAAAGCTTCTGCCACCGATACTAATGAGAGGTATGCCATGTCAGCTTAAGATAAATAGGTTACAACATTGTGCAAAGGAATCTCCTGAACATGGATCCCATGGCACCAAAGCAGCACTTGACAGTACAGACCTTCGTGACTTCCCAGGGAATTTCTGACTTAACAGCTGGGAATGGCATTAACAAGTTATTGACAGTGGAGGGGGAAAAAAAAAAAAAAAAGGCCTATAGCCAGGCTTACTGTTTACATTTTATTTTCTACCTTTGTTAGAGATAGTTTGATACAGGGTTTGCTTTTTAGTGTAGAGCAACAGTGGGAAAAGTTACTTATTATTCTGGTCTTCTGGTCTCTGTACAATCACATTAAAAAAAAAAAATAGTTTCTGACAAATCTGTAGTTCCGTCAGTGCACTAGAACCAGCTTAATCTCTGGGAGAAACTGCTGGCTTTCATCCTTTTTGTGCACCAGTCAATACATTATCGGGACACATCTACTTCAGTCACTTTTGTGCAGTACTACATCCATAGCTATTTTAAAGCTATTATTAGCAATGAAACGGCAGCAACATGGAACTGGGCATGGGCTGCACAACTCCCCCAAGCAACAAGAACACGCACTTCCGCAGTGACTCAACTGCCACATGTACTGGTTTGTTGAACTTGTTTAACAACCACTGTAAAGACTCATTTCACACATTGGTTTTCAAACTAAATTATGTTCCTTTCACACTGTTTGTGACTCTTATTTTGGTGGTGCACTGCTGCATTTTCTTTCTACTTCATAACCTGGTATGCCAAAACTAAACCATCACCTCTTCTTGTAACTGTAAGGCACAGTAATAAGGGGAAGGAAGGCACAACCTCTGCTGTGGCCCTACATTCAAAGGACCCCTTGCATGAGATCACTGCTAGCATGACCTCACAATTGGGGCCACCCTCCTTCAAATCCTCTAATAAATTGATCATGAAAGCCTGCATAGATGAACAGCACCTACACAAAAATAAATTTCATGTATCAAGGACCAAGGAAGTTAAGACGGCCAGCCATGGCCACCACTGTGGAATCTACTTTGTACCTGGAAAAGACACTTTTCTTGAGGGTTTAACCTGTGCACAGCACCTCCAGATACTTCCCTTTGAACTATGTGTTTGTAGCTGTGAGACAAATTTGTCATCAATGAGTTGCTCCCTGGATTGAAAATATTATACGACTGGAGGCAAATAATAGCTTCCTGTAGCAAAAAACCAGATAGGTTTTAAGTACAGCATGGGTGAAGACCTTAGTAAGTGTCAAAGACTACAGAAATTTCCTGAAAATTAAATACTGTACATTGTTAAAGTTGAAATATTGTCACCGTTCTTTATAATGTAAACTGCCATTTGCTCTTTTAGCCAAAATTTTCATATTTTTGAGGATTATTTCAGCAATTTACACATAAAGTAGACATACAGACTATACAATAGACCACCCATTACACAATTGAGTTGTGAAGTTATACAGAAAAGTTTAAAATCGGTCTACGTTAAGGATCACTCATGGTTTCACTCTAAATGATTTTTTTTACAGTGGGAGTCCTTTTTAAAAGAAAGAAACCAAACCCTACGTTCCTCTGAATTCACATTGGTTTAGGCATCAGCTTATCTAAATTACAGAGCTTCTGGTCTTGCATCTATTAATTCATGAATAGTATGGCCTTGTTTGTGAGGGTTTGAGTGATAAAGTACCCTATAATAAGCTGAATTTGTATAAGATTTCCCTGAAAGGTTGTAGGACCAGAAAAGACATGATTTCTGTCCCCTTGTTCTTTTGTCTGCATCACCATCTGAACTTGAATTGCATCAATTTCAGCATGAGCACATTTTTGTTGTTATCCCTCTGTTTGGAATACTTAGGTCATTCCTTCCTGTCTAGTATTTGATGGCTAGTACAGAAAAAGCAGTTTTAGCAGCCAGATCTTCAGAGGAATTTCAAGGCCTAATGTCCATTCCGGTCAAACAGTAGTTAGCTGTTCTAACTACCTAGGTCAATTGTTTTTTCAAAACTTAGAATTTAGACAGAGAGATATATATATCTCCAGAAAATATCTGCTCCTTGTCAATTTAACCTCAAAACGCTGTCCTCCTTGCTTCCAGTTTCACTTTTTACATTCCATATGTGGTCTAATCTAGAGCAGATGCAGGAGCTGACCAAAAAAGTTCAGATATAAACCTCATTATAACCAGGAAACTTCTACAGTCAAAATTCATAGTATTTTGGAGACATGCATAAACGTATCAAGCGCTGGCTTGCTGAAAAAAACCCCCACATTAACTTACCTCTTTCTCTTGAAAGGAATTTAAATTCTCGTGTCTTAATAAAAGAGCATGTGGGAGTGACTGGTGAGGGGTGGAGGAAGGTGATTTCTCCTATTCTATGAGTCTGATGGTGATTCACATTTTACCAGGGCAGGATGAGAGCTAGGAATGGTGTAGCTTTCTGAACCTCCTTTCTATTCCTTGCTTGGGTGCGTGAGTATTGGGTGAGTATTGGGTGAGGAATGTTAAGAATAAAGAGATGCAGGAGTAGGGAGAAAGTCTGAGACTATTCATCACTTGGGCAGCCCTCCAGCTCTGGTGAAGGCAGCAGACTGACTGGCATTAGCATTTGCCCTTTGAGGTTCAGTGTCTCTCACCATGTAGCCCCAAGCCAGCTCACTCTGAGTATACTGATCCGGGGTTAATGCGGCTCCCTCCAGTTGTTTATTCCGAGTTTCATTTTTAACTGGCTAAGGTACCTATATATCAGGTAAGCAGAAGGCACATCTCTGTAGATCTGAAGACAAACCACATCACATTTCTATAAGCACCCTTGGTGCATTCTGAGGGCAGGTACCTAAATTTGAGTAGCACAGGGTTTAAATATTATGTGGCTCAGTAATTGTTGCATCTGACTCTGAACACCTCTGATATATTCATCTTCACAACAGCTACATGAGGTGGGTCAGTGCCCTAACAGCTGGGCAGCCTTATCACTTCCTCATCCAGCTAATGACGTTTCTAAAATTTTCCGTAGCCCTCATAATATAAATACCAGATCTTAACAGTAACACTGAAATTTAACCATCAGTACCCACACCATGGCTGCTTCTGTGTATGAATCAGTGCATAGCATTTACTGAGCATGTCAGTAAGAAGGTAAGCATGATTTGGGCAAAGGATTTTTCTTTTTTTTTTTTTTAAATGTCTGGGTTTAGGTAGGAAATTGCATTTCAACAGAACTCCTTTTATAATGAAGTAATATTCATTTTCAAACACCAACCCTCTGGAGTTTATTACATTAGCGACAAAACACTAAACAAAAAACAATTTACCACTGACCCTAATTTTCATTGACCCTTTTTGGGTGAAAAATAATTTCCTGACCATTGCCATGACTGTCTGGGCTACTGTCATGTGCACGTGTCTTTTTTTACCTCTTGAAGGTAAAAAGCAAAGTCCTTGTGAGTGAAGAACTTATCACCAACGAAAATGCAAATGGAAGGATTAAGAGTAGTGAAGAATCTGATAAGGAAGTATATCATTCTTCCACAGTGTTTGCCACAGGTAAAATGTCTCATGTAATCAATTCTGCTTTCCAGTTATTTTGTGTGGTGCAAATTTTGGGAGAAGTCCAAGTCATGAAAGTTAGCCATATTCAACTCAATGTATACCTGCAAACCTGCGGATATTAGGATTTATTGGTCTGGTTCAAGATCGCTTTTAAATCTAAGTGCATCCTGAAGTGAGTTTAGATGTTGCAATAGTTTACAGATTCTTACAACAGATATATGAGCAAATTACTTATTTTCAAAGCTGACCTCAAGCAAATGAACTCCTTTCAGTCTCACATTTGTCTGAGGGCCAGGCTTTGCTCAGATCAACAGTTTCACCCTGACTTCCAGTGACTTAAAAAAATGCTTTCTTCTTCTGAAATGAAATGCTCCAAGCCAAAATTTACCACCCTGTATTCCTTCTCTTTTCACTTGGGGATATTTTTTATCATGCTGCTTTTTGAGCATGTTTCTAAGGTTATGTTAGAAACCTGAGAAAATAAATATTTTCAGTAGAAATATTGTTCTAATCTCAAATATAGTGCCACAATTGAAATCGCCGTAATAGAATAACATTTTTTGTGATAAAACTAGCTTGTAGATCTATGTAACTCCGTCACTTAATGATTTCTGATGTCTGGAAGGTATTAGACTGTGGTTGCAATAATCTCTATAATTGTAACAGTTCATGCTAGCTAGACTGCACATCTATTCTTCATCTGTCCTTAAACTAATTTGTTCTATGTATGAATATATCACACTCATCAATTTAAAGTGCCATCCTTTGGCTATGCAGGTCATTAAGGATTATACATTATGTATGAGTCGAACACACCAAACTTGCACAAATGCTTTTCAGCAATGTGCAAAATAGCTGCTTTCTGTTAGAGTTTTTAAGTTATTATTCTAATCGAAACCCAAGTCACAGCTACAACTAACCAGCAATCAATTACTTCTCTCCATATGCAATGCCTTGAATGATGAGAGTTATACTGTGGGGCTGTGCTGAATTCTAAAAACATCAATGCACACTTTAAAAATATAAGAACCTTGAAAATAAGGGGATAATAAGTTTTTCCCCTCATTGCTTCCCACAAAGTTTTCATTGCAATTAGTGCAGTGCTGGGCTCTTAAAATTCTTCTTTTCCTGGAAGGGTAATTCCACTCAATAACGCAGCAGCTATATATGCAGACAGCATCCAATACAACAAAATCCCACTGTACAAAATGTCTCTAGTCATAGATCTGATAAACTGATAAAGAAACTCCAAGGTAATGATTTCCTGCAGGATACGAGTCCTGTCTGAGATCTCAAGGCTGTGCTTGGCAAAAGCTTTCCGTAAAGAGACTGAGGACTGTGGAGGAGACCGAGTAGCACTGTGCAGAGGGCTCGTGGTGTTAATTTGTGCCAAGAGGGTGGCTCAGATAGCAACAATATTTGATTGCTATCTGATTGATATCTTGTAGCTGACAGGAAATCAAATGCCTGCCTCAGTTATATTCCCAGAAGATAGATGGTCAAGACCAAAGTAACACCGAAACAGCACAGAAATGTCAGTCCTCTGGGGAGCCTCAGAGTCTAATGGGAACGTAAACCGAACCCCTTTATTTTCTGCACCTTTGCCCAGGAGCCCTTGAAAAATTTTTCTTTTTTTATTTGCCCAAGCTTCCTTTGTTCTGGATCGGATTTGTGTTCACTTGTAACATACTTTTCTTTTTGCAGCCAGAATACCTAGATGAGAAACCAGAACTGTCTATGTAATGCTTATCCCATGAAAGAGAGAAATGAAACTTGGCTTTTCTCACCATCTTTCTGAGCTGTGCATGCACAGTTACTGAAGAGGAGGATGCACACAGAACAAGATAAAGTAAACCATTTCCTGCCAGTACAAGAGCAGTGTCTCTTTGGGGACAACATCTCCAGGAGTGATTAAGTGCCAGTCACTTCATTTCCACAGTTAGGTACAAAGAGCAAAACCTAGTCCTCAGTAAATTAAAAAGGTTGACAGCATAGAATTCATTTTGTATGTAAAAGCTGTTAAAAGAAAGAGGGAGAAAGAGAAGATGCGTGTGTATATTGTATGCATTTACATGGGAGAGGGCAAGTTGTGCATGGGATGAAACAATCACACCTCTTACTCATTTAGGCAGGTGGCATAGAGTCTATTTTTTCAGTGTTTTACGACCTATCCCTGTGACTAAGATTTAATAAAACCCCAGACATTTCTACAAAATCCTTTTAGAAATTCTGTCAAAAGCCGGTTGCCAAAATAAATATTGTATTTGTATTTTTCTCAGCAAAGATAAGTTTTGTCGTTGTACATACCTCTGGGTAGGATACTAAGGCAACGAGTCATACAGATATCATATACATGCCTTCATATATTGGCATGTATATAGTTTTCGGTTCTTCAAGTGCTACCTTAACACTGCCATTGGCTTTTTTTATCTCAGAGAACAGAAAGAAAGAAACAAAAATAATTTTATCTAAGGAATTATTAACTACTGATCAGACTATTTGCAGCTAATTTATCATGTCGTAATAATCACTGAAAAGTTAGTCTTTGAGTCTCGAATTCAATGGGATGATCACTTCCCCATCAAACACGAGAAAAGATACAGAGAACCAGGGATCTGGGAAAACACATTGGAAACACAATCATTTCACTTTCTTTCTTTTACTCAGGTGCCAGGGTATCCCTAAAAAATAAGAAGCAGCTAAGAAATAGTACTGATCATCCTGATAGTGAAGTCTTTTGAGGAGTGAAAGAGACCTTTTTCTCTCTAGAAAAATAATAAGTTAAAAGTCGAAGATCCTCAGGCTTGACTTAATGGCATTGGTTCATATAAACTTTGATAGTTAATAACAACTACAGAACTTGCCCAAGTATTTCTGTTAGATAAAAGGAGAGGGTAAGTTTTTGATGACAAGCTCTGCTGGAAAGTGAAGATAAATTGGGGTGTTTGCAGGCACTATGTTCCTTCTGAGCAGATGCCTGATGTTTTTCTTAGGAAAAAAAAATTAGATTAGGTTCTCTGGCTCAGATTTCTTAGCATTCTTTTTGATTTTACAAAGGTGGTATCAGCTGTGGTTTAATACAGCACAAGAGAATACATTAAAACTACATTCCGATTATTTCCTTCAGCTTTCCCCATCCCAACCAATTTCCCATTCATTTGCTAATTTGGAAACAGAGACTGCATTTCGAAGGAAGGCTGGAGGCAATAATGAAGGTTGCAAATGTGTGCTATTTCAGTAGTTACAGTTTTGATTCCTGAAAGAGAGGGAAACTCCCACTATTAAGAAACAGAGGAAGGAATTATATGAATAAAGGAAAAAGAAGGAGAATCAGAGCAAGGCTCGTTCTTTGAAAGGTCTATACATGTGCACATGCTAAGTAGAAAACCTCTCCCAATATAAAGTGATGCATGCTGCAAATCTGACGTCAGAATCAGATGCTCAACTTTCCTGCTTGAGAAATGTTTGCTGCCAAGTATTTGTGATAAAGTCAAAACGTAGCTAGTGCAATGCTTTTTTCCCCATACCAATGATTAAGAGAAATATACTCACATTTTGAAATACAGGAAGACCAAACCATCCATTGCTTTCTTAATCTTCCTATTCTTCACAGTGACATCAAATAGCAATGAGTGGCAGCAAATTTACTTCAGAATGGATGTTCTTTTCATTGATACCAATATATTAAATAAAACCAATGCATTCTACCAAAAGAAAAAGAAAAAAAAGAAAAAAAACAAACCCACACATTTTTAAGCTAAGGAAGTAATACAAAGCTTAAATCAAACCTCAGGTATTTCCAAACCTTTAAATGTCATCCCCGGTCTGAGCAAAGACTGATTTGGACAAACAGTTTAAGACTGAAAATGGCCTGTATTAGTCCACCATAGAATAGACTGCTATGATTTGTTTTCAGTGTTCATATGAGATTTTGGTTTGGAAAAACGTCCTTCAAGCTGAAGGATATGTTTCCTGATATCATGATACTGTTAATGTGCCATAAAAATGATTTAGCAGTTGGGATCAATGCACTGCATTCTAACATGACAATAAAATAGCCCCTGTGGTATCCCATCATTATTATAGGGTCTTATTAAAAACATGGAAAAAAAATTGTTCAGATATATAAACTATTTGGGTTCTATACATAACAAAGATTTATTTCAAAAGGCTACTACATTTTAACAGGCTAGAAAAGATCAATATGGTGCCACAACCCTCATGGTTTTGAGTTGGCGAGACACTAGCATAGCGTTCTGGCAGCACACATGAATATTGTATATGCATGTGAGGTATGATTGTCTGAGTGCCACAATGGTTTTTTAGATTTTTATCTGCAGAAACATTAAAAAACTAAAGAAAATAGAAAAAAAAGGTGCACATGCAAGAATAAGTGTTACCTACTGGACAAAAGGGATCATTTCACAGAATCACAGAATCATCTGGTTTGAAGAGACCTTTAAGACCATCAAGTCCAGCCGTTCACCCCGCACTGCCAGGGTCCACCCCTAAACCATGTCCCTCAGCACCACATCTACACGTCTTTTAAACACCTCCAGGGATGGGGACTCCACCACCAACCTGGGCAGCCTGTTCCAATGCTTGACAACCCTTTCTGTAAAGAAATTTTTCCTAATGTCCAACCTAAATCTCCCCTGGTGCAACTTGAGGCTATTTCCTCTTGTCCTGTCACTTGTTACTTGGGAGAAGAAACCAACCCCCACCTCACTACAACCTCCTTTCAGGTAGTTGTAGAGAGCAATAAGGTCTTCCCTGAGCCTCCTCTTCTCCTGACTAAACAACCCCAGTTCCCTCAGACACTCTTCATAGGACTTGTGCTCTCTAAACCCTTCACCAGCTTCATTGCCCTTCTTTGGACACGCTCCAGCACCTCAATGTCCTTCTTGTAGTGAGGGGCCCAAAACTGCACACATTATTCAAGGTGTGGCCTCACCAGTGCCGAGTACAGGGGGACAATCACTTCCCTCCTTCTACTGGACACGCCATTGCTGATACAAGCCAGGATGCCATTGGCCTTCTTGGCCACCTGGGCACACTGCTGGCTCATATCCAATTGGCTGTCAACCAGCACCCCCAGGTCCTTTTCCACTGGGCAGCTTTCCAGCCACTCCTCCCCAAGCCTGTAATGTTGCAGGGGGTTGTTGTGGCCCAAGTGCAGGACTTGGCCTTGTTCTTATTGAACTTCATACCATAGGCCTCAGCCCATCAGTCCAGCCTGTCCAGATCCCTCTGTAGAGCCTCCTGATTTTCAGGCAGATCGACACACCCACCCAGCTTGGTGTCATCTGCAAAGTTACTGAGGGTGCACTCAATCCCCTCATCAGATCATTGATAAAGACGTTGAAGAGAACAGGCCCCAAAACTGAACCCTGGGAAACACCACGGGTGACTGGCCGCCAACCGGATTTAACTGCATTTACCACCAGTCTTTGGGCCTGGCCATCCAGCCTGTTTTTCATCCAGTGAAGAGTTGGTCCAAGTTACGCAAAGAAATGTATATGTTATAAACTTCTATTCTTCACTGACAACTTACTAAAGACTTTTTTCAGCCTTTTTCAACTGAACACACAGTGAAAATGTACTGCCTGTGAAGAGTCATCAGCCTTCCCCCTGATCCCTTTTTAAAACGAAAATAAAAAACGATTGAAAATTGAATCAAATTTTAAGAAACAAAGATGCCTAGGGAGCTTCCATTGGTTTCTTTGAATTTCTCCCCCATTACCACACTGCAGAACGGAAACATGGAAAAGTCATTGCTATCTCACTCTGAAGGGCTCTTATTTCTTTGGCTCCCACAAGATCACTTATAGAAAGAATATAGCAGAACTGTAATACAATAAGCTATAATGGGAAACAACTGTAAGCACTTGAAGACTTTTAATACAGATGACACACTGGTCTTTTAAAGAATTAAACCATAATTTATAGAAGAAACTGTCAGATACACAGGACCTAAATGGCATTTGAGCACACAGATTGCTTGGTGACTTGTAGGGATATCAATCAATTTATTAAGAATTAATCTGCACCCCAGTGTTCTCCTAAAGCTGCCTAATGTTTTGGCAAGCTACTTGAAAGGGTTCAGTAAGAATTTATAAGGGGCGCTTAGAAACAGGGTTTTTTTTTTTCTTTCTGTCTCAACAAAGGGGATACTGTTACCCCTCTGAACGTATCTCTGTTATAGTTTAACACAGTAATGGATAGGTTTGCCAAAAATCACAGTTTTTAATGGCCTTTAGCGAAACAGTAGATTTGTCTTTGCCTTCATACTGTGTCCTGCATTTATGCTGTTAGAATTGCTCTTAATCTGCCTGGAAGTATCAAATGCTCTTGGCTCTGAGAACACAAACGTTGTGCTACAAGTACAGTTTAGTGTAGCGAGTACACTAAAAAGTACAGTTTGTAGAGTAACCACATTTTTGCATGCATGCAGAAGAGTAAGTAGGACTGAAACTAAAGGATCTAATTTCAAGTATTTTCCAGCTCTCGACATAAAAATGGCAAAAAGGCCTGGGCAAATTTAAAATGTGGTATTCATATTGCCTCCCTAAAATTTGCTAAAATTGCTTGAATGATGTCACTTGAGAAACACATCCAAACTGCATGTATTTTAGAACTCTGAGAACACTCCAATGCCTGGCACTCACCACAGATATGTAGGGCATGCAAGGCTGCACGCTTAAACTCCGGTTATAGCTATCTCAAACCATTAGTAATCAATGCACGTCTGTGACTACAAACAGCATATCACACATGTTAAACAAAGTCATTGCAACTTTGTGGCTTCTGGTTTTCAAATGACTTTGACAAAAACGATCAATAAAACATCAAAGTGGTATTTGGAAAACATGAACCCTTACTTATTTGGCATTAAGTTAAAGGAAAAATTAAACAGATAATGGTTATCAATGGTCTATCAGTTCCCAGGATTTTTTTTTTCCCTTTTTCAGAGTTAACATGTGTGTGTGTGCATACTACAGTAGTAGACTTATTAGAAACAGCATATTTTGGACTTCGCTCATGAGAAAGCTTTCTGGTATGGTACATGAATTTTTCTCCATTTTGTGAAAAGCTCAGGGGGAAAGGAGTTTGCCCATTTGCTCAGCCAGATTCATTGTTCTTCACTCCACCAACAATGTCCTCTAACACATCAAGTGGAAATAAAGGACTTGCATTTCTGAAAAAAAAAAAGAAAACCAACAGAAAAATTTGCAACAGTTTGCAGTCTTTATTCCTTTAATCGTGTTAAATCAGTGGCATGCTGCCACTGATTCCACTTTGGGAATTTTAGGTTTTGATGAGGTTTTTTAAGTCATCTTTATTCATTTATTTATTTATTTTCTAAAAAATCTTTTCCTATTTCCCTCTCTTCCCTCTTAGAATCCATCACCCAAATGGCTAGTTCACTGCCTCCAGATGGACTTCTTACAAGGTTACGGACTTACACTTTGCAGCAGGATATTAAGGGTCGTGCCAAAACTTCTGAAGAGGAAGATTGGTTTATATCCGTGGTTATCTTAAACAACGGAACATATTTACCCTACCCATTTAAATCCTTTAGCTGTCATTTTACTCAATTATTACATTCAGCATGTTTTAATGCTAAATGAATAAAATGCACTTCAAAAGTACTGATATTTATTGGAGAAAACAAATTGACTGCTTAGTCGTATAATGCTAGACAGATATGATTGACCTATTGTAAAACAAATCTGCCACTGTTTCTGATGAAAGAAATATAAGGCCGCAATAACTGTGAATTCCTGCCTAACAACAGTTTTATTCTAATGTCAATAAAATCAGAATTGCTTTTCTTTGACAGTGTGTTTCAACCAACACATTTTTGTGAAACAGCTCTTACAGATTCTTCTAAATTCAAGAGCAAGTAAAGGATTTTAAAGGTGAAGCTGTGCCCTTGTAGAGAAGTGCATACTCTCTGTTCCCTATTTCTGCTACCTTATTAATTCAGAACTTTGCATGAAAATAGTGGCAGTAATTAGCCTTGACATGGACCAGCGCCAGGCTTTTCTATCAAGTTTCTTTCCTGTTTATGTTTGAATTACTCAGGGGCTGCCTCTGTGCGCCCTTTGGTCTCAACAAATGTGGCTTTTTTCCCTTACTCTCATGGTACAAAGAATGTAATCTTAGTTGACTGGAGTCTGCTGAACATCATATTATTTCCTTGACTCAGTTGAAGATTCACAAGCTGGAGCAGGGAAAAATTCTTCCACTGAATATAGGCTGCAACTGTAAGAGGATTTGTTCTTTGAGAACGGTTGCCTTGCCTGAAAGCCTTTTGCTTTGCATTGTTCTAAAATTTTGTCTAAAAGAATCAATATAGATAGAAGTTGGATGATGAGGCTTCCAGTTAGCAGTTCTTTCCCTCTGCCAATCTGGCACATAAAGGGTGGCTAATCCTGGGTGAGAACCACAGTTCACCTAGTCTACTGTCTTATTTACACCTCCTACCAGATGCTTATGCCCTGACATGTGGAAGTTTTACCTTTTTTAGTACAATTGAAAACTTTGCTATAAGTACACATCTAATCAAAAAACAACAGGCTGTGCACAGAACATTTGATTCATGCAGAATACAACATTGCTGTAGTAAAAAGTAAGTTATTAACTCTTATATCTGTGACTGCTCAATGTCATTTGAGTTATTACTGGGTTTCACCCAAAGACAAAAAATTATGATCATAATACAAAGGAAAACACAAGGAAATCAAGCTCTCTATAAGCACTATTTTAAATGATAGAACCCACAGGTGAATTACGTTTCCTATGCAGCTATCACAATGTACTTCAAGGTAAGTAGTCATGCCTAAAGGTTACAGGGTACCCTTCCCTAGAAAAGGAACTTATAATATCCATAGGGATCATGATGGAAATAACTGGAAACACTTCAGGAAACAAGATGTCTTGTACTTTAGCTTATGTCTAAACATAAGACCAAAGGAGAATTCAATTTTGTACGGGGAATTTTGTACCTGTAAAATAATTTTTAAAGTTTCTGAACTGTATAAATATGGTTAGTTATCTTGAAATGTTTTCAATGTCACAAAACCCCCTGAATCTCCTTGAAATGTCATTGAAAACTACAAATTCTTATTTTTCAGGATTTGGCTTGCCCAGGTCATGATGTCTAAATTTGGAAGCTCTTCCCTAAAATATTTTAAATATTTTTAAAATTGGGGCCTGTCCTAAAAAGGAACAAAAAGTTAAGCCATGGAGAAAGGAATTGTACGTATAATATGATTTCAATAACTCTTTATACTCATTGAGTTGTAAATACATATAATCTCAACAAAGGTTCCTGAAACATTACATCAATTTGGATGTTTTTATTGACCTGCAAGCTGTTGGTGTAGCAGTGGTCTCACCTTTGTTTTGTTCCGGATGTAGTTGACTGAGATGTGGTCACGGGATACAGAAAGGGCAGGAGTTAAGACATCGTGCAACCCGTCTGGTTAGATATATTCCTAAGTATGTTTTGGATGACCTAATTGAGGATTGAACTAAAGTCCCCTGGCTTCTGTCTCAGTATTATAATAGGTGACTTAATGGGTCAACAACATGGTCTGAATTGTCTATTCCCTGAGCAGACACAATTTTTCTCTGTCTAATTCCTCTAGCCTCCAGCTATTTACATAGGATCCTATAGATTTTTTGTGTGTGAACTCTAAAACTATCCCTCAGCTATCATTCTGCTTGTAAGGTTCACTGAACTCAAAGCTATTCAATATGAAGGCTATTCTGCAGAACATTATGTAGGGAATTTTCTATACATACAAATATGTGCAACACGCAGACATATTCAGTGTCAGGAAAAGCATATTTGCGTATTTTACCAGCCATACAGGAAACCATTTTGCATTTCAGAGAACTGGATTTGGCTAACTGAACTCTAAGCATGAATTTCAAATTATAGATTGTCAAGGTGAAAATAATAATAATGATAATAAAACCTACTAAGAAATTATCTTTCCAAGCTGAAACATCCAGAGGTTAGGTCTTCCTATTACTAGGATACAATTGTCAGACTTTGTAACTACAGATTCAAGAGAGAATGAGCTTGATGTTTACACATTAGTTATTATTTGCTATTATTATTTTATGCATCATATTGTATTCTGGTAATAATGGAAGATAATGTGTCTTGGGAACTGAGCATGCCTGAATCTCATTAGAAATTAAATATATAGAAAGAGAATGTGAGAAATAAAATTGCTTTTCTGCCTGTCAGTATAAATAGAATGGGGTGTGATAGGGATGGAATAATAGGATGCTCTCAGCCCAGTAGGCTGCATATGAACATCTCCACTACCTGTCGAGGAAAATAAAGTTTAACCTGCTACATATGCACACACTCACAACAAGAAATTCAATGCGATATTGAGGAAGGAGGCTTGACTGGAATTAAAATTTTCACTTGGAAAATATGGTACGTCTCTGTACTAGTTTTTTTACCTTTGGGATCTTGGCATAAATCCAATCAGAGGTTCTAATTAAAATGAGTTTGATGGTCTCAGCATAGTGCCTAATTGATGGCAGTTCACACTACAAAACACATAAGAATTCATTACAGTCCTGCTCAGCTGGCAATTTCTGCTCAGAGGGAGCAAGAGGAGGTAACTAATGTGGATTCCAGTAACTGTCTTGCATTTTAGGCAGGGTGGTCCTTTCTGGGCAGTTGAAAAGGGGTCACCAATAGAGCATTAGGGATCAAAAATCAAAGCACTGCTCTAGAATTAATTCAAATGTAGAATAGCAAAAGGAATTACCAGCCATTTCTTTTAAGACTCAAACATGGAAGTGGGAATTATGACAAGTTCCAAGGAGAAACCTGCACAGTATTTCTTGGTCTTAACTTGTATATCCTGTTCTCAAAATACAATTCACTTCAAACAGAAATTTCTGCTTACACTCTTCTAAAAAGTTTTACTCAAACCGACAAGAAATATATTTTTTTTTTCTCTCCCCAAAATGCCATTTGGTGCTTTGTGTCAAGATAGTTACAGGTTTTGTATAGATAACAAATAGTAAAATATTCATGTCATACTAAATATGCTGATGAGAAAAAGTCATTGTAAATTCTAGTGCCAGCCAGTAGAAAGACCTTGTAACCAGCACTGTAGAGTGAAATGCACAATTTGCCACTTAGTGAAAAACAAATCTATAAATTTGGTTTTCTAAGCTTCTTGCTGTAAAGTTTCACAGAAAGAAAGAGGCTCAAATAATCTGCTATGCATTGAAACTTAGGAGTGTTAGTGAAAAGGGACATGCTCCTTCTTCAAAGAATTTTTATCAGTGCTAATAACCTATACGTTCTCTTACTACTAAAGATTTTGGATAGAACAAAAGGGAACTGCTACCTATACACAGAGCATTGTGCCTTGTCTTATCTTCACCAGACCCATAGAGTGCCTTTTCTTTCCTTGTGAGGGTGTTTTATCTAATCTTCCTGGAGAAGCAATGGCAATGGCCTCATTGGACTCAATGGCCTCAAAATAACAGATTAGAAATCCAAGGTTTAAGTTTAGTTTCCTGTTTAGATGCAGATTACATACAGGTCTCAGCTTCGGTGCCTTGGGTTTTGGGGTTTTTTTTTGTTTGTTTTTTTTTTTTTTTCCTTTTTTTCTTACAGAAATAATGCGACTTGTATATAAATGAGTACATATTTCAGAGAGGGACACCAGGGAAACAACCCAACAAATACAACATAATAATCTGAATGTAAGTAATTCTGACAACATAGAGATGAGATGCCAGGTATGAGGAGAAGAATCTTGAGCACAACACAAGCCATGCACAATAATGACAAATTACAGCCAATAACTGTCTGAACTAATTATAAATTTGTAACATGCCTTTGACATTTTGTCTTAATGCTACAGTGATGTGACTTCATGTCATGTTTTTGAAGACCTAGAAGGCCCTGGGATGGGTTTTCTGAAGCATCTGCATGTTTCACTCCTCTTGATTTCCAACCAAGTGCTGGAACTCATGTGCTGAAATACCTGCAACACCACGGGATATTAACTTAGGCACTTTGTGTGCCTAAAAGAGAATCTGTTACTTTGTGCCAGGTGCACTTTTTCTTCTACGTGAGTGGTGTTACCTACAGGATATAGAATTTTTCCAGGAGCAACACTCACTTCCTAGTCATTTCTGGACACAGCTCAAGCTGCTGACAAGGTTTCCATATAGCTCCAGTCATAAGTCTTGGCAGAAGGAATTAAAGGGGAACATTCCTGATGCTAAAAGTATTTTCCCTTTGTAGTCAAATTAATTCTATGACTTCAGAGCTTCAAAAAGGACTTTACCAAGACTCCTTCTTACATTAAAAAGAATGGATATGCAATCATCAGCAAAATAAGCTTTTGTGGGAAAATGTTGCTTTTTGGGTTTCAACATTTTTTTCCCTGTTCGATTCGAGAAACATTTCTCTTCCTTGAGGTGACATACACCTCAGAGTGGTGAAGATACCATGTTATTCTTTACTTAGACAACAAACTCTTTATGTGGTTTTAAAGACGGTGTTCTAAAATATTAAATGTAAATCATAAATCCCTTATTGTACAGATACTGAATTGTATAAAAAGATAAATAGGATTCATTTGACCTTTAAAGAAATCTTTTGGGCCTCTTGATACGTATCTATGAATCAGATCCCTATTTGCAAATTGCATGCATTTTGAGAGAGATATGGTGTCCATACAGTACGTGCAATTTTAAACCGGCTTGGCATTTTCAAAAAATTATTTTGTCTACCATATGTGTTAACAAAAACAATATCTCAGTACACTTGAATCACAAACTGTCTATCCAGAGTGTCATCTAGAGGAAAATAATAATGAAACAAAAAATGAAGCAATATTTCTTAATGCGTTATCCCACTGCCCTGGAGCGATGCAGCGTCTGTCGCCCACTATCTCCAGACCTCCAACTGCTCCATTTTATTACAGCATTAGCTTTCCCACTTATATTTCCTTTTAGTTATTCATATCTTTCAAAACACTCATCCTTTACTTGCTAATCACCATTGAGTACTTCTGCCTCTGCTTTTACCTGCATATCACTCCTCAACCCAATTTGTTCCACAGACTGTAAGCCCGGAATGTAATTTTTGTTTGCCACATAAGTCTAGCTTCATCCCTAAGGCTGTTCAGAGATCTATACTAAACAAATTAATATCCTCCACTGTTTTTTTGGATGATGGTTGAGTACTGTTTACAGTCTGTTAACAGGGAGAAAACCTAGCAGGGCTCACGCTATTCCACATACGTGTCAATCTCCTGATTCCCATTGTGTGTTTTGTACCTGTTGTGAAAGTCTTGTAATAATTTTGGACTACTTCACTAACTTCACAGCACAACAGGATTTTTGCTTCTGCGGATGAAAAAGAAAGGCATATGGTAAGATTAAGTGGCTTTGGTAGAGTCTCACAATAAAATAGAAGTGTAGCTGGAGAGTAGGACAGATTCTGATTTCCAGCTCAATGAATTAAAGACAATCATTCCTAAATGTAATTTTTTTTTAAAGGAATTGAAGCATTTAATCTCTTTTTAATAATTTAAAAATTAAATTTTAATTTGAAAGTTTCCTGAAATGCAGTTTTTTTAAAAAAAAGCCTTTATTTTTTCATTTGAGTCCAGTGAAATTCTTTACTCATAAAATCCTTAATTAAACATTTTTTCTCTTTTCAATTGTTTCCATTTTGAGCAAAGTCAAAATTTAGCTTTTTTTTTTTTTTTGCATGTAAGCAAAAGAATACAGTCAAACAACACCTCCCAATGTCAAAAAACCTAATACTGAAATTTGAGCAGTAATCCAATCTTCACTAGCCATATACACTTTTATATACACATCTAAACACCACACACAGTCTCTAAATTTCTCATGCAAAGCTATGATTTTTTATTCAATGTTCAAAATTAAAACAATCCCTCATCTGCAACCATCAGTTGGATAAAAGCATTAATTTGAAAGATCTGAGTATCAAAGCTAAAAAAATCTTCCTGGCTTTAGTCCCAGTGCTATACTAATATGTCTGCAAGGAGGTGGGGAAAGCTAAGGGGTTTGTTTTGGGTGGTTTTCTTTTTCCTTTTGGGGATAGGAAGACCATTTGTAGCATATGTCCTACATCTGGCAGTAGTGCACTGATAAACGTGTGTAGCAGCAGGAACCCAATTATCCCTGTTGCCCTTTTTAGAATTACTATGAGTTGTGTTCTTCTAGGCAGCGGAAATAGCACATGAAGGCAAAAGGCGCTGTTCTACAGTTTCCACAGTTTCTGGCACAAATCCACAAATTACATGCAATAATATTCTTCTGAAGAATCTTTCGCTACTTAAAGTGTCGTAGGGCCTGCATCGTATTTCAGCTGTCTGCCTTACGAACGCTGCATATAACGGTCAGTGCAGAGAATAACCACTATCGTGTAAAGAAAGTAATTATGACTATTTCAAATCAAACTTCTAATAAACTACAAAAGACCTACTTATTCTGAAAAGGGATCTTTCTTCTCATTTTAGCTCTTCGCATTTTTAGATCCTAGATCACTCCTTCCCTCCAATCCCCGACCTTGGGCTGTTTGTAGACCACCACGGCCACATTGCTGTGTATTGCAGACAAGACAAATCAGCACTCTCAAAAATTCGGAGTAGGCGATAGGAAGCACTGAGATCTTTGTCTTTCCTACTCTTGCATCCATATTTGTAGAACAGTATAGACAATAGCCTGTCAGTATTACAGAGACTCTGTTACTGGGCAAGTTAATTTGAAAAAAATGACATCTAAAATACAGAGAAATACAAATTATAATATTTTGATTATATTGTATTCCTGAATGAATTGTACTTCTGCACATTTTCATCTAAATGATTTTTGAAGTCTTCTCGCATTCAAAAGCATTAATTTACTGAGATTAATTTCCAGATATATTGGCAGACTCATATATATTTATATTACTAAACATAATTCAAAATAATAAACCTCCATATTCTGGACAGTTACTGTATAATCAGCAACAGGCTTATCAGTTTAACAAGTATTATTTTAATCTCTATCATTGCCCCCTGTTTTGGATCAAACTGTGATAAGCCAGCGCTATGTTGCTGTATAGAAAGGAAACACTCCCCACAATGAGTTTCTCATTACGAAAACAGCTAGATTATTTCTATAAAGTGCAGATTATTTTTATAAAGTGTATGTATATTTGCATTTACTATTTACCTTCCTGATCAGATGATTGAATCACCATTATGATTGATGATTCAATCATCATTACTCTACAACTACATCATTATTCTCTACAAGTACCTGAAAGGAGGTTGTAGCGAGGATGGGGTTGGTGTCTTCTCCCAAGTAACAAGTGACAGGAAGAGAGGTAATGGCCTCAAGCTGCACCAGGGGAGATTTAGGTTGGACATCAGTAAAAAATTTCTTTAGAGAGGGCTGTCAAGCATTGGAACAGGCTGTCCAGGGAGGTGGTGCAGTCCCCATCCCTGGAAATGTTTAAAAGCTGTGTGGATGTGGTGCTGAGGGACATGGTTTAGGGACCCTGGCAGTGCAGGGTGAACAACTGGACTTGATGATCTTAAAGGCCTCTTTCAACCAAATTATTCTGTGATTCTGTGTGTCTGTGAATCAGGTGAGCAGCATAAACTGGTGTAAATCTAAAGTTAAGACATTGAATTAATTGTCAGCATTTTAGCAGATTTTCTTCAGGGTAAAAAGAAAACAAGGAGGTGACCAGTTATAGCAGCTTTTTACTGACTGTTCCTATGCAACCTGTAGAAAAATTGAGGAAGCTGAGAATTGTTTGTAACAGTTTAACTGGATTCAAAGAACTTGACAAAAGAGATAGAAATTTCGTAATATCTTTAAATGCAAATATTCTGTATGCTTGCAAAAGTTCAGACTACCATTACAAAGTGTGAAAGCACCAGTGAAATACAGCAACTATACTGGATGAGTGCCATTAGGGAAAAACATAATATTTAAATGAAATTAAACAGACATCTCAGATACACAGAACATAAATATTTAATTTGGAATTTCACCAGGACCTAGTGGGCTAACACCTTTAACTTGGCACATGCAAGATTTTTAAATGACCACAAATTTTATGAGGACCTCAGATTTCATCTCCCTTCCAAAGGATTGGTTCCCCAGTGGGGAAATATAGTGAGAGGCTGATTCTTTATTAGTTCAGGTGGGAATTTGGCCTTGGTTTTTATTTCATTAACTTAACAGAATCACAACACTTGTGCATAGAAGTTGGTAGTAAACAAAATTTTATTCTGAAGGTTTTACTGGGAATTGATTGAAAGAATCAGTTAAGCCAAACATGTCTTACCTATGAAGTGAATTCAAAAAGAAATGACAAATCTCACAAAGATTTATTAATTTTTGAGGGAAAATTAAAAATTATCTTCTGCTTTTTTAAACCTGTCCTGGTTTAAGATAAACAGGGTTGGTTTGTTTGTGATGGACACATCAAACAGCCAATCAGTGTATTCCTCCCATGTACATCAGTGCATCTCACTGGCTGTGGAGTTTTTGGTGGGCTCGGTGTTTCTTTAAAAATGGTGTGCGGGTGAAAACTGTTCCCTTTCCGTCCACACTCAGAGGTGTTATGACCCCCCCCCTCTCTCCCTGCAGCTCAGCCCGGGGGCCGCACCACGCAGCCATGCCACATGCCACCACCATTGAACTGACTGGTAGCTTTTTATCGCTGCTGTTTCTTTGACCGTGGTTTGAGTGTTCCCACCCACCACCACCCCTTGCTGCACCAGTTCTAATCCTGTATAAACTTGTTAATACCTTCTTGTTCTGTATATAACATCTTTCTATTGTTATTAAAACTGGTTTTAGTTTCCTAAACTTAACAGAGGCCTCACAAACTTATTTTTCTTCTTATCTCTTTTCTTAACCCTTTCTTCAGGAACGGGAGGAAGGCTGATTAGAGAAAGAGTTCGTCCTGTGATTGGCCAGCTTTGGCCACTCAGTGACAAAAACCTCCTCCAGACTTAAAAAAAAAAACCCAAAACCACAAAATCTCCAAAGGGAACACAGTCAATAAATGGTTTGAATACAGTAAACATCCTGAATAAAAACTTTGCTTACTAATTAGAATTTAGTTATAGTAAATGTTTTTGTAGAGAAACATGCTGTCTCTTCTATTTTTTTAGTGGGAATACTGCAATTAGAAGTCAGAATAAATCCAGCAAGTGATAAAAATTCCCTCAGACACAGCGATCCTTATCACTGCAGCACCTTATCAATTTAAGCACAGTGGCTTTTAGAGAAATAATTTACAAACCTGGGCTAACCAAGTTCAGCACTGCTGCAAAGAGGACTAAGAGAGAGACGTTGTTTTGAAACCAGTAATGTAACTTCTGTCAAAGTAGTATTTGCAGGAACTAATACAAGAATTTTATGTATGTTCAGTATCTCATTTGTATAGTGATATGAGGCAAGAAGCAAAATGTACACGCAATTAAATTTATAGTGTATGGTCTGCAAGTTCACACTTTTCTCATTAAAGCTGGTTGGGAATATATCTTTCAATTAATGTGGTTTTTTGAATATTGTGAGAGGTCGAACATTTTCTTCAATGACAAGATTTTCAACATGCCACATGTGCATGTGTGACCATCTACACTAAACAATTAACTAATAAATCAGCATACCCTTCTATTTATGGCACTGAATAAAACTTGGACCTCAGTTTTTCCCAACAACATAAGATAAAGCCATTTTTCTAGGGAGCGTGTCCAGATGGTGATCTATAAACTGTAAAAAGCATGATGCCGTTTGGAAAAGTTAACTGCATTCCAGCTAATGGAAGTGTTCTAGCATGGAATGATAACTGCAAGCACAAGTTCTAGTTCAACTTAACATGCATTTTTACTATAGAATTATGCAACTGAGATAACATAGGAAGTAATGATCTGAATCTTATTTGCATATATTCCTAATTCCCCCAGCAGAAGTAGTTGGGTACCATGATGTCAGACCAGCCTAACTGATTGAGATCCTAACCAAGGACATCCAGACTGGCTCAATGTGAGGAGGAGGAGAAGTTGCCCATGGCTGCACCAAACTTTTGAATTTTAGTATTGAAAAGAGGACAGAGATTTGCTTTGCTTGCATTTCCTCACTTCTTATCCCACATATCCCTAAACGTCTTCTAATCCACTTCATTTTTCTCCTCACCTGAACTCAGAAGATGATATTCAGAAGTTGTGAAAGGTCATCACCGCAGTTACTTGGTTAAAGTAAAAATTAGGAATGCAACAATATACAGCATGTGTATTTCAACACACTGTTTCTTTGTTCAATAATAATAGCAATAATTAAATATTTTATTGCCTCTCAGTGTCTTGAATAAACAAATTATTTAGGTGTACAAGACCAGCCAGAATGGGGAGGACAAATAGATGAAGTATTTTCTAATAGCTCAGCAAAGTTGTAAGAACATTCTGTTGACTTCTTTTTTTATCTCAGTAGAGTCTGGTGAACATGAAAATATACTAGATATATATTTGAGAATGCTAGGGTTAAAAAATACCACAGCAGCAAACAAATTCAAATAGCTCAACTTGAAAAGTGTCCCATATTTCATGGTTACAGGTACATTATCGTTACAGTATAATGACTAGCTTCTCTGGCATAGAAATCTGACTAAATTAGCCACAGTGAGTGAAATTCAGTGACAACAGTCACTAAGTTAAATGATACAAGAATTGTATTCTGTATGTGCAGAACAGGTGGCAAAACAGGTTCAGCCTCTATAATCCTCCTCCAACGCAATACTGAGTAAGCAGATATTTTTCTTACTTCAGTGTAGCATACCTGATTCTTGAAATGAGACTTTAGCTCTTGGGGAAGTTGATGGTATATAATTTCCTCTCATTTAGACAGATTGCTTAGAGAAGCATGATAGCAATAAAGATAAGCTTTATTTATCATAATTATAGTGACTTGTTCTTTTAATTAATTTTCCAATTCACGCTAATGTTTGTATATTAAACAATTTACTGCTTAGTGGAAGTAATATTGATATTACTCTTATTTAAAAAAAAAAATCTCTATTTATGGTATAAACATACACAATTGTGTAATACAATTTAGGAAATCTGCTTTGTGTTCCGTATCAGAAATTAGCACATCAAATGTGTTGTATTTGGTAGACACTAAAGGCTATTTAGAAGCATCATGTCTTTTTCTCATCAACTTATCAAACTGTTGCCTGACTGGCATTTCCTGATTACACACTATCTTCTTTACACATTTTCTTACACTTCAGTACCCAGCTCTGTCAGAAAAAGATGGCATCTTTAAATTAACATCCATCCATCTTTAAATTACTTCCATTCATAAATACTTTGAGCCAGAGCCAAATTAAATTCCAAACAGCCTAGAAGGGGAAGTGCTTATAAAGAAAGTGAGGATTAATGTTGTTTAAATGCACATTTTCTTAATATCTCAAAGTTCCCTTGCCAATCTTGCTTATATGTTTACTGTTGTTCTGCCAAGTTGCTGACAATTGTGACTTTTAAATTGATTTCATTGTTATAGCGGTCAGATGAATGAAAATTAAATTTAGTTACTATATAATCAGCACCACTATCAGATATAATAGTGTCTCCTTTCCCTCAGTATGTACGTTGTACAATGCTTCAATTTATGATATTTGCAAACAGGATGGAAAGTTAATTCAGTCCATTCAGAAAACAACACAGCGATAGCTCTGGATAACAGGAAGAGGTCTGAAATGTTTGCAAAAATGTAGACGTTGCGGAGCGCCAGGTTCAATGCCTTGCTCACAGAGGGGAAGCATCAGGGAAAACACCTTGAAAGTGGGGAGAAGCTGTGGGGCTTGCATGGGAGAGCTGGCACCATGGTGGCTACCCTGGCAGGACCACGAACACGGCAGGAGGTTTCCCTTCACTGGACACCCCAGCCTCTTATTCTGTTGTTTTTGGGGGTTTTTTTGGTGAGTTGTCTGTCTCTTCTCCCTCCAAAATGCAGGCTGACAGTGTACTGCTGACTACCCTAATAACACCCAGAAATAACGAGAGTGCAAACTTGTGTGTGACTCATGGTTCATGTGTGTCTTTTGCTCTCTGTGGAGTCAATGCAAACATGTAAAGTTTATTTTTATAAATATTTTTCTAGTGTTTACGGATATCTTCCAAGTAACGTCCTGCTGACTCCGTTAAATTTACTAATCATGCCAAAATTCACATTGATATTTATCACTTCCTCTAGTTTTAATACTTTATCTTCTCTCGGTTTCTGAGTGAGTCTCCACAATATGTTCTGCCCTGAAAAAGTATTTAAAGAGCTGTAAGTAGACTTCACAGCTATTGTGTTCTTGCACAGCCTCTCCTACTCCTTGCTCTTGCAAGACGTATTTATACTTTCTGTTCCACCTTCCCACTAACTAATATTGCTCGTTCTGATTTTTTTTTTTTTGGAGGATGAAATCCAGTTCTCACAAAAATTGACATCACGTTCAGTGAGGCTAAGATTTCATCAAAAGGTGTTTTTTAGCATTAGGATCTGAGTTGTGGTGAGGACACCTGTTTGTAATAAACATAACTCAACAGGGATGAATCTTGATACCTTTCACGTCCTGTCATGAAGTATTTTACTTGACTTGCAGAGTGAGTGTGTGTGTACATATATACACACACATATATATTATAAAACCCCATATATACATATATTTTATGTGTGCCATACTCGCAATAACTTCCAAAATCAAATTAGACAGCCTTATAACCATGCTCAGTAGTGTTCAGCCTATAAAAGAAAGTAACATGGAAGGAACCTGACTGCATACAGACAGACAAGACAGGTACATAATCATAAATAACTGCAATTTTTATACTGTTGTGTTTGACTAAGTATGTTTCTATTTTAGTGTAGGATAGGAGCACAGATTTTGAAGAATGACAGGAATTGACAGAACTTGTTACTCAGGGAATTAGTACTGCATCATCCCCTTTGTAAGGATCCAGCCATCTCGGATTCAAACGTTACTAGAAGACAGACAGCACGTCCCTTCAGGTCTGCCGTCTCCAATCCACTGCACTGCCAGTTTGGAGACTCTTTTCTCTGAGAAACTGTGTTGTGCTCTTAACTGCACACCCAAAATCAAATGACTTTCACTGTCTCCTTAATTTCTTCTCCTATGCAAAAAAGAATATTTCAGGAATGGATGTTATTTGGTTTCTGCCGGCAAATTAGCAAACAAGAAATAGTGCTCCAAAGAGGATTTTCATGTTGTTTAAAGACAATAACATTATTCAGTTTAAGATTTTCTCTATTTCAACGGAATATCAGGAGTCACAAAACAATCACTCAAAAATGCAGAATGCTAGTTTTATCACAAGACATGTCAAATAGCTATCGTCAACAAGCCACTGTTTTCCTGTATCACACCTCAAAAGTGCAAAGAATAAGTAGTCCTTCTCTTCGAAGCGAGGGCAAATTTCATAGTGTGAAAAATGTATTTTCATTTCTACCACAGATGAAAACTTTGATATTTTTCATTTTTGTCTGTCACTTAGAGCACTTTAAAAAATGGGATAACAATCACATGCTGCTTGTAGAGCACAGAAAACATTGGGAGTATTTCCAGCAGGTGAAAATGACATGTTTTATTCAACCACTTTGAGGCCTTTGGGGTGGCATGCACAAAAAATAGTGTTCTCTGTTAGCACCTGGGTAAGAACAAAGTATAATGGAGTATTAGATTTAAAATCGTTTAACTAATTTTGGATCAGTATTCCTCTTGTTAAAAAACAAATAATACCAACATGTCACGCTATTCAGAATTTAAAGAGAGAATATATATTTGATTGCAGTGGGCAGCTTCATAATGGTACCTTTTATCTAAACAATGCTCTCTCACTCCTGAAATACCTTAGGCTGTCAAAACCTCATGCTCTAAAATACAATCACAGCTCAAGCTTGTCAGGAGGGAGGACAGAAGAATAACCAGACCCAGTTTCTTTGTTCCTACCCAGCCTTGGTTGCTAATCAATTTTTGCCATCCTCCAAGTCTGTAATTACGGTGTTGCTTTCAAACTGCAATAAAATACCAGGTTTACACAGCACAAGGAGAGATAAACAAGTACTCGGTGCAATTTGAAAGGTTTTGACCTTTAAAAGCTGTTAATCTGCACGTGAATGATAATTAATCAATTAAAAGAGATTCAGTCTAGTACCAACATAATTAGACACAATTTTACTGCTGAGTAAGCCATGATAACCCCATACAAATGAAGACAGAGTCCACTGCTTCCTGATATTTTCAAATATTCCAGCTCTTCAGTTTTACAAAAATGTGTATGTTTCCCAAGTGTGATTTTTATGGCTTTGGATAGCAGAAGTTTTGGATGGCTAAACTGTGTTCCAAGTTCAATTCTATGGAATAGTGTTTGGAAAACTCTTCTTGCTTTAGCCTATATACTGTCTTAAATACTTCCCTCAGAGAGAATGGAAGCAGGAAAATGTGATCCAAGGCACTGCAGCTAATGAAAATAAGTGATTGCTGATGACTGTTTTCTGGAGTCTTTGAGGCCAAATTCAGGACTAGAACAGTAAACAAAACCCACATAATGTGTGTTGTATTTAACCACCATAGCTAATAGCCCTCAACCTAAACCCAATGGGAATATGCAGTGATTAGAGACACCTGCAGGTTAATAATTGGAGGCATCTAAGCACAGAGGCAATTAATATAGGAAAACTCTCCTGAGGTTGGGAAGGCTGCACTGTTTAAATAATTAAATAAATGCATACGTATGCATACATAAAAGGGAATATTTCCAACTCCTCTGAATAGTCCAGGTTTCTAAAGGCACCAGCGAAGTCATCACAGAGGCATCCTTCAATATCCATAGAAGTCTTGTCCCAGAAAATGGCTGGAATAAATATTTTGTTTTGTTTTCAAAACTGTGGTAGCCTGAAAAGTTAAAGTGTTTGATTTGGATACATACTTGGTGATGGTTTGAAACTTGGTTTTGGAATATTTTATTATGGACTTCTGACTTTGAAGCTTCCTTGTGGAAACGTCACATGAATATCAGAGGAATTTTTCTGCCTTGCTACATAGCATAAGAAATATGTCCAAAATTCAGACATGGCAGATACTATTGAAGAACGGTTTTACAAGACTGAATCCACAGGAATATGAATGATCTGATACGTATCACTTATTGGAAGGCTTATGTGCTGGTTAAGCTTTATAGATGGAGCTTGTGGGGCCCTATTTGGTGGCCATTGGAACACTACGCTGTCCTGCTATATTCTCAAATCTGTAATTCCTTTTATAGCATTTTGAACACAAACATTCATTAAAAAAGCCAAAAAAAGCTTCTTTACAACAAGCTTGAACTGTGGTTTTAATATATGAAGTTAACATAGTTGACTTTTTAAGAAATTGCCTGTAAGCCTGAAGAGATAATATTTTTCCTGGACATTTTCAGTCTTTCAGGTAAAATTTATCCCCCAACTCTGTATGATGCAACTACTAATGTTTCACTATTCATTTTCTCTTCAAAGCCTGCTGTTAAAGTACGTATTTCAAGGGTAAGTAGCAAAGGCTAATGTATTCCTCTGCAAAATGGAAAAATGATAAAGTGAAAAAATACATTAAAGGATATTAAAGGATAACTCTGACCATGTGACCTGGTCATGAAAAACATTTTCAGAGAAAGAAATCAAAAACATTATGGAAATAGAAGGGCATGAATTATTTATAAGCATAAGGGTCCCTTGGAAACATACAAAATTTGCCCTTAAATGGTTCAGTTTAAGAACTATTCCTGTTGCTTTCCCTTGACTTCTAATGACTAAGTACTTGCTTCAATATTCCTGTGTATTCCCATCCCTCAGTCGATTTTGATCTGAAAACAGTCATCCAAGTTATCTAAAACTTCTCCAATTTTCTGGTCAGAAGACTTTGTAGAGTGCACAAGTATGTGGGGCTGAAGAGGGTCTGAATTCATGAGGGAACCACATTAAGATTAAAAAAAGAACCAAAAACCCCAAGAATACACACAACTAATCCCAAACAAAACAAAATACAACGTAATCATTGAATCCTCCTACCAATCTGGGGCACTTTCCTATCCTCTCTTGTTAGCGGAAAGAGGTGAGGAAACCACCTTCTCATCTTTCCCTTTCCACACGCAGCCACAAGGGCAGGAAGGCTACACCAGCTACCCTGCCCACATGCTGGCCAGTACGTCATCTCCAAAGTCAGAATAAAGGCTCGAAGCATATGTCTGTGTGAAAAATACACTTTTCCAGAGCAGGAAGAAGCCCTGCCAGGTATGTCTCCCTGAATTGCCAGTCATATTCAGCCATATACATCTTTCTTGCTTCTTACAAAATATGCCATACCAATGTGTATTCTCCCAACCCAATGTATATTTTCTTGATTAAGATTAAAATGAATTTAATTAGAAACATATTCTAAAATAATAGAAAGAAGGGAGAAGGCTTGCTTCCAGCTTTCAATTTAATCCTATTAGCTGACAGCAAACCTATCTCAGCTTTCTTGCACTAGATTTCCAGAACATTTTGGCTAACATTTTCTAGCATGATGATATGTTCAAGTGCAACCAGGACATGGCAGAAAGGTCTCTCTGAGAAGAAGGGCAAGTAATTTTTTTCACATAATTTGCTCATTTTTGTTCTTTACATTGTCAGATTAAGTGGGCCACACTGAATTTAATGGAGAAGATAAGCTATTACTACATTGTGTCGCAAAATCTTCAGAGAAATACCAGAGATAACTGCTTTTAATGTTAATTTAATAAGCAACACTCTTGCATGCATGTATCTGCATTGTGCATTCCAGAGTGGAATTACTAATTGTAGGAGTCATTTTTGTGTTTACAAAAAGCCAAAATATAAACAGCATGATTTATATATGAATGTCCCCTACTGTAAGCATTGTCCATGTAAAACTAAGTTAAAAACAAAGAGAAAAAAAGACATACGAACTCGCCCAGAGACATACGAGATGTGTAAGAGAAATGGTGGCTAAGGCTTCCCTGCATTATTCCCTAAATATCCTCTTGACAAAATAATTTTTCTCCACAAAATTCTTTACAAGGCTTATTCATAAACAATATAAATTTTATTTATAATGATGCACAATCTAAATCAAGGTAGAATTAGAAGAACTTCAAGACCTCCTAATAGGTGTTTAGCAGAGAGCGAAGCAATACTATTGTAAAAAGAAGATGTTTGTTGTTTGTTACCTAGTCTGTAAGCTTTTAGGGTTTATACAGGTAATGTAATCCTTGCATTATTGAGAAAGTAGAACACTACAGATATAAACTACCTAGTAAAACTCTTTAAGTAATATGACATAGAAGGAAGGAATAATGATCTCCTGAACCGAAAAATCTGAATTATATTCGGGTCATGAGGCTGGGGCAAGTTAACAGAGGCGTGTTTTCACATGCCCCCCACCTTGCCAAGGGACTAAAGGACAGGAAATGATGTGGTGACATTCATGGGGGTGGGATTTGTTCTTTCACTCTCTCAGGGATGATGGATGATTACAGTCTGTAGCAGAGATTTTTCCAGTCTCAGTTGAGCTCTGCTGTTTGGCTTTGTCTCAAAATACAAAGGGGCTCTGTGGTACAACACTCTGTGCAATGGTGGAACTGTGAAGTTTTCCAGCAAATGCTTTTATATGTTTATTTTCCCAAAAACTGTAGTACCTAAGTTCTTCATTTCCAAGCCTCTTACAACCCTAACATGATGAGAAGTTGAGTTACGGGCGACAAGTGGAGACTAACTGGTTTGCCCAGGACCGCACGCATGGAGCACAATTCGAATGGAGTATTAGTCCTCAGCCCAAGGTGGCACTGTAGTGCCAGGATTTTCCTTTAATTTTGGGATAAATGTGCCATTTTATGCTGGCTCTACTGTAAGTATTTTTCACTGATGTACTATACACATTAACAGAGGAAACAGTAAAGAAAATGTCTCTTACTCTCTACAAAGGATTTACAGACACCTGCCTTAGTGTTTTAACATGGTTTTGTTTTTCTGTCCTACATCAAGTCCAACAACACACAAACAAAAATAACAAATTTTGAAAGTGATCTTAACATTATTGGACATTTAACAATGTAATATCAATCTTTGTAATCTATTTTTGCTAAGAATGCACAATCTGTAAAGAGATTATAAACCAGACCTCTTAAACTTGAAAGGATAGACTACTTATTCCTAATAACAGCATCTGGGATTAGCACTTTAAAAATTAAAGTTTATAGAGCCCTAGAAACTGACTTTGGCAAGCAAAGTGAATATCTGTTTGGATAACATGTATTTCGCAGTAAGTCAGTATCATAGCTCTCTAGATAATGCATCCAAATTATAAACTAAACATTATCACACTTTTTCTCTTCCAGCTTTGAAAACTACAGGGAGATTTAGTAAAGTAAAAATAGTTAACTATTTCTTGAAGCCCAGCTGCATCCTTTTGGTTTAAACCTAAGCAATTTGTAGCTTGGAGTAAGTCTTCAAAAATAGTAGAAATATTTATGAAGTGTTTTTGATGATTGTTCTAGAAGACACAAGCTTAGTCTCAGCAAAGGTTTAACATTTATTATGTGACCATCACCAGTGGATGTAATGCTTAATGGGGACAACAAAATATCCTTGTCTAACACTGCACACCTGTCAGCATTTTCTGGATGTTTGGGATGCTTCTATGGCTTATCAGGCCTATATTACTGAAGGATGGCAATGGCATGGTAATATCAACATCATATGGCATGGCGATTGGTGCTTCTCACTTTAATATTAAAGGGAATGCACTTCTGAAGCTGCAAAGATCCCCAAACCAATTATCTATTGTAATTACTGTAGGGTATGGAGATGGTACCCTTTGGTAAACAGGCAAGAAAGGAAAGAAAATAGAGTAAATGAAGAAAGCCAAAGTTAATATATTTTTTTAATAAATCTAATATTTTCTGTAACTTTTAATGACTCACTATTTTGAATGTCGCTACATCTTTGTAGTCAACAATATTAGGTATGCTGAAGACTGGAAGCAAAACCAGATTTGGGCCATAAAATGAATGGGTAGATTTCTGACATGAGGTTACTCTCGTGGGATTCGCGGAGCAGAACGGGCGGTCATTTCTACACTCATGAAACATCCTGGGTGCTAATTTTGTAAGGAACATTTAAATGTGCACCTGCAATATGCTGAAATATTCTTTTGCTTTGCGGGATGCTGGTAGGGATACAATGCCTAAGATGATGCAAATATAAAACTATTACTTCAATCTTGCTATCTCGAATGAAAGATTGAAACTCAGTTATAAAACAATTAAATTTAAAATGTGTAATATATGGCTGGGTCGTGCACTTAATCTTTTCGTCTTGCTTATCCTCATTTATATACATTTCTAGCTTGTGATAATATTCAGTTAGCTCTTACCTTTAAAATTAAGATAATTTTAAATTGTTTATTTTTTAACTCATGGTAATCATTTTGAAAGCCAATGCATATATCTTAAATGGAGCAAAACTCCATATTGTAATATTGGAATTTAGCTTTCATATACCCATCATGCCTCACCAAGAAGTTGAATTTCATGTCCAGCTTTGTAATACAAACAAATCTTTTCTGTGTATCCACTTTTTTGTAATGAATATGCCCAGGCTGAAGTTTCTGCAGTTGTAGTATCTGGTTTCCCTTTTGTTGCACTAATCTCTTCTAATGAGATGTTTCAAAACTCTTTTCTTCCTGTTTCCAAACTCCAAGCTATTGTCAAATTATATTCTTTTTATATGAAAGATGTGTAAAAACAACTTTTCTTTTCTTTTGGTCCAGATTATTGGTCAAATGAAAAGAAAATATTGTTGAGGGATTTTTTTTTTTTTTTTTTTAATTATATATGTATCAGTCCCGGGAGTCGCTCTGCATTTCAGAGGAGTATTTAGCACTCTTGTCAAAACACACATGTATCTCTGAGGCTTTATTGCTAATCTGTTTTGTGGAAAACATGCAGTTGAGCTCTACTTACACATGTTATGATGGAAAACGACTGTGTGATATCTTATGCTACTACTGACAATCATATTCCCTGGAAGAGATTACCACCACTGGGATAACAAAAGCCATTCCAAGTAATATACCTGACTAAACTCAGTTAAGTAAACCAAATACTCAATTAAGTAAAGCAAGTTAAGAACCAAATGTTTATTGAAAACTGTGTATGATCAATCTCTATAGATAATTATAACAACATAATCCTCCTATAGTGAATGGAATTCAATAAAATCAAGACTAAATGTGTTCTGTGAGGTAAGACTAAGGTCAAACTGATCTTCGTAAACACATAAATCTCTTATCAAGATTTTTCCTTAAATTATGCATTGCAATGCCTTAAAAAATGGCATAGTGTCTCCTCCTCTTTCAGATTTTCAGTGCTGGAAATATTTGCTGTTATCTGAAACTTTGACTATGCTATTTCTCATCTCTAATCCTGTCTCCAGTTACCACTCTTTCCCAGGACCACGTGGCATTTCTCTGGACTTGCATCCCTTTATTGCTGTTTTCTAAGATTTGTTTGCTATTCTTACCTGCATTGACCTAACAATCCAAAATTATTATCTCTTAAATGTACCTAATGGAAATTCCTATGAGACTAAAGGGGCGGTAGCCTTGAAAAGAGGAGAGGATAGGTAGCAAGCTTAGTTGAACACATAAAGAAGCCCATATAGATATGCACTGTTTTTCCAGAACAAAAGAACCTTTTGCCCAGGTAAATATAGTAGTAAAAGAGAGTATCATAAAGACTTAATAGCTACTGACTTGTCACTGGCTTGGCTAATTAGTTATGGAAAAAGGCTGAAACTGAAAAGATAATTCTTTCAGGTAAAGAAATGCATAATGATTACAAAAATAGCATAGTTTGATAAAATAATGTATCACATTAGCTTGTAGAACACGCCACCTGTCACCGACTCTAAATCTAATTGCAATATAAGCTTTTTGGATATGAGATAATTTATTACTAGTGTAGGTCAGAATGTTTGAATGAGATATTGGGATCTAACACCAGGAGAAGCAGCAGACCTGCACAGCCTTACTGATTGTTGGCTGAGTCCCATAGTGATGGTGAGAGTACTTCCTTAAATTGTTGCACAACTTCAGGGTTGGATAGTTAAATGATTTCACTATTTATTTATAATTTGTAATATAAAATATATTTGCTAATTTTCTGGTCCAAAATGTTTTCCCGGTCCCTAGACTTAGCACATTAGAGAGAGTCTAATCGAGTGGCTATGACCAAAAGCTCACAGAAACTACCAAAGACCGCTGACCTTACAGATCTTTAGATTGGACAAGGAGAGTACATCTGCTTTCATTTAACATGAGACTGAAGTGTGATAAAGACAGGGATATTAACTTTCACGGTCGTTTTCTTGAAATAAATTTTGTCGTCGTTGTTGTTGTTCTTTTAACCTTTAAAGCTTCCTGTATATGGTTACTTTAGTAAAGGCAGGCTGCTGTAACGTATATCCAGCTGATGAAACCACTGGGAAACAGAGGTCAAGGAAGGGGTCCTGGATACCATCACAAAGAAAATCAACATCATTTTTATTTCAGTGTTCATATTTTGCGTGGGGTAGGAGCAAAATAGTCTATTATGCCAAGAAACAATTCCAGTAGCATTTTAGGTTAAGCCATGCAGTCTGCAAGGAATGAATACTGAAGCTCAACTCATTTCCTCCAGGGCTTTTAACACCTTGAAGGAAGTCCCTATGGGCAGCTAGGGGAAAAAAATCACCTGAAGCTCAAATGAGGGCATCCATGAACTATTTAAATCTGAACATTGGGCTTAGAACTTTCACATCTATTTACATACCTTATGGGAGCATTTTATCGGGTATAAATGTCCAACAAATATATAACAAAGTGTTCAGATATGTAAATGGATATTACTGGCACAAGAGGAATAGAGGTGAAACATGAAACTAGAAAAACATGAAACTAGAAAAACACAGGGGCAGATTTTATCTGAATTCCACGCCTGAATGAGAGACCGCCTGGTGTCTACATCAGCTAAGGTGAAATGTGAGATAGTGACACAGAGATTTTTTTTAAAACAAATTAATTGTGTTCAAACATATTTTTATATGATTGTTCAGCAACAGTTTTTAATTCCTAGGAGAAGTCAGGGTGTTGGGAGTGATGGATTAAAAGGAAGCAAAGGCAACACAGTTCACAAAGAAACAAGTTAATGAGATGTTGCTCTAGCTACATAGTTGAGGTCATTTAAGTCATCCTCTCTTGTAAAACCAGTAGGAATGGCTGAGTGATTAACTCATTTGCTAAATGACTGAACTACATCAGACTCTTGAGAAATTCATGGGATGAAGAGTAGTTGTTCAAATGTGCAGGTGCTACTACTCAGTTTCTGGAAATTATCCTCTTCTGGCAGCTATTTAATTCAATCTAATTACATATGCAAAATACTGTTACTTTTCTCATACATGACTCATTTTTCAAAGCATAGTCGTGTAAGGGTTAAACTGCATGTGTGCCCCAAACACCTGTTGATTAGAAATAGCTTAAACCTATAAAGGAAGTATAGCATAGATCTCAAAATAACTGTCTTAAAGATGCACTTTTGCAAATACTCAAAGCGAAAAAAAAAAAGTCCGCAGTTATTTTAAATTGATTTAAATGAAAGCTTATTGATGTTTACATCACTGTATTAATATTTCCTTGACCTCTCTGATAAAAATCTATTGGGTATTTATTTTCCTAAAAGCTATTAGTTGGTTTTGGATATTATGCAGTTTAAGTAGCTAAGAAGTAATGCATGATACAGTAACTGAAAAAGGTCAACTGAATGTACTCAAAGATGAAGAGCAGCAGACATAATTGTGCTGGAATTAGAGATATATTAGATCATCCAAGTCATCTTTCTGACAAAGCAGAGTTGTTTCCTGGAGTTTAGTTTATCATGATTTGTTCCGTTTTTTTAAAGGACTCACTAAGAAAGGTATCTGAACATTGATTTTATCCTAAAATCTAAAACAAATAACAGTGGCTGAACTTTTCAGTAGACAGTTACAGTTTGAGATATTGTTGCAGTTTGAAAACCAGCATAACTGCTTAACAGTGAAAATTCACCTATTAAATTTAAAAATTTGTTAGAAGGCTAGAGTAAAACAGAGGAAAGCCCATTTTCCACATTCTGTTTTCTTACATTCTTCTTTAGGTATCTTAAGGTTTCTCATTTAAAAAAGTTAAAAAGGCCCTTTTCATTCCGTTTCAGAATTTAATATGACTGTTCCTAGAGTTGTCACAGTTGTTACCCAAGCGTGGTTTCTGAAGTTGAGCATAGACACATAGAGGAAGAGGGTAATTACTATTACTTTCACTGCTACTGCAAAACTGTGTCCCATGGTAATATTCAAGTTGGACTATTACTGGATTGAAAATCACAAATAAGTGTCTCAAATTAGCAGAGTCAGGAAGAGAGCACATCGTGAATATGTATTCCACTCACTGAAGTCCGTTTGTTCGCTAGGAAAAATCTGTGCATAAACCCAGGATGTAATTAAAATCAAATCTGTTTGAACCTTGTTAAACATCTACAGAGTGTAATAGTGAACTGTCTGTAACAAATTTATAACCGTGCTACTTCGGAAAAAATCATTCACTATTAAAAAGAAGAGAGTTTGGTGACTAATGGGGTTCATTCTAAATCTGCGCTGCTTGTTCTGGATGGTTGAAATCAAAAGAACACTTTTTAACCACTTGGAGTGCTTTGAAAACCCTAGACTTCCCCTTCTTTGATCCAATGAAATGAAGGGAAACATGTAGCCTTTAGGCAGTTTTTAGGTACTGAAAGATCAAATAGATGCTATTACAGTGCAATTTGCTCGGTGAAGCCTAACAGAACGGATCTACTCAAAAGTCACTGTGTATTTTACAGATCACATAGAAGAGCAAAAAGTAACAAAACTGACATCATAGTATGTTTGTAGTGTTGATTCAAATCTTGTTACCAAAAATCACATTCTTTACTATCATTGGTACAGTTCAAGATCCATACATTTGGGGTTTTTGGGTTTTGGTTGTTTGTCCAATTTTTTTTTTTTTTTTCCCCTAAGGCAGTAGACCTGTTTAAATTGTTCATCAGAATAGAGTTGTACGTTCAATCTATACCTTGATACCTTGTTTTGGTTGATAAACAAGTTCTGTCTTCTGTGCAGGTATTCCTTATGAATTAAGTATTTAAATGACTTTGATATCGCTTCTCTAATTTAATTTTTGTGTCATCTCTAATTTCCTACAGTTTTGCTGCTCTAGATGAATAATCATTCAATAATCTTTTAGGATTCACAAGCATTTGCTTGAATTAAATGGCAGCGTTCTAGGAAGCTACACAAGAGAAAAACCCTAGAAACTAATCTATACAAATATTCCATCATCATACTTTGTGTTTGCCATGCTCTGATTATTTTGTTACAGAAAAATAGAGTTAATAGACTAATTGCCCAATGAAGACTGGCATCCTAACTTTTCATATAAGATTTTGATACAGGACAAAAAAGCTACCTTTGGAATTCACTGCGATTTGGCACTCTGTAAAAGTTTGAAATGGAAGTTACAGTATTTTCCTTGCTTTCCCATAGACCTTTTTTTTTTCTCTATGCATGATGATTTGAATAGTTCTAAGAAATCACATTTAACTAAATGGAGTTAGCACTGACTTTCTTGGCCACACCTACTCTACAGCAGGACAACTGTGTGGTTGTTGTGGTTGTGGAGTCAGTACATTTCTCCAAGATTTGCAGTGATGCACTTAACTCCTGCTCTCTGACTATTCTGTGCCTTTCCTTTACACCTGAGTGCAAATAAAAAACCAATGAATATGGTGCAGGGAAATTTGATCACATCACAAGTATTATTTTCATGCTAAGTACTGTATTATACAAAGGACAAAATGGCCTCAAATCAACACTGACTTTGTGATATAGAAAGCATCAATTTGGTCCATTGCTCCTGAAAAATTAATGACTCATCAAATAATCAGTACAGTTGTGCTTTCACAAGGTTAATGTCAAAAAAATATGCTTTAATTCTATAGAAAAGAATAACGAGATGGTAGGGTTCTTGGAAAAACAGGATTAATTGCCAACACACCGTGACCTAAACCTTTTCCTGAGCAAAATTAGCACTCCTTTCCACCTTGCTGATGGTAAAACCTGATTAAAAACAAAACAAACCACAAAAGCCAGTCTTTTTTCACTAACACAACGCACACCTCCAATTGCCTTCCGAAGCTGTATGGAAATAAGCCAAGATCATATCCCTCCTAAACTATCACTTTACACCACAGTCTATTCACACAGCTCAGAAAAATCCTTCTGCAGAGATTAACTGTCACCAGCACACAGGGCTTGGTTGGGATCAAATTTCATTTATTTGCAAATCTACATTAGAACCTTGAAATCGATTCCATTCAGATAAACTCTTCCTAAACGTCTTGACTCTTCCTATGATTCTGGGCATTAGTATAGCAGTAGCAGCACGGGATACTTCACTTACAAAAAAGATGCAGCAAATCAGATGCTGGTATTAGTTAGCTTCCACTTACCCTGTGTTTCCAGTTCTGTGTAAGCTAAATATTCCTCATGTTATGCATAAGCCGAATCGGATATTTTGCATTCCTTCATTCATAAACCTGTTTCTAGAAAACACACTGTTATTCTTTATGATTGAAACCTAAAATACAATGCATACACATACACATACATGTGTTCACAGTCAAGTGATGCAAAATTGCTATTAAGCATTAATGCAATATCATCTGGATTGATTTGCCTCTTTCTGGCACTGGAAGCTTTTGAGTCCCATTTTCTTTTATCAAAAATGTAGTTTTGTTTTTAAAGATCTAATTTTAGATCTAATTTTCAGTGATGCCTAAGTGACCCAGTAGCTGTAATCCTGCTTTTAAAACCGACTTAGCCTTACAAATGGCTAATGAATGACATTGGTTTCACTTACCCGCTGCCAGGTTCTTCAGGTTGATGAGGAACTGCAGATGATCCAGAATAAATCTTTTTT
The DNA here is from genome assembly GCA_009769605.1 of Bucorvus abyssinicus. Taxonomy (NCBI): domain Eukaryota; kingdom Metazoa; phylum Chordata; class Aves; order Bucerotiformes; family Bucorvidae; genus Bucorvus; species Bucorvus abyssinicus. The sequence goes on from CM020030.1 coordinate 10,960,205, forward strand.
TTTTTTTTTTCCCCCGCAAGTCTATTTAAAGCTAAGTGTTGTTTTATCTTACTTTATATTGTGTTAGAACCAGTAAATGATTCATAATTTCTAAATTGCCTGTGACTGGTAAATTCTGATACTTGAATATTCAAGGCGAGAGTCATGGCTAGCACATCCTGTGACACCGTTGGAAGACTACCTTGAAAGATGCAATTGTTACTTGGATTGCATCAACTTCAGAGTCATGGTTTTGCAAGAATAACTCACATCTGAAGATCTCACTAGACAGCCAACCATTTCTACTGTGGAAGGTACTGTTACTATTAAAAGACTAATCTGTAGCCTTAGTTTTCATTCAGTGTTGTTAATACTTCCACTCGGCTACACAATGTTTTCTCTGCGAGGAACTCAAACCACACCCAAGCACACTTAATTGCGTACAAACTTTGTCTTTCACTCAGTGTGTCAAAGCACCTGATTTGATCTTGTCTCCCAACCGATTAATGGCAGTACACATTGTTATGGCTATTTTACATGACTGCTTGAAGAAAAACACCACTAGAACATTTCTCTTGCCTACCTAGCCCTACAGTAACTTTGTTTTTCTTCCTAATTAAGAGAAAGTATGGAAGTTTAGATTTCCAAAGACATCTACTAGAAGGTAGGTGTTCAAATACCATTGACTTCTACAGGACTTACGTATGCAGCTTCCCTAAGATTCTCCCTTGACTCCTAGCCTAAAGTTTGATTGGGAAAAAAAAAGTGGAAATAGCATTACTATGTAAAATAATCAGAGAGGAAAGGCTGAAAAATTAAAATTCTTGCTTCCTTCTAAGTAAGCATAGATTAAAGATTGGGGGTGGGGTGGAGGGGTGGGCGGTGAGAAAGAGAAAATATTGCACACTTTTTTTGTCACACATGACTGAGCTGATAGAAAGAAGAACACTAACTGTAGAAAGCAAAACCAACATACTAGGTCAGTGCCATCATAAATTTTAAGGACAAAAGTGCCATTTCCTAAATACAGCAGCCAAAATAGTGGTTTATAAGGAGCTACTACAAACTCTCACTTTTCTTCTGATGACTAAACAACAAAGCCAGTAGCTTATAAAAAAATACTGGAATGACAGTTGAGACAAACTGAAGAGAAATATTTGATTACCTCTCTTCTTCCCCCTTCTGTGTTACAGATAAACAGTCAAATAATTGGGTAAGTATTGTGACTGAACAGTAGGAGCTTTTGGCTTTAAAAGGCCCTAGTTATTTGTGAAATTTAGAAATAAGGTGGGAGAAAAATTTTGTAGCTCCCCTTTATCATGTAGTCAGGCATTTTGTTTCATGTATGCTTATATTCCAAATTGGTAGTTTGATGTCAACCAATTACATTAACTTATTCAGCAGTACAATGCTGAGGTATCAATTAGAATACATTAGGACATAAGAAGCATGCCTAAGTTTGCTCCCCTGCTAGAGTCAAATAAAAATGTCAAAGTACTGCAATCAGACAGTTCAGATATGAATATTCATTGGCAACTGTTTGTGACAGATTTATGAATGCTTTCACCTGCTGGTGGAAAAACATTAAGTTGCAAAATAAAGCTATTAAAGTAAGTGAAAAGCAAAAAAAAAAAGGATATACACAGATGGATGATGATCTTGGAATTATGCAATCTTGCAAGAAAAGAATGGTTTTATTTTTCATATTATGAAAACATTTGTTTTATATATGCAGATTGTCAAGGTCTTAGCATTTAACTCACTACCATCACACAACGTTCAGCAAACAGTATTCCCAGTTTATGTGAAATGATGCGCACTGCCATCTAATCACCACCTTGTGGCAGAAACACATGCAATGGTAATTCTTTGAGGATTTTGTCTGTCATGCTGAACTGCTATTTTCCTAAACTGTGTTAACAAAAGACAAAATCTCCATTAAGAGAAGAACATTTTGTTGCCCAGGGTCAGCCTGAGGATCTGAAATTGCTTTTAATATATTAAGTCTCAGGATTTTTAAGAGAAAAGCATTAGTCCCGCTTTATAGATGGGGAAACTGATGAATACAGAGTACAACTGATTAGTTCAATCTATAACCAAACCAAACCAAATCACACAGGTTAGAGGCAAATAAACTAATTCAGTATTTTATTGATGGACCAAGAAATTTCTATAAGTTAAAGCACTATTTTAATGATTTATGCTGGAAAAGTGTCATGATCTGAAGCTTGTTAAGAAGTATGTAAAAAAAAGCAGGTGCTAATTTTTGCTGTTTGAATCATAGAAAACTTTGTTGCACATTCTTTGCATTGGTCTCCTAAACATTGCAAATTTGATGCCACAGCCCTCATTTCAATCGTTTATTGCAAGCATAAGTGAAATATGCCAAAATTCAGATTATTTTAATAAGCTGATGCAGACAGTAAAACAAGTATTTACGTCAACATCTATGAATACAGTGCTCACCTCAGTGGATTTGTGTCATACTCTCTGACTTGGCTCCGTAAAGATAAAATCGGAAGGAAATGAAATAGAAGAGATAAGGGATAACAAGAACAGCTCTTAATGAACAACAAAGGGGAAGCTACTAAATGGGGAATAACTCAGCCTTGCTGCAGTGGCAAGGCTTATCTGTACCTGAAGTAGAATTAAATGTAATAGTAAAAAATGAGTTAGTTTAAGCAAGAAGGAAGTTTGAGCGGGTATTTTATCAAGAATTGCATTTGAGCCTGGAAAAAAAAAGAAAACAAAAAAACCCAAAAAACCCCCACCCAACCCATATACAAACAGGGACCAAACAGTGGAGCAGGAATGGAAAGAATGAAAAGAATGCGAGAGTCACAAAGGAAGGTTCAATTTTTTGTGAGAATAAATTTTCATAAAAGCTTTTTCTTGCTTCAGCTGTTTATCCATATCTGTGGGTGAAAGGAAAGACAGCACTGTCTTGAAGAAGTTCATTTCATTAAGATGTTTTATTAGCTTGCTGGTCTTTTGTTCTCTGGGGGAAAAAAAAAAAACCAAACAAACTGTCAGAGAGAGTCAGGCCAGACAAGTTAACTTGCCTGGCTAACAGAGAAAGGATGGTGAAGTACAATTCCTCTTCCTCTGAATGATGTATTTACTGACTGGAAGGAAAACGAGACATTTGCTGGAAAGATGTACTCAGAGGGACTAAAAAGGGATGAAAATATGCTGCCCAGCTTTTAGGCTGTGGAAACGCCGTGTGATCTTGCGTAGGGTTCACACAATCAAACATGGTGTGATCTTAAAGTACTCTTTGCGTTTTTTGGCAACCAGAAATTTGAGCTGTATCCTAAGGCTCTACCTTCCATGGTTTGTTTTTTTTTATTCCTAATCCCTTTTTGAGCCCATTTATGCATTCAGTGTCAACAACATACTCCAGCAACAATTTACATAATTTAAGCAATAGAAGTAAGAAAAGAAATTCCTTCTAAACACGCTACTTGGTAATTTAACCAGGTGTCCGCAAGATGTTTTAAGCAAGATCATATTCTTCTGTACCTTTTCCCTGCTGACCTTTCAAGTTGCTTTCTAGGAGGGACCCTTACTCCCAAGGTGGCTTGCTGCTGAAGTCAGAGAGGCTTAGTATGGTCCCATCAGTCCAGTAACATACAGTAGTTTACAAGATTTGTAAATTACAGAAAATACAGCCATCCTTATAAACCCGCATTTTTCATTCTGAGGAAGCCATAAATAATGTCTGTAATTACATTTTTCAGCTACAGAATTAGAAAATACTGAAGAACTTGGATAACACATACATGAACTTTGTCAAATATTGGCAAAAAACCCCTGAAGTCTGGATGACAGTTCTTATTTTGTTTGCTATTATTTCTTAATCCTATGTAAATATTTAAATAAATCTTACCGCAATCTTATGAGAAATTCATTGAATTCAATTTGAAAGGAAAAACCAAGATGAAACCAAACAAGTCACAAACTCTATCTCCTTAGGCAGATATGTATTGAGAGAGGAAAATTTGGTGGTGGGTTTTTTTTTTTTATTATTTCTGTAGGCATATTAACAAATAACTGTGGTGGAATTCTAGTTTTTCATTATGTTTTATACTTGCTTCCTGCTGGCAATATATACATAAGCTTTTAAAAAGGAGTTACAGGAATAAAAGCAGTTGTTTCATCTCTAATTAGGAATTAACATAGATATTACTTCATACCTAAAAGGTAAGGGAGCACCATGGTAACTTAAAAATAAAACTTATTCAGGGTGTGTCAAATGCACCGAAACATTCTTAATAATATACTATTATTAAAATTCTTCACTGCCTGAACATAACTTTTTTTTAGAATTAGTTTATGATTTATTGCTTTGCCGTATTCTATGCTTTTCAGATTGAGATTGCTCCCTTTCACTCATTTAAGCTGTCGTGAAACTGTTTTCCATTTTGCTGAATTCAGTTTGACTCTATACTCCAATCCACTAAAATTTAAAATATTTAGTACCAGATGTTGTCATTTTTTTCCCTCAAGAAAAGGTGGTTGTGATTAAAGCATTCATGTTCATATTTAATTTCTCCAAATTAACAATGTTAATGTTTTCTTTCTCCTTTCACATTAATCTGAAGAAGGACAGAGGGATACAATTTAATCTGGGTCATGATCTCAGGTTTTTTTTTTTGAGTTATAATCAAGAAACCCTTGTAGAGGGCTAATATTTTCTTGGTTTCTTTCATACAGGAATTTTAAGTAGTGTGTAGAGAAAAGAGAGACAAACCATTTACATTACTTGAGAATGCTAAAGGAATATCAGTTCTGAAGGATGGGAAAAAAAACCACTTTTCCTTGCCTTTCATGACCAAAATTGACATGCAAGGGCCTGTATACTGCATTCACACTGTGATTTTGCAGTAGTCAGCGCATTTCTTTTTTTACTATGGTTTGATGCTGAATGAGCACTTATTTTCTACAATTTTTAAATCATATTTTGATGAAAAATCCCAGAGATTTCCACTATCTCGTTCACAGAAAAAAGATTTTGCTAAGCTGATCTGATCGATGAATCTCTTAGTCCTAACTAGGTAGCTATTACATATTTTCTTAGTAATAACTTGGCCTACATTATTTTTGAGGTAATGTTTTCATTCTTAGGACTCCCATGTGAGACTGGTAAGCACTATTATATCTTAATTTTGTGAAAGGGAAACAGACCAAATTCTGATCCCACTGTAACCACTGTCAATATTTTCATTTACTTTAGGTTTTTGTTCTAATTATCTTTCCCATTATTATTCAAGACTGTCAAAAAATGAGAAATTAAACTCTGTTCTCACATATCCCATTCCTGACGCTCTCTAATAAAAAATAATTAAATAAAAAACCTCATCTAATGATCTGCAGAATAATTTCTCTCTCACTGTATTACATTTATTAAGGAAGCAGAGTTTATTACAATAGCCAATAGCTTTCAGCATGAAATGCATTCTGTGATGGTGTGTAAGTCTGCAGATGTTTAGACCTTTTTGTTTACTACAGCTAAATGAACTTACTTCAAAAAAATTCTCACTATTAAGATCTTTTTTCTTTAAGCTCTCCTGCCTTCTCCCAAAATACACCAAACATCCACTTGACAGACTTAAAAATGAAACAGGATACCATTCCTGGAACTTTTTTTCACAGCCAAAACACTATCCTGCAGACACGCATGGATAAAGTATTACTACAGAACAATATGGTGTGTAATTGTATGTATGCTGAATGTGCTCGTTTTCTAAACAAGCCATGTGATAACTGCTCTGACACATCTCCTTAAAGGTCTGTTTTCCATACCACTCACAGTCTAGATGATTATCAGATGTATTATGTTACAGATAGATATGTATATTGAAAAAATATGCTTGAAACAGTGCTGATTCAAGATATGATAAATCATTCCTCTGTCCCAGCTAAGTTAGTTGTCTCGTGAGGAATAGCATTACAAAGGAACAAACAAAACCATAGCTATTTCTATAACTTCGACCTGTTCTGGTATGACAGCTATAACAACTCAGGAACTTAAAAGATAATATTCTCACCATTTCCTACAGGCATTCCCAAAAGGAATTCTTTTGATACTTCATTGAGCCGTGACCTATATCATTGTTTTTCACCGGGTTCCCTCTTCCTTTTCATCGTTATATGCAATAAAAAATAACCCCCAGTAACAGTCAGTTTGACTGCTTTGACCTTACACACACGCAGGTAAGGGCAGAGATCGGAGTACAGAGCCCATAAACCGTGTCCGAAGTCCAGCATACTTAACTCAAATACTAAACCCTATTCCCACACTGAGGCAGCTGAGGGGGAATGGGTGCGCATGCTGGTCTTTTTTCATAACTGTACACCATGCTCCACCAAAAAAAGGATGGAAACCAGATGAAAGGAAGTCACCCAGCTTTCAAGAAATGATTCCTACAAAGGGAGAAGGCAATGGGTTTGGATGAAAGCTTGCTAAATATTTCAGCAAACAAATCAAAATGTGATTTGGCCTTTATACAGTAAAATTAATATTGACACAAGCTGTTTAAAGTGCTGTTCAAAATGAGCAGGATGATTTTCATTGAATTAAGTCTGAGGAAAAACAGTAAACACACCAGAACACAGACTCTGTAGCAACTTCGGCACAGATAACAGAACAAATGTTGGATTTAACATGCTGCTGAATCAAGGCTCACAGAACCCAATGGAGCTGCTGCTGAATCAGGTTCTGCAGCCAGCATAAACCTGGTATCCAGTAGCCATGTAACCTTTTTATTTATCTATACTGTGAAATAACTACCAGTCTTATGAAGGTTTTAAACCTGCGATTAATATCCCACTTTTCTATAAATCTCTTTGGAAAAATATTTTATCATTTTTTTACTTCATGCCATTTCCCAAACCCACAGATGACCACCAGGGGCTCAAAGCAAATAACCTACCAATTCTATCATAATAAATATAGACAAACTTGCCCTCATACTTCTATTAACAATAATTATTTTACCTCATGAGTTATCAGTTCCTCTATCATGTATATCCATATGGACAGAGAGATCAAAGGAGAGATTAAAAATCCTTTTCTCGATGTGGCCAAGGGGGATCAGTTCTAAAACGGGAGGTCAAACTTGAGGCTATTCAGAGAAAGAAGCAGAGGTTCTATTTGGAGGACTGTACTAGAAATCAAACGATGTATTTTCACAGCCCCTTTAGAGGAGCAAATAGCGATAGGTTTTTGCTGCTATGTTTTGGTTAATGCTCACATGTACAGAACAGAAATTAAAAAAGAGCTACTGTGTCAGCTCCTGCTTCATATCTTGAAACTCAGTTTTAGTTGACTCATTTAGGTAAGGACAGTCCCAGGCTCACAGAATGTCAGGGAAGCTTTTCATTTAAAGTGAGGCTTAATGAAGAATCCCAGGTGAATCTCGAGGGCCAAGAGGTATTTGATGGTTAACTGTGAGAACTGGTGTCTTCTAGCCAGAAAACAGATGCTATATAGGTAGCAGCTTTCTCATGCTGCTCCGCTAATATGTTAACTTTGATCTGGAGTAACAATTACAGAGACAGCAAAGATCAATGATTATAGTCATTTACAGTCCTGACCTTCTAGTTTGAACTTTTGTTTGTAAAATGGCTACTCAGAAACTGAAAATTTCTGCTCAGGTGAACATGAAAGCCTCTTGAACTGAGGGCAATTTCTCTCACTGTCCCTCCTCCAGGTCATGACCCAAGTCCAGTTTAAAAACATAAAAGCACAATAGTCAGAAATTTATTTGATATCTCTCGGATTTAAAAGGTGTCTCCTACCCTAAGACCGTTTCTGTGACAGTCATCACAGATAGAGTAAGTATATTATTTAAATCTGAAACCGCGAGTTATCCTGATCATGGTATAAAAATTAGATAAGAAAGGTCTTAATTTGGTGGGCTGAAACTTCTCCCTTCTTTCCTCTCCATTCTGGACACTTCTGTGCTTTCTTTCATGTAGACCACACCAGTCCATTGCACACTGTGCTTGGAAGAGAAGACACAACAGCTGGACGTTACCTACTTAAGGAAAATATTGCTGCTGCTGGGCATTTTTTTTTCCCTATCACATCAAATATTTATATTGGTTCAACATAGCTGGACATCTAGGGAGAATGATGCTGCCTGACTACTTCATATTTGCCACTCATATTGCTTTGACATATCTTGACTTTCTGGCCTAATTTCATCCATCTTACTGTTCTTCATTTGTGGTCTGTGTGCATCTAAAAGTAAGTCTGGAGCATCTTAAGGTCATTAAAGAGTGTAAATCACAACGACAAATTTACATAATGTGGCAGTATGTATCTGGCATGCCCTCATGGAAAAAAGCTTGCTAGAAAGCTCTAACACTACCCACACTTTCTACAAGTTTACTACGAAAAGCCAAAGCACATCACATTCTTACAAGTTTCTGTGGCTGCATAGCTTTCAGAAAGTTTGCAATATATTTTATTAGCAATAAAATCGATCCATCCATACATAATCAAATTTATATCAACTCTCTTTTAGGATTTTAACGTTATGAAATGATGTCACACCAATAGATGAAAAATGAATAGGCTCGTAGCTTAGCTCAATAAAATAAGTGCATTAAAGAACCACTCACTCACAGGCGGCTTTATGGTTAAAGGAAAATAGAAAAGCAGAACAGTCATTGAAAAAATGAGAACAGAGTGACTACATTCTTTCTATCCAGCTACAGCAGTTGATTCTAATTTGCTTTGTTTCCATGAGAAACATAGATGGAAATTTGTCCTCATGATTTTTCAAAGCAAAAGCAAACTTATCCTTTCCCCCCTTCCAATTTTAATTTATTCACAAAAAGAGTGCCTCTTTAAAGCCTTTAAAGCCTCTTTAAAGGCTTTTCCTTACTATATAAAAAACCTAGTGATTTTTTTTACCCATGAGAAATTTACATTTGAAACAGAATGTATTTAGAAATGCAGAAATTTCCTTGGAAGTTCAGAGCAACTTGAAAAGTATTGAGACAGGGAAAAGGAACAGTTATTTGTGCTGAATGATTACCTTCTTCTTCACAGAAAAGAAAAAAGATTACAGTGAGGGCAAGAATGCATGCAGACATATCTTGGTCATCAAGGACAGTATTTGCAGATGGAGGTAAATTTGGGGAATACAAAGCATAGAGCAAAAGGCTCCAGAGAAATTGTTCTAAATGAACATGTTCAGCATCACTGTTATTTCTATAGCAGCTAATCAGTGAATAATAAATATATAAGCAGTGGAGAGCATTATTCTCTTCCCAAGCGTAGTGAAAATGTCAGAGCATGATGCTATATACTCCTAGAAATTCCCAAGATAGCTACAGGCAAGAGGGAACCATCCTCTTGTGTCTCATCCACAATTCAGCTGAGTAAGTCTGATATTAATGTTTTATATTTTTCTTTAAAAACATACAGTTTTCTAATCTATTTTGGGGGAATATTCAATTATATAATGGGGGAGGAATAAAATTAATATTTGCTATTAGATTTTTAAATTAATTCTTTTTCCTTTTTCTTGTAAGATACTTCACTGCCTATAACTTCCATGTCAGAGTTAAAAGAACTGTAATCACATGGCCACACGCAGCCCTTACACATTATCAATATAACTTCTTTCTAGATTGTAGTCAGTCCAAATATTTATCTGTTAAGCAAATGACCACATGAATTTCTTAAGAGAGAAATACCTCATAGCACTGTTTCACTATTTGTTAATGAGCAGAAGAGAATGTTAACATGTATATTCAGTGAAGAGCAATGTATGATGAGCAACCAAATAGGTGTGAAAACTTACAGAGACAATAATGAACATGCTGCTGCTGAAGCAGGATACTCTTGTAAATAAAGTATATTGTTGACACTGATAAAGCCCAAGGTCTGTTCTTGCTTTTGATACAATCGTCTTGTGTCTTGTGTCTTATATCTTCTATTCAGTAAAACAGAGAATGCTGCAGAAATCTCAAATCTAGAAGACTTCTAGCAGACCACTGTTTGCATCTATTTGGAGTATTAGTCACATCATTTTGAAATTCTAATACATTTTACCAAGATACACTTAAAAAACCTCTCCTACTGTTAAACATAAAGGTCAAAAATGACCAAAAAAAAAAAAAGTTAATCATGGAGTCATAATGACTCTAACAGAACAGCAATATAGTTTAAGCACTTCTCTGTTCCATTCCCGCCCAGCTCTTAAGTAATAAACTAAAATATGCTTTACCAAGTTCTAAGGAGGTTACTAGCCCACTTTTAAGGCAGCAAAGATATTCTAGTGTACTACTGTTCACAAAACATGTAAAGTTGTTGTAATAGCAAATATTTGAAATAATGCCCTGTCTTTAATGTCAAATCATCATATGCCTCGAAATCACAGAGCCACAGAATCACAGAATCATCTGGTTGGAAGAGACCTTTAAGATCATCAAGTCCAACCGTTCACCCTGCACTGCCAGGTTTCCTAAAGCAAGTCCCTCCAAATATGCAGCTTCCCATTTCTCAGCGAAAAGCCATTTTGGTTTGTCAAATAGTGTTCTGCCTGTATCAGTTATTTAAATTTATGGCATGCATTGGCTATGCTCAAGGCAGTACATATACATGATTTTGCCTGACCAGTTGGCCACAGGTATTGATCAGGAAAAGACCTTCAAATTCCTACATACACATATGACATTTGCTTGAGTCTGATCCTCTCTTCAACATTGACTGCAGTCATCCTTGAGCTAGCAGCACTATTTACATGAGCAAAAATTGTGACACTTTTTCCCTCCTGTGGGGTATGGAAGGGACCCAGCACTTCTGCATTGTCATTTCTAGACTACGCACCACTGCTGGTGCTTTTCTCCTGGGTCATTCAAACCTATGAGCGGTGCAGGGCAGCAGAAGGCATTGGGCTGGGTGACAATGCCCCGGCCAAATGCAGAAGTGAAAATGAACCTTTGCAACTTCTTGCCAGCATCCCTGCAGGGAGGCCCGGGGTATGGGATCTGCTGGGATCTGCTGTGGGGAGTTCAGGATGTGCTGCCCCACTACCGCTCACCAAGCACCAGCCCTGGCCCACACCTATGCACGTGCAGGGCCTGACTGGGTATCAGTGAAATGCTGCTGCTGGGAAGGATGGTTTCAAAAAACCATTTTCACAAACATTTTCAAAAGTTGTGGTAGCAAATGTTGCTATCATCATTACCTAGTCCTGGTAGTGGATAAAATGAAAAATAACCCTTGGAAACTGGCCATTTCCAGAAGGCTCCCACTAAAGTCAGTCTAAATTGCATGAGTAAATATCCACATTAATCTCTAAAACCACACTTTTCCTGGGTGGTAAAGAGCAATATTTAGCACTGCAAAAGGTAAAGGCTCTGGCAAGAAATGTCTGAATAAATGCCATTTTCAACTGCAACTGTCACATGGAAATATGACTCTGAAGCTTGCAAAACAAAAGCAACAATGGTGGGCACAGATTGGCATTTAGTATTTACACCCTACTGTGGATGTGCCTAAATAACAAACTAGAATTGTTTAGGAAGCACAAACAATCCCCTAAGAACCACAGGTTTCTGCAAAATTCTTGTTCCATGCCTTCTTCCTCCCACCTCTACCTTGGTTGTGTGATGGATTGCATCACCTAAGCGTGATGAGGCTGATAGGGAGAGCCGCTGCTGCTGACACTGCTGCTGCAGCTAATTGCAATGTGTAGGGAATGTAGAGCAATTAGCTGCTCCTGCTTTGGCTGTGCTTTGATGTCCTGCCTATTTTGATCTTCTTACCCAGCCTCAATCTTTTAGGAGTTGTGTATCTTTGAGCTGTGCAGGATACGACTGGGTCAAAAATGCTCAATATCTCCACTCCTCCCACCCCCTCCCCGCCCACCCCCCCGTGATGTCTTCATGAATCAGCCTTGCCAACATCCTTTTAATTTGTGCAAAGATACAGACACAACAAATATGTTGATTAGCTTGAAATATGAATATGTATTTTATACTGTTTCACTGTTAAAGCCTTTTCACACCTATTAAAAAGCACTAAATTTGTACAAAAAAGGTGATTATTAGAAATGCACATTTGCTACAACCCATTGTTATCTGCTGTTTCTAAATGAGTGCATTCTGGAAAGAAAAAGCCACCCAGCAGCACTTCTCAATTTTGTCTCCTACTACTTTCATGTATCATCCTATGATCAGAGTCGCTAAGCATTTCTTTTTGGCTTTCAATGACTGGAGTTGCTTCACAATAACGTTAAGAGGCAAGGAGTTAGATGCAGTGAAAATTCATGGTATGATGCTGTCATTGACTTCAGGTAGGTTTTCAATAGGGTAGACAAAAATATTGCTAATAACATTTAACAAACACATATGATCTTATTATTAAGGGGGAAAGGACTGAATTGAAAAATATGCAGTGCACAGACTTGTCATTCATACCTTATACAATAGTTATATTTAAAAATTGTACTTCTGTTGGTACAATGGCAACACCTTTTTCTGAGCTCAAGGTGTTACAAAACCAGAAAACATTTGGATGAAAGGAAAAGCGTAGCCTGGAAACAGAGAAGGTACTCTTAGGCACTGGAAGTTAAGTCTCGGTGTAGACCTAAACAGTTATTTCCTATTTTACATAGAAAATGCAGCTGTTCATCCTTTCTCAAATTTATTTTGTGGTGACTCAAATGTATAACTAGGATATCATGTGCATAAATTCTATCTCTATACCATGAACAGAACTTTCAAGCAATAATTATTTAAAGTAAAATTATTTAAATTATTTCAAAGCTTTGTTTACATTTTTGTATTATGTTTCTAGTTTGATGCTAAGATACGAGAAACTTCTATTTCATTCTGAAACACAGTCATTTCCATTTCAGGAGAGTAATCAATTTGACTAGTTGAATGAAGAATTTAGTGACAGTTCCTATGAAATCCAATCTAAATGTACCACTCTGTTCTGGAAATCCAAATACCACAGATGAAGGACAAGATGTGATTTTTTGAACAGGAACAATACAGACAAATGGATGTGTGTCCTACATGTGTAAAACACATACTTTAAATTCTTGTAACAAAGAAAAGTAGAGATTCTAAAATGGAATAATAAAAATAAATAAAAATAAATTTATAAATTAAAAAAAGAGCAATGTTAAAGCATCTCAAATAATGTTCCCTGTACTGTGTATGAGAAAAGCATAACTGTCTTAATAGCAGATTCACTTATTGGCTGTGGGACAAAAGTCTTACAGAAAGCCTGTTAAACCTTCTGACAGAGGAGAAGTTGAGGAAAAAATTAATTTTTGAGGGAATTTTTGAACACTAAAATACTTGCAAGTAACTTTCTTGGGACTTTATAACTTTGCACACTTGAAAGATGCCACTTACATTTAAACTACGGTAGCTTTTTCAACATGATCATTATAATCCACCACTTCCTTTTTCTCCTTTGCAGTCTTGAAACAAGTCTCTCGGTCTAAAGAAATATGCTATCTTATCAAGTGGCCAGACTTTGATGGTGTATAAGCACAAGACCCTTAAAACTATTCCATGAAGAGAAGAATTAACGTAACAAATTATTGCAATTTAAATCTCTCTAGGACGAATTCCAGATGAGTTACCCTTTGTATATCATGAAAGAAGCTGAAATGTGGGTTTTAGGCTTAAAATAGAATTGATCTGACAGCACTCTCTGGTTTGTTCCTGTTGGACAATATTTTGGAGCACGGCTAGTAGCTTTATACACTTCCTTAATCAGCCAATGCTATTTTAAATGCAATCCTTTGGAATAGAGTAGATCAAACTGGTGTTGCCAGGTGATAACCATATACTTCAGTTGTTTTTCTTAAAATACTGCTTTTTATCATGTATATAGATTTCATATGAGAGGGTCAGAGAAGAAAAATGGCTGCCTGTATATGATAATCTCTCTAAAAAATAAAAGCACGGTAATTCCTACAGTTCATAATGCAGCGAGTCTTTAATGTACAGATGTAGAGGAACAGAAAATTTATAAAAGTCAGATTAAACGAACACTAGATTAGCGATATATGCATTGTGTGACAGCTGAGAAACCATTCATTCTGAGGTGATGGGACTCCCTTTTTACTACTATCCTTAGCCCCATTTCACAACCATTTTATACAGATACAGACAATCATCCACGATTATCTGTGAAAAAACATGGATAGATGTGAAAATCACTTTCTGTGCATTTTCAGAATTTAAGTCTGTAAACATGCAGAATATATTTTACAATGTGCGTTATCCAAGGCTACACTACTGTGATGACATGCACTTTGCATATTACTACCATGATATCCACTATTGCATGGCATACACTTTAATGCTTATGTATTTTGATTGCCTCATTCATGCATCTGACTATAAAAGAACTTCAAAATATTTTAAAGGCCTGATATATATATTTTTAAAGTTTTTAAAGCTTTTTAAATTTGCATATTTTCTCCACAGCGTATGTGTCCTGGCCTCTGGGCTAAAGTCAAATAACACAGAAAGAATATACAGAAGATTTGAGTATTGTGGGGAACACTGTTTCCTCATCCTGTATCCACATGTATGAAACAGAAAGCCATCCCAAGAGAAGAGCAAAGATTTTTGTCTGTTTTATGCAGAAGGAATCCAATTGCTACCTACAGGTTCTGCTTAGCTCCAGCAAACTGGTCAAATACAAATGAATTCAGCATTTTTGATTGGATGTAATTATTAAAGTCTTCGCATACTAGAATGAATAGGATTTATTACATTCAAATCCTTTTCGGAACTTCTAGATTCAGCCGTTGTTAGCCTGTATAATACATTTACTTCAGACTTTACAGCTACATCATTAGGGGCCTGCTTTAATTGTGTTTTAACTGAAGAGTAACTATATCCTGAACTGTTTTGCTGTTTGCATTAGCTTTTGAGGCTCAGGGCGCTCATGTTTCTGGGCTTCATATTGGTAGATCAAATCTGAGAAGTTACGTTTTTCTCCTGAGTTCTTGAAAGGGCTGAAGCAATCCTAGTGATATTAAAGAATTTGCCAAGTTCACCAGATGTCTTTCTCACCTGGTTTTACAGCTTGAATAAGACCTCATTGGGCAAAGCAATCTAGCTCAGGGGAAGAAAACCCCAAGTTCTTTTGTTCACAGGTTGTGTGCCTATTTAACTCTGCTAGGAAATGATTTACTATATTTACCCAACTAAGAAGCTGAGATATAGTGTTCGTCAATGCCTCATCTGACACAGATTTCTCCTAGTTTCATAAGATGACTTCATCTATTTCAATAAGAATGCATTTCCCTGTGTTGTGTCAAGGGTATTACTCTGGTAAAGAGGTGTTAGGCAGCATTAAAACTTTCTGAAATCCCCTCATTTACTCCCTAGGAAATGGATTTATGTGCTTTACACATCACAACCTGCACTTTTAGTTTCTCTCCCCTTTTACACACCATCCCCTACTTACCACTTTGGGTACATTCTTAGTAAATACAAGAGTAAAAATGGAGCAAGTCTGCCTAACTACTCACAATTATGAAAAATTAAACTTAGATAAGAGGGTAAGAGGAAATTAAAGTATTTAGCTCTGGAATTAACTAGGTATATTACAACATTGATGAAAACGACTGAAACTAGTACAAAACAGGAGTACACTTCTGGGTAAAACGCTCTCTCTCAGCTGAGCTTGTGCTGGCACTCTGCATGCTGCTGTTGAAGCTGTTGCGAAAATCCCACAGGTGGAAAGTGGTCACTCCAATGAAATTAGTTAAGGCAACAACTCTCCTGCAGACTATATAGTAGTACAGCTATCACAGCTGGATAATTTTTATTTTTTTTTTACCATTTTTATGAAACCAGGAATGAAAGCTGAAATACGCTGATCTTAAAATAACCCCCTTTTCAGAGCAACAATTAATTCCCCAAAGGTGAACATGAAAATATTTGCAGTTATTATTTATTCACGCAAACACATACACACGCTACACATGAAGAAAATGCGTTACACAGTAATTTTGAGGATAGTTGCAGTAATCTTAGGGATACTGAGTTAAAAGCATTTCATAAATCACTAGAATGCAAAAATAGGCACAAAAGAAATAATCTGAAGCAAGAGGGGGGAAGATATAGCATACTTGGATCCAAGGTTTCTTGCAGCTTCAGCTGCCATCAGACTGAAGCAGCAGCAGAAAGGAATGGACAGAGTGAAATGGTCTGAGCGAATGTGGTAAGGCCAAGGTGCTCTTTATTTTGACAAGCTTTGATTATTCAGTCATAAGAACTATATAGAAATATTTAAGAAATCTTGTTTGCAAACAAGTCACTGGCAATGGTGGATTCAAGCCTTTGACAGTTTGTCTAGACCCTTTACACGCGCACCTCACTCATTAAAAGAAACCTAAAAATCCATAAATCATGGCGGAAGGAAATCAAATATCACCCGTTGTAATTTAGCTTGGCAAACATACTTGTGATTGCTATTGTTTCCAATTCCTGCGAAAGGTCTGATGTTAGGGCACTTGCCAGAAAGTGAGTGTTGTTCCAGAGAGGTTGCATTTGAAGTCTGTCAAAAATTGAACAGCACATACCGTAGGTCTGGAACATTCCTCTCTTAAAGGATGCCTTCGAACTCTTGAGGAAGTGCTGCAGCTAAGTCAAACTAAGCTTAAGGGAAACACTGCGTAGTGCAGAGATGGGAAAGATATGAAATCATTAGAATTGATCCACAAACACCTTTAGAGAGGGTATTCAAGCCCTTTTATTAGGTGTATTTGCTTCCCAGGCTTCAAAGAGGCACCTGTCTCAGCTGCCATCGGTCCTGTGTGCAGCTGCAACCTGAACGCAGACAAAAATAATAATTATAAGGGGAGAAAGGGAAGGAAAAGGTTCCCTTGTGATTAAGTGAACAAAGCCCGTTAAGTTGTGTAGCTGGAGAAAGGCAGACGAAGGGATTTGATGTTACAATAATATTCTGCAACAGAAAACTGGCTTATTGATGTTCTTAGACAAAGAAACTCAGTTATTATATAATAAAACGATTTAATTTTTGAAGTAAAATTTATACAACACACATCAGATAAAAAGAAAGAAAATGGTATGAAGATGTAAGGGTGAAGATGGCATGAAGGTATGAAGATGCTATTTAAGATGAATATGACCACAGACTGGCAAGAAACCTAAGGAGGGACAAAAATGTCCCCCACGTTACTTCCATAAATAATTTTTGTAATGGAAAACTAAAAAGTAAGCTGTAAGTAAAAGCTGTATTTTTAACAGCATGTTTGACATCCTTCTGGGCAAAAATTCTTTCAGAAATAGAGAAAAAAAAAATGCCTCTCTTGTTGGCCTGTTTGATCACAAAAACATTTTACATGAAATGTCCATAACAATACATGATCAAATGCCAATATTATATGCCAGTTCAAATGGTATTTCATCAACAGCAGACTACAAAATATCTTTTAAATATTGGAAGACTGATAAAACTTGAAAAAGCTTTGATAGCGTAATTTTAAGACTAGCTATACTGGTCTTTGTATATATTCTAGAGCATAAATGACTACAGGAACAAATGGAAGGAGAATGTGAATCCTTGTGTATTTTTTTCCTTCTGTAAAAACAACAACAAAATATGTATATCAAAGATACTGTTATATAGTACCTGGCAGTTTTTCCTTCATGAAAAGTCCAAAAAGATCTAGTCAGTAACTTACTCATAGTAAGAAAGCTCTTGATAGGAATAATAAGTAAAAACATCTCAGCGTACAGTGTTTTAGCCTAAAGTGAGTGAGTGAAAAACCACAATCATATCAGCCTCAGATTATATTCAGTGTGTTTCAGGTAAAATATTTATATAGTAATCCAAATATAGACTACAGCACTGTTTATAATAAAACACATGCTACGATGATGTTTTCAAAGTTATCTCTGTAACTCCCTCATGAGCGTCAGATCTCTTAGCACTTGCTGTGAAGGACATCAGATGTGCATGTGCAGAGAAGCTCTGAGAAGCGGGATGTAGAGGAAGAGTAGTTTCCTTTGTGGGGCTGGCTGCCTGCTGTCCTGCTTTTGGAGCTGTTTCCCCAAACCTCATCTCCAGATTTGACAGACATTTCAGGGTACAAAAGACTGGATGAAGGATAGTTACTTAGGGAAGTATGGCTTAAAACTGGAGGGGTTAGAGAGCAAATTCAGACAAAATGGTATTGTCTTAGAACAGTTCAGTTGAGAAATACCCCTCAAATTACTACATGTACATCTGTAATTCATAGTCAGAGAGGAGTCCAAATGAAAATAGCATAGCATCAACGGAACGGCATAAAAGCTATTCTGATTTGACAAGGAATAACCAAATCAACATTTATGATGACTTTGGATGAGGATATCCCACTGCTTCCCACTCTAGCACATTCAAGGCACTGAGATCGGGAATGGTAAGAATAAAGTAAGAAGAATGAAAAGGAACGTGTTCATTTGCAGTGCAAACTGCTTTCATTCCTTCCTGTGTTCAAGTGGCTTAAGATGTATTTACACAGTTCGGCAATAAAACCCTTGAGTTCATCTGTATCTTCTCTGACAACATGCAGTTTCACACATGAACTTAGTTCCAGCTTGAATGCGTAAGATGGCTCTCCACTTGATTCCAGCAATGATGGTTACCTCTTCTGTAACTAGTGTTTAGTAAAAGTTTATATCCTGTGAAAGTTTCATGTTCTGTTTGAGCCTTGAGTCCTTGTTGACTCTTACGACTGCTATTTTTTTGCATGCTAGATTTTGATCTTATTTAACAGAATGACTGACATTTGCAGGCAAAGTGGGGGAGGCAGTAGTCTAGGTTTGACAATACTATGTTGAATAGGTGGACAGCTAAAATGCCATTTGCTTGTAAGAGAGGGAAGATTGCTACTGGAATTCCCTATTGCGTGGTTTTACCAATAACACAAATCAATTCTTTCTTTGGCCAGAACAAAAATGATCACTCAAAGGTGAAAAGGTTTTTTGCATAGTATCAAATACAAAATCAGCAGAACACTGAAGGATGGATCATTTCTCGGAGGTGAGTGAAAGAATTAAATGACTGAACCAGTTGCACGTACTAATGAAAGAGCTGGATGTCATTCCTATTGCTGATGCTGAATTCCCCAAGTGAACTGGGACACTATTGCTCTGATGCATTAATAACAGAATAGAGTCAGACCTCAGTAATCTTTGCTCAGTTTCCTGATTTAGATATAGATTCACATCTTATAGCTGAGGCCTACCTGTTTATGAATTTTATCTAAAACTTTCCAAAGAAATTCTTCACAAAAGGTGCTATGGCAATGAATCATGGTATTCAAGTAGAATATTCCAAACACTCCTGATTAAAAAAACCCTACTTTTCTGGAAGAATGATACTGTTATTCCCTTAGCTAGTATTAGAATAATTTTCAAATCTATGAGAAGAAGAGAGATAAGAGAGCTGTTGTCCAAGCAATGATGGAGGCCTGAGGCACTCACTTCCATTTAGGACTGAATAAGAAATATTTGTGGAAATAAGTTACACTCTTAGCAAACAGATCTTTGGATCAAAGAATCTTACTCAAAATAGGACATATCCTTTTATTTAAAAATTATTTAGATACCAACCTTCCCACACCCACCACCACCCCCGCACTTCCCCCCCCCCCCCAAAAAAAAAAAAATCACAAAAAAGGAAGACTGTCTCCCACAGAAGCCATGGGTTTGTGTTTTTTCAATCATCCCATTTCATGGCTTGCAGTCTATCAGACTTAGGTGGTATTTCCAGAAACCTTCAATAAAGAAAAATTAATCAGCTCCTATGAGAAGTTGGTCAGAGAATCTGCCCAACCCAGCCCAGAATCAAGGATTCTAGAAAGCTTTGCGTATAGGAGAAAATAAATAACTAAAGAGGGATAGATTCCTGGTGGACTTAAATTAAACAAAGGCTGTGTTTAAAATGATTCCAGGAGATGGCCAATATAAACACCCCCTGCCTGAACCCGGCATACCTAGGATGGAACTTTTATGTCCAAACGTACAACATCTGGCTCATTGAGTGAAAAGGGCTCAACTTCAGCATTAACCATCCTTTTCAAACTGCAGATGGAGTTTGCCTAAAACTCTGGAAATGCGATTGTTTTGTGTAACTCATTCCCGTGGCTGGACACGAACCCATCTTCGAAAAAATAATATAAAATGTTATTTATATCTATTCACATAACTTGAGAAAGAAATTGCCTGCAGTAGTAAAAAGATTATCTGAAAATTACTAAAACAAATTAAGTGAACAACAGCCAACAGGTATTTGTCAGGAATAAGTTTTTTTCAAAGACGATCCCTTTTCCTTTTACGACACAATAATATGCTTTCCTTGGGGAAGAAGCAGTAAATGCCATATGCCTTGAGTTTAGTAAAGCAGCGTCTTACATGCTCATCTCATAAACAAGCTACAGAATTTGATCTAAATGAAAACACTATGAAATAGTTGCACAACATAACAAACCTACAGAAAATGGGAACTAGACCAGTTTTCTGGTAAAGATCTACTCGAGCAATTCTCAAGGTTTCACTTTAAATTAAAAGAAACACTATCAAGCTGGGCTTTGTCAGAGTTCACCCCAATCTTGCACTGTTTGATGTTTCACAGAAGACCAGAATGATAGAAGGGAAAACTGACTTTAAATTCACATCAGGTTGCAAGGAGTTAATAAGTTCTTTGAAAAACAGACTTGAAATTCAAGGGAATGTTTATATTGCTTTTAGGATTTATAGCAGACAATATAAGAAGCAATAGAGTTAAATTGAAGTGTGGTAAATTTAAGGTAGGGAAAATATTTAAGGTAGGGAAAACATTTAAGGTAGGGAAACCTTTCTAGTTGAAAGAACAGCTAAGCACTGGAATAAATTTCCCAGCAAAGTTTTTAGAATGGATTTGACAAACAGTAATGACTGTTTTGGGACAAGGGAAGGACTAGCAACCTCATTTCTATTGAGATCCTATTTTCTATGTCTCCTAAAATATAAAAAACTAAATATTATTTCAAAATAGCCCTTGTATTATAATGATAAAAATGCTCTAACAACAAGAAATGGAAATGCTTCTTACATCATGATAAATTTGACTTTGATTCAGAGAAGAGGGAAAGAAGTATGCCAGTATCTCTTATTCCATTGCTTCTGATCAGATGCTGATCGGAAAACAGAATTATTTTGAAGAAAATCTGCAAGGGTACATGGTTAGTAACACAAACATATGTCATCTGCTCATAATAGTGATTTTTACTGAAGTTTCTTCCTCTGTTATGTCAAGAATCATTTGATTTGCAGATTGCATAAACAACAATAAACTTGGACTAAAGTCTCCTGCACATCCTGCATTTGATTGTCAAACAATTTACTTCTCTGAGAAGATGTTTATGGAGTTCAGTGCAGAGAGAAATTACATTCTACTTGCAGATATTCCGTGGCATCTACTATCACCTGGAAACAAGATCTTTAAAAAGATTCTGGGCTGAAAGTTCAGTATTTGATTCCCATGTAATAATCAATACATTCCTTTGTTTTGTGACGTATCCATCATTCAATCCACTTACCAGCATACATTACAGTTGTTTGCATTATATTACTTCCGTTAGGAAATGTGTTTTTACTTTGCCTAGTGTTGATATGAATCAATATAGACTTTAAGAAATTAATGGAATTCTTTAACAAAAATCCCCTTCACCAAAATATCAAGGCAGAGGAACCAGGGAACGTTCAACTCCATTTAAAGTGACAAAGCTCATATAAAAATTTTGTGTTTTGTCTCAGAATGCAAATAGACCATGGAACTCCGTGATACAGAGTATTTGGGGCAAGTTCTAAACATCTGAAAAACAGCGCTTGGATACGAAGTGTCCGATCTATAGTACTGAGAGTACAAATGCAGCGTTTAAATTAAATGATGTGCTCTAGGCCTTATGCCAGCTTCTAACAGATACAGAAAAAGACCAAACACATCTCACACTTGCTTGCTGTGAAGCTCTCACATATTTCTCTCAGCTCTCTTTAGTGGCCTCAGTCAAACCCAGGATGCTAGAGGTGTGGGTGGCAGAGCTGACCTAGAGCAGCGTTCCCAGTTCCAGCTCGTGGCAGGCAGCAATGCAGCCAAAGCTGTCTCTGCCCTTGGCTTGAGCTCCTCAGCAGAAGCACTGGTCCAAGACCAGGCAATGACTGTGCAAGATGAATAAACTCACAACAGCAAAAGAAAAGTTACTTAAGCCAAAGTTCTTGGTCTTGGAAGTCTAAATCAAACCCCCAATGTTTAATAATGCAAGTTTAAACCAACAGCCTGTTTGGGATTTTTAATTTTTGGTTTGTTTTCTTAACTTCTGCTTCAATTAAATGTATGCTATCTGTTAAAGAAAGGTAAACACACCCAATCAGCTCACAGCAGGTTTACAAAGCATGATTACGTTTCAAAAGGCTGACTGAAATCCCATGGTAAAACCAGGAAATTATCTTCTTGGTAAACATTTAGTTTCTTATTCCTCCCCCGGTGACAAGAGCATCTGACTTCTGAAAGAAACATTTACTCCTGAACTCTGTTGCTATCTTCATCAATTTCTTTGATATTGCCAAAGAATCATCCCATTTGGGTGCAGGTTGATGTCCTATCCTTGTGGTCATTTCAACACCTCTCTCATAGAGCCTTACAGGAAAATAAGAAAATCTAAAGAGAGTAGAACACATTGCAAACAAAAATAAAATAATGAATCTTGTTCCTTTTTCAGCATCACGAGTACCGTAACTCAAGAGAATTGTGACAGGAGAAATCAATACTTCATCAACAGCTGAAAGTGGCACATAGTGAAAAGGGCATGTGTACATAAAAGTGGAAATTTGTGTGCTTGTTAAAAAAGTCTGAAAGGTAGATGGTTGGACTGCCGATAAAATTACCTTAGAAACAGCCACTGAAAACAGTTGCTCTTTAATATCTGCTCTGTTGCAAAGACCTCATATTCTGACTAATTTATTACTTTTTTTCCACCCACAAATAAAGCATTCAGCACATAGATCACTATGGATATTCAGGTCCTTTACAGAAAGTTCTATATGCAATAATAAGGTTGATCTTGAGAGAATTAAAAATCTACAAAACAGAGTTTGCAAATCTTTGTATTGTCAGAAACTAAGACTTCACAGTGAACAGAAGAGGAATTATTTTTGTATTCATGGAGACATGACTCTAGACAAATTCACACTCCTAAAATTCAACAAGATATTTCGCAATCATCCATATGGTCTTTGTGCTAATGTCACTTCACAAGCTGGCTTATAGATCTCTTATGATTATTAAAATGTGTTACTAAGCTCCCGAAATTGTGAAGACAAAAAGATCAGTTACTGAACTTGGTGCGCTATGAAGGCACATCATTTTAATTCCTTTACCCTAACTTTCTGATTCTTGAATTTGTCATGTAACAAGCAAGCAAAAGATGCTTACGGTTTGAAAAATAAGCTTATGCCATGTGGGAAGAGCTTTGTGAGGATTCTTTTAATAAAGAAAACAGCCTTTTAAGGGTTCACTGAACTGGGAAGTGACTTGGAATAAGAGGGGCTGAATCAAAACCAACAAAAACGTGTTAAAAATAGGTAAGTAACAGCACTTTCAACTAGGGAATGAAATGGAGGTTATGGTATGGCCATTCCTGATCGAAAATAGCAGGAAGTAAATCACAGACTGGACGCAGTCCTAATGGGGTCTGCGAATTTATGTGCTCCAAAACAACAGCTCCACTCCTCCCATCACAGGAATCCCATCTCATGGAAGAGAGGCAAAGTGCATGCACAAGCACAGCCCTAGGGATTAATGCAGCAACCTGCAAGGTTCAAGGTGATGTGACACATCTCTACCACTTACCTTGCGGTGGCTGCTGCACGTCGCAACAAACACCAATATAGAGACTTTCTGTGTTGTTAGGTCCTTACAAGGATCACCAGGTTCTATTAAATTTGCTAATTAGCTATTTGCTAATTCCTAGCTAATTAGTGTACTGAGATATTTTAGATGGTAACAGAGCAGAGAAAACCAGAAGAAGGGCATAACTTAAGTTATGTTACTTCTGAATTGAACTTAGAAATGCTGCTTTTATATGGAATAGATTTTGATTTCTTTAAGGAAATTTACTGATAACTTACTCCAAAGCAAGACTCAGATGGTCAGCCTGCCACGCATCACGGTAAAAGTACCATTCACTCGCACAATCTGGATTTCTCCTAACTGGCGTTGTGTTTTAAGCACCACCTTCTTGAACAATGCCTAATATGGACTAATTAATATAAGATGCAAGTATTCTATATGTTCTGTTAAATATTTTTTTTGGTACTATATAAGGGGTCCCCACAATTAGGATGTCAATCAATTTGAAAAGACCAAAGGAAGCACAGGTCTACACAATGGCATTCGGTCACCTAAGAGGATGTGTGGAAATGTGCAGCCATAGGGAGGACAGAAGCAGAAGGGAGGAAGGTCTAGCAAAACAGTACTGACGTTGGAGATAAGCAGCCTGAAGAATATTTCCGTCATCCACCCAGCCAGCTTTGTATTTTTCACTGGTGCAGTAGCTCAGTGATCACATTCTGGAGGGGCCTAAGAAAACTGGGAGAAAACACTCTTAGCTGGAGGAAAGTAATGCTGCAGCTACATGACATATGCTCTCCGTAGAGTCATTCCTGGTTTCCTGGGATATACTTGCAGTCTCCCTGTTAGTGTCACTAGCTATTGTCTCGGTGATTTTTTAAACTGCAATACTGTACTATATTGATTGTCCGATTTCATCACGCTTACATCCAGAGTTACAGAGATGGAGTATGAGAGATGTAGTTAAAAATGAGGTCCCAGACCTACCCACCATTTTACGGTTTTTTCAAAATCTTGTTTCTGTATGCTTCAAAAGGAAAAATCAACAACACAACAAAATCAAGGCAATGCAAGTAAGAGAGAAGGAATTTGCGAGGGAGGCGAGAAGGTTTCAAAGGATTTTAGACACAAGTGTTGTACAGATGTTTAGTGAATGAGACCACAAAGTCTAATCAAACAAACATTTTCAGGCAGTTTATCATCATGGGAAGAAAGTGGAGGGAGATGGGAATTCTAGCTTTGATCATGCAGCTAGTATCAAGGAAACAGCTATTTTCAATTTCACTGGATATTTGGGAAATGCTGTTTAATAGATGTACCACCACCCTCCACTGCCTCCACCCTTCGAGCAAAGGCAGGCTGTGGTGCACTCAGACAAAGGAGATCAGGCTT
Source organism: Bucorvus abyssinicus (assembly GCA_009769605.1). Lineage (NCBI taxonomy): Eukaryota > Metazoa > Chordata > Aves > Bucerotiformes > Bucorvidae > Bucorvus > Bucorvus abyssinicus. Next base: position 10,985,481 of record CM020030.1, read on the forward strand.
CATAAGACTTTGTGTCACAAGAATAAGTGCTTAGTTGACCTTGCTTTGAATAATATCCTAAAAGTAGGTCTGAAGGTCTGACAAACCTTACAAAAAACCTGCAGGAAATCATTCAACCTCCCACGTCCACCTCACAAACAAACAAAAACTTCAAACCAAACCAAAAAATCCCCACCGTGTTTCACTTTTATCGTACTTAAAATGTATACACATTGACCAGCTGCAGCATTGACAGCATCATCCAATCACTCTTTACAAGTTCCGCTTTTAGCATCACAGAGTATTTATGCCTGATTTCTTTATATAAATTTCATCACTTCCATCTGATTTGCTTTTTCCTGACAGCCCAGAATTTTAGTGGAAACAAGCGACAAAGATTACAGGAAAAGTTTCAAAAGTTCCTGTACATAACTTCGATCAGAAAGATTCTACTTTTGCAAAGATTTGTTCGCATGCGTTTCATGTTCAGGATAAAGGTATTAGTACCAGGTACTACCATGCATTTGTGTCTTTCTTTCTTTTTCTTTCTTTCTTTCTCTCTTTCTTTTCTCCTTTTCTTTTTTCTTTTCATTTCTCTTTTCTTTTTTCTTTTCTTTTTTCTCTTTTCTCTTTTCTTTTCTTACTTACTAATGCTACAGGTCTGTCTTTTACCTTTACATTTTTGAGCAGCCTAGCCATTCCAGTTTAATTGGGGGCCCTATCCTTCATATGGCTCCCAGGATGCAGGCGTCATATTTATGTTACAAAACAAGCCATGGAGGAAGACAGATGCATATTGTGAATGAATACATGATACTCAAATACTGTCTCTCTGTCAGTATTCAATATCCAAGCTAGAGGTAAAAACTTTAAACAAGCAACTCCAGAACTCTTTCAGACCTTTAACTGCATCACACAGCACAGCACAGCACAGCTCTTTCTGGTATTCCAATCACAGGTAAAATTCTTGAAGATTGTATTTTTTAAAAATCTATGTATACCTGTACACACAGACCTGCTTCTTCATGGTATCAATACCTAGGGTAGGCTGAGGAAACCTTCACAGAGGACAAAGGAAAGATCACTTTACTGAGATACTCCAAGCCTTGGCTGCAGCAGTAACTTGCACTGCTGTCATGCACTGTCCCAGCAGAGCAATGTCTGTCTCTGCTCTTCAGTGGTCACTTTCTGCACAGCAGCATATCAACCCCTCAACTCAGCTTCCAAGAGCCTTGTTCAAACTGTGGCAGATGCTAGGACAGTTTTCCATAGCTTCTCTGTCCACATATATATCATGGGAAATTACAGTCTCCATCATTTATCAGCATTAAATTGTGTGCAAGTAGAATATCAGAAACTTAAAAAAAAGAAAAAAAAAAAGTCTCTTGAGCATAAGTTAAGGCTAAAAACAGACTTCCAGTTTTGCAAACTATATTAAACTCGATTTTAAAAATTGAGGCTTCTGAACTTCATGCTCTGAAGATAACATAGTTAAAGAACCACAGAATCGTAGAATCATTTTTGTTGGAAGAGACCTAACCCAGCACTGCCAAGTCACCACTAAACCATGTCCCTCAGTACCACATCTAGGTGTCTTTTAAATACCTCCAGGGATGGGGACTCAACCACTGCCCTGGGCAGCCTGTTCCAGTGCTTGACAACCTTTTTGGTGAAGAAAATTTTCCTAACATCCAACATAAACCTCCCCTGGTGCAAACACATTGTTTTAGATCAAAGCTAAAAACATGCTATATCAGACTTCTGAGACTAAGTAAATCTCCAAATAATAATATTTTTCAGATTAGTAAAACTAATGTTTGCTCATGAAATTCTGGAGGTTTTGGCTTATTTCCCCCTATCTCCAACTCAGATGACTTTCTTTCAAATCTCTTCCACAGCGATTGATGAATATCTGTGACAGTTACTGGCAAGAACAGTGAAATACAATTCACCATTCAAAATGGATGAAAATCTTACTTAGCATCTCCTAATTTTCAGTCTACAGGGAATAAGATGATGTCAAACTTAAGAAGGTATAGGACTGCCTCATGGCCTAATGCCACATCGGTAGGGCTGTTATCCCACCCAACTATTTACACAATTGGAGGTCTAAAGAAAGCAGCATGTGTGAGTCCTTGAGGTGATGAAGGTCAAGGTACCACAGGTAAAGACATTAAACAAAGTGTTCCTTTGCCAGCAGAAGTACCCTAGGGAGACCTGAAGACCAACACTCCCAGCACCACTGTGGAAAGACAAAGCTAATGACCAGGACAGTCTTTAAATTGTTTCCAAGAGGAGTGGCATCATATTTTTCAGAATTTTTTCCTTTCAAAAGCCTTACACAGAGAAAGAAATTTATACAGACACACACAAAAGTGTTTCACTTCCATCGAATCAACATTTGTCAGTTTGTAAGTATGTGTTCAGAAGACTGCTAACCAGCCTTAATTGATCAAAACCAGTATGTTATAAGGAAAGTGAAAAGGTAAGTGGAATATTACATTCTTTGCATTACATGTATGAGCTTCAAGTGTATATTTACATAGCACTTTTATTAAAAAATGTTTTCATTTGACTTCTGAATCTGAGTTGACTTGCAAGATATTTTTAGTTACCATACCTAAGCAAACTGAAATAAAAATGTAGTTGAAGTTCTTTGAGATAAACACCTAAACCATCCCTAAAATACTGAGTATTGCCCTTCCATTTCCACAAAATTCTTATACCTAAGTGAAGCTTTGAGTTTATAAATGCAATTTCTGGAAATCAAAAGGCTGCTCACATACTTTGTCTAAGAATGCACATAAACTGATGCTGAACTGGAGGCCCACAACAGAATTGAAGGACACTTGCCCTCTACAATAACAAGAATCTCCTGTCCCTTCCTCACAGAGACCCTACGCAGGTCTGCAATGCCAGGTGTATTGTTCACCATCCTAAAAGCGGGGGAAAAAAATATTTATCTTCTTCATACAATTAGTTGTGGATATAGGTAGCTAATTACTCGATAAATAATTTGTACATTCAGAACTAGTAATGTAACAATGTCTTTTGCTATTTTCCAATAAATAACAGGCGTTTTCAAACTGTCTTCTAAAAAGATTTCTATACTCTGTTAATGCTATCATCAAGTGCAAAAACTGAGTTTTCTTTCACTCAAGATGCAATGACATTTATTTTTATTTCCTTATTCATGATACTCAGAAAGGTAATCCTATATATGAACAAATTATATTCAAATTCCTTTTTTTTTTTTTTTTAATAAAGACTGCAAAGTTCTACAGCAAAACTGCATTGGTTCATAAAGGAGGGCACAAGTAACGGGGGTTGATCTAAATATTTATTCTATAAGTTTCTGAGATTTTTTTGCAGTTTACAGCAAAGCCAAATTATAGTGCTATCTTAGGAAATTTTCTATACATACGAATCATAACTATGCAGCTGATCAGCAAGCGAGTCCTAACTGGAAACGTGAGCAAGAGTTCACCATCAGGTTTTTGCACACTACTGCAGAAATAATTTCAGAGGAATAGTATCTCTGACTGGGTTGTTTGCATCCTCCCCTAACATTTTTCTTCTTCATGCCACACACGTGCAGACTTGAGATTGGAATCAGCTCTGAGACTCTAAATTGCTACTTCAAATGCTGGAAAATGCGGAAAAAAGTCAGTGATTACTTAAGCCTAAAGGGGTATTTTAGTTTTCCTTGTCTAACCAACTTTTCTGGCTTAGTACACAAAAGTTGCTTTTTTACTCTGAGAGTTTGCGAAAATATTAACAAGAGGACAGGATTGTATGGCAGAAGCTCTTTGCAAGACTAGAAGAAATAAATTATCTTAACTTACATAGTTTGAGGAACACACGGTTGAAATGCAGCCCATATGCATGGTGATTATTTATAGGCATACAAATTATATTCAAAAAAGAGACAGATGGCTCAGCAACACATCTGCTGTCTTCAATGCAGAACTTCTGAAGCAAACTTGGGATATTAACTCCTATTATAGAGCAGTCAAGAACCAGTAGGACTACATTTGCTTTGCAGTCAGTAACAGTTGTGCCTTCCTCTACAGAAGTTGAATTTATTTTCAAAGACAGGCTGCAATATTTTGCATTTTAACGGAGTTATCATGCTGTACTAATTAGATGCAAGGCTAGGAAGGTAGGTCACCACTAAGGCAAAAGCCAAACGGAGCCAAACCTCATGCATGCTAAGGTAAGTAATGGTTACATAAATCTTTGTGCAAGCTAGCAGTTCTGCGTATTTTGCACTACTTTGCATTTGTTGCAATCCCTGAAATAATTAAAAAATTACAAAGATTCACATGACACATTCTCCTTAGGAGAAGGTTCTCATTTAGCAGATAAAACTGAGAGGCTATTAAAATATGTCTTAGACATGGAGATCAGAACTGTGTGAGATGTCTTACAAAATTTGATTTATATTACTGGGGGGCAGGGTGGGATAGAGGTCAGACATCTATTAACTACGTGCAAATACGCATTTGAAAATGAGAAGATGAATTGGGAAAGAGCGTTGGGAGAATTGTCTGTGCTGCCATGGTTTCTAATCTCCATCTGGACAGGCATGAATTGTCGCAAGTGTTTGAGTTTGCTGTCCAGCCATTGTACCTGCTGCCTCCTGGGTTACTGTGTGCTACTCTGAGTAGTACTATTGCTCATTTCTACTTGTACTCAGCTTTTCAGAAACTTTTGCAGGAACAGCACCCCGCTCCTACCCTTCTTATCTTCCTTGTTCTAAAAAGCAGCTGTAAAAGAAACAAACTTTATCAGGGAGTGTGGTGATAGGATGAGGAGGAAGGGGTTCAAACTGAAGAGGGAAGATTTAGATTAGATGTAAGGAAGAAATTCTTTACTGTGTAGGTGGTGAGGCACTGCAACAGAGAAGTTATGAATGCCCCCTCCCTGGGATGTGTTCAAGGCCAAGCTGGATGGAGCTTTTGAGCAACCCGATCTACTGGAAGGTATCCCTGCCCATGACAGCGCCATTGGAACTAGATGATCTTTAAGGTGCCTTCCCAACCCAAACCATTCTATGGTTCTATGATAATTTTTTAAAAGCCGAATTTGCCTTTTCTGCTAGAATTCACTCCTTAGAGTGCAGCTTTGCCCACTTTAAGATGGTACTTCTGACTTTTTTTTGTCAGAAATAGTGATTTTTCTGACAGAGTAGATAAAACTGGAAGCTTGTTCTACTGTACCACGTAGAAGTCTCAGTGCTGGCAGTTTCAAGTCTATGTCTTGTCAGAAGGAGGAGGCCCAACCTCTCTGTGCTCTAGCATACATGTATTCCCAAGCGGGAGTTAGAGGGCAGATGAGTGCAATGGAAGTTGCGCATCACCTGTCAGCACGTGCTAGGTGAGATTCAGTTACATCTGCATTTCTCTCCTGGCATAGATAACTACAGCAGCACCCTGTTTTACTGGCCTGTTGACCACCCTACACTCCTTGATACTCCTCAGCAGGGTGACCAAAGGCCACAAGGTCTTTGGGCTGGAATGTCCAGCAGGACTGTGCTGCTCTTTTGAGCAGGGCATTCCAAGCCTCTGGCATGTGCAGCCTCTGGAAAATTCTTGCAATGCCATTTCCCTCACATCTTTTTACTACTTTAAAATATGGTCAGAAATAACCACAGTTAAACAAGACTCAAAAGATTGTCTCCCAGACATCTCTAAACACGCCATATTTGAAACAGGATAAGCTTCATTTTTGGAACTTAACTCTCCTGCAAGAAACGAATGCACTGCAAATGAAATTCTAATTTAATTAGAAAACATAAAGTTAAAGCACATACACGTACTTTTCCAGGTTTAAAAGTTGTCCTAAAATCTGAAAATTCTAAATATCAATGCATTCACTAACCTTCACTAGGTGAGGTACTATTGGTTGATATTTATGACTACTCTGTTCCTCAAATTTTTTAAAAACTTCTGGAATGATTTTTAGGAAGGCTTTTTGTATTATATCAAAACAAAATATTACCCTCTCTTTCCTTATGTATGTCCCTTAATTTTGTTAGGCTATCTAATTTCATCAAGGCTCCCAATCATCCCAAATAAGCTAATAAGAACTTGCTATGAGAGGGAGTGAATTTGACCCCTTTGAAATGTTAATGAATTCCTTATCTGCAAAACCACTATTTGTATTGTACAGCTCAATGATGGAGAAAAAAAAGAAATCCATAAGCCCGATGAAATGATAAAATGCATCTGTTTAACTAAGTCATTAAAATTAAACAGTGCTTATTCTAAGTTCTTATTTCAATTCACATGAGATAAGAAAAAAAAAAAAAAACAAAACAATGCTAGAGATCACAGGTCCCTAGAAAAATGCCACAGCAATGCCCTTCCAGTCTAACAAAATCAGCCCAAAAGTTAAGTGTCCATCTCTTAGATGCATACTATTCTCAACAGTGATATTACCACTATGACTTGGACTATTCCAAGTGAGTTATCCTGGCAGAACTCTGTCGTTTAAATAGTGAGTTATCCTGGCAGAACTCTGTCGTTTAAATAGTGTTTTCTATTAGCCTTCAGCATTAAAATGCTTTATCAGGCACAGACAAAGTAAGCTGTGATTCTTCCTGCTGCTGTTTGAAAGGAGAACGATATTTTCATATCATGGATAACAGCACTTTGAAAGTAAATAGAAGTTTCAGAACTGCTGAGGTTATATATATATACTGTATATCAAGCCTCTTTCTCTATGGACTGGAGTAAGGGAACTGCTCTGCTCTTATTTGCTGTCTGCTACATCCTCAGCTGTGCAATGGTAATGGGGAAGGGATAACTTTGGTTAAACATTTGACTGCACGTCCTTTGGGAGACTACAGAAACATGCCTGAAAGAGTGATTCTGCAGAGTAACATTTGCGCTAATCTCTAGACCTGCTTCCATCAACTGCATGCACCAAGCCTCTTCAGTTCTCTGTGAGAAGAGTTTCTTCAGGGCTGATGCTCCTCTTTTAACATGTAAGACTGAGTCTGAATGTTGTTGGCTTCTTCCACCACCCATAAAAGCAAAGATGAGATACTGGGATAGTTTGTCTTAAATCAATGAAAGCACATGCCAGAACTGCAACTTTTATAAAGCCATTAGCAGGAGTAAGGAGTGCATACTCTATGCTTATCCGTATAACGGTATTGTAAATCATGCGTGCTCAGTCATTCCTTCACTTTCGCACAGCTACATGTGGAATAAGAAAACGGGCATTAGGGTGCGTTCATCATCCTCAATGAACACTGCCCCTTGAAATTGCCTGCTGTAGGCAACTCTGGTTAGATTAAATCACTGTACTGTGCAAGTTCGGTGAGAATATACAAATCGATTTCTGTTTTACAATGCCTATGGTAAACTCCCAATGAAGCAGTTAAAAGTAAAAGCAATATGCTTATTAAGGCCACAACTACGAATAATGTTATTTCCTCAGAAAATTACTAAGTTTTGTTTCGGATGATGTAATATATATTTGGGGAAGAAAAGAAGATGACTGGATACTTCAAAAATACCTAATACCTCATGTAAGGAATTATTTACTGTGAAAATATTATATTAAATAGGAATTCGTGGAAAATTTTGCTGTTAATGCCATCTGCTTACTCCCTCATGCTCACAGAAACTGTACATGCATGTGCATGCATGAAAAGAAGAGAATGGACTAGATACAGATAAGTATTCTGAACTAGGAGATTGATTGAGTTTAAATTAATTTTAGATGCAGTGAGATGTTGTCAGCCGGGACCAGATCTTTGCAAGTCTCACAGTGAGCAGTACCATGTGTGGAAGAATATAACTGCATTTTCCTCTTGGCCTTAGGCTGAGGTTAGTAAACTCCTAAACAATGATTTAAATCTCTCAAAAGATTTTTAACTCATGTAAGTTCTAAATACGCAGGCAAATCTTGCTGCGAAGTGATTAATTACCACTGCCAAACAATGAATTATATGGACCAGCAAAATACATCCTTAAGGGTCTCTGTATTAATTGTAAAAGTGAATTATAAAAGTAATTGCAGAAGGCCATATTTAAGACTCTTTTAAAACTAATAAGTTCTTAAACGGATAGAGGAGAATGATATATAGATCTACCCGTATACGTGCAAAGCATTCAAATATAGATTAGTGAAGATGCATTCATGGCCATAATTATGAAAAGATTAAATGATGGAATTTTTAACATATAAATGTGAATTTACCACGTGGCAATTAGTCTAGAGCCACATCATATTGGGGGTGGGGGTGGTGTTTGACAAAAATTTAACCATTCCTTGGTTTATTTAAAAGTTAATTTTAATTCTATTTTATTTAATATGATGGAAGATTAGAAATGGGGGGAATGATGCTGTTTCTCTGGTTGCTCCTGTCCAATTGTTATGAAATCTGAAAATTTTTAGCACAAAGCTGTCTTGAAGTAAGAAGTAACACTGATGTTTTACTACTTAAATGGTCTTGAAATCTTGTGCAGTAGATAGTCAGTCTGGGCATAGAAAAATTAATAGATGTACATAAACAATCACATTAAAATCCATGACAAACTCAGGATATTTCCGTTTTGATTAGAGAGTCTAACCAACAGTCCTTGCTGAGAAGGCCCAGGGACAAAGGGAGACTCCTCTCATTTTAGAACAAGTTTTTGCTGATAGCTTCTAAGCTTCAGAAATGACTCCGGCTCAGAGGAGTCAACTCAATGTGCACAGTTGACTTAAATCTCCAGGTGAAATTTAGGTGTTACAAATGTGCTTAATCCCAAAGTACTCAAAGAATTAGCATGAAGCCTGCTAGGCAAAACTACAGGTATGTAACCCCACTTGACTCCAGGTCAAGTCAAACAGGGTCAAGTGCAATATTTGGATGTTGGTGTAATTTGAATAAGATGGGTTACAGATGTGAGAGAGCTGGTGAAGCACAGAGGGAGATTGAAGCAGCAGCTCTTTGGTTCCCTCCAGAGACAACACTGAATGCCCAAGGGATGTTCTACCTCCTGCTGACCATCTACCAGTCTGCTCCTACCCGGTACAAGGGGGAAAATCATCTTTTTACACACGGACAAATATAATTTTCATCTATTAACTTCATAGTGTTCAATTTCCAGAATAGGCTTAGTATTCCATACTCTCTTATTGTTATATATGTTTTTGTTATCTATTGTTGTAAAATTTGTTGTGCATTTTAAAGCATTAAAGATTATTATATGTAGCATGTTCTGCCCAGAAAGATTTCGTTAAAAAACCCACCAGGTTTAAATAGATATCACGCAACTGTTACTCTCCTGAAATCTAACTTCTAGTTTTGTTTAACCTCTACAGTACTACTCAAACTTCACAATCATATATAATCCAAATAAATAATTCCAGAAGGGATAATATTGTATGCAAAGATCTCAAGCTGAAGAGCAAGAATAATAATATTGAGCATGGTTTGCTGTCCCCAAAGACATAGTAAAGACCAGTAGTAACTGTTCAGTGCAAATAAACTGTAGTTGAACTCATGTATAATACAGATCTCCACTGAATACAAGCTATCATGCATAATAAGATTACTGTCCCTTCATAAAGATGTAAAGCTGATGTAATGTTGTGACAGTTTTACACTTATTTTGGTTCTCTTTAAAATGAATACATTTAATAGCACACATAAAAAAAATTATTTTAATAAGTTTTGGAGAAGATCCAAGGTGAGAGGAAGAAAAAGTAATGGTGAGGTTTTTGGGGATGCAATAAGGGAATTAAATAAATAAGATAAAAAACTGGCCTCAAATAAAGTCAAAAGGCAAGATTCATCTGGCACTTGAAACTAATACTGAAGCTAAACAAAACCCCTGAGTGAGCACTGCAATGTGTTTTCATAGTGGAAAGCTGGGGGAATAGAAAGTCTAAAGCCTCTACAAAGTTATACCCAATTATTTCTGCTATGAGTCCATAAGCAGTGGCTTTCCACAGACAGTATTTTATCCATCCTTTAACATCCAAAACTGTAAGATAGATGGACTTAGTTTGCTGTGTCTGTTGCGGAGCAAAGCTTAAAGCCTCACATCTCACTGCCTTCCAGTTTTGAAAGCTAAGCATTAATATCACAGCATTGTTATTACCTCCTTTTTTTTTCTTTACAATGAATCCAGGATTAACCCATAAACATCTTGATAATCTCCATCAACAAATCTGAAGCTAATAATTCACTGTATTTTTCCAAACCCTTTCTATTAACAAGTAGACCGCAAGACATTTCTCATGCGTAGTGCTCCTCAAGAAACTTTTAACTCAACAAAAGTCCTGTGAGAGAAAAGTTATGGAAAAAACCAACTGTTTAAGACCTGCTCAGGGCATAGTAACAGTTTGACATATGCCAGTCTCCAGGCACTTCAGGTCGCCTTCTCCTGAATAGGTTTTCAAGGCAGAGTACTCTTGTCCTTTTTCAGTCATTGTTTCAGTGTAGCTGAAAAAAACTGGTAAAATATAATACAGTCCAGATGAATTACTGCTGTTTTCTGAAAAAAGGACTGATATATAGCGTCCTTTGTCCTTTTATGGTGTTCAGGTCTAATCCATCTCACTTTGTCAGATGAAGGTTACTGGGTAAAAAAATAATAATAAAACCCCCAACCTATAGGAGATTCTTGTGCCTGCCCAGAAGGCTTTTCAACTTCCATAATTACACATAGACACAAGAATCACACACAGAGAAACAACAGCCCTCTCTGTACATATTTGCAAGACACGCTGCATGTCATTGGGGCCCATCCTCCACATTTCTTAAAACGGAAGAGAGAGGGAGCACATAGGCAGAACTCAGGATTTGACAATTCAGAGTGCAAAGGCCAGACCCTGAGTTCCTGCAGTCTGATAATGTCCCATACAACAGGCGCAGCAAGGTTCTTACAAGCAAGAAGTGTTTCATCCCTGCTTGTGTGATAACAGAAGGGTGCATTAAGAGCAGCATTGCCAGCAGGTCAAGGGACGTTCTCCTCCCAGCCTAGTCTGCTCTAGTGAGGCCACATCTGGAGTACTGTGTCCAGTTCTGGGTTTCCCAGTTCAAGAGAGATGACGAACTACTGGAGAGACCAGCAGAGGTCTGCAAACAGGATTAGGGGACGGAAGTACCTCTCTTACAAGGAGAGGCTGAAAGACCTGGGTCTGTTTAACCTGGAGAAGAGAAGACTGAGAGGGGATCTTATCAGTGCTTGTAAATATCTAAAGAGCAGGTGTCAAGAGGATGGGGCCAGACTCTTTTCAGTGGTGACCAGCAACAGGACAAGGGGCAACAGGCACAAACTAGAACACAGGAAGTTCCACCTGAACATGAGGAAAAACTTCTTTACTCTGAGGGTGACAGAGCACTGGAACAGGCTGCCCAGAGAGGTTGTGGACTCTCCTTCTCTGGAGATATTCAAAACCTGCCTGGACATGATCCTGTGCAATCTGCTCTAGGTGAACCTGCTTTAGCAGAGGTATTGACTAGAAGATCTCCAGAGATTCCAACACCTACCATTCTGTGATTCTGTTGCAGAGGCAACCGTAGACTGAGAAGATTTTACCAAAGGCCCGCCCTCCCACTCCAGGCTCCCAGGGACTGCTTTTTCCCCACAAGCTCCTTGGATTTGTTCATTTAATGAAGTGGCTAGTGAGTACCAGGATTCTGCTTTTCTTTCAGTTTGAGGAAGATTTTGATTCAAAGGTATCAAAGCTGGGATACCATTTTCACATATCATACATTTTTATTATTAAACATCATCCCTTTGTCCCTATTTCACCATCATGAAAAGAAAAGGCAATTGTCCATCTGCAGCATGACTCCATTTCGTAAGGGATAGTGTCTGTCTAGGTTTGTAAAACAGGCTGGCAGACCAAACCATGGAGCATGGGCTCAGATAATCTCGCTTCCAGGGAAGCTCTGTGAGGGCAAAGGGAAGGGCTTGGGGAAGGTAGAGAGGAAGAAAGAAGAGGGGTGTGTTCCCATCAGATTGCAGCAAAAGACCTTGACTTTTTAAAAACTGTCTCAACTGTTTTCTAATAGCTCCTAGCTCCTTAATGCCTCTCTATTGTTCTCAAATTAAGAGAAATATGCTGAATTGAAAATAGTTTATCTATTTTAAGCAAACATTTCATATTTTTTTCCCTTCTAAGGTGAGCTGTACATCATCCAGCCATTCTGAAGGATCTCAGGAGGAGGAATTATTAACCTCTCAAAACATCAGTAGAAGGGAACGGAGATCTGTACCTTGATTCCAAAGGGATAAAAATATATCTGCACTTCCATTGAGGAGACTTAACATCTGTATTCCTTTTTAAACCAAAGCTGACATTTTCAGGACAGTAATTGTACAAAGAAACATCAGACGAGGTGGGGGGAAGTAGTTGTAGACCTTGCTCAAAAAAACCAAAGTATTTTTGTAGTCTCAGTCGCTAAGAAAACTCATTATCTTATATAATTTAATTGTACCCAGCTGAAGTGTTAAATATCATGATAGATTTTTTTCTTATGGGTCATTACCTGTGGGCTGAGTGATTAAAAAGAGATATGAAGCCTGCAGTGGTATTTAGCTTTTAGATATCGACTTTCTTTGCACCTCTAATGCAAAGTGGGAAAAGCTAATGCAGATTGGTTTTTTGGCTTGCAATACTACACAGTTAAAGCACCACTTGCAGATCTTTCCCAGACACAGTTCTGCAACATGAGTATCTAATAAATATGTTTTCCTGGAGGATTTATGACCCATTGAGCATCATTTTTCTCTTTGGTTTTGCTCAACAGATTTTAAAATCCTTCAGCAAGAGGCGTGGTAGGTTATTTTGACAGCAAAGGACAAAATATAATGCTGGATATGAAGGTGGACAAGACAAAAAAGGAAATATTATCGATATTGGTAGATCTCTCGCTCTACATAATCACTGATTTAATTAAAGGTTTTTCAAAATAAAACTACATTAATACTCAAACAGCCTTTACTCATCTTTTAAGGATACACGTTCCTAAAATAGACAAAACTATACAAGAAAGAAAGAAAGCATAGAATTTAAAACTAGTAAATGATAATAACAATAAAAAAGGTAAGTATTATTCTTACTTTTTTTTTTTTTTTTTGAGCTGTTATGGTGGATTCGTGAAAGTTTCTAAATGCTGTGAATCAGTGGGAATCAAACTTGGGAGAACGAAGGCAGAAATACTTATATCCCATAAGAAATTATACCACAACAAGAACATTAAAGTTAGTTTGTGATGAGTATCATCCACACTGATGTGTTTGAGCAGGCGCGTTCAACTGCTGGACAAAGTCAATGTTAATTCAGTAATTTTTTTCTGACACAAAAGTGTCTGCTAGGTTTGCAGCACTGAGAGTCCTAGAATCAAGTCCTCCCTGACTCTATTTCCAGCATCTTTTCCCAGTATGATTTGCAAGAGTCTTATGGACACTTAACATGACAGTAAAGACTTCCTTTCATACGTGGTACACTCAGTACAGCGAAAGGCTGTGCCTGTCAACCTGGTTGCTTCTTAAATCATAGAATCTAAATATTCTCTCTCTCTCTCTTTTCCTTAATCTAGTATTTTCCTCTTTTCAAATCTGAGATTTTATTCTGTTTCTCTCGCATCTCCTCCTTCACAGAAATACTTTAGCAACATAACGTGTTCGTTTTCTCAGGTTCTTTTACTTCTACTTTTTTTTACTTCTACTTTATGGGTAAATATTACCCATTCTTTCAATAGCATGCGTGAATACACAGCTTTCCTTGTTTCAAAATCTTAGAATCGTTTTAATTATTATGGGCTTTTTAAAAATTGTCTACAAGTTGCTAATTCCATATTATATCCAGTTGAAACAAAAGAACTGAGTTAAAACAAAAGCTACTCTCTTGCTGCTGTATCCCCACATTCCACCATCAGGAGGATGAAGTGTTTTTATGTTCCTTCAGCTTGTCAACACTCTTGAGTTGAGGTAGAAGGTTAAAGGGAGGTGACAAGGTTAAATGATTTGACTAACATCCAAAACAAGGCTGAGGATCATTATGAGCCTGCCCCAGCTTTCTAATAACATAAGTAATGAGGGAGAATTGGAAGCTTCCCCACACCAACAGCTCATGCTGAAGTGATTTGTTTCTCTCTATACCCTTGCCACAATAGGTATCCATATATTTCTTTTAAGAATGTTGTCATGGCCCCACTAAATTACCCCTGGGCAGCACTAACAGTGGTGTTCCACTTTGCCCCTTTATTTCTTCTGTGACCTTACTCTGCACAGGGGTTACTAGAAAGACAGATGAAGTAGGAGTAGATGGGTCTCTAAGGAGTGATATATAGTAGGTACATAATAGAAAAAAGTGAGGATGGTGTTGCAACACAAATTTTCATTTCTTTCTCCTCATTTCCAGAAGAAATTTTAGACATTGGAAATTATTATGCCATGGATATTAGATTTATTTTTCCTCAGATTCCAACTTCTTTTCAGGGAACTTGACTCCTAATGGCCCTATACTTTTTACTCCTCCTTTTCATAATGTCAAATAAAAGTTTTTGGTGGATTAGAGAATTCTTCTGCATCATATCAGACAATATTTTTATTGAAATCAAAGTCAACAATGAAGAATATGTAAAAAATTGAGCAAGAGGACAGATTGTGAACACTGCTATTTGAACTAGCAACAAAAGCAACTGTTCTAGTAGCTAGGATGTTGGAGGAATGTCTGACAGTTTTTATTGCAAGTGTAAAATTTGTCATGTGAAGTTGCTTTTGGACCTGATGGATTTAATAGTTCCTCAGAGCCATTATGGTCTATCACCTCTACGAGTATTAAGGGACTCCTAAATCCATGGATAGATAATTTGGCTGCCATACGTGGCACCAGTAAATCCACATCCTTAAGCCTTCATTAAATTTGCACAGTCCATTTCTTAAGTGCAATTAACTGTGAGTTTCTTAAGAAAAGCAGTTGATTCATTTCTATCTCCCATAGACCCCATTTTTTCCCATCGTCCTTGTGGAAATGAGTATCTATCTCCTGCAACTTGTTTAAAAGCATATCCTGTTGTTGAGAATTGGAAATTGTTTATAAGTTTTGTACCATCTGTATCACTACTGAGCATCAGATAAGAAAAATTCCTATACCTGGATACAAATCCTAGTTTAGCCTAGCTGATGCATTTATGAAATACTGACTTAGTTGTTGGGCACATCAATTCATGGATAAACTTGTCCCAAGGATTTATAAATCTTGCACTAGATTAATTTGATTCTACTATGACAGCACAATCTACTTTATTCACTATTACTGCTGAGCAGTCAAATTAAAATTTATAAAAAACCTACTAAAAACTATGGAAATTTGTGCATTTCAATTCATCACAATGTATCATCACCAAAGGTAAGCAGACCATTCAAAAATCATGTAGTTCTAAAAGTTACTGAATAATCACTTGAGAAATGCTACTAAATTTCTGCTTTGGCAATGAAAATTCTGAAGTAAACCTACTCTGTCAGTTAATAACCAACGATACATCTTTTCAGCTTGGTTAAATCTGTACACAACATAAATTCATGATTAAGACAGCAGTAACAAGATATTCATTGCTTTACAACATAGACCACTGTTTCAAGAAAACATTATTTGCACAAATACTGTTCATCAAAGTGGTATAAGCTTGCATAACTTGCAATAGCTAATGAAACAAACTTAGATACTCTAAATTCTCACTGCTTGGGAAACACTGTGCACCTTCCAGAATCAAGTACTTACACAGCATGTACAACTATTTCATGTTGGTTTTGTGAGAGGAAGTTAATTTGACTGCATGAATAAAATAACTTACTTTCTTAATTAGACATTTTAATCAGAGTTCCATAGCTAATCAGAGCTAATCAGTGTTTCATCAAGACTGTAAATAGGCAACTTGGGATAAGATGGTTCAGGACTCAACAGGCTTGCATGCATAATATCAAGCAGGAGATATTTCCTCTGAAGGTTTATCATTGCAAAAGACCCTAAAATATTATATTGATTTTGATAAACAGAAAAATCAAGAATGAGAGGAGTTATTCCTTCTCACTAGTAGCTCATTACAATAATTTTTGAAATGGGTATGTCAGAGGGAAAATTTTGGATTCCTTTCATAGTAATTCTTGGCCACCTAAAACTGAGTTTTAGAGTCAAAGCTAATCTAGCGTTGGGAGGTCAGTCACCACCACCTACCACTGACATTTATACTTAGTGTGGGCTTTTTAAGTTTCACCCCTAACTGAAACTCTGTAAACGCCAATAGCATTCACACTACGCTTTTCAAAAGTGGGTGTCTTCATCCAATGGGCTCCTCAGCTTTCTCATGTAGGTGATTGCTAATTTTTTTGAGAAATTAGTAAAATCAGAAGAAAAACTAGTCTGTAAGAAAATTTACTAATTTGTTTTATGGATTACCAGGTGAAACATCTACAACTACTTAAACATCAAACTGTATCCTCATGTCTAACAAACAACTGTACACTTTTGAGCATGAGACAACACATACAAGAGTATCACTGGAGAGAAAAATTAGAAAAATTACTCGTGGTTACATGGTGCTGAAATACATGTGTGTGAATATAGTGAATTTTCTATTTTTCACAAGGAATACCTTAATAACTGTGGCCTTAACTGTGGTAATAACTTTGTAGTTGGCTGACAAATGCAGTTCTCCTCTCCTCTGATACCTTAGGCTATCCAGGAAAAAAAAAAAAAGCATAAAAGTCAGGTGATCAACCATATGTATGACAAGATATCACTGCAACTGTTTCATATTCAACTATCACTTCCAAACTGGCCTAAAATTAGGATTTTTTCATTTCACTTTTTTGTTTCTTATTTAAAATATCAATTAAAATTGATGCTACTCCAAACCAAATTAAAAAATCTCTATATATAAATTTCCAGAAAATTGGAAGTTCTTTTAAAGGGAAAAAGGGAAAGGAAAGCCAGATGAAGCTTGGGGACATCCCCCAGCATGGGACAAACTGAGCACAGCTAAGATTTCACCCATTTGCCAGCCCCATGGGGGATCTAAGGAAGCCTATAATGCAGAGTGGGAATTTTATCTTTTTTAATCATCACCAAAATACTGTTACATCAGAAAAGGCCTGGCATTTAATATTCAAGTTAGTATTGTAAACTAAAAGAAATCTAGTTACTTCAACAAGATGCCATATGGTCTGCGCATTTGTACTGTGTAAGTTGGAAGAGTATTTCTATTTTCTTTTATTTCAATGGATGCCAAAAAGCTAGACCGAATAGCTCAATGACTGTGTTGCTGAAATCCTTCACAAAAGTTCTGATTCACCAGACTAAATTAATGGAAAACAAATTAACGGATACAGAAGTTAAAGGGAAGGGGAAACGGTTGTAGCAGAAAATCCTCATCAGTTAGACCTCTGACACTGAAAGAAAATGGTTCTGTCAGACTGGCTTGAAGTTGTCACTCAAAGTGGCACAAAGCAACAGGGCTTAGCTTCCTCAGTACTCATCTTAGGTAAGGTCATTCTTCTACTACTGCGTTTTGCTCACCCTTGAATTGACAGATAGAGGCAGCCAGTGTGACACTGATTCCCAAGCAGATACTGAACATTTTCTTCACTCTTTGGGATGGTGGGAGTAACACTTATTTCCCACATTACATAGCACAGATAGATACACTATAAACTCCAAAACAATAAAAACCCCAAACCCACACTCAAACAAGAAACTATTCGTCACCCCCTGATTCTCAGTAATTTAATCTTTAAAATGTGTATGCTAATTTCTGATAAACTTAAGGCCTTTCAACTGCTTTTTCTTTATTAGGTTTCATCCAATGGTCTTGCCCAGGCTTTACTGAACGGTAAAGCAGTATATTATCACAAAGCATTTCAATACCATAGCTTTATTGTGTACTGTTCTGGAAGATGGAGAGAACACCAGAAAAATCACTCCAAGAGCAATGAGGATGCTGACAAAGGGAGGGGATGAGAGGGAAAACTGAGGTCTGAGTTTAAAGGCTCATTGAATTTCCTCAGCAAACAACATTAAATGGGGTTTTTTTGGTGATATGAGCAGTTTTTCCAGTAGGAGCTACTTAGGCTACTACTTCATTTAATCTAACACAGCCAAAAAGAGTTTTAAGAGGGCAATGTGAATCAGATTTGAATTAATGACCTAGATAAATCTTACTAATCACTGAAGCCACCTAGTTTCAGCAGTCGCATAGAGAAACTGCTTGTTCTTTTGTCTGAGAATCTTCCTGGACAGCTGGAAATCATCAAGCTGCATATTTGTTTTTAAAGGCCATCAGTGTTGCTGTTAATCAGACTTTGTAGCCTTGCTCTGTGAAGAAATCCCGAAACTGCTCCTAGCTTCCTTTCCTGCCATATGACAAATGTTTAATTTGTTAAAGATAAAGTGGGAAAAGCTATAATGCAATAAATGTGGAAAACCACCTATTTCTACCTATTCAGATAGACTTCGCTAACTTACACAGAGAGTGACACAGAAGTAAAAAAGCTTTCACAGGTTTTCATACTCAAAACACATGAAACAAAAGCATACAGAGCAGAAGAGTCAGAATAACTGTAAAATCTTACACAAAGAAATAAAATTCCTCCTCCAATACTCCTTCCCAATGGAGATAAAACAGTGATTTCATATATGACATTTTCTATTCTCTCTCAGCTCAGATATCAGTAGTACATCTTTAAATCTTTCGGCTTTCTGAGTAAACAGTGAAATGCAGTAGCCACCTGAGAAGAACCCTTTTGATCCTAAAATGTGATCTAACATAGATCAGGCTAAGAGGATATAGAAGATGGACAACACTAAATACCGCATGCCTATTATGTATTGTTCTTCCTCTTGCTAATAGGATGAGGGAATATATACTCCTCTAATGACTGTGGACTCAGTCAATCTAATCCGTGTACTTATCCTCTGTACTTGGGTACTGCATTACAGC
Organism: Bucorvus abyssinicus; assembly: GCA_009769605.1. Lineage (NCBI taxonomy): Eukaryota > Metazoa > Chordata > Aves > Bucerotiformes > Bucorvidae > Bucorvus > Bucorvus abyssinicus. The sequence goes on from CM020030.1 coordinate 11,004,418, forward strand.
ACATGAGAAGATGAAAGAAGACTTAGAAAGGGCTCTAGTTTGTTCCAGCTCATTACTTAGTAGCACACAGCCTTTCTATCTCATCGCCTGCCGACACCAGACAGTATATTGCCTCCCCAATAAGCACTAAATCAATAAAGACTCACTGAAGCTGGCCTATTCTACCTTAAAGATCATCTCTGACTGAGATCCATGTTTCCTAAGATGCAATCCTCAGAAATAAAATATCAATAAATAACCCGAGATGTAGGAACAAGATGCAAAAATTCCTTGGCAGCAGGGATTGCTGTGAGCTCTGCTGGTATTTATGGCTCCAAAGCCACAAAAGCCTGGGCATATTCCAGCATCCCTGCTCCAGTAGGACTCCCCCGGGCTCAGGGGGAGTGCCATTATGCAATCAATTTCATGGCTGGAATCTCAATACATATAATTTAAACAAAATAAAATTAAATTGACAGGTCACCAGGTCATTTGGAAAGAACGCTTTTCTGACAATCAGTCTAGCCTCCTCTTCCTTTGCTACTATAATCTGCACCCTATAAAGCAAAGGAGTTAAAATTATTATTTGTGTTTCTATTTTATTATGTGCGATCCCAAGTTAACAGCGACTTCTCTTCATGGGTTATCATAATACAATATTACAGAGGTGCCTGGTTGTGCTGCTACAGTAATATGTCTTATAATTTTCATTCCCAGTCTCTGATTTCATGGGTTTATAAGCTAGAGATAAAAAATGAGGTCTAGGTTAGAAGTTAGCAAACCAAACCTGAGCCTAAAAGCAATATTTTATTCTAAGTGGAGTTGGTAAATTATGATTTCCCCCTTTACACCTCCAGCCATTTTGAGTATGCATATCTAGATATGTAGAGGAGATGGACCTTTTTTCCCCAGACCCTTTTTGTCATCATACCTTTGGAAGTCTGTTTTGCTTTTTAAAAACAAACCGGAAGTGAGATTAGTTTAAACTAAGATAACTAGTTTCAAAAGAAAAAATAAACTAAGGCAGACAGAGGAGTTATCAAGGATGTTTTAACAAAAGTATCCTCAATATACTCTATCCAACATATCCATTGACTCGAATTCACAGCCCTCAGATTCCATAGAAAAGCTTAGGGATCCAAGATTTTTATACCCAAGTCTTTCAAAACCCTGTTCAAAGATGAAAAAGATTATTTCAAAGAAAAGTTTGAGAAAACAAACCAGTGCCAAGTTCTCTGTATCTTATTAGGCAGCACTTAATATTTATCTGATTGGTCCCTAAATAACACAAGGCACCTTCTTGTGATCTGCACCAGCTTAACTTCACATACTCCGTGATATATAAGCAGTAATTTATTTGAAGCTTGCTCTCCTCACCTGTCAAAGAAATACTACGTCAGAGAATGTGTCAAGGAATCCATTTTAAGAAAAATATATTGTGATTAGGCCAAACATTTCTCATGCATAATGCAATTGAGATGAGAATTTACATAAAAGAAGCCAAGAATGGGTATGTTTTGTGATAGGTCCATATTTTTGTATATCTAGTAAGTGAAGATCAGGTAATAAACAAGTGCCATTCACTCTTCTTGGCGTGATACTAATACATGTTTCTCTTGCTGTAGAACAGTTGTTCCAAACCATAATGACAAAGTTTAACATTACTTCCAAAAACATTTTAAATTCCTAACCACCTCTAATCTAAGGAAACAAGAGTAAAATTTCCTGTTTCTCTGATAGCAAAAGGTCTGAACAGATTGAAGCCCAGATTCAGTATATGTCCAAGTAAAGAGAACGGCCCTTCAATCCTAGCCCCTTTGAACCCAGAAGCTGCCTGAGAGAGAGTTCACTTCTTGACTTCCACAGAAGAGGAGGTCAATGAAATGGCAGATATTCTTGGCAATGCAGCCTAACCTCAAATACAAGTCTGAGAAACATATAAACTATAGAAACGTTCCAGATAAGCCCATACCATTAGCTAGAATCTAACCCCAAATGTCATCCAGCTCAGTTTCGTTTTTGTGAATGACCAAGACTGCAGTGCCATTCTCTTTGTGCCCACACAGTGGAGAGAAAATACTTGGTCTGCACTGAGAAATAATGCATAGAAAGTAATGATGACTGAGGAGTGCACACTTTCTAGGTTTTCCTGAATTTACTACACCCTCAAAAGCCTATAAACAAACCCAACAGCTAGTGTGAGACTGTTTGCAGAAGGCTAAGTGTTCAGGACCCGAGCAGTGGTCTGTCCAAGCAGACTTGGATAAAGTACTGCACATTCCATAATCACTAAAAGCAGCAGTGAAATCAGCGTCAGCAGGAACTAAAAGAACAGTTTAAAATACACATTTTTATAACCTTTTGTAATCTAACTATTGCAATTATTCAATAAGAATTCGAAGTGGGAGGTTAATAAAATTTATCAGTAGGTGTTCTTACCAGTAAGCAGAGCTGTGAAGCCTGCAGGATGGTCTATCAATAAACCAAGAGGGCTGAAATTTTTCATTAAATTGAAAGAAGAAATGTATGTATTTCGATCCAAAATACTTGTACACGATAGGCTGATTTCAAGGGCAAACACAGTTGGGGCTGAAAACATTACAAGTGAGAACTAATTTCAGCAGAAGCCTGTGGTGCAGAGAACCTAAAGTAGAAATCAATCAGTTTTCATAGAAGATAAAAGGTGTCTTTCCAGTCTTCACTGGAGAAATGAGCTAGATGACTTGAAAAAAAAAAAAAAAACGGTTTTAATGCCCAGCTGCATGCCTCCCACACAAAGGAAATTCATTTTGCAATGCATTCTACTTTCACTTACTTGTATATGCTTACACATTTGTCATTCTGATAAAAGTTCATGCAATATGACATGAATGATATGAATGCCCATATTAAGTTTGCAGGTAAGTGAGTTCTAATGCATTTGACCAAATGCATTTCAGAATAAATGCAAGATGCTCTTTAAGTTACATGTATTGCTACACGCAAGAGTGAATATATCTTATTTTTTTCATTTGTATCTGGCTGTCTCACTATTTTCTCATGGTAAAAAATTGTATTTGCCGTTTTAGAAGTGTGATTGCCACCTTATAGGGAAAGCTAATTGTAGATTATTATTTTATTTTTATTTTTTCTATTTATTTATTTATTTTCTCATTAGAAACAAGCTCAAAGCACAATTCAAATCTTAGGAGTCAGGGTAGATGAAAACATAGTAAAATACAGATGCATATGATTTTAACATTCAGACCCTTTACTGTATATGAATAATTCTCCATTACTACACCATGATTTGAAGAGATGTTAAATGTTGTGGGAAACTAAGAAAGACACTTTGTTCTCAGGACTGAAATGCACTACTAAGCAGAGCACTGAGAGTTATCATCATTTATTCCAGGAGATCAGAACAGGAGATAAATTAACTGAAAATGCCCAAGAAACAAAGCTAAAATTAATACTACGAGAAAGAACATAAACATTCTTTATTGTACTCTTACTCTCCTCACGGTTTGTTTGTTTGTTTTTGGTTTTTTTCAGGCTGTTCTTGCTTGCGCCTGCAACTAAGAGTTAACATATATGCCATGAGAGAGCTATGTAAAAATATTACATTAGGATGACATTTCAGATTGCTGTACAGCTCTTCTAAAATGATTAAAGCTAATTCTGAGAAATCAAAGTAATAGCTGCTATTAAAAACCGAACTCAACTCCTGGGCTTCCTGGAAAGTTTGACAAGACAGATATCTGCGAGACATTAATAATACAGAACAGAAATTAAGAGATCTTGGATCTGTTCCTGGCTGTGATATAAATTATTTGTATTCTCTTGGGAGCGGGTCTAAAGTTCTGTGTATTTGGGACAGGCCTACATGGAAGGACACATAAAGCCTATAGCATGGGCAAGGCAAATGTCTAATCATCTCCCGTACTAAGGTAGACATACACTAGCTCCCCACCTGTAAAAATGAGAAAAAGCACTTGCTTCCATGTAACCCGTGAAAGTTTCCAAAAACATATGCTCATGCATATATTCAGGCTCTTGATTATATGTACTCCTGTGAATAGTGCGGCAGGGTTTTCCTTCAAAGAGCTTACTACAGCAGTCTGGGAGGACAGCCAGATCTGGTGTAAATCTGCACGGTTCAGTGCTGAAACACAGCTCGTGAGAGAAGTGGAGAAGCGGCTGCCTGCAACCATCCTTGTAGATCCACTTTGTGGATGGCTGAAAAATTCTTGATTGTCCTTCACAGATATCGCCAAGAACGCAGGAATAAAGCAGGAGAGTTTCCAAAATAACACAGGGATGCATTCATTTTATTCCTCTGATGAAATGATTATTGCTTGCAAATTACATTTTCTCATTTGGGAATATTTCTATAGGAGGTAAAGCCCCAGAGTGACGATTTTAAGGAAGCCCTTCCCTAATAAAATATAACAAAGTTTTGACAAAAGTGCTCAAAAAAAAAAAACCAAAACTTATGCCACCTGCTGAAATTATTTTCTTTGCTCTCCCATAAGTGTGGTCCTAAAATTAACAGCATTTTAACAGATGCATTGGCTCCTGTAACTGTTTCCTTCCAAGCAGCATCTCCTCCCATCTTCCGATAACCTTATTACATATTTTGAGTGTGTGATTTTCGCAGACTTCTGAGCCAAGATACGGTTATAATAATGGAGAAGCAGCTTTACAGATGGATGTTATTAGAATAATGGCTGCAGCACAAATTCCCTGTTTTATTATGAACGTGACCTAATTTGGGGGAAATACTTGTTTTACCTTCAGAGAAGATAGAAACATCAGTAATTATTGCACCATTACAGTTCTCTGGTGGCTGAGGCATTAAGTGATTACAGTAGAGCATCAGCCAAATTTTGTTCTGATTTTCAGGCAGGATGTTTTTCCATTGTTTATGTATTAGAAAATGGTAATGAATTTTGAGTCATTAACATACACTAAGAAACCTTCTTGCACCACCTCTCTATCTTTTCCATATGCTACTGTTTGCAATGAGTATCCATCCAGTGAACCTTTGAAAATCTGCTATAAGCATATCACTAAAAGATGCGTATCACCCATTCCCTGTCAAAGAATCAAATGTATACCGAAGGTATGCAAGTTTAACAAACCACTTGTCCTTATTAAGCAGTCCTTCCTGATCTCCCATGCCGTACACCGGTAGAACAGATCAAACCCTAAAGCCTGACACATTCTCTCCTTGCTATCACTGGTGAGTAGAGAGAATAGTCTTTCTGGTAGTGCAAAGGTTTTCAATCTGAAATTCAAAGTTAGCAGCGATCCAATGGCTGCAAGCTGAAAAATTAGATAAGCTCAGTTTCTAAAACAGTTAAAAATCACAGTAAACAATTTCCTAGGGGCACAACAGAAACTGAAATCCCCAGAGTCGTTATCTTCTTGTGGATATACTTGGGCTACACGGGAAGTTATTGGCCTGATGAAAAAATTCCTCTGTGAAATTATATAGCCTCCGCATTGCAGGAAGTTGTCAACATCATCAAATTGCTCACTCTGACATGAATAACAAATCTAGGATTCCACAAAACCAGTTCAGCTAAGTCACTTATATTTTTCTGAGTTTTACGAGGAACAGATTTTCTGTTACTTTGTGCTGTGGTGTGAAATACTCCATTAAAAGTTCTCCTATAACAAACCCAAGAGTTTTCATTACCACGTTCAAAGTTGTATCGTAAGCCAGGAAATCAGCCAACAGACAGATTGCACAATCTATTTTCTCTGAACTCATGCAGGGAACGTTATCCCTGTTACTGCCATCACTTTGGGATAAGGACACTACCTAAGCAACATGGTGTGTCAGGGGTGGGGCCACCCACAACTCTTCCCTTAATGGGGTTTCAGTCTTTGCCGTGACAAAGGAATCCGTGGGAATCCAGCGTTCCACTCATTTAAAGCAAAATTCATACTGAGTCTTGGGAGCTGTACTGAACAGGATAATTTTATTTCAGTCAATTATTCACATAAGAAACACTTCTATAAAGTTTGTCAAGAAAGGAAACAGATTGCAAACAAGAAAATTAAATCTACCAAATTTCTTGAAGAGCAGAGAGAGAGAGAAAGAACTGTTTCTATGGCCCTGACTGCTTTCTTTTTTTAAAATGTGAAGTTAACCATGTGAATTTGTAAAACACTTGTGGTAAGAATCATTCTGATTTTGCAAGTTCCACCAACTGGGAGAAACAGTGAGAAGAAATTAGGCAGTGGGAATGATTTACCTTGCATATATACTTGCAATCTTATTTAAAAAAAAAAAAATCCCTCTTCAGAGCCTGATGTTGTATAGATATGCCCTCTGAAAATACAGGTTTCACATACCGTTACAGCAGTAAGAAGGTTTTCTGAGATTAAAGGAACATGAACAGCTTTCAAGTTTGTCCTGAAAACAGAAATCAGGTCTACAAACCATATTGACACTGAACAAGACATTTCCCATGAACCAGGAATCTTCACTCATAGGTATTACAATAAACACTACAGGTAAGACATCAGGGAGGTGGTGGTCACACACTAATATCACTTTTACAGTTGGGTGGGGTGGGAGGTCTTAAGAAAGCACCTTTACCTGTACTGTCTTCTGCCCACTCTAATTCAAGGGCTACCCAAACTGAAATTGTTGGTGGTTTTTTATATTATTATTTCTACATCCTTTATTTACTTTCATCCAAACTTCAAATTATTCCAGAATTGGGCAGTTTCATTCAGAAAATCATGTTTCATTTCAATAGCTCCACATGTGTGTAAGTTCATCTAAGCTTAGTGGATGCAGCTTCAAATTATTTTTTTCAACGTGAACACAGAAGGAGCATATACAGTTCATATGGAAAGTGGCTGAAAGGTTTTAGGGCATTAACTTCTCCAAAATTTGCTAAGAGAAGTAACATTTTCCAAAGACACTTGCAAGATTCTCAGAGTTGCATGATATGATATCCCTTTATCTCCCCTATTAATCATGACTAGCATCCAATATTATTTTTACAGAGTTATTTTCAAATACAGGTTGCTCCTGGACCATGTTCTCCACTCAATCATAAATTCTCTCTAAATTCTCATGAATTTGGGATTTTGTTCAGAAAAGCAGAAAAGAAACTGCCATATCAGCTTAGTTTTATCAGATTCTTAGTGTACTAATTACAACATCTGTATTACACATGTAGAAGAAACAGAACTAAATCTCACATTACAAGTAAAAAAAAAAAAAGGCATCTATCATGCTTTTCTCTATGCTACCTCCCATATATAAAGAGGTCTCCCTGTATTGAGTTGTTCAGTTCTGTAGAGAGCATATTACCACTAATACCCAAAAAGAGCTCTCCGGGCTGGAATTGCCTGCATTGTTTGTGCTAGATAGAACAGATTTTTTTGTACATTAACATCACTTACTTTTAACTCCTAACAACAGGCACCAACTCCTTAATCTCAGTGAAGAGCTTTTATTTATGTTAAATATATAGACTCATAGGTTTAGCTAAACTGGACCGCCCTTCTAACCTCTGAAGGGTGATTTGGAGTGTTGTTAAGATACTAAATGATGTTACTAAATATTTAACTCTTAAAAGATACACATTCATAAACAAAAGGGGAGAAATATTTTAAAACACTGCTTAACATCAGAAATCTCTGGAAATTATTGGATGAAGTATTTTGCTACTCTTTAAGGCAAATTGCCCTCTTGTGCTTTGAATGCCCTTCAAAAAGAAAAACCAAATATTTTGAGCAGAAACATAAATAGCCAAAAACCTCAGGAAAACTGGCTACCATAGTAATTTGGGGGGGTTTATGTTCCTTCCTTAACTTATGGTATAGTAATTTACTTGCCTATCTGTAAACAAATATCAAAGGACAGGCGAGACAAAGAAATTGAGCAACTTCCTTTTATCTAAACAGCCTGGTTAGTCTTCGAATTAGCAGCCTATTTTATCTGCTAATTCCACTCCTTAATCAAAAAGCTGTCTCAAAGGCAGGCATTATCACATGTCATCAGTTTGTCAGCTAGGGAACAAAATAGTAAACCTTGTTTCTCTCATATCACCAACGTTAACTAAGCATATAAATCAGAAAAGATCTTGTGATGTTCAGGAAAAAGGAAGGGAAAAAAAGTCATATGGAACAGTGCAAATGCCTGATTTTTAGTAGTCACATGAGAAGAAATATGTTCTGTTCAAAGCAATGTTTTTATTATTAATTTTTAAAAATAATAGAAAGTTTTGAAAGGATATATTTTGAGGTTTGAAATATATCATAATAATACCTTAATTACCTCTGCTTTTTCTAGTACTCATGATGAGGAACTTAGTGGAACTAATCTTTATTCCCCAAACTGCTCCACTTTCAACAAAAAGAGGCACCAAATTCTACTCCTGCCCTATTTTTTGTTACTTAAAAAAGAACAACAACTAGTAATATCTGTGTTCATCACAGTTTCAAGTTGAATTCAGGAACTGTGAGATGGCCTCTTTGGATCCTTTGCATTATTTATGCTGAAGCCAAGAACAAATCACTCATCTAGCCAAGAGCAGATAATAGAGAGCAATAATGTGTTACTAGATATCCATCGTGCTTTAGCACTGCCTTTAGTACCTTAGACACTGACACTTGTTGGCCCATCTTCAATATTTTAATCTCAACGTCAACATACTGAAAAATGAAAGAAACCAAAATGGACACTTTTATTATTATATTGGCACTTAAAAAGTGGCCATCGCTAGGTGAGGGGCTGATCTGACACAGTCCTGTGAAGACAGATGTAGGTTTCTTTCAGGAGTACAACCAACTGGTATTATCACACCAACTTCTATATATGTATTTTTTTGTGTTCTGAAGAACTAAGATAGCAAAACCCCAAAATTTAACACAGAAGTTGCTATTGATGAAAAAGCAGTTGATTTTTTTCAAACATATCATACAACTCCAGTTAATCCTCAAAACTTCAAGCTCATTCACATTTCTTAAGTAAGCCTTTATCTCAAATTTTACTTCAAGAAAGGGAAATTGGCTCAAGCATTTCTGCCTCCATGGTGTTCTTTAAGGCTGAAGCAGCTACAGAGAAGTATTTGCAAGATCTAACTGTTGTCAAAAGGGATAATGAGAGGTTCTTCTCGGGACTAACTCAGGACTAGCTTCCTTGAATGGCTGTTACCTGTTGGGAATACCTATCAGAATATTCTTAATGTCAAGAAAGCTAATGGTTCTAATGAAGAGTTTAATTCTGATTTTCTTTACAGTAAGATGCTCACACAGTACATTCCTCCACACTCAAATATGTGTTTGAAATTTAGATAACAGCTTTGTTCAAGCTGTACTAAAAAATTCAGGAATGCTGAGATTAATTTTCAGCTTCAAAGCCTGAAATTCCTCTGATGACTTCATCAAAAAGTACCTATATACAGACTAGTATTTTAAAATTAATCCAGCTCATGCAAGGATTAAGAGTTAGAGTTATTACTTATTTCAAAAATATTTCTAATAGCCCTGGTTAGCAATTATTGCACTCTGTAAGATCAGTGAAGAAGTCAGCAGAGTTTTGATAGCAGATGATAAGTTGCATAATGAATCTGAGAGTTTTCGGTTCCCGTATATAGTAACTACTATGTCGTTTATGAAGTAAGTATTATTTTCTACTCACTGAAGCTGTCAGCAGTTAAACACACATTAGAATTCTGTTCACTATGCTCAGTCAATGTAGTTTTGTTATTTTATGTTAAAACTGCAATAGATTTCCATTAGAAGTCCCAATGCCACACTAACGTATCTTGCATTTACTTAAAAAAAGTATAATTACAATACACCTTTCCTGTTACAGCATTTTCATAAGGCTAAAGATGCTTAATTACAATGGAAAAGCTGAGGGGCTGATGCATCCTGAATAAGGCAAGCAACTTTCCGAATTAAACAGTTCTGTAAAGTTTAGCAGCTGATAGCTGATTATGAGTTGTGACCACACTATCTATCTAAACTCATTCACAGTTCTAAGAAAGGATTTGTTTTGGCTATGTAATGGGAGAAAATTCAAATTGTACCAGACTTACAAGCCTGACAATACACAGTATTTTATACCTATACACAATATATACACAATAACAGAATGAAATACACAGACACACATTTAATATATTTTTCTCTTCTCTGTACTTAACTATGTTTATGCAGGCACCCTTATAAGAGTTTTGACTTCAAATTAAAAAAAAAATAAATAAATAACCCTTCTCAAAGCCTACACAAACAAGTATTTAAAGGCTGTATTTATACTGTACAGCCACTTTTCTCGAATACTTTCTAGCTTTCGTACAGACTAACTTTAATCAAAAGTCTTAATCTGTAATTACTCCTTTATTTGCAGGGCTTCCTAAAACTGCCACATCTGAAAAAGGAAAGCTATGCATCATATGAAAACATTTTCAGTTTAACAAATTACATTTTAAAGTTAGACTTTCATCGTTCTAATGCATCACAAATTACCTTTCATGTAATAAAAACAAAAGAACTTGAAGAAATCAAACTTGCTTCCTAACAATGAAAGTTTATTTCATTTCTTTCTGGCCTACCCCTCTATAATAAAGTAAAAAATTAATACCATCATTGAGCAATAGGTATCCTGAAAATAGGTACTTTATTTGACTTAAAGCTCATCGATAACTGAGTTTCTGGAGTGCTGGGGCCTTCAGCAAGGCTCATTGATTTATAAATATCCCTGTTGCCAAATAGTATGAGGAATCCTATATTAATTTTTTTTGCTCTACCTGCTTTGTGATAGGAATCTTCAAGCTACACGGCTCTTAACCTGTAACTTTAAAAAATTTCACTGCAGCTATAAATACACTTAAGATATTTGTCCAAAGTCAGAAAATACAAAGCAAATTTTTCGTGGGCTGTTTAGGACCCTTAAGGCAAGAATAACATGTTCATTTTCCACAGCATGGACATCGCAATTTCCATGTTAGCCACTTAATAACAGTATCCTTTGGGGCACTGTGCAGTGCTGTGCACCTCTAGAAGGGGCATTTTACTTTGTGTTTGTGTCTCTGCATAAAACTGTGTATTCAGGAAATGTGTAAAAGATCTGTATACTTGTAAATGCGACAGTCACAGTGCCAGCACACGGGCAGGAAGAAGGACAGGAAGAGAACTGTTTTAGTAGGTGGGAGTAGGAAGGATCAGTCTTCACAATCCAGAATGAATTGCTGAAGGCTGGGAAAGAGGACAGCTGTGGGATGTCCTTCCTTTGGGTCTGGCACCCAGAGCCAGACAGCATGTGAGAAGGCAGCCAGAAGAAGGGTGCTTCTCTTCTCCAGAGCTCTCAAGCAGAGCAGCTCCAGAGAGGGGAGGCATGGGCATCTTGTTCACCTCTCCCTGCTTTCTTTCCACTGAAATACGCTGCCATTGCTGCTCCTTTTTCCCAACACTGCAATGGAGGAAATTAACTTATGCTAGAAAGGACAGAAAGAGAAGGGGGAGGAGAACCATGCTTCCTGTGGTGCTACTGCTAAAACCCCAGGAAGAGAGAAGGGTTGTACAACGGTAAAAAACTTAGCTACCAAAATAGCTAACAATGTGGAGCCTGGTTAACACCATCTTTTTGTACCCTTTACAGCAAAATCGGTTTAGAAATGAGGTACAGTGCCTGGGGTGGTTGGCAGCCTAATTACTAAAGCCCAGTGTCTCAAAATTCGTTTCTGAATCCGGGTTTCATTTCCCAATGCCTCAGTCAATGATTATTTGGGTTTGGCTGTGTTGAGCTTATAGACCACATAAAAAAATTTTTGTGGCTAATGTAGGATCAAACATTTGCAAGCCTTTAGCACAACTGATACAATAGCTTCTGCAAGAGGGATCAATAACTTCCATCAATATTATTTCTGCAAAATGTTAATGATATGAATGACATTAAGCCAAATTGAGCCAAACAAAAATAAACACTTGATACTAATATATGGACTGTATTCAGTCCATGCTTTTCCTATATTAAAGGAAAAAGATCAATTCAAGCATTGCCAAATAATAAGCTACTAACAATCATAGAAACAAAAGATAGATAAGTATGTGTAAGATGTCCTTTATCACCTGTTTTGCTTTGGTGAAATACCATGCAGCAATTATGGATTTTTTTTTTTTTTCCAAAATTTAAGAAAAAGTTAGGTGATGTTCATAGAGCAACTATCGAAACAAACTTTAAAAAACCCCAACAACATAGTAACAGGGGACAAGGTTTTCTCTGTCCTGCTTTAGAAGTTTTGTGTATTACTTCTCCCGGTCCGGTTTCGTCATAAATGCGACTGTTGCCATATGACAGCAGTTAAAGGTCCTTGAAAGATTTTGTATCAATCTATTTTTCAACATCTAAGATGTTCTAGAGGCACAGTAAGTTTTCAATATCAGGGAACAATTTTTTCCCTTAGGCTCATTCATTTCACAGTGCTTCCTGGTCGGCTGCTTTTGCTCATCACCAAGTCTTTCAGAAAGCTTACAAATAGTTGTAAAGGAATGTGATATGCAGATTTGTGTCTCCTGCACACTCCAAAATCTGAAGGACAAAGGTCCACAGTAAGATGTTCTTGGGACCAAAAGTAAGAGTCAAGAGAACTTAGTGCTGGTTTTGCCAAAAACGTACCTTGAGTTACAGTGATATCTCTCAACTACTTTCTCCATGAAATTATGAAGGTAAACTGACAGACTATCCGCTTAAAGTTCAAAATGAACTTCAGCGTTTTCAGATAAAGATATCCATCATGAAGCATTGTCATCAGAAGACATTACAAACCCATAATTTTTACTGCCACAAAACAAGATCTCAATAATCTCATTTTATTATGCTAAAGTAAATATCGCCACAAAGTAAATGACAACTAGCATGCAATAGTATATAATTTCTCCACAGTTATTTACACTGAGGTCATTATTACATTACCCAAGAGTCTGAGCAAGCACCCCCTACACACACATGATGTTCTGTCATTTTACCAGTCCCTTAAACTTTGTATTTAAAAGTATCAGTTGGGGGGAAGGGGAAAAGGCAAATTATTTTTTTAATCAAAATTACTCCTAGAAAATGCTGTGCTTTCATGCCCTAAATCTCTTTCCCTAGGTTTATGTCTAGAATTGTGACATTACACATTCAATATTTTAGCTTCAGAAGAAGCAAAACATTAGCATAACCAATATCAAGCTAACAACCCCTCCCAAAAAAATGCCCAAACAACCCCAAAACTACTTAAAAAAGAAAAATGGAATGAAAGCATACCACAGGGAAAGAATAAAAAGGAAAAAATATATTACTATGGTCTGAATAATGTCACATTCCATTATTGATTAAAATGATTTTACCATGACATTTCATTCATCAGATTCCATTTCTCATCACACACAAACCCTGAATATTTATCAAGCTTACACAGGGCTTTTCTTCTCATCAAGCAATGCATTTCCTCTTTCCCTTTTAAAGCCAGGTTATATTATGTTGAAGGGTTTACAATGTCTTTGAACTCTCCCCTTCTCACACTTGACCTCACAACCATCACTTTTTATCTCATTATAATGGATGCTATTAAGTATTTATATCTAACAAGGTGATTTCAATGGTTCATCCTTTTTAAACAATCCTGTGATAATTTTCAGTTAGCAGGAAATAAAGACTTTTTATTAAATCAAGATCTATCTGCTACCACTCAGTATTAATGTTCTTTCTAGTCAGAACATTTAAGTCCTTCACCATATACAATTACCATACATTTTTGATGGTTAGGGATTGAATTCTCCAGTCCTCAGTATCTAGTATTATATATGTGAATCTAGTATTCACGATACTTTCAAAGACTGATTTTAGATTTCTACAGACTGTAGGCTCAACACCTTCGTTAAAGAAACAGGTTAAACCTGGAATGCATTATACTGTTACTATAGATGCCTAGGGAAAGCCAAAGGAAACTGTAGGTATGTAAGAAGTCTGCTCTGGATTAAATAAGTCTTTGTAACCACCTTTTAAAAATGTATTACACTAAGATATAGCGCATATTATATCTGGAAAAAAAATGTGAAACTAATTGAAAAAAGAGATGAACATAGCAAAAGGCATGTAATAGGTCATTCTGCATTCTGTACTAGTAAACCTTCCCCAAAAACTCATGCAGTGAAAATATGCACAATACAAGCAAAAGTGTGTAAAACCTCATCTCTGATATATTGCAGCTCATGAAAAGCTTCTATTTATTTCATTAGCTTTTTGACCAAATTTCATAGGATTAGCAATAAAACCATTTCACCTTATGGAGGTTCCCTAGAAGACAAAGTAACTAGAAGACAAAGTACAACCTACTCTTAATACTGAACACAATTCTGCTTTATCTCCCCATTATTAAATACATCACCAGACTTTATCACTAAAAACCAGTTGTGTTTGCAGAACTTTGTCAAAACCCCTTCGCTTTATCTTTTTCTATATAGACTGACATGTTTATGTTCCTCTCAGTTTTAATCTTTAAAACAACTCACAGCTCATAAATACTCCATTCAAACACAATATACTCTCTGGAAGAAAATCTCTTGACAAAAACAAAAAAAAAAAAACAACCCCAAAAAACCCCAGAAAACACCTGAAGTTTGATCTGTATTACTTCAATGATCAACCATTAGAAATTTCAGAAACACCTTTTCCTTTTATGAACAACATTTTCTCTTTAAGAATTTAAAAATGCACAGGATTTTTTCCTAATATTTATCCAACTTTGGTAAAGAAAAAACCCCAAATACAAACATTTAAAAAAAAAAAAAAGCTTTTTAAAACTTTGTGAAACTATATATTTTGCTGTATCTGAACTTGAGAAATATATGAACGTTTTGACCAATACCAGAAACTCTCACCAACACAAGTAATTTTATAGTTTGGCCTCAGAAGCACAAGACAATTAATAAGTCTTGATTATTTGCCACATAGGCTGAACCTTAAAATTCTGAGCTTCAGTGCAGCTGGAGTATGATGAAGTATAACACAACGTACAGAAAGCACATGGCATGTAAGCACATGTAAAAGATACAGCACAAGAATTTGACACTAACAGCTACATTACTTCCACTCCCAGGAACTAAAACAATCAGCTGTAGGAAACTGGCCACAGTAAAGCAGTGGTCGATAAAAGCAATCATGCCAGCTAAATTGTAGCTGAAGTCAGTGGTACAATTATTATTATTTTTAAAGCAGTGACATACCAGTGAAAACATTCCACTGAAGACGAAGAGTCAGGGAAGTATCTATAAAGCAGATCCATCTGGAAGAGCAGCTGAAATAGTGAACAGAATGAATTTCCCACTTTTAGGTGTCTTGCATAATTTCTTAACCCTTGCCCTTAGATTTCAACAGATCTCTTCAGTAAGGCTTTCGCTATTTAACTAGCAGCCCTAGACAAATATCTTAAAAAAGGAGCCCCACTTCTCTGAGCCTCCTTAGTGCTAGACCTTTCTTAAATAAATAAAAATGAGCCATTTCCCCCACAGAGTACTTCGGTTCTGCTTAATCTTTACTTTTCTCTTTGGCTGTCTTTTGGATTTCATCTGTTGATATTGCACTTTCGGTCTTCAAAATAGAAATTATTTGTGTGTTGGTGCATATTTATGAGAAACAGCAATGTGTAAGAAGTCAAGCTGTGAGGAAGTCTTTACCCTGAGATCCCCGTGGTCCATCAAAACTCTCCTCAGCTGTTGCAAACCCATAGGAGACCTATTTGTTTATGGAAGTACGCCAGGTGTTTCTCTTTCATAAATATTTAATTAATCAATCTTGTGAGGAAAAAAACGCAGCCTGCACAACACTCGTGGTAATGAATATGTGTTAACTGTCTTGATTTTTTCCCCTCAGAATCTGATTAGTTATTTCATTTGTAAAAGAGAGCAGATCTATTGTATTTCTAACAGGGAAACAAGAGCATGGCTGTTTTGGGGGAGAAATTTGTATCAAGTAAGACACAGAAGAAGGGCATAGTCAAAATGAAAGCTGTTCTGTTAGCAGAAAGGGGATGCCACAGGCCAGAGGATGTGAAAACAAATACGTTTTCTGAATTTATCGTGAAGAAGAGTCACTTTGAAAGGCTGCATTGGCTGGGTGTTAGGTCACATCTCTGAGTCCTGCTGTCATGGCCAGCCAGCCCCTTCTGAGATATGAAACCTTTTTCCCTCCTTTCACCCATGAGAACCTACGGATCGCATCTCAGTAGGTTTAAGCAGCAGTAAACATGAACTCACTTGTAAAGAAAAAATAAAGCCTATCTGAGGGAATACTGGATACACTGATCTTGCAACTAGATATAAGTATAGATTGTTAAAGATTGTAAATGGCTTTACATTTGCTAGAAGTGCAATTCCAAGCATGTGGTTAGGAATAGAGTATCTTGACGTAGGGAGTGGGAAGACAAAGCTACTATCAGAACTCCAAGGACCCAAGCTTTATGCCTAACTCTACATGGTAAAAATCTACTTAAATGGCAAGAAAGCACTCTCTCTGGCTCAGGGTTTGCCTGGTGTGGTGGAGAATTAAATTGCAAAGCTGAGTAAATGTACTCAACCTTTAACATCCAAGCAGGATTTAAAATAGTGAAAAAAACAAGGAGAACTTTAAAGTCTGGCCAATGTTAAACAGTACAATAAAAAATAAACCAGTCCGAAACCGCAGAGTGACTATTACAAAGTAAAAAAAATCTAAAAAGGTCTTTGACTTTGTGTTTTACACTCATTTTCAGGCCTGCTTTCCTCCTGGGTAACACACAACGGCTTTTGTCTTTAGATAAGGTTACCATATGCCACTCCCCCCACCAAAAAGGTATATAATTTTTCTTTAAGGGAAAGTGTGTAGCAGAGCTGTACCAATATTACATTTTGTCTGCATGCAGGGTTATTTCAAGACTGTTCTCTACAGCATTTCTTCCTTAGATAAGTGACCTAAACAGGCATCTAGCTGCTGTGGAAAATTCAGTCAAAAGAACAATTGTGCAGAATTATCATCACATTTCAGTGATTGTAAACCTTCCAGTACGTGTTGGTACAACAACCGAAGCACAGAGCATAGGAGATGAAATTTTGCAAGCTGTCTATACTGCCAAATAACAGATGGCTGGAGGGTGAGGTCAGGGTCTGAGCCCCTGGTTATCCGCACTGGTTAAGTTACTCACTATCTCTGAGTCACTAAAGGTTTTGCTGCCAAAATAAAATATTTTCAGGGGGAAGGCATTTTAACAGGGGCTCAGTCTTTGGCAGTGAAGACAAACCAGTCAGTCTGCTCAGCACTGGGATCAGGGATTTGTTCCTTGTCCTCTCATTTACCAATATGCACATAGCCATGGTACCTCACATCAGGTTTAAAACACAAAAATGACAGCTGAAACCATGGTCCCAGGTTTGTTTGTTTGTTTTTTGAAAAACATCTCAGCTTCACTGGGGTCGGGCTTTCATTTTTATAAATTTTTACTTAGGAACTAATTAAGAACAAACAAACAAATAATGTATTTTGGATTTAGCAAAAGCCAAAATTTTAGCTCGGTTAAAAGGAGAAGGTGGAAAAATTAACTTAAGCAATAGGATAAGTGTGAATTTTATCCCTCCCGTGTAAATCAAATTAAACCTTAAATCTCTAACAAAGATCTTTCCTATATCAGTTTCAGTTTCTCACTATGATTTCAGATTAAAAGTGTAACATTCCAACACATGATATATTTAGGTATTAGTAATTAAATGAATATACTATACATGCGTCCATCATGCTCACTTTGTATAAACTATGTCATACCAGGCTTCCTTACGGTCCTCTGCTCTTCTGTTCTTTGAATATCACAAACCAAGATTTTTCTTTTATGTAGAGCTATAAATCCTTGGTCATTACACATGTGCTAAGCATCTCTTCTATAGCTGTTCACCGTCATCTCCTACGAAACCTCAGCGAAGTGTATCTCCATATATGAATTACGATCCAGATACCTGTGTTAACTGTACAGATCTAAAGCATGTGTGGGAGGTAACACACCAGTGCAGGGATGCAAATGATTCCCAGGGACCTTCACAGCACGTCTCCTATGCCTGCAAGCCACTTTGGTACCCATGCACCTTGCTACACTTCCACCTATTTAATTTCTGTACCTATTTCTGTTTTCTGTCCACTGTCAAACACAGTTACATCTAAGAAGATTTAATATTTTATGCAATTATTGTAAAGTCTTATTATTACAAGTCTAGAATAGTTAATACCAGAAAAACATGTTATAACAGGAGCATTATTTCTGTCTAAAACAACTAAGCCTTCACCATTTGAAAGATTTTCTCTCAATCCTTATCGACCTTGATAGGTCGTGGTATAGAAACTGAGAGAGGCATGCAAAATTGCATTTGCCATCACCTAATAAGGCAATATTTTTTACTAATTGTCACAGCTAAGTAAAGATGACAGACACAACATAGCTCTAAGGTAAGGAAGTTTTAATTATTATATTTAGATCGACATTTACCTGTAAGCAGAAGGTTTGTACAGATGATGGTACACATTATTTAACTGTGGTTAATATTAAGATCCATGTTGGGGACAGAACTAGCGCTGTCTAACAATAAGATATTTCAGCTTTGCTGTACCCTTTGCAGAGGTGGCTCAACACACACTATTAATCAGGTTGATGGTTAGGCTATTCAGCTTGTAAAAACTTGAATCTGAGAACTTGGTTTTGCTTGCTTGCACACAATTTACATCAATTCAGGCTGAGATTTCTCCTCAAAACATTTCAGTTACATGAGAAAAGAAGAGTAAAATTTTCTATTTTAATTTAAACACGACAAGTCATTCTATGTTATTTAAGAGTTCAACACAATAGCAGAAGTTTCAAAAATCTGTAATAATCTGAAATTCATGAATGCACTTGTTTTGCAATTTTTACTGAAGTGTCATTCCTCCTTTTCTGGATTCTTTGTTTTAAAACACATCACTCTTTTCCCCCTCTTTGTTTTCTTGGCACATATCTCTTCATAAATTGTAAATTAAGGAAAACATATTTATTCTCATTTTCTCTCCATTCAGAGCCCATAAAAAGTAAACATGCCGAGCTAAAGTTTCAAATTTGAAAAACCAATGTCAGTCATCTAAAATACGCCTAATTTTAAACAATGAAGGATGACAACAAATCTACTATTTCATAATTCCGTTCTGCTTTATACAAACTCAGAGTTGGTGTAAGGTACAACACTCTGCATTAAATAACACAGATACCTATTAAAAACACACCGTTGGCACTTTAAAGTACACTGTTCATTAGCTGATTTCAGGGGTTTCTTAAGTGATTTTTTAAAGGACCATCAAACACAAAGTGATGCTGGCAGAATAATATGAAGTATGATGAAATGCTTACATTACTCCAACTGGTGACATCTTTAACTTGAAACATCTGACTGTACAAAATACCTTACTTTTCACATAAATGTTCCTTGCATCTACATAACACAAATATAAATATAAAATGAAAACCAAAAATATCTTAGGAATTACCTTTACAAGCCCTTTTTCATTTGAGTCTATGCTTCACATTTACACCCCCAAGGCTTTGTGCAAAATATAAACAAATTACATTTGTGGAGACAAACTGTATTATGTAAATTAAAGGAGAAATCATAACTGAGACATCGTCTTCAAAAAAAACCAAACCAACCCAAAACAAAACAAAAAAACCCAACCCCGAAAAGACAATATGTAGAGCTGTATGGCATTGATATTACTTACACTGAAGGGTTCTTTTAAGGTTATCATGTTTCTAAGGTTTCGTGAGAGATATTGGTCAAGACATTTGTCAAGAACTGCCTTGGAAACACGAAACTTCCTTATTGTGTATGCATTCATGCTGCAAACCACCATCCTTCACTCCATTCTTCCTCACTGCATCTCATCCAGAATATATCTGGAGCAGAGTTTAGGCTAAACAAAAAGGCTGGCAGGCTTTTTCGATGGCGGACAAAGCAGTATTTAGTGCTGACTGAGTTCACAGACAAAAAGGGTACCTGTAGTGTTACAAACCTTATTACAAGTTGTCAGTCTTACTAGAAAAGCATGGGCATGTTTATGTTCACCTCTGACCATGTTAATTTTAAAAAGTCACGTAAGAATAGGAGAGGTTATTTGGTGACACAGGGGATCAGTTTCCCTAATTGTTATTCCCTCTTTGACTTTATGCTTATTGACCTTTCTGAGCTATCCCAAGAGGGAACCAATGTGACCTCAAAGAAACATTCAAGCATTGGCTACTCTGTAGCTCAACTACAGAAGGATTCAGACACCATATTCACATGGCTGGGGTTTCTTAAGGGAGCGTTTGCTGCTGAACATAACTTCTGTGGAAATTTGTGTAAAGTTAATATTGGTAACTGAAATATAACCTGGGAATAAAATAGTAATTCCTTCTGGGAATGGTCAACAATATCAAGATACTTCACATAAATGTTCACAGATAAATATCTGTCCAGCATTTCTTCAGCCATAATTATCATCTCAAAGGGTGCAGTTATATTATCTAGCTCCCCAGTGGATATATTACAGGGTCAGTCCAAGTGAGAAAATTTACCTGTTATTGAAAAATAACACAGCACTAATTTTGAGACAGTGTAACCTAGCATTCCTATGCAATTGAAATTTCCATTTTTATCACTTTAGATAAAATTAAGACTTGACAAAGAAAAAGGCCATCATTATGAGCGATGACAGACAAGAAAAAAATACACAGAAAACAACAGGTCAGATTGGGAGGGAGGAATATTATGAATAATAGGGATCTATACGTCAATAGATACTGGATCCTGCTTCTTATTATGGTAGGTATATAATGGAGTATAACGCACACCTCTCGTATCTCACCTAGTTGCTCACACAGTCAGTGGTAACCCAGCTCCAGAAAGTCACGGAGCACCATTCGTGAAAGTAACAGCAAATCTGCTTTTCATCATCAGCAGCAAAACAGCGATCCTGGTGATTCAGTGAGTCAGTCCTGGTGGTTTACCCGCTTCAGCCAAGAGCCTGAGGCGATCCCTTCACTGCCCCGTTTGACCTGCTGTCATTCGTCCCTACATCCCAGTGGAACTCACTGGGGCTTTTTCATGCCTCTAGCTGTTATTCTCATAGAAAGGTAGAGACAATTTCACGATCAGTAAAAACGCTGTAGGAACCTCAAGTTGGACAACTAGAGAAGACTGATCGGCAATCATGGTTTGTGATGAGATTCACCACTGTGTGACACAGCAAGTACTCCAAGGAAAGGGTCATCCCACCCAGGCAGGGCACTTTTTTTCCCCAGGTGACCAACGAACAAATGCTCCCACTATCGTCCCTCTTCGCTGGGGTCTGTCCTCTGCTCAGGTGCTTTCTTTCAGAAATGCATTTTTTTAAGATACATCTTGACCACACTGATATGTATGAACACACTGAATTTCAAAACACAAATTTCTTGAAGAGTTTTCTCCCTCTGTCAAATTGGACTGAGTTTCCAAATTTACAGGGCCTGGAAAGGGATAAAGAGGAGGGAGTCCATTCTGATAGGCAAATCAAATAAGACCTTTCCCTTGGGAAACAGGTTTAACAGTATTAAGAGAAAGGACGGGAAGAATGACACAGAGTTTGGGACAGATGAGCATCCAGAAAGGGCAATGGTATCTTGGTGGAAAGCTGATGCCAGCCAGAAGTGAGTAGAGGAACCAGATAAAACCTCGTCTTTGCAGGAATCACAACAGAGAGGAACTCACCCATTGATTCACATATATCTCTATACCTTTATATACCAGCTATCATTAGACAGTTAGCTTGAGCACCTGTAAACAGACTAGTGTTAGTAATATGTTGCTGAGGGAGGCTGCTTCTTAGGGCAAATTTTGCAGCCTGTGCTGTGCATAATGCTGCAGTACAACAGGACTTACTTTAAATCTGTTTCCATGATTGTCAATACTGCATTTCCTGCAATATAGTGTAAGAGCAACCCAGAATAGAAAGCAAAATATTCGCAGATTGGAAGGAAAGACAAACCCTTAGGGATCAGGGTATCTACACTAACGGATCTTACATGCGTGATTCTGATTCGTACCAACCAATTGCTTTACAGTCACCCTAGACTCAATCTACCAAAGAAGAAATTTCTCCACAGTGGGAGAACACAGAAAGAAGTAAAAATTCACAAAAACAAAGGTATGAACTTGGCTGTAAGAGTTGGGGAACTTACACACCTCCTCTATATACCACAAAAGAACCCATTTAGGTTTACCCCTAAATATAGCTTTCTTTCACAGAAGACTAGCTTTGAAACAATCAAGAACAGAGAAATACGATTTGATAACTACTTCAAACTGTTGCCTACATTCTGTATCTGCAATAGTAAATATTACAGAAACGGACACCTCCTAACTTGTTTCTAGTCCTAGACGTGACACATCATTTAGTGGAAAAAAATGCAAAGCTGATCAGTTGTGCTCATGAACTTGTTTCTGGATGTAAGCAGCAAAATTTTAGAGTATATTGGAGAACACAGTTTTTGCAGAGAAAATATAACCATAATATAAACATATACATTATTATAACCATATAAATTACTCTAGAGAACATCTATACTTCTTGTATAACATTAAAGTACTCAAGAAGTATTCTTCTGTTGTGTAGTTCTTAAGAAGTATTAACTGTTTCAGTTACCCTAGTTCTTATTTACTATCAATGATAGAATTTTCTGTTCCTTTATGCCAGAGGATAATGTAATAAGAATAATATATCTATCTTAGAGTATGTCTTTCCAGAGTTACAGTTGACCAGAGTCAGACTGAGGACAGAACTCAAGCTACCTTATTCTTCCTCTGAGCTTAACAAACTCTACCAAAAAAGCCCATCATACATGAATAATTTAGTATAAAAGAACTGAATAGTGTAGTCTTTATTGTCATTGCTCTTCATAACTAGCAAATAAACAATACTGTCTTCTCAGAAGATTGGTTTCAGAGTCAATTCTACCTATTCTCAACTAGGATTTTACTTGTAACTAGAACATTAAAAACTTTGGTTTTTTAGTAGGAAAAGTTGATTATTTTTTTTCCAGAAGTAGATCAAATCATGAGTGGTTCACTTTCCCGGCACAGCAGGAGCATTAAATCAAGGCTATAGTAAGAAAACTAAAATAATGTAACTATAGAACGGATATTTTTGAATCTTTGTGAAAGATTAATGATAGTTATAAAAAGCAAAGCTTACCGATCTGTTACATGACAGACAGCAGCAAATAAAAAAGCAGATTCAGTACTATTAACATGTATAATTATATTCATTCATTCCTTTTAAAATTGCTTAAAGCTCAGCTGGATTTAATATTTCCTTCAATCAACAACATGCAGGATGTGCTGAAGAATAAATTATGATTAAAATACAGACAATATGAAGCAAAGAGATGTAGACCATTAATTTAATTCATGACATTTTCAACACCAGTTTTATGAAAGTCATGGATTTTATTCAAATGGACTTTATAGAGCTTTTGAAGTAAGCAGTCTTTGAAGTTCCCTCTTTATTTGTTGTTACACTTATCATGAAATGTCAAAGAAAAATGGTTTATTGCTATCAGAGGTGCTTTATTACTCATTTTAGGGGGATTATCAAAATGAGAATCTCCATCCAAGGACAGATTTATCAAGTCATAAATTTTGCACATTGTTTTGGTAATAAAATTTAGAGTCGTAATTAGCCATTTTCCCCAGATACTTCCTCTGGAGGAATAAAAGCTGACAAAAATCCCACCTTCTTATGAAAGTTCGACTCAGCCTACACTTGTTTTTCCTGTATGATGAGGCATAAAAATTGTTAAAAAAAAAGAAGGAAAAGGCTTGAGATTCACGTGTTCACTACCCATGAACTAGTCTCTGTTATTACAGAAGCTTGATCAAATTTACAGAAACATTCCGAATTTAGAAGAATACAGAGTTTTCATGCTTACAATCACTATTATGAAGGTTTTGAATTGTTTTCATAGTATGATAGTTAAAAGAGTCAATGAGGGTTGTGAAAAAAAATTAAAAACAAAATCTGGGTAATTACCTGCTTAGGTAAAAATGATCCATTTCTAGAATGGTTTAGTAGAATGGTAGTAGTAGTTTTCTGTCCAAGGTTGATTTATCGTTATTAGGACAAAAAAATAAGGAAGATGCCCACTACTTTGCATGGCACTCTCATTTGTGATTAAAAATTGAATTCTGAATTGCATTTTATTAGCTCCCTTACAGCAAGGATATAACAACGATGTAAACATCACCAAATTTGGGGTTTAGCTTTGGACCCATATGTATGGTTTATATGCATGCCTAAGCACAGATGACAGTACCTCTGTACTCTAGGTGTACTCATAAAATTACGCAGCTAATACTGCCAGTTCAATACAGTATAGACTGTCACAGCACGGGGTGGGGGGTGGGCCAAAGCACTTAATAACCTACAAATATGTACCTTTTAAGTGGAATGCTGCTTTTGCAAGAAAAAGGTAGTTAATTCAGAAATCTGAACTTTACTCAGCCTGGGCACATCTGTATTCTGTTGAGAAGTTACATCGTTAAATAAAGCATTTTATAACATTGAAAGTACTAATGTCATAGTCATGCTATTGTTTGCTGGTCAGCAGAATACTTACCCCTCTCTTCCAAAATGAATGATTTTGTCTTTGGTTTCTTTAGGAAAAGGATTGTATGGCTATGGAGTTTGTACTTTATGCATATGTTTCTGTGCCCTCTAGTTACTGAAACTTCCTAGATCCAAGCAGAAAATGCCCTGTCCATTTTTTTTCCCCAAGAACTGATGCATATCAGGATTAGAAGGCAAGGTTTGAACGTGCATACTGAAAAGGATGTCATACATTTAAATGTTTAAGAATAATAAGAGGATTGGATGTTTCCATTAAATGGAAGAGCTATTAAGTTTAGGAGTATCTTTTATCTGTTGGTGTCCCAGACTTGTAACGGATCACCTCTTGCCACTGAAAATGATGATACAAATGTGCAACATCTTTCAAGGCTTCCTGACAAAATTAAAAAAAAACAAACCAAAACCCCCCAAAAAACCCACTGCTGCTTTCCAAGCGTAGCCCTGCTTTCCAGTCCTTTCAAAATCGAGTATGCTGCGGATGGCCTCAGAGAGCTTTGCAGTCTTTTGCCATCCCTGGGTAGGAACTTGAGTAGGACATTTTCAGAAGTGAGAAGAAGTGAACTTAAAATTTCTTGAAGCAGTAGAACTTTTAGATGTGGAAACTCAGAACATTCAGAAAGCCAGGCCTCTTAAAGCCTGCCAAAACTTTGAGATATAATCCTTAAAAAAAATTGTGGGCAACAAGGAAAAATACTGCGGTCTACCCAGCCTTTAGCAATTCAGAATTTTTGAACGATAGCTGACGAATGTAAAGGTAGACTCTCAATTAAGCCATGGAATATTATGGATATTACAGAGCACATTTCATAAATGATTGCTTGGTACCTCACATTGAGATCAGAACAAGAATGTGATCATGATGAGCAGAGAAACAATTTCAGAACACCTCGCTGTGACACTGCCTGTATAAAACACTGGGCTCGGCGTGCCTGAACTGATGCCTGCCAGCTATGGCTCCCATCTGAGGACAGAGCACCTCCAATACCTGCTTTCCAAAAGCTTAGCAAATGTCACTATGTTCTTAGAAAGTGGTGAGTGATGAGTTTTTTATCTTTTTCTAATTTTGATTTTTAATAATAAAAGTAAGAGCAGGTCTGGTCAGTCTTGATTCTCAGGAGAAGACTACACAATATCTAAGTCTTTGGCTCCTATGGGCTCGGGGGTGAATGACAGCATCTGCAGCACAGCACAAATACATGGTTCCCTTTTCAGTCAAAGGGGGCTCAGTCCCAGCTCTCATCGAAAATCGGCAGGAGTTTAGTTCCTGCATCAGTCAGATACTTAATAAATATTTACCATTGCTTTCAGTTATTAAAATAAATACTACATTGCATAAACCAGATTCAGAAAGTAGATATTTCATTCTCCTATGCCAAATGGCTGTCAGTCATTATGAACAATAGATCAAAGGCCTGTTTTGGCTCTAAATAAAAGAAACGTTCTGGAGTTGTTTCTAATTAGGACACCATAAGTTAAATGCAGTGCTGACAGTCAGTCTTGCAGATTTACTGGGCATTCCATACTACGAGTGATGATGAAGGTACAGAAAAGCATGCATTACAGTAAAGTACTTAAATGGCAAGAAATAAAACCCTTTTGTAGGAAAACATTCTGTCTAGGCTTGCTATGGGCTTTCAAAATTCCCAGCAAAATAACCAGAAATACTTGTGCTGCAGGGTTGTGCACACACAAAAAAATAGTCCAGGTTTCCTTCATTAGATGCATGAAAAACAAGCGCATGGATGTGGTGAGTGAGTCTATATGTATTTTGCATTGTAAAACTCAGATCTTGATTTGAAAGGTTTTGATCTCTGAAGTTTCAGATGACTCATTATAAAGTCATAGCAAAATCTGAAGAGAGATTCTCCAAACAAGACAGGATGTGCAACCTGTGTCCAATCTGTACCTCTCATTATGTTTAGTGCTATCTTCCCACCGCTGCCTGAAATTTCACTGAGTACAGGGAATAGGAAGGAAAGGAAACATCCCGAATGTAAAGTCACAAAGCCCTCAAGAGACTTCCTCTTGAAACGTTAAGAAACGTGTTGTTTGCAAACATTTACTTTTAGCAAGACGCAAAAATATTAGTTTTTGGTATATGAATTCTGAAACTAAAAATTGACTTGAAATGTGAGTAAATGGAATTTTAGATCATGTTTGTTATCCACTAAATAATTCATTGTTCCATTTTATACATGCAGCCTTTAATTAACTTACTGACTCAGAGGCATGATACTATTAATCCATTCATTTCCTCAAGCCCACAGAAAAGTATAAAACATGTGTGGGCACAAGCAGAAGACTGGGAGATTATTAAGAAGGATTTTTTAATCAGAAGACCTCAGACAGCTGGATCCTCTTTTCCCAGCTATGAAGACCAGATTGAGAAGTGATTGATAACACCTGTTAACTACAGGCTTTTTCTGAAGCTGTTGAGTCAGAAGTCTGTACAACTATTTTTTTCTGAAATACTAGTCACAGCAGCACAAACCAGATAACAACAATTCTGAGCAACAAGTTTCTTTTTAATTTCTGCTTGACTGGAAAATATATTTAGTAAAATAGCCTTTAATATGAGAAGTAAAACTTGGATGATTTGTTCTAAAATACATACATATGTGCGTATACATACACATACGCATCTGAAGAGGATGTATGCTTGTTACAAACCTATTGTGTCTTCCATACCCGCAAAAATATCCAATCTCTTTTCTTAGACCAACCTCATGTACATATATCCATGCTGTTTTGCTTTACAGATGTTTTTGTGCCTTGCTCTTCCAGGAAGGACGGCTTTTTTTCACTAATGAAATACAAGGCAAAGGGAAAATTAGCCATTTGAAAAGCTCATTGGCTTCCAATAGCATCCAACTATATGATAACAGCGCATAAAAAT
This sequence comes from Bucorvus abyssinicus, assembly GCA_009769605.1. NCBI lineage: Eukaryota > Metazoa > Chordata > Aves > Bucerotiformes > Bucorvidae > Bucorvus > Bucorvus abyssinicus. The sequence continues at coordinate 11,031,975 of CM020030.1, forward strand.
GATACACTAAGTGAAGTATTTGGAATAAGAAAGGAACTATTACAACACCTTTCCAATAGCTAATAATTTTCCTTTTCTCTGCTTCAGATAGGGTAGTTCATTTGGTTTGAAGATCTCTTTTCACCATTTTATACAGATCTAAATTCCATTCATGCATGTATTGCCGTCTTTCATCAAAGCAAGGCTTTTAATACAAGTTTATCAATAATTGTTTTCTGTGGACATGCGCTGTAGGAGTTAGAGACAGATGTAATTCCTCCATTTTCTCCCTTGATCCTAGTCTACATAATTAAGTATCAGACTAGATAATCCCTTAGGTCTGCTCATTATTCTAGCCTATTTAATACCAGCATATCACTCTGGGATAGGTTACTGTGCTCTTACAGGCCTTAAAATGTATAGGTTAAAAGATTTACAAGATAACGGAAGTTGTGACCTCCTTCTTGAGGGAAGGGGCATGAAAGAAAGAATAATTCAGAGAAATGTGGCTTAAGTGCACCACTAGGGCTATAAACCCTGAAATTATTTAAGCCTCTGTCTTTTACCAGCTTCCACATAGTCCCTGCTGGGTGAAATCTCCAGTTGGCCTAAAAGACTTAATCACCTCTGGCTGGATGAGTATTAGCAGTTCATTTGCATAAGTACTTGTCATTATCATTAAGTGTGTTTGCTTTCAGATATATTTAAGTCCACATTAACTCCTTCTTGCCTGACATCAGGATCTCTCAAACTGACAGTGGCTGCATTTTATTTCTTCTGAACTAGCATCCTGCTTATGACATATCTAGGACAGCTGTATTCTTTAAATACTCATCAAAGGGGAACGATTCCACCTACAGCATGAAAAATTTAAATCACATAATTTCTGTACAAAGTCAAGATGTGGTCATACAGAAATGAAGATACAGATTTTAAAGCATAATACAGTAATAGTAAATGGGGTGGCGTAACCTGCTTGCCAGAAACCTCACTAGGTCTCAGAAGGCTGTCCTTGTAATCATAGTTCTACATAGTGTTGAGAGCTGCACTTCAATGAATCAACACTTAGGTAGCTGCAACTAGCAAAATTTTAAGTGCCTGTAACTCAATGTAAAGCCAAATCCTAGGGTTAGGCATCCAGACACTGTATACAATGCACAAATTTACCAGGAAAACTCAGGAGGCTGTGATATCTCTGTAAATTTGATTTATTGCATGGCTTGCGTTCCCCTGTCATACAGTATGGCTGAACTGATGCGTGCACTCGCTTCTTTCCTTCATTGTGGTTGGCTTCACGCACTCCCGTCATTGACACGATGGGGAGGTGACACCTCCGGAAGAAGAACCAAAGAGCTACCAGCAGAACTGCAGGACTACTGTCTAGGGCTGGCAATCCCACTCTTCCCCAAAGTTTGAGCAACTCCCTGGTAATCCTGAGCATGGACTTTATGAAGCATCTCCCTCCTTTTGTCCCAGAATATGAACGTTTTGGACTTTCTAAAACAAAGGCATCTGCCCTTGTGAAGCTAGAGTGCTAAAGCCTAGGGAATGAAGATGCTCCACAAGACAGGGAGAGACATCATTTACCTGCTGGTTTTAGTAAGTAACCAGAAGGAGAGATCTGCCTCCAAGGCTTACATTCTGGACTTAAAATATACATTTTAAACTGGTGAAAACAAAAGGAATCTTGAGACCTAGAACTGAAATCCAGAACCTTTCATGAACATGAAACATCTGTAAAGCTAAAGAATCATTTCCCTTTCACTTGGTCTCCTTCAGGGTACGTGACTCCTGAGAGTCCTTTTTTCTACTTTATTTTGGAGTGCATCCATCTTTAATAACTTATTACTCTGGATAAAGTACATTTTCAGAAGCCCGAGACAAGGGTTTTAACCAAAAGAAAAATTAAACCTTGGAGTTCCACTTCCTAGTAAAGCAGCCTAAGAATTAAGTTACTGATACAGAATTTCAGGGATAATAACAGTGGCTTTACATTAAACAAACAAACAAACAAACATAATTTTAAAACAAAATACCTAAAATGTATTTAAAATAAATATTTGTGAGCATTTTCTAAGAAACCATTTTCATCTCACATGTTATAGAAATGTTTACGTATCTCATGGGTATTTAGGTATGAATCCATCTAGCTTCTGGCTTAGTTTTGCAGAAACAGGGTCTGGGGCAGTTCTAAAAATGCCACATAACATTTAACTTATTAACTGAAAAGGGGTTATAAGAAACTTAGAAGAGACCTTCTTAGTAAGATTAAACGTCTCTAAATATTTTGTCTCAACATCTGAGCAGGTTTTTTGGACCATGACTTTTATTTCAGATGTCATATCCCCACTTCATGTTTCCAGTACAACCGTTTACATTTTCTTCCTCTCTGACAATGAACAGAGTAGTGCAGAGTCTGTTCCTGTAATGTACACGAAGTAATATTTCAGAATATTTCCTCATACCTCTTTAAGTCAATGGTGAAATTATTCCTGAAAACCTGGGTTACAAAAACCGGCTATGATTGTTAACTCAGGAAGTTTTCCTTTCTGTTGCAGTGACAAACAATCTGGTAATGACAGCCTCAGGCTTCTCCCCGTAAAAGTTAGGCACAAACATCTTGAAAACCTTTCTTGCATTTTCATAGCATGAGACTTTAGGCAAAAAGACTAAAATCATCTGTTGTTATATCAAACTAACATACTATTTATCCAGGTCACAATTAATATCCTACATAGGCTATAAAGTACACATTTTTGCTTCTATTCTTTTTCTTGAGAATAACATGTGAACTGTACTTTGCATGCAGTTTTAATTATATTTTTGGTAAACTACATATCCACACATGTTTATACACTGGGAGTGGATGTTTTTAATAAAAATTAGTCACATTGACAATTCTTAACTCATTGTTTTCTACAGTCTCGCTCTTAGAACTATTTTAGCACAAGAGGAATCATGCCTCTTAATAATGTATCTCTTTTTTTTTTTTTTAATATCCCTTCCTCCCTGCTGCAACATTCATCACAGGAACTAAGGGAACTAAAGCACAGCAAAGGAAAACAGACTTGTTTAGGAATCTCAAATGGGTAAAGTAAACAAAGTGAATACGATTTGGTAGAAAGCTATGAAATAGAATTTTAATCTTCGGAGGAGTTTTATCAATGTCTGAGTTGGGTGTAATATTGACTGGCAAGTTTTCACATAGTTATTTTCAAAATGGAAGAGTAAAGCCCTCACCTCTTGCAATATTTTCCCACAAGCAGAACGTCTGAATATATCTTCCTGCTTACACTGACGTACACTAGGTCATTCATGTTTTCAACAATTCATATTAAATTCGAGTTATCTCTGCATGTACTTATGATAAGCTTGTAAACCTGTAAACAACATTCAGCAGCATATTCATAGCTGAAATTCATTTTGCACCTTTTCTACTAACCCTCTGTTTCAAGGGTCTTGTAGAAATAATTTCCCGATAACATAAAAATGTCAGTTATTTTCCCAAATTTTAATGTCAGGCATAGACACATCACTTTCTGAAAATGTCACAAAATACATTTTTGAAGCAAACAGGATTTAACATTTATAAATCTGAAATGAATGTAGTGAAAAATAACATTGGGCCAGACAAATTGCCAGCACTAACCACCTTTGGTAACTGAGGTAGCATGAATATTTCTACTTCCATCATTGTTCCCAGCATGGACAAACCCCTGTACTGAAGCATGTGCAATACTGAGAGAAGAGCCTCCCGAAGCTTTTCCTACTTAGAGACTGAGAAAAATTTTTCAGTTAAACTGTTGTTTCTTAAGCTCTATCTAAGGATGAAGGAGGTACGATAGTGTTTCATGTCTGCCATTCTCAATATAAGCTAAACTAGTCTAATACATCAAATATAACTACAAATGTGTGATTTGAAAAGACTTCCTATTAAAACAGGGGTTTTTTTTATTTTACAATATAAAAGAAAATAATTACATTTTTCTACTCTAAATATTAAGAGCTTGATTGCTGACTACAAGTGTATCTTTGGGTCAGCAGTCTATTTGAAGCCATGAATAGAAGGCAGGTAGTTATTTATTTTGCAAGTAAGAGACTTGGCCACAAGACTCGTACTCCCATTTGGGAGCCAGACACTTTGCTTGCCGGAGACAACTCTTGCTCTATATCTTGCAGATGAGATTGATAAAAGACATTTTTAACATTAAAAAATGTACATTCCCACACATATATATTTGCCTTGGACAGCATGTCACCTCAGCCTACAGCTCACTGTACACAGGTAGACAGTCTAAAACACAAAACATAAGAGAGTGGAAAGTTACGGCACATTTTTTGCCTGATCCCTATAGTCATTAGGCTAAGTGTCTCAGAAAGGAAAATTCTAAGCTATGAAGTGTATTAATTACCAATAGGTTTCTCCCCAGAATGCTTCTGCACTTCAGTCTCTATGCACATTAAGCACTTCATGATAATAATTTAAAAAGCTATTTCCTAGACAACAATACTAAAATAAAAATAAAAACAAAGCACCATTAAGTAAATGGGTTTTTACCTAATGGCAGTTAACTCCAGTCATCAGGTAAACTGTATTAATGCACATTACTCCTTATGTCAATAATTTAATAATCCCCAAAATAATTTACACAAACATGGATAAGGATTTAAGAAAATAGAATGAGGAATTAATCTAATGGTCCTTGAGTCAATAATGGAGTCCTGTGAAGGCAGTTCAAGTTGTTACTTACAACCTAAGAGAGATGGGCTAGGGTAGTCACACATGGATTTCCAGAGGGTGAGGGGAGCTTTAGGTCTCTATAATTGGCATCACCAAGTGCCACAAATCATAGTGACAACTGCCAAGTTTATGAATGAGGAGCTGGAATTAAGACCCCCAAATTTGGACCTTGCTGCCATTAAACATCAAATTTAAACTCTTAAGTACTGATGATATGCAGCATTAGATATCAAGTTTAGAGTCATAAATGATAATGACATATGTGGAACAATTAATACCAGTGAAAGACTAGGTCTGTAGACCTTTCCATGCTGTCTATATAAATTCTCAGAATAAATGAAAATTAATACTATGTTTTCCGTTTTCTGATGCACATTGTGGTACGACAATGGTTTCTATTTTGTCATAAAAAAAACCTGCATGGCAACTGAGGATGAAGTGATCCTGTAGCTGTAAATTACCCTCCTTACTGTCCTTCTAAGTTAAAGTGATAGCTGTATTACAATATATTTTTAAAACTATTAAGATATTTATCAAGAGAACAATTAAGAGAGATGCCACAATTGTAGCTAGTGTAGAACTGGATATTCTTGAACAGAGAGATAAATCTCATACTTCCTGCAAATACCTCTTTCTGCTCTTTAATAACATTCAGATTACTTGAGCTTAAACTGAAATTTGGGGAGTTTTTATTAAGGGCTCCATGAGAAAAAGGTATGAACTGATCAATAATTTCAGAGTGCAAATTCTGACCCTCTCATTCTGATTTGTGCCAAAATGCTGCAAATGATCACGCCAGGAGAATGTTACTGCAAACCTGTACTGTGTCTCTCCACCTGAAAACTTTTGTGAAGTTGTGCATTTCCTTCAGTTACTTTAATTAAAAGGCTCTATAAATCATACTAACACTGTAAACCTCACTTTGCCAGACTCCTTAGTTTTAACAATTAGGTTTAATTGTTTTTCAACAATGTCCCCTTTAGTATGTATGAGGTACAAACAAATTTTCTTACGCAGCAGGAAATTTTCCATTGCAATGACCCTGGTTTTTGCAACTATTCTTTCAAGTTCATTTAATAGTCAGTGCAAATAGAAGGCCACTTTTCCTCTATTTATTCAACGTCTCTGCATTATTTATTAGTATACAATAGAGAATTAGTGTGTCATGGCCGAAACACGATCTAAATGTCTGTTCATTCTTACTCTTTAAAAAAACTTTAATTTCTTTGTCTTATATCCTTAAACAGGCCCCAGATAATGCATGGCAACCTTTCACATTCTTCTCCAATAACTAAAGTTTTGATATTTTTAAAGTAACTGGACAGGTTGTGCAGAGTCAATATAGAGTGCAACAGACAGCTTTTACTACAAAAGGGAATGGCACCATATCGATCATAAAAGACGGTTCTTTCACTTGTCTTTACTGGGAAAAAAACAACACAACATTATGTTCTCTTCTAACATACTTTTGACTTTTCCTGTGAAACTTGTGAATTAAAGAAGGCTTAATTTCTCTGATGCAAAACAGATACTGTGATGTTTGAATCAGAGGGACTGGAAAAATAAATACAGGTGTGTATTAAAATTCAGAGAAACGTCCTTGTCTGGGAGCCTACATCTTCCACTTTCTTAGTGCTACATCTTGTATTCAGATCTGAATGTCAGATTTTCCACAGCACAATGACACTTCAAAGCAGCACTTGTCTCCGCTCAAGTAATGTGATGGCAGAATTAAAGGGATGATCCACAATCTGGTGTAAACTAGCTCATTAAAAATAAGAACATTCTCCATAAATCTAAGGTGAAAATATATCTTTTATCAGGCTTTAAAATTTGCATTAGTTTTACAGGAAGGCAGCATCTGAGCTGTTAAGTAAGATGGTAGCTGTTTGGACATGACTGATAACATTCTCTGACCCTGCTTCTACTAACACATGTGGGACCATGTGTACGGTCGTGCCTCAATCTTAAGGCAATATTGAGAAAATTGCCCCACAGAAACTGATAATTGTCACTAGAGGTGATGATAGAACATAAAATTTTATCCAAGGCAATTGTCTCTAAGAGTAACTGGTCAAAGAAACCACAAGGGGAAAAGAAAATCTTCAGGTAGTTCCGAGCAAAGCAAAGTGCCTCTGGTTCAAGATGAGATTATTGAAGAAATACTATTAAATATGCTAACTACTGTTATCTTCAAAGAAGCAAGAAAGTAAAAAGTACACAATAGTATATCAAAATTCAAAGAAGGGAAGAACATAACAATAAGGAACCTCGTTAAAAGTAAATTGGAAAGAGCCAATTAGATGAGACCCTTGTGAAGAGTGTGGAGTCTATATGAAAACATCACATTATAGTCTCAGGGTATACCACATATTAACCATAAAAATCAGTCTTCAAAAACATATCACAAAAAAATTCAAACCCGAAAAGCCAACCAAACAAAAAACCTAGAACAACTAAACACAGTGCTCAGTAAAAGTAAAAAGACATCCTTCTGAATTAAGAGCATGGAAATCAAAAGCAAGGAAAACAGAGAATCCATAGTGTGTGGCAAGTCAGATGTCAAACCATGGTCAGATCGAGAAGATTTTAAGAAATAATTTGCTAAGCTTGTAAAAAATGCCTATAAAAGCCTGTTCTAATACATTAGAAGCAGGAACCAAGCAAGGAACTGTAAGGTTGAGAGATGACAGAAAAAAAAAGTTAAATAACCTCTTTCTGCTCATCAACACAGAAAAATAGATACACATTCTCAATTGCAACTTTCTTTATATAGGAAATGTTGCAAAAACGGTCTCAAACAGAAGAGTCAATAGAAGTCATTTTAGATAAAATGAAAAAAACAGTTGTAACTAGCTGTATGGATTCAATGGTACTCACTAACCATTTCTAAGCAAACTTTAAAAAATTATTTTAAAACTACAGGGTGCTGTATTTCATCTCTTTTTAAATCACAGACTCACACAGAATGGCTGAGGCAGGAAGGCACCCCTGGAGGTCACCTAGTCCAGTCCCTTGCTCAGAGCAGGGGCAGCCAGAGCAGGTTGCTTGGGGCCATGTCCAGTTGGGTTTTGAATATCTGCAAGATAGGGACTCTGCAACTGCTCTGGGCAAGCAGTTCCAGTGTTCAACCACTCTCACAGTGAAAAGAAAGTGTTTCCTTATGTTTAAATGGAATTTTCTGTATTCCAGGTTTTGCCTTTTGCCTCTTGTCCTGTCAAGGTTACATCTTCTTTACTATCCCCCCATCAGTTATTCATACACATGAATCAGATCCCTCTGAGCCTTGTCCTGCTCCAGGCTGAACAGTCCCAGGTCTGTCAACCCCTCCTCCTATGACAGACACTCAGGCCAGTCCCTTAATCCTCTTTGTGGCCCTTCCCTGGACATGCTCCAGTATGTCCCATTTCTCTTGTGCTAGGTAGCCCTGCACTGGTCCCAGCATTCCAGTTATGACTCACTAGTTCTGAGCAGAGGGGAAGGGTCATGTCCTTCAACCTGCTGGCAAGGCCCTGCCTAATGTAGCCCAGGAAGCTGTTGGGCACCTTTGCTACGAGGGAGTATTGCTGGCTCATGTTCAACCTGGTGTCCATGAGAACACCTTCTCCCTACCCCCCTCACCCCATCCGAGCCTTCTCTGTAAAGCTAATTTCCAGCTGGTAGGACCCCAGCCAATATGGGTGCCTGGGGTCATTTCTTCCCAGGTGCAAGACTTTTCATTTCCCCTTGCTGAATTTCATGAAGCCCCCATCAGTTCATTTCTCCAGCCTGTTGAGGTTCCTCTGAAGCACAGTACAACCCTCTGGTCTATCAACAGCTCCTCCCAGTTCTATCAACTGCAGACTTGCTGAGGGTGCCCTCTCTCCCATCATCCAGATCATTAATGAAGAAATTAAACAATATTTGCCCTAGATTGATCCCCAGTGTGCATCACTAGGTAGCAGCATCCACAAGGACTTTGTGCTACTGATCACAATCCTTTGGACAGTTCAGCCAGTTTTCAATCCACCTCACTGGCCACTTACCTAGTCCATATTTCAGCAGGTCATGTATGAGGATGTTACAGGAGACTGTCAAAAGCCTTAGTAAAGTCAAGATAAACAACATCTGCTTCTCTGCCCTCCTCCACTAAGTCAGTTAATTAACTGTAGAAAGGTCTCAGGTTAGTGAAGCATGATTCATAAATTCACACTGGAGGCTCCTTGTCATTAGCCTTAAAGAGGGTGCTATGGTCACTAAAGCCAAATCCTTGCTGTAAAGATCAGCTGCCCTTTAGGTGTTGACCTGCAGGGTCCATCCACTCATCCTCAAGCCTTCCCCGTCACTGGCAGTATCAAGGCTACAACACCTGGTTCCCTTGTCCTTGACCCTCTACCCCGCAAAGCCATGCAGTTACAGTTGTTATGCCTTGGGTCTTTCCTGGCCATATTGCTGGTGCCTACATGGAAGAACATCAGGGGAGCCATCCAAGGGCTTGATGAGCCTCAGAGGACTTCTCTCCATGAAGTCCAGGCTCTGAGCTACCAGCAAACAGCAATCCTTCCTGGGCAGCAGGTCAGGTTAGCAGGTGGGGTCCTCTCTCCTCTGCCTTGGGGAGTCTCCTACCACCATGCTTCACCACTTCTCCCAATGCTGGTGTGTGGCTCAGGCCTAGACAGATCAGGCCTTTGGCTGGATGCAGATCCTGGCACCTCTGTAACTCAGTTGCAGATCAAAGCCATCCTTCTGGGGCCAAAGTCCTACAGCCTTCACTGTCAGGGGATTCCTACTTTACAACCCCATGAGCACAAATCCTGCCTGCTCCCCACTGGGCACACCTGAGGACTGAATCTTTCCTTCTATCTGGAGTCTCAGAGAAGACCCAGTCTATCTCCTTCTCATCACCTGTGGTGCTGTGCCCTTCTTCCACAGCCTCTTTGCTTAGCCCCGGCAAGCAGAGCCAAGAAGAATAGGGAAGTGACAGCAGATCTTGAGGAGGGCTTCAGAAACACCTGTGGAATTACGTGTCCTACCTCCATACCAGGGAAATCAATCAAAAGCATTATAAAATATTAGACTTACTAGATGAAAAGATAAATTTAATATATTGGGGAAGCAATAACCACCAGCTTTTATGGAAAGAAATAAATCTTTAAAAATCTGCTAGAATTCTTTGGGGAAAGTAACTGTGGGTAGATGACTGTGATGAGGACAATATAGAGTACGTGGATCTCCACATCACTTTTGACAAAGTCCCTCAGTGAAAATTCCTGTAAATAAGAGACAAGAGGTATGACCAGGTCTTGAATAGAGGTTTAAACACAAGAAGCAAAATATACAGTATTTACTGTGAAGAGAAGTTTACTACTGGAAGAGTCCTGCAGAGCTCTTATTTAAAGGCATCTTAATGTTCAGCATGCCCATAAATAATCTGTAAAGGAGAGTGGATAGGGAGATGAACAAACTAGTACTTATTAACAGTGGGTCAAAACTAAAATGGACTATCAAAAACCACAAAATGTTCTCATTATACTAGATGCCTGCGTAATGAAATGGTAAATGTAATAGAAATGTGTAGGAAAACCACCCCGGTTTCTACCTCTCAGAAAAGAGGTTTTGAAGATCCTGTGAATATTTGTCCATGCTTATCAGTTTAATGTTCAGCTGTAGTCTGAAGGAAAATATAACATTAGGTAATGAACAGAGAACAAATAAAGAACAAATTAAAAGTTCATACTAATGGATAAATGTCTTTAACATATGAATTTTCAATGCTGCATGTTGCTCTGCTAGCCCAATTTTTAAACAGGACATAAAGCTAAAACAAAAAATAGAAAGAAGGGCTAAATAAAAGGATAAAGAAGTTATAAATTTAAGTCTTTTTAACCTTTGGGGAAAGAGATAACATTTGGAAAAAGAGCAAGAGATGTCTGGCCATACCAGCATAATTTCAAAGAAAGTGATAAAATGTATAGGGTGAGTAACCAGGGGCGTCAAATTAAGCTATCACAGAGCTGTTTGAAAAAAAAAAAAGGACAGTACTTTTCCCACAGGATAAATAATTAAGTTGTGGAACTTTTTACCACAGGATGTACGGGATGTCAGAAAATTAATGTGTTCAAAAGCAGTTGAAGGAATTCTCAGAAAGGATTTTGAATAGTATAAAACACAAATATGGATTCGTCCTCTTCAAATATGAACCTCCACTTCAGGGAGGACTATCAAAGACTATCAGAGTCAGAAGGTTATAGCACAGGAAATATCATTCTGTTTTTATACTCTTTCCTTAACCATCTGCTGATGTCCACATGCAAAACAGAAGGCCAGTCTAATGGGACTTTCAGCTGGAGCTGTACAAATCTTCGTATATACTTTAAAGTTAGAAATGAACCATTTCTCTAAAGTTCAAAATCCTGTAACATCCCAAAGTTCTCATTAAGATAGCTCATTATGAATTAGCTTGAAGACTGCAGAGAATAAAGCATAATAACAACTCTGATAACAATCATACTTCATGTATTTCTAAAGAAGAAAAAACCTTCAGGTAGTGGCAGCAAGGGATGTTAGATGTAATTTTTAAAAATTATTTATCTATGAAGAACAAGTGGGAATTTAAAAAGCCAAATAATTCATTAATTCTGATCTATACTTCTATTTGAAAACAATGAAACTCTTCTGGTAGCTTTCCATCCACCATTGCATTCCTAATTATTAAGGTGAACACAGTAAATTTGCTTTATCTACTCTTTACCTTTAAACCAGCATTTTCTCACTGGATTTCAGCTAAACACAGCTGGAAACTCTAGATAAACACAGACATTTCTGATCGAGACCAAAGCATCTCTCAGATGTTCCCTCAAATGTGCTAAAAAAGCTACAAACTGAGTCATTTCCACAGTAATGGGATTAGAAATAGCCTGCAGGGAAGCATGTGCCGAATGGTGCCAACTAGCAAGGATTATAACAAAAAACTGTGACATTATAAAAATACCTCGGAGTAAGGCTCTGGGTGGTGGAATTGTGACTTGCCAGCTCAAAATAATGTGCCTTATTAAATTAACGGGAGTATGCTGAAGCAGTGATTTGTGCAGAAACATGATAGCTGAGTAGCTAATCTTTTTCAGAAACCTTGTCAGTTGACCATCAAATTCATAAATGTCAATTAGGACTGAAAAAAAAAAAAAAAAGATGGTCAGAGGGCATGGTGGGAAAGGGAAGGAAAGGAAGGGAAAGTTGGGGACGTATCAAGCTTTAAAAGTCTGGGGTTTTTTAAAACTTCAGAACAAGGAAAAGAACTGCATTGCAATACCTGGCAAACATAAAGAACAAGCAAACTTTTTCACCCCGTAGTCTAATACCGGAAACATTTGGAGACATTATGTTCAAATCAGGTCTTAGGTTTCCAGAGAATTTCAAAGGAACTGAAAGTCCTGTCTGATGGGGACGGTAATAAGCATTGTGGGTGCTCAGCATTTCTGAATTATTTGTTTGGCACATAAAGCCAGAGAACACAGCTTAGGACACTGTTTTCCTAAACTGCCTTACCTATGAATTAAAGCTATATATGAGTTTAACACCCTCTTCAGACAGGTTTTTATCCCTCAAAATGTCATTACTCCTACGACTCCAGCCAAATGTGTTGTTGAGATCTTGAAATCTGAAAACTGTGCTTAAGCATCACTTACTGTCTGGAAAATAAATTGACACAATCCTCAGCTATAGAAAGGGAAAATTCATCATCATCATGGCTTGGCTTCGCGGACGAAGATTTGGGAAGGGCTTTGCCCACGCTTATTGCAAGCGCGTTGATGGCTGAAAAGGCCAATGCGGGATAGGCAAGACCGGTTGCAAAGAGCACACCGGAGGGTCTCCTTGGGTTGTATTGCCGTTTCGTCCCTTGCCTGTCGCTACAGGGCTTTGCAAACGTGAGTACACCCTTCAAGCCTGCGCGGTGGATTTTTTAGGTGAGGCGCAGCGTGCGCGAGACTGGCCCCACCCTTTACACCTGAGGTTCATCTGCCAGGGCCTAGCGAGCTTGGACGGTGACAGCGAAGTCCTCAGGTCGTAGGTTTGGTTAGAGTATCCTTCTCTTAGATGGATGGCCTTACAGGGCTAAACGAGCTCCATCTGCCCGGGTTTGGAGTTAGAGTTGTCCTTCTCCTAGGATGGTTGCCCGAAGGCTAGTGAGCCCATCCTGCCCGTGGACACACTTTGTCTGACCCTTCAGTTGAGACCTGCCTGGCTTGGGAGACCCTACCGGAGGCATATGCCACCACCAGCATAGCTGTCAACTTCACAAGGGCACGCAAGCTCTTTCCCCACGGCAAGGGGGTGCCCGTGAAAGAGAAAGGGAAAATTAATGAGTAGCTATAGTAGCACAGCCTTTGTATGAGCCACTACTCTCCACATGGAAGAAGACTGATTGGGTACTACTAGGAAGAGGCTGTCCCTTATCAGACACACATCTACTTGGACGCACTCAGCTCTGAAATACCTGGTTCCTCTCCTCCCCATCTTTGGACAGGAGAAAGGCTGAAGGAGGGGAATGTTTTGTTTTCAGCAAATTCTCGCCCTGCCTAGAAAGAGAGGGGCTATATCCTGTTTCCACTACAAGCATCGTGTAAGATGGGGAGGAAAGAAGAGAGATAAATTGAAGAAACCAAGCAAGAACTCTAATCATGCCAACGTGTTTTATGATACTTGTGTGAGAAAATTTCTGGTTTAGGATGACCAGTGTGCTTTTCATACTGTCCTGATTTTGGCTGAGATGGAGTTAATTTTCTTCCTAGTGTGTTTTGGATTTAGTATGAGAACAATGTTGATAACACACTGATGTTTCAGTTGTTGCTGAGTAGCTCTGATCCTAAGCCAAGGGCTTTTCAGTTTCCAAAGCTCTGCCAGTGAGGAGGTGCACAAGAAGCTGGGAGGGAGCATGGCCAGGACAACTGATCCAAACTAGCCAAAGGGATATTCCATACCATAGGACGTCATGTTCAGTATATAAACAGAGGCAAGTTGGCTGGGAGGTGCTGATCACTGCTTGGGTATTGGTCAGTGGGTGGTGAGCAACTGCATTGTGAATCACTTGTCTTTCTTGGTTTTTATTTATCTCTCTTTTTGAGATATTATTTTTCATTACTATTATTATTATTTAATTTTATTTTAGTTATTAAACTGTTCTTATCTCAATGCACAAGTTTTACTTTTTTTCTGGTTCACATCCCATAGGGGTTGTGGGGGAGGAGTGAGTGAGTGGCTGCATGGTGCTTAGTTGCCAGCTGAGGTTAAACCACGACGCACACAAGTCACAATACTGTATTTCCTGAACTAAGAAAGGAATCCACTGTCTCATTCTTGCCTCTTCAATTATAAAAATATTTTGGAACAAAATACTCGCAGAATCACAAAGTCACACAATCACAAAATGGTTGGACCTCTGGAGGTCATCTAGTCCAAGCTCAAGCTCAAGCAAGGTCACCCAGAGCCAGTTGCCCAGAATCATGTTGAGATGGCTTTTGAATATCTCTGAGCATGGAGATTCCACAACCTCTCTGGGCTACCCATGTCAGTGCTCAGCCATCCTCACAGAAGAGCAGCCTTCTCTGCTCCAGCTCTCTCAGCCTTTCCTCATATGACAGATGCTCCAGCCTCTTAATAATTTTTGTGGCCCTTCCCTGGACTCTTTCCAGTATGTCCCTGTGTCTCTTATACTTGGAGGCCAGAACTGGATCCAGCCCTGCAGATGTGACTTACCAGTTCCAAATAGAGGGAAAGGACCACGTCCCTTGATTTGCTGGCAATACTTTGCCTAATGCAGCCCAGCATACCATTAGCCTTCTTTGAGGCAAGGGAACGTTCCTGGCTCATGCTCAAGATGGTGTCCACCAAGACACCCAGGGCCTTTTCTGCAAAGCTGCTTTCCAGCCAGTTTGTCCCCAGCATATACTGTCGCATGAGGTGGTTCCGTCCCAGGTACAGGAGTTGGCACTTGCTTTTGTTGAACTTCATAGGGTTCCTGTCAGCCCATTTCTCCAGCCTGTTGAGGTCCCTCTGGATATCGGACACTCCTCTCAGTTTTGTGTCATCAGCAAAGTTGCTGAGGGTACACTTTGCCCCTTCATCCAGCTCATTAATGAAGATCTGAAACAGGACTTAACTCAGTCTTGACCCCTGAGGTACACCACTAGTTATTGGCCTCCAACTAGACTGTGACACTGATCACCTTCTGGGCCTGACCTTACAGCCAGTTTTCAGTCCACCTTACTATCTATTCGTCCAGCTCATTCATCAACATCTCATCTACGAGGATGTTATGGGAGGCAACATCAAAAGCCTTCCTGAAGTACAGGTAGACAATATCCACTGCTGTCCCCTAAACTACCAGGCCAGTCATTTTATCATAGAATTTTATCAAGGTGGTCAGGTATGAAATTTTAATGTAATGCAAAATACATACATGGAAAAACAAGGGGGTTTGTCCATTAAGAGCTTGTGAAAATCTTAATTTAATACACTCAAGTATTGAGACAATAAAGAGTATACTTATGTATTTTCATTAAAGTTTCTTTTCTATCCCAAGGAAACACACTGACATAACACTATTCAAACCAGAGGTGAATAAAAGCCTTAAATTCTCCTTAGTAGTTGGAATTATAAAAGAGTATAATCTAAGGTTTAAAAATATTTCAAGAGAATCTATTTGGACTTAAAGTGTATTCCTAGAATTTCGCACTTTCTCTATTGAACAGCTCAGAAATAACTGATAATTCTTGTTTGTATATATACTACTTTAGTCTGAGTATCAGAAATCCTTTTGTTGTATTACTTAAGACTCGCTGTTCATTTAGAGTAATAAAATATCAGAATTAATAAGGATAAATCAAATCAAAACCTATGTTTAGAAGAAATTCAATGCAGTCTGATTTGAGCTAGAAATACTGAGGTCCTCTGAGTACTTGAAGCACTAAAAAACCCCCAGTAAACAAATCCCTGAAGTAACAAACCAAGCAGTCAAATTCAAACAAAAGAAATATAAACTAAAAAAACCCACACGTAATGAAATGTAAACCAGAGTGTGGGTGACATGTTCCAAGTCTGTATCACAAATTAAAATAACAAAGGTTACCATGGACGGGACTTCAGTCTTGCACCTGAAACAGTCAACAAAACTAAATTCTGCTTGTTAATTACAGAATACTTCTGAGAATAAAACCCAATATATAGATTAGATTGTTTCTCACAAAGAGGCAGGATGCCTTTGTTGCATGTTTTATTCAGTATTAGACTTTTTGAGTTTTAAAATGCATGCTGTACCTGACCATAATCTCACATCTTTTTCTGGGTCATGCCACTGGTTTTACTTCAATTTCTCTTGCACTCAAGATCTGGTTGAATTGTGTTTTGACTCAGACTAATTTAGTTTGTTAAATACTTTGTGATTTTATCTTTTCACCTTGGTAACATGTTTATTGGCATTCTCTATATCTATACTGTCATTCCTCTTACCCATGGTACTCTTTTTTTTTTAACATTGTCTGTTCCTATCCTGTTTTGCAATTAGCATCAGTAATAATATTAGGCAGTTCTGATTATTACAATCCTTTTTGTCATGGATTCAAATCAAAGTTAAAACACAAGAGAATAAATCCAGATAGCCAAAAGGTAAACTAAGCCTATGTTAAGATGTTAATAAGCAAACAACATTGTAGAACCCCAGCTGAGGTCAACAGGCAGCTAAGTATAAAGTCATACAATTAATTTAGCAATAGAAGGATGTATTTAGGACCTGACAATGCCTTTGGTTTTTTTGTTATTAAACCTTTAAATTCTGGTTTTGTTTTTAAATCTTTACATTCTGGTGAATGTATATTGCAGCATTAGTGATTTGTGATGTCTTTAAGCTTCTGGGTTTTCTTTTCCTTTAATTAATCTTACCAGAAAAGTCAAGCTCAAGTAGTAGCATTGTGAATTCAAGCGAAATATTGAGATGCATTAATTTGTCATAATACTATATGTGTCAACATACAGGCCACTCAATATAATTTTTTTTTTTTAAACTAAGAAAAACCTCCTTTTTACAAAGGCTGTTCAGTATTTTTCTGCTTATTTACTTGAAAGTTTTAACTCAGTACATATAATACGGAATACTGCATATTCCATTTGCCATTGTGTAAATGTCCTGACATTAAAATCAGATCCTGTTCCTTTATCTGCAGAAACATATGTGATGCTCTATAAGCAACTGAACTCCATTGCACTGCAGTTTCTTCTTAGAATACCCTCAGTGAAAATACTGTGTTAAAGGCAGCCAACTGCATTAGTGCACTGGTCCCGTTCATTTCAGTCACCTGTTCCTTAATGTACTTTCTTTAAATATTTTATGAAATAGATGTCAGGCGTCTTAAGTGGCTTTTGTTCTCCCTGTTTTTCTATGATTTAATATTTCCTCAATAAATTTCAAGGGGAATCAAGCCTTTAAATTAATGTTTGAGATAAAGAAATAAACTTTGAGTGTGAGTCACTTGCACTCTTCCATTCAGGTGCTTGAAGGCATGTCCTGTGGATTGTTAGGCGGAAAATTCAGAGCGCTGACTGACTTCAGCAGGACTATGGCACTTTACACCAGCCTCCCAGAAAGGATGACAACTAGCGATTTCACAAGCATCTTTACTTTGAAATATTTATGATCTTTAGTTAAGGCTATCTAGACTTTTCCATTCTCAAGTTGAAAAGCATCTAAAATGGACCAAGAAACTCCATATCTTATTTTTACATAAACAATGTATAGAAGTGGCATTGTACTAAAAACAGAACATTTTTTAATTTCACTGGTGTAAAAGAGGTAAGTACCCATTAAAAAGGTGTACCTGGCTCTGCAGATTCAGCGTGCACAGGGTGGGGAATGGATGATGGGAAGATCCTGTACTCATGCCCAGATAAAACAGGTCTCCTTAGTTTCTAATTTTAAGGTTAGATATTTTTTCACATCAGAATATCAATACCCGCACGTTATTCCTTAGTTCCACCTAAGCTCTAGTCTTTCTGACTTTTGAGTCACCAATCAATTACCCTATGGCGAAACCTTTCCAAATTCAGGAAAAACATTTAGAGGTCAGATGTGTCCTGTAACCATATATTTCATATCCTCCATTCAAGGTCCTAAGCCTTTCCTATCTGGCCACTCCTGCTTTAGTGTTTGTATGGTTCCAAACACAGCTCATCCTACCTCTTGACTGGCCTCTTGGCCAATCCAATACAGCCAGCACACTAATTACTAAACTTCGTCATGAGAATATACTTTTGAAAATAATTCAAACTGTCCTTTTGAAAAACATATCTAAACCTCCCTTGATGTGGCAGACAGCACCAATAAAATTACCATATAGAGCTCCTCTGAAGGCATGCATTTTAAGATTTGCTCGTCTTAAAAGCAAGACTCTTTCAACTGTATGCAAGCAAGTATTTCTTTCTCTGATGCAAAACAAGAGGGCAACTTTTTCTCTTTGGGTCAAGCCCCAGTGAAAACCAATAATAGGGTCTAAGTTTTACCATTTCCAATTCTTATTACATCCATGAGAATGAATGAATACTATGCCATAGCCTGTATTTTTTATGGCTATGAGGGTAATGAAAACTCACGAGCATTGATTCCAGACGTGCCAGTGCAGTACACTAGATGACGTTACGTATGCTGTAGTCTTTGACCATGTTGTGGTTTGAGGGTCTGGCCCCATTCTCTGCTATCAAGCAGGTTGCTGAACTCCTGAAAGAAGATGAGTGCTCAGGAAATTATATTACCTGAGTGTTATAAAGGTCAAGGTAATACTATATTCCATTTTTCTCTTCTCCATGCTGAATGATGGATTAAGAACTTCATTCTCTTTATAAATTACAGGAAAAGAAAGTAAGTATGCTGTGCCAGATACTCCCTGATTTAAAAATGGCACAGCTTCAGTTGCCTGCTGTGAAGCTAGAGCACTATATTTCAGTTGGTGAGACAGTCCTACATAGATGTTTTTATGATATAAGAAAATAATTGTTCAACAACTCAAATGCTGCTTCTTAAATATGGAAGATATTTTCCTTCATGTATAATCCAAATTCAGTTTATAAAATCAGGTTACGCATATTCCACACATAAAATGTGAACAGTAGTTTTAATTAGGGCTGTTTGAAATCTCGATATATGGCTATTAATCAGATAAATTGTTGAAATATTATTCCTCAGCAACATTCAGAATCCTACTCACATCCAGCAGGTTGGTACGTACAGGTCTAGAAAGGCACATAAAGCAAGGATGTAGTGGGCTGTAACTGTGAAATATTACTGCTTGTTTCTGCCTCACAGATTTTAGATTAGCCTTTACTGTCTAGAAGCACTGTTGAATAATATGCCACTACGAATTACTAAGGTTTGAATTCTTATTCTCAAATTTGTCCTATGTGGTAAATAATACATCATCTCATCTCTCCACTCTCCTTCTCTCTTAAATCTTTCAGATCTTATTTTATCTCTGCTTGCATGTATAAAAACTTATATCCAAATTCATAAATTAATTGAAGATGCAATCACTATAACATGGAATGAATAGAAACTTTCTCTATGACTTTCAGGATCTATAAACACAATAGTTTCTCTAGCACAGATAATTTCTACAGCTACAGATTAAAAAAAAAAAAGAGATTGAAAACTCTGTTTCAGTAAGCTTGGTCAGAAACACCCCTAGACATGGCCGAAGTCCTGAGGTTTGGGAAAGCTGGAACTTTTGAAAATTAATTTTGCAAATCAGAAAGCTGGGGTTTACAAATGAACCTTCTATGAATATAGGACACACATCTAGCTCCGCTAAAACAACACTGGCTTCTTAAACGCCCTTCTCGCCACACTTCTCAATTCCAATTTGAAGATGACCCCCTCCTGCTCTCTCTGGCTAACCCTGTGGTGGTGACAACACAGTCAGAGTAAGGCATTAGCATCATTTCTGGAACAACCTCTGCCCAAAGCCCGAGTGCCCTTTCTCTGCTGTAAACACCTTTCAGATAGGGAGTCAGGCCAGAGATCAGAGAATATCCGTGGGGAAAACAAGCACGTATCATCTTGTCCTCGGTAAAGGGAGAAGGTTATTCAGCTGTTATTGTAGTCCTGAATCTGCTAAACAGCTCTTGGCGTATGGAAGCACATTAAGCTCATTCAGTCTGAAAGATTTCACAGATCACAGAGAGATCAACTCCATTTTAAAAAGGGGAAGTTCTAACCATATTTGAAACTGAGTAATGAACATATCTAAATAGCAATCACTGGATACAAACATACTGCGGTTTGTCCCTCACAGACCAGGGACTTGGTATTTGAAAAAAATGTATAAATTTAAAACAAACTTGGTGAAAACATATTTTCATGCCTAGCTTAAACTCTTTATCAGAACTGCCAAAAGCTCCTGTCATGAGTAACCAGTCCAAGCATAAAGCTGGTGAATCCTGCACTCTTTTGGTTTGTTTTTTTTTTCCTTCCTTGTGTATAGAGCACTAAGGGAAAAAATGGGTTTAATTTAAAATTTACTGTAGCCTATTAGCAAGCAGAATTCCAGTACCATGGGAGAATCATAACCATAAAGGAATGTAATCATGACTGTGTATCAAAAAAAGGGGCTGCTCATGCCTCCTTGGTATAGTCTGTATTTCATCACCTATTGTATTGCTTGGCAGAGTCCTTCCATGTCTCTCTTCTCTCCAGACAAGAGTAAGGCTTCTCTGTTTGAGCAAAGGGAGCAGGAGGAGAATTTGAAAGTAGACCCATATCCTGCCATTCCTCCCTGCCCTCTTTACTGTTTCTAAGTAAAGCGGGGCTGCTCTCTGTGCCTGTGTAAGCATAACTACAGGGGCTTAGGAGTCCTAAGGGGGTGGTGGAAGCAGAAGAGGGTACTCCACTCTTGTCTACTTTGAACAGCAGCATAGCAAGTTTCACACCCCAGATGAGAGGAGCATGGTGGAGGTGTGAGGTCTTGGAGTCATTGTCATTCACAGCATCTCCACTGATCCACAACAAACTTGTCTACAAAGTTTAGAATTAAAATACTTTTTCATATATGTTAGGAAGTCTTCAAATGTTTTTGCCTATTGTCTTCATGGTCCCGACTATGTAAATAAACTTGATATGAGAATCCTTGTGTATATACACATAAAATGGCCTCAGTGAAGCTACTGGTTTTGCATACTGTCTGTGCAAATAGAAGACTTACCTAATTATTATTGCAATCTATAAATTAGAACAGTTTCCTCTGTATTTGGGAAATCATACTTTTCTACTTTCAGGATGAAGTTACACAGAAGCCTCTCAAACGTCACGTTCTTTTTTCTTGCCAGTAATTGAAAAAGCCCTTAGGATTTCAAAAATCTGTGGAGCAGGATTTTTAAAATGGTCCAAGAACAACCTGTCATGTCATGCAGAAAGCAAACCAGTAAAGCATATATTCTTGCAGGTCAGAGGAAAATATATTCTTTATCTAGCCATTGATATTGATTAACTCTGTAATAGTCATAAAGCATCTCAGGAAAAAATGTAAAAAAGAAATATCATTCGTACACCTCACGAGACACTTATATTCACTCCACAAGAAAATATACTGTGTACATACTTAATGTATAACAATCCATATCAAGACTAAAAAGAAATCCAGCAATAAATTTTCCTGTGTGAAACTTTTTTGTGTAATCTTGTCAATGTCTGTATACTACATAATCAATGTAAATCTGTGCTGAGGGATTAGAGTTTCTCCTTTTCTGTCACACATTTACAGTATATAACCTGGTGTATCATTACAGTCTAAATTTCAGCCCAGTTAAACGTGGATCATGCAAAAGTAACACAACGGATTCCTCTAAATGAAAAGGTCACTAGACTACATATGTGTGTTTGCTTTCCTTAAAATTAGTGTAATAGTCTTCTTTCTTTCTAATGAAAGCACTTTTTAAAGGAAAAACCAAACCAAAAGCAAGATGTATGACCTTTTTGAGAAGACACAACTCTGTCAGGTTTAAAAAAAAAAAAACAACTATAGCGCAAATAACAAACTGTTTTGATTTTTTTTCCTGTTTCTGTCAAGCTCAGTGTTACACAAGCAAGGCAAAACGACATACCTCCAGTGGTTCCTGGCAATTTTACTTATCCTTTTACTATCCTTACCTATTTTCTCTGTAGTATTGGGCAATGCCTACATTTGTGTGAGATTTTCTGCTTCAATAAACTAAAACCAAATTTATAACACACAGTCGCCATTATGAAATATCTGACATTATATACAGCAAATTTGTTGTTGAATTGCAGCAAAAGTCTTGTCAAAGTCATTAAAAGCACTGCTTGTGCACTACAAATAACACTAAAGAACTAGTCCAGTTTCAGCACAAACATGTACTTGTAGCCTCTTAAATTGTCACTTGACAACTAATCATAATCTGACCTGAGGAATGTATTTAATTAGAGGACAGCGACACAAGAGCGTTTGCAATATATGCATCTAGGCATTGTGTCAGCAGCTATTTTTCCTGTTAGAACGTTCACAACCCTGACAACATCACTTCCTAATGTGCTAATTAGAGCAGGGTGACTAAGAAAAATTATTTGTCTAGTCTTGTGTACGAAATAATTTATGAAACTCATCAAATAGTCAATATATTTTTGAAAAATAAGCTGTGTGTATAACCACAATGATGCTGTGTGTATAGCAGAAAACAACGGAAAATATGTCAGATGATTTATTTAAAAATACAACAGAATGGAATTTTGAAAAAACAGCAATAATTGTAGAGTATTAAAGAGAAATGGAAGACTGGATGTTTCTGGTCTTTCTGGATTTTACCATTTTTTTTTTATTTGGGTCAATACTCTGTGGAACCAAACAATCTATTTGCATCAGCTGAGAAAATGTTCCATAAGATAAAAATTTGCATCTAAGAGTTTGTCTGGCATGATGAATTCTCTGACAACATCCGTTCAGCATTTGTACCTTTCTAAATTGAACTGTATACTTAACTATATGAATATATATGTAGTATAGAGTCAGCAGCTCAGAGCAGCTCAGAGTTCCTGAAATATTACGGAATACCAGCTTCTGCTTAATATCTATTATCCTGATTCAATGACTATTTAGTTCTAATATGGTTCAATGTATCTTCATATTAAGTGCCAGCCCTGCTAGAGATACTCTGAAGACATTGGGAATCTGCATGAATAAATAACCATCTTCAGGGATCCCTCTGCAAAGAGTCCCAATGCCTTATGATTTAAATTCGACTGTGATGAGCAGCAATGGGTACCCTGCTCAGCTAAATGTTTTTACTGAAATACTTTACCATCACTGAAATACTGTGGCAAACGTAAGACAGGTCACTGATTAAAACAGGAAAAGTTAAAGCTTAACTTGGTACTATAACATGGAAACCTAATAATAGCTTTTATTTTTTAGGGAACTGACTTTTAGGATATGAATATGAATGAGGGAAGGAGAAACAGTTTTCTGGTGAAAAGGGCAGCATGATCACTGCTCTGGCTAAGAAGCAAGCTATGGATGCTTTTGTATTCCCAAGACAGCTACTGAAATTATGAGATCATTGCTCTGGCTTTCATTCATCTTTGTTAGGAGCTCACATTTTCTTTTCTCAATCCCAGGCGGGCTCCTTTGGGGAGTGTTGCTGTTTGGAGTGTACCTCCTCTAACGTGGTTCATCACTGGGCAGCAGCGGCAGGGAATGGCACAGCAGCTGTTGCCTGGCTTGCCACTGCTTTGCCGGCCACCTGTGCCAGGAACGGGCTCCCAAACCAGAGCCCTTACAACTTCGCTTGAAACGTGTATCAGAAATAAGCCTTTAGCTCACCACGGAGAGGCTTTGCTTAGCTTACTTCATAATCCCTCGATTTTAATTCTGATTAAGTCTTAATTGCTGGTAGGTATTAACCTTAACTCACTTGTTTTACCTTTGGTGCAAAAAGTCATGGCTTCCTTGAATGGTAATTTGCAGCGTTACACTCCATTGTAGAAGTCCAAAGAAGAAATCCATCTTTTTATTACATGCATAAATATGGATTTCAAAGGAGATGGCTTTGGTGTTTTATTACTTATTATATATTACGTTTCTGCGCAAACTAAAAATTGCTGTTTCTAGGGACTGCCTGTGGAAGAAATAACTCTTCCACCTGCCTTTTTTTAAAAGTTGAAACACTTTTTTTTTTTTTTTTGCATAAAGCACCTTCAAACATATACTCAAAACATGCTTGTTACAAATAAATCCCCTTAAAAAGATAAAAGGCAGATCTTGCTGGGTTGCTGCAAGATAGAAATGAATATCAGGCCCTTTTTTTTTACCCTTCTTATCATCAGTCATGCTCTTAAATGCAGGCAGAGAGTAAAGGAAAACTCAAAATGATCAAAAAAACCCTAACAGTTGTGCATGATAAACTTTAACTAAAGTTTTTAAAACCAAGATTTCCTCTTCGAAATAAATGCTCATTACTTATACTATGATAGTTAAAAGTACTCTCAGAGATATTATTAAAAAACAAAAGACAAGACAGCAAAACAGCAAGTACTATGATAATCAAATGAAGAGGATATTTCACAGTAAATAATGGAAAGGGTTTTCATCAGATGCAGGGAGGTTGAGCATTTAAAAGACAGTTCAATGCACATGAATGTATTATTATGATAACTCCATTGAACTGGTATCACGTAGCTCTGTGTATCATAAAATATAAGAAATATAAAAGATGAAGGAAATATTCACCTGTATGAAGCACTTAAGATTACTGTTGAGCACTAAAATGAAACACAAATTGAAATACATTTGATGAGGGTTTTTTCTCTGCATCTATGTACTTTACGGAATACTAGGAATGAGAAAGTACTGCCAAAGGGTTAAAAGTGGAAAAGATGAGGAAGTATCTTAAGGAATGTAGGGAAAACTTTCTTCTAGCAAAATACCTTAATCATTAGAGGACTGCCAGAAGAAAGAAATGAAGAAATTAACCAGGATCCTAAACTTTAGTGCTGTGGTTCAAATGTGTCTGTTCCTCATTCTGTGTCTCAAAAACAAAATTCAAAAGTGGAAAGGAAGGCACAACTTGAAAATAGAAAATAAGCCCCCAGTTTTACAAATCACAAAGCGCAGTGTTGTGTGGTAACAAAAAATCCTAATGCAATCAAAATCTTCATGCAGGTGCAAGAAGCCAGTCACACAGTCCAGAGCTGGGGGTCTCAACCTCAAATTTTTATATTTTTCTTCATATATTGTGCCTTCATGTCTACATTCCCACACACATTGAAGCAAAGACAGTTTCTCTGAAGTTAGGAAATGTTTCAATTGTAATCCACCTTCTCTGTGTACACATAGCTTTTATTCTACAATCAAGTACTGTATTTTCTTGTCACTGGATAGGATGGATGTCTGCAGCATAAATTAGGAACGTCTAACTGCAATATTCCCCTCTTTGTCTTACCCAGTAACTATTGGAAAAGATGAGAGATTTCTTAACACAGGAATATGAAATCTGTGTTAGAAACACAAACATGAATTTTCTGTACAGACTAGGAAAACACCCGTAAGATCCTCCACGTGGAACAGTCAAAATGACTCTATCTGAGTGGCATAGGCAATTTTTTTCCCCCGAAAAACATAGAAAATATTAAGATTTAGGCACCCTTGTACTTTGGAAAAAAAAAAAAGTTACAGAGAATTAGACAGAACTGAAACTCGAGAAAGAAACTGGGGTCACATTGATTCTTTTTTTTGGCATGATGTCCAGAGCAACCCAGAGCACGGAGGACCAGGATCTAACATTGCAATTCTAAGAAGCCATTCCTGATAAGGCAGATTTACCTCAGTGCTCTCTCTCTGCCCAAGTGAATGAATGAAGATGGAAGAGAATGGGTGAATAAAGGAATTTTTATCAGCAAGCTTGAACATTTTTTACATCAGAAATTTTGTACAGAAAAGAGATCCATTTCCTGAGTCCTCTGAATATTTCACTCCTTTGTAGACAAATAAAAGAGTGGACAAGGGCCACAGAAGTACACCCAGGCATTTGTCATGTTCTGATATGAACTGTGTATTCTAGCACAGCGTTTCTGATAAAAAAATAAAGGAAGACAGAATATTTGTAGTATGTGGGGGAAAAAAGTCTTTAACTTTGCTAGACCAGGTTTGAGCATCAGTTTTCACAACAGAAAGTTATCAGACAGGGGCTCCTGCTGTGGTTTTATCCCGTCAGGATGGAGAGTATCAAAGTTAAAAATTTTTAAATGACCTAGAAAAACCTGTACCAAAGAAATAAAGAGAATAACCAAAAGTTTTTCAGACAACATTTCAAATAAAAACTGGATTGAAAAAACTGAGATGGTAATTACAGGAGCTAGGGCTGAAGACATGACATTGAGGGATGATTACCTCAAGAATGACATTCCTTATTGTGACATAACAACAAATTACACAGAAACAATGAAAACTACAAGAACTTTTATCTTAGCCAGGCAGAAAGGACAAGGTCCTCTCTCTCAGGTTGTTGCTTCCTCCTCCCCCAGATTTTCTGAATGAAGGTGTGGAAAGGACAGCAGAAATATTCTCCTTATTCAGTTTATTTGCCCATGTGCCACCTCAGTCTGCAACACCAGCTTCAAAGAGCACTCAGGATAGCCTGCCTAAGCCTTTGGCACAGAGCATGATCAGCAAAGACACCAGTATTAAATACATGTATTTTTATACGACACACCTGCTAAACTTTAGTTCTCAGTGTGCTTCTGCTGATCATATCCAAACTAACACTGTTCAAGCTTTAGCTTGATGTCAAAGGCATTTGTTATTTTCGCCATAGCAAAACAGGGTAACACAACGGTGAAATATTTGCAATCAGAGCCAACCCTTCAGCAGATTTCAGCCACTTGCTTCACAGCATGTATCGCAGTTGCATCATTCCGTGACATTCATGAGATTTTAGTTTTCTAATTATTTAAGTATGCTTCCTTGAATTCCACCCAACAAATTGCCTGAGACAGATACTTTAGAAAAGCTTCGTCTGGATGTTTAAGCCTTAGATATGTAAATGCAATTAAAAACATGAGGAGAGAATATCTCCATTAGTGGTGTTCCACAGGATGATCACAGGTGAGAAAATTTGATCCCCCTACTCCAGCTGATAATTCACTATCAGATTCCAGTAACTGTGAAATTTGTTTGTACTGTAACTGATTTTAAAACCACAGGCTCACGCAGAGTGGCTGAGGCAGAAGAACCTCTGGACACCAGCTACAGCAAGTGTGGTGGTATGATCCCCCTGTCACTCAAAGCCCACTCGAGACCTCAGGCGATTTCTCTCTTCCTCCCCGCCTCCCCCACCTCGTTTCCTGGGCCATGGACCAACCTAGGTTAAGTCAAGTACGCATTGCGAAGGACAGCAAAACAGAAGACTAAGGCTCCTCCTTGGTGTGCTGGACCCCGCTTTCCCAGCCTTGTACTGCTCTCCCCATCACTTTGGAGATAGTCACCACCGGATAGCCTGGTACATCCGTATACTTGGATCATAATAACCTGGTACGTCTGTACTTGAGTCAAGGCCAATGTGGGGGGGGGGGTGATACATCAGAAAACAATAAGTTCTGGGCCTGTGCAACTGGCAGAAAATATCAGAATATTTCAACACCTGAGGTGAGCTGATATCAGGGTTTCAACACCTGAGTGGAAAAATATCTGATGAAAGTCAATCACTTTAGAC
The DNA here is from genome assembly GCA_009769605.1 of Bucorvus abyssinicus. Taxonomy (NCBI): domain Eukaryota; kingdom Metazoa; phylum Chordata; class Aves; order Bucerotiformes; family Bucorvidae; genus Bucorvus; species Bucorvus abyssinicus. The sequence goes on from CM020030.1 coordinate 11,059,429, forward strand.
TCTATAAATAGCAATTCTGAAACGAGACCCTTTGAGCTCTCCTGGATCACATTGGGCTGGGACCAGCATCTCCTCTGAGTCAGGATGCTTCCCAGGTACAAACTGTGTGAAAAGGCCAGAACAGACTCAGACTTCTTGAGACTGAGTTAACATCCGTCATGATTGCTGGAGCAAATACTGTGAGTATTTGCTCTAAACTCGGGAAGGAAATTCTAACTATAGGCTGGCGTCTCTTTCATCCACCTCTCTAACACGAGTGGGATGGGTATATATATCACTGGATCCAAATAACTGTTTGTGCATTTGTTCATTTTGTGGTTTTATCTACGCATATATATATATATATAAAGGATATCCTGTAGTAACTTAGTGTGAATCTTGTCATCATCGAATCTGTAACTGTCGCTAATTTGACTGTAACATTCTACCTCATTAATTTTAAATCACTTAGTGATTAAGTGCCACTAAAAAAATCAACCCTTTGATCTACCCCTCACCATTAATAAATCTTAGATTGCTACCTAACCACAATTGCGTCACTATTTTCTCCTTTGACAGCAGGTTGCTCAGGGCTGTGTCCAGTTGCGTTTCAAATGCCCCTAAGGATGAAGACTCCTCAGTCTGTGTGGTCCTCAATTCTAGTATTAAATCACACTCACAGTAAAAAAAGTATAATCTTAAATTATAAGGGACTTCCCTGTATTCTAGTTTGCATCCATTGCCTCTTGTCCTGCCACTGGACACCAGTGAGAAGAGTCTGGCTCTGTCTTCTCTACTGCCTGCCATCAGGAAGCTGTACGCTGTGCAGAGCAACAGGATAAGAGGTAGCGGACTCAAGCTGAAGCAAGGGACATTCCAATCAGATATTGCAGGAAAAAGGTGTTCATAAAGTAGGTAGAAGACACTGGGGCTGGTGACCAGAGCAGCTGTCGAGTCTCCATTCACTCATGAAATCAGTGGACAAGGCCTTGAGCAACGTGGCCATGGTCTGCTTTGAGTAGGGTTTGGATCAGGTGACCTCCAGAAGTCCTGTTCATTCTCATTTATTCCATGTTTCTCAATCTATTTTAAGCATAGAAAGTATGACTTTAGAACACGTGCCTGAAATATGTGAAGTGGACAAAATCAAAATGACATCAATTTTCTAACCTTTCATTTAAGCGCCTGAGTTAGCATATTTTGCTGTTTCTGGATTATCATGTTAAGATTTGGATTACATTGTTTTGTCAAAGTGTTCGAGCTGTCCAGACTTTTCTCCTTCTAGATTTAGGGACTACCTTGAAGCCACAGGAACTACTAGTTTAGTTTGTGTTGTCGTCTTAGTTTTTCTTTTTTTCTCTGTCTTATTTTTTTTTTTTTTTTGGTAATGATGGCAGTGCTTCTGATGATCCATTCCTGAAGATACATTGATTCCCCATGCAGTCACGTCAGCCACTGAAAGAATTTTAACTAGACTAATTTATCACAGGATAACATATTCTCTCATCCTATATTCTTCATTGTGTGTGACTGGGCTTCTCTTCTGAAGTTGTTTATCAGGCACAAAGTAGATAATTGTTCTAGCGAATCAGAACTGTCTGTATTTTGATGTTTTGACAAGATATTTTATTGTTACTGTCATACATGTCTTGTTTAATTACGAGATCTTTTCAAAGCAAGGATATTTATTTATTGACTATTTCATTCTTGTGTGCCACTGTCAATTTCTGTAATTTATTGTGGCTTGTATGCTCCTGTTACTTACTTATATGGACTTGAAAATATCTGGGGGCAGGCAAAACGTGGAAAGTTTTTGTGTAAATAATAATCTGTGTTTTATTCCAATTCATTATTCCAATTTCACATACTCCATAATGGTACAATACTTCCTTTTAGACCTTAAGGAAAATTTCCAAGAATGGCTCATTGACTGAAATATGGCATCAGAGAACTCTAGTCATCAAACTGAATATAAAATATTAACTTCTGTGTCCCTAAGGAAAAATACTAAAAATTATCATGAAAAGCAGAACTCTGTACTATGTACAGACATGAGTCAACAGAGATCATTACTGTATTTAAATTCTCATAATCTTTTTACCCACTTGTGGCATTTAATCTATCGAGTCCTGGTTAAGATGAAATGCAGCGAGCTCTGCAATTCCATGAAGAACAGGGAAGAAATGGCAGCTGCATGAGAAATCCTCATTCCTGTCTTGCAAGCCTCCAAATGTTTCTATATTGTACAAGCCGTTAACTAGGACAAGCCTTTGCTTTAGTTGAGCCCACTAGCCTGCCCCTGCGTGTGATGGAGAAACGGAAGAGAACTGTTCCCTGTGATTACTTTTAGCCCTCGAAGTTGCCAACAGAAACAGGCCATGGGACAGCTAGCGTGCCTAGATACTTGGAGCACGACAGTAAAGAAGGAGTTAGTGATCCACTGCACACCTTTGTATTTGGCTGGCTAAGTAAAGCAAACCAGCATTAACCTTACCCTTACCAAGTTTTTTTGCCAGGTTTCCTGTAAGCAAACAAGATATGCGTATTTCCACTGCATCCCAAAATCACCTGTCTGTCTGAGAACATGAGCCAAATTTGAGAGAGGAATAGGAATTTCAGGAGACAGCTGTTTCGACTAATGTGAACAAGGGATAGAGGATAAGTTTAACATCTAAGAATAAGTCCATGTTTAGAATAGAACATTCTGAAACTTATTCTCTTATTCAAATTTGCTAGAATTTGTATATGAATGAGAAAGAAGAGATGATTTTGGTGACAGCCTGTATGGTAAATAATAATAAGCAATTTAGAACACAACTATCTCTGAGGATCCTAAAGCAATTTAAAAGTATTTTCAGACTTGATCTATCACTGTGCAAAAAGAACTAGAAATTATGTTGACCCACTCACATACTGCTGCTCTCTCTTAGTTTCTCAATCTTGTTTTTCCTCATAGTAGCATTATACTAGACTCTCCAGCATACTTCAGTGTTTTATTCCTTGAACTTATATAAGGCCTAACTCAGATTAGTAATACTGAGTCTGAGATATATAAATTAGGAAATAAGTCATTCTGATCTGATTAAAGATCAACAGGCCTCTGTGGGATTTGCTAAGCTGGGAATTTGTACTGGAAGAAACTTCTCAGAGATGGATGTGGGTGAGTTCCCAGGTAGATGTTGAGCATAGCGACAGAAAAACCTCGTAGAATAAATTCAGAAACAGTCAGACAACTATTTTGAAACAAACAGGATGAAGAGTGTTAGGACCACCTGTGTATCGGACAGAGATGGAAAAGTGTGGTGGTAAATGAAATCAGAACACTTAAAAAAAGCAATGTTCTGAAAAAAGCCAAGAAGACTAACTTTCTCAGCTCTGCGTATGTGTGTGTAATGGTCAAACTCGTTGCAGCTAATTCTGAAGCCCCGTACTGAAAATACTGGAAAATTAATGCAAATGTCTAAAAACTGATCTGTGTCTGTAAGCCCAAGCTTGAGAACTGCGTGTTGAAGTATCAGTATGGATGTGTAACTTTATTATGAACAGAAGATAGAAGGAGAAAATTGGATTACTCTTTTAAAATATATTGAAGTACAAGGAATTACATCTCGTACATTTTGAGAGACACTCTTTGGTTACCTCATTTATTCATTCTTGCTAGTTCACGACATCCCCCTTCCTGCTCGGCTATCTGGGGACCTGTTCAGATATCACATTGAAGGATCAATTCACACAGCAATGAAATACCACTGCCTCCTGGGGGGAGGATGACATCTGTTAAATAGTACCCAGCAACACTACACAACAGTTTATAGCATCAAACGCAGAACAATTAAGAATTTAATTAGAATCAGAGTGGGATTTTAATGAGAAAGAATGCAATTATGCATGATGAAAATTTAGGGCTAGATTCCTTTATACTTACCCTGAGTTCCCTTACTACATAAGTATTTCTAAGAATTTTACTACCAGCAAGGGGGTATAATCTATCCCTGAAGAGTTAAGGACCCAGCCTCTAGTTTACCAGTAAAGAACTGTGCCCTCAGCTTCTTTGTGCTACCAGCATGTTCCAAAAATAGTTCAGTAACAAGCTGCAACCTCCAACACCATCAGCTGAACCCATCTTTCGCATTTATTTTCATCTAATACTGAAAATACCTATTCTTCACGTTTGGTTGAATAGGCTACATCTCATCAGCAAAATGGCATATGGGTTTGGATACAAAGTGATATATGACTTTGGCCTGGAACCTAACTAATAGTCTAAAATGACATAGATCAGCAAGACCTCTAAGCGCTTGTGTCACAGGTCTACAGAAGAGAGAGGTTTAATGCCTGTACACAGAGTAATAATAACTGGCTGGAAGTCAGTGGGATAAATTAATTGTTATCTTCTTCTATAGTGCTGTAGGCAATAGCTTGCTTAACTGCTTGTGAATAACTATCAACCACTGTAATATTCAGACAATGCTTTTAAATTTGATAACAGAGAAATTATAGTATTGCCATATTGATAATTATTATTTTTTTATTGCAAGTTGCCATTAAAATCTAATTAGAAACATTTTGAACCAAATTATAGGATGGATTTTGTGTGTGACTGAGACTCTTTTGTATCAGGAACTGTACAAGCACATAAAAGAGAAAAAGTCTACCATATTTTAATGGCATTTTCTCACAGAGAGAAGGTCTCTGTCCTACTACACGCTAAGTCTTGGGGAAACCAAGTGACTTTCCTCCTTCTGAAAGGCACCTCCAACATGTACAATCTACTTGTTAGAATAAACCTCCTAGAGTGAGGAGTAGGAAAACACAATATATTAAACTTGGATAAACTCTTTAAAGCCTGTTATTTTTTTTAAAAATTATGAATGCCAAAGCTAAGTAGCAAGGGTAGAAAAACTCTATTGCACTACAGTGGCCATTTTGCCCCCTTCATGTTTTTTGAGGCACAAACTTAGAATAACCAATAACCATGTAGGAAAAAAAGTAAGGCTGTCAGGCTCTGAAACAGTGTATTGACGTACAATTCCCAGACGCTAAGAGGCAACTGCCTAACCATTCCCTCTAGCTGCAGGAGCATTTGCCAGTTACAAAAGAGAATTACGATTACTACTCTTCCTCACCCTCGGACAAAAGATAGACCAGCCAAAGGGCAAAAATAGGAATATTTTTAAGTGCTATGCAAACTTTCCCCTCACACCCATGATTTAATCTGTAGTACACAAACACTCCAATGTAACCCTAAAATATTTTCTGGCAGTTGAAGTGGCTAAATGTGTTTTAATGCACATTTTTTTCAGAGTTGTCATGGATTCTATGTTAAAATTAATACTGGGTATTTGGAAAAAATCTGTAAAAAAAATGAATGCAGACAACTGTTCATCACTGTAATATTTGCCTGTCGCTGAGCAAAGTGAAATTTGCGTTATGACATCCACAGTGTTCTCTATGATGTTAAGCTTTTCAGTTTTTCTTTCTCAGGCTATAGGAAGCTTTGCCTGGGATGAGATTTTCCTTGGTTTCTCTTAAATTCATTCTGGCTATGGTCAAGGGGCAAATTCATTATTATCACTGCCCAATAGACATTTGTTGTGATAGTTCGTGTAAAAAGGGTTAAAGGATAAAAAAGACAATAAAGATTCTCAGCCTTTACATCTCCTGGTTGTTTTGATCCTTATTGTGATAACAAAAACATATAAACTTGTCTTTTCACATTTCAACAAACGGTTGCAGAGTTATTTCATAATGTTCCAGGAATCTGATCATGCTTGGCTTAGTCCTCTGGAGTTAAGTCAAATTCTCTATTTAGCATCATCTAAAAACAGATACGTGTCCAAGCAATCTGATGATAGGGTATATATGTTTGAGAAAAAAGTTAATGACATGTGCAAAGCAGTCTCTTTTAGCTCTTAAGTAAAGCTGGACTGTACAGTGTGATCTTTGTTACTTCGCTGGTATACCTGCGACCTAAATTTTGTTTCTGTCTGATGTTTCCCAAAATCATATCTCTTACAGCACATTGATTTAGCTTCCTCTCCTCTACCTAAGAGATATAGAATACTCATACTAACTTATAGAAAAGCTAATAATGTCATGAAACAATTCAGTGTAAGCAGAAATATAAGTTTCTGATGTTGAGCATTAGACTTTACGTAGTTGCTGTGTTTTTTCTTTTTTAACACAATGCTGATAAAGATGCAAATACATTCTTACTGAGTTATTAATACTTTTTGTAGATCACTGAATGTAACATGGCAAAAAGAGACTCACAAAGTAGTCATCAAGATATAATGCAGGATATCCCCTTCTTCCTTCCCAAGGGAGGCTAGGAGAAGAACCTCCAGAATGCTCGTACCTAAATGTCACCTCCTTAGATTTCCAGGACAATTTTACAGAATCAGTAAATTCAGAAAACAGTGTTGACTGAAGACCTCAGGTATAGAGCAGCTTTCAGGCTTTCAAGGCTCATTCATCACTGGTCTCTAAGAATCCGTGCCTGCAGAGAGCACAGGCAGGGCAGTCAAGCTTAAAAACTAAGGGAGAGCAAGGGAGAATTATTTGCAATAATGAAGAAACACTCTTCACGATATGTTAGGGAAACAACCAATAGATTATCACAGTGAGTTGAAGGTGATGAAAAGAAGGGATAAAATGTCTTTAAAGTAGAAAATAACTACAGTGATTACAAACATGTAAAATACTTCTTTTGGTGGTAAGGAAAAAATAATAAAAGAACCTGCATACTGTATGTTGGCAAGATCCCTAAAGTCACTAGCTTCTGAACTTCAATCACTATGTTTATTCCTAATACCAGACAGCATTCATCTAAAAATAAAGACTACGGTAAAACAAAAGGAAAGAATTTTGGCGCTAAGACACTCTCCAAGTGTGAGAATTGCAGCTAATAAAATGGCCTCTGTCGTTGCATTTGACTGTGAAGTGAAATCAAAGCCAGAAGATTTGTTATGGGTCAGCAAGAAGGAAGGAAAGGAGGTGGGAGTAGGGCTAAGTGCCAAGAACATCTTTAAATGCATGATCCTCTTTCTAAGAACATGGGTTGTTAATAAAAGAGAAAGAAAGGCATGGCTTAAACAACATAATGTTCTTAGAGGAAATCCTACAAACACAGATAATTATATATTTGATCTAGTTCTCCAGGCTGCAATTTTAGTAGTTTTATTATTCTGGAGCACAATACATCATCAGATACTTTCCACATTACAGTCATTTAATGTCTCCAAATTATAGTCTGCAAGCCAGAATTGGGGATTTGGTCTAAGTAACAGAGTGGTAACTGCAGGAAATGTTGTGATGGATGTCAAGTGTTACAAGGCTCACTTTGCTGAACTAGGCAGCACGAGAGATGTTGTTACAGTTCTAAAACTTTAATCTGTCCACCTCCTACTGCTTGGATGTGAACAACCCTTTGAATTTTATTATAATAATAGGATTGATTTCTTTTTTTTTTTTCCTTTTGTTTTCTCCCTTCGTCTCGCCCTCTCTTTCTTTCTTTAACTGTAACAAAGCCTGGGTACCAACTGGCTGGCATGTTACTTTCTTAGAAGTGAAGAGGAGTTGGCCAAAGATTCAATAAAGACCTGGTGGGATGTTTTAATATGCTGAGCTTGGGTCTCCAGTTACCTTTCAGACTCCCTAGGCTCCACGATGATTAGATGTGTAAGATAAGGAAGTGCTCTTGATGTTGCCAATGAAGCCATGGCAAGTACCTAAGTCTCTGCCAGCGAACAAAGAGGTTCTAAAGGAAAAGGTTAAATCCTTGCTGGCTTTGGTCTGCAAGTCCAAGAGTTATCTGGGGGAAAATTTACCTCCAAATGTTTTTCCTTACTAAAGAAAAATAGTCTGCATCTTCTCTGGAAATTCAAGCAAATATAAGGATCAGAAGTTACAGGATGCCAAGTAAAACTGAAGAAAACCAAAATCTTTTAAAACACAATTAGCTAATGTCTTTTATTAGGAATTTCTTACTATACCACGCTAGTCTTAATGTTATTGCTTAGCTGCATGCTGAATCAAGCCTACATCTCAAAGTCTCCTTCCATGTATTATCAACCCTGAAATGCAACCGTGTCTGTAAGAGAAGAACAGGAGACAATATTACTTGACAGAGAACAAGTTGCCTTCGATGAGGGCCAAGGACAGACACATGAGCAACCACACACTCACCCAGGATGCAAGGAATTCACCTTCAGAGAAAAGGTAACGAACCAGCATGATTTCTCTCACACACAAGATATCCCTTACACAGAAATAATAAATGAGTACAAATACATAGGAAGAAAGAGCTTCTCTCCAAAAACATACCATGGCTTCTGATGACAAAAACAACGTAGGAAGGAGAAGCTTGCTCTGGCCAGAAGCAGAAGGCTGCAACTGTTGATCAGGAGATTTCTACAAACCCACGAATTTAGATGTTGCTCTTCCCTTCCCCCTTTTTCATAAAAATTGGTCACAAATTTAAAAGGTTTCCAACTCAAATGCAGAAACAGAATCCTTCCATACCACACACCCCCCCCCCCCCCCCCCCCCCCCATAAATTGTTGAATACAGAAAAGTGGCAGTTAAACAAAAAAGATGTTAAATGAGAAACCTGGAAAGGAAAGATGAAGAAAACTGCCCTGGAAATAGAAAGAATCCCAGTTCTTACATACTTAGAGACAAACAGCTTGAGTCCCTTCTGCTCGCTGCAGGAGGAATGTCACTCCAGCCCCTCATGATTTCTTTGCAGTACAAGAGAATGTCTCTGGGATCTGGCATTTCAAGTGTCAACTACAGCACTGCAGACATCCGGGCTTTTCACCCCAAATATAAAATTGCTAGCACAAGTATTACCTTTGAAATGTTCTCTGTGAAACAAAACAAAAGGTAAAACATCTATATCCATGACTTTTCACCAGTTATCCCATCATGTAATTTGCTTTCTCAACATTGGCCTGAAAAGGTATGAACTGGCTTCACTATGGTACCAGTGGAAGGTTGAGAATAAGATCAGAGATGGGTCCACAGCCTCACGGACACATCAGACTAGGAAGGATATGAGGAATATAACATTCTGTAACAGCTTCTTACAAGAGAAATACATTGTGTGTACACATTGTGTGTACCTGTTAAGGTTTGGGCAGCAAAGAGGCTGCAGGGGTGATCTCTGGGAAGACGTGAGGGGCTGCTCCATGCCAGATGCAGCTCGTTCCAGATGGCTCTGCAACAGACCCACGGGACACAGCTGAGACCATCGGCAATACTGGCAGCACCTCCAGGAAAACATATTTCTGAAAGCGCATCGAGAGTGGAAGAGGGAAGAGAGAGACTGACAGAGGGAATGAAGGAATAGCAAGGTAGAGGATTAGGAGCTGCACTATATCCCTGAAGGGGCTGCAGCCCGTGAAGAAGCTGTGCTGAAGCAGGTACTTTTCTGTAGGGACCGTGGCCTGTGAATGAGACCATGCTCCATGTGCTGGAGCAGGCTCACCCCACTGGGACTGCAGCCTGTGGAGGGCGCACATCAGATCACAAGAAAAGAGTGAGAAATGAGAAGTGGTAGAGAGAAATCACTGCACCCTGACCCAGACTTCCTGGACTGCTTGTAGCCTCACTGGAGGGACTGAGAGGAATCTGGCGCATTAACGAGGTGAGAGGAGTAAAGCAGTGAAGTGAAGGTGAGAAAGGATGAAAGGAGACTGGAGTGAAGTTAAGTGAAAGTGAGAGGAAACTTGTTTCAATGTTTGGCTTCCTTGTTTCCTAATAACTGAAACAGTAATTAAGTATTTCTCCTAATGAGCAAAAAATTGTTAAGTTCCCCAAGTCAAGTCAGTTTTGCCTGCTGCAGTACTTCGTAGGCGATTTCCCAGTCTTTATTTTGACCCACGAGTTTTCTTGCTCTTATTCTTCCTATTTTCTCCCATGTCCCACTGGGAGGGGGTAGGGAGCGACTGGTTGCGTGGGTGCTTAGCTATTAACTGGGGCAAACCCTCCACAGCAATCAGAAACGTAGCTGTGCTACAGCACAAAATATCAGCTGGCTGGCTCATCCTTCAGCTGAGTTAAAATGACTCCCTTGCTCTTGTAAGAAGGCACCTTAACTGCTCTAGCAGCCTGCCCTTACAGGAGGAGAAAGCAGCAAGATATTCAATAGTAAGGGAGGTTTTCACAAAGTTGCAAGTTTTGCTGTAGCCTATTAATTCAGTGCCATTAATTCCAGCAATCCTCTTATACTACTCCAAATGGAAATCTCAGCTAGCTTGCTTTATCCTTTCGCTGTCATTGCAAGAGATTGTGTTTGAACGATACGGCTTTTGCATTGCAGTCAAGCATTTAATTTAGATTCATCCCGTCGAAAAGCTAACCTCCTGCGTTTCTGACATCTATCAGGCCATTAAAATGACTGTCACAGATTCAGCACTTTAAGGCTGCAAAGTGGAATTCAAGCAGAGATAAACAAGAAGATGAGGAGTAAGCAGTGTTCAAACCATAGCCACCTACAAAAAACAGTAAATATCTTGTAAAAAATGTCAGTAATTTCAAGCCCAGCTTGAAAGTCTGTAAGTTTTAGAAAGGAGTACATGAGAAGGAAAGAGCCATGGGTAAGTGTGACCTGAACAAAGCAATCAAAGAAATAATGACTGATTTTAGTCTTGGGGATGGCTATCAATGATATGTCTTTCAGATTCTTTGCCAGAGTCTACAGACTCTCAAGGCAGGGAGAACACTGGCAAAATGCATATTTAAATCTTTGTCTTGTAATGCTGGCTAGGAATTCTGGGTAAACACATGCATTCATTTTTTAAATTTTGTTTAATAAAACCAAGAGAAATTACAACAGCCATTTTGAGAATACCTGCCACAGCCTGGCAGATCAAGTTTTCTGGAATTTCTGACCTTGTTAGAGACAACAAACTAATTCAACAATCACACTGAAATTTTTCTGTGTTGAATTTACAGTCATTTGATTTTAGTATATATTCAAACCACAAAGTCTCTAACAATATTTTTTTTTTTTTACATTCTTCTTATTTAGTGTTCCATCACAAGTTTTGCTCTTAGGACACCAAATAATTTTATTATGCACATTTTATTGAAATAAAAGGGAGCCAGTTTCACTGGGTTCATAGACAGCAGGACTTAAATGAAAATACCTGATGCCTCTCTAGTTATGAACCCAACCCCAGAGTACTTGGAACAAGGAAGGTAAAAAATGGCAATCCAAACAGCTTATGACTGACCATTTCAAACACTTGTTATCCACAAATATGAGAGATTAGCAGACAGTCTGTCTGTCTGTGGGGAAAATAGGAGAATGACAGGCAGAATTCAGAAGCGCTGAGACTCCCTGTCCCTACTGTGTTCAGGGATTCTGGATACCTCTGCATGTAGCTGATGGTCGGCAGCCTCACTGCTGGGCTGAGGGTTGTTCACGGGTTCGTAACTTATGTAAGAAAAAAGAAATCAGAGTACCTTTGACCAAATTAGTCTTGAGGGACTATAAAAATCACTGCAACCAGAAGAACTGCAAAAAAGAGGGAAAAGCCAATAGGGGCCTGTAATGTGATGAAATACTCTTTCTTAAATAATTTTGTGGTCTAATGTCCCGAGATAACCATGCCCCACAAACCCATCCTTTTATTTGCCATGTTTTCTTAATTGAGGAAGTAGAGATACAAACATCTATCTCTTAACACCCAGCCCACTACGTAGTAGAAGCAAATGAAAATGTCGAGAATAAAAGAGAAAAAGGGTAGGGCTGGCTCAGACCCATTACACCGCACTGCTGGAGAAGAATTCCTAAACTTTCAGAGGACTGCATGAGAAGCTACTTTTAAAACCAGTTCAAGAATGTCCAAGTTCACAGGAACTAAAATAACTTCTTTTGCAGCTTTAGTGCAGTTAAGCGTAAGATCTATATCCCAACACTAATCTCATGGGCTATGCAGACTAAGAGCTCAATCTGTTTGACACAGCAGTGAAAATAATCATCAAACCAGCTCAGATTACAGTCTATCAATTTTTCTAAACGAAGAAACTGCATTTGTCCTGCATTACTAATCAAATTTACTTTTATTAAAACTGAAATACTGTAGGCACTAGAGGCAGTGGTATACCAATTTTGGAAATCTGCTCAGAGATTCTGATTCTTATTGGGGGAAGCAACACTTAGTAAGCCAAGGAATTTTAACTTCAGGAATTCAACAATAGTTTTACTCTAATTGAACGTATCTGAGATATCAATCCTTCATTTTACATACAAAAATCATGTTATTAAGTTCCACATTTTTAATTTTCAAGGATAATAAAATATAAAAGTATATGAACTTAGAACCAAAATCCTATTTCGAGAAGATTTCTCTTTAGTTTATTGGAAAACTGAAAGGAAATTCAACTGAAATTACACAAGGGATCTGTCCTGGATGCAGCTTTATTCTATATTTTCCTTTACAACTGAGAGATTTGTGGATACCTAGAGGTCACAAGCACTCTGGATAACTGAAATCAATAAGGTTGAATTCAATAATAGCAAATCTATCAAGTACTATTCTTAGGAAAGACGAAATTAAATGCACAAATACAAAAGGAGTAGAATGGGAGCAGGAAGCATTGTTGCAGAAAAGATTCTGGACAAATGGCAGATCCATTAGGAACCCACTATGTAATGTTTTGGAAAGAAAAGGCAGATCTTATGTTAGGACAGATTGATAGGAGTGGTTTGGGGAAGATGCATAGGTAATGATTCCATCGGCAAGACCTCAGCAAGAGAACTGTGTTTAGTTTCCAGCATTACCGTGGGCAAACTGGAGATAGTCCAGAGAACAGCAATAAAAATTATAAAATATTTAGAAAACATGACACACAAAAAGGCTGAAAGATTGAGTCTGTTTAGTCTGGGAAACAGTATATTTAGAAGGAAAACATAGCAGTCCTAAACCAACTAAAATTATTTTCCATATACTCAAGGATGAAGTCAGGAAGCAACGGGCTTGATCTACACTACAAGTGAGAAAACTTCTTAGCAGTAAAAGACAACTATGTCCGGGAAAGAGATATCAAGGAAGGGTGTCAAGTATCTTTGACAAGTTTAGGGACAGAAGTCAGTGTCGGTATCAACACACAAGATATGACTGGCCTCACAGATCATTGAATCATTGATAACGGAATATCTAGCATTGCATTCCTTTGATTCTCTAATGGATAGCTGTATTTTTTCCACTGGGGTCACTCAATTTTTTGCTGAGGGGGTGGAAAGTATGCTTTGATTACTAGGAAGAGGTGTACCTGAATGCTACCTTCTGAATCTGCATTGTGTTTGGAGAGGACTGAGCTGCTGCTTCAGCCTCCAGCCCTGAGCTTTGTCACACTACTCTACTGCTTACAGCTGCATGCAAGACCAAAATTCAGCCTTTATAATGCGAAGTAATTGGCTGTGAACTCAGATGAGGAAGTGGCTTGTTCACAAGGGTCTGATTCTGGCAAAGCCACCTTCCTGCTTCTCCAGAATATTTTTTTTTCCCCCTGGGAGAAATTAATTAAAAATGCTGAAATATTTAAAGGTCTCCTGGAAACATTTAACTTAAAATCATAAAACCCAAAATAGCAAAAAAAAAAAAAAAAAGGAAAAAACCCAACAAAATATTAAGCATTTGCTAGGATTCAGGTGTGATTTTCTTTCTTTAGAAGCATAAAAATGTTGTTGGCACGCACATGCACAAATCATAGGTAAATTACTGCGATAACAAAATGCTCTGCAAAAGTACAATGGTTCCAGTAAATGTCAGAACACATCTGCTCTATTTAAAAATTAACCATATCATTGAAGTTATATTACTAGTTAATTTCTGAACATGTTTAATTATTAGAGAATTATCTTTCCAGCTTCCAGGGAATAATGAGGGATATTGCACTTCTGTGATTAAATCTTCCTCTGACAAGCACTTTAAAGTTTTAAGAGGGATATATTTTAAGTTATTTGGGAGATATAAATGTAATAGCTTTGATTATTACACCCCAAAGTCAATGAGCCTTGTGTCACGGCAGATTTTACCCAGTCTTGTGAAGTGTCTTGAAACAGACTCTTTTTTTCCCCCACTTTCTAAGGGAGCTGAGACTAAGGGAAAGCTGCCACTTGTGACAGCAGCAAATCTGGCCCAGAGTGTTTCTTGAGAAGAGACTTGCATTTGGATTCATCCTCCCCCACATCATGTGTCTCTCAAGCTTTGGCACCGGCTGAGTGAAACAAGCAATTTTTAAGCTAGAAATTATTAACACAGCAAGACTTGCCTGACTTTAGCCTTATTACCTGTTGTTAAATGCTTGCAGATTTAAGTTACATGAGGTTTCAGTTTGTTATAGCTGCCTGTAGTTTAAATTGAGTGATTCTCAAATCTGTAACAGCCGAAGCCAGAAGCATTAAAGGCAAGCACTTATGGGGGTTTCTATGAGCTTTGCTTTATGGTCTCCCATAAACATTCCTCTAATAGCTCTCCAATCCACAACACATTTTTTTTTCCCAAGAGACTTGCGTATCAGCAGATGCAGGATGATAGTTATATAGAGTCAGAGCAACTTTAATCCAAGTAAATCAAGCCCTTTTAGAGCCAGCCAGGTAGTACAATAAAATTTTACTCAGCTATCTGTACAAATACATTCAAACAGTTAATTGTTTAATTTAATGCACACAGTAAACAGTCATTACTTGCAACTGACAGCACCAGGTGTACTGAACATTTCTCATTCAAACCAGACATACAGCATGAAACTGAAATGTAGAAAGAGACGTAAAAGAAGAGATAGTGTGGAGGGAAAAAAAGTTTCTTAATTATGCTGTGTCCACCTGTAACAGATTGCCCTCCTAATTCACCCGAGCTTAATCAATCTGTCAACTTGCTCTGGAATCCAACTAGCAGCTGCCCCTCCAAAGCTCTGCTTATCTGGCATACAGGTGTCGTTGTTTGCGTATTTTAGTTATCCAGTGGCTCACGTCAGTGTCAGAGGGTGCACACTGAAGGAATATAAAAAATGGTCATTGCACAGAAAGAAAATAATCTATCCATTGTCAAGAATGACTGCAGCTTCAGGTCAAAGGAATAGAGGTTGTTTTAAACTGTTCACCATAAGCTTTATGAATAATGAAGTGACCTTAGTGACGAGTGCCTGAAAGTATCCAACCCAGTTATGCAGCTGGTCCTGCACTGGCTGGGATGTTGCGTTTTGAGGTAGAATGAAAAAAAGAAAATCAGGTTCTGTGGCTATGTTTGGAGAAGAAGGTAACAGCCCCTTCCAAGCATCACCAAAATATATAAGGAGACCGAGACATGGACATTAGTACAGATGATCAGTAAAGTAGTAACCACAAGAAAACAATGGGTAAGATAACAAGGATAATTTCTACCTAAGCCAAAGAGCAGTAACTATTTACCACAAATGCTATAGAAACAAATCCTACCTGGAAACAGAGCTAAATTTTCATGAGATGAAATAATGCTAATTACTCAAAACCTCATTTGTCCACAATGGGGCATCAGCCCAACTCACAGAAACAGCTCAGCTGATGTTTAAGTTCAAGGATGGCAGTTGCATTACAGGTGTAAATCTGATATATCTGTTAGAGGAGAAAACAAAGTGTTGATTGATTTGAGATGATAATCCTAGATTTACATGATCTCACCTAGAGACCAGGACTCTTACCTCAAGATAAGTGACTTAAACAGGTCATCTTTTGAGACTTTTGAGATACAACTGGAAAACAAACTTTCATTTTATCTTGTTAAAAGTCAAGTAGCATGTTCTGTCAGAGTTCCTATGAAGATGTTTTGGTTTAACATACATTAGAGGTGGTTTAATGAAATCTACTGTCCTTTATTTGTCCTCGTTATGTTTTGAAAGACATGGTTATCTTTATTTTCAGTCCAATAAAATTATAAGTAGTTGAAGAATAAAAAATTAATTCATTCTCAAGAAGTAACATGTTTCTAGAACTGCAAAAAAAAAAAAAAGGCAGAAATGAATGGCAACAGAAAGTTGATGGAAAGCAAAGGGAAAGAAGAAGGGCAGTACAATAATTTTTTAAAAATTTTTCAACTATTTTGGAAAGTAATAGAGAAAAATATCCAAACAGCTTGAATTATACAAAGCTGGTGTCCTGGAAAGATGTAATCCTCATCTAGATGAAGACTTCTGCTATAAAATCAGAGTATTTAAGTTTGAACAGCATAGTAGAGAATGAGGTCAGCTTGGCATGTTCGGTAACAATCTGTCTCGTAGGCAGAGATTGCAGCTTGGAAAAAGCTACTCTGAACCTCCTTTCGTTTAAGACTCAACTTTAATCCACTTGTTTCTAAGGCAAGACCCAAACTGCCTTACTTCATTTCTAATCCAAACCACGGAGCTGTTCAGCCAGTATAAAGAGAGCGAGGAAAATGTCTCATTTATATTCAGGTTTTCCTGCATACCTGCCAATGTGGTTATAAAATATTCACATGCGCATGCACACATGTACAGATATCTACTGTTTATACACAGGCATATGGTCTCTGTGTCTGTGCAGCTGTGCACACATATACACATCTCTCAGGAATACTGTGTGTGTCTAACAATGGTTGTGCAGTTTGGCTTTTTAGTTTCTTAGTTACATTGAAAGCTATTTCATATTTAAAATTATACTTGGGATGTAGGTCTGCTTTTAAAAGTGAAGTGTTTAAATTAACTAACCATTTCGGAATTTTTCTTTGTGCTTTCATAACATTTTTTCTTGTACTATTTGATTAACTTGCAATTTTATTTAACTTGAAATTAAATATTTGCCTAAATCTGGGGGGGGGGGGTTGGTGGTGGAAATCTTATTTTGTAATTGAAATTCATCTTGTACGCATCCTGTATGTCTTATTTACAAGTGATGGAAACCATTACCTTAAAAGTGATCCCATATGAGGCCAAAACTAGAGCAGCGGTTGGTATCTACTACGGTTGATAGCTGAGGCATAGGTTCTGGAAGTTAAATATAGTTTAACAGTCCCTTGCTGAGAAGGAAGGTGCAAAAAAGGAGCAAATCTGTTTCCTTCTGTTTGTTAGGTCTTTACATTATTGAATTTTCAGACTGAAAGCTACAGAGGAAAAGGGTGGGTTTACTGCATATGATTCAATTATAGGCAATATAGAGGGAATGCAGCAAACTACTTTGATTTTTATTTCTTTTTTTTTTTTTTTGGGGGGGGGGAGGGTGGATGGGGAGTTGAGGGGGTGGGGAGGGTAGTGGAGCAAAATGCTATTTAAACAGAACCAATATGGGAAACATGGCTTCTGCCCTTTCAGAGTGCATAACCAAGCCTACAGATCTCACCCTCTCAAGTGCTGGGATAAATTTAACAGAAAATGGAAGAACCTCTCTAGTTAAAACTAATCTTTTCTCTGTAAATATAGATTTGTTTTAACAAAGGTTTCTTTCAATATCATAAATAATGATAAAAATAATGGAGTCACCAGTGTTGACTTGGTTCAATATCTGGAACAAGTATCCCCTCAGGTAAAGCCAGTAAGCCTTCTTAAGTCAACTATTACATTATTAATCTCATCACTCATAAAATATTATATTCCATTTATTACTACTTTCACATCTCAAACTGGTGATCCAGCATCAAGTGTTCTCTAATAGTATTTAAGTGCAAAGGATTTAGCTTGCTTTACTTAGCCTGTCAAAGTCTTCTACAAGACTCAATCCTCAGCTGTGTACATGGATTGAAAACCTTTCCATATGGCTTGGAGAATAAACTGTTATCTTTGTACTTCCCAATATGCCACTTGAGAATATCTTGCTTTAAAGTTGTAGTTTCTAAAGAAATTCTTTTAAAGAAAACTGACTTATATAAAGGTTCTCATTTTCTGGGGCAATACCCCTGCTTGCTGTCCTGAGGATATAGCGTCAAACTGATACTGAATATGGCCTGAGAAAGGGTGATTTGTTTCTCAAGTTTCTATGGACTCTAAGGCCCTGTGAATCTTTCTAGTTAGCAATGAATAGAAACAAATCCACTCCTTTAGGGGAAGATGTAGTATGTGAGCATCCCTACAGAGAACCTGCTCTCAGTCTCATGGAAGATGAAACATTGCTTAATTCCCCTCCACGCAGCCCTGTTCCTGGGAGACAGGGCAAGTGCATCAGGTCAGCAGGATTATCAGTAATCTCCTTCCTTGCGATAACATCCATGAATGACCATCCAGCTTTTTGGTGGGGCTTATAAAGGAGGTTTTATGACGGGGAATCACTGGCAGCAGAAGTGACCACAAGTGCATTTGCTCTCCTCCTTTGTTCTGCTTGACTCCAGGCTCTCCACATGACATATTTTAGAAACAGCACTTCAATGGAAAACAGAAATGGGCAGCAACTGACAGTAATTATTTTGTGGTACTCATTAAATTCTTAGCCATAAAGGAAGTGGTGATACTTTGAGATATATTGAAAGAAACTACGTGGACGCATAGCCCTGCCGATCGTGCAGAAAGAAATGTTCAGCCAAAAGAGAGTTTGGTCTAGTAAACTCATATATGATTTGCGGGCAAAGCTTTTGCTCCCTAAATCTGCAAGAACAGAATTTCTACAGACACTATCTTGCTTCAACAAATGAACGGTTTAAGAAAATGCCAGCAGGGAATGTGCTTATCTCGGTCTTTTTTTGCAGAAAGTTAGTACCCCTAATATGCATCCTGTGCAGGTTTTCAGCAGAGAATAAATTCGTTTAAAATGAGAGCTTCTCAAATCTGTGATAGTGGCAAAGAAATGAAACTAAAATGGGTTTGCAAGTATTTCATTCAGCACTCAAAGCAGAATATTTTACTACCATTTTGATTATGTTTCAAGGTTTTAAAGACCGTTAAAATATGCTAATTGAGATGTTCAGAATGACAGAAGTTTCAATTGTGAAATCTCCTCTTTCTCTGAAAACTACTTAGAGTAAAGCAATATTTGGTTTCTCCTGATATGGGTTTAGATAGTTAATATTAATGCTAAATTAGATGACAATAATCCTTGAGGAGCCTATCTTAGTCACACTTTTTTAATCAAGGTTTTCAATGTGATCTTAAGGTCCATTTGTTCCCAGAATATAATGAGAATTATACAAATCTCAGGCAGAGTTCATTATGTTTCACTGATGCTTATTTAAGCTACATTTTAAATGCTTCATAGGAAAATTATGGTTCCAAGAAAGAGTATAGAACAAATAAGGGACTGTGCAAGCTAAAGGATTTTCAGTTGTAGCTTTCAGAAAAGCAAGCAAACAAATCAACTCCCATCAAATGCCCTCCCCCCAAGCTAAAAAACAATCAATAGTACATATTTTAAAATATTTTCTAGGAAAATGGCAGAAACACAAACACAGGATTTATTGTGTAAAATGTGAATCAGTTAATGATCAATATTTTAAACAGAATATCCCTATTGGATGATGATTCATTAGTTTTATCTCAGGGAAGGAGGCTATTGATAATTTGATACTGCACATCCACTATCCTAATCATTATTGTCAGAAAGTCTATTAAAGATCATAGGTCATGGATCTAAAATTAAGTATGCCATAAAAAAAAAAAAAATTGAGCATGGGATGAGGACAGATGCTCTTATAGATCAAGAATCACACTGAAATGCATTGTATCAATTAATTTTCCTGAGATATCATTTGATAAAATAAAGCTACAATCTTCAGTGAATCATTTCTCATTTAAAATAAACGGGAGGAAGATTTCTTACTATTAAAAACCCCACAACTCTGACTGTTTGTTTGTCCCACCATATACGAATCTGCTCTCAAAATGTATTTGTCCTATAGATCATGCTGGAGTACTCAACAAGGTAATAAGATACAGGGTTTTTTTCTTCTATTTTGGTCTTGAAGCACTCTAGTTTTTGGACAACTCCACTCACTTTTCTCAATATTTCACTAAATGAGAAGTTGAGAGCTGTATGGCTAAACGGCAGTTCAGAGCCGTCACTGTGAAATGAGATGCTGTTGTCGGTGCAAGAGAAGGGACTGTGCGCTACATTCCAGGCTGCATGAAGGAGAGCTTCACCCTATGGACTGGCTAGCTGTACTAGGTTTTAGCTTGCCTGCTAGAATGGCAAGCCAAATCACACCCTCACTCTATGCAGTAATCCGTGGGTCAGTGGACTGCCAGCAGGAATGCGATGCTCCCAGAAGCATCTTGGCAGGAACTAATTAAAAAACTCTACTGGTACAGGTCACATGTAACGTACACATGCCTTTCTTGGAACTTTCAAAACTGGACTCAACTCAAGAGATGTGTGCCATTTGCTTTTGATATTCTGAAGGTATTGGGATGTTGGGCATTGCTCAAATGCTCCCCTAAACTCCTTTCTAAGGGGCACCATGCCCATATACTTTGCTTAGTCTAAAACACTTATGCTTGACATAAACTAGGTTGAAGGAAAAACCAAAAATAAGGTATTAGAATTTTCTTTTAAACAAAATAAACCACAGAAACAATACAACAACTATGTATTTCGGTGTCTATTAAGACAGAGATGACAAAGGAAAGAAAACCGTGCTTAATTCCAGCCTAAATCCCAGAGGGTGACCCTCTTCTTTATATTCCAGCCATTAACATGTATCACTTATTTAACCCACTTAGGACGGGACTCAAACTCATAGCATACCCTTTTCCGCAAACTGAACTTGCAGAGGACAACATTTTCTACCAACTGCTGTGATAGCTTTTATAACTCCTTCCTTCTTGAGATTCCCCATGGTTTCCTCTCAGGTCCAAATCTCCTCACATTCCTCCTTTCCACTATTTCCCTGTTTCCTGATCTCTCTCCTTTAACATTCAGGAAGAGGACTGTGCTCTCCTTCACCTCACCAGTGGCTGGCTCTTTTGGAAAAGCGTGGATGACCACCTGCCCAGAGAGAAGGAGGAAGCAGATACTAAGCTGGGCTTGGCCAGGCTCTGACCAGCTGAAGAGCCAACACAGCGCTGACGTTTCCAAACCCAGCATTTTCACATCACAACCCTGAGCTTCTACATATGCATATACAAATTACAGAGGTTACACCCTCGCAGGGCTGGCATTAAAGAGGGCAGCTGTTGTCTGAGTACAGACGAGGTGGTAAGCAAGTCACTTTGGTTATTAAGATGCTTTAGCATGAACTAATTCAGTCTGTGAAGGGACCTGTGACAAGTTACAACTAGAGAAGAGGCTTAACTACTAAATTCAAATACGATCTAGTGTAGTTCATCACATGATGCTGTCAAAAGTATGTCACAGCACCCTGATTTCCTTCTGTTTGCTGAGATGAAGTAGCTCAAGTGCCTGCCAAAAGCCAGCAGCAAAGGTAATGGGAGCTGTAGGTGCAGAGGCAGAAGAAACAGAAGGCGATTCAAGCACTTGGTGAAGGAAGAACTGGAGAGGTAGAAGTAATGGGGAAACCAGCACTTTTAATAGCAGCAAGCTATGAAATCAAGCCTAGGTGACTGCAAGGGCCTATTGGCCGTTACTCGTTTGCATGTACTGGAGTCATCTGATGCTACTGTTTGATCAACTGTTATTGTCATCCATTTGGCTAAGAAGCTACAGGTTATGACATTATGAAATTTCCATTTGAGCCCTACAGAGTCAGTTTTGCAGATGTCTGATGTGCTCTAGGTGATGGTGACAATAGCCAAGCTGAGCCCCACAGACATTGTGAATCTGGGGGGTTGTTACAAGCCCACAGATCACCATGTTCAGCTGAGGCCATGCTATGGTCCCTGCTGCTATTTTCTCCTGCTTCAGTGTCACAAAGGTTACTGTTCTTCAACAGGATGGCTGCCTCCAGTGCTAGACTCGGGAATGCCAACTGTAATTAAAGATTTGGAAAAAACAATGTATTTAATGGCTTATTCATGGTGACAAGTGTTGTCTTACCTTGGGAATGTCTACGAGCCTAATAGGTGTAGCTTTCTGTTCCGCTTTCCCTTGCTGCACCGTTTGATACTAGCTTTCTTTTGCAGGTATTTTGAGACCAATGTTTAAGCTATGCTTGTGTTGAAACCATAATAAAATGTCATACTAATTTATTCTCTGGGAGTATTTTGCTAGCCTCCTGTATTAACTCCCCTCAAGGCTAATTTAGATGCTTGTTGCCTGTGCATTCTGCATCTGTCTGTATTAATAATTGTGCAAGTGTCTGAACAAATTAAGACATTTTACAGCGTTTAAACATCCCAAAGATCTTACATTTTCCGTGAAAGTAGAGAGGTTGTACTATAATTTATGGATGTTTTCCCATTAATCTCTGAATTGTTTTGGCAGCTAATGCCTAAAAGCAGCAGCTACCTGGCAAGGACAGAATATCTGTCAGACCATGAAGGGTGCCTGCACTCACTGGAGAGATAAATGGGAACACTGAATTAGAGTTAAGCCCAGAGAGGGAAGCTCATCCTCAGACGGACTTGCCAAGCCTGTTTCATTATAGCTTATAGCTTTCATTGTAGCTTAGTGAGTGTTGTTAAGTATTCTGTCAAAATAAACTTACTTATCCAGACAAGTAGCACTGGCAAAACCCTGAAGTACCACTGCTAATACTCAAACTGTTTTCTGTTTTTTCACATATAAACTACGGGTACTATAATAAAAAGTCCAAGTTTTCTTAAAATATATTTTCTAATCCAAAACGTCTAGGAGCTTTTTTAATTTGTACCTTTTCTGTCCAGCCATAAAGAAATGCCAGATTATTTCTTAAGGTGTGTCATTTATAAAGCAGCTTTTTTTTTTTTTTCATGTATTTGGAGGACAGAAAATAATGGGTCTTCCAAGTTCCCATGGTTCTGATACTGTTACTCTATAGAATCATAATTCATACCCATCACTGGGAACACATATTCTGGAAAGTCTTTCTGCAGCCAAAACGACAACATTTTTAATTTCTAGAACAAATAATTACAGTGTCTAAGCTTCACTGAGAAGAAAAACCGAAAATTGAAATCAGAAGACTGTCTTGATAATATATTTTCAGATTTTTTTTAACACTTATTTAAAATATATTCTTTTAGTTTCTTACTTATTTAATTAAAGTGTATTCTATTAGCTAACTAACTCTCATTCAAGCCAGAAGAACAAATCAAGTTTATAGCATAATTAGGAAAAAAGCTATTCGTTGAAATAAAAAAAGGTTAAAACTTAAAGGAATGTTTAACAAACATTTTCTTACAGAGAAAGAAGAAAAACTAAAACAGAAACCATGAAAATATTAAATTTTGTATTTTTTCTTTTTAATGAACAAATTATTGAAATTTGACATTAAAAAAGGAAACCTTTCATCTCTGCCTACTACACTTGAGATGAGAACTGACTTAAAGACCTTCAGTTCTAATTCTACAGAAGACAACATAACACCTCCAAACCTTCAAGATGTCTGCATGCAAGAGTTTGTACCATGCTGGACAGATTTGTGTTGGCTGAACTTTATTCAGGCCTAATTTGAAGTAAGAAAGCATGTTTTCTGCTTCCACTGTTTTTCTTTTCTCTGATCATAGCATAATGACTTTATACTTGAGGGAAAATAACACCACAGGTTCTACTCACGTGGATCTTTGTGTCATATTTTTCCAATCAGTTAACAGGGCTTTAGATGTAATATAATGCACTGAGAAAAGCTCCCTCCTCACACTCATGTCTTTACAATCCATATGCTTAATTGGATTTCACTTAACAACTGTATTAACAGACTTAGCTACTAAACATTTGTGGATCATGTAGCTGTTATTTCATTATATGCTAAATGAAGCTTAGCTGCAATCCTCAGGTCTTTAATGCAAGATCAACATTTCCAGCTCCACAGAAGTGTTATTTGCACTATCTTCTGTCAGTATCAACACAAGATCCGACTACAGACCTAGCAGTCTTTGCCTTTAATTATTGTCCCTCCTCATTTCCATGGCACTTCAGGTTTGTTCACCCCAAGTCACTGAAAGTTGTATTGCTCACTGTACATTCACCAGCAAAATCTACTAATAGCCAGTCCAGTACTGCCTTTTCCATAACACAGATTTGCAGCAGTGAAATGGCCTTTTGAGCTGATGAATAGGCATAATAAAATCACCAGCAGAGAACGAACTAGTTGACCTAAAAGATCTTTTTCATCTCTAATTTCTATGGGAAAAGAAAATACAAAAAGTCCGTTAACCTCATCTACAATGTTCTCTGTCAAATAATAATCCTGTTATAAGGTCATTACAGAAAATATTGAGATACATTGCAATACTTCTTACAAAATTATGCAATAAGCGCTTTGCATTTACAAGTTACATTGTTTGGAACTATTTGTATTTAAACAGTTCACTCAGGAAGGTTCTATGAACATGCTAAGTGCTTTGAAAGCCATTATGAAAATCACTCTCATTATACACCATGTAGTTACCTCAGACCTATCAAAATCAAGCATAGGTTTTTTTTTCCAAAGCGATTGTAAACAGAAGTCTAGAATACCACTGAAGCTTATTTTAGTCAATATTTTTGGGATTAAAAAGACTGAACCCTATATGGATCAAACAATAGTCCTTAAAAGAAAAATAAAAAAGCAATCACTGAATTGCATCCCGTAAGAGGAAATTGGGCCGAAATTGATTTGGATAGCCAAATTTATTATTACGTGCAGTGAATGTACAATGAAATGTGATTAGAGCAAGTGTGTCATCAGTCCCTTTTGCAAGATCAAGCACAGAACAGCACAGCCTTGCTGAAAGGAATCGATAGCATTGAAAGCAAAATTGGAGGGCTGTCAAATCATCTTAATTCCTATTTTCTGAACAAGTGGAGTGGGATCGCTTCATGCACATGCTAATAACCAAATTAGTGTGCTTTTGACTCAGTATAGAGTCAAGCTTCCATAAAACTTAAATAATACTGCTAAAAAGAAGAAAAAAACCCCAACATACACGAAGCAGAGATACCGCAAAACACGTATGTTTCACTTTGAATTCTTAATTAACAGAGCTGCATTTCTCTTAATTTTGTAGACATCAGATTATGTAAGCTACAACTTCATATCTCCTAATAGACATGTTGATTGGCAATCTTTGTTCTCCCATGACTGGAAAGATAATCTACTCAACAGGCACATGTACATATATGCACAATGCACATAGCAAGAATTGACCTATGAGTCTCTTTGAAATCCATCACTCAGAAGTGAATAGTAAAAATTTCCTTTAGATATTTCTCACAAATTTTCCTCAGAAAGGATTGAGAGTGGTTTCAGGGTAGTCTTAAGCCAACCTAAAACTGAATTGCCCTCAAGTTCTACCTCCCCGCCTTCCTGTAACGTTTCCTCACAACCTCCCTCTTGCACAGGCAGCTGTCGATGTGGCCAGAAACTGTGGAGACAAGGTGGTGAGGGGTAAAGTTTACGTGACTATATGTCACCCTCCACACCCAGAAAAAAGTTCAAGCTAGTCTGATAAACCTACAGATTGTTCAGCAGCAATCTGAGCTCTGCTTTGATTACATTTTTATCGCTTTTAGTAGATTTTTGGAGCCTCCCCTAGCAGATGATCAGCTTTATACAGTGTGAATTCAGGACCCTCCTCAAGGTCAGTGCTGGGAAACTCAGAGGAACAGAGTGTCTCAGCAGCTTCGGGTTAATGAAGTTAGAACTTCCATCTGACATTTTTTAAAGAGATATTTGAAATAACATAGATCTCTTTTCAGCTTTGACTAGTGCTGTATTTTCACAAGTACAAACTTTGTGTAGCTGCCGCACAGAAAAGTGTCAGGACAATACCAAAAAAAGAGCATCTCAGCAGGAGGGTCACTGCTTCTCTGCTCACCTCAGAACACGAGCACTGGAACTGCCACTCAGCATTGATATTGTGTTATCCCCCACCCTTAAAAAACCAAACAAACATAAATAAATCACACTGTTACAGGGCACAGCTTTAAAGGGTGTTTCATAGGTGCTTTCTTTATATATAATTAGCAAAAAGGCAGCAAGTAAACTAACGGTTCAGGACAACTAAATAATACTAATGCCTAATCGAGCACTTTTATAACAGCTGGACCCAGGAGTATGATCAACCCAGCAATGTCTTGTTCTATTCTCAAGCCACATGTTGAATGTGAGGCCAAAACTAATTATTACTGTCTCCTAGCTAACTAATCTAGAAGAAAGCTCATATTGCCCTTGGTAGGTAGGTTCAAAACAGGAGCCATTTTATAATAGTCCACAAGATAGTAGAAGGACCTTATACATACAGCTGCAGAAGGCAAAATGGACTCTTGATTCTCCTTTTCTCCTTTTTGAAAAATTACAGGTTTTCTTTTCTCCTTACAGGTGAGTCACATTCAAATTTAAAATCTTCATTAACTGCATGTGTTTTATATTTTTGCTACTTCTTTTACTGCTTGTTATGTGAGCTTGTGGGTAACATACCCGCAAACCTGCACACGCAAAATTTCTCTTCAACAGGAAAGTGACTTTTTTAGAAACTAAAAAAATTTCCTAAATGCTATTCTTACTCATTCGGTAGAGGAGGTAAGGTATCAGCGCACTACGCATAATATAAATCCAGCACGGGTGGAGAAGGGTCCCGATGCTAAGCTTTTCTCATACTGCACCCAGTAAAGGGATAGACTGTGTTGCCATTTGTGGGACAATGTTGCTGTACTGCAACCCTGAAAAGTTATAAAAAAATATGGAGCTCCTTAAGCTTTACCATTCAGTCTTGGCCACCAGCTTGATGTGCTTGATGTTTACTGTAAGCCAGGCACTTGTTTTTAATCTGTGCTTCCTCTGCAGTAATAGATTGCTGGGGATAGTTAATGATATATGGCAGTAGCCTAAAAGCCTGTTAGCTGACTGAACACAGTCTTTGGATTTTTAGGCTGTCGGGAAGCAAAACTATTTATTTATTTATTTTAAAATAAGATATAGAAGCAAGCAGCCTTACATTTGCTGCATTTAAAGTACAGGAGTGCACTTGTGACCTGTTCAGCTGCCTTCACGTGGGTGTCTAGTGAGAATACCAACTTGTCAACGTACATGCTTTCAGGGTGCACTTTGTACTCATTTTCATACACAAAAGAAAATTATCCTGTATAGCATAAGGCATTTGCATTCCCACTCATCCAAGTCCTTCCACAATAGTATTAACAATGGTGGTGATACGTATTTAAACCTGCACCAAGAAGTTCTCCATTCCACTTGCAGTTTACACAGAAACAAATATTTCTTTTTCTATTCATTTCAGTAGGTGTACTTGATGCCAATTCAGTGCAAATTGCTTCTTCAAAGACTTGGGACTCCAAGCCTGAGCTACTAACCCCCACTGCTGGTAACACGGGGTCCATGAGTATATGGGAAAGCTTCAACAAGCTTCCAAACTAGCAGCATCTGGGGGTTCACAGTCTCTTCATAGATGAAAGAATTCAATGCATAAGTTCCACAGATCATGCTTAGCTAGGAAAACATTTTCTGCACCACGATGAGAAAAAAAAACCCTGCGTAATTCCAACAATTCCTTGGGTAAAGAATATTAGTAATTGAATTGACCCAGTGGATCAGATCTTAAACCCACTAGAAAGCTCACATGATGAGAAATAACATCTTTCCTGCATTCTGCTGGCCATATCAAATATACCTAGTGAGCTATTTCAAACATGGCATCACTATTTGGATAACCTATGGTTACTGAAGAACTACGGACACTTCTCTTTTAAAACAAACGGGCGTGACTCCCCAAAGCACAACTTCAAGTGTAACAGCTTATCATGATCATTAACTAACATCTGTTACGTTTCTATGTCCCTTAGTAATGTCACTTTTAATTTAACGTGCCTATTATCAGTAAAAAAAGCTTTTTTACCATAAAGTTCTAAAAATATTTAGACATTTGAGCTAGTTTTAAAGCATTTAACAATGAAAGTTATGGGAGGGGAATTTTTGCTGTACAAAGTCAAATTTCAATATTGTGGTCAAGACTTTTTACCAAATCAAATAATTCCTTGATTGCATCTCTTGCAATAGCTGAAATGAAGGGTTGCCTTTTAGTAACCACTGATGGTATGGAAGTAGTGTACTCTTTAAGTATATGCAAGCTTACTGCAGCAGACTAATAATGAAGCCTGCAGAAGCAGTGATATTCACTATATAGATCTCAACACATATGCAAGATGATCATATTCCTGTTTGCATATAGGCAGTGACAAATATAAATGTTTCCTCTAACTAGCTCATTAGGTGTAATTGGGCTCAGTAAAAGCAAAATCTCTAAAAGATTGAAAATCAACACATACAAGTAACATAGACGTTGTAGAACCCCCAATTTAATGGTATTTGCCTGTTCTGCTGGTGTATCAGAAACAGTATAATTTTTTGCAATCTCAATCCACAGGCAAAATGAGCTGCTCTGAGAAACTAACTTTAGGTTCCAGCTGTTTACATGGAGAATTGCTAGAGACCTGGGGAAAAGATTCATTCTCCTCAGCTAGCTTGCAAAAGAATCTCAGTGAAGTCTGCAGGAATTTGCATCATGCCATATTCTCTGATGGCAGAGTTTCAGTCTAATCCCATGGCCTTGTGTTTGCAATATTACAGTTTTTCTGTGGTTGTGGTCCAAACAATGTTTGTGCTTACATGGTTTCAGCCATACCCACAGTACTCTGATTTATCTTTTTTTTTTTTTGTATGCATTGCTGACTCTGTCCAGTTTGACTAGCTGCAGTGACAACCTTATGTAATAGCGTGCCTGACTGAAGCAGTAAACACTCTCCAAGGATGAAAGAAATTGTTTCATCTAAGTTCTAATACCTAATAATTTCTTCTGCTATATTTTCAAACTTACACGTGACAACCGAGCAGCTGCATATTATTTTGTTAATTCACAGTTTTTGTAGTCAGCTCACCAATTTTGCCAATCAATCAGGTGAAACTGGTGACATGAAGTTACAAGATTTATCTTAGGCTCCCGAAAGTTCTGAGCTGGGAACAAAGGACCATATTGCACGTCAGCGTAGGGAATAATATCAAACTCAGTTTGATATTATTTGGAGTTCAGTTGCATAGAGTCTTTCCTCCCTTCATAAAACTCACTAATTATAGGCATAGACTTTTGAAAAATATTTATTCCCAAAGTTAGATAAGAGACCTTAGGCTCACTCAAGGTTTGGAAAACGATGTAGATGAGCCCAGCCTTAGAAGCAACGCTCTCATTGCCAGTCAAGCGCACGGGTCAGAAATGAGTGCTCGAAGATCCTAAGGACAGAGGAGCTGAAAAGTCAGGGCATGGGAACGGCAGCTGCAGGCACAGCAAACACAACTCCTAGATCAGGATTTCCAATTCCCTTTTTCTTTCAGAGCATCCAAGCAGCACGTTCAGCCATCCAGTGCCAATGATAGAGCATAGTGCATGTTGTGTTAAGAAAAAATAAAACCACATCAGGCCTTTTGGAAACCTCTGACTTGGACAGATTTTGCATAAGCGATTATACTATTACTTTGCCTTGGTTCTTATGTATGGCTGACAAATGCAGTTAATTAAAGTATTGTTACCCTGTTTGGCATATAAAGAAAGTAATGAACGGCTTCCCGTGCAAGCTGCTTCAAGAAACAACTAGTGGCAGAACCGAGAAAGCTGTTTGCTCACAACTTCATCCTCTTAGTTCTCATTTCAGTACTTTACTTACAAGACCACGCTCTCATTAACTGAAAACACTGCCTTCTTAATGTCTCCTATGACAACTTTTGCTCTGAGAGGTCAAGAACAGGCTGCTTTGTCCCACCTGCATTATTACTAAACTTACTGAGTATTTAGAAATTGATGCAAAGCATTCAAACTAACACTTCAGTTGAAACACGAGCATGGAATTCTCAACAAGAAGAGAAAAACATCTCAAACGTGTATACCTTTTGCATTCTTTCAGTCAATATTCTGAATTGCTTTAATTAAATTACCACACTTCTCTGATGCCCCACCAAGCTTTGCTACATCACTGCGGTTTATCGTTACACAGATTGTAGGTGGGCATTACAGTGGCAACGCCCAAAGTTAAAATGACCACTTGCGTTGTCATTCTAAGAGACAACTAAGAGTATTTTCTTTTGTACTTATTCTTCAGCAGCAGCTCCTGAAAGAATATAACTATTTAAATGAGACAATTGGTAATGCACACATCTGTGAATATCATTGTTCTCTGAGTTTCCTTTTCTTCATTGACAGGACAAAGAGCCAGGATCAGCCTGACTGCTCTTCCTTGGTAATTTTATGAAAGATTTGAATTACACAAAGTACACTGGCAGAAGAAAACTAATCTGAATCCACTGAAGAAATGGACTTGGCTTTCATAGTCAGGTAAAGATCTACCTTCATGAAATGAGAGAACTAATAAACCTTGAGAGACATTGTAATTTCATTATCTACAGTCTCATGTGTGTGAGCCAGCCACCTTGCTATTTAGGTTAAGCATACACAACTGAGAAAGCAGCTATTCACATACAATAATATTTATTTTCACTGTTATTTTTCCTTGTATTTATCATCATAATATAATCTTTCTTTCCTGCTTGCTCTTAGCCTCACTGGTTGTACTTGGGATTAGAAAGTAGGGGATGCCTTAGGACAGAGATTGTATTTATATCTAGTGAGTTTGGGCAAATAGTAAGTCCCACAGCTTAATAATGCTGCAATGCAGTTTCAGTAGATCCTTTCTATGGTTTTCCAGTATTAGCCACGTCAAGCTAAGATTAGATGTTCTTCACAAAGACAAGGGCTCTTTGCCTCCACTAGCACCCTCACTAAAGTGGTTGATAACTTAATGCTGTGTTAATTGTTGAACATTCTAAAATATGCCAGGACAAGTTTAAATAGGAGGCATTAATAGGGATTTGTCCCATATGGGAGTTGTCTCAGGCTCACACGAACAGAGACAAATGAAAAGGCTTCTCTCCCGTTTGAAACGTGACCTCTCTGGGCTTATTTGGGCTCTTGATATAACAGGCACTGAACTAGCTAATTAGCTTGGCACCATTTCAGACAGCTGGATTAGAGTCAGTGATAAAGTGCAGCAGAAGGCACCTCTTGGCACAGGTCCCTGTAACTCATCCCGCCAGCCTGGAAATCCAGCAGAGGAGAGGGGTCTGCCAGGCTGGGGCTGAGGGCTCCTTCCGAGTCCAGAGAAACTCTGCCATTTGTCAAAGCCGTATTTAACTATACATGCTTACACTGCAAGCGCAGAGTAATGTGTCCAACATAAATAAGTCACAGCACTGGGCCAAGCTACTCTAAGTTACACCTCCGTGGACAAGTACTATCTCACTCTTTGCAGAAAAGAAAAATGTGCACACAACCTAAAGGTGCGTTCCAATCCACGGATATAGTTGCGACTCATAACCTTTTAACTAGGACTCTCACCACCTCCCCTTGCTTTACACCGCAGAGCATGAATTTCATATGGATGTCCTTTAAACTACCTGGGATATACCGCTGATGCTCCTGAAGTGATACGGGTAGCCAGCATTACAGGGAAATGTTTCAAAATAAAGAGAATACAGCAGCTGGGTAACACACCAGCATAAGATGTCTCTATTTCAGATAAGGGTAAATAATAGCAATGTTCAATAAATGGTTTGGCAATTAAAAGACATAAAAGTTTCAACCATAACCTCTTTGCTGACTTCATTGTTGTGTGCTACCTAGCAGGGACAAAATTTGAGAGAGTATTTTTTAAACTGGTTTAAATTTAACTACAGCAAACCCTTCAGCTAAGCAGTGGTTATATGCAGTATCCTTGTGTGTTTTACAAGATTTTTTCATTTAAAATAGTTACGAATGTTACTGGAGCAATATGATCATCGTATCAACAGAGTAGGAAGGAGCTTATTTGGTTATTTTATACAACGGAGTCTACTTTGACATTCTCAGGTTCATATATTCTTTCTAATAAACCCTGATCAGCTTTCTTCTCCCTTTTTCTCTTTCCATTCTATACTCTCCTTTGAAAAATTATATACAAAAGGGTGTATTTGCAGATTTTGTTGATATAATACCAAGAACATTGAAGACTGTATTTCTACATCAGGGAACATATTTTTTAACCTAACTTTACTCTTATATAGTTTCTGAAATAGATCAAGAAATATAAAACATTCATCTTGGAATACAACTGTGGCAGGCTTGCATCATTTCCCATCCACATTACATTCTGTATGATGTGAAGGGATTCATGGACCTTTCTTTTCTGCTCTCATTACAATCTTTGTCACTAGGAATGAGGTATCCAAATTTTAATGCCTCATATATTTTGTCAGCTGTAGTGGTGTGCTATACTACTTTGACCTTTTTGATTGGCTTGCCATTTATGTTCTTCCTATTTACAGCTTCATTAACCTGTAGGGGAGAGGTGGACCAGCTAACCAACCAACAGATAAGTGTATTGAAAAGGTCAACATAGTCCAGCGTATTTACAATCCCTTCACAAACCACATGCAAGTGGAAGATGTAGAGTTCCCCATTTAGGATGGCAAAGTTACAGCAATAGGAAAAATGACATGATATGAATTCATTCCGAATCCCAGACATTAGAAAAATGAAAGGAAGCAGAAAAAAACCTCCAACAGCATTTCAGAGAGATACTGCATTTGTCGACTTGGAGTTCTTAGCAGAAAACTTTTGATCTCAACTAGATGACACTATTCAGATAAGAGAAATCTACAATTATTACTATTTTGAATCAGTCTTGAAGTAAACTCTGAAAAACCTGTTTAACATTGCCTGTTTAACATAACCCTGGGAAGAAAGAATGAAAACTGAACAAGCTCTTTTGCACAGAGAGCTTTTTAAACAGGAAATATCTGAAGTTTGCCAACATTCTTTTCCATAGACTTCATTAAACATCTTCTTCCATATGAGAAAACATCAGTAATAGTTATGTAATTAGTGTCATTGTATGATAAATAATTCAAAACTGGTTCATAAAACAAACTTCTATTCAGACCACGAAAGGTTAGGACAAAATTTAGACTAAACATTGAGTTCGATAGCAGAGGGCACTGTGCTGCAGGAGGCTCTATCTTTCAGATAAGAAGAAAAACCAAACTAATGGCCACTTACGATCACTGAGGTTGTTCAGGCATGTTAATCTGAGTGACCTGGCCAGATTCCAGCTTCTGTAATTACATATTTCTCTGCGTACCTAGTTTTCTCTAAACCTAATTTTTTCAGGAGGGCAGTGGGGCATTCCTACATGGAGCAGAACAGCATTTCTGTGTTGAGAAGACAAAATCATTTTACATGCAGAAGTTTGAACACTGGTTGTAAAACTACTTGGGCAAGTAACATACAGTGGAGAATGATGAATAAATAATGCCTGCTCCACCTAGTATTTTGTCTGTCTTGCAAGAGACTACTTCTCTGTCCAGAACTAGGAAAAAAAAAAAAAAAAAGATTCATTAAAGAAACAGATGAAATAGGAAATAATTCATTCAGCTGTTTAGGTTTATAAGTTTTCCATTGTGTATGGTTTTATTTCACCTATCCATTCTAACCTGTTTGGCATACCTTCTTCAGTATTCTCAGCTTCCCAGAGTCACTACAGGTATATGGCCAGCTGCTGTTGTCATTTATTCATTTATCTTTTATTCTTTATTTAAATTAAAGTAGCATTTTGAATCACAGAAGGAAGAGACCTTTAAGATCATCGAGTCCAATCATTCACCCTGCACTGCCAGGGCCCCTAAACCATGTTCCTTGGCACCACATCTACACGTCTTATAAACACTTCCAGGGATGGGGACTCCACCGCCAACCTGGGCAGCCTGTTCCAATGCTTAATGATGCTCTGCGTAAAGAAGATTTTCCTGATATCTAACCTAGATCTCCCCTGGCACAACTTAAGGCCATTTCCTCCCGTCCTGTCATTCATAACATGGGAGAAGAGACCAACCCCCACCTCTCTACAACCTCCTTTCAGGTAGTTGTAGAGAGCAATAAGGTCTTCCCTGAGCCTCCTTTTGTCCAGGCTAAACACCACCAGTTCCCTCAGCTGCTCCTCATAAGACTTGCTCTCCAGACCCTGCATCAGCTTTGTTGCCCTTCTCTGAACACAGTCCAGCACCTCAAAGTCCTTCCTGAAGTGAGGGGCACAAAACTGCACACATTATTCAAGGTGTGGCCTCACCAGTACCGAGTACAGGGGGACAATCACTTCCCTCCTCCTGCTGGACACGCCATTGCTGATACAAGCCAGGATGCCATTGGCATTCTTGGCCACCTGGGCACACTGCTGGCTCATATCCAATTGGCTGTCAACCAGCACCCCCAGGTCCCTTTCCACTGGACAGCTTTCCAGCCACTCCTCCCCAAGCCTGTAACATTGCAGGGGGTTGTTGTGACCCAAGTGCACGACGCAGCTCTTAGACTTATTGAACTTCATGCCATTGGCCTCAGCTCACCACTCCAGCCTGTCCAGATCCCTCTGTAGAGCCTCCCGACTTAGGAAACAACTAATTTCACAGCCTCATTATACAAGTATATAATGAAAGACTGTACGGTCTAAGGCACAGAGATATAAAGAGAGACACTTTTATCACCAAAGCAAATTGACTAAAAGACCTCCTTAGAGTTACACAGGATGCTTGTAGCAAAGGCAGAAAATAGTGCAGGCCTCCTGAATGCCCGTGTAGAATGATTAAAACAGCAGTATCAGCCATGATGGTCCTGCGAGTGCTTCAATTTCAAAGCAAGGGAAAATGTTAAGCTCAAAAATGAAAGCATAAATAAAATTGAAAGGGCTAAAAAATGGCAAAGCACGAATTAAGTCAGGCATCTACAGCAACATGAAAGGTTATACACCTGCTCCACTGCATTTAGTAGCTATACTTGGAGCATATACATGTGATCTGATGCACCTGAAGAACTCAGTGAGAAAATTGGAATGCCTATATTTATCTTCTCAATAAACATATTGAGATCATTAAGGTCCCATCAATTTTGATATTGCTTAACATACTCCTAATACGGTGATTATCTCCTCCTGTTCTCAGAGAAACCAACCCACCCTTTTGAAATGAAGTTTCACGTTTGTTGATTGTGAAAGACCATGCATGATGTAAAGAAGTAGAGCACAATACAAATTGACTAACCTTAGGAGAATGAGACAATCAATGCAAACAATAAATAAAAACCCTAGACTGTATTGGCATATCCTTTATACATACACGCACCAGGTTTTGAACAAAAGTCTTGTCATTGCATTACTTCTCTTTGATGTGTATAGTCACACAAAATGTTTTGGAGAAGTTGACCTGTTTTTGCTGGGATAGAATCATAGGTCAGTCGTGGTTTGCAGGCTATTAGGAGTTTCGAGTCAGGCAGGGCAGCTGACCTGAGCTGGCTCACAGACATATCCCATGCCATAATGTCACACTCATTATAAAGCGGGGGGTGGCAGGTGAGTCTGCATCCTGCTTGGGTTCTCCACATCCCTGGAGGGGCTTGCTTAACAGTCTGCTCAGTACTTTATACTGGCATTAGTTTGGTTGTTTCATTAAATCCTTTTTCATTTCAACATGTGGGTCTCCTTTAGTTTTCCTAATCTGCCCTCTGGGATGGGGAGGGGTCATCAGGTGACAGAGCAACTGCTACTAACCCTGAATATGGACTAAAAGGAGACAGAAGTGTTATGCTAAATAGTCACTTTCACTTTATTTACCAAAAATGAAACCGCTAATTTAATTAGATCCTATTGCTAATCAGAGGGATCTGTTCCAAAGAAATACCCTGACATATTGATAACTTGGTAATATGTTAAATTTCTATAGGCCAGTAATTTTCCTTGGCTTCCTCTACATAAACATCTAATAGTAAAAAAAAAAAAAATCAACGCGGTTTTATTGAAGTCTGTGTTGATTTAAAAAGTCTGTGTTGATTTAAACCATCTGAAGTTCTGGCTCGGTACTGAGAAGAGATTATTTGTTATTGCAAGCAAAGCATATGTAAAATATAGGATATTTTATCTTTAGAGGCTTGGCTGGAAATGTTGTTCTTGGGTGCATGAAGAAAACAGGAGACGAACATTTTGAGCATGAAAAAAATTTCTTCAGATTTTATGACCTCTGAAGAAAGAAGCTGATTGATTTATACAACCTAATTCCACACCCATGGTTTTATTTGTGTTGTTGCTTATCAAACATACTCTTTTCCATTACAAACTAAGCCAAAGCCTTGCTCAATTTTTGTAATATATTAGCTGATGCCATCATAATTAAGATTTCTGTAATCCCCTTGATCATTATCTTCATTGAATCCCTGAAATGTTTTGGATAGAGCAGAAACTCCCAAACCTACACAGCTGTCTGGACTCCAGATAGTAGCTGGTAACAGTGGACTCACAAGAAAAGCCAAGAGAAAAAAAAAAAAAAAAAATTCAAATCAAGTCAAACCAAGAAGAATTATAGTTGTTAATAAAGACAAGTTTTTGTTCAGCTCGGCAAAAATGAGGTAGCCAATTACAAAACACACCACAGAGACCTTTGGTTCATCATTCTTACTACTGCAATCCTGGATGTTGTGACTAGCTACACATGTGTTCGATATTTTTGCAGGATAAAGATCAAGTTAGAAAGAAAAAAAACCCAAAACATTTACAGGAAAAGAAATCGAATTAGTAGGGCAAGCAAGCATTTAGGAATGCAACTCCATCCCGGTACCTTTTATCCATTTCATAGAAGAACAATTTTACAAAGATGAAAATTCTTATTTATGACAATAGAGCATATATATTTATAAGAAAAGGGACACAAATATTTCCCCCAGGAAATAACTATATAATAATAAAATATATAATAAAATAATAATAAATAAAAGTATATAATAATATAATATATTTATATTTATTATACTATTATATTATTAAATATTATACTATTATAAATAATAGCATAATAAAATAATATAATAATATAATAAAAATAAAGACAGCTGAAGTGGGTCTTGATTTAAATTAATATTGCAATAACTACTGCTGGCAAATCCGCTGTTCTGAACACATCAACAACGATGTTGCTTCCTGACAGCAGCACTAGCTTGACTTTATGCCTACAGTAACTTGTGGAGCCTGAAACTCTATGTGCCACAAAGCAAATTTCTGCAGAGGTTCTTTGGTCACATTTTGAGTTGAAAGGGGGACCCATTTCCACTCACTTACTCCTGTCCCTCAGCCAGTGAAGAGTAAGCACTATAGTTTTATGGGAAACAGTGTTTTCTTAGAACTCACTTGTCATAGTACCAGGAAGATGGGCTGGAAATTATATTTCCAGACAGATACATGTGTAGTTAATATATTTTAATACGTGCATATAGTTAGTTATATATTTTATATTCGTATATAGTTAATTATATCTGTGCGTGTAAATAAATGTGTGTACATTTACAAGTCCATATGTCATCTGAAGTTACTCTGAAAGACTCCTAAGTGAAACACTCAGAATTTTTTTTTCCCAGAAGGTTCCAGCTTACTAGGTAGGATTTTTCAGGTCTGAGATATACATACGAACACAGAGACGCACTACAAAGAAACTACGGAATAACCTAACCAAAAGGAAGTAGATCTAAAACCTGTAAATGAGGTATACAAGGCATACAGAGCAACTGGGGAGATGCAGGGTGCAATAAATCTCAGATGCCATAAGGCATGCCTGCAGTAGCAAGCAAGGTGGTCAGGAGAAAAGGATTTGTGCAACAGAGTGGTTGTTGCTAAGGCTCAAAAGTACACAGGACCCAAAGCATTTCAGGGCGTTTTACTAAGATGAGCTCTAGTCTGGTTCTTTGGATCTTCTGGGCCTCCTGGAAGGACCCTAGTTCATGTGCTCCAAGACTGCTTTGCAAAGTGAGCTAAAAGACCGTGAGACAATGGGGAGATTTTATTTTCCAAGTGGAAGCCTCTGCTGGGAACTAAAACGCTACTGTGGGCACACAGCACTGTGTTCTGGACCGCACATGGCTGAGAAATGGCAGACACTCATCCATCTTCCACAGTGAATGACAGAGTTAGTTTACAGGTTTCTCAAACAGCCACTGCCACATTCTTTTTATTTCAATCATGGATATTTAGTTGATATAATGCTTACAAAATGCTATTTAGACACTGTAGAATACTAAATTATGTTTTTTCCTTTGGTGAAGAGTTGAGTGCAGCCTGAGCACAGCGGTTCAGTAGGTGAGCTTTCAGAGAGGCAACAGAAGCAGAAGGTGTTAGTATCACTTAGAAAAACAGACATTTTGGGGCCATTTTCATACAATCCACAGCAAAATAAAATGCAGTGGGAGTTTTTTCTTAACTGAAACATTTCACCAGCTCATTTATTGGAAAGGGATTTATTTGAAAGAATGAAACATAACCACTGCTTAAATGGTTTGTCACTAGGCCAAGGAACGAGATCTGTGCTGAGTGGGCACAGCACTTTACATAGTTGATGATTAAATTATAACGGCAGCACTTCAGCAAAAGCAACGTTAACTGCTTACTGCAAAAGAAGAAGTCATGTGAGAGAAGTGTTCATGCTGGATCAGGCTAGGGACTCCCAAAAGATGAAAAACATTTTGCTCATACTTCCTCTCCATCACAGAGATGAAGCGAGAGATCACTCAGCCCCCGTGTCTTCCCACGTTTATGTTAAGTTTTGTCTACATCTCGTATTGATTTTGCTGTTTCTTGCTCTCTCTTTTTATATGTATCTTCTGGAAAGGGCAGATGTTATTTGGGATTTGTTGAAAGGTAGATGTTCCCAGCATTAATAACAGCATGTCTGAAGCAGCCAAGCTACTATTAGAGAGTATTGTTACACCTGGCCTCCAATCGGGAGATTTGGAGACACACCATACATAACGCTGCTGTCTCCTTTGAGAGCACGCGCAGAATCAGTCTCGAGGAGAAAAGACAGCGCAGAAAGAACCGTGCCTCGACTATACCACCCAAGGAGACCCTCCGGTGTGCTCTTTGCAACCGGTCTTGCCTATCCCGCATTGGCCTTTTCAGCCATCAACGCGCTTGCAATAAGCGTGGGCAAAGCCCTTCCCAAATCTTCGTCCGCGAAGCCAAGCCATGATTATAAAAAGTGGACCTCTGGAGGATTTCACTGGCAATCACACCATAGTTAACAGTTTCTCTTGTATTTCACTTTACATTTGCATGTCGATTTGAACCTGAGAATCAAATAAAGTTTTAGAGAAACAGGAGAATAAATATCTGCCTGAAAATGCACAAAGGTTGCACATGAAAGTCAGCATAAATTTGCCTTACTTGCATTTGCAAGTAAATTCATGTGAGTTCTTTGCCACACAGAGGACAGTATGGTGGTCATATCACCCAAAATCATAAGAAAAAAAAAATAATGTCATAACTTTCATTTAAAAAGTGTATGTAATTTCATTTTAGAACTTTTTTTGTCTTAAAAAACAGAGTATTTTTCTGGATAATGCTCCACAGAGAAATTTCCAATCTGAGGCTATTAACAAAATAATAGAGGTTTGAAAAAAATTTGGGAAGAAAACGGCAAAGAACTTGGAAAACCCCCTCCACAGTTCTATCACTCTCCAAGGAAAGAAAGTCTAATTGCAAGACATTTGCCACCACTTCCTTCACAGTCAGCAATACTTGTCTCAAGCAAAGAAGCAAACCCAGGAGTCAGCAGCAGAACTTACTTTCATATTCATATTACTAGCGTCTTGGAATAAATTCAATTGCAACATCAAATTTCTCTCCTTTACTCTTTGGTAGCTGAATAAAAACATGCTGAGATCTAGGCTTCATACAAAACTTTATGAAAGGCAAAGAAATAATCATCTGAGAATTAATAGACATCCCCAACGATGCCTTACAAAGGCAAATAATGACTAAACCACTTATTCATGTGCAGTTTGTGATTTTACAATGCAAACAAATGTGAACTTACAGAAAAAAAGATTATGATGGAGCAATAAACTGACATGGAGATTTTTTTTCAGTGTTCTCATGCTGTACACAACAGGGAGATACTATGTGCCCAGATTACATAGTTATTTCTAGTGCCTCCTGCCCCACCAAGTGGACTAGTAGTGTTATTTTTTTATCATAAATTTGTATATTCTTTTTCTTTCAGGACTAAATGAAGTATATGTTCCCATAGCAACAAAAGCTAACCCTTTCCAAATTTAGGTCTGAGCCTTTAGCACTAAATTCCATGGAAGCTTACTTTCATATGAATCTTTGAAATGTGTTATTATACAGGCAGTTTTAATCTGAAAAGCTCAAAGATTGAGGAGAAAAAAAATCCATAATCTACACATGGTATAATACGCACATCCATAAATGTACCATAAACTTCAATGGTTTAATCTTTTATATCCTCTGAAAAAGATCTGTTTAAGCGGTCTGCTTCTGCTTTTTGCAAAATTTTTGTTTCAGAACGTAACAATGGTTTTTTGCCTGTTTACAGTTTTCTAACAGAGAGCCTTGCAAAATGGGATAGACAGTGAGTTCTTGTTGTTAGAAGGCTGGAACAGCCATTAGAAATATTTAATTTAGGCAAGCACTTAAATACTGTTTCATTGCATGAAATCAATAGGACTAGAGAAGACTTCCAAGGACAAGAGCAACAGGACTAAAACAAATGTCGAATTAATGCTCTAAAACCTTATCAGAAAAACTTAGTATATAAAGTTCCTTCCAGGCATAGAAAAACGGCCATCAACTCAATTCATCAGGAACCTTAACAAATAATTCATGTCCCCTTTTTAAAAAGGCACAGTGCACATCACCTCCACCCCTCCCAGAGTCAGATTTCCTTCCCTTGTGGGCGAAGGTGCCCATTCACTCTTCTCACAGGAAGGCCATCTTATGGTTTGTCCTTTTCCCACCCACATTTTTGTTCTGAGTTTTCAAAGACCGAGTCACCTCCTTAATACAAATTACAGAATGCTTGGCCACACTTATACTGTTCTATTATAAAATTTTAAAATAGCTCAGAAAAAGACTAAAGCATATGCTCAAAACTAACCTTAATTTTGAATTACTCAAGTCAGAGAACAAATTGTCTTTGTAGAAGCTGAAAGGAAGGTTAGGTTGTACTGAGTCCTAGTTCTTTGGCTACAGGAGGTCTCATTAATTTTCCATAACCAAGCAATTTTTACTACATTCATAACAGATAATGTCCTCCTGTCTCCCTCTTGTATTAGAGCGAGTTTTATAATACATCAGTATAACACTCTATTTGTATTAAAGTTTCATGATTTCTCAGAAAAAAGCATCTCCTATAGACCATTTAGATTGTGATGCCCATCCTTTCCAGGGACACCCAAACCAACTTCACTTCTATCTAATGATCTCAGACCACTGATATATGAAATATTATTGACACTACAAAGCATCATCATATTTTGAAAATTATACATTTATATATGTATTCAGATGAAAGCGCTAAACATGAATGTTAAACGTTCCAGTGTCAGTGCAGTTGTGCCTCAAAGTAACTGGACATTAACATATGTGGCACCGGTAACTTGGAAATTGCTTTATTTTATTGAGCCTTTACTTTGTTTTTGCTTAGTTTGGCTCAACCCAGAAACCAACAGATCCGGTAATAACACAAAAACTGAAGAAAGGCAGTAGATACAGTGACAGATGTAGCTTCATGCAAAAAAAAAAGACAAAATAGCACAGTCCACAGGAGGAAAAACCCTAACAGCAGGCTACTTCACATAACTCTCTAAAATGACAAAAATATTTTGTTTCCCTATTAAGAGGAAGGGTAGGGACATAGCCTAGTCAGCATAAAATAGGGTGCAGGATTCCCATCGTGATCCATTCTGACTACAGAGATGGTATTTTCCCAGCAAGCCGTAATATCTAAGCATATTTCTGAACTGCAGTCCAAATGTCCAGTGTCTTTTATGAAGTTCTGAAACTTTCCACAGACAGGGGAAAAAGAGTAACACAAATAATTTTGGTTTTGTAGAAGCAAAAAAAAAAAAAACCCAAAACACAACCCACACCCTTTAAGATGTTTGTATATTACATATCTCGTACCCTAAAAAGAACATAGTGATTGAAGGCTCACCCTGACAAAAAGAATTACTGAGATGTTTAGAAAAGCGACGATAGTTTTTAAAAAAGTACCAATTTAATTTTTTTTATTCTTTGCTGCTCTTTCTTTTCATTTTCATCATTATAAGAGTACTGCATTCAAATGACTGCTGCTAAAAGTGTACATCAGTCCGAAACATTAGGAATGATGGGCCCAATTCTGGTCTCAAACATCTAGATAGATCCCACCATTAATCACAAATCAAGAGTATTTACAAGGTATTCCTCAATATATGCTTGCATTTCAGAGACACATACGAGTATACAAGCAGCATAAGCAGGGAGGACATCCAGGATGTCTTCCAGGGTAATTTGACTTTTAAAAGTTATCACTAAGTCAGGCTCACGGGATTATGCAATAACACTAGGAATGGCCATTGCAAAGCATCAGCTGCTTTAGCTCATGCTACTATAATCTTTCGTACACATCACAAGGTAGCAAACCCTTAAATAGGGGATGTTATATTCTGGAAGCATTTCTGAAGAGTTGGCAGGTTTTTAAGATCTTAAGATCAGTATAATCCCAACTATTTCCCTGGTTACATTTCAGCTCTTCTGTGTGATTAAACCTTCCTGACAAACCATAGAGAATCACAGACATATATTGCTGAAGCCTTTTACATTTCTACTGCTTTTCATCATTCAGTCCTGAATTATGCATTTAATGCGAACTCAGAAACTCTTAAATATCTCATCATCTTTTATTTAAAGACAGCTTAACTTGAAAAGTTCTGTTAGGAGGATTTGTTTTACATTTTTAAAGAGAAATATTTCCTTTACAACCAAGCCTTAAGTGGTCTTACTTAAAAGCAGTCTTAGCTTATTTCAGGAGATTTTATTGGATTTGCACTACTAGTAGTAAAAGCTATTTCTAAATGTCTAAAATCAGTAGGAATATATTTTGTTCTTCTGTGTTTGCTCCAATGTTAATAATTCTTCAAGCTACAAAGACAGAAAATAACTCCCCCAAAAACCCAACAATCCACATAAACATATATTTCTACAGATTTCTCTTCCTTTCTATATACAATGTTTCCAGAGATGATCAATATTGCAATTTCCTGCCAACCCAGAAGGCTAATTACCACTCATTTTCAGAGACTGTCAAGGCAGAAGTATTAAAGTATTCTGAAAATAAGTCACAGAGGCTCATTAAAGCACCCTAGAATATGTTTCTTTGCCTTTTCCTTGGGAAAACAGGCACATGGGTGATAGCACCACTGAAATTCAAGTGTTTGTGGTGTAAAGGCAGTGAGTATAAAGTATTTGTCTGAAAGGGGGGATTGCATCATCATGAATATATTTTGTTTTGCATATTTGTAACTGGTTCCTCTTAGCTTGAAATGAGTAGCTCTGCAGTGGATTTCTGTGGCAACACAGATGTCCCTCCAATGCACATATTCAGGACACACCTTCCCACACTACTTGCTAAGAGTTAAAGAGTTTACATATGGGACTATTTCTTAGTG
Source organism: Bucorvus abyssinicus (assembly GCA_009769605.1). Taxonomy (NCBI): domain Eukaryota; kingdom Metazoa; phylum Chordata; class Aves; order Bucerotiformes; family Bucorvidae; genus Bucorvus; species Bucorvus abyssinicus. Next base: position 11,102,980 of record CM020030.1, read on the forward strand.
CCTCATAAGCATGAATAAAAATAAAACCGTTCATCCCTTCTGCAGGAAAATCATATTGAATGCACATGTTCACCACCATCAAATCAGATAGTCTATGTTGATCCGCAGTTTTTTTAAAAGAAATCTCTGCCACCAGTGCAACCCTGCATGTGCTAGAAACACTCTTTACAGCTAGAGTAGCATCCAACACCAGATTTTTCTGGCCTTCATGTTTTTTCAGTATCCTTAAGAGAAAGGGTTGCTTAGCATTTAGCTAAATGTGTGTTGGTTATCCAATCCTCAAATTAAAAGGTGGGTGGTCCAAAGGAAAAAACAAGGCATCTTAGAGAAGGGATTTGGAAGGAACAGGCAAGGAGGAGGTTGATAAAGCAAAGGAAAGGGAAAAAAAACCCAAAACACAAAGTTTGGGGAGGAATAAAGTAAAAGCTTTTAATGTGCCTTTAAAAAAAAAGAAAAAGATGAAAAAATCTCCACCCAAACCTGTATCTCTGAATCCATGATTTTTTGGCATTGTGTTGTAAATTCCCAAGGAATAAGTTTTTTTAGGTTTTGCTTTAGGATTACAAATGAGAGATAAGAGATGATTTCACAGAGATATTCACTAGCTAAACACTTTAGTTCATCTTAGATTCCAGTAGAGCTTCTTCTGGCACACAAGTTTTCTTTGTGTCACGTATGTAGTTATACAGGCATATGATCTGCCGGATTAAATTATTACGGACTCTTACAGTACACCTACTGGTGTTGATTGCTCTGTTATAGGGCATATTTGCTGCAGTGCTACTGGAGAGATGTTGGCAAGCTTAGACAGTGCTCAGGCACAGTCTAAATCTGCAGGGTATATCTTAGAAAGCAAACTAGAAATTAAATTACCAGAAAAAAGATAATTTCCAACATCAGAAATCTTGCATAGCTTTGCTACAGGCCTCCTTTATATTGCTTAGATGTGTAGCCTATTACAAAGCCGCAAAATGAAAGGCAAGATTTGCCAAGATTAGTAAAGTGTGAGATCTCTGGTTTGAGCCTAGCACTTTGGGTCATTCAGAGAAAATATTTGACAAATTGGCAGGAGAAAAGTTTGAAGGAAAGCTCATTGGGGCTGGTGGGGAAGAACACTACTATGGATTTTCTCACAGGAGTAGTAAAATGAATTTTCCATTTCCATCTTTGTTGAATCCAGCATAGATCTTTGTTTTATCTGATAATTCAGAGGCTCCTCAATGTAGTGCGTACAGCCCACATAAATAAGATTGAAGTTTCTTGTAATATTAACTATTTATGACAGTATTATTGCTCTCAAAACATGTATTCATTAGAAGTGGAGAAGTGGAAAGGAAATCCTTCTATTCTCATTTTATTCACCTCGTAATTTCTAATTAAACGGAGTCTGTATCTCAATTGCTCTGGTTTTTGGAACTAAGGAACTGCAGTTCGTATGATAAGCTCTTCCCTCATCTCAAAATCCAAACCATTTAATTTGCCTAATATATTTAAGTTTAAAATAATTTCAGTTGTAAATTTAAAATAGTTGCCCAGCCCTTTCTTTTATAATATGACCTGAAAATAACCATACAACACATTAGTGAAATTTTTTTCTAAACTGCTTGAAACTTTCAATATCGGTCTTGTATATAATTTCAAGAGTCCTTGGAGATGTATATAAAAGACGACTAGATCTGCTCTGTGATATAACTATTTTTTAAGTCATAGAAATAAACCCTGCTCTTTGAATAACACTGTATTTTAAATACATAGAAATATCTAAGGAGAACTGCAAGAGACCTGCAGGTATTATGGAGAAATTCTTCTGCCCTGATATCAAAGCAATGCCACGCTCCACATCTTCATGTCATGCAGGTTAAAAAGCAAATATCTGAAAATAGCTCCAATCTCACCAAGTGACCCAAAATCACCTTCAAACAGAATTTTTTTGTAAGATTACTATAAAACACTCTTCCTGGAGAGCTTTTAAAAATACCCTCTCAGCAACTTCAACAACTTCCTTTGAAAGGCCAGACTATGTACTGCTCTTGACTTCAAAAGATTTGCAGTTACATTTACATTTAGCGGAGTTCAATAGAATATGCATAGTCCAACATATAACAGGATTTTACTTCATTGTTTTTACTGAAACATCTTCATTTAAAAACTAGAGACTAAGATTTCTAAGTATGTTACTATCTTTGAAAGCAAGTATTCTAGAGTCAGATTTTTTAAATCATCGCTTAAATGGAAGCTAATCATGAGATAATGGAACAAGGTGGAATACTGAATACTCTGAGCAACAGTTTCTTATTAATTAAGGAGCAAGTATGACACTTCCATTAAATACCAGAGTGTCAAACTGAGTATCCAGTACTTAAAGGAAATTTGAGAGTCTCTGAAGTATACACCAGGTGACAGCTTGCCTGAAGAAAGAAGAAAATAAGTGTAAACTTACATTATAAATCTTTTTGGATAATGTTCATCAGCTGAAAAAAGAATATGCCCATTTTTGAGCAACAATTGTTGTTTTTTCTAGAAAAAGGCTTAAGTTAAAAGTTTCAATTCCTCAATTCCTATTAAAAAATCACTATGATCAAGTCCCAACACAAAGAAAATTTTGGTTTTCTACTTCTAATTAGAAGTTTAACAGTTCTGTGCTTTTCAGTGAGGCATGCTAAACCTGTTTACAGCAAAGGCCCTCCTAAAGAGCTCCATCAAGAGGAACTCCAATCTCTGCACACCTCTGGGTAGCTACTACTTCACTGTCCTTTACAGCTTTAGGGTCACAGTTTACCAGATATGTGGAAGATGCTTAGCTGCACAGCAGAAAAGGGCCTGGGGGCGCTGGCTGACAGCTGACTGAATATGAGCCAGCAGTGTGCCCAGGTGGCCAAGAAGGCCAATGGCATCCTGGCTTGTATGAGAAATAGTGTGGCCAGCAGGAGGAGGGAAGTGGTTGTCCCCCTGTACTCAGCACTGGTGAGGCCACACCTTGAGTACTGTGTCCAGTTTTGGGCCCCTCACTGCCAGAAGGACATTGAGGTGCTGGAGCATGTCCAGAAAAGGGCAACGAAACTGGTGAAGGGTTTAGAGAACTTGTCTTATGAGGAGTGTCTCAGGGAACTGGGGTTGTTTAGTCAGGAGAAGAGGAGGCTGAGGGGAGACCTTATTGCTCTCTACAACTACCTGAAAGGAGGCTGTAGAGAGGTGGGGGGTTGGTCTCTTCTCCCATGTTACAAATGACAGGACAAGAAGGAATGAACTTAGGTTGCATCATGGGAAATTTAGGTTGGATATCAGGAAAAATTTCTTTACAGAGAGTGTTGTGAAGCATTGGAGCAGGTTGCCCAGGGAGGTGGTGGAGTCCCCATCTCTGGAAGTGTTTAAAAGACGTGTGGATGTGGCACTGATGGACATGGTTTAGGGACCCTGGCAGTGCAGGGTAGACGGTTGGACTCGATGATCTTAAAGGTCTCTTCCAACCAGATGATTCTATGAGATAAATTTGAAATTACAAAGTATGGCAGCAATGCTAATCACTGCCACAAAGATGAATATAAGACAACAAGCTAAACAAATGATCTTTGAGTCAAACAACCTTGCACATCCATTTGCAGCCAGATAAAAAGGAAGTGTTACAGAAACAGCCTGCCACCTTGACCATTTTTTGTGTGTAAGAAGGTTCCCAAAAGCAAGGCTATGAAACATTTCATGGTCGTTTTCTCCATGTTGAAAAGTGTTTGGTTTGGATTCAAGATAGAACAGTTAAATTTGAAGTAAATTGGGGGGTTTTGTGCTGTGCAGTAAAATTTGCCATTTGCTATAAATTACAATACAGACTTTTTTCTTAAGGTAACAGTGGAAAGAAAAAAGAAAAATCAGTCAAATATTTACTGTCAGTGAAAGTCTAGTGACAAATTAGTGTTATCAGATTATTCTTGTTAATTTAGCACCATAACAAAACAAAATCACTTTAGTGGCAAAACTTTTTCCTAGTAAAAAAAGACATTATTTTAAACCATGCATTTAAAAATGTGTAACACACTTCTGGCAAGCATATGGGCTCTGATTGTCAAACATATGCCATAAATTCATAGGCAGAGTCAGGGCAAATCATTTGACCTTCTTGTGGCTCAGACAATTCAGCTGTAAAATTAGATGAAAGCAGAACTGAAAAACAGATGCTGCTGCGTCCAATTTGAGCTTTCTTGAACAAATAACATCTTAAAAGAGCAGAATTAATATATTTTATGAACTGCAATATTTTATTTGATGCTTATTGGCACAATCTGTAAATTAAAATGAAAAACTGGAAAAATTTGCAAGCCTGCTGCAGCTATTATATACAATTTCCTACTTTATGAATTCCTTACGCGTTTCCAAAGACAGGCAGTAGCAACCTGGAGAACTGAGCCTACTGGCCTTTGGCAAGGAAGCTTTACCTGGAGCGAGTCGGGTACCACAGTCTAAACCATCTGTCACATCCACTCTGGACCCATGATAGCTTACAGGGGCATCAAGGGAGAAGGCCAGGCCAAAGCACACGACATTGGTGCTGATTTAGTTCATTTTCTATGCAGTCAGCCACCCTGGAAGCTCTATCTGGAATTTGGAATTCCTCTTTCCTCTCGTCAAGGCATAAAGAAATCTACTTTTTGCTCATATCTCTTTTGCCAGCTTCTGCTGGGCTCCAGCGTGTTAGCAGCTGATAGGAGTGTACTGCAATGTCCTATCCAGCAGGCTCTGCCTTCCCTGCTAGGAGGAATCAGTCACACCCGTGCTACCAAGGCTGTGCACTGCTCATACTGCATCTGTATAAGCACGGGTGGCAGAGCTCTTAAAAACCATGAAACCAGAGTTTGCTCGCAGGCAGGCAGGCGGAATGTGAGCAGTGGCAGTTGCAGACACCCGTGTGGGAATACGAGTTTCCGCCTTGCTGTTTTTGGACTTGCTAAGAAGTTTATATTGGGAAAGTATTTAAAAATCCTGAAGGCAATTTAAAAACAGAAAAAAAACCCCAAACCCTAGACCACCAGAATGCACACCCACAACTCAAGTCTGCTTGCTTCTACTTCAAGTAGGGAATATACACTACTCCTATCAGAACAGCACTTAAGATTTTATTTCAAAGATGAATGAGGCAAACATATATGAATCTGCACTTTTTCTGTTGACCTCACCTTTTAGAGGTGGGGAAATTGTTGTATTTTGATTATTTTCAATTTGGAACAAGCAAATAAACCAAAAACCCTAAGAAGTTTTGTGTAAGGAAGAGTGAAATTAAATGTATCGCATGTTTTTTTCTATCCTATTCCATCTATTGACTGCATAAAGCACTCAATGAATTCAGCCACAGCTGGAAGCCATGTTTGCCTCACTTACTTTTCCAAACTGGAAACTATTCCTTATTTAGTAAATGAGCGCCTTCCCCTGCCCCAGAGTTGGAGGGTGCTTGCTGAAGCCAAGCAACCGTAAAACAGGTTCTGATGTTGCCATAGGTATTTCAGAGCACTAAGTACAGCATTATAGGCTCATCCCTGATGACTCTGGATCTAGGATGAGAGCCAGAACACTAAAACTTTATTTTTTTTTATAATGCTGTCTGACTGTGCCTACAGGTGTAGTTCTTACTATAAATAATAAGGAAATGATAGTAATTATGTACTATATTTTCGATGGCAACAAAGAGAATAACTTCTTCCTATATATATTAACCCTAGTTCTGCCCTACAGGACTAGAGCTGATGGAAATACAGTTCTCCTATAAACACCTCCTCATACCTATGAGCCGTTTATGAGGAAGGAGTTACAATATTAATTATCCTGTCATTCTGAAATTTAATTCATGTAGCAATACCCAATATCATGTCTTAAGGGCACATTATATTTTCAGATAAAGACTTTTTATTATTATTTAAAAAAAGCCTGTTTCTTTTTAACAAATTTGCCTGAGTTCTTGTCATTTTATCTGATTTGGTTCTTCCATGGAACTAATCCATCACTGAGTTACTAAGATATCTTTTGCAATTGAACACTGCATTGCCAGGGATTCTATGCATATTTTATATCTTCTTGAAAACAGAGTTTAAAGAATAGTGTGAACTCCCTAGAAAGCAAACTGTAGAGAGGTGAAGCCAAGTTCTTTGTTAATAAATGTCACAATTTGATCAAAAAATAAAATAAAGGGAAGAAAGTTGCAAGCTATATAGCAGTAGCCAATTACACTAGAAGGGCAAATAACACATTACATTTCGCTGATGAGACAATATACTATCCATTTGTTCTTGCCTGCTTAGATTATATAAACTCTCACAAACCAGCTTTACCTACATCAGGGTATGATGTTACAAAATCAGTTTTGATAAAATACGGTCTAACGGTAGACGTACAAAATACTTCATAGAGAAGGAACAAACAAAAAGACAAATTACTTATTTTGCAGAGAAAGAAGACTGCAGGAGATTCAAATAGGATTAAACCCAGCCTTAATTCCCCAACTCTTTGAGCATTGTGGATAGTTAATATTTGCATGTTTCTAGCTATCTGTGAATTTTAATGAAATGTGAATATTTCTGTTAAATGGAGTGGAACTTCATTTGATATTCCAACACAATCCTAAACTCTTAAACATCAGGTTAAATGTCTCAAGTAGTTCAAGGGATCTCAAAGTAGAGAACAACAGAATTTTATTTCTTTGCAGCAATAATTTAGTAGCAGTGACAGCTTGTTCAAATGAGAGACAGAGCAACAAAACTCTACTTCACATGACACAGAGATGCCTCTTTTGGGGGTGGGGGGCATTCTTGGATTCCTGGTTCCAGCTCAGCCATTTCAACCTTGGTATCTTAGTTCAAATATTTATCTGGACACGGCTTCTTGGAGAGTAATTTCTGAGATACCATTTAAAGCCATTCCCCCAGAGCTTTACTGTTCTCATCAAAACAGTTTAAAGTCCAAGAGAGGTCAAACAGTTAAGTCATCTTTTCAGAGGGACAAGAAACAGCTTGTATCTGAGAAGCTGCCTAAAATAAAAGCTGCCATGGCAAAACATGGATGAGCTTCAGAGGGTATGTGGCCATAAGGAACCAAGTGGAGAGCTTGCCTACACTTTTCTCCCCATGAAACATTACAAAACAGGTTATGTGCCAGGCAGGGAATGCCCCTTACCCTTGTGTCTTCTGGGATAGACTAAAAACAGATTAAGTAAATAAAAAGCAACATTCTTCTGAAAGTTTTAGCCTTTTCCTTTCATCCTCTGTGGTTAAGATCTGTTTTGTACTTTGAGGCCTTATACCTAGTTGAATAACTATGCCTGGGAAGATCATGTAGAACAGTCCAGGGCCATCAGCATCAGCTGCATCTCAGCTCTTGGTTTATCCACAAGAACAACAAAATCCATACAGACAAAAAACTATTCGGGGAAAGTAGTTAAGACTCTAAGGCTGCCTCACTGAATGAAGTACTGAATAATACTTATTAGGAAGCGGTGGTTGTCTATATAGAGCCTGTCCAGGTACTCCCTTCTGCCAGAAAAGGCAGAAAGGGACTACATAGTACTTCAACACTGGCAAAGCTGTAGTTTTGCAGTGAGAAGAGTGTGGGTATCCTGTGTTTCACAGGAAAGAACCAGGAAAAATCTTTTCTGTTAGCACTGTTTCTGTGTAAAACATGAAGCAAATGTGGTTAATGCATTTCTTATTCCTGAAAAAGTTAGCCAATAAGCATAAAAAAAAAAAAAGATCCCCCAAATCAGGACTGGGTCCAAGAATGTAAAAGGCTAAAGAGTGCAAGGAAGTTACTGATTTCATAGTCTAAGGCATGGACCTTCAGCAGGCCTTGGATGTCCATATGAGAGAGAACACACTGGAAGAGGTAGAGAGTTTTTATATTACGTGCAAGGTTCCTGTATGAGCCTCTGGAAAACTTTCATCTGAAGGGCAGAGAAAATTCACTCTTCACTTTGACACAAACAAGCTGTGGTTTTGCACATTCCTAGCTCTTCAGTTTCCCTCCTAACTTTTTAGGAACTTGTAAATTACTATTAATTAGGAAAGTTATTTCATTCACACACTCATTCACAGAATGAGTTACTGTACAATATTACAGTAATTTTTCAGCCACCAAATTAAAAAAAAAAAAAAAGACGCAGACTCACTTTAATGGCTATCAGGTCATACTGTGTTGGTTCATCTTTTACACAAAAATGAAGAAATGGCAAAAATAAATACAAACAAAGTTCAGGAATCTTTAATTCAAACTTACAGTTGATTTCCAATTGTATGAATAATTAATATTTTTTAAAAATGGTATCAGTTCATAAAGTAAATGCAGATCAAAGCTATCCTACATTAATAAAATATTGAGCTACAAAATACCCCTGAACTGAACAGTTTTTTATCAAGAAGATAAGTTAATTGGGATTCTGACCTTTCACTTTTAGTGCTGACCTGAGGCTAACAGGAAGGACAGTCGTTCTGGAAGTAAGTGTGTGACAAGATCTTAACATTTTTATTGTCTCAAACAGTCATCTACATTCTTAGTCAAATAGCCTGCAACAGAATTAAGCTTGTCTGTGGCTATCCCTAGTGCACTGAGGCAATATCAAGGGCTTCTTTCATTATTCATATTTTTTTGTTCAATTTGGCTGATGTTTGTTTTGCTGAGACCTGACTGATCTCTCTGGAAACTGTTCCATTTATCTAGATACAACAAAGTTCAAAGACCGTACACATACGAGGGGTGGCAATCAGTCAGCGGAAGAGAGTTTTCTGCCCAATCGATACCCCTGGCCCTATCCAGTATGCACTGACAAGCAGGATAAGCGTCATGTCCCCTTCCCCCATTTCCCATTAAATGTACTTGCAAAATGTCACATACTGTGCACTCCAGAGATGGAAATGTTATCACAGCACAGGTCAGTAAACTATTGATGGGACTAAGCTATGTCTACAGATGCTCAGGGAAAGATGTGTGGCAGTTTGATCTAGCAAGGGGGCTATTTTGTATGCCAAACACAACTCTCTCCTCTGTGTTGTCTTTTTGGTTCACTTTACAATGCTTCAATGTCAAAGCTTTGGCAAGCAGGATCATACTGTAGAGATGTCTGCTGCACATTTAAAAAAAAAAAAGAGAAGGGGTTTTTGTATGATACAATATTCTAAAAAATTATCTGGTAGTTTGTCACTCCTTAAAGTGTCAGAGCCTACATACAGCTATAACTTCATCTCATACGCAAACAATGACTTGCAATGACTAGATAGCCAAGTTTACTAATGTTCTAATTATGTCACTATGAATTAAATGTACAGTAGTTTAAATGGCTTTGAGAATGCCTGTAGGGTGACTACTAGCAATGAGAGCAATATCAGGTCAGACATTTGGGTCACAGTGTGTCAACCTTTCCTAACAAAGTTGGACTTCCTTCATCTGATTTTAGCTTTGTCGTAACATAAGTTTTAGATCATAAGTTCAAACTGTTTGTGGGGAAAAATAAAAAAAAAGAAAAAAATCAAAACCATTGAGACCATCCCTGTAGTGTAGCATTATATACCATATAATTTAATGATAGTTTCTTCCCCTCTTAACATATGCCTGACTCTGTTTTCACATGTTCACTGTACTGCTCAACAACGAATAGAAACCACTTGAAACCATAGACTTAGAGTCCACCCCACCACTGCAACATAGAGCAGGGTTGCAAAAAGATCCCTTCATCTCCTTATGGATGGACCACAGGCTATTTAAAATGGAAGTTCATATTCTTGCTCATGTTGCTTTGACAGAGGAAGCAAAAATCGTTTTGACATACTTCTGAGAAATGGGTCAACACCAAATATCTCCAGCATACTGATGAATAATGCAATATGGGTAGTCACGGGACAATCTACATTATCCTTGTATATATTACAAAGCCCACCCACTACATGCCATAAGGAATTCTGTTCCTTCCAAAACCCTCTCTTCAGGGCAAAGTGATTTCACCATCCTCCTCCAACTAACTTTTCTGCAAATGGTAGAGTCTGGACTTCTAAAATATATACTACATGCAGTAGTATATACAGTATATATATCTACTTATCTTACATTTATAAACACATGTGCTTGTAGGCATGCGTGCATGCATATGCATATATATGTAGTCACACTATATGCAAGCACTTTTTACTATATATTTGCGATAAAAGCTAAATAAAAATTACTTTATGACATGTTTCACTGATTAATGAAACTCAGCCTCGGACGCTCGTTCACCTGTGCTGTCAACAAATTTATCAGGCACTCCAAAAAGAGGGTTTGGGGGCAAGGATTTAGCTCTGTGAAAAATTACACATCGCTATTGTTACTAGATCTGCTAATGAAAAGATAGCAGCAGATGGTATTCTCCAGGCAGATGCAAGAGAGCTATGCGTCCTCAGCTAACAGAATATAAGCCAACTTGAAACCAGAAGTCCTGTGAAAATGTAAGTGCAGTCCTGAGCTTGAAATAATAAGCCTTCTTGATATCCCGAATATATCCATTTTTGCTGCACTGCAGCTTTTATAATGTCCTGCCACTTCATCTGTGGCTAGAGCTGAGGATGTGTCTATTTGCAGTCTCCCATATGGACATAGATCATAAAACTGTTTAGCTACACCCATGACAGCGAACCAAACAGGCCAGCACTGGGACGTGATGATACACACGTTGACACTCTCTTGACAAAAGCTTGGCCTGTACCAACTAGCTTCATCCAGAAAATACTCAGGGATAATTTGGGGAACTATCACGGTTCAAGAACCACTCTCAGCAAGCAGAAGAGACCAAGACAGTCTGTTTTGGGAGGAAGGGGACAAGAGAGGAAAGGAGGGAAATTAACCGTATGGAAAGAGTTGTGTTATGCCTTTTATCAGCAGGGCCAGATGACAGGATTTTCTCCATCTATTTGCTAATCTAGACATAGCCTCTGAGGTCTACCTTCCAGATTCTGACAAAGCACTTAACAGTGAAGGTATGAATATTCAGCAGTGCAACAATCCACTTTCTTATAAATACAATATTTGAAACAGTTAACCAAGTGAGTACTCATACAACTATGCCAAAAGAAAGAAATAAGAAGCAGATATGTGAGAAAGTTATAGGGCCTAGCCATTATTCGATGCTTTGGTTCTGAACCTCACATGTCTTGGCTACTATCCTGTATTAAGGCAAGGGCTACTAAATGACCCATTGGAAAAAAAACCCAAGAACCAATTGATTTGGTTTATTGGCTTTGAACAGATGGTTAAAACCATCATGAAAACATTTAAATGCCCAAAAGGATAATGATTAAATGTAAGCCAGATACTTTTGAAATGTTTGGATAGCCTAGTTTTAGGGAACAGAGAGAAAATACATTCAGTCAGAATATATTTATATCATGGAAAGTGTAGGAAATATTAAACTCAATCCAAATAGAAGTAGGTGGAAATAACTTATATGACATGGGAAATTTGCTGACTTGGCAGAATTTAATAATAGTAGATTTGCCTAATGCCAGACACCGCCCTCTGAAACCTAGTGCTCTGATCCAGAATATAAATTCTTCTGCATGTGTAGTCAAATGGCAATGGTAAGAAGCCTAGACAGTATGAAGAAAATTGTGCAGATGTACTTTTGCAATGAAAAGCTGAGGATTATGTTGGAAAGCAGAGAAGTGGTCTTTTCTGTGGTTCAAAAGGGGTTTTTTATAAGTATGTTCTTTCTATTCTCAACATTGTTTCACCTCACCTACTTCATTGGACTTTCTATATCTCTATGTGAATGCATCCTATATCTGGCTAACTTACATTTTGCAATAGGTTTGTGTCTTTCCCTCAGAGTAACTGCAAATTCTTCCTCAAATTTACTATTTCTTTGTTTGGTATTCACTTTCATTAAAAAACTATGAAAAAAGCATGTTATTAAAATAATTCCAAGAAGCTCAAAGAGTGAGTTTTGTCCAGCTACTCTGACTCATATAAATTACACATCACCTTTTGATGGAGAAGAGGGATTTAAATGTGATTTACAAAGAACACACCCCACTCTCCCCCACACCTCAAAACAAGCCTCCAGCAAAACATATTGCAAAATCTCTTTGGGGAGAAAAAAAAAAGAATGGAAAGTTGCAGTTTTGGTATTCAATCCTGGACCACAAAAAAATCTGAAGACCGTTAAGAAATTAATCATGCTGGTTTTGCATGTTCAAATCATCTAGTAGACAATCACCAGAGGCTGTTGTATAGGTGAACCCCTATGATAAGCAAGGTAATTTATCATGCTCTGTCTTCAAGCTACAGGTTTGACATGCTTCCTTAAATAACTGCGAAGCAGACCTAGGCAATCAGGTTACTGGCACAGGTAAATTCCTTGCAGGCTTCCAGGAAAGGACCTCAGAGGCAGAGAGGGAAAGAATCACAACAATAAACAGTTACAGCTATGTAATCAATATGCTAAAAGGAGTTCTAAACTTGCTGTAATTGTCCATCACTTGGTGCAATGTAATTATGATTGCTAAGAAGATTTCACTGGCATTTTTTTGGTCTAAGTAGTGCAAATCTGCATCTTGCATAGGGATCACCTCAAAATGATTTCGGTGAGTATTTAGTTTCCTGCTGCTCTGTGCTTCTTGTTTCATATCAGAGTCCTGCACAGGGCTGCAAAAACCAGGATACAATTTATACACTTGCCATCTGTGCAGGGTAAGACTACCATAAAAATGCACAAACACCTGCTGGGGTGAGATTTCTTGGTGGTTATTACATAAGAGACACATATTTAAACGCACACTTTAAGCTATTTGGGTCTAATCCAGAACTGCTGTAAGTCAGTTACAGAGTAATCCTGTATTTTGCCAGGCCCTTGTGTTTAGCTAAACTTTTGCCTAGTCCAGTGATTTTGAGACTGTATTCCCAGTCAGGCTATTCTGCTCACTCTCTGCCTTTCATCACCAACTATCAGGGCAAAGCGTTTAAAAAACAAACAAACAACAAAACAAAAAAGAACCCTCTACAAATACAAACCCCCAACATGCCATCACCCACCACCACCAAAAAGACTCACAAACCTCCGCTTACTAAGAATAAGCTACTGAGTATACATACATATCAGCATTGATTACATGAATATTGAACATATTGCACCTCAAGGGGGACGGGAGAAGTCACTGTGCTGAGTAACTGGTCTTCTCCTGTTTACTCATTCGTATAAAACGTGGAGCTAATCAGAAAATAAATAATTAAAAAAAGACAGTAAAATCCTGAGAATTTCAATACATCACAGGCTCAAGATTTGCATTTTTTGGAGTGAATGTGAAGGGGTGTGGTGAGGCAGTGTACCTTGCAAAACCTCCCAAAAAATGACCCTACACCAAGGTATTTCCTGTCCAGCCAGAGTGCTGCTGTATGACCGTGGTGGGGCTGCTGCAGCGTCAGGAAGTAGAGCATCTACTATAATTAACAGATAACTTTTCTTTGATAACAGGCCAAGAAAATAATAACTTTACTACAGCAAACTGTAAAACTCTGACAAAGAGAGGCATCTATCTGTTTCCACAAGTCCCATGGTGATTAGTTTGGCCCTAATTAACAGTAGCTTTCTAAAGTGAGAGATAATTGCTGGCACACATAATCTAGATTTCAATAGCTAAAATGAGCAATAATGAATATTCACTTTGAAGCTTGCCTGAGAGTGCTTAGACTACAAAAAAGTTAAAGAAGTACCTTGAGTATAGCTGATAAATTAGATTCCTTTACAGTCCTGCACTTTCCATCAGTGTTTAAGCACTATCACTTTTAATGCTTCAGGTCTGGAGCTTTGCCTCTTAAAATCAGAGATTTATGGCGAGTGAGAAATGTCCATATTAAAAAGGTAAAAGGAGATTCAGATTATATCCTTTTCTGACCATTATAATTAATAGCTGGATCTTCAGTTGTAGCTAATTGAATGGAGGTCAGTTTGTTGCCATGGTAATGTCCTAGCCAAGCAATTTTACCCATTTTCCAGTCTACTGCCCCTTTGCATAACTGCAAGTTATAAAATGTTTTAATTGCAAGATTTGCAAATGATGCAACATCTGGGCTACGGATTTACATATAAAGGAAGAAGATTAATGGGATTATTAACATATCTGTGCAAACCCTTGAAGTGCTGAACACCAGCATTTTCACTGATCATCCATGTGATGTGCTGGAAATCCATACAATTCAGGCAAAAAATTGTAGATATGTATTTTACTTCCTCTAATGCCACCAGTAATTAGAAGAAGTGTCATTTTACAGCTGCCTTGGAATAATGGAGAAATATCTTTAGTCACTTCACCAAACCAACAATATCACTTTTTTACGTCTATTATTGTTTCATTTGATTAGGTTAGAAAACAAGTCATGTTAGTGAACTCTTAGAATTCTGGTTAACTATTAGCTGATCCTTCACAGGCTGCAGGGGAATCTCTGCTCCAGTGCCTGGAGGACCTCCTCCCTCCTTCACTGACCTTGGTGTCTGCAGAGTTGTTTCTCACATATTTTCACTCCTCTCTCGGGCTGCAATTGCTGTTGCACAGATTTTATCCCTCTGCTTCTTAAAGATGTTATCACAGAGGTGCTACCACTGTCACGGATGGGCTCAGTCTTGGTTAGCAGCAGGACCATCTTGGAGCCACTGGCATTGGCCCTGATGGACATGGGAGAAGCTTCTAGCAGCTTCTCACAGAAGCCATCCCTGTAGCACCCCCCACTACCAAAACTTTGTTGTACAAACCAAATACACAATATATGGGTACCATAATTTGCTTTAAATAAATTCAGATTGTGCACTTTCCCCCCCTCCCCGCATAGACCTTAGTAACACAGCCAAACTATAACCCTGAAAAATCAGTTGATGTTTATGTGAACAGGTACAAAGTTCAGGAAGAGAAATTAGATGAAAACCGAGTGAAATAAAATAATGCGCTATCAATTAAACTTATAAAGATGAATGAAAATTATAAAAGTAACTGTAAAAATAGAGATAAAAAGAATTGCCAAAAGATCCAGGAGCTGGGTAATGTGATCTAAAGAACCCTGTACCCATGTAGTTGTGCTCACATAACGATGGACTGTGCAGTGATGAAAAGACCCATGATGGAAGAAACGTATGCCTGTGAGTAACCTTCACATAATCTGCACCTTTTCTTCCCTGCTAAATTCTTTTATCTCCCCAATTAGTTGTGCCATTCGACACAAAGTCAAAATGCTGCTTCTGCAAGTAGATTATACAATTCTTATTTATAATGTATATCTAGGGATATAAGTGTTCTTAATTCTCCATTAAAAAGAATTAAAGATGTGATATCTGTTCCAAAACCCACTTTGAATATCACCAGATAAGATACATCCTTTTCCACCTCAAAGAGCCAGCTAGGAAATGTCCCAGCAAATGGGACAAATGTGGCAGATGAAATGAAAGCAAAATAAAAAAACAAAACAAAAACCCCACGCCAACAACAAAAGAAACCCAACTCCAAGGCATGCTTTTTTACACTCTGCACCTCTGAGAGGGGTACAGGAATGTGTTGCTTCTTCCACAGAACCCAAAATAAAATACAAACCATAAATACCTCGATGATTTATTATTTCACTAGACTTTTAAATCAGAAACTAGAAGCCTACTTAGAAGGGAAGACTCCAGAACTCTTGCAGATGTGTCCTTAGCAAAAATAAGTGAGAAAGCGATGGACTGAGTACCTCCTACCTACCTCCACCTCAGTGTGAGGATTTTGGCATGTTCTCTATTCCGCTAATTATCAAGTCAGAAATTGTTATGGGATCTAATAAATTGTTTATAACCATAAAGGTCCCAAAATTAAACTAAAAATACAAGAAAGGAAGGGAAATCAGAGAAACAATACAAAAATCTGAAGTTTACAAAATGTACACCTACACTCCTGTATTTTAAGTTTCTAATGCTTGTCGAGATACCGGGGAATCATGCTTGTAGTATCTGGTGTTTGGCATCTAATAACTGAAGCACCAAAATAAAGAGAAAAACTGCAAGAAGTGTAGCTTAAATATTTTTACCCAATACCTCCCCCCCACAAAGTTTCTCTTATCATCAAAACCAATGTTGGGTTGTTATCTTTATTTGAATGCAGTGTCAGTTGTGTTACCAGTTTCAATTAATTGAAAGAACTAATATGGGGATATGGGTCAGACAAAAGTTTGTAGAAATTATGTACACATTACACTGGTGCTACTTAAATGGCATTTAAGTACTCAAGCATTTTCGTTTCTCACATTATTTTTGAAACTCTTAAAATTACATGTCAAATATGAATCCTAATCTTATGTACCGAATATTTTCTGGGTAAGAGCATCTTTCATAGATGATTTTTTTCATGTTCTCTTACAATGTTTTATTACAGAATAATTACAAAAAAGAATGATTAATAAAGCATCACTGTTCTCCCACTGGCATTTCTGGCCTCATCAAAAGTGTCTTTTTTTTTTTTTTTTTGCATAATAGATCGACTCACACTTCAAGTGTGAAGCAACACTTGAAATTACCCATGCACATACGGATACATGTCCATATGGTTTTCCATCATTTCTCAAACAATAAGCCAAAGGCAAAACAATTGTAGTCTTAGGAAACCTTCTAGAGTAATTCTTACATGTGTATATTCCAACAAATGTTTATTCCACATCATTTAATAACACTAGATACTAAGCAGCATACAAAGAATATCTCCAAAGCCATACTTAGGAGCATTCTGTAACATTTAAAAATATGTATGAAGTGTAGCAAATGATGCAAGAAAGTTAATCATTTTGCTGCCTGTGCAATTTAGACTTTGGATTCTTTCTGATGTATTAAGAATTGGTGGTTATGTGCTTCGTGCTACTTAGCATCAATTGAAAGTGACAGGATAAAGAAATCCAACAGAAAAAAAGGATAAAAATATCTACCCCATCATCTAATACAGCAGCTTCAGTGAAGCAATAGATGCAGACTGGCTTTAGACTTTAATGGGGATGGAAAATAATCTTGTCTATTTACATTTATCAAACACCATGCTTGCCAGGTATCTAATAGGCGAGGTGTGATATTTAATGATTTAGCAGTAAACATATCAAAAAGTCAATTCTAACATTCATTTACCAAAGGAACAGCTGGCAGTACAATATCATGAAAAATGTACTCAAAACACACTTTATTTTTAAGCCAGCTATTTCAAGAGAACAGAAACAAACCACGATTAAAATTAAATAGTAAATAGAAAGTTGAGAATATGATCCATACATCAGTGTCCTGCATATTAATTGTGAGAATTCATTTACTCTTAAGAGGCCACACAACAGATTATAATGCCCCATTTCTCATCCTGGTTGTCTGGAAAAGCATTTATTAATTACAGTTCACAGTCCAACAGCTTGGCTGAGTCGCCATGAGGTCGTGAGAGCTGGATTTCACAGGCATTGCAAGGAAACCCATCAGTAACCAGCTCGAGGCACATGCTTCCACTCAAGGCAGGTTGGAGGAAACCTGTGCTCCAGCCATACACAGGTTTGAAGGCAGCAGGGCTGCCCCAACCTCTTGTCCTTGGCCTCTCCCTTTTCATTTCCAATGCCTGCATCAGGCCCAGCACAGCTCTCCCTAGGGCTGCGGCACTGTGATGAGGGGGAGGTGGCCCTTCAGTACACCTTTAAACTCCTTCTACACCTCTTCCCACAGTGCCTTAACTAAGCTTCTGGCTGTGCCTTACCTCCTCAGATGATTTAATTCGCTAGGGTACTGATCTCAGAAAATTCAAATATTCATCTATAACTCTTGTAAAGCAGCATGCACTTCATATTCTGTGTATTGTACCTTGTGTAGGAGAAAAGTTGCTGCAGGAGCTAGCAATCCTTTTGTAAAAATAAGTCACTACAAAACTAGGAAAAATTCAGCAGTGTTCTGAGGATAGCATAGACCTGGTCAGAAGTTAGAGGGACTTGAGCTAAGAAGGAATCACAGTGTTTGAAGATTAGAAAGGGAAATAGATGTGAAAAAAAAAAAAATCTTCTCCTGAAAAGATTGTTTAAAGCAAGAATGATGATTCACGAGAATTTTTATATTTCTTCCAGCAGTTTGTCCATTCCTGTACAGTTACTTCCCAAGGAAAGAACCAGCTACCACCAAAGCTATTGGTAAAAAAGTCCATACCTAGCAGCTGAAAAAAATTCACCATGGTTCTCACATATGGGAATCTGCCTTGGTCTGCAGTTGTGAATGTTAACTGACAAAAAAAGACAGAGAACAAATTTCACATAAGACTTTTGTAGTCACACTAGGATGGACAGCAGCAATACCCTCCGAATTGAGGACTGAAAAGAAAGGGAACTATGAAATCTTTCTGAAAAATGCCAGCTCTTTATATTTAAGACTGACTATATCTCATCTGAACAGTCATTTACTGGAAAACTGTCAGCCTTGATTCAAGATTTTCCAGAAGCTTACTGAGAATAAGTCATGTAGAATGTGAGCATTCAAGCACTTAAAAAAAAAAAAAACCACAAAGAAAACTGGAAAACAGATGTCCTGCTTCTCAATAAGGCCACTTGAAATACCAGAATATTTAGGATTTTTAGATTCTGTTTCTGTGCATCACAAGATTACAGTGAGTAGAATCCTTATACTCTGAAACCGGCCTAAAGTGACTAATAGCCACTTTGTCACTTTCTTACAGAAAACAATAAAATAAACAACTCAGCAAAACAGGTCAAGAAAGATGATACAGCTCTGCTCTAGCGAAGAAAAAACTTGTGAACTGTTAACTTTGGCCACAAAATACTAGCCTTTCCATGACCTAAACCATAGAGCGTCACCATATGCACTCTACAAAAGCACATGATTCCTATTCTGGGGACAGTTGCTATTTTTATAATCCTTTTGGGAAAATCATGCAAGTCATGAAAAATCAGTCCTGGATTTTCAGAAAAAAACCCAACATCCCAAACATTTACATAGTCTAGTAATCCCCCATATTTTAAATTCGGGGACTTAAAATCCCCACGTATCAAATGATTTTTCACCAAACGGTGTGAGACAGACTATATCCATGCCTGGATTGTCATGCCTGCTTCAGCCTCCTGTGCTAAAACCAGTTTTATTTTGGCTAAGATGGCAGACCTACAAAGAAACCGTAGAGCATGTGTGTTTGGTCTAGGACAATGCTGTGGAAAGGTGAGTAAAGGAAGTATTTCTGTATGTTGCACAACTTTAAATGTCCCGTATTTAACGAGCAATGTACGGACACATCTATAACATCAGTGTAACAATTGCCTCACTAGGTCAGCGCAGTGCATGGTCTCCCACAACAGATAATATGGATGACAGAGAGGAAACGGTTATCCACTACTACAAAATGCGTTTGTGTACGTAGTAGTTCAGAATTCTTTTAGAGTCAAGGGTGGCATTTAAAAGGGGGCAAGTAAATTGACCTTGTGCCTCTGGAAGTGTCCGTTTATCCATGTTGTCTAGGAATGAACTATAGGTAACTAGCTCAGCCAGAGACATCCAGGTTGTAGACTTGTTAAACTACTTAAGAGGAACACCACACAAGACACTTAGATACAGTCAGCTTTACCACATACACTTTCTACTCCATGGTGTATATTAAAGTTTGTCCATGCTCCCTTTCCTAAAGGTAGAGTGCAAAATTAGTTTGTGTTAAATCCCTAGTGAGACTCCAGTTACAAGTAATTAAAGTTCATGTCATAGTCTCATAAATGATAATGGACTTTGAAGGCAGAAGAAAATTAAGCAATATTGGGAATGCAATAATAAGACTGCTTGTAAAATTTATTACATGGAAAAGAAAAAAAAAAAAAAAACAACTAGGCCATAGTGTGGCATCAGGGTTCAAAAAATTGAAACATCCCAAACTATTTCTTGCGAATAAAGCTGTGTTTTTAATTCTCATGTCATGCAGCAATGAACAAGCAGCACACAGGAATATGACCTCAACATAATGACTAAGCCTGGACAATGCAGTACTTCCCCCACAACAGGAAATTTATTACTACAAAATATCCAGGGTAAGCGTTCTTATAAAAAAAAAAATGTCTAGAGTGACATTTCTTTTTTTTTTTTTCTCTGAGTTGGGTGTGGTTTTGTTTGGTTTTGGTTTGTTTTTTTAAATGGTTACTCAGAAGCACTACTGGAGAGTCAGCAATATTGCTGGGTGGGAGATCACTAGGGTTACCTTGAAGTTAATTCTGCACTCAAGTGCAGTAATGTATTATACTTTATATCTGCAGAGAACATATTCTCAAACATTCTCTTCAGTTAGAACTTTTTTAGTCCTTTTTTGAATAAGAACTCATCTTTGAAAGGGGTCTTAGTGCCTTTCTTTGGATGCAATTATATTTGCTATCTGATCAAACACAATTTCTAGTTACTGTTACTTGAAAGTTTATCTATGTATTTCTCTTCCAGTGTGGAGTAAAACATTTCAATTTTAACATACTTTAAATTTCATTAAAAGATCCATTTGAGATGGTGGTGAGCATTGCTTTTTTCTTCTTCACCTTGTAGTATTCAAATACTGTACAGTGAAAGAAAGTATTTCTCTTGAGTTCTTTTCTTGCTCCCGGCTTACAGGCTGAGAATTTAGTCACACCGAGGCTTCAATAAATATTTATCTCCAAAATAAGTACTCAGATCTGACTCTAACCCCTCTACTACAGTTCAGGAGACATGTTCATTTCACACCTGAAGGCAACTGATGGAATAACTGTCTCCATGGCAAAAAGGTCCATTAACTATTACAATTGAGCAGACTTAAGATCACCAAGAAGAATTAGCTTCCAAACTGAAAACAAGTAAACTTAAAAGCCTCACAGCTTTGCTTGCCATCTATTTTCTAACCGTAGAAAACAGATACTGCAATTTCTATGATAAGGTCGAAGAACAGCTACTGCTGTCCTTAATGGAAAAGAACGGAGGAAATGTGTGTTAGCCAAAGGAAAAGTGAACTGTGTCATATGTAAGTTTTAATATTTAATGAATCTATATGGCTGCAATCCATTATGTGACAATTTAATTATATGACAAAAAAGTTTGATAAATAATATTGTGGTAGGACATTTAATTCATTATTTAACAAAAAAATCAATACTTTCATAAATCATATTTCTGGACTCGCACACGCACATATTCACAGACACACATGCTTTTTCAAGTAGGCAAAAATCCAGACTCCATAAGCCATTTATTTTCTGGTCAGGACAAGTTCAAATAGAATTTTAATCAGGCCTAGATGGGAGTAAATTTTATTTATGTTTTGTAAACTGGTAGATCACAAATGGTTGCTGCTAGATGTTTTTCCTCTGATAGCTTCCTGAAAGTGTTGAACAACTAGGACTCCTTTGAATTTAACAGACAAAGATGAAATGCCAAATTCCACTATCCTTAATCAGTAGAAACTGCTGTTTGAGTCAATGCAATCACTGAGGCGAGTAGCCAGGCAGGCAAATAAGTGTTTGAGATTAGTGCTCAAGTTTAGACACAACATTACGACCAATAACAGGCGACGAAGTCCTCCTGAAGGAAGAACCATGGTAATGATTTACAGTAAAGGACTGGGATTTTTCTCTACAAACTGTTCATATTAAAGCAGTGTCTAGGGAGTCATCCCTGTGGCATATCAAAATTTTGACATGGGAGAACAAAGAGAATGAGGAAGTCAGGCAGGCAGAGCAAAAGTGGGCCACCGGGCACATGGCGAGGGAGAAGCAGATGTACCACAGAGTGCAGTGAAGTCCAAAGTCCTGCATTCAGGAACAAAAAGTAGGTGGAAAAGAGTGAAGGGAGCGTGTGAAAGGAAATCAAGGATGAGGCACGTGAAGAAGGCTTACTAATTAGCAGCTTTCCAAGATCCTTTTCTGTGGTTCACATAATTATTTAAGACTGTATAGAACAAACGCCTCTGCCCCAGTGACTCAAACTCTCCCCACACTTCCATACAGCTTGTACTGGTACCTATCGGTATGTCATACCATTCCTGACACTTTGCGACACCAGCCCATGCGGTATGACCCAAGTCCTCAACGTTTTCAAGCTATGCAAAACAGTTCTAATTCAATTCAGCAAAATAATAGCCTTAATATTTAGGCCCAGTTCTGCTAGGTAGCTTTACTTGTAGGCAGGTCATCTTTGGACTTGGATGCTGAAAATTCAGGAAATTTGCTTCTTAAACAAATGTTTTAAAAAATTTATCACTTTTTTACAGATGTCCAGTCTACTATTTATGTCAAGTATCTTTATCATCCACTTTAGGGCTGCCTAGTGTGATGCTAATGTACTGGAATTTTTGTTTCATTCTGACAGCATTATCACTTTAACTGCTGTTTCTCACAGTGGTTTTGTTGCCTTTTCTTCTTTCTTTGTTTTTTTTCCAATGTACTTGTTACCTATCACTTGGTCTAGAGAGTTCATTCTCCCCTCACGAACTTATGAAATTATGTTTTCATTACATTTCATCTTTGCTGTAGGTTGCCTGCATTGTAGAATACTGCTTGGTGTTAAAGTTTGGTTGTTTTTTGGGTTTTGGGTTTTTTAATGGGAATTTGAGGAATTTTGTGTGGGTCCATATGAAAACAAATTGATGAACAAATCTCTCCTCTCCTGGGGTTTTCTGAAGAAGCTATTCATGCTACACGCATATATACATACATACATCTCAACAAGCCAAGTTCTAACAACCAGAAGAGAAAAATATAGCACTCATTATTCCTTGGTGCATGAATTGCAAACTTGATGTTTGCTAGCAATACTCTTCTGAGAATTGTAAACTCTGGAATGATAATTTTGTTGCTGAAAGCAAAATTCTTCTCTCACCAATGTATAGCCTGGTTAAGTCTTTTCCCCCACATTTGAATTATCCATAAAGACATCTGCATTTTGAATTATTAAGTTCCTTTTCTAGGTCAGCATATGACATTAGTCTGAAAGTAGCCCAACTGGAGTGCTACTTCAGTACTGTAAGGATTTTGAACTATTGCAGTGGGGGTTACTGCTGCCTTGATACAGATATTAACTTGGCTGAGTGGCTGCAGGTTCCTGCAGGTCTGTTTGGTTGAATTACACACAGAAATGCTACAGCAATGCCTACTTCTAGTCAGGACCACTGCTTTATCCCATCATAGCCATACCTCCTGTGCTGGGAACTACAAAGGAGGTGTGCAATTCCATGGAATGGAATAACTCTCCTCTAGCTTATGGTGGTCACTTTAAAAGCAAGTTACACTGTTGTTAGAGTGTACAAAAGGTCAAATGAAAGAATTGGATAAAATATTTTTTCCTTTTTTTGTTGATTGCAAAATAGAAGAGGAAAACACTCTCCCTGCATATACTTACATTGCTGGGTTTTTTGTTTTTTAATTAAAACATTTCTATTTGAAAACACCAAAACGCTTCAGGTATATATTATTTTATTTCTTGACTATTAAAAAAAAATAATGACTTTTTAAGCCTGAGGTTTTTGGTTTAGCCTTTTTACTTATTTTTAATTGAGCAATAATTTTTTTCAGTTTTCTCTTGAATTCTTTTACAGCTTAGAATGTTTTAAATAACAGAATAATGAAATCATTGTAAGTTTATTACAGTGAAACATTTACTTCACTAAGTATACTTTTGACTTTTCATAATCACTGTTTTTCATCTGTTTGTAAACAGTTTGCTTTGATAATTTCTTTGTTTATTCATTAACTAATCTTGATCTGCTAAATTGCATGGTTCCTGGTATCTGACTGCATCTCTATAGTTTAATTAGAAAAAAACCCAAATTATCCAGGGACAAAGGTGGTATGAGAGTTTGCCATTTAAACTGTATCTGATACTCATAATTGAAAAGTTTTAAACTCCTTTCCATTAAAATAAAAGATGTAAGAAAGCTCTTTTAACTTTAGCTCTTTTGTAAACAAATCATCCTATGTGCATGGTATGCCAAGACAGGTATAGTCCTGCTTCTTCTCCAATCTCATGAACAGTATAAGATGTTGCACACATTAGCGAAAAGTTAAAGTTCATTAAAGACTAAAACTTAAAAAACTGAAATACAGGTTTGCTGCATTTCTGTAGCTTTGGAAACGATTATTTTGAATCTCATATTGGGGAGCATAGTGTATGAAGCCACACATCACAGTCATAACATCTACACGTGTATGACACCGTGTGTATAACAGGATATGCTTCAATAACATATTTCACACTGGTAGAAGCCATTTCCTTTTGCACCCTATCTCGTTCAAAGTAATTAGCAACAAACACCCTAACACTCTTCTGCATATATACTATGATGTTAAAAATTATATTAATTAGCACCTGGATAACTAATTATGAATTCCCACCCTAGAACAATGGCACAGCTGCACTGATTCTTTTAAAGGGACAACAGTGGCTTTTCTGCAATCCAAATGCTAGAGGCTGATGAAGCAAAAGGAAGGATAACGATTGTCATCATACTGCTTGACTGAATAGTGAATGGCATTACTGAAGGCATCACATTTTTTTTTTTGTTAGGCTAGGATTGAAAGCATTTTGAACCATACGTCGCTTGAAAGGAAGAGACAAGGCCAATAGGCATGTTTTTGCATGCACTTCCAGTACTAGTTACGTAAGCTGCATTTCAGAAAGAACAAACCAGTAAGTGACCCTGGCAGTGTCGATTTTGAAACAGAAAGAACAAAAAGAAAAGGGGAAAAAAATTAACACGCTGTCAGATCTTTCAGGAACTGAAAAGGCAAATTCAAATTCTTAAGTCTCTTTCCTAGGGAAGAAGTTGATCTGACTACATAAGCTTCACCAGTCAATCAATATTCTCAATACCAAAATATTTACTGAATTGAGCACACTGAGCTAGTAGAGCTTTGTACTTACTTACCTACTTCTGAAGGTGAGGTGAGCCTGGCACAAGTTCCAACACCGCTGACATACATACATAAAGACCCAAGGCACAAAGTCTTAAATACGATTCCTACAAAAATCACAGGTGATGTTAATCAAGGGGGTGTGCCCACAGCTCCATTAAGTGACAGCTAACTCTCCCCTGAGTAGTATAAAACCCATCCTAATAGCATGGATGACCTTTGAAGAAAAGTGTTACTTTAATTAATGTTACATGAAGATTATCTGTTGCTCCTAATCAGGAATGTATCCTTTGCTAGGTTTGGCTATTGGTCTTGCTCGTTTTCTCCAAGTACATGTTGATCGGTTTAGCTAGGTGTAGGTAAGCAAGACTTGCCTTCCCTCTCTCTAAGGGACATGATTGGGGCCCTACCCTTTGAATAATCTGAGGTAATTTTGCATTATACTAAATACAGCCAGATCCAGCTATCATCTGTGTCTGATGAGGATTGGTATTAAAAGCACACTGGCCAAATTAGCAACTAAAAATAAAATATCAACCCCCTTTGGTGTATCTGAATGATGCTCCACTAATCATCTAGAACAACTTCAGGAATGATCTAATGACTTCACACATCCTAAGTATGTGTGTGTCTGTGGGGGTGTCCCTTAAGATAATGATCTCTCAAGAAAGCGACTTAATTCTCTGAGAATCTGGGTATACAGTGTGAAAGAAATCAATGTGTCCTTGCACTGGAAGGCAACCAAGTCCAGATTTTCAAAACTTATTCCAGAAAATGTTGAGCATGCCTTTCTCCAACTGTGATACCATAAGCGATTTTAACATAGGACAAATGTTTTTAACCACCGCTTCTGGTAGTTGCATTTCTAGATGATTTAATCCCATTACCACACTTTTGACTCATTTCCATAGAAATGTAAATTTTCATTCTTAAAAGAAAAATGTCTGATTTTTGCATTGTAATTTGTGGCTTCTTATTTATAACATTTGAAAATCTTACCCTTGCTAGTTAAAAGATACTCACCATAAATCTTGGGTGCCTGCTCCAAAACAGAGAGATAATGCAGGACTTTAAAAGGAAGCAGCTGATCAGAGACAAACTATTCTAGGTACTCTATCAGATCTGGTTAAGGGAACAGTTTTATGCAAAACATTCAATTTGTATGTTTAGCATGTGAATATTAATCTGTGTTCTGAATGGATAGTCTAGGTGCATTTCATTATTTCCTAGGCTAAATATTTATTGGGCTTAATTTGGTTAAAAGGCATATTTGGAAGATTCTCTTTCTATTTATGAGCTTTTGAAAAACATCTGTGGTTGTAAATACACTGCAAATTTAACAAGACAAAAATTGGTATTGGAAAGATGGAGATGTAGTTAAAAGTACTGGTGTCTTCACCTTCAAGTGCTGTGGTAGCGAGGAACATAGCAGTACCCAACGCAACAATGAAAGGAACAGTTACAGAGTAATGCTGTTCAAAGGCAGTAACTCGAAACTGTAGCTCATGTCTGATATTTCACTATGGATTGGTCCGCAGCAACTACATATCACAGACATAATAATAAAATTATATTGGATTTTTTTCTGTTTCTTTTTTAAGGACTGGGAATATACATCTACTTTCCAACAGTTAACACTTTATTATCTCACCTCTTATTATTCCCTTAGTGCCTTGCTCTTAAGCCTTCTGCTTGCTTTGCCATAAGGAATAGATGGGAAATAGCCTAAAGAAACATTATTTGTGTCACAAAAATTTAGTAGCAACGGAATAAAACATAAAACTAATTAAATTTTTGCTTTTAATGATAAGATGGTTTATTTTGGTAATTTCTTTTGGACTGTTATAGCAGGATTAGAAATGGTGAAAGCAACAGTGCTTCAATTAACTTCACTGAGATTGCAAAGGACACTATATATTTAATTTGGGATTTAACTCTTCCATGTGCAACTGACAGGCTGACCAATATGAAGGCCTTTAATGAAAATTACTGTATGTATCAAAGTTTTAAATTATTCATATGAAGAAATGAAATGATCAACAAAACCACTGGATAATTAATGAAGTTTTCATCTTGACAAGACTAATAATAAGCTTCTCCTTGATAAATCATCAGTGATTCCTCTGCTATAATCACAAAAGCAATTCTATTGTATGTTTATAAGCTAGTACAATAGAAATAGCAAAACTTAAAAGCAGCTGGTTGAGTTTTGCTGATAGTTCAATGTTTTTACATGACTTCACCAAGTCAGTACATTGCTGATATGGATGTGAATTTACCAACAAAAAAAATGTCACCATGCAACATACATGGAAAATAATATTTTTCTTGATGATATTTTTAGGAAAAATTCTAAGCAGCAGCAGCAGCAATAAGATGCTTATACCTACTAAATCTAGTACTACTGTAATGGGTGAAACAATCTGTGGCTTTTTTGTTCTTTAATTGACGTTTCTGTAGGATTAATCATACAGCATCACCGTAATAATGCTGTACTGAATGGATGAAGACAAAGGACATTAGCATAAGGCTACAGGAAATCAGATGCTGCAACAGCCCCATTAGACCTTATCTCTATCTGAGCCTCCTGCATCCCCCATCTCTACTTCTCATGGCTATGTCATAATGTTCCTTCAAGTATTATGCAGAATGTGCCAGGAAAAGGAGTTTGCATCTCTAGGAGGAGTCTTGACAGACATGAGGGGCTGAGACTTTGTGTAAAAAAATCCATCTTCCTATCAGCACCTGGAATGAGCAGAGGTGGGTGAAAAACAGCAAAATATTGTTGGATCTCTTTCCGGATGCATGAATACTGGTGTTGAAAAGCCTTATGCTTTCTTTCCTGTCTTAGCCTAAGAACTGCCAGTCAAACTATGGAAGGTGATTTCTCTGTAATAATAAATACATTCATTTTAAAAGTCATTATAAGAAACAGACACTTTCACAGGGATAAAGAAGATCAATGGAAGAGAGAAACTTGCTGGAAAATTAGCTAAGAAATCCTCAATAGGATTTCATTGGTTTGTGTGTGTGTTAGCAAAAGCTGTGCATATTTACTCAGCAAAAGTCTAGTAGCTGTGTTTCCTTCAAGTTCCTGGAACACACATCTATTGAATATCCAAACTTCTCTCAAAACAAAGATGTACCTATCATTCAGACTTTGTCTTCTCTAATGTTTTTTCTTACTTATATTCATAGAGTAACATAATGATATCATTTGCAGTTTTTCTTTTCTAATAGTCTACGCAGCATATATATATAAAACCAGCCAATTTCAACACTTTACGGTAAGAACCATCTCTCTGCAGACGTTGGGCTGTCACCTCATTTTGTCAAAATACTGAAACAATATACCTCAAAACTGTTTACTACATCATTCCAAACTGTAAATTTTAAGTAGGACTGGGCAATATTGGTAGGATGTATGGAATATCCTATACTGTTCCTCTTCCCCATTCCTTGGTAAACTGCTCTTTGTTCACACTCAACTGACGTTAGGAGTTTCCCATATATACAGGGAGCAGTGTAACTTTCTTAATCTTGTACCTTGTTAGTGTTTTTGCGAGGTAACTAACCATGACAGCATAGCTGCCCGCCCTTCTGTGACTTCAGACCTCCTGGCTGAGGCTGATGGGGCACCTCATCCCCGCAGGAGCAGGTGGCAGCCTGATCAATCCCCTTCACAAGATGAAGTGACCACGTGGTATTACTGGAAGGGAACCTATCCCTGAAGAGCTGCACTCCGGAGTCAGCAGCAGCCTGCCAGGCTCAACACACCCTTCTGCCCCTGCCTGCTGGCTTAGCGGAGCCCAATGGTAGCACTTTTCTTTGTTAAGAGGCTGGTACAGCAGGGAGCAGGCACTGGCTGCCTCCTTCCCTTGCTGGTTTCACTTGTTCTTAGTTGCACTCTGCCTCTTGGTGTTCCTCACGGGGAACTGAAATACAGCTGCAGCTCAGAGCAGTTCTGACATTGGAGGGCAAAGCAATATCCACTTCAAGTGTGCCGGGCTGACTCACGCTCATTGAGACCCATGTGTTAACCTTTCGATTTCAGCAGAGCATCACCACACACGGTTGAAACAATGCAGTGGTGGATCAAGCTCTGTATCTTTAAATAATAAAAGAAATAAGAAATGGTCCCAATACTCTATTAGTTGACTGTGGGCACATATTTTCACAGAAAATCTGAAAACCATTAACCTTCTGGGCATTCGTATTTCCATTTCGGTTACGGATGTATTTGTTCTAATAGATAGGAGGGTTTGGAAAGGAAAAGCAGCATATTCCAAACATTTTCCCAAGAAGAAAACTTAAAACTTTGCAACCTTTTGTTTAAAGATTGCTTGTTAAAAATGCAGCTTTATGTCTTTCTCATTGATGAAAGCCGTGCCAAGATTTTAACTCCTTTCACAAAACCACCTAAGATGAAGTCAGTACTGCAGAACCTAAGCTATTATCACTACAGGCACTCCAGACGTTCTCTGTGCTGTCTCAGGAGCACCTGCTGCTTTCTTCTGGGTAAAAATATGTTGTTTGTTACTTGTCTTCTGTCTACCCAGAGGCAGTGATGGTTTTACATTCCTTTTTAACTCTTACATGGCAACTTTCATGGCCTATAGCTGCACCACAGTGCGCTCACTAATCATGTGAGCAGCTGCGGACCTCCATCTAGGTGTGGTTTACCGATGCTTTGCGCAGCAGACTGCTAGGCAGACTTTTTCAAGATTCACACAGAAAATTCATAGCTTGTTACAGCAAGGGAAATCCCAGACCCTTTCTAGGTGCTTTTGGAGACTGAAGAAAAATCAGCATCCAACCAAGAGCGGCTCTAACTGGGGAGAGAAGTGACAGGAAGGCTGCTGCAGTCACACACCAGGATCTCCGTGCCAAGTCCCTAGCAATGCTTAGGAAATAGGTGTGGGAGCGCAGATGCATTTAGCTTTCTGCCTGGGAAGCTGCCACGTACAGATTCACAGCTATGATCCCACCATACTGAACAGAAGTAATGCACAGAAATTTTATCACTGCTTCATGGAGAAGATTCTGTTTCTCAGATTATTGGCTCTGTTTCTATTGCTACTGGATCTGAGTTTTGGACTCTGAGATGAGCCTATTATCAGATTCCAAAACAACATGGGAGGGTGGTTTGTAAGTATACTATAAAAATGCTGTTGGGTACATGTATTTATGATGTTCATTCTTCTGAAACCTAAATACGCAAATACACTATAATGCATTTAGAGGGAAGTAAAATAATTTTAGCAACACTGACACATTAATCCTTCTTTGTGGTATCAGGCCATCTAGTTGCAATTGAGAAACAGTTAATGCAGCTTTTGCTTGGGTATTTCTTTACATTTATTTGTGAAAGCATATTCTAAGCATGTACGTTAAATGTGATAACTTGGCATTGCGTTAGCAAATCTGGTTCCATATCATTTGGATCCCAGATTTCACAACATTTTATGGTCCTTTCTTATGAAAAGCCAAAGGCAGTGTTTTTTGTCAAGTGAGAAGGAAAGATATACTGGGAGAGAGACAGCAGAGAATATGTAGCTAGCTGATTTTTTTTGGAGGTAGACTGCAAGGATTAGGGTGTGGGGTTGTTTTTTTTACAAAGTGCAGAGGACTAACAAAAACCATCATTTCAAATTTTCTATATTTCTTATACAAAATAATAGTTTCCTGATTGCCATGAGACTGCACACTAAAGTGTGAAAATACTGTAGCAGCTGTGGTGGCAACACATGTCATTTCTGTGCATACACTGAGATTTTTCTCATGAGACTCTTAAACATATGCAATGAAGCATTCAATACACCCGGTTAATATCTAACAGCAAGGCCTGCATGTGTTTGTGTGCTATACTGGCAATGTCTGGAATGACTGCCAGCTTTCACAAACAAAAGATAGTTATGACAACATCCTGCTAGGATTGCTATATCCCAATCAAAATAGAGGGACTGACTTTGATTTTATAGTCATTGTTTGGCGTTCCTTATGGAGGAAGTAATTAATACAAACAGGCAGGAGGAGGACTGTCTCATGGGATACGCAATCCTATTGTAACTTGATTCAATTATTTTTTTGCCAGCTATAATTCTTCAGTAAATGCTCCACCTTCTCCTCGTGTTTTTATCAACTAAAAAAAGATAAGAAACAAAAGAATGAAGTAGAATGACAATGACATTTTCAATATGACTGTAACCTTCATGTTGAACACTCATGCTTCTGTGTGTTTAAGTCAATTCCTGCTAGAAAAGGGCAGCTGATACTAGACATTATTCAGCAAGCTCCATTTGTATGTTCTTTCACTGAAGCACATGCTAGTGAGATGGACGATTAAAATCTTACAAACCCGAGTGCTCTCCCTAGACTCAAAATCTGCTTTTGTTCTTCAGCTTTCAGAGCATTTCAGAATGAAAACAAAACGATTGTGACAAAGAAATGAAAGCTAAACCGTGTGCTGAGTGCCACCCTCTTTTAAACAGGTAAATGAGAGGATCTGGGGTAACCACGTGGGTCATAGCTCAAGGTAGGACACACCAAACCTCTGGAGGAGTCACCACGTCACAGAACTCAGGATTTGGATCTAGCATCACAGGTTTTTAATTGCTTTTTTAGAAATGTAATGGTAATCTCTGCTCTGTGCCAAACCAATTTCTGACAAAAAATTTCAGATCCAACATTTAAGATGAAAAATAGTTCAAATCTCTATCTCTTACATTTATTTGCCTGTCTCTGCTCAAGAGATTTTGCTGTTTACAGCCATATTCTCATGCCTGCAACTTCTCTGGTCCCCCTGCATCCAGAGTTAAACCCAAGCCTCTAGTCTATTTAAGTACAGCTGATTTAAAAACAGTCTTGAGTTTATATATGTCACCATATTTTTCAGTCTATTTTGCAGCTAATATTAAATCCATTTCATTGTCTTAAATAATTCAATAGTATTCTTCTATTGTTTTGTTGGGGGGGGGTTAAGAGAAAAGTACTTCAACTTAGCAATCATAAAAAACCTCCTAAAATACTTCTTCTGTACCAAAAAGCAGGCAAGTAATGCTAAATCTAAAAATAATGTACTGTAATGGGACGGAACCGTCATTTTTCTAATTTAAATTTATAAAGATCCACATGTAATATAAATGCTTATCATGTTGAATTGGTGCCAGTCCATTCCCACCACAAAGGATAGACACCTCAATTGCATTTCCAGTACCCTCTATAGAAATGTGTATTTCACATGAATCAAAAAATCAGATTTTGATAGTAAACAACCAACCAAATGTGGAAGGCCATGATCCAGAAAACAGCAGCTAAGTGTTTTAATAAGCTGCTTTAATATTTGGCATTAGTCTTGCAGCTGGGCACACACAACAGAATCTTGTGCGTCTGCTTTGAGAACCACCAAAACCAGGAAGGCTCTGAGCAAAGCCACGCACAAGGGTGATCATTGCTGGCTGTTCCAGCCTGTAAGAGTTAAGCATTCAGTGGTAAAACCATAGTGCATACCATTATTATAGCCACATTTAACTAATAAAAAATACATTTCTATTATCTATGAGCTACTATGAAAGCTCATTTTAAAAAGCCATAAAAATAAGAGGCTAAAATTTG
Organism: Bucorvus abyssinicus; assembly: GCA_009769605.1. NCBI lineage: Eukaryota > Metazoa > Chordata > Aves > Bucerotiformes > Bucorvidae > Bucorvus > Bucorvus abyssinicus. The sequence continues at coordinate 11,135,464 of CM020030.1, forward strand.
GCTCTGATTTCTGGAGCTTGAAAAGCCTCCTTGGTTTCAGCGGAGCTACACGGATTTTCATCTGCTATGTATCCACTCATTAGTATACATAAAACTTCTGTAACTCATCTACATTTCTGTCTTTTAAAGCAGAAACAGTTTAAAAAAGACCACAACAAATCCAAACCAAAGACATCCTGCTAAAGCTACTAAAAGTGCAATTACTACTTTACCTTAAATCTGTTTATCTTTAAAAATATAAACGTTATTATTAAATTTTACAATAAGGACGGATTTGTATAATCATACATGTGTGTAGAAAGATGTTTTAATCTTTTTTATTATTATTATTTGTAGATGAGTCATAGTTAGAAAAGGGTACTCACTAAAGTCTGGAATTTTACCCACACATTTTTGGAGGTTTAGTGGGCAGCTACAGAATAAAATAATATTCTTTCTTGGCACTTCAGTCTTGGAAGGAAATAAAGCATTTCAACATAAGGATGCCACAACAAACATCACAACCAAAACTGATAGTGGTTTTGTAATAATTCTGTGTATTTTATTGGCATGCTACACATCTGAGGGGTTTGTGAGGAATGCAACTCAATGACAAACTGAACTCTGTCTATGAAAAATCAATTATTTTGATTGGATTTTCAAAAGGCATTTCAGCACAGTACCATTGAATATCACTTATGAGGCTTGAAATGCACTAGAGCACAGCATTTCCCATTTAGCAAGCCAAGACCGTATCTTATGGACTGTAGGAAAAAAAGTATTTTACTGCATATGCAACTACACTTTTCAGCTGGCAGAGAGGATCATTGATCTGATTCACAGCCATCTACTTGGAATGGTTCCATCCTTAATGAAAGGTTCTTTCCCAAGCTTGCACATCACCTGGAGCTCACACAAGCTCCCAAATCAGGGTCATAATTCTGCATACAAGTGTGTAAGTGCTAATTTTCCTGTCAGCAACCCTATAGAAATAATTGATTATTCATAGACAGATTTTTTTATTGGCATACACTAGACACGACCCATGTAAGCTTTTGAAGGATCAAGGTGTAAATAATAGTTTGCAGAGGGATACCTTCCTTTTTGACAGGGATTTTAAGAATAAGCTGAGTCCACATTAAAAAATAGGAGAGGGCTAATGAAGATCAAGTACTGAAATAGCCAATCTGAAGTATATATAAGCATTGAAGTAAGAAGAAGTCATACACAGTATTTGATAGTCAATAAAGGATTAGCATTCAGATTCTGCAATTCACTGTCTCCAGCTCCTAGATATTACTGCAATAAATCTTGCAAGTATTACAATATATGTAAATGTGGCCTTATTTTCTTCACAGGTATTGCACCCTTGAAGTCCACATTTCCAAGTTCACAGTAATCATTAGAAGGAGGTTGTTACTGAATAAAATAAGATTTTCACATTGCTACAAGCCCTTACAGATTTCAGAAAAATACCAGGTTCTGCAAGACTCGTGACAGAATCACTGGAACCTGGCTTGTGAAGGAAAAGTCCAATCCCCTGTTATTTCAGGTGGCTGTATCGTAGAATCTGTTCAAAAATAGGATTAATCTCCATCTTAAAACTAATTAACTTTTTGCCCCTGTGACTCCCAGTGGGATACTATCTTCCAGCATCTCGTGACTCTGCCATTTAAACACTTCAGTTTCAACATATATTTGTCTGCAGCCTTTTTATACCTCACTACTTCTCTAGCGATATTTTTCCCTTAGCTCTTTTCCCATTTTGTTTTTCCTGTTGCAGCAGTGTTAGCCATACTAAAGCCTCATTCCCCCCCCCCCCCATTTTTTCTAAGACAATATCCTTCATTTATTCTCTTAGAATGTTTGCTATCCCTAGTCACTCTAATAGCTTTATTCTGCATTTCCGCTAGTCTGATTTTCCTTTGTTTGAAACGGGGTGTAGAGGACTGTACATTGTGTGCCAGTGAGAGCTTACCAGAGCTCTGTACAATAGCAGAAACACCGGTCTCTACTAGGATGATACTTAGGCACATCCTAGGGTCATATTTCCCATTCTCAGAGCTACACCACATTGGTAGCTCAAATATGCTGGTGGTGCTTAGAGGAGCCAGGGAGCTCTCTCCTCAGGTATTTCCTTCTTATCACAGATCATGCAGGTCTTTCCATGTAACAAAAAGGAAAGTGTATTAGTTTGCCAACAGTAAATTTTGCCAGTACATTCTTATTTTTAATACAAAAATATTAAATAATGCTGATCCTAACTTCCGAAGAACCCCACAAATGAATGCATGATTCTTCTAATTTATTCATAAATATTTGCCCTTCATCCAGTCTCTAACCGCTTTACGATTGCTCTACTAAACTCCTGTCTTCTCGCGCTTCACTAATTACGTTACATCAAATGCTTTAGTGAATCCAAATAAAGGATGCAAGCATGCAGTAGAACTCCATTTATAAAATCATTACATACAATACATCCACATAATTTTTACCATCTTTTCCCCTTAATGTTTTGTATTTCATATTTTTTAATCTCTGTTTGTTCCAGAACCTTAACTATATTGAGATGCAACCAGCAGGCCTGTTTACTTTCATGTCTCTCCTGTTGCAGTCTTGGTTCTTCACGGTTCATCTGCTCGCAGAAGTTAATTTCCTTCATTTTTCAAATTTTGTCTCTCTGAAAATATTTATTCTTCCATGTAATTTTGGCTGAATTAACGATTGCTCAGTTAGATACTACTGGCAACAGTCATAGAAAATACAATATTAAAAAATAAAAACTATAGAACTGATTGACAATTTAGTGAAGAAATCTGTTGGCTGCTACTTACAACTGGGTTACCATCACTTTTAATAGTAGTAGGATACAATATATTTCAAGATATTTTTCTGACATATTGGAATGAAATGGTTCCCAATATTTATCTTACTAATAACACTACAAATAATTAATATATATATTCAGATCTGTCGTGTGAGAAATTTCAAAAACTTTCCTCCCACTATGCTTCCCCAAGGCAATCTTTCTGTGAAATTCTGATTTATCCATCCTTCCCATTACTCCACAATCAGTAATAATGTAATTTTTTACTCCATCAAATTTCTTTATTCCTGTCTCCCTTAACAGCACATCATATACCGTATCTTTATTTTCCCTTAAGATCTCCCTACCACACAACATGATTGGGACAAATCTGACTTTTTTCTGGCCTTTAGAGCTGAAATTTCTTCTTGGGTTGCTTACAAACACAACTCAGACAGAAAATAACCCTTGGCTGTTTTGTACAAAAAAATCAACGACGCCGCATTACTTAACGATTTTTGTCTTTTACTTTGCACGCACACACCGCTCCCCCACCCCCCACCCCCCCTTCCCTTACTGCCTAACTCCTGAGGACCAGACACCAAGTACTAAAAGAGTACGGGACCCAGAAGGTCATCACAGATAAACGAGTAGAACAACCCCCCCATACCCATTACATCCCACTCACTAGTTCACTCAAGAGTACTGACATAACAGTCCTTCAACACAAAGTTGACCTCACCCTTCCGATCCCATCTGAAATCCTGAATCCTAAATTCAAGTTTTGGCCTTTTGTTTTTCGGTCTTTGGTCAGAACGTATTTCTGGTAAGTTTTCCTGACTCTGTTTTCTAGAGGAAATAGGCAGAGCACTTCAACTCCCTGTTTTATTTATCCAGCTAGTGATCTAGTAAATTTAGCACATTCTTTTTATTTTATCTCTTGCACTCATTTTCTCTTCTTGCCTCCTAAACTAGATGCAGAGATTATGCAGTCACTGCTGAATTTCTCCTCCTATTCCTTAAATTAAAGATCTTCTTATCAACATCACAGAATTTGGTGGTAATGCTAAATCTTTAGGCATCCATCAGAAATTATCAGTTTAATCAGAGATTAAGAGAACTATCTTGAAGGAGAATATAGCCATTGGGGTTTACCAGTGAGAATTAATTATATTACAAATTGCGTTAAATGACATTGGGAGTCCTAAACTTTGTATTTCTATGTTGAAAAAAACAGTAACACCAAAAGATTACATTCTTAAAAACTCTCAAGTGAGTAGGGTGACACATCAAGCTCAGAAATATGTTAGAATTATATCTTCAGAAGAAAGTGTATTAGGAGTGACCGTCTCTGAAAATTACTTTCTGAATGACCTCTGGAGCATGTTTGCTGCTCGAAATAGAGTTAAGTAAATGTCATCTAGAAAATGGAACCATTACAGAGAGACAGATGAATATTAGTTGCTAATACCGCACCCCTATTTATAGCTTCAGAGGTGAGAAGATCTCCCACGCAGAGTTAATGTGCCTCGTTTTGCTGAGTGCAGCAAGGACTTTTCATTTGCCATATGAACACGAGAATGGCTTCCATAAAGACAGCCTCATTGCTTGCACCAGCTTTTCACCAAACTTCTCAGGGGTTCCTTAGCAGTTCCTTACTGTGTGGCAGAAACGTATTCTGCTAGGTATCTTTTGAAGAAGGAAAAGTGAGCTGGTTTAAATACTGTCTCATTTAAAGATGCTTAAGTTTCCAGGCCCCAGAATTAGTGCAAGGGGTACAGAGTGACACACTATGCTGTGTAGCTAATACTAACTTATTTTAGTCTTCTGTGGAATAGGAATACATACCAACTCTTAGAAGTATGCTACTGTCTTGGAAGACACAGAGAAATATGAGAATTAAATACGCCTTATGCAAGATGTGAAAAGCAAGCTGGAAAAAATGGAATGAAAATCTGGAATTTGTTGCTGAAACCTGTTTGTTTGGTATTTTGAAAATGAATGGTGGCTCCATAGACTGCAAGAGGTAAAACTGTAGTCAGGAATAAATAACTGTAATGTGAAAATAAATAACTGTACATGTGAAAAGATTTGTCCCTCAGTAGGCTCATCATAACGTTTTCTCTGTTCACTGTGATGTTTGGGGTTGGTACGAAGACCATGTAACTCGTATGTGTTCAGATTCTCTCGTATCGCAATATATGTTGGAACATACCTACCACATCCTGATTGTGAATTGTTTCTCAATTTTGACACTCTAAAGGGGAGGGAAATGTCACATTATATGTAAAGCTGAGACATTTGCGTTTTAATCTGCACACCAACTGTTACCAAGTGATTCTTGTTAAATAAGGAAGGCATTTATTCGGTCCCATTTGCTATTCATATATACTGCAAAGTTGCTAAAGTTATGGCGCTACGAATGCTACACTCAAGTGTTCAGGCCATGTTATCAGTGGAAGCCATTTTAAGCCATTGGGTGCAAAAAGAATAAAAGAAGAACAGAAAATATCTCAATTCACATGTTGTATTATTGCAAAAAAAGATTGTAAAATTAAGGAGAGATTAAAAAGGGATGGCCTAATAGTCTTACGGATAGATTTTGCTCTGCTTGCTTGCAAGTTAATTCTAATATATTTATTACAGACTCGTTCTATTCACATACTTAATTAGAATTGTAATTAAACCGTGCTGTGGAAAACACTGTGGAAAATGCACCCTCTACTGGCTCTCAAAAAGATGTTATGGAACAGAAATTTCTTCTAAATTTTCTTCTCTGAAAAAGTCTTTTAACTCCTTATCCAGAAAGGAGGCAGAAAATTAATGACTTCATTTAAAAATATTTCTTGTAGAACAGTATTTCAAGATTCTTTACATATTAGAATTTCTGAAAGGATGCAAAATGGAAGAATATATTTTAAGAGTATAAAGTACATTGTTTTAATGAAGAACATCATATTGATACAAAATAATACCTAGCACATATCTTATTAGGAATATAGCATAATGACAATGGTCATGAGTATAGATTAATAAGAGAAATGCTTCCTGTATCTATGATAGGCAACAAACTTGGCTTTGATTCAGTACACCTAAAGAGAGGAGGACAGGATTGCATAGTCAAAAGAGAAAACTGAGTGTGTTGGGAGCATCTAAATTCAATTCCTGAAGCATAAGTGTGACCGTTCTATACTTCCCTATTTCAGCACAACTACAAAATTTGTACAGGTAGTAGCCTATTGTAAGTTTGGATAAGTGAGCTACTTTCATTACCTGATGGCATAAATGTATCTACAGCCAAGTATATCCATTGCACTAACAGATTTGCTCTGTTAGTAGGTTCATACGCTCAGTCCCTACCTGGTTTCCATCATAGTACCTACCCCCTGTGAAATCAGGCAATATGCAAGCACCTGAAGTATTTCCCTTTCTGGCTGGTCACCTTGGCACTGAGGTCACAAGTCTGAACCCTTTGCAACAAGCAGTGATTCTGCTGAAAGGAGTACTCCAACTCCAGTGGGAATTTTCTTTTTCAAAGAGCCCTGGGGCTTACCCTAGAGCAGCTCCTTCTAGTTAACAACTGGTAGCTAAGAAAGGATGCCAAGGGGAATCACCGAGACATAAGGAACCCCTGCTGAAATAAATGGCCAGACTGACTTATGTCACTCTAGAGAACTGTCATGTTATGACTGTACCCTCCTCAATGGGCTGTGCAGCTGAAGATACTGTCTAATGATGTGTTACCACATAATGATAATAGTCTTCATGGAGTTCCTCTTTAATGATGTGTTTTACTTTATAATGATAATGGTCTTCTTGGAGACAGACTATAACTTTAATAACACAACCCCACTGAGGAGGCTATACTCAAAACATTACAACTCTTGTCCATGACCTCTGTTAGGAGCCTGTTAGTCAGCGGGTAGTCATCAGAAGGCAGAAAGAGCCTTCAAATGGAAAAAAAAAATTAAAGTGAGAGGGCATAAGCCTTCCGAGATGCATCTACAGATGCATACATAAGTATATATATATAGCATAACCTGTTTGTTCCTCCACTATGCTTGCTTATTCTTCCTCAAAAAGGAGGATCTTTAAGGAATCTTAACCTTCTTGTGCAACAGCAACACACTAGATTTGGCAGCTGGGAAATGAGAGCAAATTGATATGAGTCTCACAGGAAACTTGACCTTTGGTTTGTTGGAAAATCATAAAGCGACACAAGAGATCTTTTGTGCTGATTTCTCTCCTTCCTCACTCAGCAAACATTTCAGCCATACGTGGAGCAAGCCTCAATACTTCCTAGTACTTTTTGTAGATTTTCAGTCTCAAAATGTACAAAATAATTGTAATTAGCAGAACTCCTATCTAGTATGATAGTAAGATAGATCACGTAGTCCACAAGGACCCTCAAGGGTGTTTAATTTGACTTGATGCATGTCCTATCACTATCTTACAAATAAATTAAAAAAAAGAAAATCCAGCTCAAGGACAAAATAACCCAAACCAACCTACAAACAAAACAACTCCCATTCAAGATAGAATACTTAACTAGACAAAAAAAAAAAAAAAAAGGTACTACAATTGAGCTTTTCCTAAAATCCAACCTCAAATTTGAGACTGAAATCTATCCAAGTTACCCCCGTACCCGAATTTTTATATTCTAATGTTTGTAGCTTGCTTCTCTCTGGTAACAAACTGAACGTTTATTATAATGCCTGAAAGATTGTTTCATGGTGTTTCTGCTCCAACCACATACTGGAAAAAAGCAGACAATATACTTACAATCAATGACCTGAAGAAAACAAGAAGTACCTTAATTCTTGATTTGCCACAATTCAGAAATAGTGTAGTCATCTAATCATGCATTATTTCAGATCCATGATAATATTTGTCTTGCAAGGATATACTGATGACTTCTCCAATATGCATAGATGTCAATGGAAATTATACAGGTAATCTAAAAGATCCCACAGTTCAATCAAGAGAGTAGTATGATGTGGGCAGGTTTTTCCTATTTTAAATAATTTATCTGCTTATTCAAAGTAAACTACACATATCCTTATTAGAAAATGTACACTTTTGCCTTTTACTGTATAGAAAATGTACCACAAATTATTTTCATATGAGAAAAAGGCTGTCCAGAGAGGTTGTGGACTCAACTTCTCTGGAGACTTTCAAAACCCACATGGACAGGTTCTTGTGAAACCTGCTCTAAGTGAACCTGCTTTAGCAGGGGGTTGGACTAGATGATCCCCAGAGGTTCCTTTCCAGCACCTACCATTCTGCGATTCTGCGAAAATACCTTTCTCCCTTAAAACAGATACTGTACCATGCTTTAACTAGAAACTTCAAAGACAGGCACTGGAAACCAATTAAATGGGCAAATACACAATCATTAACCTAACTACCTTAAGAATTTTTCAGGCAAAACCAAAATAAATTTGGCATCAACGAGTAGCTGTCTCACATTCAGTACAAGTCCTTCTCTGTAAGTTTGGACATAGCTTAGAATTAATTTCTCTGAAATTAAGACATATGCACCATATACTTCTACACCCGAACTAGGTATCTTCAGTTCCCTGGTGGAAAGAAATAGGCGCAGTCTGCTATATCTGAGGTGTCCATGTTGGGACTACACAAGTCATCAAATGATAAACACAATGAGATTGTGCGCTTGATCATGTGGGGTTAAACCATGACACATTATTTCAGTTATGATGCCAAGAATGAAACTATACCATTTTGCACAGCTGATGCCAATGAAGTATCAGCAGAACGTAACAAATCCGGCATTATATATTCCAAAAGTTTAGCATTGATGTAATGTAGAAACTTAGACACCCACAGAAGCAAATAAAATCTATTTCAACTATTTTTTTTTTTCCTGATTTTGGTCTATCTTTTTTATAATCACATCACTATCAGAGATATTCTCCAATATTTACTATAATCTATTCAGGAGATCCTCTAAAGAGGATTTCATTATCTAGATAGCTTATATTGCAAAATTTTAACAAAATGCCACAGTCAGAGGATGAGATATCAGGTTCCTAAACTCCACGCTAATTTCAAAGAACTATCACTGTTGTGATTAAATGCCACCTAATTTTCACAGATTATGGAGATTTTAAGAAACATTATAAGCATCTGAATAAAATAAGTTCTGCATAAAATTTATCAAACTTCTTGAACTTCAAAATGAGCCCTTCTTGCTGTAAAGAAAATAGCTTCTAAAATAGAGATTGGTAGAGTGAGAATTTATGTCTTGTCTTGTTGCCTCCTCATCATGGCTTGGCTTCACGGACGAAGATTTGGGAAGGGCTTTGCCCACGCTTATTGCAAGCGCGTTGATGGCTGAAAAGGCCAATGCGGGATAGGCAAGACCGGTTGCAAAGAGCACACCGGAGGGGCTCCTTGGGTGGTATAGTCGAGGCACGGTTCTTTCTGCGCTGTCTTTTCTCCTCGAGCCTGATTCTACGCGTGCTCTCAAAGGAGACAGCAGCGTTATGTATGGTGTGTCTCCAAATCTCCCGATTGGAGGCCAGGGTGGACCACTGATGGTGGTCAATATGGCCTAGGCTGAGGTGTTGTTTCAGGGAGTCCTTATATCTCCTCTTTGGAGCTCTTCTCTTGCAGCAGCCGGTGGCAAGTTCACCATAGAACACGATCTTAGGGAGGCGGTGATCCGCCATCCTGGAGACGTGCCCTGTCCAACTAGTACCTATTTAAATGCACATCAGCAGAGGGAACTACATTTTGCAAAATTCCAGTGTTGCTTTGATGCTCTATGAAACATAATCAGTGTCTTAAAATACTTTCAGTGTTTCTTCAGCAGAACAGAGGTTCAGTTTTATTCTCCATCAGATCAGAGTCAATATGTGCTCAAGGATATGAAGGGCACAATGACTTTTCACACGGCTTTTAGATAGGCATCCCTACAGCAGTGATAATGGTTATTAACTGCAGTGAAAAAAATACTGCTTAAAGGATGCCTTTCCCAGGGTGGTGGCAATTACCTTTTCCAGTGAGGAAGCTGAGTCACTGAGAGGTGCCTATTTTTAATGCTCATGGGAGAGTGAGGGGAGCCTGCAGCCACCCACTCTCCTTGTTTGCCCACTTCTACAGAAAGAGCAGCTGGCCAGGGCTGCTGCAGCAAGACCAAGAAGCAATTCTCCCTCCTGCTTTCACAGGAATGCCTCTCCTGTAGGACTCTGCAGGCACATAATAGTCACTACCTGAAACTCCCCTCCCCTGGAGAAGGACAGTCAGTCATGTAAGGTAGCAGACAGAGCTTCCGTAACTTCCCTGGAAGGATTATAGTCACAGCAAGGGAAGGTAGGGCAGGAAGAGCATTTTTGATTCAGGATGGATCTACTTCCTCTTCCTACCCTGTGTATAACGTAGATCTCAGATTTTGTCCTGTTAGTCAGAGGGACTCCAAGAGGATTTTCCAGTAAAGCATTGCCTCACTCTCCTGATACTTTGGGACAAACCACCTTCTGCAGCAAGATAAGTGAAGCAGAGGAGCATCACTGAGCTGGGAAAGCTAAGCAGATTAGACACACTGGACTGGAAAGGTAGGGGAAAATGAGTTGTTTGGCAGCACATAAGCCTAGATGATGGCTCTGATAGACTTTTACTTTTTCAGGCGATCAGGGCTGCTAGAAATACACGTCTCGTGTTAGAACACTTAGAATGGTTACACATACCCTATTCATGTTACAACTAAATTAAATTTTGAATACACTTCTGTCACGTATATTCATTTGTATCCATTCAACTAGGTACAATGTTTTGTTATTTTTTTAGTAACGAATGTCATTACTCCTTTCTCCCCCTTATTTTTATGTATTGGTTTATATTTTGGTGTAATAAATACAACTCATGCCAAAATACCTCCACGTGGTAGAGTCATTACGACTGTCTGGATTCTGAAGCCAATAATTATCTGCATAATACAGATTAAGGCTTTGGTCCATGTACGTTCCCAACCTAGATAATTTCTTTTCAGGTTTCAGACAGCACTCCCTTTTTTACCTCCAGATATCCCCTTCTGGGTTAGGTATTGCAAAAGTGGATCTTTAAGCCCCTCTTCCACTATTAGCCCGCACCTTAGAGTGCCTACCATCCTTAGAGTGCCTAAGAATTATTATCTATTTTTAGCCATGCTTGTGTTTTATTAGTTTACCCTCAAGTTTTATTAGATCCCATTAAAACTTGAGAGGAAACCATAAATTCTCTCATGTGACTCTCCCATGAGATTAAGTGTCACTACACAAACATGGAGAGAAGCTACTTAGTCCCATATATAAGAACTGACCCTTGCCTCACAGTAACTAAAACCTGCCTTTCCTCTTTTTTCTGCTATGTGTGCTATAATTCCATTCTTGATTTTTTTTTTTTGTTTCACATCATGTGACTGACAGAGGAGAAGAAAACATATGTAACTTGCCAGAAATCAACACAAATACACTAACATAAAATTGGCTTAGAGCACTGGAAAATCAAATCCAATGAACAGGCATGAGTTGCAATATGATAGACTAGAAACTGGTTCCAAACTAAATCAACAGCTTCAACTATGTCCGAATATTGTAGCCTTTCTGGGTTAAGGAAGGGTAAAGTTAGAATTCAACTCATTACAGCCCCTTTACATTACACGTAGAACAACTGAATGCATCCTCTACAAAGGCTAACAAGCATCTTAAAACTCTGGCCACAAGAGCAGTTCTGAAAGGTGATCTAAATTAACTTTCTCTCTTATAGTTCCCCTCAATAAAAACCGTAGGAGACACGACTACGAAGAAGATACTGTATTTGCACATGTTTCCTTTAATTAAAAAAGATAATAAATTACTGGAGACACTATATTTTTTGGCTAATACAATCTAGTCTTCATGTAGTCTTCATGAACTTTTACCTTTTCAGGGGGATGAACTCCATGGTAGATACTATATAAGCATCATATTCATAATCTTCCAGTTAGACTTGTGCACAGGGTAGAAGTAATGTTTGAAACCCTGTGTTTATGGTCACATAGTGTTACTAGCACTGCTGCCCTATCCTGAGGTCTTCAGTGAGCTATGAGCTATTTTGCACAGACAAATACATGCTAAAAAAGAGCAGGAGAGAAACTTATTACTAAGAAAATTAGCAATAATTTTCTTAAAAGCAACCTGAGAAAAATTTTAATCTAAAATTTGCAGTTCCACAAATACAGATGAAGACTTTTTCCCTCGCAGATGGAAAGAATTAAACCAAGAAAATCAAACTAAGCCAACAATTAAAACAGCATTAGCAGTAAATTAACAGTTTGTTCAGTAATGAAAACCATCAATTGCCATCTGTAATGGAATGCATTATTAAAAACATAACGAGGGTGTAAATACACAATACTGCATAAAGAGATAATCTGAAGGAATTACCCAGAGTGAGAAATAATTAACCTAGATAACAGCAGCAATACAAAACAAGTGAGCCCTACCATGGATTGCAGACCAGAGGAAAAGGGAATAAGTGTTGATCTTTTTTCTATATACTGTCCCTGTGAATGCAAGAATATGTGTATTTTTGAGTAGCTTGCAGGGGAGTGGGAAATCCAGCCACCACAGGCAGTGAGTGAATGACAATGACTAAACGTTTTCAACCGTAGTTCAATTTGTGGAATAGGCTGAGAAACAAACTTTTTCCCAGCTGTTCTGTATGCTGTAGCTCACGATGTCTTCCAGTCTTAGCAGAGTCTCAAAACTCAGCAATTCCATTTTGGCTCAAGGGACTAACATTTTCCTCAGTAAGAAGGTATCAGATAGAGGGTAGACATGTCCTTCTTCTATTAATCAGGGCTCTTTAAAATACGCATTGCCCTTCCTTTCTCATCCTCCACAGATTACAACTAAAGCATTGCAACAAAACGCTATTGAATTAAAGTGGGTCGTTGAGCAGAGCTATATAAAATGCCATTCTAGCCACGTTGCTATAATCATGATTATGCTAAGACCTGTGTCCTTTGCATAGGAGTGGATGTTGAAAGAAGATACAGGGAAGGAAGTGGTGTAGGAGGTAGCATGACAGTCTCATTTGGATAGAATACCTGAACCAGGCAGCAGTGTTAATAGGCTACAGAGTGAAGACAGAAAGGAGTCAGCTTGAAGTTAAAAGGAAGATTAGAAGATAAGAGGACAGAAATATGAGACAAATTGCCTGAAGTGGATGCGGAATGGTATATAGGGTAAACGAAAGAAAAAGAGAGCAAATGAAAGAATCTGAAAGAGGGAAAAGCTGAATTTAACATAGTAAAGGTGGTAAATCCAAATGATGAAGACTTTAAAAACCTTTTGCTGGACTCTGTATATATGCAAATTGAGACCATTAAATATAGGGTAACAAAGACATAATCAAGAACACAGAGCTGTTAAGAAGGTTGTGTTTTCATTAGTGAGGATAAGTCACAGCCCGGTGTAGGAAAACAACGGATAATGGGGAGGTGAGGGAAACCCTATTCCCCAGATTTTAGCTTACACCTTGACACGAAAAATAGCCATGAAGCGGCTATGAAGCAGTTTGCTGATCCCAAGAATGGAATGTGGTTGCCATGGATAAGGCCCACCCTGACTGGGCAGAATGTACTGTATCTCTGAAATGGAGACCGGGGCAACACAGAGGTGGTGCAGCCCTTCTCCATTATCAGGATAATGATGGGCTGCTACGATAAACCGCATAACCGCTATCAAGAAAGATGGATTGCTACTGCCGTGCCAGCAAAAATGGTGAAATCGTGTCCTCTAGGTGAACTTTGCTCATTATAATGTCATTATAATACCAAAACACACCTCCATCCCAAAGGCTACCCGCCTCCAAGCTGCGACCACTCCCCACTGGGCATGCGCTCTATATTTTTACACCTGTACCTTTAAATGTGAAGCGAGAGATTTTTAATCCAATCAGAATAAAAAGAATGTATGACTAAAGTCACTCAAGTTCCACCTAAAAGTATAGAAACAATATAAAAAGTAGTGATTAAAAGGGGGATTTGGGGAACAGAAGATCACCATCGAAACTTTGGGATCGGTCGATGGGCTGAACCTATCTTCTCCCCCCCATAGGGATGCCTATTGGGTAAGAGCTCTGTGTTTTGCGCGCTTAAATATTAACATCAGGCTAGCTATTAATAACCATTAGTGTTTAGGTTTGCTTGTGTGTTTAGCTTTGTATGTGTGTGTTTAGTGTTTGCTCTAAATCCATTTCACAGTCAATACTCTATCACCGGTATCATTCGAACCTGCATTTAGTCACGAGTCTACACAATAAATTATTATTGTTGATTTTAATACTGAAGGGATTTGTCTTTGTGTAACTGCTAGCGAGGGTCCCTGAATAGGTTAGGCGAATATCCTCCAACCTTATGGGCTACCAAGAGGGACTTTGGTTTCAGTGACACTGCCAGCGTGCCTGGCAGGCTGGCCAAGTTGTAAAGAACCCGAGGAGGTTCCCCTTCTCCCTAACAGGAGTGTGGTGGGCAGGTTGGGTGACAGGAGTTTGTCTTTCTTGGGAAACTAGTGGACTGGACAAATTGTAAAGGGTTTGGGAAACCCCCCTTCTGGGCCAGGAATTTTCTTTGTCTATCCTGCTGGCCCCTCCTTTTCATGAGGGTTATACTGATCCATTGTCCTAAGGTTATACTGATTCTTATCCTAAGGTTATACTGATCCATTGTCCTGAGGATGGTCTAGTAAGCCTAGATTTGAAAAACATTGGAAAATGAAATAGTAAAATGAAACATTGAACCTAGGTAAACAATTTCCCACTAAACACCAAAGGGTAATTACAGAGCTAATTTCAGCCTGAGGCCAGATGAGAAATAAAAGAGGTGAGGAGGAATGGGGAGGGGAAAAAAAAAACCTTTAAAAGATATGCTACCTGAAATAGGGATAGGTGGACAGTTTTAAGAACAGGCTGTGTTACACAATTATTAACAGCTTTTGAGAGGTGGGAAGAAAATAGTCTACATGTGGCTCACCACTACCAGAATCCCAAGTATACAGTCTTTCTTAAACACATATTATTAAAGGTATGCCTTGTGTAAATAAATACTGTAGTCCACAACTAACCTCTAGTAAAGCAAGGTATTAACTGCTGGTCACAGAGGGAACAGTAAGGCAGGTGTTAACTATAAATTAAGTGTGCTGATGCAATCCTGATTAGCACCCAGCCCCAGAAACTGTGTGGAAGAACAGATCGTGTGATCCCATGCTGGGAGCTCTGCAGTGTGATGGAGGCAGTCCAGAGACACCAGCAAGTTCAAAGTCATTGTTACCTGGATAACCCTGAGAGCAATCGTCCCGCCTACAAAAATTCAGATTTGCATCTGTACAAATGTTCTGCTCTACCGATTCCCTTATTACATAGAATCACCTTAGCCCCAGTAATTTTCATCCCAAGAGGCAAAGGTTCAGTGTATGAAGATATGTTTTAATACATGTTTAAGCTGCATTGGCAACTTCACCACCACACAGGGGATATTAATAATCTATGACAATAAAGGGGCAATATTGTGTAGTTTCAAAGGGGAGTATTTCAAAAATGCTTCATTTTATTTACGCTCAGATATAAACAAGCCGCTAGTTAGTACAGTTCATAAACTGTGACAACTTTGCTTTAAATGAGTGGGATATCTAAAGCCAACATTATTTATTAGGCAATATGATTTCTTCTAGGCATTTATCCATCAAACATGGCATCCTTAATGCACATGCATTATGCAAAGTGTCAAATTAAACTATTGCTTATAAAAATAAACATTAGTTACTGAAATGATCCAAATGCTTGATTAGAATGTTATTTAGGGTAGCTAATAAATATCTTTAACAAACCTTTTGCATAGAGAAAGTGGAAAAGCATGTAAGAAAAATTATTGGGGTCTCGTCTCCTTCCTAGTCCTTTCTTCAAGTAAACAATGAGGTAGAAGATTAAAGCGTAAAGAGAAAAAAAGTCTTATGGGAGCTAATAAACCAAAAACCACATTAGCTATTACAGCATCTGTCTTACAACAGGAAAAAGAATGTAGTAACAAGCAAAATGACCTCTGCAGCAATTAGAGTGCAGCAAGTCTTGAATGGAGAATGGAGTATCTCTTTGGTTTCATTCCACGCCATTATTTTACTTGAATTTTGCCACTGTTTTCAGCTGGAGCAGTCTCAATCTTTGTAAACACCGACTCATTAAGAACCGAGACCTGGAAAATGCTGAGAATGATTCATCCCCGCAGGATTCAGCCAGAAATGAAGACAGTCAGTGACCTCATGACTTTTCAGGGAGAGGTCAGGATCGAGCCTTTGCAACAGGGGTTAGAGGAGAAGCAAATTACTGTATATTCATTTCAGCAAATTTATCTTCCTACAAGCTAGACGCTGTGGCACGTGTGTTATTTTGGCTTTTGCAGCCAGAGAAGACTGTATAAATGCAAATTCTTTAAACACTAAAAGTTGACTTAGTCACCTGGGCCAGGGTGATCAAACACTGCGCACATTCAATGGAGAAAAAAAAAAAAAAAAAAAAGAGGAAAAGAGGCTGAAACATGGAACCATGGATGTAATGGAAGCCCTCCTGCTTCCTTGTCCTTGTGGTGCTACCCAGTAGTGTGTGACAGCCCTGGGCTTGCCACAGTTACTCAGGAAAGAGTTTTCAGTCAGTTTACTTTTGTCATCCTGAAAAGATTAAATTCCATACCTATTGCCTTTGACCCTAATGCACAAGTCTACCTGATGTTCTAGGTCTGGATACCCATCGTGTTTCATGTTGAAGTTGGACAGCTGTGTGGAAAAAAAGATATGAAACCTGGTTCAGCTGGGGCCAGATAGGGAAGTCAAGCCTGATTTAGTGATATTATGAGCATTTGAAAAAAAAAAAAGAAAAAAAAGAGGCCTCCAAAGTTAATACCCTGTTATCAGAATTTTCGGGCGTATTTTCTCTTCACACTTGGACAAGGAGAAGGAATTTCTCATATCACATTACGCCTACAGAGGATATTACATTGAAGTACAACAAATGAAAAACAAATTAAATGGGTAACTATAGGCATAAGCTGAAGAATGTACACAGTGAGTTTATTTCATATAAACCATTTGCTTCTGTGATTATTTAATATATTTAGCTCTATTAAAAACACACCCAAAAAAGCACTTTATGCCGGGATACTGTAGTCGTTGAGCCAGGGAAAAAATTGTTTTCTTTGAAGACATATCCGGCATATATCAGTACACAATAAAAAAATTACTAAATTATATGTCAGTGGGGAGATTTTTTTGTTCACTAAGTTCAGTATTTTAATGAAAAAAAATAGTACGAACGAACAAGCAATGAGTTTTACAAGAGAAGAAAAAGGAATAGTCCATTGCCAGAAGCGTTATAATAGGCTCCTTTAAAACAAAGTAATAGATGAAGCACAGTCTGGGGTAGTGCATCAGTATAGCCAGCTAAACATGCAAAGCTTCAACAGAAGGAACTGCAATTTTGTGACTGTTTCTAAGACAGCTGTCAAACTGCTGACTAGAGGAATGTTATCCCATATTGCATCAGGACCAAAAATGTGTTGGCTTAGAATTTTAGAAATATTTGCACAACTGTATTTTAAATTTATGCTTTTAGTTGTTTCATGTGCACCCGCGTTAACTGAAAAAGCAAAGAAACTAGCCCTTCTTCACATGCAGACTTCTGTAAGCCTTTGAAATGACTTAAAGGATTTAGTAGTATACAGTAAACATGCTTGGATATGAGCTAAGGAAGTATTTCTGGTCCAGTATCTCAAATTCCATAACAACATCTGGTCTACATAAGATTACCCAGCAGAATGTTATTGTGCTGGTCTTTAGACTTAAGTAATTGCTTCTTACACTGAAAATAGAAATAACCTTTGATTCCCTGGCATTTTTCCTGCTTTAAACATAATCGGGGAGTTGTTAATGAAGTTGCACATTTCATACTGATAGAAAACCGTATCAAAAAAATCCAGAACACACTGAAAGACTCAATGGATATGCATATTTGAAACGGAGTACATTGATTTAGACACAGTTCTCATTAAAACTAGCTGCAGGCAGGCTCCTAAAAATCATTGCATACTATAGGAAAATCACCGTAAATCACTCAGGCAGAGCAAGGTCCTACAGTCAAATAGGTATTTCAACATCACTAAAGAAAACCAAATACTATTTTGAAAACCTGAAAAGGGGTAGCTCCATTGACTGTGTAACTACTGATTTTAGTGATGCTATGTGAACACATTACATTTGGAGATGAGCTTCCTCTCCAAGAAGGCATGTGAGCAAGCGTGTGAGGTTTTGAATACATTATTACTATGCAAGTCAAATAAAATTTGATGAAGGCTACTGAAAGGAATATTCTTTACACAAACCAAAATGACAGAAAGCCCTGCCTTACTATCACTAGTCCTCAAGTGAGAACCGGATTTCTGTGTTACATATTTCTCAGGGATTATCTCTAATCCCTGCTTTCTTGCATATAGCTGCCAGGAAATCTGTTCTCCACCATTCTAACCTTATTTATTAAATCTAATGCAATGCAGAATACTACTATAAAGCCAGACCTCATATTTTGGAAATCTATAGGCAGTTCAGCTGAAAATGTATGTTCTATGAGAATGTAAATAGCACAGAGAGTGGACAGAAAAGGGCAGAAATTACTTCCATCCTACTTCACAGGCTTATTACTTAAAAAAAAGTGTTCCGTAGAGAAAATATTCCAAAATTTCCACCAATCATACCATGTAAAAGTTTTAGAGAAGATTAAAGAGGAAGACAGTCATGTTTCACAGAGGTTGAAAAACATAAGGGAGGTTCTAGCACCACAATATACCAAGAATTCAGAAGGTTTTTCTGAGTGTTTTATTGACTTGTCTCAACTCAAATACCAGAGACAAGTATTTGTTTCTTATAGTTAAAAAAAAGGTAACAAAAATAAATAACCTATAGCTCAAAAAACCAAGGGAAGACAAAGGTCAGCAGTATTTACAAACACCAAATAACTTGCAAATAATAGCAAATAATTAGTAATAACAAGTATTTACTAATACTAAATTGTTGAAAAACAAACAAAAAAATCCTTATATCCTGGTAGCAGCCATACAAAACCTATATCTCATCTGCTGTAATTTTCCTATCAACTGCTCCTTTTCTCATTCCAGACTCCTTTTCAGACAGTATACACAGACTTTTTTCAAAACAAATTAAAATACAAATATAACATTTTCCCTCTCCGTGTACATAGCAATTGCAACAAAAGATTGTCCTTTCAACCGTTGGCCCAAAATGACACTTTGCCGTTTAGAGTAAACACTGCACAGGGCTGTCTGGGAGAACATTAATAAACTGCACATGGCTTCATTTCAAATATGATTTTAAATACTTCACAGAGAGAAAATTGGGGTCTGATAGTCTCATATAGTGAAGCAATGTGGATAGGTGTGAAAACCTCTGGCATTCTTGAAAACTGTGTTCGGTGTGGGAGAAAAATCTTAGCTCTGCTACTATGGTGGTCAGCTTGAGAAGTTCCCTGCAGATGAGGCTAACTCTGACAAGAACATGGCTGCTATGAGCATGCTTTCCTTGTAGAAAAAACTAATTCCTCCCTCATTTATCAATCCATTGACCTAAGTGGAATTTGTTCAGTTTTCCACAAGGCAGTAGCTGAGGAGAATCTGATCCTTCAGATCTGATCCTTCTCGGCACTGAGATGGTTTTATGATATTCTGGCAGCACACATTTGCTCTAAATCCATGTTGAACTTCCTGTTCAAAGAAATCCTCGAATGACTTTGGGCTACTCTCCTAGTCAAGTCCAACATACCAACACCATGGTCATACTATGATTTCTGAATCTTAACAATTTCTAAGTTACTAAATCGTACCAATACCAACTGACAAAATACTAGTGGACGCCGATGCTGCCATTGTATCCCACAATGGTGACACTGGTTTTGTTCACTCCTCTGCCTGGCATAGATACAGATCAAACCATCTTTCTCTGCCTCTTCTTTCTCCCCAGCAAACATGCTGTCCCCACATTTTGGGCAGATACTCTGCTCCTTATCCTGCCCCTTCTCCCTCCTGGTATGGTGTCAGGAGCAGAGGCTTGTGTATATACAAAACTGGTGAAGGGTTTAGAGAGCAAGTCTGTGAGGAGCAGCTGAGGGAACTGGGGTTGTTTAGCCTGGAGAAAAGGAGCTCAGGGGTGACCTCATTGCTCTCTACACCTACCTGAAAGGAGGTTGTAGCAAGGTGGAGGTCAATCTCTTCTCCCATGTAACAAATGACAAGACTAGAGGTTATAGCCTCAAGCTGCACCATGTGAGATTTAGGTTGGACATTAGGAAAAATTTCTTTACAGAGAGGGTTGTCAAGTGTTGGAACAGGCTGCCCAGGGAGGTGGTGGAGTCCCCATCCCTGGAAATGTTTAAAAGACGCGTGGATGTGGTGCTGAGAGACACGGTTTAGGGACCCTGGCAGTGCAGGGTGAACGGTTAGACTTGATGATCTTAAAGGTCTCTTCAGACCAGATGATTCTGTGAATCTCCTGAGGGCTGGTAGCCTAGCAGTCTGGATTAGGACTAGCAAAGGAGAGAAAGGAATGTTGGAGAACTGTGAAAATTAGTGCATCCTTAATGCTAAAGATAGTTTCAGTGGCCCAGAATGGTGCAAGCAAGATCTTTTTTATGTTTGGTTTTTTTTTTAACTCTCCAGTTATATCTACAGAATTTGAATTTTACCCAGCAAACAAGCCAAATAGCTGCTACTTTTATCCCATGAGAAGTCTGCTTAGTATTTTATTCTAAGTCTATAAGCAGGTCTCAGAAGTATTGCCAGTTGCATTCCAGCCTTGCTATAATAATTTTTTTCTTTATTATAGTTATATTTTACTGACCCTGTTATTCCAAAGAAACTTGAGATTCTATACAGATTCTTTTGTTCTGATGACTTGGTTCACTAGGAGATTTAAACTCAGAGCAACTTTTTCTGACTTTAAAGCTGAAATACCAAAAAACTCTTTCACTGGATTGTTTACAAAAATACTTTCCAGTGCATAATAAGTTACAGAAATGCAGGGGATCCTTGCAGGCCTCCCTGTCTTACGATGAATTGTTATTGAAACACTAAAAATGTAGCAGTTCAAATTTCAGGGTCTTATAGATTTTTTTTCCTTCAATGTCACATACTAACCTCTAAGTGTCTTAGTGCCTTACTAATCCATTATGAATTTTACCCCCTGCATTTGATATTGTAACCTAGTGTTGGACCTTTGAAGATGTAAAATTGCAGATAGACATTATTAAAAAAAAAGAAACATTGTGGTAGCATCTATGGAAAATATCACTCAGGTCTTTTTTTCTTTCTTTTTTTTTTTCCAAAACATCTTAATGTGCCTTAAAATTATAAACTTAAAACTGTGTCAGGTTTCTAACACTACTAAATTTGTGTATTATTTTTGTATTATTATTACTCATTCTGATCGCAAACCTGGCAAGATGACAGCAATACTCTTTACCATGCTCACAGAAGGTATTCAGACCTCATGCTTAAGTGCTGGCTATGACCTAAAATACCTTTACAAAGATAACTGTGAAAAGACCTACTAAGCTATGTATAAATCTGACTTCTATCTCACCTTCGACCTTTAGAGGGCAGTGCTCCCTTTGGTTACTTAAAGATATTCTAGAAGGGCAAAATGCTTCCATTACCTGAGAGAGGTAATGGATAGAAATAATAAAATAAATTTCAAAGTATAAGAAAATTTCTTGCTTTGCTGATATGGGGAAGGGAGCCCGTGCATGATGTGCCATACACTGGGTGAACCCTTTGCACTTTGAAGGACAACAGGGACTAGAGGTCTTGTCAGCGTGGCTTTGACATTGACACTCTAGTGGCTGGTGATGGGAGGATGCCTACAACTGAAAGGGCAGAGAAAAATGGTAGAAAATTAAAAGTATTATGTACTCCTCAGTCTCATTTTTATGCAGACATTAAAACGCTATCAAGGCCAGCATAGCTTCTATTGGAGGTATCTTGGAGATTCACTATTGTCCCAGAGTTACAACTGGTTTTCCACAAGGATTCACAGGTTTCCCAAAACCTATTTCAGAGTGCTATGGAGGACAACAGTGCAGGATGAGAAGTAGAAAAAAGGCCAAGAATTCATCCAGTGGAAGATCTGTGTTCTCTTTTGTATGT
Source organism: Bucorvus abyssinicus (assembly GCA_009769605.1). NCBI lineage: Eukaryota > Metazoa > Chordata > Aves > Bucerotiformes > Bucorvidae > Bucorvus > Bucorvus abyssinicus. The sequence continues at coordinate 11,157,486 of CM020030.1, forward strand.
ATTTTACCCTCCAATACTAATAGTAAACATTATGAATAACTTTTCAGCCATGATCAAATTTACTATTTAAAACAAAACAAACAAGTGCCAAAAAGCTGAGCAGAAAACTGTACTGACTCATTCAGATACTCTGAGGTCCTGGGAAGAAAAAAAGCTCTGAAAATATTAGAAATACAATCTAAAAACCTGATCTCTCTCCTCCTCCTGGCTGGCGAAGGGCTGCATCTGCATGTTCTGCATGTTTTCTGCTGTGTATTTTCTTGCTTCAAAGTGCGTACATAGTTAGGCAGTCTCGCATATGACAGAGAATTTCCAATGGTAGAGCTACTTTCTCCAAAACAGGCCTGTTTGGGGAAAATTTTCCTTTATCCCTCCATCTAGCTTCCTTTCTTGGTTGAAATCATTGCATGGAGACTTGACTGCCTGTGGCTTATACTATAATGCTGAGACTACACCTGAGTGCTGGATCTAGCGCTGGGCTCCCCAGAACAAGAGAGACCGAGACATACCGGAGCAAGACCAGGGAAGGACCACAAAGATGACTAAAGGACCGGAGCTTCTGTCCTCCAAGGAGAGGCTGGGAGGGCTGAGACTGTTCAGGCTGAAGCAGAGAAGGCTCAGGGCGTCTGATCCTTGTGTACAAATACCTGATGTGAGGAGTAAAGAAAAGGGAGCCAGGCTCTTCTTAGTGGTACCCACCGTCAGGAAGAGAGGCGATGGGCACGAACTGAAATACCGGTAACTCCATGTCCAGTACCCTGCCCAGCCCTGGGCCCTGCCGAGCTGGGCACCACCCCACTCCAACCCTGCCTTGGCCTGGGGGCCGCCCTCCTGGCCAGGCCCAGGGCCTGCAGCGGTGCCTGGGGATGGCTGGGCTGTGGCCAACCCCGGTCATCGCTCATGTCCCATCCTGGCTCACCTTGATGGGGGCTACGGGACAGGGCTGGCTGGGCAGGAAGGGCACTGCGCTGCACCCTGACACCATCTCACTTGAAGTACTATGTAACCAGCAGTCTTCCTCATTTTAGCATCTTTGAACAAGGTTTTATGCCTTATTCAAGTTACTCTTAAGTGGTTTAAGTGTGTCTTTAGATACAACTAATAAATGTCACAAAGTTTATGCTTTGTTCTTATGATCTTTCCTGCTGACACCAGGCACACACTAAATCTTATTTGTGTAATGGGTTCGTCTGAAGGGTCATTGCATTTAGAATCTGGTTGATATTTTTGGTTTTGACATCAACTACATTACATGCCCTATGTTGCAGAGTTTTACTTACAAATGACATACCTGGACACTGTAGTAGCTTAAATATGACTTTCAACAAGACTCAGATAAAACTATGGCCTTTCTCTTACTAGTAGCTAATGGGCACACAAATCTGTCTTTTCCTGTCATTCACATGAACTACACAAAAAACACAAGAGGCCATAAAATTTGCCACTAGAATGTTCTTTTGATATTGCTGGTTTCCTTTCCTACAGACATCACAGTTGCATGCATGATGTTCTGTGCCTGGTGTTCCAGATTGAGGGTGTCCACAGAGTCTGTATTATGGGTGTCAACATCTGAGATGGTCATCTAAACCTACTTCATATTCGGTGAAGAGAAACAGGCATGTATGGAGTGTCTGTTCCAGAAGAGAAGGAATTGCATCAGCAGATGGCCAGATACTTCATGCAATGAAAGTGACCGTTCCCCGCTTCTGATGATAAAATCAGCAAAGGATGGCTAGTCAGATGAGATGAAACTCAACAGAAAGCATATACGGTACTGTCCTGGGAATTTATATTAGGCATATGACAAAGTTTACTCAAGACTAAGTATAAAGATAAAAGTTTTCCCTTTAATTTCTTTCATGGTTTATATCTGTATTTTTTTCAGTACTGAATAAGCATGAAATTATCACCTCTAGGAGGTTAAGCATTATGTAAGTACAATCCTCTTTTTATTTTTTTTTTTGGACATCTGATCAGTTAACTAAATTTTATCTGTGAGAATGGCAAGACTTAAGAAACTAGGCCTAGGAAGATTTTGAAAAGCATTCATAATGTGTTAGTCATTAGCTATTGTCATTTATAACCCATAAACTGCATTTATACTTTTCAAGGTTAGTATCATAAGATAATTTAGAGTGGAAGAGACTTCAGGAAGTCTTGCAGTCCAAACTGTTCGAAGCAGGTTGCTGGCACTGACATGAAATGCAATGCTTTATCTGGATGACTTAGTAGGTAAGCATTATCTTCTCCATACTTATGGGATGTGCCATCACAACCTTGATCCTAAATGCATTTCTACCATGATTGCTTTCACACTTGGACTGATGTCTTTACTTTTTAGACATCCTTTGAATTTCCTTCATCAGGTTAATAGCCATTCTAGGTGATCTCTCAATGATGTAAATCAAGTCATCAAAGGGAAGCTACTTTGCTGGCATGATTTGTGACCAAAGAGCTATTTTAAAGTCATGAAAGAGTTTTACTAATGTTTAACTTGATAAGTAGCCACTAGATATGACCTAGTGTTCAGTCATAGAAATTCATATCAAAATGTATTTTTAGTGTAAATCTGTTTAACTGAGAAAGTACAATTAGACCCTTGGTTTCTATGAGAAGCGTGAATTTTAGCATCTATTGTTTTTAATTCTTTAGAAGATTTGTGGTTCTTATTTGCTCTAATAGACTTGGTTCAAAACAAGTGAAAGTGAGGCAGTATGTGTCAACTCACAGTGAACTGTCAACAGTCAGTGACAGAACATTGAAAACAATCCATTTATTCATTAGAGAGTGCCAAAGGTAACTCAACAGATTCTCTTTTGCTTCTATTAATAGATTTAATTTCTTCTTAATCACTTCTTTAAGCACTTGGCACCTTGCGAAAGAAATTCAGAACATCGTCAAATTACTGGTTGTTTACTGCATTCTCAAAATAAAAACGAAAACATAATACCAATATCACTGTGTAGCAAGTGTCTTGTAATGAGATTGGGACATTTGAATTATTTGTAATGTACCCTGTCATTTTGATTAATATCACAAATGTTAAAGTAATATCAAGCTATGGCAATACATGCACATAGATGCATATTCAGATGTGTGAAGACAAGGGTAATTTTAAGCATTTCTTGCTTAATTGTATAGTTGAAAAGTCTTAATTATTATTCTAAATTAGCATGATAATAGTTGAATTTGGCTTGCTTAGTGTATCTCTTGATTGAGCCTCAAAGGTGTATCCATTTGTAAATTTTTAGCATTTCATTTCATTATTAAATGACTGACATTACAGTAAGAGGCTGAAATATTAAGCCATAGCAAAAATTGAAACAAAAATGGTTACAGTGACTTCCAGAATAAATCCTGTCCCCAGGGTCTTTTGGAAGAGTACTGCAGTTGTTGTTTCCTAAATTGTTTATTTAAGAGGTTTTACAACAACGCAACAAATGAAACCGCATAGACAGCATCCCGTTTCACACAAATATAGAAAAAAAATATGAAAATTTCCAGTGTGATAGTTTATGGCGATCTTGTCCTGAATAAACTCATAAACACTTTATTCTGTCATTCAGTTTATATGTTGCTGTCTCACATTTGGATTGATGGTTGACAGCAATGATGTATAAATTATGCATGCCAATTTACTGAACACCATTAAACCAAAAGAGTATGGGTAATTTCAATAATTATACATATAAATAGTATTATTAGCTCTGTCAAACTCAGTACCTGGATAGCATGTCAGTATATGGTATCTGCTAGGGAATCAAAAGATTAAGGATTTTGCATGAGGTTGGTGGCTGGAGACATTCCAGCTTCCATTTCTACGCAGCTTGTATCTATAATCTACAACTAGACATCATGCTTAAGATTCAGAAAAGCTTTGATGAAGGCTGATCTGTCCAGATTCACACTATATTTTTAGAGGGAAGAGGTAGCAACTGAAAAAATAATTATGTCTAGTAAATACTCCAGCAGTGGCATTCATACTATAATCATCAAAGAACTGAAGAACCATTTTCTCTGGTTTATTGCAACTTTCTTTCAGGTACTTTTTATCTCACAAAGCTCCTCTCAAATGATATGCCTGGAAATGAATGCTTTTCAGCTAGAGAGGAAAACCTCAACTGTGTTACTTCAGTGCTGTCTAAAGGCCACAGTGAGGCAGATCCTGTACAAACACATAATAAGTGACAGCCAAGGAAAACTTCTAGTTTAAACAAAGGCAAAAAAAGGATTGGACAAATACCTGCCAACATTCTCATTTTCATCAATTAGCTCAGTGTCTGGGATGCTTCGGATGCACTACACAGACAAAGCAGAGTCAGCTTATGCACGTTCCGTTCAACATTTGTCTGGAATTTCTGAAAGTCTGACAGACACTGCTACTAAACAACTGGACATCTACTTTCAAATGCAGTAGTCTGCAACAAAACAGGTAGAAGTGGTAAGTATGCCAAATTATCATTTTAATTTTAAAACTTAACAACTCAGACACAGAGAGTGTGATTCATTTTTCACTCTGAGTCAATCAGCCTGGCCATAGGAAATAATAGGACAATCCAGATTTAATTTAAGCAATATTCTGGTTATTAATCTCAAAGTTAAAAACTATAAAACCTCTGCAGTCATAATGCTTGAGCAGTGTTCTACATATCCTAATTGCATATTTACATAAAACACTTGTACCCAGACAGCATTCTGACTTTGTCTTACAATATCCTTTAGGATTCCATTAAAACAATTTTTAAAAATTATTCACTAAAAAACCCCATGCTTTTGGCCTTTTTTTTTTTTTTTTTTTTTGCCATTGCTATAAATGCCTTAGTTCACCTTCCTTCATTTTAAGACAGCTTGTAGGTAACAAGAATAATTCAAATTAAGGATTATAAATTATTAAGCATGGAAACAGAAGGAAAATATATAGTATGGAAAGCAACATAAAACATAGCCTATAAAGGGAAGGTAAATCATGTCATAAAATATAATGGCCACATACACTGTGTTACAAAACAGCAAACAAGTGGGAAGAAATTCCGCATAATTTACAGACTCTCAGCAACTCTTGCACTAGTAGGAAAGTACCACGGAAGCACAAGAAACTTTCTTTTTGATCCCTTCAATTTATAAATAACCCTTTTAGAAAAACAAAGAGGATTGTTCACTTTGTGTGACCCTGAGGGAAAAGCATGATATTCATCGAAGAAGATTCATTTCCTTTTCCTTCTTGGCAGTAGCCCTCTGAAGTGTCTTCACATAGTTGCCTATACTGTTCTTTAGTTGTCTCTGAAAAGCACAGAATTCCTCGAATTACCTACATATGAGCCCTCTCTACTGTCGTTTAAGCAGAAAATATAACATATCTTCCACACTGTTTCCCCTTCCGTTTTTTTGTCATTAGTTTGCTAACTCCTTGGGTGGATTATGGTGTCAGACAGGACATGTTAATGAATTAAAACAAACAAACAAAAAAAGTTACTACCTCTTGTCATCTGATAGCAATCACTTATAATTACTACACCGAATGCACTTGCACCATGGCTATAATATACACAGCTCAATTAAATAGGCCAAGCCCTGCAGCCACCAGAACTATAGTGAATTACACTAGTTCCAGACTGGGCTCAGTTTTTTGGATTTTGGCCTGTGTGCCACATCCCATGTTCTGACCAAGATAGCTTACACTTGCAGAGCCATCTGCAAGACCTACTGAAGGAGGACAGAAGTAATTTAAGGTAAAGGTTCTGCACCTGAAGGATCTCTTTGCAATGTGCCAAGTTAGAAGCAGTCATAAAAGCCATTCTCAACAAGCTGTGCCCTACCTCCCCTGCCTGTGGATACTTTAAATGCTGGTTTTGACCAAAACCAAACTCTAAAAGGTAATGCTGTAACCAGGAAATACTTCCATCTCTATTTTATTGTACAGAGGTTATTATTTAGAACTGCCAAAGGAACAGGCAAACTTGAAAATACACCTGCTGCAAACACTAACTAAAGTGGTTCTTGATCCTTGATGGGATGGTCATGCCCCTCTACCCCAGAGAAACAAATCACTACTTAATATGCAAGGAGGTGAAGAGTCTTGCCCAGGTTTTCTGTATTTCACACAAAAGACTCAAACAACTAGTCAGGCTCTACCTTTGTCCAACCACTACTGAAAGTCATGGAAGAGTGGCTGTTATTCTTTGTCTACTGTTTTCTAGCTGCACAAATTTTTTACTTGAGTACTCCTGTAGTCACTGGTAGTACAATCAGATCACTCTAAGTCTTCCCTCTCACTGATCGTATGACAGGAATATATTTTCAGTCAGTTTTCATAGCTTTCTTTAAGACTTCTCTTCTGCATAGGAATAATAATCACTCTACTTACCTGTATGCCTAATTTACTTGATAGGAACCTCACCACCAGGAACAGAATCAGAAGAAAAAGCTGAATACATACAGCTGACAGACTGCTCCCCACTCCCATAGTATATGATTACAAGCATGGCTGTAGGTTGCTGCCCACTCTATGCCTTCACTGGAGAAAGATTTCTAAATGTTATTTCCCATTGAAAAGTTAGTACAGTAATTCCACATGTAAGTGTTTGCCTGCCAGCACTCCGGCTCATAACCATAACCACTTTTCTATATATGCAAACCAGAGCCAGCTTAGTCTGGGGCCAGTAAATCGGGGAAGCTGCAAAATATTTACTGTATTATACAGTCAGCTTGGGGAGTGAGCAGGAGACAGGCAGACAAGGCAGCATAGTATTTTTTCCCATGTTTGTTTTTTGACAGTTTGCAATTTTGGATTATTATTTTACATTTTTTATAACTATAGATCTAAAATATAATTATAGTTCTTTAGAAAGTTACTTCTGGAACTGAAAACTTAAGTTAGAAGAAAAAATTTAAATGTGAATACACAGATTATTCATAGTGACGATATTTTTGAGGTTACTCCAGAAACAGTTCTGGAAAAATAACCTACCAAAGTATTCATGATCATTTGGAAGCCAGTCAAGATGTTTTTCTGAAATGCTCCATCTTCAGTGACTCCCACTGTTCCCGGGCTTCTTTTCGTGTGATGGGCGCTTTGGAGTGAACCTCTACTTACTATCTAACTCTACTGGACTATTTCAGCTCTTTGAGAAAAAAAAAAGCCACAAACGACAAAACCCTAAAAGAACAGTTTGGGAGGGTAGGGAATAACACCGGCTCTGAGTTCCTAGTTTTTCAGGGAGCTGGAGCCCTACCGTAGTTGATAACTCAGTGGTATCTATGAGCTTTTGGCATTGCCAGAAGTTGGAACATGCAGACCTTGTACCTTGTGGACCCTAAGCAGTACTATTGAGACACAAAGGTGGGCAACAGAAAGCCACGCATCATGTTCCCAGGCTGGTGCTGCCATAGGAGATGGAGACCTCTCCCACGCCACCAGCCACAGAGATTCAAACAAGAGCCTTCAATCTGTGCCTATCATGTGCCTGTCAAGTGCTTCACACACTTACAGAATGCTTTGGGTAAAAGTTTATGAATACATTAATATATCCATACATGTATACATGTATATAGGGAAGGCAAATATCTTTGGCAAAGTAAATGAAATTTCCTTAGATAAATGAAAATCAGTATGTGCAGATAAAAAAACCTCAAACTCTACCCAGCAGACAAAAGTAATATTTAAATGAATTCATTTTTAACTTCTGATTACAATTCTTGTATATATCTGGTAGACTTTGGTATGGAAAGAGCACTAATCTGGTAATTATTCTCAGTTATCAGTTGCAGAGGTATATGGACAAAAAGAAAAGAAAAAGATAGCAAAAATCCCATTTAGAAAGATTGGGGAAACTGTAAAAAGTCAATGACATGATAAATATAAAGGGAAAAATTGAAAGGGAAAGGAGTATTTGCAAACTTTTAAGAGAGTAAATAACAAATGTAAAATTATAAAAAATTGCTTGCTAATGTGATGTTAACATTGCGGAATATTCATGGACATCATTTCAGGCAGATACTAAACACACTTAATTTTGATAGGAAGTGAAGAGACAGAATCATATTCTAATCCAAAAGAGCCAATCAGCAGTTACCCTGGGTGATCAATCAATAGAGATTAGGACCCTCTGCTAAAAGACATGCGTTCTTCACTTGACTTGAAGGGGTTTCACTTGTCTAGTAGCTCTCAAGAACATGAAATCCTAAAGAAAACTTAGTATTCAAGATCCACTCCATTTGTGAAAGCAAATTGGAATTTACATTATTGATGAGAATCATTTCCTCATTTATCCCATAAATTAAAATCGAATAGACTAAAAATAGTATTTTCCTTCTTGTGACAATTTTTCACTATTCCTTTACAAATCATGGGTCAGAGCCTACTCTGAACTGATTCAGCTGAATCCAATTGGCACAAGAGCCACTCTGAACTAAATCACTTCTAGATTTGGCCCCTTTTCTTGAATTTTGTCTTCTAATGAGCAATTGGGCAGGAGAAGAAAATTCTAATTTGTTACCTGTTTTAGTAGCAATTAATTGACAATTTTTATGTAGATCCACAGGACAGTGGAAGGAGAGAGAGAAACTAGGCCTAAGGGAAACAGAAATACAATGTACTGCCTAAGTAATCCACCTAATTAAATGATAATTACCCCAGAAGTGAATAAATGGAGTTTCTCTAACTAAAAATCTAAGTCTACACAAACTAATTCTCCACAAACAAGCAGTATATATAGAGATCATCATAAATGACCTCTGAATGACAGAACGAGCCCACCTGGTCAAAAAATTGAGATCAAATATCTGAATTATGCCTAGTTTATTAAACAGAAAGTTATCCAATGCTCGTAGTGCTGCAGGACATCAGCTCTATAAACCTCTCATCTACTCCTTGATAACACGCAGCCCCTCCATCACTTCTCTTTTATTTGCCTCCCAGAACTATTCAACCTCTATCCCATACCAAATCCTAAGCAAGTCCTAAGCAGGGACCTCAGGTTAACACAGAGAGAAGCAAATTTGTAATTTTTCTGCAGCAGGCAGTCTGTCTAGCAGCCATGCCACTCCTTCCTTGTGAGGTTGCCTCACTGCTCGTGTGTGCTCTATTTCATTACTTTTCTTTTCTGTGACCCTCCAGGGTCCATCAACCCGTCATCTCCCTGCACAACCTTGCTATGCCTTCTATTATGATACAACCTTCAAACATATTACCATCTGCCTGAGTTCATTTCCCATTCAGCTAGAAGACATTTCTCAAAATGTTCGATTTCTTGCAATCCTAAACTTAGTCTTCCTTTGTCCTTGGAGAAAGACGTGTCGTCTGTATCTTTCTGAACATCTGGAAGTACCTAGCACTGCATGAACATGCCATAAACAGGTGAATGAATCATCACAACAGCCATCATCTTCGTGTTCCACATTTTTGTTACCATTTCAACATAACAGATTATAACCAGCTTGACGTAAGTTGTTGTCTGACTACACATCAATGTTTGTCTTTACTTTGTCCTCTGTTCATAACCCCTGCAGACTGTAGGCTTCAGTTTAGCTGTACATTAAGACCCTGTTTTGACCTTTTTATTCACAGATATGAAGAAAAAATGTAAAATCTCATTGCACGAGCATATAATAAAAGCAGTGACTGTGGTGGTAGAGGAAGTTAAACACGGCTGGAGCCCTAGTGGTATATGAAAACATAAAACCTGCATAACTACACACCAACATACCAAAACCAACTTCATGGGCAGTTACCCCGGGAATAAAACCCGACTTTGCAGCGCCCCCATAACTGAATACCTTTGAACAGCCAAACTGAATAGCTTTGAAGAAAGATGAACGGGACTTTACATGAGATCTTGCCTCACGCACCAAGGAAACAGTGCTAGTGGGAAAAACAAGGAGCCAATTCAACAGTCATCTCAAACAAAGTGGATGAGCCCCGTGCAGCTTCAAGTAAGTCAGTGGTTAACTCTATCTCCAATTGCCAGAGGCTCCACAGCTACCGAGAGCATCTAATTGTCAGGATCTTCTCTCACACCCAGATTTACCAAGAAGAACAGGAAGAATGCACATTTGTCCTCTGGGGAAAAAGCATCCACATCTTTTTGTGATTATATATGTGCACGCACATATATATATATACACACACATATGCAGGAGGTAGCCTTGAGTGTGAATCAGAAAGTTTTACGCTGTTAATAAATCCGTGCCTGACTTGTGTTTTGCATTGGTTTCTTTCATTTTTACAACTGGGATAATATTTGCCAGCTAGCATATCTCAAAAGATTGTTATATTGACATTTATTTTCTCTCTGCACAAAAATGTGAAAGAATAACTACACTTGTCAATAAACGGACTCGACTAGATTTAACTTTTTTTTTTTGTTTATATATTTTACTGAATATTTTTCCCAAAAGCATTTTTAAACACCTCTGACAGGGATATTTGCATACTAAATTTACTTTATACAAGTGCAATATGTATGCAACAATCATGAGAAAGCAGGTAAAGAAAATAAATTAGAAGCAATGTAATAGCACCAATGACCTCAGCTATCTTCCAGCCTTGGGAAATGCAATAAAAGGAACTCCCTTTGCAGCTGCAAAGTATATTTAAGAAAGTGGCAGAGCCATGAAAAGGTTCTACTACAGATTCCTCAGATGGCCTCTGCAGATTTACACCTTGGAGCTATTTTTTACCAGGTCCTCTGTTATCCTTTACATGGAACTAGTGAAATGAAGGTAAGAGAATTTACCCCTTTTTCTTTTTAAACCAAATTCAAAGTAGTTCAAGTTTTTGCTTATGATTTTACCTGTAAGTCACTACTCAAATAGTGTTTACGCTCGAAGATCAGTGGGGCGGGGGGGTAGGCAGGGAATCCTCACAAAATGATAGCCCGAAAAGAGAAAATATCTGCAGAAACAAGAGAAACTAATGGAAACACTTGTTAGAATTTTGCAACTGGGACTAAAAGTGACCTGAGAGAATACTTTTAACTGACTTTGAACTGTTGTAGAACACTTGTCTTGATTTAGAAAAGAAATTGAATCCCAGATGACACAAAACCTGCTATAAATGTTTATATCCTGGGAAAGGGAAAACTTTCCTGCAGGGCTTGAATCAGTGTTGCCAATTCCCTTCCTCCCATACATTCAGCTGCCATAGCAAGTAGTGTGTAGCAGTTTTCTCGCCTCAGAAAAACCCCTCCCAAGAAATACTGCAGTTTAGCTTTACTCTGTGCAAGGAAGAAATTTTTACTTTCAGGAAAACAAGATTTATGGCTGTTTTCTTTTAGGAACATGAGTCTTCCAACTTGGCTGGAAAAGGAAGGAAAAGCTTGGAAAGAGTACTTAATATGCAAGAAATTACAAATGGAAAATACTTATTAGATCATTTAGCTCACTCATTTTCCAGTGCAGGAAAATGTTCTCTATGGTAACATAACAGTGATTCCAAGTTACTCTCTTAGTCTCTCTAGCCAGAGCTTATCATTCCAGGGAGTGTTAGCAGTGGCAGGAAAAACTGTTCCCTCTGTCATCTTTATCAATTGCTTTCCAAAGCAGACACAGATAAGGGTCGAACCATTGTGGTATTACACAATGGTGCTAGAAAAACAAGGAAGATGTTTTTGCTTTTTGAATTGTGTTTTTAACATGATGCAAAATAACTCCACAGACCATGCCAAATGCAGGCACAGGTCGTCTGGCTTAACATACAGAGTGCTGTGGCCAGAGGATCAAGTTGCGTATTCTGCAGATGAACTGAAACTGTAAAATAAGAAGGAAGAAAAAAGGAATGAAAAATTTAAGGATTATTGCTGTTTACTTTCAGGGGCTCTTTCATTGTCCATGGGAGGAGCTTCCCATAAACCTCTTGATTGCTTCATTAAAATTCTCCCTTCTTGCCATGAAAACAGCATGACCACTGATACAACTGCCTATCATCTCGACTAATACTATTCCATTGTTTCCCTTTGTCCCCTCTTTCATTACTTTCTTTATTGTCTTACCTTTTCTTTCAACTCTACTATGGATACAGAACACATTTTGATTCTGTATTTGTGCAGACCCTTGAAAAATAATGTTCTGGATATTGACTACATTGTCTAAAATGTACAGTAATGCAATATTACCTTCCAGCAATAGATAATACTCCCCCCAAAACACTACTGGTTTTCAAGTTTTCCTCAGCATGATGAACAAGCTCAGACACAATTCAAAACTATATGAATTCAAAACATTACGGATTTTGATTGCTTCTTTTCATCATGAGACTATCAGTTGTATCCACTAAATAAAGAGTAGCTTTTCTCAAATTAGATCTTCATCCTTATCAAGACCTCACTTCACATTTCCAACAAGTTTCAAAGGGTGTTATCGAGCCTCCAACTTCAGCTGGCTACCTAAGCCTACTCCATTTAAAGCAGTTTTCCCAAATAATTAGTTTTTCCTTACTTGTCTGCTAAGTTTTAAAGCAAATTTTATGTTGTTGAGCTATTATACAGAAGCAAAGAAAAAAAAAAAGGTGGATCTGGGAAGCTCAATAATTTTGATTCTAGAAGCCCTGCAAACAAAAACTGATGCTGAACATGCTTAACGTGACTCTGCTGCTACTGAGAACCTAGTTCTCAAATATCTTAGGACAACCCTGAAGAATTTTCAGCCAATGAAGCAAGCATGACTCCAGCCCCTAGAAAATACCCTTTAGTTTGCAGCAGGTAAGGCACAGCTGAGGCCATCACAAGCAGGTATTCACCAGCCTATCTCCATGGGCTCTTCTGTCAGCTGAGGATTCAGCTGCTGCTGCCTGACCAGCTCTGATCTCCAGAAAGAACATGCGGTGTAGTGATACTTGGTGCATTTTGAGATTATGTGTGTGGAGAAGACCCCAAAATGGACAAAGAGTTTTCCTCTAAAATGCATAAAATTTGGATATTTTTCCAGAGAAACAATGTTTGGAACACTAATTTTCATGACTGAGTACAGACATAATCTCACAGTAAATTTACAAAAGATTAGGAACTTTGTTACAAACGTTGTGGTTTACCTCTAACTTCTGGTTAATTGTAAATCATATTGTTATGAGATTTAAATTAATCCGCATATTTTTTCCACTTAGAGGGAATGGACCTAATTAATTTTGTAGCTCAGATACCACAACTGAGTTACATAAGGGGAGATGCCTGTGCAACATCTATCTCAAAACAAAAACAAACAGAAACAAAAACCATCTCATCACTTTGCTGTTAATGATAAATCCTGTTTTCTCCTTCTTATATTCAGTAAAAACCTGAACAACATAAAAACTGCTTCAGGGTTTTATGAGACTCATGGCAGAGCATCATATGGCACCACAGTAAAACTGATTCATCTCAACCTCTCCTTTCACGGCTAAGTATGAAAATGCATTCTAATAAAACTCCAGCACATACCCATACTAATACTGCATACTTTCTGGAGAAATATGCAGAGATACTTCAGATAGCTGCTAAAATGACATTAAAACTGATATTTCAATTACATTTCAAGAGTATATGTGGTTACTTTCTTGAATCTTTTGGCTTTTATCTTTCATTAATAGGTTTCTAGCATTGATAAATTATTCTCTCACTCAAATACCATTTTATGTACATTAAATGTGAAACATTTGAAACATGTACTTCTTGTATAGCCTTGTAGGAGAAGAGCAAGTATCATGTGATGTCAATATCAGCACAAAGTAACTAATGAACCTATATCTCCCTACCCTTCATAAACAACTCATAGATCTGTGTTCTTCCTGATATTACAGGTTTTATTTGGTTCTCATTTTGGGTTCATTCTCAAGGTGCAATGACAGGCAGCAATTCTGTTGCCTGGTATATCCATGGCCCTTATCGTGGCCTCAGGGTCACAGCTCCTTCATACAATATGCCCTGCTGCTCTGCTCCAGTCAAAAACAGACTAGAAATAGTGAATCATTCATACAGAACTAAATAAACTGTGAGTGCAGACATTCACCATCACCCCCAGCAAAAGCCCAAAACATTCAGCATGACCCCATGCTTCTTTCTCACCCTCTTGCAGCTAGTGAGCTGCTGGCTGCCACATACACAGCCTGTGGGCATTGAGCAGATTTTTCAACAGATCTAGAGGTTTCATCCCTGCTCCTGCAGCAGCTCTAAGGGAATACTACGGGCTCTCCCTTGATCAAGAAAGACTGACATGAAAAGCATGGTAGAGAAGCGGGGGCAGGAGGAGCTACAAGCATCAAATACTCACTCCACAGAATAGAATGTGCATGAATAGCAAGGAAACAAAAGTGGACTATAATAACCCAATATCAAAATGTCAAAGGAGTACGTAGGGCTCTGATGACTTTACATCAGATCATGTAGGCAACTTGGCAACCTAGAAATACCTAGGAAGCACAAAGGGAATGGGAATGCTATAAATTGTACAAATTGGCATATAGTCTCAAGATTTACTTACAGCTCCTTTTAACACAGAGAGAAGCTCTCTAAGATAATTGCAGGCACCAACTCACCTGCTTGCTTCTTGCTCTGTGTTAGAGAGAAAGACAGGATTTCTGAACACTCTAAGTGTTCATATGAAATATCACACATAACTTCTTTCATTGAAGTCTTCCTACTCCTGCACTTGGAACCAAAGAGAACTGAGCTTTTATCCACAGAATCATGTTTTCTGCAGTATTTGACTTAGAGTTAATTCATCTTTTCAACATATATCTACATACATTAGGAAAAATAGCACATACACTAATTCCCTATCACCAGGACCATAGCTAGATTGCTATTGTCTGATAATCCTCATTTACAGGCTTTTCATGGATTCAGGAAAGCCTGTAAATCAAACATTTTAAGCATACAACAAGCTCCATATTAGTTTTGCCTACGCATTATTAGTTCTGCCACTCGTGCAGTCACACCAGTAACCTAGGAAAGACCAAGTGAGAAAATCCTAGGAGAAACAAAATAAGGTGAGGTGGGAGAAAGAAAAAAAGTTTAGAGTTTTTAGTAAAAGGAAGATCTTTAAAGCATGTGTGCCCTCTTGCCTTCGGATGTTCAAGAAAGAAGGACAACATGAAAAAAAAAAAAATTCCCTAACCAATTTTTAAACAACAGCAAGTGACAAGATGGATGTTTCCAAGTAAGATTTCATTTCTCCTCTGTGTTTTTTTCCCAGTAAAATGTGTGCATGCACTTAACTTCACACAGTGAACACTGATTTTGGAAGTATTTGTAAAACCAGGTCCTTACTGAGCTCTGGTTTTAAATGACTTCCAAGCACTTTCTGATGTATCATGCAATTATTAAAACCCAGAATTGCTCTAGTTTGAAAAAATACAAGACCACAAAGTAGGTAAGTATTCTGTACAATACCACGAATAGCTTTTCCACCATGACTGTAAAATGTCCTACCATGAAAACAGAGCAAGGAGACCAAACAACAGTCCTTCCAAAGTCAAGCCTAACACAGAGGGCTTCCTTGAAAAGGGAGACAAGATTTTCACCATGTTTACAGAAGCAGATTCTTCGTCATGTCCTGATCAGCAAATGCCAGCAGATGCTTTCTGAAGATTTTAATGGCATCTACATAAAGGGAAATAAGGAACAGGCCTGCTTTCTAGCTCCTCAGAACCAAAAATCACTGGTTCTGCCCAGCATTACTTTCATGCCCCTCACCATGGCTGACTGGGCTCCCATCAAGCTGGACCTGTGAGAGCTGCTTAATTTTTTTTCCTGCTCTGCAGCAGAACATTAATGGGTGACAGCTTTGGGAGAGTCGATTCACGTTATTCTAACGTAATTCTAACGTTTGCACACGTTAAGAATGACATGGGGTAGGAAGCAATAATTCTTCCAGCATAACGCATTTCATAAATTCCACCTTCTAATTACCTAAAAACACCGAATTATGGAGCAACTATTTTAGAGACACAAACTGTTCACTATGTAGCTGAGCTTTGCAAACTTAAGGGGCTATAAAGATATATAAACTTTATTAGAAAAATAGATTATATGTGGGACTATGACACCAATTTATAAGATACACTATTTGGACCCAAAGCAATAAAATACATCAATGACAAGTATTGCATTTCCATTGTGTAGCAATTATTTTTTTGTCTCTCTCCTCTTTATATCCTTACTCTCTAATCTGTACAAATCCTATTGAATTTTATCAATGTCATTTGGATTGTTTGATCTTAAATTCATTTTATGACACAAGCAAATTTATATTCTGCTCTTCATCCCATCTTATGAGTCGTTTATAAGAAATGATAGTGGCCCTAAAACTAATCCCTGAAGTTCAGCCATTAATGGCTTTTCTTATTTGACAATGTTTCATTAATCATAACACTCTGCCTCCATTTTGCCAAGGACCTTTTTTAGTTTCCTTTTCTTTCATTTCAGTCCTAAAACGGCTTCCCAGCATCTTTACTTCTTTAAATACCACTGAGGGTTTCTTGGAAATACACAAATATTGTTGTCTGCAAACTGTGAAATACAATGGAAATTTTAAAAACTTTTTTCAGGTGGGAAGACTGATTGTCTCTCCTTTTACATCTTTTTCATCACAGATAATTTTAACTCCTTTTTTTCAATACTGAACCCAAGTAAAATAGCCAATAGATTCCTTTTTAGTCACACCTCTTCTAAAAAAGCCTAGAAATTATCCTCAGTTAATTGTTTGTTAAAGGCATCCTCAATCTCTTAGCAAGGAATTCCTTTCTTGAAAAGTGTTACAGAGTATTTGTAGCAGTAAGAAAAAAGGGCTTAGTTAGTTAGTTAGTTTCCTGGTAGCATTTAGCTCTAATTCCAAAGTCTTTATGTCTGCATGGAAATCTTCTGAAGTCAGTAGGACTGCATGTGGCTACAAGCATTCTGTCATATGGAGGCAATTTCTATTGGCTTCTTTCACAAGAACAGCAGCTGTGTGTGAGACCAATTTTTTGGAAATTAATTAATAGCAATCTGCAACTTTGCTCATTCTCCATGGGTGCTGACCTTCCAACAGGAGAATTCAATGCTGCTTTTTCACCATTTTGCCATGAGATAGCTTCCAAAGGTGCATCAAAAATATTAGGCCACTTGATGTAAAGCCCACAGCCAATACAAGATTACTTATCAAGTAAAATAAAAAAATAGTCATCTTTTTAAAATATCTTCATTTTAGCAGAATTTATTTTGGCACAGAACGGATTTCATACAGTTTTATCATTGCACCCACCTTAGGTAATCTTGAGGATTTATCATCAGCTCCCTCCTTCTGCACTCATGGCAAATAAACATTTCCAGAGTTGGTATTTTAGAAGTAAGATGACATAGACCTCTCATTTAAATTTTATATTGACACTCAGTGAACTTTGCTTTGCTGGCCACAAAACTCCCTCAAATGTAGCTGTTTCAGTGTACTGGACTGTTAGCAATGAAAGCAATATTTGAACACTCTTGAAGACAAGAAAAGGTCAGAAAGCTCGACTGGGTACCATGTTGGGTTCTAGAACAGAGGGAAAGTTATTCAGAGACAGAAAAGGTAGAGTATTTGTAACTGTCCACAGTAATCTTGACACTGGATGACATGAAACTGACTGGTCATTCCACTTTTAAAAGCATCACAACAAAAACCTCCGAACTCTCCTCCCAGAACACCAAGCGATGCTCACCCAAACAGAGCTTGCTTTTGCGGCTTCACTCCATTGTGTCAGCCCATATGGCCAAAATAATGTTAAAAAAGGCCTTCTCAGTGAAGCTCCCATTCAGGTGTATTCCTTTCAATTCCCCAAGGTTTTCGTGTTAGGTTTCTTTTTCCCCAGCAAGGCTAAATGTGCTACCAGTGGTCTGCATCAATGTCACTATGTCACTACTTCTATGCAGATGCTCGCTCTTCATCAGTGATACTACCATAAAATTGCTAGCATCCTCTGCCAGTTGTCTTCCTGTGGAACAGGAACATGTACCTCCATGGCTGCATGGTACATGTGCACACATATTGTCCATATTACAACTTTAATGTTATATTAATGTATAACAACTGATTAACTGGAAATGGATGAAATTTATATGTTTACAGGGTGAAATATACACGTTTAACCTTTCTATATCCTATATATCTATACATTTTAAAGGACATGTATCTGCCATTCCCTTTCGTTCTTAACTCTCAAAGAGAAAGATTTTCCAGAAACGAGGAACTGATGGGCTGCTGAGCAGACGCTGACCCACCAGACCCTTTGGGAGTGCTCTAGCAGATACTTCAGAGGCTCAAACCGGCAGTACAGCAGGGCAAATCCTGTTCTGAAAACAGCTGGGATATGACCCAAAGAGAGACAGTATCACCCTCAGAGTTCTGGCGAACAGTGTTCCAATATGGCTGTTTTTTTGCTGTCTTACAGCTTCATGGATATCAACAGCATTACACTGAATAGAAATTAGGGTGACATTCGCTATGAGGTTTTTCAATTATTTTTAACTTCTGGACGCTTCTGTAGGAGAGGTTTTGTAAGACAATGCTAATAATGAGCTGAGATTGTCATATCTGAATGAAAACCAGCATGCAGTTACAAAGGTGCACCTATTTGACCACAGCTGTCATGTTGCACATGGTACTATTTATGATGAACTGCCTTCAATCTCAGATTTTATTTTTTCTCCTTCTGTTTCTTTTCTTTCCTGCTGTGGAATGTTTTTTATTCATTACTGGTGGCAAGCTTGTCTTCATTTTATTTTTTTCCTCCTGCTGAGGTGCAGTAAAATAAATTAGATTAATACATTTTATAAAGGGAGTTGATTTAATTTTCCCTTTGGTATGTCTAAAGATACAACTGCTTTAATAAATTGGTATTAAAATAGTTGGGTTTAAATGTTTCATGATTTTCTACCTGCTGTGGAAGACGCCAAGTACTTTAGTCAAATATTTTTAAAAGTGCTGCAATCAGGATTTTTTTTTTGCTCATATTACTGCCCTGAAGATATACATTTGGAACACTACAGATTTATTTCTTGAAAATATGAGGAAATGGTGTAGCCTGGTTTATTTGATTGCTTTGAGTCTAAGCTGTTCAGAACTCAGAAATAAATTTCAACTGGGAAATACAATCGTTCTCTCAGAAATAAAGATTTTCACATCAGAATATCTGCATCTACGTCTAGTTACCATTTTTGTAAGGTTCTTTGCTGGTTTTACCTATTGGAGAGTTATGTACATCTAGAGCACTAAAGGCCTGACACAAAGAAGTATACAGAAATCTGAGTCCTATCTCAATGGGGATTTACATGCTTAGAGTAGAAATGCAAGCAATTCAGGTCTGAAAGCTTTTCAGTTGTCCAGGCAAAAGCTCTTAAGTCAACCAGCTCCATGTAGCAGATTCTCAGACACCACTCAGAAACATCTACAACAAACAACGATTTCAATGACAACAGTGCTATGAACAAAATAGATACAAGAAGTCAGATACCCATCTGGGATAAATAATCATAACTTCTTGACTTCTATGTCTCTATGAAGAATTAGTTTCCATGAGTGTTTGTCCTGGAGAGGGAAGCAAGGGTGCCACAAGTATTCTACACAGAACTTAATGACTTCGGCAAGGTGGCACAGGATAAATGTTTTTAAAATATCATGGTCAAAGCAGAGAAAAAGGTATGGTCTCCTTGAATATTTTTATCTCAAGTTCTCAGATTTGTTTACATTCAGAATAAAACACACAAAGGTAGCACAGAGGGTTGTATGCTTCCTTTTAACTAAACAGAAGTATGTTCTGTGTCACTTAATGGCCTCATAACAATTCTTTCTGTGGTGAAAATAAAGCTATTCATGTGGAAAAACAGACAGTACAGGAGCTGAGGTATATAATATTTATGCTCAAGCTGATCTACAGACAACATACTCTAGTGATGAGCTAACTGATGTTGGCAGTCTGCATCCATGCTCCACCAGCATTTAAAAATTGAAATCTGCAACGCAAGAGTCCAGGAAGAACTATAACCAAGCAGAGAAAAAAAAAAAAAAAAAAAAAATTCCATTTCAGTACTGTCACTACTTTTTTCAATATTCTAAGAGAATGAAAAATATCAGAGGAGACTATAAACCAAAAGCCTGATAGAAAAATCCTAGAATGGAAATTTTCCTGAGAAAAAAATAGACAAAAGATGAATCATATGTGTCTTAACATCCAAAATCATCAAGTTATTGTTCATTTGGATCTTCTTCCAACAATCAAATCTAAAACACTTGAATGTATTTACAGCTGGATGATGGCTACTTAGAAATCCAAGCCACAAATTAATTGGGATCCAGTCTGAGGTACAAGGTCTAGCAGCAGTTTTAATTGTATCACCAGAGTTCAGTTGTCATGTTTCTGTTGATGCCACTATTTTTGGTAAATAATGGATGCAATCACAAAAAAAATGCAAAATCATGATGAAATACGCAAGACCAGATAGAGATAAATATTATTCGTATATAGGCATGCAAACATTATGGGATGATGCTAAGTGTAATCTAAACTCTCTGAATTTAATGATTTTATGACAGCCATGTTTATTTATATCAACTAAATAATTCTAGATGTGTATGTGCAAGCATACAAATGTCATGTTCTTATGGACTTGTTTTAAATTCTATAGAAAAAAGATATCCTTTCCCAAATGATTTAGCAGGGCATAATGACTTAGCAGTTATTTCAGTTTCTTTCAGAGAAATAGAAGATATTTCTCTCCTGAACATGACTCCTCTTCAGGAGACTAAAAATCTCCTGAGACATTTCTCTGCTGCCGGTACCGAAAAGTCATAAAGTTGAATAGCACACTCCAGATTTTTCTACACCATCTGTCACACAGGCCCTTTTCTTGACCTTCCCTCTGTGTCATGACAAATACATTGCACCGATGTTTTATAAGAAACTCAATACCCATGCTGTACTGTCAATATTTTATCTTCCTTAGGTTTTCAAGGGTGACTGTTTGGCCCATCATTGCTATCATTTTCACTCAGGACATCCCTGAACGCTCCCACAACGGGACTCTCCTGGGACAGGCAGGCCCAACCTCCCATCAGAAGGAGGTTAAACCTCTTGTGCAATGATCTGGCATGGACTACTGTGGCTTTAAAACTCTATGGTATTTCTGTACAGGGAAGAGGTTTGAAAACTTAAGCAGAGGATAAATGCCATTATACTCAATTAAACACAGATAAATATAATTTGCCATCACTAATGTAACCCTAACTGTCTAACAAAAATAAGTCAACAAAGCAGATGATAATTTTTAGAGCAATGCATGCTGCCTCCAGCTCAAAGTGCACCTCTTCCTTGTTTCATTCTCCCCTCTACCATTTGCCATACAATACGGGAAAAGAAATTGCTTTCTGGATTCTACAAGTGACCAAAAGAAGCCTCTGAGGCAGGTAATTAACACAATCTATTAATGGCACAAAAAAGCGCACAGTAGATGAGGTCTAGCTTCCTCCAAAGAAGTCAAATTGCCACCACTTCCAAACAAGGCAATGCAAAGATAATCCCATGTAGCAAACTACATCCAGCCTCACCGCGTACTCAGCCTCTTCCACAAATGAAACAAATAGACCTCCTCAGAAAATCAGTATTTGTGACAATACTTGCATTGGAAGAATAGCTATGATAATATCCAGATGGCAAGAAAAAAAAAAATTAAAATCTCAGTGTAGAATATTTTATTTTCTCATAACGTTATTTTTCAAAGCATTGTATTTTTCAGCGGGTTTGTTATTGTTGTTGAGTTTTTTAGGTTTTTTTTTTTTGCCGGGAGAGGGTTTTTTGTAACAGTTATTTTGTTACTCTGAATCAACAGTTGCTTATCCCTGGGCTTTAGCTGTGGCTTGATGATTGGACTGAAGTTTAGTTTCAAAATGTATAAGCAGCATAAAAAAGAAAAAAAAAAAGGTCACCTGGGAATCCGACATCCAAGGAACACTTTACTGACTATCAGATAGTTCAGTTTTCCTTTTGTGAATCCAAGAAAAAGGGCTGATTATGTTTTTCTAATCTGTTCTTTTCTCTACAGACAGTCAAGGTCTTTTTAGATAAGTGTTTTAACATAGAATGAAATTACCTTAGGTGAACAACAAAAAATATGCAAATTAGTTTGGCATTAGCAAAGCTTTTGACACCGAAGTAATTATGTCACTTTTTTTTTTTTTAATGTGCAAGTGCAAAGCCAAATCTAAAGTAGTCGTCTTTTATTTGCCACAGATTTTAAAAGCAAGGTACTTTAAGTGGTACACATGGCAGCCTGCTCTGTAATTCACTGGTCACTTTTCATTCTCTATTCTGTCATTCCTACTAGCATCAGGGAGGAAAAAGCATAAGTTTAAAATTAGTAGTATTTTTGGATAATTCAAAATGCAATTTAGCTCTGTTTTTATCTTCAGTAGTGTTGAACCACTAAAGTAGAAAAGAACCTAAAATGAAAAGTTTATTCCTGTTTCTTCTTGCTTAAAGAAAGACTCAGAGCTCACAATTAGTTTATGACAACCAGAGAAACTGAAGCACATTATAAAATTGTGACATTGGTTTGTTCAAATATCGATAAGAAAACATTTGTTTAGGAAACAAAACAATTAACTTTGTCATCTATCTTCTTAATCCACTGGAAATAATTACATAAAATATTTTGAGAACCCTAGCAGAAGGGTCTTTAGGGTCTACGAAGTCTTTCTACTTTTTTTTTGTGCACATTTTAGGAGTAATATGAGCACTGATTAGTGACCATTTACTTCAGTGCCATTTGTGGGGGATGTTCAAAGGTAGCATCTAAACCAGCAACTTCATGAAGATTCATAATGTTGATAGATAATAAGGAAATATAATGCATAAGACAAGGCAACTTGTTATTTTTTATTAGTATCTAGTTTGCTATTCCTTATGCCAATGTATTTGTCTTTTAATTTTCAGCCCTCTTTTCCTTGTAAGATTACTGTACAGCCACAGAAAGCTGGTCAAGAGTCACACAGGATGGCTGACAGGCAATATGAGACATTATCAGTCCTGCTACACAGTAATTATCTTCCCTGTTTCTCACTGCCTTGGTACAAAAATACTTACTCTTATCAGGTTTGAAACTGCACAGGCAGTAAAAGAGCTCACAAAAAGTTACTAGTTTTCTCAGCACTCAGTAACTCTACAGTGGAAATGTTCATCTTTTATTCATTAGTTTTTAAACAACCTCATCTATAAACCCATAATTTCTCTACCTGGGTGTTTCCTATCTACCTGTGCACTTGCATTTCTCGCTGCATTATAACTGAAGTAAGACCCTTGATTTTGACAGATTTGCACAGGTTATAAATCAGGCTGGTGTAATTTGTGGATTCGCTTCCTTTCAGTGCAGCTAAGGCTGCATAACCCAGGCAGGCACATGCCTACATTTCCCTTCTTTCAGCCTCTCCCTGCTCAAGGCAGAAACAAACCGAAGATGAATTCCCTGTTTAACATACAGAGATAGGGAAATTTGCTGCTAATTACAGTGGTTAGAATTCCTAATGGGTAGGAGTGGGGTCTCCCGAGCCCACCCCGTTCCACAGGCAATTCTCTTAAGTTGTTAAGTTTCCCTGCTCTTTTTCAGAAAATTTCTTAACAAAATTACTAGCAGCCTTTATCAAGCTGATATTGTAATTACTTTTGGGAAACAAATGGTATCTGAGGAAAAAGAAAACCACATTTCCATGCTTAATTTAGTAATGGGAAATTTAGACAGAGCTCTTAATAAATTCTCATTTCTTTCACAAGTGGGATGAAATAGGCCACTAAAAGCTTCATTTGGGAAGTTAATATTAAGAAGCAGAACTGTGACCTTAAATCCTAGTGCCTTTACTCTTAGGAGTCCTCGAAAAGTTTGACCAGTCTCAGAAACCTGGGGCAGAGGAGTGTATGTGCTCAACTGTCCTCTTCTGACATTTCAATGCATCACCATCGTCTCCCTCTCTCTAGAAGTAAATTACTTCTCCTCTTTTCATGTAGAAGCTCCCATTATGGCTGAAAAGCTGTTACACATAATAAATAAAAAGAACAGAGTCTGAACTCCAGTCCTAACCTTGCTCTCTTTTCTCATGCTGTCTGTAAGGGAGTGTGAGGAAATAATTCTTTGTTTTCTCACAAGCTTGGAAAACACTTAATGAGGAAAACTACATAGTGAGTCTTTGAGAATCAATCCTATAAGAAAGGCAGGATCCCACTACAAAGTATAACAGAGGAATTCTGCTGGACCATGAAACCTTGAAGTAGAAAACCAAGAAATCTTGCCTTCTCTTCCTTGAGCTTTGAAAACCTACATGTCCTACGATAGATGAAATTTGCAATAATTTCCAAAACACTCACTCCTCACTACTTAATGTAGAAGCAATCAGACGCTTGTATCCTTAGAACTTTTTTATTATCTAGTTTGAACTCCTGAGTAGTTGATACACTTTGCAATAATATATGAAGTATAAGAGATTGCTGACTTCCTACAAGGAGGTGTTGGACTTCATAAATTGTAAGCTTATTGACTGGTAATCATATGTTTAGAGTGGGTCTGACCAGAGCCCTAAGTGTCCTCCCACTGACATTAACACTCTGGTTCCCATTTCTTTAACACGGGCAGTCCAACACTGAGGGTTTTTACATAACCCATTCATAAATTAATTCTGGATGCTTGAACACAGTAATTTCATGGAGCTGTATTCTATCAGAGTATAATCATGTCACTCACGCAAACTTAGCTGCCCTAGCTACACTAAAATCAACTGAAGCTGTAAGCCCTCTCATTCGAGAAAGATGATGCTAAATAAGAGCCAAACACCAGTTCCTAGTGGTTCCTGGCATATATTTAAAATTCTGACCTCATCAGAGCTATGCTGATTCATAACAGCTGGGGGACTGGCATTTTCTGGTTTTAAGAGTTACACAGGGAGATCTCTGGTAACAACTGCATCTCACTGGTAGCACTAAAATTAAAGTGGCACCACATGCGAGCTCTGGGAAAGTATTGACCTTACATTTGCAAGTTCACAATCCTATAAAAATGCTTTAAAATGTAACCACAATGTGACAGTTCTGTATTATAATATTTTCCAAAGATCCTTCTTAATGGAGCTAGGATACAATTAAGTGATTAAAAAGAATAGAAATTTCCGGTAATAAACTACCCTGTTTTAGGGGACTGTCATATTCAGTGCAATATGTTCCTTTTTGTTATAAACGAACCATTAATCTTCTAACATGTTGCTTTTTTAACATAGGAGAATAACTATTCTTACTTTAGTAGGTTGTTATATAATTATAACCAAAAAAAAAAAAGTCAAAGTATTTGCATAGAAAGTCCAGGGGAAAAATCCTTTTCTTACATATCTATACTGAAAAAAAAGAACAACTTGTTCATGTATGCATGTATGTAGGGCAGCAAAGTGGAGCATAGGAAATTGAAATGCTAGAGAGAGAGAGAGCGCGTGATTTTAAGGGCTACTGTTATCAACATATACTGCAGCTCTAAGTACTGACAGGTGAATTTCTGGGAACTTGTTTAGAATATACAGTAAATTTAAAAGCTTACTCAAAGATTGTGACACATTTCTCAGTCTTTGTCTGCACAAGGGGTTGAAATTCTTATCCAATTTCTTTTTCTGCTTGATTTGGAGAGTGTGAGCTGATTCAGGAGCAGCCTTCTTAACAATTAATTTTTTATAACCTGTATATTCTCTGTATGTAGCTGGAGGTATAGAAACATTGAAAATACAAAAAAAAAAAAAAATTATTAAAAAAGTTGTGTTCATGTTCTTATTCACTAAATATTTCAATAATAAAACTGTTAATGACTGAATACTGAATAACATCTTTGAATTTCTTCAAATTTCTTCTGTAGAAATTTTCTGAAATGCTTTTGGTATAAATGAAAGCTAACATCTTAAGTGTCTATCTTGTCTAAAGGGATGAGATTATATTTTTAAAATAATTACTAATTTTTAATCAGAAATAATTTGGGTGTGATCTGTCATTTTAGTAACCAGAGTTTTAAAGCACTGTATCATCATAGCTGTGAAAATGATCAGAGTAATATCACGGCAAACATTCTGAGAGTATATTCCGTTTTAAAAAATTACAATTATTGTAAAAAATACTTAAAAATCCTGCCTTATATTCTATGTTATTAGAAGAATATTGTCAGAATGAACAACCTGGAAATAAAGGGACTGAACAGAAGCTTCTTTATTACTTCTGCATTATTTAGTTCTAGCGTAGTGATATTAATGCACTAATCCCCGCCACCACAGAAGGAATACAACACTGCAGAGGCCTCTACATCAAAGACTTTAGCAAGCTTTTGAAGAGAAATAAGGAGGTGGAGTTGATTTACATCTCCTTTGTACCATTCACCAAACAAAATAGCTTGCATGTGCTTACATTTCTTGATTGTTTCCAACTGCTTTAGATACTACAGCAATGTTTACCAATGGAGAAGAGCCTGAATCCACATCCTAACCACTTGTCTGCAGAGGGCTGGGATTACATGTGGGCAATGTGGACAAAGGGGCCCCAAATCATTCCTCTGTTTTGCAGGCAGAGGAGAAGTTGTTTCAGATTCCAGTCAAGAACAACTGTTCTGCTTTACTACAGTTACAGCCACGACTTCCTCCCCCCTTGTACTGTATAGTATATTCATTTACCCTTAAAAAACTGATAGTAATATCAACATGAGTGAAGAACTGAGTATTAAGCCTCTTTGCACAAAGCGTGAGTGAATAGAAAGGGACAGAACCGTGAAGAAACCCATCAGTTTGTCTATCTTTCTGTTTTATAGCGTAATTACTTTCTAGGTAGCCAAATACAGTATGGCTTGCTCAACAGGGAACTGAACTGCTCAGCAGACTCAACACTTTAGCAGTGATATGAGCTTTTAAATCTATTGCTTCCAGCTGAAATACTCCTGTTCTGTTCCGTTCTATTCTATTCTATTCGACTGCTGAGGGTGGTTCTGAGTACTGAGCTGCTGATGTTTCTGCTCTTCCAGTGATGACAAAATGGAATCCTTGTCTCTTCCAGGTGAGACTATTCTTTGAAAATTAAAGATCAGAATATATCTTGTGAACAGAGGGCAGTAATAAACTGAATTTCAGCTAACGTGACAAACAAATCCAACTCCAGGAACAAGCACTACTGTTAGCTTGGGCTTGAAGAACCACTAATGTCATAATTACCTATCGCCCATCATCAGAGTATAATATCAATCTCTAATTACTTTTTGACACTCTGAGGGATAAAAGGTGCTATCAACACCACTAATTTATTCCACCATAAAAGTAGAAGTGAGAGTTCTGTGAGTGTTCAAGCTAATGAAGTATGAGCTTAAGATATTCTTTGTTAATCTCAGTGTGTTCAAAAATCCTCTTGTTCCTTTTTCTTATTAATTTTCAGTATAGCATCATACTGTATAGAATAACATTAGCATGCTTAAAACCAAGTTACACAACAAAGACATAACATTTTCTAGAAAGTAATGCCAGCATTCAGAGTAGTTTCCCAATTAACTGCTTCTATTTTATTGGAAATAAGAAAATTCTAGATATAAAATCAAAACATAAGTCATAGCAATAATCACAAGAAAGGAAAGTGGATGAAAGGTTAATAAGCTGTATTTGAAGTTACTTTGGATTGTGTTGTCGATGTAATTTAGAAGATCAAATTTAGGAGCTGTTGTTGCCTATGCAGTCACTGCTGAGAGAAAAGTGTCTCAAGGAGGCATCACACAGCACACAGTAGACTCTAAAGTATCCCGTTTCACCAAAGTGATATTGCTAAAGACTCTATTAATTATAATCTTTTGTCCACAGTTATGAGAGAAATGTGTTATTAAGAAAGGCATTAACATTAATATTAGGAACAACCCAGGACAATGCCACATTCCTATATGTTATTTCTTGTCCTTATTCAGTCTCTAGGAAACATTTTTCTCTTTCTCTCTACTGCAATACTATATGCTAAATTACTCTTGTGACTGAATTGCGAGAGGAGAAAGCAAAGGTGCCTACTGAGGTAAGTAAGGTGCTTCTCATGGACTTTAATGGCATTGGCATCATCCATCAATACATGACTCGGCATGCATTTAATATAGGGGTTTATTATATAACGTGATCTAATTGCACTAATGCTAAGATTTTATTCCAGGTTATTAAAAATACTTTTAATTATGGTAAAATATAATTAATTGTTTTTTTCAGTTTTCAAATAGGTATATGTTTTAGTCACTAGTGGTAGACTTTACCAGACAAACAGTCAGATACAAGTAGCTGTAAACCAGAGACATGTTTTATATGCTCTTCAGGCACTTTTAACACTGAGAAATGGAGAAAAAGTGATTGATTTCCAGAATATGAAATGCTATTAAGGAGATTCTGATCTTCATCATGTGACCTATTTCGCATGACATTAAAACAAATAATCCAATCATACTGGAGCTGTAACAGCAATCATGTGATGTCCATCATAGTAGATGTAAGGTTCCTATCCCCATAGCAACATCTGTAGCGCTTATGCTAATCACTTTAAATTAACCTTGATATGAAAAAATGCCCTAGGGATAATGCTGTTGTTGTGGCAGTTCAGATGAGTAGCACGATTTTCTAATAAAACTCCACAGCAAAAATAAGGGTGATAATGAGATGTCCTGTTAGGATTTTTTTTTTTTTTTAATATGCTCTGGTTAAACCAAGACATTAGTACAAGCATCAGGATAATTATAAGTATCATTGATAATGAGCTGTCTTATTGATTACTGCCCATTCTTAACCCACTGTGGTTAATTTAGAGTGCGTACACAAATTCAACAATTTAAAAGGTAGGAAGCTGACATGGTATCTAAATACATACTTTATATTTTAATAGTTCACCTCTTCTTAAATGATAGTAAAATAAGACCAGAAGTGTCTATTAGCTAACTTTGGTAAGATCCACACATTACAAGTGCTAAGGTACAACCCAGCAGGATTTCAGTCTAGCTCAAGCATCTTCAGATTTTGAGATGAACTTCTATGGCCGGAAGAAGACAGTTTAAGAGAGCAGAGTATGAACTCTTTGCTTCATCAGTTGCTTGCTACTCCTTGAGTTAAAGACTTTTGAGCTCTACTAAAAATTTACAATGAGAGGTCTTTGCATAAATGAATATATCTTTACAGGAGAAGTAATTATCTGAGGAGTCTGCTAGAAGATGCAGGTTTGCAAATACAGCAGGGGTATCAATAACAGAAAAACGAAAGACTATCAGAGTGCAAATTCAGAATGGTTTCAAATACTGCAATCCAAGGTACACATTTAGGCACAAGTAATAAAAGATTATCTGGAATTAAAGTCATATTTTTTCATGTGCCCTTTAACTGCCTTAAATTAATTTTCTGTCAGGTCCTGCAGCACACTGGTCGCTTTCTGGTAGGGAAGGTGGTTGAGAAGAGGACCATCAGAGGCACCTCAGCCAGCCCTGGAGCTCCAGGGGGCTGTTGGTGCCTTCCCCAAGCCCTGGCCATGGCCAAGAGAGGCCCAGGTCCTGACCCCCAGCCCGGCCTCTGGGTTGCCTTCCTGTTTTTTCTTTCCTGCCTTATTATTATACTTTAGTGTTTATTTTACATGCATTTATTGTTACTACATAAAGTTTACAAGCCTGTATTTCACAGTAGCTTTTAAAAGATGGTGCTGTGGTATCCTACTGCGTTTTTTTGTTGCGACTAGTTTTAATTAGAGAAGGAAAGTAGCAGCATCATTCGTCTACCAGAGTAATAGTTATATTCCTTTCCATGAGAAAATATAGATACTTAAAAATACCACCTGGCTATTAGGTTAACAAGGGAGTCCAACACAAGGTAGGCAAGCATAACAATTATGGCAATCCAAAGTTAAACTGTTTCTTTTCAGTTCTTCTTCCATATTGCCAGCTTTGGAGCAAGCGAGGATATTTAATGACTTCTATTTCTACCCCAATAATTCCATCCTGTGGAATTAAAATTGATCTTCTGTTATCTCATAAAGATCCAGCGTTGGCTCTCTTTTTTCTGATGTAAAGCCAAGAGAACGCTGTGGAGCCTCTCCATAAACTTTAGTGGACATTAAGTAAACACCTAAATATGCACCAGTGACAATGACAGAAAACAGGGGCAGAAGCATTTTGACTGTCAGTAGGGAATCACATTATAAGAGAGCAGTACCAAAGTCTTTTTATATTCTAGCTATTGAGAAAGCAAGAGGCTCACTGTGAGCTGAAGCTATTTGTTGTTAACGAACCATCTCTATAGCTTAAAACACAAACTTCAGCAGATAATTACACAACCAGCAGCAATGTCCTGGAGTGGCCGCTTGAGTAAACCCGAACTGCCAGCCAAAGCCCCTGTTGTGCTTTCCTCCTGCTGTGCCAAAAGACTGTTGAAATGCGTGAAGCCTATGCTGCCCTGCTGCAGAGCCACGTCATATTTGAAACTTCACATTTTCTCTGTGTCCAGTCTTTCTAGTTCATGCATGGAGTCTCAACAAACCAAATTCTACACTGTTAAAGCAGTGACACCAGAGTGTAAGGGGTTTTCCATTCCTACGAATCTCATCTAGGAGTCTTGTGCAGCAAAGTAGTTGTATAGTGAGATTTTGCACCATCATGAAGAACTTAACCATGACCTTCCACATTTTCTTCACAACTGCACAGAACGCCCCACGCACCTTGATAGTGATTGTATATGGAGCTGATAACAACTGCTGATATCTGATGTGCATTTTTCAATTAAAAGGATAAAACCTTGCATGTTTCCTAAAAGTGTCTAAAATTTCTGGACTGAAATTTAGATAAGGTTTCACTGTTCTCTTGTGCTGAAAAAGAGAAAAAAAAAATCACAAGTTTTAACTTAGATTCTGCACCCTGAATGAAAAAACCCTTTGGCTTTATCTGTCTTATCTTCCATTTTCTATGGGGGAAAAACAAAGCCCGAACATTTATATCTACTAGAATAATTATTAATCTTTAAAGGAAAATTTCAAAAGTTCAGTTTTGATTCTTAATACATACAAAGAGAAGATCATATATTTGATATATAAAGCCAAGCTCTGAGATTTAAACTGTAAGCCCCTTGGATCCAAAAATTGATCACATTTATCTGTAAAGCACCAGATACTCTTCCCATGTTCTACAAACACCAAAGTAGTAACGGGATCTTTTAGAAGACTTACAAGAACGGTTTTGTTTTGTTAGATTTTTCCCTATCAGCTTAAGGCAAATGAAAGCTAAAATAACTGAATTGCTTCCAGATAACAAAGTGCATGTTCTCAAAACAAAACACGCACATTTGAAACTACTGCTTTTTAAAACCAAAAGGCTTTTGGTATTTTGTTTGCTTGTTTATCTGTTTGGTTTTTTAATAAAATGCTTCCAATTGAACTCCTTCCTGCATATGGGGACAAAATCCAGGCCCACAGAAGACTGTGGCAAAATGCCTTGTAACTCTGAATGGGGCCTGGATATAAATAAGATAAAGAGTAACCATCTTATTCGGCAAGACTAGAATTGTGCAGTTGTTGATATCATTTGTGAAATACAAATAAATCAAATACTTGTTCTTAAGCTGTATCAACTTTTTGCATCATTTTTACTTCTAGAAGCATAACGAAACAGTCTTCTTTCCCTCCTTGTTCATTATCTACAACACACATTCTCTGATAGATGACCTTTTAAAAATATTGATAATGCCACCGTGGTTATTGTGACCTGCCAGAGGGACTGCCTAATTTGACAGAAATGAGAGATTCGGCATGAATGACACAGTTAATAAATTTTGTGAGAAGAACGTGAATGTATGTGTTCTTTGGCTTCAGGCAGACTCTTGTATTTCAAGTAAATGCTATACGAAGCAGTGCTCAGTACTTTTGGTGGAGTTTTTATTGTCAAGTCCTTCCTGAGACTATTGTGTCCTGGAAAATATGCCTGTGTGCCACGGGTGTAGGGCTGGGCTGGCCACTAGACGAATGACAGATGCTCTCTATTAACCCCTCTTCCTTCCCAAAGGGAAGAGAAAGGGAATAAGGGAGAGAGACTTATGGATTGGAAAAAAACCTAAAACTGATTTAATTAAAATAGTAACAATAAAATGAAATAAATTTATACAAAACCAATACCAAACCCAGCACCTCCCAAATGGCAATTACGTCACTGGCACCACTGATGCTATGGGCAGGTGCTGGGAAAGTCCTAGATGGGAACCAGATTCGGGAGCTGGATTCAGGAGCTGGATTCAAGAATGCACAGATTGGGATAGAAGGCAGAATGGACAAAGACCTCCTTGAACACCGGCCATTGAAGAAGAGGGCTTGACCCTTGTGATCTCTCAGCTTTATACTGAATATAACGTATAGGGAATACCTTGTTGGTCAGTTTAAGGTCACCTGTCCTGTCCACTCATCCTTGCAAGTATGACCTTTACTGCATGCCCAACATGGTCCATGAGATTTAGCAGCGAAGTTGGTTTCTATAGGAGCAAGTATACACAAAATCCTTTCTGCACACCAGTCCCTGGCAGTAACTGTAAACATCAAGTGTTATCACTTTTAGAAGCAGACAGTGTCTGCAGAAATATGCTGTTAACTTCAGAACGTGCAGTTACTTAGAAGCGACTGAGCTGAAAAGTAAAATCGCTGAACAGAATTAGTTCTGTTCTAACTCAGACCAGGCTACTGTGCCCCAAACAAATGCTAGTGACAAGGCACAAATTATTAAATAAAAAGAAAGTTTGGAAAAGCCATCTCTAATTTGTGTGTGTATTCTGAATGAGTGTGATACTGGCACTGTTTTTTGCTGGGTGTTCAATGAACTGCTGCTGACAGGTCAACACTTCAGAAGCATTAGTGTTTGCAAAAGATGGCCTCTAGGAGAAAATATCATTGCATGTATTGTTGTCAGTATAGTGAAAGAATAGTAAATGTCAGTGAAAAAGTAGGACAATAGTAAATGTAGGTGAAAAAATAGGACAGGAAAACATAGACAGCAATTTTGCACTGATATAACTGATGATGACAATTAACCAGTCAGGTTTTCTTCTGTTTTTCTTTTTTTTTTTTGTTACCACCATGGAAGTAACATGGGCTGGTAAGTCATTGATCCTCATGCAGTTGAAATGGGTGGTAAAGAGTCTGTCAAGAGTATCCAGTGACCAAAGGAGATAATTTGTCAGTACAGCTAATACAATTGTCAATAAATACCGACAACAGAAGATAAAATCTCAGAAGGTTCTATATACAAGGAATAATTTCAATTTAAGTGCATCATGCAAACCCTTTCCTGAAATGGGACTAATTCATACTGAGAGAGTAGAGATTTCACATCGTTATAGTAAGCGAGATGAAATATAAAGGAACAGCCTCAGTCCTGCTTTAAGTCCATCTTTACAAATACTTTACAGCCAAATCACTTCCACATGCTGCTGCCTCCTGCGGTAACCCTTATTGCATCAGCTTTGCACCACCCAAGGCTAATCTTTTGGAGAGATGAGGTTTTTTTAGTTAATATGTACTAATAAAACGGTTCAAAGTTACACTCAGGCATTAGAAAATCTGGTGAAGATTTTATTCCTAGATCAAACAAATTGATATTGCATGGTAATTATTTATACTTTGTCCTGAACTCTACACGGTGTACAATAATCACATATGCTCTTACTCAGTATCTTGCTATTTGAGCTAGTCAGCAAAAAGATGGGTCAGAAATAGTACAGCTAGAGCTAGAAATACATTTATCTGTGTCACCTTCACACCATATGTATAATTTTATTGTTATTTATTCCACTTTTCTAGTTCTTGCTAAACTCCTTTCTGTAGATGTTGGAATTGCTGTCAGAAGAACACAGCACAAGACCCTTACACTCTCCAGCCTCTCCCACAATCAACAAATGACAGCAGTTACTAAGTACATGCCGGAACATTAATTTTATCCCTAATAGAAGCCCCAGCACACGTGTTTCTTTAGCTTCACTTTTCTACAGATGCAGTGATCAAAAAAAGAACCTCAGTTTCTAAGACTAGGTTCCTTTCTTAAAGAAAATCAACCAGGAATGCAGATGATGAGATTGTCAAAGGAGCAAATACTAGGTCTCCAAAATGCTTGAATTATTTTCTTTTGGTATGTTAGTGTGGACATGTGACACGGTTCAGCAATTTACAGGCCATTTGTAGGACAAGAAGACATTCTTCATAACCAAACCCCTCAACTTTTTTTTATGTTTTTAATTAAACACTAACAGGTATCTCAAGAAGGAATAATTTTTCAAACATAATCAGACAAGACATATGAACCCCCTGTCATATATCCCTTACTTGCTTTTGAGTACCAAATGGCAATGTATTTACCCGTAGTATTTAGGATCTCTATATTTTTATAAACACACATTCTCTCTGACTCTGTGAATACTTTTAAAGAATTGCCCAACTGAAGAATTACCTGTGAACTCTTTCATACTTTTTTTTTTTGAGATTATTGTCAGAAAAACACAGTACAACATAAGAACCTGATGGATTCTACTCACCCATAAACAGCAGCTACTAAATGTATACATACATATATATATATATGGCTTTGAAGGCAAAAAAGAAAGGGTCAACCTATTTTCTACATCTTCAGGATCTTTGAATTAATGAAAAAAAAAACAGCCTTAGAGTTGGAGAAACCAGATTTTTAATTTTTCAGGAATATTACCATTCAGCCATCGTAAGAATATTTAAGGTAATGGAAAACACAGTTCTCATTAGAATCCCATTTCATACAGTAATAGAAAAAAAGAAAAACAACTACTATATTCTTTGGGCAGCATTTTCAAAAGATTCAGCAGTGGCCTAACAGACTAGGTGACTTCAGGAGAAGATTGTTAGATCAAACCTTTGAGAAATACACTACTTAACATCACCCTTCTTTACCTTCTCATGACAACAGACAGGAAATGATATCTCGGTCCTACATAGTGCTATGGGAACTTAGCTACTGAGTTCAGCAGAGATAAAATGAGTTCTACCATAGTCTATTCAAGTTGAGGGAAATAATGAGACAAATATAAAGAAACTCCAGTTATTCTACTTATTCACTGCCTTCTTCCAGAGAGAGAGAAAATCAGGGCAAGAAGTATTGGAGACTGGAGATTCTATTGAATTAAATTATTTAAGAAGTGTTACCTTTTTTCCTACTTATATTTGTTTTTTGGTTGGTTTGGTTTGGTTTTTTGGTGGGGGGACGACTATATAGGAGGAGAGATATTTGAATGGTTGGTTTAGAGTCTGTTTTACCTCTGGGCTCTCAACAGACAGGGACTGCAAGTAGGCTCGGATTGTCTAAATAAAACTGTCACAATGTGGGATGTGATGAGAGGAATAAGGAAGATGACTGCAGGAATATTTCACTATTGGCTGTTTCACTGCAAAAAACTCTTGTCACACGCTGCTGGAAAAGGACAGATAAAACTGCTAAGTAGCAGAGGAGAAAGCACTGCTGAAAAGGAGGGTTATGTGTGGAATTACCTAGAAAAGATATTTTTAGGAAAAAAGAAATCAAAGCATGATGAGAAAACTATCCTAACTCACATTTAAAATTCAAAGATGATCTTCAAAGAAAAGACACTTCTTAACGGGAATAACGAAATTGTTGTGCCCCACCGACAGTCAGCCTCTGATTTCCCCTGTTGCCCAGGTTCAGGTATGACAGAGCCACCTGCCCAGGAGCAGGTATCCAGGAGCAGCTGGGAAAGGAGGGATTTCCACAGGCCAGGACTCCCAGACAACTCCACTAATACAGGCTGGTGATCTATAGGAAGCCCAAAAATGTAGCCCTGTGAAGGTCATTGGGCAGGAACTGGGGGGTGTGGGGGGTGTGGGGGGGTGAGGTGGCATTACCACTTCTATCAGAGAGCTTGTTAACACTGTGATAACCTGTCACTGACTGAAAAGTAGGTTTTCTAGCAGCATACTAGGAGATGAGCAAAAATCAGTTCTATAAGGGTTTAAGGGTCATCTGAAAACTGTGAAAGCTTCTAGCTATTTCCAGTTCCCGAAGGAAGAAAGCACTCATACTGCAGCAAAGCCAGGCCCGCTCACCACTCACTCCTTTGCTGACAGGGCTGAGTAGTCATCAGCAGGTCCCTTACTACTCCACATCTGCAACAGAGGTGGAAGGAGAAGGAGACTGAATGAGGAAAAGCCTGCATATGAAATCCTTTAATACCTGATAGCATGCAGAAAACCAATTGACTGTTAATTAACCGATAAGAAATGTGAATACATTTTTTTTTTTAAAAGCACAAAGTAATCAATAGATACAAGCAGCTCCTAGTATCTTAACCTCGTTTCAAATCAGGTGGAGCTCAATACTTCCCAAACAAAATGGATTGAGTTGGACTAGTTAATTTTTACGTGTTATAGATCTACAATATGATCCATCATGAATATAAGAAAGCTTTATATGCACTAACAGTTTGCTTGCATATGTCCTTACTGCAACATAGTGTACTTTTTATGCAGTGTTGCAGTATCACCTCCTTATTTGTCAAAAATAACTTAAAAAAAAGTTGCTAATCAAACACTATGTAATCTAGCCTCACTTTCATTCTCTAACTCAGAGATAACCGGACTATTCTGGATTTCTCTTGAAGAAGAACTGAACAAGGTTAGGCATTTCTCTCTTACACTCCAAAATTAGGACAAAAAGTCCCAATAGGAAGTCTTTTTTAAAAATTTAAAGTTCAGAAAGCTTATCTGTCACAATACTTTGTTCTGAATCAGTTTAGTACCATCTATTGAACATCAAGAGTTCGGTGCTCGTGTTTCTTCACATGCTACGCTCTTTGAGCAAATGACATCTCCAATGCTGCATCACCTAACGGCAGATTAATTTCTCTCAGCCAGAGGACAGACGTAGCATAGCTAGAAACCTTATGCAGAATCATATAGACATGAAGATCCTAAATGGTAGCTCACTGCATACACTGGCAGCTCCAACAAGTAGCAATTGCAAGTGAAACTGACTCAGACAGAACTTTTGACTTCAGTTCACACAAAAGAAAGCGAAAGAATCACGTGAAAATTAGCATTTTGGTATTTTTCTATAGAAGGTACAAATTTGAAAAGGAAAATGCATATCCACAGTAGAAAAACAAAAGTTTTGATTAGTTTTTCTAATGACATAAGAAATAAAACTGCAAAATATTATGTCTCACTTTTGCTTCACCACAGATATATATCTGCATCCTACCAGATACGTGTGCTACTGACCTTTTCGCATAGTTCTAGTTTCTCCTGGGACTATAGAACAAAGTTTATTGATGAGTTTTATTCCTAGTGACAGACTATAAAACCAGTAATAGGTATTCCTATTTCTCCTCTTTGAGGAAGGAGAGCTTTGCATGACTGTGATTATAAATGATCAGTTAGATTCTTTGTTTACGGGTTGCTAACTTAAGTTTGAGAAATCACTAAGAAATACCCAAGCAGAACCATCAAAAATAAATTACTACCTGCACTAGTGCTGTGGCTACTTTCAGATTTGTAACATATTAATTACAAATATCTTTAAGACTGTAAAAGTATTAAGGTATTAAACCAATCATAGTGATTTGTTTAGTTAATTTAGGACCTGAACTCTGTAAATGTCAAAGGAAAATGACCCTTGATTTATCTTTCAAAAGACATTAGCTCTGGGAACATACCTTGCTGGACTAACTCCAGGTGAAAATTACGAAATATATTTTAGTAGAAAGACTCACTCAAGGTCAGGGAACAAATTAAGTGTTTCCTTATTTTTATATATCTTTTTTTTCCCCCTGTAGCTCTATGTGTCTATTACCTATCCTTTTAATAGGATTATACCATTTTCTCATTCATATTATACTATATATTTCATCTTCCTTAACTTCAGAGTACTAACTACACATTTGCCTTCTGGCCATGGCCCTAAATGTCCATTTCAGACCCTGGGAATATCTGTAGTGGAATAATGCTCTGGCTCTGCTTCCTTCTGTCCTTTCACCCAAGGACCTCCCTGAGGATTAAGGAATCGTCAAGAGAGTTAGCCAGTCTTTAGGCTATCTTGACACCACAGGTAGGGACAAGAGTTGGGGAATATACTTTCTAGATAAATACATATAAAACTGATACAGGGAATTTTCATATCTTAGTAGGTACCTTGATGTAAAAAAATCAGGAGAGGAAATCATAATTTTCCCTCCCTCCTTCCAATGGCAGCATGACAGAAGGACAAGCACAGGATTTTTCTCAACCCTGAGCATTCCTTGGACCAAGCAAGAATTTTCAGTGAAATGAAAGAAACTGTCCTTGCTTCCCCAGTACATGACAGAGGGAAACCTCCAATAAAGTCAGCAGAGGGCTCTCCATTGCCTCAGTAGATGACAGATGCAAGATGGTCATGCAAACACTTTTTTTAAAAATTTGTTACTGTAGTAACAGTTTATTTTATGTGCATGCATGTGTGTATATATATATAGAGAGAGAGAGAGGTAGGGGAGGAAGAAGATATTTAAAATTATGAAGTAAAGGCAATGATTTTGGATGCTGTTGATATCTGACTTTATTTTGCTTTAATATAAGTTTGAATGTGCTCAGAAATGCATTAAACAGAAAAAAAAAAAAGAAAAAAACCTTTGGTCTTAAAATATGCTAGAGGCCTCTCAGCTTTTACTGACTTTTAACGAATTTTTTTCCATATTTTAGACATTCTTTAAGTGACATTAATATAACTTAGGGCTGCAATACTAGACTTCCCCTTTTGAAAAACTCTTGCATCAAAACCATATTTGGACTTCTAAAATTTGTTGTCCTGATTTTCAAAGATACTAACCACATATTTATTTACCTTGGAGCCAGAGGGCAAGTCGGAATCAGCTGCGAATAATAAGCATTTATGAAGAACACACCACTTATTTGCATGACTAGAAATAGACAGCAATTTCAATTAAATGTCGGTACCAACATTTGAAAATGTTGGCCCTGGATTACAAACATGAAAAAGACTCTAGGGATGCCATTAACTGAATTGACCTCTTGTGGGCATAATTGGCACTAAGGCCAAAAAAGCGAACAATTGTACCTTTGGAAATTTAATTTAGTAAGGACAATATATGATGGGTTTGTTATGAACTTCTGATTATTATGAAAACACTGATTGCATGGCCTGTTTCCTTAGAAACTAACCAAAAGGTGACACATTCAGTTGACTTTCTATTATACATTCATAACATCATCCTCCAATTCCATGTCATAAAGAATTTATGTAGGACATTAATCATGCAAGACCATTAAATTGTTATCTCATTTCAGTGATAATTGTTTACTGCTATAAATGGTTCATGTTTTATTCCGACAGTTGGACTGTGACTAAAATGTATCCTCAGAGCAGTGTTAGCAAAGAAGATTAACTTCTTCAGAGAGAAGGAGCTATGAAAGTAGGGGAGCCTCTTATTGTTGCATATGAGAAAATATGATTTATTAAAACTGTGTAATTCAATCACCAAGTGGACCAAATGAAGCAGTGGCAATAAGAAACCTAAACTGCTCACAGCTATGTGCATCTGATCAAGAGTGCCAGGGAAAAAAATTTGCAAGATCCTCATGTTAATAACGTAACCGGCCCCTTTCCCAAAATATAATGAAGAGGGTATAAAACATTTTCCTTTTTATAATTGCTTAAAACACTGTAGTGTGTAAGATGAAATGTAACAAAAGTGAACTATGAAATATACATGCAATTATGAGCAAAATACACACTGAAAAAAAAGAAAAAAGAAAAAAAGTCAAACATTTACAGACAGGAATGTTCATAATAAACAGCAAACTTGCCCCCCAGCATAGCTCAGCTAATCAGAGTTACGCTGTGCAATGCAATGATTTGTCACCTGCTTTTAGATTTCCCTATTGACTCCTGAGTGGAATAAGAATGGCATCAATTTAAGGCAGTCCTTTAATCCCAAGGGTGCCATCACTAATGCTGCTGTCTGTTACCGCTTTCTAAATGAAACCCAACAATATATTTTTCTGTAGCAAAGTGTCTACTTTATGAACATAATAAATAGCAATGGCCCTTTAATGACAACTTTAGCTTTGACCATTATGGTACATTTAAAGTGCTTAAAAACACTAATGGGAGCTATATAGTGTTAATTATACTTAAGATATGAGTGCTGTACACAAGAAGTACTGCAACATTAAGTAAAACACTTCTGCTAATCCTAATTATAGCCTGTATAGAAGAGATAAGAGAAATCAAGTGCTCCTTTACAGCAAGTTCTTAAAATAGGAGAGAAAGGACGGAAAATTGGCTGGAAAAACATCGGAAGCACCTTCTAGCATAAGACTTGATCCTTATTTGCACCATTTATATCAGCAGCTACTTGCATGAGTTCCGCTGTGCGGAAGCAGATACATATAACCTGGCCCTGCAATCAGCCCTGTACAGGGCTAATCTGTGCCCTGTCAGAGCCAGCTGGGCTCTGTACAAACATGAATCAACATACAGACATTAATCTGAAAGAGCAGGCTGGAGACACAAAGAATACAGGGATGAAGGGCAGGCTGAGCAGGAAAGTCTAGATTCACTTTGACTAACACTGGTGCCTGAGTTCAGAGGTAAGCGGCTGGGCCATTTTTATACCCATCAGATTTCCAGGGGTGACACAGATATTCCTGCAGCAGCTATTCATGCCTGTTTATCTGCACAGACCCCGGAAGAAGTCTAAGGTAACTATGCTCCACTTCAGGCAACTCAATAAAATGTTTAAAACTAGGTAAGGGATTAATTTGGCCTAACTGCTTGCAATAAATAGTTCTGACATCTCAGCTGAGTGTTTAAGCACAGGTAACTTCCTACTTGCTTATACAAGTCAGGGACTGCATGTTTTGATTTTTTTGAAGCATTTCAGCACAGTTGGAGAGGGAGAGGAAATAACAAAAACCACTTGAAAAATGCAAGTAAAATTAATTCAGATAAAGTCCACAAGTATTTTAGACTTGGGCTCTAGTCTTACTGTTGTTCAAGTTAAAATGTCTGTATAGCACTGGCTTTTGCTTGTCTGTGTTTACGGTTTTCCCTGCTCGATTCTCAAAGGCATCTAAAAGGAAAGATCAATTGTATGATGACTCCTGTGTTTAGAGAGGTGCTTCATCTGCCTCTGCAGATCTTCTCCCCGACAGTTTATCACATAGTGCAGTCAACAGCTTTGCTCCAGGCTGGTACACAACTAGACCTACAAGCCTGCAACAACCAGGAAAGACACAGTCATATTTAACTACGGAGGGTAGATACGAGAAGGCAAGGCAAGATCTTTACTTGCTGTCAGAATTACAGAGGAAGAGGAGCGTAACTGTATAGCAGTTGCCTGGCACTGTTACAGTTGGTAACATTTCCTGAAGTGTGGCACCTTACCCAAGTTTGTGTATGGTCTTTGTCCCTGGCCTAGAACTTATGACAACAGATCACAAGCCAGTTCAACACCTGCAGTAAGTAATCACAACAAATGTAAAACAACAGATGAGATCAACTTAATTATTACATACTGTGCTAAGAATTCTAGATGCATATAAAGTGACTCATATACTCTGCAAGAAATAAATACAACTATTGGTGGAACTCGGTAAAAAAACCGTCCTCACTGTACCAATGGCTATCCAGGGATTTATAAACAAATGATATAGCTGTACAGAGAAAATTAGAAAGCAATTCCCTTTCAGAAGGTCATGAACATCTAACAGAAATAATTGAAAAGCACAGAAAGGGAACGTGTTCAAAGCACAGTTTAAAATGTATCGTTTTTTCTTCCACGCAATACAGCCCAATGTTTCAGCACACTTATCTTCTGCAAGTTGAGGACTGAGTTAACATCAGAAAAAACACAAACCTAGAAACTTTCTTTTCTTAAAGTACTCTGAGCCTTCAGCTACTTTCTTAGTTTGCAAATTAACCAGAAGAGGAAGTCACAAGAGACTTCAGCATACTGCTGAAGCACTGACTGGATCACTAGCAAAACCCAACCTGTCTCCTCTCTTTATCAGTCAAATGTACCTCTTGTAAGCTTTATTTCTGTTTGGACTTTCGGTAACATCTCTACCATGTTTACTATGTCCATACTCAGCACAAAGTGGTTTTTTCAGTCCTTGTTAATCTCCTTTTACAAAAAGTTCCCTGAAGTTATCAGTGGCTCAATAATCAGGATGAACTGGAACTTTGGTTCCAAAATTAAAAGAGAGAAAAACATAATCTTCTAAAAGCAACCATGTTGCTTGAAGCAACAATCAGCTCAGTAAGGTTTTCACGGCTACAGCTAAATGTTTTATCTACAAGTTTACCAGCACTTGCTTGAAGGTAAATTACTGAAGAATTCTTTATTAACCATTGCTTGAATCAAAGCTAGTGCAATAAAATACAGATATGCATGGACAGAAAAGAGAGGAGAGGAGAGGAGAGAGTAGAGGGGAGAAAGGAGAGGAAAGATTATCTCAATCAACAACTGTGTCAGGAAGTTACCTTCCGCACACTCCAGGAACCTCCTAGATTGTTTCCACTGTACTGTATTTCGAGCAGACATCTGGAAAATTGAAGTCCCCCTTAAGAACAAGGGCTAGCGATTGTGAGACTTCTCCCATCTGCTTATAGAATATTTCATCTGTCTCATTGTCCTGGTTGGGTGGTCTATAATGGACTCCCACCATGATATCTGCCTTGTTGGCCTTCCCCCTGATTCTTACCAACATACACTCCACCCTATCGTCACCATCATTAAGTTCTAGACAATCAAAACACTCCTATACAGGGCTACCCCAATGCCTCTCCTTCCTGGTCTATCCCTTCTGAAGGGTTTATAGCCATCCATCGCAGCACTCCCGTTGAGTGAGTCATCCCACCACGTTTCCGTGATGGCAACTACGTCATAGATTTTGTGCTGTACAATGGCTTCCAGCTCCTCCTGTTTGTTGCCCGTGCTGTGGGCATTGGTGTAGATGTACTTCAGCTGGGCTATTGATGTCACCACCCTTTTGGGGGAAGAAGCCCTAATTCCTACATTACTGTTCTCAGGCACTTCCATGGTTTCTATCACATCAATAACCCCTGCTTCTTTGCTGCCACGTGGATCTCTATCCCCTACCTCCTCTGAAAAAGCAGATCACAGGACCTCGCTAGCACACCATGCCTAAAACATTGGCTTATCTCCAGCAATTCTGGATTTAACCGTTTCCCCCTTCGAATCTAGTTTAAAGCTCATTCAATGACCCTGCTAACTCCTGTGCAAAGATCCTTTTTGCTCTTTGAGACAGGTGTACCCCACCTGTTGCCAGCAGGCCTGGTGTGGTGTAGACTGACCCATGATCAAAATACCCAAAATTCTGCCAGTGCCACCAGGCTCTGAGCCAGATATTGATCTGCTGGCTCTTCCTGTTTCTTTCCTTGTCATTGCCTGCAACTGGAAAGACAGAGGAGAACACTGCTTGCGCTCCTGATCCCTTAAACAGTCATCCTAAGGCCCTGAAATCTCCCCTGACTGCCCTTTGACTTCTTGTTGCAATATCATAGCTGCCTACCTGTAAAATTAATAATGGATAGTAATAGGAGGGCTGTACCAGGGTGTACTCCTCACACCTTTAACCCAGGCCCAGGGAGGCAGCAGACTTCCCTCAGAACTGGGCCTGGTGTTCAGAGTGGGCCTTCTGTTCCCTTCAGAAGGGAGTCACCTATGAAAATGACCCGTCTATTTTTCTTATGGAAGTGGTTTTGATGCAGGGCATAGGCCGACTTAACCTTGTTGACTCCTCCATTCTTGATGAGTCATCACCCTTGTTATTGTTTGGTTCTACTGGCAGAGCCTCACACCTATAGCGCAAGGGCACCTGGGAAGGAGAGGCACAGAGGAGAGGCATCTGCTGCGCTGGGCAGGAACCGGTCACTATTGCCCCCCAACCCTTAAGTCACTGTGTTCAGCCAGGCGGAGAGGGGATAGGGAATCCTCTCTAGCACGTGTCCTGTCTGCCTGGCAGGCCTGTCCCAGGGAAGGTAGGATGTGATTCCAGTTGTCGATCTCTCTCTCTCGCACTCCCTGATACTCCTCAACCCAATCACCTCCTCCTGGAGCTGTGTCACTAAGCAGAGGTGTTCCTTGACCTGGGCACACTTCCTAGAGAAGCTATTAATTCAAACTTTTAGAAGATTTTGAATACAAATTTATTTTGAAGACATAAAGCACTAAAACAAGTTGTTATAAAAAAAAAAAAAAAACTTCAAATGTCCTGCAGACATTGTATTGCATCAGCCTTGATTTAACACTGAAAAACAGTGCATCTGTTCAGTATCTTACAGATTTATTCATATTGAGCACTCAAGAGAAGTGTTCTTTGAAGAATCCTTACCGACTCAAAATGAGTCTTTTATAAACTGCAAAAGTGTAAAGACTGTTCTTCCTGTGCCATCTTTACAGATCTATTTTTCAAATATGCGTTCTTCCTCTTCAGATAATAACAAATCTTCTTTTGTGCTTGAGCTACAGCACAGAAAAAGGTGCAACTTTATATTCCACACTGCTTTGATAAGATGTCAGAAATCATCCTCATAATTTGTAATCCATCTAGGATTATTTTTGTAATTGCCATTTTGCTCCTCTATTTGCAATAGAACTCATTACCATGCCATCATATTTCAGAAGTAGTGATGCAGAATTTGGATTTGACAATGATTCAGGAACAAGCCAGTCAGCAAATTATCTGCAGGGACTCACAGACCTTACTAGAATATCTGCGCACCTGGGCTTTACTCCAAGCAACTGCATTTTCATGTCACTCAAGAGTGCTGCCCGCAACTCAAGAGTGCCGGCTGATCTGTATTGCAAACGGTACAAATTGTTTCACTCATAAGAGACAGAATACATCCCAATAAAGTCGAAGGCACCCCAGGAGCGGGG
Organism: Bucorvus abyssinicus; assembly: GCA_009769605.1. Classification (NCBI taxonomy): domain Eukaryota; kingdom Metazoa; phylum Chordata; class Aves; order Bucerotiformes; family Bucorvidae; genus Bucorvus; species Bucorvus abyssinicus. The sequence goes on from CM020030.1 coordinate 11,202,426, forward strand.
ACAGCACCAGACTTCACCCGCAGCCCAGGCACAGCTCAATGGGGCTGGGGGCCGGGTTTGCTGGATTCTGCCCACCGGGCCCTGGTGCTTACTGTCTTCTATACAGCAGCTGATAGATGCAAACAATGCTGGCAAATCAAGGTAACAGACCAGACAGTGGAGCTTCTTCAGAAGTTTTATACATAAGGAGGAAATTTTTGCTATGAAGGTGGTGAGACACTGGAACAGGTTGCCCGGAGAAGCTGTGGATGCCTCATCCTTGGAAGTGTTCAAGGCCAGGTTAGACAGGGCTTTAAGAAACCTGGTCTAGTGGAAGACATTTCTGCCCATAGCTGGCAGGTTGGACTAGATGAGCTTTAAAAGTCCCTTCCAACCCAAACCTTTCCACGATTCTATGACACTAAGTTACTCCCTCTGAACTGCAAGGTCAGCAGGCTATTTGGCACACTGTGGATGTGTGAGGGCACAGGGACACCATCTGCTTCTGGGGATAATTCCAGAGGCTGTTATTATCCATCGTGTTTCCAGCCCTCTTGTTTCATTCTCAGTCTAGGGTTGTAATTCATCATTCTTTCAGTTGTGTCTAACCATTTGCAGTGTTGAACAGTAAACTGAACAATTAATAGCTATCCTTGAACTTGTGTATATATATATATTTATATGTGTATATACACACACGTACACTGAAGGATTATTTCTATACAGATAATTCCAGATTGTGAATTAGCACAACTAAAGCAGTGGTGAACTTGCCTAGTCTGAAGGTGCATCCAGAGAGAGACAGGATGCTGGCTTATGCTGGCTTTCTACCTAGACAAAACATCTATGCAATCAGTACCTTCTCAGCAGGATGCCAAGAAAGTGAAGGAGGCAGAAGCTAGGAGTGGCTTATGGGAAGAAGAGGAGATGAAGCTTCTTGCAACACCAGAATTGCTGAAGAAGGTAGACTAGAAGTTTCTGAAGAAAGGAGATTCCTGTCTGCTGCTTGCTTAGACTGAGATCACAGTAACAGGTCTCATTTGTTCATTTCTTGTAAATAGAGAGGTGCCCCAAATATTCGTCTTAGTTTGCTTTGTTTGACAGCACAGCTGAGAATCAGTAATGTGTAGGAGCTTGTTTAGCCATAACTCACTGGAAAAGATAGGAATATAAGAATTATCTCCACCTGATCTATACCACCGCAATGTTTGTTCGTGTCACTACCCTGGGGGGAAAAAAAAAAAATTCCTTTCTCTTTTTTTTGTCCTCAAACATATATTTATTATTACACCATAACACTGCAGGTTTGGTAACGCTTAGTCCCGTGCACAGCAGCACAAGTAGTAAAGTCCTATTGCTAACATCTTTGAAAGATACCCTTCCTGAAGAAGCCATTTCCTTTGAAATATATAACATGTGGACTCAAACTGTACACAAGCATTTCAATTACTCTGACCAATTTCAGGCAGAGCATAAAGACTAATCTCTCTCTTGTTTACATAATTCCTGTGTTGGAATGCAGGCACATTTATAGCTTCGGATAGAAGAGTTGATATCATGTACCTATAATGCAGCTAAACAAAGGACTTCACTTTTCAGTCCTATCAATCTCACAAGGACCGTATTTAATTTACAATTTGATGAAAATAAAAATAATGGACCAAGACCTCTTTTTGTCAGCGAAACTTCTGTGACAAAGGCATAATAAGGCTATGAGGTATTAAGTACTCTCAGTATCTTCATCTAGCCAAGTCAATTGAAGTTTCTGGCATCTGGCACTACACAAAGTTTCACAGTATCTTAAAGCATTAATTCTGCACAAACAAACATCAGGCTAAAGTCTTCCCCAAACAGACAGAGCATCACTTATATCCCCTCTTTTCCTGAACAGTGACACTCTTATGCTCAGTATGTGCTATTTGAGATATCATAGAAATCAGTTTGAGAAATTTCAAATGATATTTGAATGAGAGGTCTAGAGGGAATTACCATGCGGCACACAAATAGACACTGGACTGACCATTTCTCTTTTTCTCTCTGTCTCTCCATTGCAGACCTGGATTTTATGTGCAATTGTGTCCATTTCTTGTGAAGGATGGGTGTAATTCTGGCAGAATGTAATAATTGAAAATGTTAATACAGATCTCTATTAATACAGATTACCTGAGAGTTAGTGATGTCACCATTTTGTCACCAGCCATGAAAAAAGAAAAAGGGAGATTATCTCCCCAAACTGTCATTTGGCTATTGGCAAAAACAATAGCAAATAAAAATTAGCAAATAAATTAATGAAAAATAAATGAATTTTTGTTGTGTAAGCACAGGTAACCAATCATTTACTTCTGGGTGGTTTCTTATTTGTTAGTATTTTGTATAAAAGAACTCAACACGTTTCTTGAAAGGTGTGCTGGCTTGTTGTCAAATACCTGGCATGGAATTCTGAAGAACTGAAATTAAGACAAATACCTCAACTCAGAGTGTTAATTGCCATCTTGCACAGTTGATGAAGAACCCCCATTTAAGGAAAACACATGGTGCCAAAACAAAAGTGTGAAGTCCAGATTTTCTTCTTTCTATACTCTCCTAGTCAATAGGTTTCCCTACAAGCTTGGTCTTTTGTGTTTGCAAGTAACTGGAGCAGCAGTTTTGACATTTCTGAGTATTAATGGCACTGTTTTCTTACTTGTGCTGCCTAACCTTGTACACCTTTGTGGTACTATATATTGAAATACTGCTCTGTCTATACGAAATTTAGCTCCTTAAGTATGGCAGATGAAGACAGAATTCTGGACACAAGACACAACATTCTAATACACTTAATGACCACGTTTCAAAATTACATATAAAGCATAAAAAGATCACTCATATCTGTAACAAGAATGTTACAGGCATGAGTAGCATGTGTTACAGATCGGTACAATATATTATTGCTAATGTGTGATTAGTTGAATATCTTTATAATACGAATATTTGAGTAATAATTTATTAAATCATATATTAAGATTTTTACTAAACCTTTAATAAGATTTATAAATTTGAAACATACTATGTTCAAAATTTCAAAACTATTAAGTATAGAATTGGGACCAAAAATTCAATTCACTCCCCCAAAAAAAGTTTTCATGGATCTGAAAACAATCAAAATATCCACTTTTTCAATGCTATAAGAGAAGAAAAAAAGAAGGCTTCATTTCTCACTGCAACTTTCCTAACCATAAATCAGGATCACATAATGGCTGATGTTGGAAGGGACCTCTGGAGGTCATCTCATTGAACCCTCCCTGCTCAAGCAGGGCCACCTAGAACCAGTTGCCCAGGACCACTTCCAGACGGCTTTTGAATATTTCCGAGGTTGAAGACTCACAACTTCTGACAACCTGTGCCAGTGCTCTGTTACCCTCACAGGGAAAAAGTGTTTCTTTATAAACCAGTTGGACCTGCTCCTTCTCACTCAAGAAGGTAATTACAAGGCCTGGAAATTAATTGTTATTTCTGGTCATACAAGTGAAAACTGCAAGGTATTTTCTCCTCTTTTTAGAGGAACTTTTCCACAGTTTTACAAGTGGAATGCAGACAACTTAGTGTCTGAGAGAGAGGCATATACTTGCCAGAGCTCTCATCTTGTATACTGAATTATCTGTGTTCCAGCTAAGCTGATTGCATTTTTCTCTGTTGGCATTAGTTCACACTTCACTTTCCCCATCACATTAGGATACACCACTATGTCCAAAGAGCAACACCAGCTTCTGAAGATGTCTTCAGTTACTCTTCCAACTCTCTTAAATGTCTGATAACTGTATCTTTTAATAAAAATCATAGGTGATAATCTTGTACTGTTGTCTTGTTTATTCATTCATAGCTATATAGCCAATATAATTTCCTCCTTTGTCTAGTCCCATCATGTATCCTGAAAAGGAACTGACTGTTTTTTCCATATAAGGTAATTATTTATTTTGTTTATTATTAGTTGTGGGTTTGGGTTTTTTACTTTTTTTCTTTTCCATTACATACTATGGTGTTTTGTCTCTTGGAAATCCTGATGTTACCCTGTGCTGAAAGTTTTGGAGCCATTGAGAGCTCCAAGGCTAAAGTTAATAAATGGGTATACAAGAACAGACGACTCTGATTCTTGGTTATGGGAAGCATTTGGGAGAGATAATATTGGTCCTAATTAAATGTTCATAAATATCATTAAATACAGATAGCCTTTTCAGGAAAGCTAAAATAAGCATAGTTTTCTGATGTCTGCTTCCTTACGGAAATGTCTGTATTTTTTCTTTTTTATATTTTAACATCCCTTTTCCTCTCTTTTTTTCTGTTTTAACATATCTGAATATATATTGCCATGGAAAACACTGTTTTAAAGTGTTTTTTTCTAAGGCTATGTTGAAATAGCCACACTGATAAATTAAATAGATTCAAGGCATTTCTGTGATAGGAAGGATATTTGTCACAGTGAGGCTTTTGCTTGTTTTACAGATTTAACAGGCTCCTGCTCACCAAAGCTGCGCAAGTTAAAGTGAGGAGGGCATATTGTCACTGGGCAGTGCAGGGGAGCTCTGAAGGCACTAGGAGGACACAGGTCCCCCCAGCAGTCTGTGTTGTGGGACACCCCTTCCAAAGCTCTGAAGGTAGGCCACATCATCTAAAGCCCTGGGGATGTGCCTAATGTCCCGAGTGCTCTCTCACTTCAAAAATTTAATGGGATTTTTGCTCCTAACTAAGAAACATTTGAAAAGGGAATGGAAACCCCTGCAGATTTTTTATGATTCACACTGGTACCTTGCATTTCATACAGTGGATGCATTCTTCTCTTTATTGTTAATTGCATGCATATGCTGGAGGAAAAACATTTCTTTTACTTCCTATTCTAGGTCACCTCTGGGCATTATGGCTATTGGATAATTTGGCCCACTACTGAACTCAGTTAGATTTCTATGTATACTTTATTTATATGCATCAGACACAACTACAAAAGTAATTGCATATCTTCATATAGTAAAATTGCCTTTAGTCTATGCAGGGAATGAAGCTTTGCCAAAAGCATTTTTTTCAAAACAACCGCTGTAAAATTTATCTATATGGGCACAGAACCAAGACAGATACACACGCTGTATCTGCCAGACCATGCAAAAAGCACTATCATAATTCCTACACTTCAACAGTTTTGGTTACTGTATGAACTCTGCTAAATATTTGCAAATGGTTATGGTGGAGGATGGATGGATGGATGGATGGATGGATGGATGGATGGATGATGAATCTATAGATGGACAGCTAATGGATAATACTCATCTGTAACAGAGCTTAGGCAGCATTTTAATAAATCTGTAGTACACAGAACTTGCACATTTCTGAAGAAAGAGATGAAAACAATCAGCTGGCATATTGTCACAAGGCTGTTGAGGTGGAACTGAATGGAATGGTATAACCGTCATGCACTGGGCATACTGTGACAGGTTATAGACAGTTGATAAAATGAAATTTTAAATAAAGGAGCGAATTTGTTCTATTGTATACTGCAATTAAAGCCATTAGGCAAAAGAAAAACCATTTTGATTTCCACCTTTTTGATTCTGGAATGTATCTCTTCATTGTGCTGATAAAATCTAATGTGTTATGTATTTTACCATGACAAAATATAATTGATGTCATGAACAGTTTTAAATTATTGCTTGTATAATGTATGCTTTTAGCAGAACTGTATTTATTATTGTAAACTTTCTGCAACTTGTTCTAAATTACTATGAAATGCATCAGAGTGGAAGAAAAAGATTTGTCAATGACAGGACCAGTTATTTCAAAGATTTTAACTTTCAAGTCAATTTCACAATACTTTCAGCTCCCATCTTCTTCTGGTTTTCCAGGGGGAAGGGGAATAAAAGGAATGAGGTAAGAGAAATACCCACTACATTTATGAAACTACTTAAAAGGAGCAATAAGCAGAATGTTTGATGTAATAGCAATAAAAATTCAGATGCGTCTAATTTCATGAAAACTGCATTTTTACAAAAAAGTAAGAAGTAGAAAAGATTTTCATCACCAATATCAACCTAAAAAAACCCAAGCAACTGCAAAACTAATTAGACAATGCTGTCTCCTACATTCATAGATGTGCCTAGCAATGATGCACTATCACTCAAGCTTAAGCACTAGATCATTAACTGTGCAGAAATGTTACCTGCATTTGTGTATACAAGATTAAATGCTATACATTCTTGAAATGTTCCATATTCTATTATGTCATTTAGCCCCTTTTTCATCTCTCTGTCACTTTCAATGAAATGTAAACTTGATAGCATGTTTACTGATATTTTTCTTCCACTGACTAAACTATCAAAAGCCTGTTAGATGACTATATAATTTCCTTGACCCCTTAAGAGTTAGAATGGACAACATGCAATGCCCTAAAATGCATTTGCACAGAACACCTACTCAACATATTTTGCACAGTTCTTTGGTCTCCCTTAGAAAGACACTCCCATACTTCTTAGACTGACTGTTCTTCACTATAAAAAATAAAATAAGACAGAAATTCATCAAAGATCATTCCCACATGGAACATTATTTCAGAGTGGGCTGGACTGCAAAAGCAAAAGAAAGGAAAGAGGTAAAAAAGAGATAATAATGAAATTCATCCCCAAATCCTCTAAATGCATTAAGAAGTGAAGTGGGCATTGTAGAAATGAATGCCTACATATTATATCCAGAGCATGAGGTCTAGTGACTTAACAGATGCAATAGTACTACACAATATTGGTTTACAGTTTAACAGAAGAATCATAGGCTATGCCATGATCCAGATAACCAAATGAAAAATATTTACAAAACACATGAATTGAAGCATGTTTCATCACCAATTCTAATGTTTTTCTGGCTCCTGAGCAACTCAGAAATGCAAACCAACACTGAACAGCTACATGGAAAGCAACTTGCCCACTGGATATAGCTCAGGAGGTTCAGATAGTTTTATTACTAACAACCCTTTCCTGGGCTTTTTCATTTTGTCCAGGATATTCTCTGGAGACAATCCCAAACAGCTCAAGGTTCAGACTTCAACACCTCTGCAATAAGGGACAGTAATGCCAAATGAAGAATAAGATTATTATCCCAGTTCTCAGGAAAGAAACTGCGTAGCCCAGCCAAAACAATTAGACTCTTGAGACTGCGAACCACAATTTTCAGACACTGTTGTGTGAAACAAAGTACTTTTCCGCACAGATCACCTCTCTTCTCATTAGTAACTGATTACAGGACCAACCACAGCAATTCATCATCTAGAAAACAGATAACAGAAAGTATTTAAACTACTTTAAGCTTCTTTTTAATCAAATTTAAAGCTGGGAATTAAAGAATCAGAATTATACCAGCAGGCAGATTCACAGACAACCAAAGAAGTCTCCAGAGATCACCTGGATCACCCTTGTTCTGACAAAAAGGAAGAAAGAAGAGAGTTTACTGACCACTAGAAAGATTTAAGGGCTGAATTTAGCCTACTGTGTGCACTGCAGAATAATGGGAAATTTGTCAAACACTAGGGAGAACAGCAGGAAATCATATCTGTGCAGTACAGGTTCAGCAAGTTAATAATAGGACAGGTACTGTTTACTGGGAAAATGTTTACATTTTAATATTTTCTTAGGTAGCAAAATATAAAGCTGTTTAATCACATTTAGATTGGCTACAGAAAAGAAGCTCATTGCTGGCTGCACATACAACTAACATCAGATCTTCAGCTTCCCCTTCAACAAATAAAATGCAATATAATGGTACACATGTACATATTTAAGATGGCTTTTTAACATACTCCTTCTGCTTAAAAAATCCTGTTCATTCCTTTTGAAATATTTTGTAAGAGGTTTTTAGTTTTGAAAGATAATTGATAGCAATATTGAATCACTATTTATTATAGTCAGTAAACTCTATGGGTTATGACAAAACTCAATGATCTTACAATGATCTTCAATCTAAATGATTCTGTGATTCTAAGACAACAAGCTCCATGCCCCAGGGAGGCTACAGTTAAGGTTACATCAGGCTATCAGAGAGACTTTTCTCCCATGTGACAAATCAAAGAGTTCTAGAGAATACTGAGGAAAAAAAATTATTTCACCAATCACTCTAAAACATGCTAAGCTGAATGTTTTGACTTATAACTTACTGTAGTAATGCAGAAAAGAAATAACAGAAGGTAACAAAATAGAAGTGAACAAAGTTTAACCCACCTAATAGTGGTTTCCCACATAAAGCTAGATCTTACTTTCACTGGATGACCTGATTCAGATGCTGGGGTTTTTTTTCAAAACTAAAAGGTGTTAAAAAGATTCGTAGAGTCAAACAGATATATAGCACAAAATTAAATAAAATATTAACATTAAAAGATGCGTTAAAAAATACATTGTCATTTCAAAACTTGTGTTTTGAAAATCTGTATATTTCAATTCATCATTCTGTGCATATTTCAAAAAGACCGCAGATCCCTACAGCTTGCATATACTTCCTTTGCGCTGAGCAATGGCCTCAATATTTGGCTCACTCAACCGCAAAGTTAGAGTTCCATCTGTGATATATCTTGATATATTTGGCTTCAGGAAGTCCTTCCCTGATTCCCCATGAACAGATACTGTCCACTCCTGCCATTTTCAGGGTTGTCCTAAATTCCTTGTCGTTGTGATCAACTCTTCAGTGTCAATCAGTTCTGCATGTTCTTGGTGATGCAGTCAATCCACCCTATTTGCCAAGACTATTTTCTCCCTAACAAAATCCAAATCCTCTGGTATCATCCACTTCTGTGTCCATAGTTTCCAAACAGAACTGTTTGGAAAAGGTGAAAGAAGTAGTACCAGTGTGCTGCAAATAGGTCAGGAAAGAGACGAAAGAAAAAAAAAAAAAAAGCTGGGGGAAGTATTATCTTGCCCATAACAAAAAACTGAAGCAAATCAGAAATGCGCTCCCTTGTAGGTTGGCTTGCCGCTCATACAAACAGAATACTTCAATGAGTATGAGGTTGAAAATACTTCCATGGAGATTCTTCAGCAGAATATGCTAAAATTTTGCCAAAAATTTAAAACAGAAAGAACATCGCCTTGTACCTTCCACTAATTTTTATTTTCTAAGTACAACATAGTAGATTTCTGGAGGAACACCATGGAAAGAAAGCAAATACTTTCCCTGAAATGTCCACTCCTCTCAAGTAGGATCTTTGGATCTTGAGCTGGAGCTGCCGATGAGCAGCTCCAGTATTGTTCCCAGGCTAGGGCCATATTAGGAGACTGGAAGGGGGGCTGTGCAATTCTGGAGAAGTGAGAAAAACCAGCTGCTGAAAAAGCCAGCCAGATGGCTACTGTCCCTGTGGGCAGGGCAGGGCAGGAAGCCCTGGGAGCCAACATCAAGTCCATACCTTTTGGGCTGCCCATAATGTCCTTGCTGTGTCTGGGATCTCACTGTCAAAAGCAGATTTTGGCGTGTACCTAGTAGCTTCAGATGACTGGCCATTTAGGTGAGGTTAATATCCACAGAAAAAGAATGCAACAGAAAAAACATACTTGTTCTGATGTAGAACAGGTTTTTGAAATGTTAGACAACATAATGGGACTAGTTTTGGCATCTGAAAACATTTTCAATAACATAAACTGAAGAAAAACAGTTGTTCTTTTTTTATTATTATTATCCCGGTGGACCAGGTAATTCTGAAGGTTTTGAGTATTAAATTATGAAAATATTTACAAACAATTCAGGGAGTTCTAAAATCTCATTAACAATTCTTTGTTGATGAGGAAATTTAGTTTTCATCCCCTCAGACTCATGAGGAGCGTCAAAGAGAAAGATAAAAAAATACTTCTGAATATAATGGACTTATCTTCTGTCTCACATTAAGTATTTTAAAATATGAGTTACCAGTGAAAGACAAGGTAAGTTTATTTTTTGTCCCTGCTTTTCTCTATAATTATGAGAAGATATGCTCTCTCTTCCCATCATGGAAAAATTATGAAGGAAAGAAAAGAAACTTAAAGTCATGGCTGAGCCCTGCAGCCACAATGGCTGCACCTGCGGAGAAAGCCTGTGTAAAGAAGGGCAGAAAACATGGGACAAAAAAGGAACAACATAGGGAACACCAAGGTCAGAGGACCATTCCCTTTCATTTCCTCCAACGTGGAAGTGTAGATACTCTTAGGAGAAACATAAGAGTTTCTGCTTATTTAATTCTTTTAAAGGCTGATGAATAAAAACTAACACTAGAAGCCTTTCAGCAATTCCGCAGATAACATTAATGAGAAATATTCAATCTAGCCTTGTTTTCTGTGATGTAGTTACGCTAATGGCTAACATCAAACTTTCTTACAGACATCTTAACTGCCTGGTGATCAATATGCAAGACTTAAGGCATCAGGTCATCTGAGGGAAGCAGGTCTTTGCCATAGTGGATCATGGTACCTGTACCCTTCACGTACAAAGGATGGCTGTGTTTCTGTACCTGGAGTTGCTTTTTCCAACAGTATTCTCCCGAAAGAGAAACACCTGGACGAGGCACATCCTGGCTGAAGCACTGTGCAGCCTGAAGGCACCTCAGTCTGTTAGTCTTCACGCCAGACACTGATTGATGATGGATTCACGTTGGGCAGCGCTGGCATCTGCCACTGGGGAATGGATCACACAAGGGGAGAGAGAGACCTGGCACTGAGACGGCATCCGGTGCCAGTGGCAGGCAGGCAGGGGAAAGCAAATTGGGGTCAGGAGAGACTCACGCAGATACTGGTTTGAGCAAAACCTGTTAAAATCCTTAACAAAACCTGAGCTGAATTCTTCAGAGAGAGACATATCCCTGCTGCCAAAGTTATGCTGTGCTGGATCTAAACTGATAGCAAAAATGAGTGAAATATATCAGACATGCTCATTCCATTTTTTTCATTCTGCCACATGGAAAATTGTGGAAATATTTCTTGCAATATAATACAGTGTATCCTTTGAAGACCAGAGCTGATTTTCCATTGCTTTGTATTTCCTATGATTAAATATGTTTGAAATACTCCCAAATCAAACGTTTTACAGATAGAAAAGTCTGAAAAACTTAAGACTATAAACCCTGGGAAATGATACAAAAATCAGTCCAATTGACAGAGAATTCACAGCTTGAGAATGTAAACTTTAAAGAAATCAGCTGTAAGAAGAGCTGTGCTTATACACCCAAGGCAGAAGGCCAGGCAGTTGGGCGAACTGCAAGCCTGTTTCTGCACTCCAGAGGGAACTTGAACCAAAGTAAAGTCTGAAGTGCGGCAATTTTCAGAATACATTCTGAAGAAGTGAGGACACAAATGTTCTGTCTAGATTTATCCAAGTAAATAGACTTATGGATTTCTCAGTACATTCATAATGCATCCGGATTTTAACATTTTCAGCAGTTCATTTTAAATGCTCTTGCCATCTTTGAAGGACCAGCCAAACAAAATCCTCTTAAATAAAAAGACAGCTGCTGTTTAATATAGTTTCTAAAATTGCTAAGTGAAACAATCTTTTTTTCCCTGTATTAGCTCTAACATCTTGTAACAACTTTCCTCAAGGAACTCTGAGGACTTTGGGGTCAGGAAGTTTGCTAAATTTTTAAGCAGATCTTAAATACAAGGAAGATTTTCCAAGTTCACAGATCTGACATACTGCTGTACATTGGAAAAGAAATAATGATATTTCTGATACATACACAGAACAAGGCTGCACATTTCACAATTAGCCCTAAATTCAACATTTAACCCTAAATATTTCTAGGGGTCACACTAGCCTTAGACCCAGACAGTACCTCCAGTTTCTGCTGTCATAAAGTGCTGAGTAGTCTTTATCTCACTGTATATTTTCTGAGGTACATATTCACAATAGTGCATGTAAATACACTTTGATTAAAAACATGAGTATAAGACAGAAGCCAGGCTGTTCTGATTTCTACCAGACACAAATCTCTTTCTTCACGGGCTATAATACACTGCAGGAACATAATCCTGAATAGCAATGAAACGGTAAAAAGCAAGAAGAGAATTTTACAGACAACCAGGGCTTTATGGCTTTATGCAGTAATCAAATTATTCGTTTCCCAAACAGGAAAAAAGGCACGAAATGACAGGAAATAATGGCCCATCCAGAGCAACTTCTTTTCTAAAGCAGTTAGAGGCACTCAAGGCATTAAAGAAAAGCGTACACAATATGGGGCATTTACAAGTTGATATCTTCCCAAATCAAGGCAGTTGGTGTTTAAAGGACACGCTCACTAGAAATCGCACCTACCTTTAAGAGCCACCCCAAGGGAGCACACAAGAGATGCTCTCAGTGAACATAGTCATACCTAAAGCTGAGTTTCAGTTGCACTGACCTATAAAACAATCCATATAACTTCCCTGCTGCTGGGAAATAAAATAAGAAATTAAGTTAAATTCATTCTGTCTGGCAACTATTTTAAACTGGTAAAGGAATAAAGTGCTTCAGCCTTTATTTAACTGGAATGCAGCAAGTCTTTTTGCATGGAGTCAATAAAGAGGAAGCTGAGCATCTTCTATCCAATACATATGCATTTCTAGTGCTACTATTACCGTGGTATCACATTTCAACATGGGCATTCCCCACTGCAAATATTAGCATTCAAGGACATTGCGTGGCTTTGAAACCATGCCTGAATGATGAAGTTCCAGATATAACCTTATTCTCAGTACTTCCTTCTCCTTATAAGCAACTGTAACTGTTTATTTGAGATTTTCACAAAGGATTTTTGAAAGAAGACTCCTAGTTAAGTAGCATGAAACTCAAGTATTTGAGCCTGATTCTCAACTTCACTTCAAGGGGATGATTTAAGCACTGCTTTACGCTGCTTCAGCAGCGTAAGTGAGCCTTTGTGTAAAAATGAGAATCAGCCTCATATTTTGCCTAATGATGTATTTATTACGCTATATTCTGACACTTTAGATTTCTGTACTGCACAAAGAGGCTTTCTGCTCTTTGCTTTTAATTCAGTACGTGAAGCAATATGTGAAAACATGGAAATTGTTTATGAAAAATTAATCAACTGCAGCTTTTTATGACAAATAACATGCTACAGTTGAAAAGCAGGTACGTGGCATGACTTTTACCTTACAGACATGCGTTTCCAATGCCATATGCTACAGACTGTTGCAAAACATACTGCTTTCTTTCAGGACATTACCTTGTTTTGAAGGCAAACATGACTTGACAGATGCCTCAGCAGAGGAATTGTGTGATATCTGACCTTTTGTGATATGTCATTTCTAGAAAGCCTTGGTACAGGCGCTCCATCATAGGACACGTAACAGAGACACACACCAGAGAATGACATGATTCAAAAGCTTTTACCTGGTTTTTGACTTTCTTGCATTATATTTGTTTTAGAGTATGTCATCTAGTGGCCTTTGTAAAATGAGATGCCAAATCTCAGGATATAAGGTTTAGGACTGCATTATCCTAAAGATTTGTTTCTATTCTACTCCAGGGAATAATTTCTTAGGTTTGTTTTTAGTTACCTAATGATTTAATTCAGGCAAAGCTGGGCTTGAGTCTCAATTACTATGCTTCAGACAGAGATGGATAACTTTAAGCACCCTCAAAGGTCACTTCATCTTGGAGCTGTTCAAGGCCCTGTCTGCCTGATGTAAACAAATGCAGTGCAAAAGCATTTCACATCTCAAAAAGCCACAGTACTTGAGGAATAGCACTGCTATAGTGCACTACGACCATGCACCTCCACACACCTTAATCCAATCCTATCCTAAGCAGCAGGGATCAGGACAATTAAAGACACACTTGAGACTACAGCTTCACTATTCACATCCCCAGAGTAGATTGTCTGTTCTCTGGGGGACATCTCTGGCTCTCTCAAAGTGAAATTATACTGCTATGAAGAAGTTCAGGGCTAAAAGAATACGACCACTCTTGCTGTTATCCCAGTACACATTGGCCTAAATCCTGATCACACCATGTACAAACATACCACGAACATACTATGTTCATGCCATGTACAAACAAGGCATTGAAGGGAGCATAATTACATGGTTTTCTTTTACTATAGAAAACAGATAATTATGGCTAAGTCACGGCTCAATTAAGTTGCAGGAAAATTAGTAGTCAAAGTAAGAAGCGCTGCCTGGAGATTATGGTGTAATCTGGAAGGAAGTCACACAACGTATTCTAGTGTGCTCTACTTACTGGCTATTTGTTATACATATGCCTTGATCAAAGCTTAAAATATTTATATAAGTGTGGCACACCTTTATTACTATTTAGAAATAGAGATAGAGAAAAATAGTCCAAGAGATAATAGTTATTCCAGAATTCTCAGATCCCAATTTTTTTTTTTTAATATCTATAATAATGTTAGATTAAGTACCCCTATTGTAAAAATGCTCCGGAAAACGCATATTAAAAAAATCGCTGACTTACAGCTGGCCTTCTAAAACATTCAAGATCAGGAAGCACACCCCACCACTATCTCTAGAGTGTGAATGCGTGTACTTTGTAATATGGTCCACCATCTTAACTCACACGAGAAAACAAAGCAGAACATACTGCAGAAAACAAGCTGCGAGTTGGTATGTACTGAGAATGCTCACCAGGTTTTTTAGAGCTGGCGTTACAGATAGACAGACAGACATTTCAGTTCTAGAGAAGAAAGATCATGGAAGAAAAATCATTAGAAGGCTGCACATAGATTTAACCTACAGAGAAATATTTACATGGACATTTGAATATGAGTCGTAAAAAAAGGAGCCTCAGAAAAGCCCATCTTGAAGGTTTAGGCTATATTATTTAGAAATGTGTCTTATGTTAACAAAACAGATTGTAGGAAAAGTGATTATTTCCAGCCTTTGAAAATATGAGATAAGGAGCTGAGGGAAGAAAAAAAAAAAGAAAAGAAAATCAGAAACTCCAACAGCTTTGCTGGAAAAAATGTGCTAATTCTAAACACAGCAAATACACATGCAAATAAAACCAATGGGGTTTTATCTGACCACAATCTCATTTGTGCACATCAAATCCTATAAATGAGCATGGCACGTATTCACTCCTTTTGACGATGTACTTCAATTCTTATACAACAAATTTGAAGGAAAGGCTATAAAGCTTTTTGCTAAACAGGTGTTTATTATAGAACCTTTTAAAGTGAGGGGGTTTATTGTTACTTAGCAATAAAAACATTTAAAATGCAAGTTCATTGTATTTGAGTTATTATTACTTTTTTTTTTAAAGTAAGGTTAGATCTGTGTACATTTTATACTGTATAGTCCAGGTGAACACACATTCATCTGTCTAGAGAGGATGGAAGCTACTCTGTGGGGCTGTCTCTTACCTCTCACCCTTGGCAAAATGGCTTGGACAACAGCTGCTACGAAAGGCATGACAGTGTAAGCAGCATAAGTGAACTGAATACCCAGAACTGCCTAAGAGAGAATCTGCAGATAATGGTAAAGGGAAAGTAAACAATCAGCTGGAATAAGCAGTTAACTAGGGAACTACAAAGAGACTCTTGAAACAGAGGAGTCAGCTTGCAAGGAACAAAGGCAGCATGAAAATTTGTTCAGGAGAGACCTGGGAGTGGAGAGAGCAGAGTCAAGCCTGAGTTTGATACTGTCAGAAGTCAACCCTGACCTCCTCTGTGACCTTGGAGACTTCTGCATTGGTCAGACTTCACAGGTTTCCCATCAGGTTCTGAATGCAACAAGCAGCCTCTGCACTCCAGTTGGGGAACTGACCATCCTGGGGACACCAGCAGGACCCACACCTCGGGCATGCATATGCAAACCCTGGGGGTGCTTTCTCATCAGCCTGTGCATCACCGGGATGCAGAAAGCAGCACAAGTGCGCACAAAGCTGGAACACTCACAGTTCCTACAAGCATCTGCAGCCAGCGTAGCCCCTAATTTGGTGTGGATATGATGAGAGCTTTTGGGGAAAAGCTGTAGAAGGGACGCCTAGAAATTTGTAGGTGTTAACGTTGTGTGACTATCTAATACACTGTTTCATTAGTTGCATTGGTGATATTGATACTTACAGTTTACTGATTCCTGATTATGTATGTTAACTATTTAATATATGTGAACTGATTAAGTATGTCAACTGAGCATTTTTTCCCTGTGATACCACTCACAGGTTACCAGGAAACTAAACAGTACCTTTTGGAAACTCTCAGGATCTGGGACAAGTCTCTTTACAGTCATTCATTATTAGAGCATCCCTGGTGTGATTTTGGCCTAGGCCAGCCAGTACTCTCCCAAATGCTCTTGCCTACAAGTACAGGGAACAGGTACAGCTCAAGAGAGAGTTTGCATGCAGCCAGTCTCTTATGGAACCTAAAGACAGTTAAACCACGGAGGAATACAGGCTGTTTCTCATCAGCTGGCCTCAAGGACTGGACCATCACGTTTGCAGCCATGTTTAACTTACCAGTATATACATAGTCCCACTATTAAAAGAGAAAAACTTTCACCGCATTAAGACAAACTTTTGGATCAAAAATTTTTTGCCCCTAAACCTTGGAGGCAATCAAGACCTAAACATAATTTTCACCATTCTGACAGGGAATTACAAATCTCTCCAAGTGCAGAAAACTGTGTCGCCTGGGGCTGCTCATGATCTCCCATACAGATGGGAAACCCCGAAGGATCTGGTGAAAGAACAGCCTGCAGACTGCGTAGCCAATCCCAGAAGTGAACTTGTTATATTTAATTAGCCTCATGGTTGTATTGAGAGAGTTAACAGTATTTTAATAAATTGCCATTGTACTCGTGCTGTTTTAAAATGATAGTGTATAGCACCCTAAGTTATATCTCAGAAGAGACCCTCAATAGAGTTGACTCATTAACAGCACTGTCGTGAAGAACAGCAGCCTTTAATTATATAACCGCATGTAGTCTTCTGACAGTTTGTTACCCACATGATAAACCAAGGACTTACATTATTCTTTTTTAACCCGAATTTCAAGGCAGTTTTTAATGGACCACTGTAAGTACACCGTGTATTCAGAAACTGTTAACGTGTCTCCATTAAAATGACAATACATCACACACAATGTCTTGGTCCCTAGGGTACCCGGATGGCTCATTTCAATTCCCCCGATGTTCGAAAATTAGAATTTGGTAAAAGAAGGTTTGCATGTTTCCACAACCTATGCAGAGAAGTCTGGGGTTAATAATAAAAGACTCTCACACTATAACTCTGGAACTCGCAAAAATAAATGGTTATTGCTTCAGTGTAGCAAATGGCACTGTTACTCAGAGTATTTATGCAGTTTCCTGCAACACACAGAATTTCTTGAAAGAAATTAACTTCACAAACTGATCTATGCTGCTCATACATTATTGCAGGACTGCGAAGGAAGCAATATTTTATGAGTTTATATGATATTAATAAATTGTTGCTTTCTATCCTTTCTTATTGCTTTTTTTCTATATAAAACAAGACGAAGTAGAACTGCCTGCAATAGCCTAAGAGCATCATCCAGGAGATAAAAGAGACAGTTGTGTGACAGCTGTGTGATGGAGCAGCTTGTACATCATGGGGCCAGAAGTGTGCTGTTGACAGCACTAGTACCTACACAACAGTACGTGTGTGCATAATGCTTGCAGATCTCCCATTTGTGGCCTGTGCGAGGAATAAAAAGGTGGTGTTTGGGGACAGCACATTTGTAATAAGCCATGGCAACTCCTGCCCCCTAAGCCTGCTTTATCAGCCAGACACGTATGGCAGTGCTATTTTAGTGACAGCAAAGTGTTCTGCATGATTGTGCAGATGGGTGACAAGCAGAGGCAGGTATTTGTGTTTCTGTTTGTCAATATTCTCTTTTTTCTCATCCCTGACACTATTCAGTAAGGTATGCACTGGCAATCCAAATGCGGCCATGATTGCTTTGAGTCTTTAAAAGCATGACTGATTTGGCCTGTACTAAATAGGAAGAAAGACACCCTTCAGTAAGTTTCAACAATTTCATGTGTATTTAACACAGCTGGGCTGCATTTCCCTGTCCTGATCTAACTGCAACTGAACATGATGAAACCTCCTTCCCACTAGCCCCGAACAGAAGTGGTGACCCTACACAGCAGCAGGACGCCAACTTGCGTAGTTTCCTTCTAACCTGGGCCAGTTAAAGTGATCCTGGCTGGCTTGCCCATTATAAATAGTTAAAACTTCTGAATACAAATAGTTTTGTTCACTTTGAATAAACTGGATTAAATAGCACCTAACCCCCTGAGCCAAGAGGGCAGGATGCGTTTGGTAGCACGAGGAAACATCTCAGCAGCTGCCACAGGTACCACCACCCAGAGCAGCACACGCCCACAGCCTCCTCTCAATGAACACAGCCTCCCTGTGCACCGCACCAGCTCAGGGAGTTTATCTGCCAGGTTGGCAACACCTCCCAAAGCAGGTCCTGAATCTGAATTTCTACACCATTAAGGCCTGATGCTGAAAACCAGTATCAGCCTTGCAAAATCACAGCTTTGACTGCATTTCCCTCAAATTGGCAGAATCCAAATTCAGCAAATGACATCGATCCCATCAGTTTACTCTACTTATTTTTCCTGCTTAAAAATCTGAGTTTAACTTGGAGCTTCCTCCTCACTCACTTCTGTCAAATTGTAACCAATTATTGTTTACCATGACCTTGTCATTATGAACTCAACCAAAGACCTGAGGGAGAGTTTATGAAAAAATAACTTTTGCTATATGTACTTTCCATCCAACAACCTCATTTCACTTTGAAAAAGACAGTTGTCTCCAGGCTTCTACAGAGAGACTGCAGCTGCCATCTGAGTGTGCTGTAGTCAGGGCATAGGACGTACCATTAAAAGAAGAAAAAAATAATCAGAGGCAGATAAACAAACAGGGAATTTGTGTCATTCAAAGAATTTCTTTTTCTATGGGTGAGCTTGTCAGCAAAAACTTACATGCACAGCACTTTCCTGTCCATCTATGAGACAGGTAACAGCAGTAATCTGATATCTCTGACAGAGTAACTCTTGAAAAAATCTTAAATGACCTGATGACAGTTCATACTGGCTTTCAGTTATCTCCTAAGGTAGGCATGAATGCTTTTTGTTTTCTTCTTCAGCTAACTTTTCCCATAAAGTCATCACTCCTGCAGCCTTATGATATTTAACAGCTTGCAAATTAACTTAATGCTTGAGAATTTGTATTTCATGTTGCATGTGTGCTTTTTCAGCGCTCATTTTAAAGGCAATGGCCCATCTCACACGTCACATCAGTGAAATCAACACAGACCTTGTGCTGGGACCAGGAGCAAAATGGCCAAGTCCCTCACTTGCATAGCCCTTTGCACCTCAGCACGGCCAGCAGTTTTGATCTCTGGTATTTAGTAATGCCTGGGCACTGGGGAGGGCGTGCAGCAGGGTTGAGGGGGCTGGTGAGCTTGTGGCCAGCTGGGGAGCATTGCCTCCCAACAGTGAGCTTCCCAGGAAAATCCCTTTAAGGTTCTCTTGGACCCTAATTTTCAAATTTCCAAAAATCACATATTAAACACCTTTATCTTTACCAAAAATGCTGAAAAAAACAGAGCACTTGGCTTTCAGTGGCTCATGACAGCAGATACATTGACTGGAAAGATGTTTTTAACAGAAACTAATTCTTTCATCAGTTTGAGGTGTCTTCAAATTGAGGAAACAAGAAGGCCCAAGCCTTTGACAGCAATTACTGGGTTACTCTGCTGGTGTCACTCAGAAAAAAATGAATGGCAGATTTTTCTGCTACATGTTTTGTAATATGCAAAACCCAGAAATTCCTAAAAGTAAATACAGTATAGTGGTTTTTGCCATGAAAAGGTATTCAATTTTAACGTAATTTCTACCATGATGACTTTTCATGGATTATTTTTGTTTTCATCATACCATTAGTAAAAAGTGATACCTCTTTAGCTCTAATTAGACCACTATCATAAAGCCCATTAATAATTCAATAACCCCTTTATCTATTTTCTTCCCCTTCAGAGCTCTTCAATCAGGGCTTATGCAGCAGGTTGCATTCACTTTGAAAATCCATTAGCCTTCTGCCTCACTCGTGGGCTTTCCAAGGGACACAAATGGATAGACAAGTAATTTTATTTATTTATTTGTTGTGCTTTTGCTTTTAGGCTACATGTAAAATGACGGTGGCAGTGGTGGGGGGTGGGGAGAAGAGGCACATAATAATCTCCGGTGTCACAGCCTCACAGCTTAATTTGTCATCTTACTTTTCACATGCAAGAGTCTGACAGCATTGATCACCTGAATCTGTTAAACAATTTTTTCATGAGGCTGACACGCTGCCCCAGTGCTTGCATCTATCAACATCTGCCTGATTTATTGGCTTAATAACGGGAAATCATTCGGTAGCCCAGCTCTATTTTGCCTGAACACTGACCTGTGACCCTAATTTGCTGCTTGTTGAGGTTCTTTGTTCTCCCATAACAGGTAGCTCACTAATCAGCAGAAGTGGCTTTATAAACTCAGATAAATATTTAACTGAGATGTAGGAATATGTATGTTTAAATTAGTTCTTGTTGGGAAAGTATAAATAACCCAGACTAAACAGAACTACTGAAATCAAAGGCAAACTTGCAGAAAGGATGGGATTTGGCACACTTTTAATATTTCATGTCCTCCTCTGTTCCTATTTCAAAATATTGCTGAACAGCTGTTATGGATTTCTGAAGTAAAAGAAAGACTTCCCTCGCTGCTAGTGTTTAAAACAAAATCCAGAAAGTAAACCCGGCCGTTTTCTCTACTAGGTGCCAAAAATGAAACTAATTGGAATAAGACAATGCTATTAGCTCAGAGGCAGAGATCTGAGATTATGGTAAAAGTTTGGCGCTTAGCATGACGTTTTATTTAGATAACGAAAATCATTAATCTTACATGCTTACGTGTAAGAACATACGCAGCCTTCGCAGCCCTCCACCCACTGACCAGCAGTGCACATAAAACTGCAAACATTTTAAAGGAAACCAATTGCTCTAGGACTTGCAGCGAAACTTTATGGGAGCACAAACCACATTCATGTATTTTTCTTGCCTAACAATACACTGGTATTCAGCGTCACTTAGACATGCCTAGGAAACCGCTTTATCTAATACATGATGTGACTTTCCAGTTAGAAATTATACTCACTTTGTGAAAAGAAAACCAGTAGTTTTCTTCAACCATTTGGAAAATAAATACTAGTGTTTGGTAGTCCTTGAAAACGCACTCTGTTGAGAGTGGCTTGAGAAGGTGATTTATGGGCTGAGGGTAAATGAGTAGAATAAACACTCTGGACCTGCTCCTGGTGAGACTGCTTGGTTTCAGTTCTGGTTCCTTTCCATCTCCTATTTCTCTGCTCCCTAAGCAGGGCACAGCACAGAACAGCTACCTGGGTTAGAGCAGGGAGTCAACACTGTTCACTAGCAATAAGAAAGGGGCAGAAAAATAGAATTTTTTTCATGCAGAAATTTGGAAGAGTAGAGGAACAGACCTCAGAGCACTTGTGGAAGTCCATGGGACACATGGCTGCTTTGTGGGGGTGGAAAGACAGAAAAGTAGTTTAAAAGAGAAGAATCATGTTCACAATATCAGTGCAGAGTATAAGGAATAATTCTCCTATGGGACCATGAAGACTGTGCAGCAGATTTAGCCCTCTAAGATGTAGGTAACCTCTGAAATAACTGGAAAACTAAGACAAAAAAAAAAATCATCCTTCAAGTTGAGATTAAATTCCTGTAAATCACCCAGGAAGAAAGTATTTGCTTTTTATGTATGTTTTAGTTTCTCAGTGCAGAAATTCTTCTCTAACAACTTCAAAGATCTTACTTCATGAAAAACAACAGCTGACTTAAGTCTTTCAGTAGACTTGGATATACATGGCTTCTACCTTAAGACAACGCATTCCTACATACACTTTAAAGGTTTGAAGAGCTTGATAACAACAGCTACTCTTTTCAATATATTGGATAGCTTTCCAGTGCTGAATAAGCATTTCGATCGTTGTTTAACATAGATTATAAACATATGAGAGGGAAATAACAAAGCCTAGCCTGTAGAGTTTGTCAAGGCAAACAATGACCTTAGATGTAGATTAGTACTACATCCAGCAGACCTGAACATACTCTACCTCCTCATGGAAGGCTGCTGGCACACAGGTCAGTGGCCAAGTCCGGGCATTAATTTGTTATGGTACTTAAAGGGGGAAAAACCCACACTTCCAACAATGACATCTTCAAAATTCTGCTTACAGTTTATTTCTGTAATATACATGTATCATGGTCGTGGTCTGTTGTCAGTCAAATTAAGAGCATGTTATTTAACACTTGTCCTCTAGACAGCAAATAGAAGTGAAAATATCTTGATTTGCTTCTTTTAGTGTATGTCAATTGTGTGCATAATATTTGAAGGTTAATAGTGTGACAGTGATGTACCAAACCATGCAAACAATATCTTTCTAACAATGGACAATTTCCCTGTGAAATGGATTGGAAATAATGTGATAACACACAGAAGACTATATTAAAATGATGGCCCTTCAATCTGATGAACAGTGGAAATGCTACTTGCTCAAAGGCACCATTAAAAATGGAAACAGCTATCCATACATTGTCTCGATAACTGCTATACACCTCTGCACACACGTTCACGTGTATATTATTCTGTTCGTGAACTTGACTATAGCTTACTTATAGGATCTGCTTAGATAAGAACCCGTAACAAGAAAAATTTGAATTCTTGCATCAGGAATGCTGCAGTTGTTATAGCGCAGCTTGTAAACAAAAAAGCTTACGTCAAATAAGTTGCTCTGTAAGATTGTCATTCTTAATAAAAATGCTATTAGCAAATGAAACTTCTAATACTTAAATGACAAAATATTGCTGCAAGATAGTCTTAATTGAGATCCTAACCTCTGCACAATTTTTCTGTACTTAATGGAATCAGAAATATTTTAAGATCAATTAGCAATTACAAGCACTATATTTTGCTCCCCTAAGGATAACTTTTTCTACTATCAAAAAGCCCAGGTATTTTGAGGAGGTTCAAGGAGGTTTAGTGTTGCACTGTTGAGAGAAAGTTTCACTCGTGATTTTTTTTATGCCAACGCATCTCCACTTTCATTAGAGCTTTCCATATACGTAACTGAGAAATGACATAGAAGCTACTTTGTCCTGCTCCTGAATATGTAATTGCATCTTCCTAAATATATCAAAATGAAATTATGCTCTCTAAATGCAGAGGTTCACTCAAGGTAACATTCCATCTAATTTCTACATTAAAACACTATTCCACCAGCTAGCTGATAAATTCTTATATTAAATCTCTAAAAACTCTGCTCCTTATATTATGGAAATTGAGATGAAGGTCCAAACCTGAATGTATAAATCAAACAGGAGTTAAAAATCTTTCACTTAAAAAAAAAAAAAACAAACCAAGATTTTGGCTATCAACTAAATGTCAAGACAAACTATCATTGTTGTTTACAAGGAAGTGCATCAACTGGTGGTCTTAGGAGAAAAAGCAGGAGTAAGTTCCAAAGGGACATGCAGGGTGCTACAATTCTAGCTCAATATTCCTATGACATTCATGTTATTAATTGTCTGGAAGTGGCCCAAAGAACAGTTCAGTGTTAATGTCGACTCCAAAATCAACTCAGGAAACATGCAGATGAATTTTAGATTTTAAAATTAAATGCCATTAAAAAAACCCACCACCTTTGAAGCTGTAACACAAACCTAGGAACTTTACACCGTGTTTCCCAAAAGAAAATAGCCCATGTGTTGTAAAAGCAGTATTAACAGCTAAGTAGAAACATCTTAGTTTTTTTTCTTTGCTTTTATTTTTTTTGCCCTGGGCCATCAGCTGAAATTGAGGCACACTGTGACATTAAAAGTTCAAAGGAATACAAACACAGGGCCCAGAGCTCACAATCCCGTCAGCTCCATTCCCCAGAAGGAACCTACTATGGAGAGATGACAGAAGTGTTTTTGTCATCAGGTGCTGCAGGGAAACAGAGTAAAATGCCCATCTTATGTTGTAAATGGGTTCTCCAGAGGGGTGCCTATACTTAAAGGCTTTGCGAAACATATAGATTATTAAAAGTGCTTCCAAAAAGGAGAATGGATGTGCTTAGCAAGGTTAATAGAAACCAACATATTCCAATCACTAATGGGGAAAGTAGGAGGGGAGAGAAGGGACCAGAGTGGAGAGGATTACCTAGAGAGCAGCTTAGAATAAATATAGAAAGCCTAAGAAGAAACTTGAACTGTATGTGAAAGAGGAAAACCTGATCAATACTTTAGGAAGGATGGAACTGTGATCACAGCAATGCAGTTGAAAATGATGTCAACACTTTGGATGCGTAGGAAGGAAGAATGTTTGAAGTAGTGAAGATGAAATGAAAGTCTGCTGTAAAAAAATGCTGAGATTTCAGCAGCAAAGATATAAAATAAAGGTACTTGTGGACAAGATAGAGTAAAAATGACAGACAGCTATGATAAAACAAGCAGAAAAACCTAAGGTTTTAGCTGAACCTCCTGGTGAACAATAGTCATAAGACTGCTTAGCTTTAGTTCATTATTGAGTTTGCACTCAGAAAGGACCGATTTTTACTTTAAAAAAATTGTGTCCCTTTCAGCATAAAAAAGAGCCATAGCTAATTTCAGAGACCAGAAGGAAGAGAAAGTGAAAGAGAATTATCTTTTGAGTATTGACACCTAAGGGCTGGATCACTCACAGATTACAGTGATCCTAGGTCCATTCCTATTATACTTTCTTTCCTTTGCTCCCCCCAAGTAAATCCCAACTTCTGTTGCGGTTTAGTCCCCATTAGATGGTGATAACGTAAAGCCTTTCTAAAGCACTCCATTAAGTAAGCCCAAAGGCCACTGCATAAAAGATCTGATATTCCTAAACTACTGAATGTGCTTGGGGTGTTTACAAATAACAACGGATTGTACTGCAAAACACAGCACAACACAAGGGATACAGAATAAGTGAGCACTGTGTCCTTGGCTCTGAACCAACTCAGATAACCCCTTCCCTTCTTCCTCTCTGACCACCACTGGGAGTAACTGGGAAGCAATAAAACCAAAGCCATTTCTTAGCTGCTGTAGACTGAAACTTTTTTTTTTACCTTTTTTTAATGTATGAAATAAAATACATTTAATTAAATCATTTTTTTCTCCAACTATGATAGTTTTCATAACTTATCAATCTGTATATCCCCATTTTACTGCACATACATTGTCTTACTAAGAGATAGACAACGGACCGTGTCTTTCTTTTCCTGCTCTAGCACTCTGGACCATGTAATTTCCTTTACGTGCAGCCTAGGAAAATTCCTCCTTCCTAGGAGTTACTGACCATACGTATCCAGGGGAATGGAAAAGCAGACACAAAGACATATTGCAGAGATAGCGAAAAGGAAGACTTCATTTGAGGGACTCAGAAGAGAACACATAGGCTTACTGCAATTCAAAAAGCTACTAGAAGTTATAAGACTGAAAGAAAAGCTGAAGGAAAGGATTCCCTCTGAAACGAAACTGCAAGCAGAAAGAGATTGTCTGCTAAAAGCTTTGATTTTAACTTACTCTGTTTCATCTAGATCTGGATTTCTCTGTTTGAAAAGTTCACAGCTTTATTTTGCATTTATCTAAAATTTTAACATAGTTTAAAAGCTCTTTTAATGTTTTCGGAATGCTCCTGTGAGGAAAAATGTACAGGTGGATTCACCTTACAGCCTCGTCAGAGCAGCACAGGCTATGTCAACGTTAGCAAGTGATGCAATGCGATGGGGACAGTATTGCAGAGCGGTGCCGTGAGTTGGGCATGGTGAGACTAGCTCTAGCCTGGTCACACAAACTGAGTGTCCCCTAGTCACAGGAGCACAATCAGGTGTGTTCCAGGAGTGCATTGTCCAGTTCATTTTTAGTGAGGTTCATTCCTTTTATCCAAAAGGAATCTAGTTTACCCACCCTAAAGACAAGTACACGCTACAAATTAAAAATTGGCAAGTCAGATACTAGAAAAAAACCTGACTCAAAAGCAGACTCCTGATCCAAACTGAGATGCTAAGGCAACTGCACCCACCAATGCAATCTAGAACTCTTCTAGCAGGAATTTCTGCTGTGATGCAGCAGGAGCTGATGAAACAAACTCACATTAGCTATGCCTCAGTGCAAGGCTGTATGAATCTGTCAACACAAAAAGAAAAAGACAATTCAAACTGCAAACATATGAATTTCATGAAAGTGCTTTAGATCTTTAGTAAGATAAGAAAGAAAATTCCTAAAACAAACCCCATCAAATAACATTTGGTTTTGAATATGTTTTTGTCATTGCACATCTTGGAAGTAAGAATGTAACATTTGCCTCATCAATAATTATTAGTGGAAGAAACCCTTAAATTCTATTTTTATCTAGAGAAAGAACAATGCAAAATCTTAATAAGAAACATTAGCTTGTGCATTAGTGCTGATTAATGCACCATTCCCATGTGATGGAAAAACAAGGCAAACATCCAGAACGGGCGTTAATCATCACTGCTTCAAAGTCTGTCCTATCTCCTTGTTGAAAGAATTCATTTTCAGCTCTCAAAATGAGATGAAGTGACAAACCATTCCAATTTCTTGCCATGCTCCATTTAGTGTATCACAAAGTTTCAACAGTTGTACTAGCCCACAACTGTGCCACAGAAAAAACATTTTTTAAAAAATTAATTGTAATATTCCACTGAAAGTCTCATATTGAATGGCAACAGGTTAAAGAGTAAGTTAAAACCTTAGCAGAGTGAAACTTGTTTTACGTACTATGCAATGCTTGTAAAGAGACAAGCGAAGTCTGAGTTACCAATGAGATGCTAAAGTGGATTGATAAACTAGATAAATGGCTGACCTCTGAGCATTCTTTATCTGGTGTAAATAGACATACTTTCAAGAACTGAAGAAACAGATCAGAGAGACAAAGTAACATCCTTCTGCCTTCCAGCATCTAGCAAACCAGACACTTACAGACCCCAACTAGTGGCAGTCCTAATACACATTAAAGTCAGTAAGAGTGGATAATAGTTCAGCAAGCCAAGAATTAAAAACTTGTTAGAGGACAGATATTTTCTTAACTTATATTTCCCTATACAGAAATTTCCCATTAAACGAAAGCCCAAATCATAATGCGCTACACCTAATTGTGATTGTTGAGTGCTCTCCTTGGTGAACACCACATTTTCCCTGAGTAATTCGTGCCATCATTATGGCATCATTAAACCAGCACAACAGCAGAAATCCTTCAGTTTTGACTCAGTTCTGACTTCTCTGCTCTCTCTTTGGTTCAGTTAGCACTACCTGAAGACCTTCAAACTTAAATATTTTCATTGGAAAGGTAGCTGTTGAGTTGCATAAATAGAAGCAATTGCTTCTATTTTGAAACTTGGTTTTACATAATTGTGTTTAATACAATCTATGCAATAGATTGCATATCTATATCAGAGACAAGTTAACCTATTTTGAGTTTGCCCATGAAAGACTTTGACTCACCGGAAATGATCATGTAATATAATTTTGTGCTGCTGAAGTTTAAAACAACAGACACTGGGTAAAAAAGCAGTTTGAACAGGAGAAATGTGGGGTCTGTATAGACTCTGTGCCAATGACCAAAGCTGCTCTCTGCATGGCTATACACCTTACTCTTCGTTCACTTGACAACCACTTTCCTTAATTCCTCTTCTTAAACCTTGTGGCCCTTCCACCAAACTCATTTCTACATAGTTGTCTAAATTTAGCCCTTATCTGGGGCTAAACTATAGCAGTTGTTCTATCACCCAATGACTCGTCCCTAGCTGGGAAGGGGAATCAGGAAAAGGAGAGGAGACCTGTGGGTTGAAATGAAAATGGATTTAATGAAACAGCAAAACTAATAGTAATACTAATGAAAGCATACAAAGCTATACTCAGCCCAGTGAACGTACAGTGGTCACAAGAAGTGGGAAAGCAGTCCTTGGGAGCAGAATGGTAAGTGAGCCCCTCCAGGGATGGAGAGAAGCAGGAGGAGCCCCCATCCTCAGCAAACTTCCCCCTTTACAATGAGTGTGACATTTATCGTGTGGTCAGCTGCCCTGGCTTTTGTCCCTCTCAGTTTAAGCTCCTGGCTGACCCGAAACTGCTAACAGCCTGCATGCCATGGCCAGCCTATGATGGTACCCCAGCAAAACCAGGACAGTTACACAACCCAACGCCAAGCTATCTCTCCACTGTTATGCTGTTTTGCAGACCTCCGCAACACCACACACTCCACTCAATTGAGCTCTTCTGCAATGAGCTACGGAGGGGGACCAAGGGCTGTGAACTGCTGCCTCACAGAGCAGCAGATTGCTGTTCATTAGCTATACAACGATCACATAAATGCAGCAGCTATCATGCATGCTTAGTTTATTTCTGACTACTGCTGCCTGGAATGCACTCCTACACCTTTTCACCATAGCAGAATAATAATAATTAATAATAGTAATAATAACAACAACAACAATAATAATAATAGAGAAAAAATTCTGACAAGAATTCACATTGCCGGTTTAGTACACCTTTTTTTAAGCCCACTAAGAGATCTGTAGCTCCCCACTGGTACCGTCCCACTCAAGTCAAGCAACTCATTCAGATCTAATTTTGCTCTTATGCTGTCACTGTGATGGTAGCAACACTGCAGTTGAAATCCTGCAGAAACAAGATGTCTTGGAGCTCTGAAGCACATACCCTATTTGAAACCTCCAGATTATTTAATACTAAGTATGTCTTCCACCAAAATATTAAGCCATATGTCACTACTCATAATTTTATGGAAGTTTTCTATATACTTCTTTTCATTTCAGTTGCTTATCTTTGACCTGATCTTTGATAGACCAAAACATGTGATTAATTGTCCATCCTCTGCTACAGTAATTTTGTTTTGGTAAACTGATTAATTTATTAGAATAAGCTATAATTCTGACAATAAACATTCAGCTTTCCTAATTTGAACAGAAATGAATAGCTACTTTACACTCATTTTTGAGAAATGTTTACATCAGAAAGTTAATGCATCTGTTCCCACGTAATTTACAACTGGCATAAGATACATAGTGAGAGGGATTCTTCCTCTTCAGTATGTGGGCAAAACCCTCTCAAGCATATGGTTTTGTTCAGGGAAAATCAGTATGCTCAGCAAAGGTTTCTAGTCTATGAGAAGGCACATTAATATGTGGGTACTTAAGATCTCTTTGTTAGAAAGATGACTCAAAATCCAACCTATAATTGCAAAATTCAACTGCTGCCTTTAACATTTGAGAGTCAAATTAATTTTTCTTTTCTGTTGTTATTTTCTCATTTGAGTCTTACAGATGTACACTTTGCTGCTGATGTAAAAACTTAAATGCCATCAAAATCTTCCACAAAAAAGCCCCAAATACCCCAAAAATCCACAGCTGGGCATCATCAACAGTAGCTGTTGGTGTAACCAGAAAAGATAAGACCTTTGAACCTTTGAATGACATAAGAACGCTGTCGGCCCACATGTACCACCCAACCGCTGCACAACTTCAGGCCCATGGACCTCTATCCCCTTTCTGCTCCCCCTTCTGTCGTCTGTGTTCTCCCCTGGGACAACACTCTGGTGCATGGAAGAGCTAACTGCTCCTCTGGGCTTGTGTGAGTTACTTCTGTGAGGGTCTGATTTTGCTTGAAGTATAATATACTATAACACTGAACAGCCAAACAGAGCCTGCTGTAACTCCTCCTGTCAGCCTTTTTCATTCGGAAATCCACTGGGGTGTGACATCTGCCAGCAAAACCTATATATGCTCTATGGGCAGGGCGGTTCAATAGATCTAGTGAACCCGACCTTCAGCAGTAACCTAGGAGAACCTAATAGATGCGAGGGCAAACTTTCTGCAGCTGTGGAATTCAGTAAGGTAATACTGTATCACACCTTCACAAAACCCCATGAAATCTAACGGAGAAATGTCAGAAACAAGTAATTTGGCGCGAT
Source organism: Bucorvus abyssinicus (assembly GCA_009769605.1). Classification (NCBI taxonomy): domain Eukaryota; kingdom Metazoa; phylum Chordata; class Aves; order Bucerotiformes; family Bucorvidae; genus Bucorvus; species Bucorvus abyssinicus. The sequence continues at coordinate 11,232,413 of CM020030.1, forward strand.
TTTTTTGCAGTTGTAGCTATCTATGGCTACAAGCCTAGTGTCTTGTACCGTACACAGATTTAAAAAACTTGTACAGTGATCATTCCAAGACACGCTTTGTAAAATTTCTTGTATTAATAAAGTCTGTCCAGCAACCTCATGCATAATCTGCATAACAAATAACAGTGTCAGTCATCCATCAGCCCATGTAACCATTGGCATAGCACACAATATACTTCACATATCTGCTATATTAAATGCACAGGAACGCAAATACATCTCAATGTATTTATGAACAAAAGCACGTGGCTGAGCATTGAAATTGTCTCGTTTTCCTCTTCTTCACATACAACACCCATGGCTTTTTAATGCATTTATTTAATAAATTACATAGGCTGAAGTTGTTCTTTGTGTATCCACAAGGAATACCACAGAAACACAGATTCCCCAGCACTGGAGCTGGACAGCAAAATGTGGGTCATCCCATCCACCTTCTGGCCAGCAAAGGGCTTCCTACAACTGCCAGCCTATGGCACTGCCTGATTTCAGATGTCAGCCTTGCAGTACCTGCTGCACTCCCCTTCAGGGGGAGCTCCACACGTCACTAAATCTAATTATCTAAAGGTACTTATTAAGATTCAGGTGATAGTTATAATTTCTTAATCTCATGTCATTATTACTATTAACTAGTCACTGTAACATGAAATTTCCTCTCTTTTCTGCGTTCGCATGCTTCAGGTGGGTGTACGCTGTTATCAAGCCTTGACATGTCTTGGCCAGAATGTGTCTTTAGGCTCTTTGAACCTTTGCCTTTAAAAAGAATCCCGTTAGCTCTGTCATCAGTCACACTGCTGTGATCTTTCCATTTGTCAATATATTTTTGATAACAAGCTTTAGTGATAAGACATTTGAAATTGGATGCTGCACAAAACCTTCCAATACAGGAAAAAGCCTGCAGGATGCAGTCCAAACAGCTAACATCGTTATTAGAGGGGAAGGCTGCTGTGATATTTATTTAACCAATGGATTAATGAGAACAAGAAAGACACTTCAGGGATTAGGAAGTCTTTGCATCAGAAAGAGCCAATATTTCAAAGCCACTTGGAAGTTTTTTCCAAAAATGGGAGCTAGTCCAATGTTTCTTTTTCAGGTCAAACTGCAGCACGTAACAGCACACGTTAATGTAACATTGCATATTCTAGTACTTTTACCTTCATTAAGCATTGCTAGAACGTGCCTTTTTATTGTTATCATTTAATATTTTAATAAGGCGAATTTAACAACCCAGCTGTGTAAAGCAGCAACGTAATATCACCTGAAACCCCTCAAGCTTATTGGTATATACCTGTCATATACAAAACACCATTTTTTTCCTGTCAGTTACTACTTGGTTTTGTTTTGCTTTGGTTATTTGTAATTACAATTTCAGTTTTGCAACAGAAACAACTTTCTCATTTTGACTTATTTCTTCCACAGAGGTAATAAATATTTAGGAAAAAATACTGCAGACCAGGACTCTGGAGGCTGGAAAGCCAAAACCAGCCCAGGGAATTCTAAGGTACAGTAGCTTTTTTCTAATCAGGTGTAAAGGTTAGTTTGGAAACCAGCAGCTCTGAACAGCAGCATGCAGAGGGGTTGCTTAAACTCGTGCTAATCAGAAAGCAGATGGTGGCAAGCCTGCCTGTATGGCCCAATAACATGCCCCAGTGCACTCGAGCGACTGGTTTCTGTGATATATCAGCTTCTCACTCCCACAGCAAATGATTCTGAATCGCTGTTGTTCTGTAGCTACCTGTTCACTTTATTTGGAATCAACTTAGAAAAGACATGATAACAGAAATATTCATTACTGACGTAGCAAGTATGATAGATATTTCTTTTTGAAATTTGTCTCCTTCTTTCCCCTCAGCATTCCAAGAACCTCATCTCCCACTTGAGCAGTGAACAGAGCAGGTTCTCCAAAAGGCCGCCTAGGACAGGACACAAGCTGACCAGGGCTTCGAGAGGTGTCTGTTTTACAACTGAACACTCTCAAGGGCTTTAAGAGCATATGCAAGGATATATTTGAACATAAACTGCAACAGAAAACTTTCTGAAATAAAGAAAATTCAGAACAAGAATAGAAACAACAGGTTTTGGAAATACGCGTGTTCCCCATCCATCACAGTCATGCAGTACAGATTATTTCAGCTGGACTCCATCTTAGTCCAGCAAGTCAACAAATGCCTACTTTGCAACTGCTCCTCTGGATTTCTTTGCCCTATTGCCTCTGAGGAGCATGGGTCTGGGCACTGTTTGTTGAGTCCCCACACCCTCAGCCTGTGATGCCTTGCATTCTGGAGTGCTCTCTCCTGTACCATGGGGTTCCCAGGACAGGGGAAGAAAATCCCTTCCCCTGCATATGATTCACCTGATGCAGCACAGACCAGTCAGGACCAGGTAAGCAACCTGCTTTCCTCCTGGCTCTGCAGCCAGCCACCCTTAACGAAATGCAACCACCATAACCTTCACAAAACCAAAGAAAACAGATGCCATCTGCTACACATATTGTAAATCTTCCTTGGATTGCTAGCATCACTTAAGATAGTTAATTAAAAAACAGTTGGGATAATTATTTAAAAATCAATGATTTCTAGATCATTATTTAAAAAATCACATTAACAAATTTCCACTTAAAGTAGCCATAAAATTTTGGAATCTGTAAGTGCATTCAAATGTTTTTATTCCAACCACTTAACTTTCTGGGGGTTTTTTTATTACATAAGAGATGTTTAATCTGAAGAAATTATTTTTTAATTATTAGCAACCCCTCTTCTCTCCGTAAATGGGAACTGATAACTTTTCATTCATGATATAATTAATTTTATTTAAAAGAGGATACAACTTAACCTGCCGGAGACATAGCTCTACTCTATACACACAGTAAAATAGAAAGCATATGCATTACTTCAGAAACTTGATGCAAGCCCTTTCACAATTCCTTGCTTTCCCTCAAACAAGAGGAATTAATGATGCACTGAGAAGTCCACTTGGATAATTGATACAAATATATTCACGTTTCCTTTGCAAAGGATGATACATGAGCTGCAAAAGTCATCCAGTATAAAGCACAGTACACCTCAAGTAGTATTTCCTAGCACACTGCTGGAAAACAAGCTTTGGAATTTAGTATCTTGAATACCTGATGATGATGAAATTAAGAACCTACAAGAGTGCTGAATACTGTGGTTTTGTTTCCAAATGGAATGGCCACTGCTAATGATACAACTCTGATACAGATACAATCCCCACCTCCACCCCACCTTCTCTGTAGCAGTCATTCATTAATCCATATTCTCAAATCCAAAGCATGCTCTCACCATCTTGTGTGTTCAAGCTATGTCCAGGTGAATCCATTGCTAAACCAGAGAAAAACCTATTACTTATTTGCTCTCTGAGAGCATATTAGTAAGAACATTGAGTTAAACCTATTACATTCCTTAAAAAAACATTACTTTTGTCATCTTTGTTACAACTTTTCAACTGTTACATGGAATAACATCCTTTCAAGATAGTTATTGTAGCAGGAATACAAAATGGTTTTATGTTCATTAAAATTCTTTCTTTCTCCTGAACTTTTTTTGAAATACAAAAACTAACTTTATATATCCTTTTAGCATCATCTTTACTTAAATGTATATGGACATACAATCTTGGGTAATGCATACTCCTAGTAAGTGTTCATATAGGAGCTTCTTAAAAACCCTACATGTTCAACAATTATAACTGAACAGTAAAGATATCAGAAATATGATTTCTCAAGGTTGTGATTATAGCATTTCTCTTCCGTATTAAAAATGGACTGGAAGACTAACTTTAGATGAGATAAATATTTTTTATAAACTCAAAACATATCCTTCATAGATATAGCATCTGATGTAAAGCTCTCCAGTTTTCTTTGGTGGAATCTGCTCCATTTAAGACGGTACCTTAAATGGGTCCATTGCACATAGCACTACACAGGGAAAACCACTTGACTGAGGCCTGTGGTCTCATTTCAGGCTTGCTAGCTCATTCTGTTAGCTCTTGTTGGAAATATTGCTACAATAAACATCCTCTACACACACAAAACTTCTTGAGCAGAGCTGTTGTTTGATGTTTTATTTTGCACAGCATTAGAGTGGTCTATGTACACGATTCAACTAATAAAATAATCGCATTTTGCAATTTTGAAACACCTTAAACAGCTATACTGAACACAACCGCAATAAAATAAACAGCAGAGATTATTTAAAGTGAAGTTTGCACTTCCTTGTCGAATATTAGAAGTTTGTTCTTAGGATTTACTCATTAAAAGGTTATGCGTCATCAAGAGGCAGACCATCACCATGCTCCTACCGTGCGCTTTTGCTGTCCACTAAAAAAAAGTCCATCCCATGAGCAAGTGGTTTCACACTGTGCCCCAATGGTTTTTACAAGCTGAAAAACCTATGTTTTGCTGGAGAAAAATACAAAAAAGAAAAGAAAGGAAACCGGACCTGCCCAAAAGGGACATGACACAGCTGCAACCTGTGGCCTTGCCAGTTGAGTTATTTCATGAGTGCCAAGTGAATTCAATAACATTCAATAATGACTGCACATGTCATGGGAGATTGCATACAATCATTTGCATGTTAACACCAAAACGTAAAAGTCCTTAATAAAAGAGCATATGTGTGTTACTATTCAGGACTCGTCATTCTGCAGCTGTCCAGGAGTTTTTGACTATTTCAGTTTTTATTAAAAAAAAAAAAAACAAAACCACACTTTAAAATATTCGATCTAAAATAATTATTTCTTTTAAAGTTTGATCTAGAGCAAACAGATCCCAAATGCACACGTATTAATATGAATACAGAGACTGAAATGCTGCGTGTGTAGTTTGGAGCTACCACCTAAACTGCTAAATAAACAGAAGTGATAGTTTTTTGAAGCTGAAGAATATCCATGTGGATAAGAGTGGCTATTGGTAAAAGTACCTTTGTAAAAGTATATATAGTTTATGCTGTTTGTCATGTGTTTAGCAAGTTCCTAGAGATTATGATCCTACCGTTAACAGCACCGATACTGATATGAAAATACAGGTAAACTTTACATGCACATCCAAACCCATGTGCACACTGCACGACACACAACATGTTCACTACAGAATATTTTTTAAACGTGTCCTGAAAAAGGCTTTTCTAAGTAAAGCTCAAATAGGCACCTACTTTTTGCTTATTCAAACATGGGATATTACTCTGGTGCACCACAAGCTTGGAATATATCCTCAGGCTGTATAAAACAGTAAGCCAGAAAACAGTGACCAGGAAAGCTAAGTACTGCCGTTTTGAAAAACAAAAGAAGAAACAAGATCCACGACAGAGAAAAAGCCCTGCGCACAAGTAAATCAGATATTACGTATTCTGAAAAATATCTTTTCTCTGAACAAGGTATTTTTGTGCTGACCAAATCTGTAAGAAGGAGTTCACTCACAATGTACCTGGTCTCTCGGACCTCAGGCATGAAGAAGGAAATCTGCCAGTTTGAAAAAAAAAAAAAATCAATGTGCATACCCAAACCTTCTTCGGTAGTCATCTCATCTACCAGCCTCACATCTGAAGAAAGGTGACTAGAAAAACCCCAACAAATTTGTAACAGGTAGGTGGCTTAATGGGACTCTCCTCTGTGTTTTTTATTCCTTGGGGAATTTGGGTTTAAGGATCTGCAGAAATAATTAAGAAAAAAATGCCTATTGCCATGAAAACAAATGATACCAAAGAACCGACATTTAAAAATCCACAAACTGAAAAAATACTGGAAAAAGTGTTGATAAAAGTATAGGTAAAATGATTCTCTTAAGAAAAAAGGTTTAAGTACATATTAGAGTTGTTTCCAATCAATATGAGCTACTATCATCATGGCTTAATTTGCAGATTGTTCAGAATGTAGTTGACAAGGTTTGAGTTGAGCCAGATTATGTGTTTCCACAGCAAGCATTGGCCTAAAATATTCAATAGCTTAAGACAATCCAGATTTAACAGGTTATATATGGAAAAACTCAGTATTTACAGATAAGAGCCATATCTGACAGCAGTTAAAGTAATTTTACTTGGCAGATTGCATTCATGTGTGGAAATGTTAACTTCTAATTTATCAAACAGCAGGAAAGACAAGGTACTTTATTGGATTTCAGCTCCTGTTTCCAATCCATCTGATGGTTTAATTTCTCTGACTCATAACTGTAAATTCTTAGTTATGGTACAGCATGAACCATTGTTAATACTCAGAAAGCTTCTTTTTATTTTGTGCATCTTCTACACTATCTGGAAACCCAATCTTAATCACAGCAAAAATAGAGGGCTGCTTTGGTTTGTATGTTATGCCATTAAAATACCAGTCATAAAATAAACAACGTGTTGAAATGTTCTCCCCTTAGGAATGCTTCCCAAGAAATATGGCTACCAGTGGTCTTTGTCCACTGATGATTTGTAGAAGGAAAGAGTTCCCCGTGTCTTTCAGTGAGGGCCCCACAAGGGCCACAAGCAAGCTGCCACAATGACTTGGTAAGTATCTGTGCTCTCTCAAATTCATTCAAGTATGATAGCATGGAATGACCATAGCACACAGCGTCTATAGAAAAATCATAGATGTAAACTCTGATTCTGAAAACCAGATCTATGTTTATCTACAGTTTAGCTGCTATTGCTTTAAGACATTAAGGTTGCTCCACTCCCAAGACTCACATCAATTAAATAATTTCTGGCCTTTAAAGCATGGAATACCATCTATGGGAAGTTCAATCTTAGTCACATTCCAATGTTGCTTTAAACTGTAGAGGCCTTATTAAAAAACCCTGAAACTGCTTTGGGGTTTTTATTTTTGCTTTTTTTTTGTGTGTGTTAGGGTTTATTTTTTTTAATATGAAAAAGGGTCCAATTTAGGTATTTGTTAACCAGTTTTGGGGTCTTTTTACCCTTCAACTAGGCTGGACTTTTGAGGTTAATGGGGCAACACAGAAAGGAGGTCAGAATGATGGTGCTCCTCCAACCATCCATCCCCTCTGAGCTTGAGGGACCTCTTGGAGCTAGTAAGCAGTCAGCAAAGAGCAGCTGAGTCAAGGACAGCTCTTGCAGTAAAGATCAGGGCAGCTCAAGATGACTTAATGACACCGAGTCATGGTTAACTTTACCTGTGGTAACCTGTCTTTATATGGAGATTGCACGGTCTCTTCAAGCATAAGCAATGAACAATCATCACCCTCAGAAGAAAGTCTGACTTTGTTGGCAGTCTGAGGATTTCTAAATGAGGAGACAGTGAAGAAGGAGCTACTTCTGGAGAGGACTATTTGGAAAGTGAAAGGAGTGGTATGTAAACAGAATCTAATTTTGTCTCTGAACAGGAGATGAGAATAGAAAAGGAGGCAGCAGGCAAAGGTTAGGGTGGCATGATGGAAGGGAAAGTCAGACAAGGAAACAAGAAAAGAAAGGAGCCTGAAATCAAGCAGAAAAGGGAATTTCAAAATGGCAGAAACGTGGGACACTGGATGTGAAAAGCCAGAGACACCCACTTGTTATAATGGCCCAATGGGTTTATTCCGTCCATGAAGGGTGAAAAGATAATTCCTATACACTTTGCAGGATTTCACACCATCTTCTGAGAAAATGTGCCTGATCAGCGGATTTGAAGGACAGGAACACCTTTATCAGTGCTCCTAAGGTTTTCTGCAACTCTCCAAATGCGTTATTTGCTCCTTCACAAAAACATTCAAGACTTCTCTGGTTTCGAAGGCCTTTTTAAGCACAGTTTTAAAATTTTCAGTTTGCTTACAGTCTATTGTATTAGAAATTGATATCTTAGCAGTCAACAGTGCCTGTTTGAAAGCTTGCTTTGTATTGACTATTGAATGTTCTGTAGTTTGATAAAGGGACTTTGGAATATGTTTGAAAAGCAGTACTAATGAACCACTTCACAGCACCGAAAGCCCTACGCAAATAGAACAGTTTTGTTCTAATTGTGAACGCAATACCATAAATACCAACACACAATGGCCAGTTCATTACAAGTAGAACGTGTAACTAAGATGACTAACAGAAAATCAGTATTCTTAGGTATACTTCCATTTGTGTACGCTACAGAAAACAGTACTTATGACTAATCTGCCTGAAGTGTCTTAGGAATTACAGGGAATCTCTAACTGTTTTGGATAGATATGTTTATGCTCCTTACTGCAGTACGCAAAAACCTTATGACAGCAATTAAAGCAACACTTGTAAACACCCATTTTTAATAGTTGTAATTTTTTTTACCTTCTCCGCATAGAAGAAAATACTTTGTTTTGTTTTCATAGGAGTTTACATTTGTCAGACATGGGCAGCTTGCATGTTTTCAGTTTATCAGACACGCTAGAGAATACAGACTCTGTGCCCACATTATTTCATTCTTATCATGGACACTGCCTGACACCACAAAAACGTGAGCTGGTGTTTACCCTGGAGCTTCAGATGTTTAACATGGACCCAGTGCACTGAGTACCCTGTATAAGTTTTCTATACAGCTAGACACTGCCACAGTTACGTTCATCTCTGTAATAAAAGCGTGTACACAGATGCAAGTTGTAATCTTTCAGGACAGGGCAGTCTCTTGACTAACTCATGGTGGTGTTCAGCACCTGAACAATTAAGTCTCAGTAGCATCACTAAGCATTACAAATAGATCTACAAGCAAAGTATATTTAGAAGCTGGTTTATTTCAAGTTTATCTTTTGTGGATGTTTGCAGGACAGTGCCTACATTTGCACTTTATAGTGAATATGAAAATTACTTAAAACATTGCCTTGCTTGAGAGCTCTGAGAGTCAGATCCAGGGTATGAGCTTTGCAGTGTTTGGATCCAACCTGTCTGTCATGATCCATGTTCTACAGAGCTCCAGCCTTTGCCTGCAGGGTGCTGAATTCTACCAGCCATTCCCTTTATACCGCCTTCAGTCTGCCTTTTTACTTTGCAAGGAACATTGCTACTCATCAAAGTACTCCTCCTTTCCTTCGCAGGGGTACTGATTTATTTGTAGTTATACACAATGGCATTAAATCTCAAAATTTCCAGTGGAATGGGACAAAATTAACATTGTATTAGGAAAACAAGATGGGGAAAAAACCTACGGTATCTGTCTCGGTACATACAATAATAAAATATTGAAGTTATGGCACACAATGAGTGAGAGTCTAATGCATATGAACTTCATACGATCATAGTTATTTAGTGTCAGAAATACCTTACGTAAGTTCACAGCATGGTATTATTGAGAGATTTATTACAGATTATTAGCTTGACTACGATTTTTATTTATATACATTCTTAAAATAATTAGATTTACGCTCATATCAATTTAATCAATACTGATTTACTGGAAAAATGGGGATTTCAGATTTCCATCTGAAATAAATGTTAATATAATTAATTCTATACCAAACACTTTTCTGGGTCATACAGTTCAGGAATGTGAAAGCCTGAAGAGAGGAACTTGTTTTTCTAGTTAATTGCCAGGGGGTATAATGACATCTGGCATCTTGAAATACTACCTTGCAGATAAGAATGAAAACATGATGAAAAATGGACAATAAATATTGTGCACTACTTCTAAAAATAAAGCCAACAAATATCAAGTGAAAGGAAAATTCTGCTCTCCCCCACCCCAAGCCGCAGGGAACACTTAAGCTCATGTCTTAAAGCATATCAAGGCATGTAAACTATCGCTATGTAGATACTGTCCATTTAACATATACATTGCCTTACAAAATGAGAAAGAAAAACCTTGCAGTAAAAACATAAACAAAAGCTATTTTATAATGTTACAAGGGCTCAGTCATTGTCTAGCTATTACCATACAACAGTGTGAGACTTAGTTTTATTTCATTACACTGGTGATAAAGGAGTACATTGAAGTCAAAACGCTTACCACCTTCACCTATGCTATTACTCGTGGATTAACTCCCATGCAATTGTGTTGAGTAAGGCTTGAGTGGAAAGCGCAAAAATTTCTGCAATGTTAGACATACCATATATCGTCTGAAAAAGTAATCTATATGAAGCTTCTTATGTAATAATGTGCTGTTGACCAGGAAGAAAAATGCATTGGAACTCTGTCTAGATATAGTACCCTTTAAAAATGTTCAGGTACTTCTACAAACCTTGACAGACTCTTTAATATGGGCTGACATCTAGGCTTGAGCCCATGAAATCCTAATGGCAAAAGATTTCCAACATTCACGGTCAAAGTTAAACCTCTTTATGGTACTCGGTGACTCTGAAATCTGCAACAGTAAAACTTTGAAAATATTTCCTGTTTATGCAAGAGAAATAGGTTGCTGCTGCTGAAAGCCAGGAGATCTTATTTTATTTTGTTTTACTCTTACGGTTCTACTCCCCCAACTAAAAAGATTAAGCAGCATTTTACAGATAAATCATCTGAGGTTAAATCTTGTTTACCAAAATAGGGTGATATAATTTTAAAATTGTTATTCTACATATATATTAGCTTAGCACACATACAGATTCAGGTTTTTTTTTTTAAAGTACTACTTAAGCACCCTCGACTCCAGCAAGGACACTGTCAATATCAACACTGAAAATACTTGTGTTTAAAGACATACTGATCAAAGCATAAATGAATATATTTAGAGAATCAGTTTATATTGCCTAAACAAAAATCTTGATTTAAGGAGGACCACAAGCTACTTAGAAGAAACTGAGGAGATACACCCTTCCTATTGCATCTTTCCATCCAGTTCTGGAAGAGAAGGCAGCTCGCCCTGCAAATGGGCAAGGCTGCTGATGAAAAGGGTGCCCAACCACATCTGCTGGTCACAGTGGAAAAGAGCTTCTCACTGGCCCTGGGTTTTCTTGGAATCAACCCGAAGACCCTTTACACCAGCTTAAGAGCTATCCTCTACAAAAAAAAAAAAACAAAAACCCAAAAACGGGCAAACTCTTACAGGATGCATACTTCCTAACAAATTTAGGCAATCTGAAATGAAATTTATTAGGCTTTTTATCCGTGAAATAATGACGGTAATATTTTTAGCTGTGATGAGATTGCATACCATATAACCAATTATTTTTCTAGCAATAGATAACAACCCTTCTTTGGACATATCTTGGGATTTTCTTTCCACATAATTCTTTAGCAAATGTATTTTTCTGTTAATTGTCTTCTGTGACATATTTCAACATTCTAGACTTCAGGAAACCATTACTGTTAGGTTAATGAAAGAGGGAATGACTCTGTGCTGGAGTATACACTGTATTTTGGAAGAATGATCTAATTTAGATATTTTAATGAGCACATTGGGCAGTGTGCTTGAGTATTCCAATACAAAAATTTTTGTGCTCCCTCTCTAAGGCCTATCAGGTACCAGTGTACAATGCACACCAGTAACACACTCTTGTTTATTACTTCCCTTGGATATTAGAAAGACCACATATCCAAATGATGTAAAATCATTATATTTGTATTTACTCCAAAAGGACCATGCTGAAAGATATTCCATAATGATGTGTCTTGAATGTGCAAAACCACGTGTAGCAAGTAATGGTGATCCAAGTTCCCTTCCAAAAGAAATCCTATGTAAATATACATCATAAACCAAATCCATCAATTTTCATATCTCCGTATCCTATCCATAGATTGAAAACATGTCCTTGCAATCTGATGAACTACTTCTTAGAGGAAGCCTCATACTTTAACATGGTTTGAATTTATTTTTTAAATCGCGTCAGAAAAACTATTCAAAGAAGTTACTCAATAATACCTTGCTAAATATTGCTAGGTATAGTTTTCTCTTGGTTAACAGAGTTATATATTAACATAATTGCACCATTGCAACTGAAAGCAGAATGTGGAGGGCCATGTGGTTTAAAGTATAGGAAAACTTAATGTGAAATCATTCTCTAGTAGCTTACCTGGTATAATTGTAATTTTCTATAGCAATTTTCTATAAATTATTGTTTTGCATATGCCAGAAAGAGACAATGTTCCTAGGACACATTTATAAAAATAATTTATTATTGCTATTATTTTCTAGTTTGCATATTTGTATGAAAACTTCTTGGAGCAGAAAAAACCCCGTAGCTCTTAACTGGTGCATAGGTTAGTAACTTTCACTGTTGCCGAGGCAGAAAAATGGATACGTATATTCACACTCGCTTGGACGAAGGCAACTTTCTATTTGCTCTGTACCTCAAAATAATAAAAACTTATCTGAAAATATTCTATATTGTGACCACTGAAATTAACTGTACTGTGAGTTACTGTCATCCAAGCTAAAAAATATTTTCTCGCTCTACTATAGTCCACTTAGGAAATTCCTTTTTTTCACAAAGGAACTATTTGAAGTACTCATTTGCCTACATCCATAGATTTCTACCTGCTTCCCAAATCTAGTCCTCCTTCTTCATTAGCTAGAGTAATTGTAGATTGATAGTGCGATCACAGTACATCTCGTGTTTCTCTTTGATCTCATTGTTCCATCTCAGGTTGTCATTTTTCAATTCATGGCATTCTCAGTCCATGAACTTCATCACGTTATTACCATTATTGGTGCTTGCATAGCAGTCACTCGTGTGACACTTTATTGACATGTAAGTAAGGATTTCATTTTTAATACTGACAACACCAGTGGACAGAATATAAACCAAAAGGAGAGAAGAGAGTGAATCTCAAGAAGATATTTTCTCTAATCTTAGTGTTCTTCTACAGGTTTTTTTTTTTTTCTTCATATAAATGAAATGTCGTTGGAAGGGGAGGAACAAATCGCTGATAGTACTTCACGCCTGCAGCTGCATGCTCTGCAAGCATATGAAAACCACTAAGATGTGTTTGGGCCACCACGTGTATTTGAAAAGACCTGCTCATTGCTCATTCAAGCTCCCATTCCAGCTGTGCGGTAAATGAAATTGGGGGGCTGGCAGTTTGGAATGGTTACTTTGAGCCACCTCCACAAAAATGACCTTTGAAAATTTACCTATGGTACCTGTTTCCCAAAAAGAAAGAGTTTGTCCTTGCACTCTGGAGAAGAATTATTTCTTGCTTTTGTCATAAGCATTATTTACTGCCTTCATATATACGATAGTCATGGATGAATGCACATTTCTGCCAGATGGCAAAATGGAACTAACAGGGATTTTAGAGCCTAGTTCTGAGAAACCTCTTTTGAAGGGCAGATGTAATTAATGGTGCCCTTATAAATATATACATGTGCATGTATGTACGTACATACGTGAACCCACAAGTACATACTGAATGTTTATATTTAAGGAACAGAAATTATTTAGATTGTGTTCTATGTGAAATGCATTTCCAAAAGCTGCTCCAGGTGCAGTTACAGTTATTTTAAAAGGCCATAGAACAGCATCAACTGATTCATATGCTTGTAGATTGTTTATGTATCTTTAGGAAACACAATGTCATTTTTATGTGTGGGTTTACATACAGAGTATATATGTGTATACAAATATATGTAATTCAATTTAAAATGCAAACATACACAACATTGTTATGCTGCTAAACATCTATCAGTTACACCTATAATAAACACATAGTATCTGCACTTGTCTGCCAGACTTCTTCTCATAAATTAAACATTGACCTTTACCACAATTAGTGCAAAGTCTTCTGTAAATAGCTACAGCAACTGGCCAATTTCAAAGGGCCTTTCCATTATAAATTATTGAACCAACCTCTCTTTTTGCATTTTGCCTTAATAACTTCAAATGAGAATCACCCTGTGTGCAAATGCTATACCTCTGGCTTATTGCTTAGGGAATGACAGACAAAAAGAATGAGTCTGGAGCTGGTAAAAGCAAGAGCAAGAATGAGTAGCAGGATGGCTGATGGCAAGTGGAGTGGACACGCAGTTTTAATGTGAGAAAGAAGCACTACGATCTGCAGTGGAGAGAAGACCCTGCAAGGAGGTCACAGTCCCACAATCCCTGTGATTCTCTTAGCCTCTCCAGTTAGCAGCCTTCTTTTCTCACATATAAACTTTTACTCTATCCAGTCCCAAAGATAGACCCATCTTCATCCTAGTCCAGTATATGTCCCATCCACTCCTTGGTGTGCAGGCACTCCCACAAAATACTTTAAAATTAAGTTCACCTTTTCAGTCTCTGTTTGACACTATCCTGGGTAACATTTACCTGGGAATGGACATGAAAACTAAAAGGCTGCAACTTTCACTGCAGTCAGGAGTTTTCCCTAATGCAATTCCTATCACAGCTCCTTTGTGCAATGCAGCCAGTATAGAAAGGAATTCCACTGGTTCAAAGGGAGTCCTGGCTCCTCACTCAGCTTCCACAGCATCTTTACCTCTAATTAAAAGTACCTGTCAGTGATCTCAAGGAAACCCCATAAGTCATCAGTCAAATTTGATCCTCTGGGATAAAAAAGCAAATTATGCCATTGAGACTTAACTTCATGACCAAAGCTGCTCTTTGGCTGACTGACATTTCCCTGTGAGCCCATTCCTGCTCGGGTCTCTCAGCTCCCCTTGTACTCACAGATCACTCAGGCACTTGTGAAATCTCCATTTTACTGACCCCATTTGGCATGCACTGCACACATCCTGCAATTACATGTATACGTTACCTTTTTATAGGGGGGATTACTGTTCCTCTCAGCATTTCTTTATTCAAGTCTAAGTTCAGTGCTGTAATAAGAGACCTCATGTGAGCCAAGTTAGCTGCTTAGCCCTTTCCTTTTTTAATTTGATATTAAAGCTTTGGAAATTATTTCACATGAAATTATGTAATTTACTACCAAATATGGAGCCAGTGAATTAGAGAATGCAGGAACGTATTCTGAGTTGAGAACAAAACAAGTCATTCAGCCTTCACGGCATTACAACATCAGGAATTTGAATTAGGAGGTTAAGAGCAATGATTAGGGGCTCAGTAAAATAACATGAATATTCATCACTGTCATCCCCAAGATTAAGAAATCTGTCTAGAAGCTTCTACAAGAGCAAGTTCACACACCGTTTTGTTTCAGATACATTGATGGGCACATTAGCATGGACAGGTTGTCAGCTCACTTTCAGGGAGCAACAGGGATGGTGGTAGTGTCTCATTCTTTTGCGGACAGGCAAAAGATAAGCCAAGCTTTATGTTTAAACTGAAGACACCAGCTGAATGGCCAATACCACCAAACTTGTGGAATTCTTGATAATCCAGAGAGGCAGCTGAAAAAAGATTTTGGCAAATGGGAAAAAGACTAAAACTGAACAATTCATTATGCTTCCAGTCAAAGCATACAGCAATAGTGCTTGAAAAGAAGAAATATGTGGGAAGAAAAAAAGAGAAATAGCTGTATTTTTTCAAGATTTCTCTAGAAAGCAAGCTGATATTTGTACGTGGCAGCAAATGAAACAGTATTTCCTAGAGTGGGCAAAACGTCACTCTAACAGATGGCAGAAGTGTAGGCATGCAAGAGAACAAGTTTATGAATTGATGCATGGGCATGTTTTCTGTCCAGCAATGTTGAAACAGCAGCTTTTGGAGAATTATTTCAACTCCTACATTTACAGAACTATGTCATTACCAAGCTACCTTGAAGCTTGATTAAAATGGATATGGATTTTATTTCTTGAAAGACATTTTGCTTTTTAGTATTTTGATAGATACTTAAAGATTTCACTTACTAATATTTATTTGAATGAAAGAGAAGTTGTAATTTGTTATTTTATTATCATATTTGTCCTTTATTATTTTAAGGTATTTATGTTTAAAACCCATTCATTAGGTTTCTACCTGTATACAGGGCTGTTTTACATGTGAAACAATGAATTTGCACTGATTCCTGCGGCATTTCAGAGCTGAGCATTATTTTAAAAACCATTGTATTTTGTCTGTCTGTGCTGGGCTATCAAATGTTGCTGCACACTCCGGAAACAAATACAGGGACAAACCAAGAGACGACTTTACTGACTCCCAACCAGCACACCTCCATTAAGATAGCTACTCCGTCAGTTCATTCTTTATCACAGTATGAAGAGAATTATCATTTGCTTTAATATTTAAGGTATGAATTGCCTTTGGCAATCCTCATCAGCCTGCTCTTTTGCTGTTCTGCAGCCTTAAAATCCTGCTAGACAGAGCCTTTATTGAACATGTTTTTTGACCATAACAAGACTGGTTTAATTACTCACTATCTTTGGTCAGAAAAGGAGAAGTTGGTAAAAGGAATAATACTTGCTGCAACATAAGTAAGATCTGAGTGCTGAAAAATCAGAATTATATTCAGAGAAGAGTTATAAAGATACCTACGCACATTCCTCTGAAGAACCCTTACAGCATCTCAACTGCAGGGCATGTATGAGTTCAGCTAAGCAGACACCATTTCTTATGAACTTTGCTTAAATTACTGAAGATCTACATCCACTGCACATGAAGATTGACATTACTGCTTTAATTTAAATAATATTCTACATTCTTAAGATAAGCAGATTATGAAAACTGAAAAAGGGCCTTAGCATTAGGATGAACAGTACACATGTGAAGACAATGTGATCCTGCAATAATACAGGCAGGTTGGAGCTCAGTGCTAGGAAAAGGAAGCTCAGTTGTCTGAAAAATTGGAGGTGACCAGTAAGTCCTGACTGATTAGTATTTTAGGGAGAACACAAGAGAAAGAACAGTGCAGAAAGGATCTCTGCTTCCTTTTGATCAAAAAATGAAATAAAGTAACATTTTCCCTCTGAGGATTATGTGGTAAAATGCCACCCACATGCCACTTTCAAACCTAGTTCTAATTTCACCATAGTCCACCTGCTTGAGGAGTAAATACAGATATGGGGGAAAAAAAAGAAAAAAAAGGTAATTATAGAAGAGGCAAACACAAAATGACAGTTACATCCCTGGAGTGTAGGGTTTCAGTGAAATAGGAAAATAAAAGAGTGAGAAGCTCAGCTTCTAGCTAGCTCAAAGACGTGGCACAGAAATCTTCAACATTCCAACAACTCACCATAATGACGAAGGAGGCTATTAGTAACTCTATGCCTAAAAGGTCTGCTAAGCAAAGTATATCAAAGAGGAACTTCCCACTTGACTTTTAAAGCTCTGGAAAATAATCCTCCATTGGTCCTTTTAACAATGTCTGGCTGCTTCAATAGCATAAATAAATAAATAAATAATCTGAAAGACAAAACAAGTGGTGAACTATTGATAAGAAAATGACATTTTTTGTAGTTAACTGACACCATGGAAGTTGTTGTTTAAAGTCTTTTCAGAGCTCTTGGTATATCAGAGAAAGACATGAGGGGTAAAAACGTGACCTGTTAGCTCCTCACCTGAATAACCAAACCTGCCTTTCTGCCTCCTGGCTAAGCAAGGAGCAATCTTACAAGTGGGAACTACATGGGGAGATGCCTAGAAAGGGAGTATTTACTTACTGTATCCTGCAACTCTTTTGGAAGTACTTTAAGCTAAATAGCTACTCTAGGAGGTGGCATGGTTAAGTATTTCTTCATGCATATTACAGTTAATACAGAAAGGTAAGTAAGAGTGAAGATACTTGAAAAACAGATTGAATTAGTAATTGAGGTACAGGAAAATCATCTGGAATAGGTAGGTAGAGCTTTCAATTAGCAATGGGCTTTGGGTTAAAAGGAAAGTTACTTTGCATAACAGTAGGTGACAACTGCATGTGCAAACTTGTCCAAGGGGCACTTTCTGTCCCCAAAGGTGCTTTTATATCTTCTAGCCTAGCTGCCTCCAGTTGGCAGGCTTTCATGTAACCAAGGCTGGTGTTTGATCTTCAGACCAGTAATGATGATGAACAGCAATCTGTGTCAAAAGTTTAAGTTCCTGATACAGCTTCAATAAGTTCTCCTACCAATTTCACATTTTTTTCCTCTATAAGCTTATTGAAGTCAACCACTGATACCCTCTGACTTTCTCTCCAGCAATATTGCCGGCACAGCAGGTAAGATCTCAAGCTATGTCAAGATTTCCTCTGCAAAAGTAATTTTCCTGCTCAGTTTTCAACAGGTCTTTCAAACACTGCGCTCTAGCCACATTAATAATAAATGAATCCATTATGATCAATGGTTTGACAATGAATATCAAATGAGTTCTCCATTATTAAGATCATTACAGGACACTAGAGGTAACCCTTCAGTGCCAGTTACAGGGATCCCTTTCTCTCTTAATAGGATTTCTGTGACTAAACCACCCCAAATCACACTGAATATTCAACCTGAGGTTCAGTAATTTTACAGTTTATACTATAAAACATGCCATGAATCAATAGGGCAATAATAATGTATCACTGTCTCTGAGGAATTTAATATAATCTAGCTGAGTACACAGTGCCCATCAGCACCATCAAGAAGTGTGCTTTGAAGATCTGCAAGGCAGGTATTAGTTGTCCTAAATCTAACAAACAGAACTAGCAACTGAACAGAACCACTCCACTGTTGCCTTTAAAAAGCTGTTCTTTTTAAATCTGTTTTTATTTATTTGGACCTGCTTTTGCATTAAACAATGCAACTGAGTAAGCAATGAACATAGAACACTACTCACATCGCTTAACTATACATTTCCTACAAGTTACGCCACTTTGAAACACAGACCTTTCCCATGTGCTGCCCGCATGCCCTGGATTAACAGTCCATTTCTTTACTCTCCCCACACACCCTTGGATCCCCGTTCTGCACTTCTCCCTTGCTCCTGGCCCTTGTGTGAGTGGCAAGCCTGCTAAAGACACATGAGAAATGACTCCGTAACCTTTGCTGACATTCAGCAGGTCCCAGTCTCCCAGATTTCACACTGCACCACTCTCCAAGAAATCTGCTTTGGGTTTACAGTTTCCCAGGCAGAATTTGCAGTGACAGAAGAGAAATGATTGCTCTAGATTATGTTGCCAACATAGCTGTGACAAACGTTACAGAGCTATCAGAACTTGCCCTAGATCAATAGGTATTAGTGGATACTCTGGCTAGTTCTCACCCATGCAATCTCAATTTTAAATCTGTGCTCCAGCATTAGCTCTAGAAACGGTATAGCAATGGGATATATTGAGGGAAGAGGGATTTGGTAGTGAAGCATGGTAAAAGGATTGATGATCAGAGAGGTGGTAAATGCTCCATCCCTGGAAACATTCAAGGTCAGGGCTCTGAATAACCTGATCTAGGTAAAGATGTCCCTGCTCACTGCAGGGAGGTCAGACTAGATAACCATTAAATGTTCCTTCCAATCCAAAGCATTCTATGCCAACAAGGTTGAGGATGACCCAGTGTCTAGATCTGAGTCCTCAGTGTTGTGGGTTAAAAGTTGTTTCTGAACAGATTCTCCTGTGAGGAATGGGGGAGGCTACTGCAGCTCAGACAGCTGGGTCTCCATCTATCTATGTATCCACAATTTGTTTGTGAAATACGTACATTGAAAAAGGGAAATAGTTTTTTTTCATCATTAAGAGATTTGAAGGATGGATAAACACAAAAATCCCACATCTCAAAGTTATATTGTTTTATGCGTCATTATGCACTAAAAATATTTTACAGTTTAGAATGTCCACTAAGAGAGATCCTAACAGGCTGAGTCAGGGGAGGTGCTAGGTCTGCCTCTCAGACCCTGGCTCACAAGGAACTACCATTAAAAAAAAGGATGTTCTACCATTCTACCAACATTTAAAAAAATGTTTCTCCAGGAAACGAATCCCTCATGATCACAGGAAATCTGGCATTTTTTCCCAGACCTTGGTGATCATTCTTGTAAAGAGGAAAACAGAAACACAGAAAGCTATTGTAATTCCTTCCAACGATGCAGGGACCATGTGGCAAACCCAGTAATGCAGCCACTAACGATCCTGTGCTCAGGCACATGGCAATGGTTAGTTATATGCAATAGAACTCTTTTAATGCAAATTAATTTACTGAAGTAGAGACGATGCCACTAGCAATAACTTCTCCACCAACCTTTGATGCTGAATAGGGGTCATGTAGGTTAAGTTCCCTACCTGTCCTTCTATCCTCAGAGAAAGACACTTTTTTCTCAAACCCGTATCATCTATCTCTACATTTGTATACTGAAAAATGTAAGCATGATTCCTAGAATTCAAGTAGATTTTTCCTCCAGTTGCTCTAAACAATTGCATGCTCCTCAGAGAGGAAAAAACAACAAAACCAACCAAAAAACTCTAGAGAACTATAGTGGGGGGGGAGGGGGGGTTGGTGCTGGGGTCAGGGTGGGGAATTTCATAGCTCCTGGTTAACAAAACATCTCACTGCTGCACAGCAAATATCTTAAAGAGGTCAAGAGCGACGATTTTAAGGGAGAAGGAAAAATGCAGCATTATCTGAATCTTGTTTATGTTGAGAAGTACTCATGTAGAGAGCACCTTTGTTTCAATTCCTTCATTGCTTTCACCTTATAAAACCTATTGCATGTGAGTGCACCTCTCTGTCCATGGGTAGCTTGACAGACTTTAACGGAACTAAGATGTCATCACGGAGAATATGCTTTTAGGATTAAGAATACTGAGTGATAGCTTACTACACCTGCAACCTCAGCTACATAATTTATCTAGCAATGTGGAAAAGAAGAATTAAGGCCCCTACTTCATACAAGGCATGAATAGAGAATAATTCAGAAAAATTAGCCACCATTACTACCATATGTGGAGGCCGTAATCTTGAAACCCCTAACATGATGCCAGACATAGCGCAGGTTGAATCTTGCAAACCCCACAGCAAGATTATTGGTATTCCACATAGGACATGATCATGGCATCTATTCTTAAAAAATACACCCTAGGGAACTGTCTGTGAGTAATAAAGAGATGATTTAGGCAATCTCTCAAGTGTTTCCCATCTCTTATTTCTACAGGCCAAATCCTGACACATGTGAATGCCTTGAAGCACTTAGACATTACGGGCGTTCAGCACTATCAGTGCCCTTACCTGTGTTCATCTGCAAAGTCAAAATAAATGATGTTCAAAAGCACAATGCAGAGGACTATGCTGCTACTAACTCATGGTGGGATACTCCAAACTTATGCAGTTATTACTGAGATTAGTACCTGGACTAGGATTGTACCCGGACTAGAATAAATTTGTTTTCCGATATAATTGATCACATTTAGAACATCTGTGAATAAAACTTTAACCTTAATTGAAGTTATGAGTTAAAAACAGCCAACCAACAACCCTCCTAATCACAAAATATCCTTCTTGGACATAACTTTAAGGACTTACAATTTCAGAATTTTTCAAATTCAGTTCAACTTAAACAAGGTTTAAGTACCCAGGATTACGACTTGGAATCACAGCGCAGGAAAGGCACAATGAGTATAATATCAATATCTATAAATGGAATGTTCCAAATATTTCTTAAGCTTTTCAAAACACAACAGAATTTCCAATTTCAGCATTTTGAATGCCTTCCAGAAACTATGACATTAGCTATGGAACAAGAGTTTTATTTCGAAGTAATGAAGAAGTAAAATATGGGAAAATTGTGAATATACAATGATTAAAGAGTGTGCTGTTGCTGTAATAGACAGGATACTTATGCTGTATGTGTATAGCAAAATTAATTTCAGACTTCATTTTTGCCACCAAAAGTCAATGATATTTTTAGGAAAATTGTTCTAGCATATTAAAAAATATATATATTTTCTTTTCTAAATAAAGATTTCATGGATCAACTCTTGCATGCTGTTTATATGCAAGTTTCCTACATTTTGCATTGCTGAATAATTGAGAACATTAGCTCCCAAACCATGAAAAATTCATTTTAACATGATGTATTATTAATCAATTTAATTTACAGTGATCTGAAAAGTCCCACTTTCAGTTATGGTGCTTGAAGATACATTTAGACAGTGATTTGGTCTGTATTATAGGACTTCTTGTAACTTTCTCATCTGATACACTTTTCAAAGTAGGTCACACTGCATACGCATGGTAATGGATAAAATGGATAAAAGAGAACCAGTTGACATAATTTATTTGGACTTCCAAATCCTTTAGACAAAGTCTCACAAAAAAAATCGCTGAAAATTTAAGTAGTTGGAGAACAGAGCAAATTAATTGAAATTTTCAAAAGCTGCTTAGAAGACAGAAAGGAAAACATTGCGTTTTTAAAATATATATTATTTTTACTATATAAAGATATCATACTATTACTATTTAAAGATATTTTTACTTTTACTATATAAAGATAAACATTAGCATATTTCACAAAGTTTCAGCTAGTCATTTAGTTAATGCTTACTAATATTTCACTATAAAATAATCACCAAACAATCAGTTTGGAAAATCACAGAATCAGAGAATATTGGGGGTTGGAAGGGACCTCTGAAGATCATCTAGTCCAACTCCCCTTGCTAAAGCAGGTTCACCTAGAGCAGGTGTCCTGGGTTAAGCTAGGATGGGGCTAGCTGGACTGAACCAGCCAACGGGATATTGGAAACCATACCGATGTCATACTCAGTATATATAAGGTGCTAGCCATGGGGAAGAGTGCAGTTTTCAAGAGGTGGCGGAGCGTGACTTGGCACGGTTTGGCTTAGCATGTCAGGGCAAAGCACAGTGCGGCTCAGTGTGGCTCGGCAAGCAATGTATTGTATATCACTCTCTTCATTATTGTTTCCTCTCGCTTTGTGTTTTTCAAGTAAACTCTCCTTATCTCAACCCATTCGATTTCATTGTCCTTTCCCCAACCCCTACCCCAGGGTAGGAGGAAGGAGTGAGTGAGCGGTTCCACGGTGCTTAGCTGCCAATTGGGTTCAAACCAGGACAGTTCTTTTATGTCACATGGAGCTCAACTAAGGGTTGAGATAATGACAGGTCTGACCCAAGTGTGTTAAAAAAATTTTGCTATACACACTTTGTACATTAGTTAAGTAGTCTGTGGTCACCATACTGGCCCATTTGCTCACATGGTGGTGTTATGTAAATCCTTATGTACACTCTGTATTCCCTGTGGTGATGTTTATCATCTCTGGGAGACAGATCAGGACTATCATGTTCCTATATTAGATATTGTCTACCTATGATACAACTATACCACTGTTTACAAGGTTAAGCTGGTATTTGGATGTGGCAGTGTTGTTTATTAGTAACCTCACCCAATCTATGGGCAAGACAGGGGAGGAGACTTTTTCAGCTTTTGAGCATTTTGAATATCCTTGGGATGCCCGGGCCAGTTTGCTCTTATTGTTTTGTCTCCTGAATATGTTCTCTGGTGTTGTTTAGGGTTACACAAAGTTTTTTAAGAATATCGCCCAGAGATCTGCCCCAAGTGTGGAGAGTTATGAGTGGGAGGGTGTGCGGGAAAGCATGGGCAAGTGCCTAAGACAGTGGTCACCTCCAATGTTTTGGAATTTTACTCTGAACAAATGAAGAATCCTGACAAACTAGTAAAGTACTTGCAAAAATACGTTGTCAACCTGGCAACTCCAGAGAGACACAAATCACCGCAACGTGCTGGGGCCTGGTCCATGCCTACTGAGCCCTGTTCAACACTCTTCAAACACTATTTCCAAAACAACCTTATAGACACCTGGACCAAATACCATGGCATTGAGTGGGTATATCAAATCCCCTATCATGCACCAGCCTCTGGGAAAACCAAGCGGTACAGTGGACTGCTAAAAACCACACTGAGAGCAATAGGGTTTGGGACCTTCCAGCTTTAGGATACACACTTAGTAAAAGGCACCTGGTTAGTTAACACTAGAGGATCGGCCAACCAAGCTACCAAATCAAACCTCCCATGCACTGTAGCAGTAGATAAAGTCCCACAGTGCACAGGAAGAATATATTAGGGAAGGCAGTCTGGGTTAGTCCTTCTCCAGGCAAAGGCAAACCCATCCACAGGATTGTTGGACCTACGTGCATTTAGTGAGTGATGCAAGAGGATGGGGAATTCCAATGTGTACCTCAAGGGGATTTAATTTTGGGTGAGAATAGCTGATGAATTCGATTGTGAGATATTAATCACTTGATTCAATGAGGTATGGACTTCGAAACTGAGCAAAGGGCAGTGGTGATAGAACTCAAACTCCCATCCAGCAACTTCCTCAAAATCAACACCTTTAAGGTGTAGACCATGAGCATGGGCCAGGCCAGATACAGCAGCCTCAGGCTCTGGATGCGGCCTGCAACAATCCAACACTATCCCTCCTGTCCTGAGACTGTTCTGATAGATCAACCCTGAAAGTCATGGACTACATGAACTCAATGCACACGTTAGAGGCATGGCCCACGGATTAAGGGAATTATATCTGTGCATATGTGTGTGTATATATATGGTTTTTTATATATATAGATACATAGATATATAGATAGGATAGGTAAAGTAGTGGATTTGTGCATGATGCAGATGGTATAGAATAAGGTGTGGGTAATGTCCTGGGTTCGGCTAGGACAGGGTTAATTTCCACAGCCAGGATAGCTGGTCTGAACCAGCCAATGGGATATTTGATACCATACTGACATCTTACCCAGTATATATATAAGGGGCTAGCTGCAGGGAGGGGAGCAGTTTTCAAGTGGCGGTGGAGCACAGCATGGCACAGTTTGGCTCAGCATGGCTGGGCAGGGCACAGTACATCAAAGTAATGAAGTTTTTCCTTATGTTCAGGTGGAACTTCCTGTATTACAGTTTTGCCCATTGCCCCTTGTCCTGTTGATGGGCACTACCGAAAAGAGCCTGGCCCCATCCTCTTCATACCTGCCTTCTTTTAGATATTTCTAAGTATATTTAGATATTTATAAGCATAGAATAGCAACTAGTATTCTAATTTAGGATCTATTTATCTAGGATTAAAATAATATCTTCAGTCACATGGTTTCACGGACATTTTTCTCCACTTTAATTGAAAAAATTGAAAAGGGAGATTTGAATGATATGGAAACTCTCGTGACTCAAACTTCTACCTCAATATTTTGTGAAAAGATGCTAGTTACTGAAGCTGCCGCTTACTATGTCAGACATGGTAATTATGTCATCTGGCCACAAATATAAATCATTAAAATATAAGCTAATAATCAAGAACTGGAAATATTTGTAGAGAGTACAAAGCTGAGCAGCTTTATCATGATGAAAGATTATTACAAACATCAGGTAAACCTCAAATGTAAAAAAAGGTCATACAGGAAAGTATATTTGGAGCTAGAAACCCAAAACCTTCATTCACCTTAAAATTGAGTTTAATTGGTGGGAAGGAAAGTGAAGTATCTCCTCATCAGTCAACACAAAGGTGATGTCTGCTAAATATGAAGTTGGAAAACACTTGCATAAAAATCCATGTGGTGAATACCAGACAAAATACTGCAAGACACTATCAACTGGTGAAGTCTCACTGGAGCAAAGCGTGATCCCTACCATGCCTCACTCAGATGGAGAATTGCTGCGAGGAGGCAACACGAATAGTGAACTCTCCTAGAAGGAACAAATGACAAAGCTTGAATAGTTTTGCTTAGAAAGGAGATACATTTAAAGTGCAGAGGCACAATAAAAAGGCATTAAATAATAAATGGTGAAGAAAGAACGCAGATTGCTGGTCCTCTGATTTTGCGGCACTCAGAAAATGTTCAGGTTTTCTCATAGGAAATTTTAATGTTTGATATTCAAGACAACAAAAAACCTAAACTAATCCATGCAATTTGTAGGCAAATGGTATAGCTCATCCCTCAGTCCCTGGAAGTTACCCTGGCAGGATTAAAAAATGAACAGGGTTAAAATATTTATGCAAATAGGGTGGGACAGATTTCATCAAAAAGCTGAGAGTTAACCAAAATAATTGCTTGAATGATATTAGTAAAGAATTTCAAACATAAGCGTTTGCAAGGCTACTGAGAAATGCCAACAGGCTGGGTGGAGAGGGCGTGCCTGTACCGGCGAGAAGTCCTGCTGCCAGAGCTGGCATCAGACAGGTGGCTAGGGAGGCTTCAGACTGAGTTAAAAGCTCTTATAAGTGATCAGAGAGGGGAAACGTACTTTGAGGAAGTTTTGTTTCAAAACCAAGAGGGCTATGAGCCAGAAAGCTGCCCCTCAAGGCAGTCCCTCCTCCATACAAAGATGGATTCCTATAGAATTTGTACTTTCTTAAAAATAAGCATGCTGGCATCAAACACACCCGACTTGTCACATCTTTCCTCCTAACAGAAATAACTTTGCATACCCCAAGCTTTCACTAGCTGCTTGTATTAAAAAGAAGAAGAACATATGGATATAAAATATGTGTTATAGATGGGAAAACGGGAGTAGGCTAAGTGACTTGTCAAAGCAAAATATCACCGCACCCTGGTTATTCCCAGGGGATGCTCCCAAGGTTTGTCCTGATTTCCAGGAACAGTGGGACCTCAAACACCACAAGGGACGGTCATAATGCTCACATGCTCTCACAGAGACAAAACACTCCAGCCTAGTACTTTAATGAGAGTAGTAGGCATTACCTTTACAGTAAAGTGAAAAGCCTTGTGGTTATAAAATAAAATAATAATTTAAAAAAATGCTTTCCATTATGAGGACATTCATAGCACTGTATCCCCTCACGAAAGGAAATTGGTTGAAGGGCAGCTCTATGTGAGGCAGACTTAAGTTAATCTCGTTGCCTGTTTTAAATCTTTGTGTGCCTGCTTGTTCACCTTTGGCAGCAATAAGCTACTTAAACCTAAGTTTAAAATAAAATCCTGCATTGTGTAAAATACAGTGCGCTCAGTGTCAAGCTATTTCTACAAGCACCTTAGGTACACAAGCCCAGCTCTGAAAAAGTATTATGTGACATACGCTGGAGTTCTTTGCAAAGACACACCACTTCGCTAGATTAGATATAATTGACACTTGTGTTGCCCGAAATCACAATATTCATACCTATTGGAAGAACGTACTTCTTGCCTCTTATTGTTTGGGAATAATGCAATCATACAACACGATATATATAATATGATTTTAAAGTTTCTTCTTACAACAATAAGTAAAATTTAACTATTATTAGAATACCACAAAATTCCTGATAAAACTTCTTCACTTTCTACCAAGAAAAATAATGATGTATAATGATGCATATTAAGCCTCTGCTGCCCAGGGCTCCCATAACTTAAAGACTGCCAAATTATGCAAAAAACCACTGGAGCATTTCAATTATACTGCTGTAATTCATACCAAAATACACATTAACAGCACAGAGATATATATACTTTTTAAGAGAAATAAAGCATCCCCTTCTCCAAAAATATCCCTGAATTTAATTATGAGAGAAGACAAATTACCCTCTGATAATTACCTTAGATTATATCACTGTATCTATTTTATATCCTTACTTCACTATGTTGTAAAATAAACATAATTTACAATTTATTCCTGTATTTCATTTGCTAGCAAACATGCACACTGGGGAATGTTTGCTCTTCATGACTATCCGCAGATGATCTCGCAAGCGTCTATATCCAAAAAAGTGTGCTAACATAACAGCATGGGGTTTATATTTAGCAATGACATAGCACAGCCACAATTTAGTGACGATTCTGGACAAAAAAAAAACAGTGCCAGAGTTGAAAGCAGTTCCTGAAACAGAAATTTTTACAACTCTGTTAAATATTTCCCTTTTGAAGCAAAACTGTGCAGCTCTTGGTGGAATCCTCCAGGCTGAAAAAAAGCCTCTGTTGAAGTTACACCACTTCACAAGGGCACTCTACTTTACTATCACTATCTAAAACACTGCAGAGTACAGTGACTCTCAGAGCAGGAAACCAATGAAGTGTTGCTCTGAGAAGTCATTCTCACACAGACCTGGACCCTTTCTGCTGTCTTGCCTCCTCTTCCTTTGGTGTAAAAATATCTAAGGTAGAGTGTCCAATCTCCAAGGCCACAGTCGCCTTCATAGTGAATGCTGGTCATGACCCAGAGACTTGAGAGACAGGACAGGTCTTTCCAGGAGTTGGGCAGTTTTCTAAATCCTGAAGTTATTTAGCTAACATGAATACCGGAATTGAGCCACAGCTTGTCGTTCTTGCTCCTTACTAGAAGCAGTAATTGTTGTGATGTGCTAATCCTTTACCTAAAACCACAGAAATGTCTAAATTTCAAAGTTATGCCATCTCAGTAAAGGATTCAGTCCTTTTTACCTCTTCCCCATTAAGAATTACTCCTAAACTCTACCATAAAAATAGAATATAATAAAATAGAATATAAAAATAGGTTGTAGTGGCTCAAGACGAAGACTTGTGTAGCCTAGCAACTTCTTTTGGGAAAGCAGCCTGTAATAAACGCCCACAAGACAAGACCATGGCCATAACGATACTCTCCAGAGCACACTCTCCTAGCTTCAGTCCTCTGTGGTTCTGCCAAGGCAACGCAGGGATGGCTGACCCAACAGCTAATGCTCTCAGGAAAGACGGCAGGGACACTTGGCACTGCTTCACCTCCACAATTACAGCCACTGTACACTGTCTCTTACGGCCCCCAAATAATTTCTCAATACATATTCCCATATTCAACCAATAAAATTAAAAAAAATATGTGAACCATGGAAAAATTTATCTTAATAACTAGGAGGGATGGAGAGGATAAAAGAAATACATTAGCTGATGGGAGCCTGCTGTCAAATAGACTTCATAGCACATTCCATGCAAGATTTGCCTACTGCAATTTCAGTACTCCAATGTTTGTATCAGGTTTCACAAATAAGAGTTGTTTTGTTTCTTTACAAAAAAACCTTTGTGCCAGGTATAGAAATGATTTTTCCTCCTGAATTCTGAGCACCAGTATTACTTGCAGTATTGTTTTCTACATTTCCACTTTTAGCAAGCAAATCTGAAAGTGGGGAATTTATTTTTCTAAAAAGATCACCCTTCCTGTCCACACACACATCACATAACATATGTGAGTATGACATATGTCATACACCTCACAGGATAGTGCTGTTGCACTTTTATGTAGTGTTTATGTGTAACGTGAAACAAAACCAAATGGTAATCATATAGCCCATGAAGTTTACATTAGTACTGACTATTTTATTAGATGCAAACTGTCCACAGAATGTGAATGCTAACAGTACTCCAAGCCCTCTCCTCTCCTGGGGAGACTACCTGGTGCCAGACACTCACCAAAAATGAAGTCAGACTGACTCATACAAGCTCCCAATAAGATACTCTTCCTATGTGCCACACTACCATCTATCACTGTCAACTGTGTATAGCACATAAAGCTGTATTTTTCATTCTTCTACTTCCTTAAAATAAAAAAAAAGAGCACACTGAATCCCAGGCTTTCAGCTTTACAGGATTCTCAGAAAGTGATGAAACATCTTAAAAAATAGTCTCACTAGCATCCTTCAAAATAATAATAAAAAAAAGCAATAATGCAGTGTTAACTGTAGGCTGGTATCAATCATCCTCTAGTCTTGAAAGTCATCTGACTTAGGTTAGACATCCTTAGACTTTATCACGGTTATAAGAAAGTCTTTTTCAAATTCTGAGAAAGTCACTATACTCACTAATAAAACTTTTTATGAACATACAAGATTGAATATCTTAATTCTTGCCATTTTTATGTACCAAAAGCAAAGTGAATTAGGGCACCACCTGAGATATCAGCAGGTAGTTCTATTTGAAATCAAACTGGGTGAGGAGATGCTAATATTTCATACACAAATTTATATTATGACAATTCCTCCATCTTCCCATCACTATGTTTTATTTTGTTTTCCTGCATGGAGGAAAACAAACTATGTCTATTACCTTACAACACAATAGGAGTGCGGAGTGCGATGCAGGTCTCCCCAAAATGGAGAAGGAGAGAAACAGGGTATCTTCTGTGCAGCCACCTTTTAATAGGTTGTGACTTGCTAAAATAATTGTTCATTAAGCCTGAATATTTTTTATTTTAAAATACACTTATTTCTCAAGCATACAAGCGCTTTTTGCAAAAAGGATTTAAAGAAAGAATGAAATCCTCTGCAATGGAACTGGCTTAGAAATATCTGTGTCAGAGAAGAAATAAAACTTGTGCATTTTGGAAGATAATCACTGAGGATGAGGAAGTGTCTCTCAAATAAGATTCTGCAGCTGAACGCAGTGCAAAATGTTTACACTGGGCATACTAAGCAGCACGCTGTAGAAAACAGCATTAAATGAGTGACTCTGCAGCTCAGGACAGACACCTGAGACATGCTAAGCTGAATAAGAGCAGAGTTGGCTTTCGTTCGGTTTTCTCCAAGGCACAGCATCTCTTGCATTCTGGTTTCCCCTATGTTACAGCGCTCAGAACAGTCCATAAACCTCGAAGCTGGAAGGCCTCTATCACAGTAGCTCTATGATTTCTGTCAACTTCCTCATTTCTTCCCCGTAGCAAAGATGAAATGAAGCGCAATTACTTTTTCAATCTTTGAACAGAGTTGTTTACTGCCAAATGAAAGAAAAATGTGGCAAGTCAGACTGACCAAATTTAGCTTTGCGAGAAGCAGGTACCAACTGAATTGAAATCACTGGCGTATCCATATTTGAAGTCTGTGGAGAATAAAATGTAATACATTAACCACAGGGTTCTTGATTTGCGAGAGCTCGCCACTTCCAAGTGAGGGCTATATAGAGAAATTTTTATTGGCCACAGTACATTTTACTTGCAGACAACATTTGAATTATTTTGATGTTTAAGGTTGAGTTTGATGAAATAAGCTTGGTTTGGGGGATTTTTTAGAAGGTGTATTCACAGTTTTTAGCTGGAATACATTTTATGGATGAACTGTAAGTAAAAAACTGTAATACTTTTCAGGGTAAGTCTGTTTTTAATGCATTTTTATTTACTAACTTGCACACACACTGACAAAGCTTTACGGACAAACGATGTGATCCTTCAACTCTACTGGCAGAGTGCATGGACTGATGCAGTTTTAGCTGTGCAGAGATTGCGGAAGAGTTGATGTAAAACTATTGTTTCATAATCCCTGTCTCCAACTCGAAACAAGTGGCCAGGCTATTCTTTTCATTTAGCAGAGATTAACCTATAAAGGAGAAGTATCTCTAGAGAAACTATCATACATTATTTCATTTATCAGTTCCTAAGTAAAAGAACAAGGTTTGATGTGGAGCTGCGTTGCAAGGTTTAAGCTACTGAGGTAGCTAGCTATTGGCCTATGTAACATGAAAAAGCTAATGCTAGAATGGCCATCTGACAGGCACTGAAAAAATTCACTCTGGCTCTTCCCGGTTTTCCCAAATTGCAAATGTAGGTGCATATGACTACCAGAGGCATAATGCAAGGAGCAAAGCTCTGTGCATATTGCTACTGAGCAATTAATTTATCTATACCTCCTCAGGCTATCGGGATGCCCAGTGGGACATTATGTATTCTCACTTATTATGGAAAAGGTAACCGTAGTTCTAGGACCTTGGCTTCCAAGTGATTTCTGTAGGTAATTCTCTGCCTCCAGGTCTTCTCCAGAGAGGGAGATTCATCTATGTAAAAGTTGAATTATGGTGTTCAGATAAAATCTATTTTCCTAAAAGAAAAAAACCAAAAAAAGCAGAAAACCGCCATTTTCTTCCAGACGATCTAAAGGCACCGATGTAAAACCAAAGTCCTCCCTCAAGAGAATCTCAGCTGAAAACGCACTGTGTCAAACTGCAAATGGCATTTCTGATCTGCTGAGGACCTGACACATCTGTTACTGAGATCTTTCAACAAAGTCAAAAATCTCCATAGAATTTGCTTAAGCACATTTTTGAATCTAGCTCAGCACCACAGGTTGCTGAGCTTACTTGGGTACCAGGCTTAGGAGAGGCTGGCTACTCATTCTGCAGTTCCTGCAGGGGATGGAAAGGAGAGTCTGCTCATTTGCAGAGGGGAACCAAAGCAGGGGGCTGAGATAAACAGGTTTGCTGCAAGTTTGCCAGCATCCTCTGTAGAGCCAGCTTTGGAGATCTGCTCAAACAGAAGTGGAAGAAATTTTACCAAAGTATTTCACGCTTCTGCAAAGCCACATTTCACGTCATACTCCTCATTTAATAGTCAACATTTTCCAAAGCCATCTAATAGAGCTAGATGCAAATTTCCATAATCAGGCATTGAAAGCAAAATCTCATCTATCAATACGCAATATATCTAACATATCAAGATATCCTAATGTACAAAAAATTATACGTTTAAGATATTTCCAAGCTCTAAAACTATTTGACCTCCCCAGCTCTGTAGTGATTTCCAGTTCACCATCAAATCTTTGAAACTAATTCAATTTGTTCATTTTAAAAAGTAGCAAATTAAAAAATTTAAAAAGCTTTAAATCTGAATGATACAGGTTTGATCAGTAAATAGAACAGATACTCCAAGAAACAGTGTTTCCCATTGCTCTATAAGGATACTTTTGCCTACCCAGTGGTACTCCATCTGCTTATCTACATCTCCATTTCCGTGTTTAATAAAACAAACACAATGTTTACGTTGTGAAAACAAAACATATATCTGACTTCCTGCAACACCCTCCCCCCCTTTTCTAACCAGCTATTGAGGGAATTATGAATATTTATCAGCATTTATTTATTAATGTATTAATTGCTGGCCTTTGTAAGTGTCATGGGTTGCGGCTGGGCTGGCCACTAGTCGAATGACTTCCCAAAGGGGAAGAGAAAAGCAATAAGGGAGAGAGACTCAGGGATTGAAAAAGAGAACTAAAACTGCTTTAATGAAAATAATAATAATAAGATGTCCATGCAAATATATACAATACCAATACCGAACCCAATCCCTGAGGGCAATTACATCACCATCACGACCAATGCTGCAGGGCTGGGGCAGTCCCAGACGGGACTCAGCAGCAGATGGGAACTGGATTCAAGAGCTGGATTCTGGAACAGGATTCAGGAATGCATGGATTGGGATCAAAGGCAGAATGGACAGAGTCCTCCTTGGACATCGGCCATTGAAGAAGAGCTTGACCCTTGTGATCCCTCAGCTTTATACTGAATATGACGTCTATGGGATGGAACATCTTGTTGGTCAGTTTAGGGTCACCTGTCCTGTCCACTCCTCCCCAATGGTGCAGACTCGCACTTACTGCACCCCCAAAGTGGCATAAAAAATTAGCAGTGACCTTGGTCTTCACAGGAGCAAGGGTAAGAGCGAGCCTTTCTGCATCCCAGTGCTGGTAGAAACTGTAAACATCAAGCACTAGAAGCAGACGCTGTCTGCAAAAATGTGCCATTAACTTCAGAAAGTGCCGTTACTTAGAAGAGACTGAGCTGAAAAGTAAAATTACTGAACAGAATGAGTCCTGTTCTAACTCAGACCAGGAGAGTAAGTCTAACACCCTTGCCTTACGTAAGCCAAAGGAAAGTTCTGAAGCCTGATCGCAATCTCACTAAAACACAGAAGAACTCTCACAAGGACACTGAAATTTGTGTAAGTCCAAATTCAATCCTTCAAAAGCTCTATCTTTCCACATTGTCTGCAGAGAAGTTGGGGCAGAATTTTATTTAGAACAGTTTAGTCATCCAGTCCCATAATTTCTCTTGCTATTAGTTCCTTGACTATAACAGCATTAAGCAGCTTTTTACCACAGAATTTTCTTTTATTGCCTTGATAAAAGTAAAGTCTGCCATAATATACTCTTGCACTCCAAAAATCTACAGCATTAAAAGAAAAAATAAAAGCCCTATAAACACAGCACAGTGAAGCAGAAGCTTAAGGTCATGAATAGTGAGTGACATTAGTAGGCCTACCTTAAAAAAATGGATAATTTTACTGCTTAGCAATACTTTGCACCCTTCTAAACTCACCACTTTTAAGTTTTAAAATATTACAAAGGGATTAAACTGAATTAGGTTAAATCAATATTCTCCTAATAAGAATTCTTTGTAGTTTTAAATTTCTAAGCTTTACATATTTCAGTAGCTCATGTTAAATGGAGATTTGATATTTTGCCAGCAAATGTTTCATTAAATCACTAGTAGGAAAATCATAATTATCTCATATTACCTCACAGCAATGATATAATGTGTCTGGCGCTTATAAAGATGAGACAGACAAACAGGAGAAAAGTTTCCACCACACCAAAAATAAATTGCAGATATTTATGGCTTCTTTTAAATGGAATTTCTCAAACACATATTATTTGTTTCTACTTTCTTTTCCTTTATTAGTACGTCATTACCCTATTGTGTTGCCAGTGAAGTGAACTTTGAGGGCCAGCAGAAACCTTGCTAGCAAAAGCTCATTCTGTCACCTAAAGCTCATCACCTATCCCTTGTTTTTGCTATTAGAGATACAGGGCAGTGTAGTGGAAACCACCTTGTTTTCGAGCTCCAACACTTCCATGCGCAGGAAAATGTTGCTACCAAGAATCTTGCTTCTCTTCAAACAAATTCCTGCCATTTTAATTCCAAGTGGTGGGGATGGCAGTGGAGGAGGCTGAAGACTGAACTGGGTATCCTTCTAGTGTGATCCCAGGTCAATCATTCTGCCTCTCTGTCCCAGTACGTTAAAACATTACAACCACTGACAACTTGGAAGAATTGTTATGAAGATAAATACAGTGAGAATGGACGAGGCACAACACATGTAGGTACAGTTAGCTGCAGTCCCTCTGCACATATATAAAGAAAATACGTAAGATAAACAGATTCTTCAACACTACATGTCCCTTCCAAAAGTATAGCAAATTACTGTCTTAATCTGCTTTCTCATAATGAACAGATAACACCTGTGTATTCCTTTGGAGGTAGTGGTGAAAGACAGACTGAGCAGTGATTATCAAAAAATGTATTCAGTGAGAGTGTTCACATGAAAATTAACATTACACGAATTTGTAGATATTAAAAGAAAATTAACTGTAAACTTAAAAAAAAAAAAATCTGTTTCCATAGGAAAAATAACATTCTTAGAATTATTTACATATAATCAGGACATAATGAATACCCTACATTCCATCAGAAATTAATGATATTCTGAAATGTAAATCTCAAAATCAGGAATAATTAGGCTGCTGAAATATACTACAATGGTTCTTATTTACAGTTATTTTTGACATGACATTTTGAATCATGAATGAGATAAATTATAAGCTGGGCTATTTTTTGGTTTTTGCAAACAGAAAAGACTGGAGTGAACACAAAGCGAACTAAGTAAACAACTGCTCAAGAGTA
The DNA here is from genome assembly GCA_009769605.1 of Bucorvus abyssinicus. NCBI lineage: Eukaryota > Metazoa > Chordata > Aves > Bucerotiformes > Bucorvidae > Bucorvus > Bucorvus abyssinicus. Next base: position 11,267,529 of record CM020030.1, read on the forward strand.
AGTCCATGGAGCTGGCAGAAATGTGGTCTATCTGTTCTGCAGGAAATTCAACAAATTTGGGTCTGTTTTCATTCCAGTCTTTGGGGATACTACAGGATATTTTCTGACAGAAAGCATTTGTCAATGAGCTGACATACATTCAGGATCCAAGGAGGTCCATTTTCAGTCTACAGCATAATATTCCCAAGTGTATAGTTCAGCTGTCACTAAACGTCGCTTTGCCAACCAAGGACTGGGCAAAATTCTGCTAATGGGCATAGATTGTAATGATATTGCAAACAGAACTAATATTGCTGTTGGTTTCAAACATATAGTATCACTTTATAGTGTCATATTCTCTTCGGAATAATGAAAGTTGGAGAATACATCAGCTTTTAAAAACAAAAAGATTGAAGGTTGGCAGGCCCAGTGACTCAAAAACATATGTAAAAGCTTTATTTTCAAGAATTTTTATCCTTGCACTTCCATTGTAAAGTATTTTTAGACCAATAACAGACGTTCCAATATACTACTGTGTTAAACACCTTAAAAATAGCCACTAATAATGTCAGAATATAGTTTATTCCCAATATTTCTCACAGGTTTTTGTACTTTTGAGAATGACATAAGAGAATTCAGAGTAAAAAATTCTAAAAATAACAGCAATGTTTTCATCGTTCTCATGCTCAATTTATATGCAGACATGTTTCTTATACTTTTAATGAGAAAGGGGGAGAGAGACTGAAACGTTCATCAATGTATAATAGTTAAGAAATGTATTTCCAGCCTTATTAATACACATAAGCCCAATCACTCTTCCAAACAATAAGATTTGTACAGGTGTCTAAACAGGATTACTAATAAGCCAGTCAAGATTATTATTCACCCTTGCTGTGCAAAAAAAAAAAGGATTTGTAAGTCACATAGCAGCAAAAAATTTGACACAACACAAAACCTGAGATCCTCAGGAGACTGTTATCCAAATAATCTCACTCTGGAGAAAGCCTGTGCAATAATGTAGCTTGGAGGGGAAACATCAATTTTCTAACAAGTAATTAAGATTTGCATTATTAATGCAATGGATATTCTTGCAAATTATGTCTAAATATATGCAGATTAAAAAAAAACCCCAAACAACCATTTTTAATGACAATGCTGTCATTTCTAAGTCTTTCTAATAAAACAATAGATAAAAGCAATGCTCACCTGACCATCTCTGTAATTTTTAATCATCAGTACTTATAAACTGACCAGATTTCTGAATGCAGCTGCAGACTATTATGTAGAACTGGGGAGCTTAATTTCCACCCTATGTATCTTTCAAATGAAGTAACATTTAGTCCATTAAAAAACAAAGTGTGTCGAAAGCTGTTCTGGTACATAATCGGCTTCACCATTTTATTGGTCTAAGCAAATTAGGAATGGTTCATGCCATTCTCAGTTGATGCTGAATGCAAGCAAATAGAGTTTACCCGCCTTCGACCCAGTCTAGCATTTACCCACTTTGACCTACTTGAGCTAAACACCAAACCGCTGAGTTAAACAAGCTTTTAAACCTGCCAGTGCACTACTGTTTCAGTGGTGCTGAAAGGGGCTGAAATGTAAGAACCTTTAAGCTTGTTTTTGGAAAAAGGAAAGCTTTTCGTGCTTGGGAATTGTAGATTACACACACACACACAGAGACACCCACATACCCTCCACCGCACACACCACCTCCCGCACCCCCCATTTATCATGGCTCTCATTAACTTTTTCAAAGGGTGTGCACAGGCACACACACAGGAAGCAGTCAGTTTGCTGACCACTGGAAGGTTAAATGAAAACAGCGTAAATGAGCAGAATTTTAACAAAACATCTCATATTCTCCATCCTCCAAAATTAAATAAGAAAAAAGCAGGCAGAGGAGGGAAAGATTGTGTGTGACTATTTCAGCAAACATGGGATTTTACAATTGATGCAACTTTTTGCATTCCATTGATAGAATAAACCCCCTGGATGTTAAATAACATAGACAGAAATCTTCATAGAGCTTTTTGCTTGTCTAAAGATCAGGCCCAGTTTAACTGGTTACTGAGCTTGAGAGAAGAATCACAAGGCAAATTACATGGCCCCTTAAATACATAGATACACAATATCTGTGTATGCATAGATGTGTATGGGTAATTAGTTTGCTTCTTTGGCAATCAAATGGAATATGGTGGCCCATTTTAGCCACTTTCTAGATTGAAGCACAAAGAAATTGAAGTAGTATCCAGGAAGTCTCAATACTTAGCTCTTCATTACCTTCATGCTCATCATTAGAGGCTAAAGCAAAAGATGAAAGAGTCAGGTTCACATGCTCCTCCCTTCTCAGCAGGCTCAAAGCCACTTCCCTAGCCTGGTAGGACACTGCTCTTACCTCCCAGTGCTGCTCCCAAACTCGGCATCACCAAAAAGTCATTTCCCACCCTTCCTAACACTGCGCCGCAATACAGAATATTCTCCAAGATACCTGGGGCCACAAGGAGGGACAGAGCATGACCATTTTCCAGAATGGTCTGGCATGCTACAGCCAGGGCTACTGGTTGGTCCTTCCTCTCCCCTCCAGTGGAAGGATCCAAAGTCAGCAGGTGGCACTTCCAGGCCGGAAGCACTTGTACAATGAAATATTTCCCACAAACTAAGAAAAGCGCCACAGAAACTCAAGCCTTACCAGGCAGCCTTTAGACAAAGGACATTTTGAAGCATAGGGGACATTTTCCTTTAACCTTTAAACCCATGGAAAATGAAAGCAGATCTTCCATACGGTTTCTTACTTTCCTGATACAGTCTAAGTACATCTATTTTAATATAAATATATAGTGACAGAGATGAAAGGAAAAAGAGATTAATGACTAGGCTTCTCTCTGAAAGAATGCTCTAACGGTTCTATTTGTACATGTCTTCAGAGCCTTCAAAACAGAAAGTACCTGTGACTTAAAAATAATTTATTACTTTGGTAAATAAGATGAATACAAAGAAAAGCAAAGTGATATGGGCTTATATTTTATCTACAGTACCACAAAATGAAGAAGCAAAAGCAAATACATTGGATGTATGGCACAGATAGTAAGAAACATTACAGTAAAAAAAAATCTTAATAAATGAGTAAGTATTGCCTGTGATACAATCTTTCTGCAGTTATATTAATATCCACTTCTAAGCTCAAAAGTATCCCATTTTATCACTGTTGGAAGAAAATGTCATTGGATCGCTACACCATTTGATATGTGCCCAGTTAATCATTGTGTTTGCCAGCGGAGTGAAACTTGGAAAAAGACACTGAAAATACTCGTCTTAAAAAACCAAACTTCTGCTCCCCACCAGAACAAACACCTTGATCTCAAAGCTAGTAAGCATTTACATACTTCATTACAGAGCCTGTATCAGGTGTCACTGATGCTACTTTCTACAGAAGACAGCGAAACTTTCTTCTCTCCAATGCAACTAATTTAAGTCCTAAAGGATCATGATCCCTAACAAGGAAATTCCAGCCTCGGCTACCGCCCACAGTACTGCTCTGCAACAGTAATGAACATGGTCATGGTAGACATGTGGGTACTTATTACCCAGTGTAATATTCCAGCTGCATAGATCGACTTCTCCTCGCCCACTTTGGTGTTTTTGCAGAAGCAAAAGCCTTTTTGGTTTGATGGTTAAAAATAAAAGTTGAACAGTTTATAGGAAGAAATAATATGCTTTAGTATATAAAATATGTTATATGTGATGGAATAATATGTTTTATGTTACAATGGGAAAAAAACAGAGAAGCTTTCATGTTTACACAGACCTTCCTCCAACAAGAAATAAATGTAGCAAACTTGAAGCTAAATACCGATTGGGAATAATTGTTTTGGTAATCACTTTGACAGAGAAGCATGGTTAGCACTTCAAATAACCGCTGCTTTTGCTATATCATGGGCACAGGTCCAGGTACCACTTTAGCCCTGCAATATGCCAACAATATCATGAGGTGAAATGGAGAAGAAACAGTAAGAAACTCCACCCCAGAACCGCACAGTACTGAGATAGAGACATCACATGCTTCCTTTCAGGTTCAAACCTTGGAATTGCTTGCTGTGTTCCCCCAAAACTTAGTAACCACCATCTTCACTAAATTGTCTTTGGACTAGCACTATGCGAATAGCCCTTCGTTGCATCCAGTGTTCATCGCAGAAGTTGCATGTTACTGAGTACCAGTACACAGCACATCTACGTCCAGCAACTTACTCCAAATACATGAAGAGTTTCTATCTTGTATTGTGAAACTGCCTCAGATTCCACTGCTTTGACTTATAGAACGATCATGGAGCACTTTCTTCACTAGAATGTGAAGTTTGAAGACTTTTAACTAGTGAGGACACCCCACTGAAGAAATAGTTTCATCTTAGGCAGAATAACCTGCATGTCATGAACAAACACAGCACAATATGAAAAGTAGGTTTTTGCTGGCTGAATGCCACTGACAGTCACATCACACACGTAATGAAACCTACGCAGCAAGTCACTAAATAAACGCTGTCTCCTCTGCAAAGATTACACTTTACAAGAAACGTTCCAGCCTTCCAACAACCTCCCAAACTGCAGCTGACCTTACCAGAGCGCTATACAAAACCTGACCTCTTTTCCAAGTCTCTTGATGGCTCCCTCCTCCTCCTCTCCCCCAAGCCACAGAAACCCAGGGATGCTGCAGAAGTGCACTGCTGGGCTGCAAGACCACCAAGGCTATAATGTACAGGTGAAATTAAAAAAATACCAGACCTCTCCATACTAGAATGAGCTAAAAATCCAAGGCGGAATTTAGTTGGCCAAACATGAGCATCTAGAGCCATTTGGACATTTTATACGTTGCAGACTTGGTTCATTCCCACATCCATTTACGGCAGCATATTCTCTGCAAAAGCACTCTCACTCTCTCTGAGTTTTCAGCTCTGGTCACACAGAAAAGTTTGTAAATCCATAACTCTTCTGGACACTATGAATTCAAGAGGGATGATGGCACATTGCAACTTTCGTCAAAACCTATGCCCAACAAATTCCAGAAAACCTCAGGGGAAGAACAATTATCTGTCATTGCATTGCAAATGTTTACAAACTTTGCACATGTTCCACAGCTAACATCCTTCTCTGTTCTTTTAGTGTTTTCCAAGCAATTGATGTAATCTATTTAAAATTGGAAAAATTGTTCCTGATCTTTTACAAGCTTGCTTCTGTTACAAAGGTAAAGAAATCTGGTCTGCTCTTTTTTAAAACAAACAAACAAACATTTGCAATATTTAAATCAATTTCTTGATTTTAGGCACAACTACAAATCTACGCTTACTGACTTAGACTGAAGAATAAGTATTGGTCTGCAGAATGGAGCACATGTATCTTTAATTCCAATGTCTGCACGCCCTCGACTACTTTATTATGATTGAACGAAACTGCTACACTTAGAGATTTCTTCTTCATCAATTATATATCAGACATTTCATATTTGCTTGCCTTTTCAGTCCTCTCAGTCTGGAAGTATGTTCTGCCACCATGACGGTCCCTGAGGATTTGCACATGCAGTTTCCCTGGGCTGAGCAGAGTCTAACATGCTCGCTGTAAACCAGTGAGCAGATATGATTTTCCTGAGTAGCAAAGCACTGTGCACAGATCAGGTAGCTTTCCAGAAAGCACTAATAAAGAGGTATCTGCTGAACTGCAGCAGGTGTTTGTGTGTGTGTGCATTGGTTTGCCCTAATTTTTTTTTTTTTTTTAACCCTGTACTGTATTTCACTAGGCTTTAACAGTCTTGATCAGGAAAATTGAAAGCCTTTTTGATTTTGAATGCATTCCTCTTGAATGCAGCTGAATGTAAAGCAGCATGCACTAAACAGAGAAAGCATGTACATGGATTAGATTCATGAAAGATGTGTTTCTAACCAGTTTACAGACAAATCAACATCGTTCCATGTCTGAAAACTGATGCTCAGTTGCCATTCAGGCTGGCCTGGCTCATCAAGAGTTTGGATCTTCCAGGTCTGCTATAGTCAATACCAACATGAAGTCTAAGTTTAAATACCTGTCTCTTCTGGGAATAGCCCAAAGAAAGAAATTCCTTCATGCGCTCTGAAAACTCATATTCTCCAGTAAAAATGTATACTGAGAGTACATGAAGCATAGTTTTGGGGTGAATTATTCGCATTTACAACATAAGTCTCTCTTCTATTTTAATAATATTTCTATAAGCTGGGTAACTTGCTTTCTTGGTGGTGTCTGTCCTGAATCATGCTTTCAGAAACATAGATAATTCAGGTTACAACAAATGTACTCAGTTAAGTTTCACCCTTCATTTCCTCCACCAACAACCCAGAATAATTATGCTTTTCCAAATCAGAGGTACGGGAAAAGACCTAAACATCATTCACTCAGTAAATGCCTGCACTCATAGACAAACACAAAACTAAAACCAAAACTACAAAATACTTTTGCAACATCACAGTTTAATTTAAATCCCAGTTAGTGAGTTTGCAAAAATAATATACACATAGTTATTTGTATTTCAAATTATTTTATCCATGTTAGGTGGTGTGAGATGTACAGAATCAGAAAACCAATATGCTGCCAGTGTTTTCATAAATATTCTCCACAGAAGTGATATCTTAACCATGAGAAGTTGTAGAGCATGAGAGGGTGTGAACCACAGCACAGAGAAAGAAGAGTTTAGAGAGCAACTTTCCCATTGTTAAAAAAGGATTTTCTTTGTCAAAACTGAAGAAAGGAATGGTGCCCAGCTACTAAACTGAATACCAGAAAGTTAAGCAATGATTCACAAAACATAAGCAATTAATAAAACATCAGTAACACGTAATTACTTGGTGGGTTTAAAATTAAATGAGAATGACTGAGATGAAAAAGCCTTGGAGAAAACTAGTCCTTAAAATTATCTTTTTAATATCTCTTACATTAGATGTTGGGGTTTAAAATTCACATCAAAAGCAAAATATTTACCTTTTCAGTGTTCTTATAAAGGATTTCTTTGTTTTTTTTTTTTTTAATGAGGGTGGGTTATGAAGTTTGGAATAATGGCATCAGAGGTAGAAAACCACACAGATTTGCTGCAGTATTTAACAATCTGCTGCATTCGATATGGACTGTATTTCCCTCCCTGGAGGAAAGATTCCTCAGTAACAGTTCCCATTGCGTGGCTCCAACAACAAGTCCACAAGAGACTGTGAACTTGTCCAAATCCATGAGGTTATTAAAGTACACTTTGTCCACTTGCCACTTCTTGCTATCTGGGGTTCAATAAAGACACTGGTAACAGCCCTTCATTACATGCATCAGCTACTGCCACAGTGCTGGAGGGGGCTGAGGCTACATAAACCATCTCTGCTCAGGTCAATAAAAATAACTTAGTTACTAAAAGCAATGGACTTTAAAATTGTGGGGCATTTTATGATGAGGATGTACACACGGAAGAAGGAGGGGTAGACCAGAAGGAATTATTTGTGGTGGTTAATCAGAGCTGAACCCATGCTTCCAGTGGATGGTGGGTGGGGAGGAGGGGGAAGTTCTGATTTATTTATTACAACAGGGAGAGAAAGAAACTGGGTTCAGCATGGATTGGGAGACTGCACGGTAAATTCCCATGTAGCTTTGACGAAATCACTTAGGGGCAAATTATCAAAATTAGTTTTTTGTTTGCTAGGGGTACAGAGACCTGTCAAAATCAGACCTTCAGACCTTCCCCATCCCTCAAATCCTCACCTGTAAAACAGTACATAGGCAACATTTGTATCCGTAAATTGTAGACATTAGTAGGGCTTGACCTGCAGAGCCATCATTCATATAAGACTCCCACGTCCACATAATACTCATTTGGGGGCTTTTACCCAGAGCAGCTCTAGTCTTCTTACCTGTACTCCTGCAATACATGTTCTTATTTAGTTTCATCAGAAGGTGAATTTACATTATTGGCCCGGCATTCAATTTTACTATGTGGTGATTTGGTGCTGGGAGAGTATGTCCACATCGTGCCTCAAACAGGGGTGAGCTGTGCACCAGTGTCTGAGCTGAGAAGTGCAGCACGCACGTATTGAGCACTAGCTGCAGAAGGACTTTGCACTTAAGGGTGCAAGAACATATCCCCATTTCCAAGTAAAATATTAGCACAGAGCCACCCTAATGTCTTTGTCCCGATACACACACACACACACGTGTCCTCTATATAGATCTCAATCTGAAAAGCTGTTGAACCAAGGTACTTCAACACAGGGAATCCTTATGCTAAACACTTCATGTATTGCACTTAGTCACTGCTAGACTTGTACCTGGTGCTGTACAATTTTCTTGGAAGGAATGACCAAAATGTTATCTTGAGAGGTTGGTGATGTCATCATCTGCTCCTGCAGTCAGGAGGGAAGATTTGTTTATTGAGTTCTGAGGGTGCAGGACCAGATCCTGGAAAGTCAGGTTGGTTCAGCAAGGAACAACATGCACAGCTTTTATCACGAGGATAAATAATCATTGTCATTTATGTGCATAAGGTATATAAAAATTACAGAAGTTTTGGGGCTTTACATACATCATAAGGAGGTTGTTCTCAGTCAAAAATCTGTATGTGCAAACTCAGCTACCTAAAGTTAGGTAGTTATTTATATTTTTCACCATCAAAACACAAGCGAACTGATTTTCAGACTGAAAAATCACTTTCAACCACAGTCAAGAGCAGCTGCAATTGCTCAGGTGCTCAGAACTATAATTCACTCAGATATGCCTGAACCAGGATTTAAGTGCCTAAATTCAAACACCCCAAAATTTAAAATGTTCACCTAAAACTTGAAAGGAAATAAAACAAAAAACCCCATAGGTAAAGATGAAAACATATGTATACAGAAAGCAATCACATCCCACTTAGAAGACTCATTTACTGATCAAAGCAGAGCTCCAAACAGAAATATTGGTTGAGCACAGGTATTTTAAGGTCTCATCCCATCAACTGTTCTGCACCGATGCCTTCTTTTACCTTTACTGGGTACAGAACAACTGAATAATTGACAGAAGGCATTCGGCAAGCTGAGAAGTTTATAAAATTAAAATCAGTAGCAGACTTTTCTGCTGGGAAAACTAGGTTGAACTAAGGTAAAAGATAACATAGTTTAAAAGCTAAAAAGAAAATATATAGAAATTTGAAGTTATATGATGCTGTACTATACTGATAAGCCTTCAAGAATTAGCACAAATCAAAACCAGGCAGAAATGTTATTCAGCTCCCCACAGGCTATCAATGTAGGATTACTGGAGATACACAAGAATGCTTCTTATTCAACTTTAACGGAAAGTGCCAAAATAAACATGAGTAAACTTATATAAACAGAGCTTTTGCATATGATTCTTCAGAGAGTCACTAATGACCAAGTCTCCTTAAGAACTGTTCCCAGATTGAAACAGTCTTTTAAGGAACAGTAACCAATAAGCTGTGCTACTGTAAAAACTATGAAGATGGACTAAGGTAGAATAATTTAGCTTGGGGACTTTTAGTGTGGCGCATCATACACTGCTGATTTATAAATAGTTATATATGTGTCTCCTAAAATCTTCCACAATCATGGTTAAAAAAGAAAATATGTCTGTCACTAACCTGCAGTACTGGTTTTCAAAAGTAATGACGAGATTTGTTCAGTGAAAAAATCAAGATTTTCATCAAATTCTGATTTCATTGAATCATAAATTTTGGGGAACGTATTCATATCCACTACATTAATCCATGAAAGGCTTTAAGTATCTTCAATATATCCATAATTTTTGGACTTGTTATATATAAAGTAGTTATCAACATTGGAGGAACAAAAATGTCATATAATGACTTGTTTCATAAAGATCTTTTTTCTAAGAAGATTTTGTGGTTTTGGTTTTTTTCATTTGAGTGATTTTAGTGCAGGTTTTGTCGGACATAACTCTGACTTAGCATTACATACTCTCTCGACTTCTAGAGGGATCTACGTTCCTGAGTTATTGGCATAATTGAAAAAAAATTAAATCTGAAGTGAAATATTAAACGAAAATTTCAAAACCCTGAAGCATTAAAAAAAATCTCTAAAAAATGAAAGATAGTACTTACAAGATAGTTTCATTTACATGCTCAGTTTTCTGCTGCACATGTAAATATCAGTCCAATGTTTTTTTCCTTTGTTTGAAAGACTGTTGTGAATTACATGTGCCTAATGCGTACTCTTACGTCTAACATTTCACCCATTTGCTTCTATAATCAAAACAAATACTTTTAGTTCTGAATTTTCATGAGATTCCATTAGAAAGCCATTTGACAGTCCATCAGTTTTTAATATGTGACTCGTTTGTAATTTGTTATGAAACTCTGAAAGACAAAAGAGAACTACAATATGGACCATACTCTAGAAATCACATTGCAATCCAGTGCTCACAAAGTGCTGTACAATGGTGGCTGTGTGGCTCCCATAATCACCTGTATAACATCTCTAAGCACAGGGACTCAACTATCTTTAAATTAAGCTTATAAGTTTGTGTGAAAAATGAAGGAAAATTTCTCAGCGTGGTAATACCTTTTTTTTTTTCATAGTTGGGACTCTGAATTCCTTCAAATAAAACATAAATTAGATATATTACACTATCCATACAGGGAATTTAGTTTACATATATATCTCTACTATACGTTCCTTCCATCCTCCATGAGTGATTTTGGTTCCTCTCTCATTTCTTGGGTGTCATTTGTGCCAGGCTTATTGTTCCAACTCTGCCTTTTTTCTAGCAGTAACATAAATAAACTCAAAAGCAGCTTTGAATTAACATCTACTCAATTCAGAAGTGGAAGCTTGCCGAAACCCATCAGCTGGTGGATCCTAAACCACGTGCAGCAAACAATTACCAGTGATGTACCAGTATATTTCAACATCTTCAGAAATGTGTGCACACGCACAACCACCCTTAAAATTGATATATTAGTAAATTACTGACACACTGAATTTCATCATTTAAGCTTTGATACACATTTGTGCATCCTGGTGAGATTGTTTGAAAGCAATAAACATAGAACATGACCCAAATGCCACTAAAACCAACAGAAACATTTGACTTAGCTCATCTGTTTCTTGTCCAGGAGAACAAACTTTAGTGTAAAAATAAAATAAAAAGAACTTTAAAAAATGCTAGGGAAGCAACAGGATGAGAAGACAGGAGGTTACGAACTATAATAACTAGTGTTAACATCCTGTCAGTTCATTATCTCTCTTGGATTGCACTACATTTCCCAAGATAGCATTCAATAGTCATTTAATACATTTGATGCTTCATGATCTCCTTATGTCTGCAGCGCTCCAGCTCTGAAAGTGATACTCATCTGAAAAAAAACCCTGTTGTCACAGCACCAATATTAAGAGTAAGAGGAAAAAATGCTTCAAGCATGAAAACTTATGTACTTGAAACCACTTGTGTGGCTGTTTGATTAACAACAGGAAGTTCCTGAGGGCTGCTGAGAACAGATTCTCTTGCGTACGTTTCTTATCCATTTCAAGGAAATAAAGAAATACATAGCAACATGCCTTAAAGATTTTTCTCTTCTACAGAGAAGCTTTTGAACAGTGATACACACTGCCTGCTGTCTTGCAAGAAATGGAAAGACAGCAACTTCGTATTCACCACTGCATGATTTACCTAATGTCCAAATCCCCTTAGAAATCCCTGTGCCCCTGCCTTGAGTTACCCAGTTTATGCCACACCATGCCATGCTTGCTACAGCAAGCGTATCTCTGGAAGCCACCCTAGAGAGCTCACAAAGACTGTCCACAGTAATTCCCAATTTGAAAACACGTACACACAAACAAACACTCCAAATATCCCTGTAATACTTTTTATTTGAGTGGATTCCTTTCTCTGCAGCACTGCACCCACAAATATTCATGAGATACTGCATGTTAGGAAACACAGGAGAGGGAAATACCCCATCACCACCCACCCCCCGCCTGTTCTGAGGACAGAAGTACAGTTGAATTTAAATTAAATAACTTCACAAACAAGTGTTCACACAAGTGTTTCTTCATTTTTTGTCAGGCAGTACATTATCTCTAATCACCTAAATATGAACACATTCTTCTTGAGATTATTTAAATTTTATCACCTGCACTTCTCTTCTTTTGCAGCCTTGCCTGCATTTGGGATTGATATATTCATAGAGATAACCAATCACCTCTCTTTTTGTACAACAGATTGTAGATAGTAGACTGAAATATTGCAAAGAAAAATGAAGGATGAAAATAGAAGGAACCAATATATCTATTACTTTCAAATCTGATAGGCTTTTGGAATAGCTTACGTTACAAAAATTTTCAGAACAACCATGACAATGTATTTCCAGGTGGTAACAAACATTTCCAGAGTAAGAACAAGCCTTTGTCTAGAGTCACACACAGTCTTTTCTGTACTGCTGAGTTCCCGTAAGGTCTGCAATACAAATTAATGAACAAAATTCACGGCTGGAAATGAGATCTCCCTACTGCACGCTCCCCAGGTGAGGGTTAGTCTATAACTCAGTAAGAATGAAGCCCGGCAGCACAGCACCAGCTGGGGCAGCTCGTGTTCCTTCTGCTGCTGCCTTGCCTGCACCATCCTGAAGCACTTCTCTAAGTTGTCCTGGATATTTAAGCTTTCTCTGAGCCAACCTGCACCAGCACTGCCAGTTTTCAAATAAACTAAACCCACATAAAAGTAAGAGGGTCACAAACCTGCTTTAGCATTATTTTTTAGTTATAGATAATGCTGGGGATGGTTTCATCTGCTGTTGTCTTGAAATAATACTTGCAGTGTATGTCAGCAACTTCATCTAAGGATAGAAAGAAAAACAACCGGCGCTCACAAACTCTGAAATGCACTATGATAAACAAACCTGTCAGACCACAGCTACAGCATACCCATCATGCCCGACATGTTAAAGCCTAATAAAGTGCACAGTTTCTCTGATAAGAAAGAGAAATAAGAATATATAGAATCTTTCAATATCCAAGCCCATAATCTTCCTTCTTTTCTAAAAAAACTCCTTTATTGTGACTTATTTTCTAAGTCCTTCCGGTTTTTAAAAACCTCCTTTATCATGACTTATTTTGAAGATCTATATTGCATTTTTTCCATGTTACTTTATGCCTTTGCTTAGTTCCTCCCACAAATTTCATTCCAAACTTTGAAGTTGACATACAAAGTTAGTAGTTGGATGTTTCCATTTTTGCCCTTGCAGAAATGAAGGAACACAGCATTTAATGGTCTCTAAAGATACAATACCAACTCACATTTTTTAAACTATGAATTTTATGAGGTTTCTATCTCCCCCCCTTCATATTCTGTAGATGTGTATGTGCATCCGTGTTGCTGAAGTTTATACAAATATACCTCAGCAATCTAACACGTGGTGTTCCTATGGCACACACTTAGCTCAATAATGTTGCAGATAAAAGGAAAGGCTTTAAAACTCAGGGAAGCAAAACCCATGATGTTTCCAAGAGGCAAAAAGGTCTGCAATTTACCAGCTATTACTTCCTACATAAATGCAGGTCTGAAATGTGTGAGGTGGTGAGGTAGTGTTTGGACGATTAGACAAGAACTAATCAAAATGTGAACATCATCAGAAACCTGGGTACTTCTCTTTTGCATTTGACACCTTTGGCAAAAAATGAAAGAAATCATCTATAAGAAGTTAAGGCAGATGTGGATAGACGTTTTGCATTTTCACATATAAAACTGAAATGCAAATATATCAAACCCCATGACTGCATTTTCTTGCATTCATATTTTGCATATTTCTCATTTTCATAAACAAAACACTGTAAACATCCATTTGCATCGATTGGAAAGGAATTTTCAATTTTTGAGTAAATTTTTTTTTAAAATACTAATACACCTACTCTTTTCTTGTAGAAGAAAATAGATCTGGTCTGTTATTGCTGAACAGTATGTGAACATTTTCAGTGGCATAAAGTTGTTACTGCACATGAAACACACAAAAATATAAGAAGAGAAGTATATAAGGGAAAGAATTGCTGTCCTGAAAAAAAAATTTGTTTGCACATTACTAGTAGTTAAATGTCAGTCTTTCTCTGAAATTTTAACCAATCATTTCAGTGATAAATCTGAATTTTAAGAACTGAGATGAAAATATTAGATTTTACTACCATATATGTACTATAATTGTTTTATTTATTTAAACAATGTTTTTATATCACATATGGAGATTCTGTATAAATACTTAATATACATATTCTGCCTAGTTCTACAGGTTCCATTCAGAAAAAGACGTGAAGTTATTACCAACACCTTTCACTTCAGCCACTTGAACTTTGGATTGTATTATTGAACTTGACAAAATAAAGATGAAAAGTGTGCTTCACAGTAAGACCATTGGGGACTACCTAGAAGGCTGAAGTGCATGACACTTGGCTTGGGAATCTGCTGCCTCCTCCTCAGCATCTCCCCAGTTCCCACTACGGCACAAGGAGCACATTTCACAGGGACATTTTTCCTTGGAGAACTACAAACTTTCTCCTCAGTAAACCATATTTCCCTTATTTTTCTTCTACTGTCTTATGGAGTATGCTAGCAAAGAGAGATGAGAGGCACCACTGCTTCCCTACTGCATGGCATGACACCTCACAAAGGCATGAGATGTCCTTGTGAATTCACACTTGATTCACATGATACCCACAGCAACAGAAACAGTGGGAGTTCCAGAGAAACCAAAGAGATGACATAATTAGCACAAACTGTAGAAATTTAATTTTTTCTCATTAGGATTACCTTGCCCAGCACACGCCTGCAGAAGGAATCTCCACCTTCTTGGCTATTCCAGTGCTATCTATCATTTGTTGACTGAACCATTCACTGAATACGGTGGCCTCTGATTAAGAACGTAGTGATGGGTCAGCTGGAAGTTGCATCGTAGCACATTTACAAATGGGAGTGCCAGATTCTCTGGAAAACTCTTTCAGGTGCTCAGCAAGCATGTATACTTGAAACCCTGACACTCCTCTAATGAAATATTTTGCTTTTATATATGAAGTGCAGAAAATTTTGAGTGATCGTAGAAGGCTTGATATCTGACCACGTCTATAATATTATTTCTCTGGGGAGGCAAGGAGGAAAGAAGAAAGGATGGTCCACGTGCCTTGGATTTCTGAGCAGGTCTCATGTTGAAATGCAATCAAACCCATGCACAGCATAGGAAAATACAGTTTTTAATTATTATATATTTACAAACACTGAATTTCAACTCAGTTCCTGAGTGTTTGGTTTTGAAACTTAAATATACTTCAGAAGCTCATGTTATTGTGTTTCTATTACCATAATTCTCCCCCAAACTCCAGTTAATGTTTGTGTGTATTTATGTGCATTCATATTCAGTTTAGCTGCACATTCAGAAATGAAGAAAAGGGAACAGCAATATCATAGTATTGTACATCAGAATAACAGATGCAGTAGGAGATTATAAAAGCAGTTCTCACAGGGAAAATGAAAAGAGGGATTAGGAACTATGAAAGAGTCATTTATCTTTCTAGAGTTTGGGCTGATGGCTACAAGTACATGAAGACAGTTTGACACTGAGGTGATTCCAGGAGATGCCCTGGAGTAGGGAGATACCCTACGGTTGGTGGTTGAACCTGAGGTAGAGGATGAGGGTATCCAAGACAACTGTGGCTGAAGAAGACCAGTGATGGTCTCCTGTGAAACCTGCAATGAAAGCTTGATGGAAGATGAGGAAAATCTTCCACTGATAACAATAAAAGTGTGAGTAGAGAACTAGGCGGAGAAGCAGAACAAAGAGTAAATTCTCTTTGGAAAACTGAGGTAATACTTCAAACTATCAAAACCTAGAGGCCAATTTTGCATTTTGTTATTAGGTATGTAATTTTTCTTAAGATATTTTAAAATTAAGCTTTCATGACCAGCAGGTATTAAGAAAACCCATCAGTGTTATTAAAGGTCATTATTAGGTACTCACAACCAAAGCACTTGAAGTAAATCTATATGCCACGATGAGAAAACTTATTTTAAATAATAAAAACTTAGTCTTTTTTGTGTAGTTTCACAAGAGTAGTATGTTGCCAGAGGTTGAACAGCAAACAGAGCAGGAGAACAGCAAAAAAATCTGACCCAAGAGCTACATCTGACATGACTAGTAAATATGGGCAGACAGAAATGCTTTTGGAAGAATGGAATCAGGGAGAGGACAACGTTTTATTTATTGTCGGGAATAATGATAGCAGTCTCTGTGCCTCCATAAAATCATTTATGAGTGTCAACTAGCTGTATCTTATTTCATTCGTGATTCACAAAGCAGGCTAGTGTCTATGTGCAGAGAGGAGAGGAAGAAGAGGATGAATACAAGGCATGGCGGGTTTTTGTTGTTTTTTTTTTTTTTAAGAGAAAACCAAAAGAAAGAAACAAGTTCTAAGAGACTTGATCTTGCTGTCAGTGAGTCTATATTAACACTTGCCCAAATGTGAGATCAGTGTGCATTTTCACCTCTTTGCAGAGCATGTAAACCACTTTATATGAAGCGGTTTGGGTGATTCCATTATTTTCAGATCATGTCCTTAAAATAACACCTTTCCCTTTCATTGCATTTCCTCTCTTCATCTTACAGCAGCTGTGTACAGCCAAATAATGCCTGACACAGTTGAAAAGCTGGGGGTGGATTGTTGAGTTTTTTTGAACATCTAAATTCTTGTTTTTCTGACAAGCCTGCTAATCCCAAGTGCTGTTTTTAGATACCAAAATTACATGTTAAAGAACAGATTCAGGATTTCCTTTTCAAACTCCCGTAAAGAGAAGATTGCATACCAAAAGAGAAAGAAAGAGGGGGGGAAAGGAAGATCATTTCCATACTGCTTAGTGGAACTTCGTACAGTACATGCATTTCGAGGATGAGAGAAATTTTAAGATCTTCTGGTAATAAAGCTGTCTGCTGCATGGGCCAAGTGGTGTACAGGTACTGCACCGATACGTTTTTTGGACATGTGCATAGCTTTGTTAATGCATATGTTAATGCCTATGCTTGAGAGAGAGTCAGAGGGATGGGTGGGCATTGGCTGGGTGTTTTCCTTATGGGATGTCCCTGCCCACTCCCCAGAGCAACAGGAGGATCTAAAACACATCCCCTTGTGCTGCCCTCTTTTGCCTTTTTTCCTGTTACTGGTGCTTTGTGGAAAGCGGCAGGCAGTTAGCCAGCAGCCATGGAAGACCATCCGTCAGACAGGTTCGCGCAAAACACAACCAGGGTCGGTAAAGTTCACCCATTCTGGGAGCTGGTAAAACGTCACTCAGATGAAGGGAGGCCTGTGGCATGGGCATCTGCTTACTTACAAGATTCTGTCAACTGTGAGAGAAAGCCTTCATCATCAGTGCTGGAATTGTCTCCACACAAAAGGTCGAGATGACAGTGGATTGGGAATTATGAGGAAGTGCAATAAAGAATTACACGATATTATGCCATTTTATCTTTCTATTCGTTATTTTCTGTATCCCAAACATTTAGGTAAGCAGCACTACAAGGAAAATAAAGGGGAATGTTTTCACCTAAAATAAGAAGTCTTGAAAGTATGAGAAAGGTAAAACATGTCAGCACCCTTATTACAGTTTCTGAGCACTGCAAATTGTCCCCAGACCCAAGACATGAAGAAACAAACTGACAGCCACAAAATACTGGGGAAACAAATCTTGAAAAGAGATTTATTCTCTGTATTCCACCTTATGAGAATATCATCACATTGTTTCTGAAGTTCCTAAAGTCCAAACCTGCAACTTCTTATCCCAAGTCTCATGATCAACCTGAATATTTGGGTAGATTTCAAATAATTGAAATATCTGCCTATGCTAATGAGTATATTAAGGATTTTTAAAATTGCAGTAGAGATTTAGCTCACCTAGCTTTAGACTACAGCCATCAGAAGGGAACAAGCATTTGTAAGGTGCAACTCATCCACCTTTTTTGTCAAATGTGTTAAAAATGCCTATTGCTTCCCACCGTCTCAAAAGGGAATCCAGGGTTATGGGTTCAGACGTAGGCATCTCTGCTGTAGATACTAAAAGGAGAAAAGATAAATCCTATCCCACATGTCTAAAGTTTGGTGTTTAAATTTGTATTTACAAATAAAATAAAGACGATGGATTTCAGTATGAAACAGATTAAGTGATGTGACTTTTAGTAACAGCTATCACATTTTTCTCTATTAGAACAGAAAGAATGAAGAGATGATGCCTTTTATTAACCATGCTAGATTACACTCAGCAGTTGTAATCTTCTGAATAAATATGAACTCAAATTCACTCTTTTATTTCACCAATATTTGCACCTAAGATATTTGACACTACGTATACCAGAAAGTAATACCCCTGAAAAATCCACGCAGATTGAAATAACCAATCTATTTGTCCACAGAATGAGGACTTTCTCAAAGAATTAACATGGCACACTATAAAATTATTAAACAGGAAACAATTAGCAAAATTGGCAGGAAACAATTTTCAAAGCTTTCAGAAATCTTTCATGCTATGCAGCATCTTAAAGTGGCTACTCCAGTAAAGTATTATTAGGTATGCCTGGGTAATGTCTTTGTAAAAAATTTCTAGACCAATATTAAAATTTTAAGGTATTTTATATAATCACTGTTTACACGTGGTTTAGAATAAGAACAGGAACAGTTCTTAAATTAGAACGTAATAGCAGAAATCTAGGAGATAATCATAGACCATACTGGAAAGTGTACTGTTTGCCAAGTTTTGAAGCTAGCAAAACCCTCTTATATAGAGATTCATCCTGCAATGTCTTTTGAAATGGCCTTGTCTGGACCTCTACGTATTTCTTGCAGAAGCACACTGTAGAACAAGTCATAAAGTTATTGTCTTAAGTTTATCCTTAACAAACAACCTGTCTTCTTATTGGAATTAGGGAATAAATTTGACCCATAAACTTCAAAGTTCCTATGTCTGGAGTTGCTCTTACAGATAACACTCATGAAAGCAAACTCCTTGCAACTTACAGCAAGTTATAAAACTGTCTGCAAACCAGATGCTTTTATATCTGAAAAATGAGGCCCGCTGCTCAGAGCAAACTGATCCACCAGGCACAACCTAAACCTAGGTTCCTGTATGACAAAGTATGCAAATCTGAAAAAGAATTAGACCAGTGACCTGCCTAGTTGCTTTTTGAAATCCCCTATAAAAGCACACCCTATTAACAGGAAAACTCTCAAAACTTACAAGTATATGGTTCTGACTTACACACTGACTTTAGTTTCTCCTGGGCAACAATTTCAAATGGAGTTTTTCTTTTGGGGAAGGGTAGGGTGATGTGGGATAGTTAAGAAGAATCAGAATTTCCTTGTTCTGAACCGGTATCATGAATTGTAGGAGCAAGCACAAAAATTCACAATCAGCTATGCAAGTGAAAATATTCTCCAAGTCTTGGTGTGTCATTCCTTTCTAAATAATACCGATTTTCTTCCACTTGTTTTCTCAATCTCTGCTCTACCATGTCTAATGCAAGACGTTTTAACAATCTGTACTAGAACTAAAACACTACTAGACAATTATGCAAAGAATTAAACTGAATTGAAAAGGTCAATGTAAATTATGTTTATAAATACATTCCTAAAATTAATAATGGGGAAAAAAGTGTGGTGAGAGAAAATGCAAAAAGATACAACAAAAAAAAAGTAAAGCAAAGAAGTTGCTGAAAGTGATACAGATTAAAAAAAAAGTACAGCTGTTATCAAAGAACGAGCTCTAAAGAACCTTAGAAGATCGAAGAAGTTCAGAAAAGCCATGTTTAATGTGAAGAAGGGAATCAGAATCAGATCCAGTGACTGATGTGGTATTAAGAGACCTGGACCCTAAAGACAGCATAGAAATATCTCAGCATTCAGGTCATGTGTGTCCATCTAAGGTATAACAAAAGTACGATCTTTATAAGAAGAAGAAGAAAAAAGCACCTGATTAATTTTAATAGAACTTAATAACTACTAATTTACCTTATAGCTTACATTTACATTTCCTACAGAGCTTATTAATGTTAACAAGACATCACTGATTTTTTGTTCAGCTAAAGTATTTTTAATTCAAAGCTAGATCAATGCAAGATGGCAAGTGCTGAGATCTAAACAGTTTCTTGAGTTCTAGATCAAACTCTGCTACTGCCAGTACAAAACCTTGAAGTTCTGCACAGATACTGACACCAGATAATCTCTCTGTTCAATTTTCAACACTGTCATAGCTTCATCTAGGTGTTATTTTTGCAGTTTGCTCTGCAGCAACATGCAACTGGGCTCTAGATGAGCCAGCTGAGGAAAAAAGCAGCAGAAATGTAGGAGTGAATTGCTCACTCACCTGAAAAGCCAGGCTAGCTCTACAGAAACCACCTCAGATATATCAACTAGAGCCTGCCAAACCAAGTTCACAGGAACAATTTTCTGAAATCTGCAGAAAGTTGCTGTAAGATCAAGTTTTACAGCTTTTTTAACTTGCTTTTACCTATAAAAACACTAGCACAAGAAACTTGAAAGTCTACTTTTCTGGTAACAAATTACAATTATTTTTAAAAAAATGCATACATCTTTTCCACTAGTATTAGTTATTATCTCGCTATTGCTCTACCTAACATGCAAATCATTCTATGAGAAATTTAAGGGGGGGTGGGGGGGTGTATATAAATTTATTCATTCTTGTACATACAATATTTTTCTAAAAATAAATCAACATAAACCAAAATATAATCTCCCGTTATATAGTAAATAATTGCTATCTATGTCTCTAGAAGACTTTATTCCCATTTTAAGCTATGGTTTATAAAAAGTAATAAAGAGTTGATCCTCTAAAAAAGTGTGGTTTTAAAAGACTTAAACTGTGTGCAGCTGAATTCTTCAACATGCTGTGAACAAAGAAAAAATCCACCTTGTTCTTTCACTTATTATTGATACCGTATGTTGAAGGAGTTAATCTTGTTTTACACAAGCCACAAACTTAATAATAGAACCAGAAATTTAAAACACATCATCATCATTAATCATGCAGCACTAGATCTACTAAATCATTTCTGTGTACGAGTGAGACTAAACAGGCAACAGTTTGTTTTATTATTACATGTTATGCAGAAACACTTCATTTCCATATTATAAGGACTTCATACAACTGAAAGAATGCAAAGCATAACTTGACCATCCCTCTGTGAATGTACCAGTGTTTCATTTTTCTCTGCTCTGTTGAGGTGACAGAGAATCTTTCATTCTCCTTGGGAGTTTAACCCATAGGACAGAGACCCTTACTGTCAACAACACATATCTACCTGCTAACTGTGAAAATACAATAATCTATCCATCCTTTTTGTGAAACTGAAGGACTCGGATGAGTGGGAGACACAGGATAAGAGAAGGTGCTCAAGCAAAGGTCCTGAGGTATTGCCACATCAAAATCGGGAATAAAAGACCCAAGAGCAGTTCCTAGTAAGCTCTTTGGAAAATATATTTGCTTTGCTGTCACTCAGCATTTTGGAGGTAGGACTGCTACAGACTTCTTTATTAGTAAGTTACAAATAGCAGGCACAGACCGCAATTGTTGTAAGGATGTTATTTTAACCTTTCATTTGAGGAGCTTCTATCTCAAACCAAAAGTATTTTTTATACACGTTATTTAAAAACCATTACAATGTGCAAAAAGGCCAAAAATACTCTTTCCAATCTGCGCAACTTTCACACTCTTCTAGGAGGAAGAGAAGTGTCACCTCTGCCCCATACACACGCGTACTGAAAGGCCGACAGAATTGCAAGTACCAGCATCTACCTTATTTACCTGCTCTTACGAGCAAAGGAAGGCTGCATCTCATGGGCACAGAGAGTCGGTGGCTCTAATTCCAGCCGCTTCCTGGAGCATCAGAAGAGGCAACGTTTATGCACAATACCACTGAGATTTTACAGTTATATTATTTAATTCTCTTACCTCAGAAATATATACTTGAAAAGGCTGGTAACAGAGAGAAGTGTAACCTTTTCTCTCAGATTAATATTTTCCTTGTATTCTCATCTAGTTCCATATTATTTTTAGCTCCATTGTTTTTCGTTAACATCTTATACTTCCCATTACTACTGTGCTTTGCAAAACTGAAGCTAAAACAAATAAAGCTTTCACTTCATTCTCTTTTATGACGCCCTTCTGATCTTGCAGAAGCAAGACAGAACATGTAAGCAACACCCACTTGCAGAGCTATAGAATAACTGCTTCGATTTACTGAAAAAATCCTGCTACTACAGACTAAGTCAATCCACCTGCAGGAAAAATTCTTTTTAGAGGACTAAATAGAGGGCAAGGAAAATTTTTATTATTCCGTTTAAAAGAAGAATCATTATTAGACTCACTAACCACTGTGTTTAACTAGCTTGAGAAAAATTTCAAAATACAAGGCTATAAGAATCAAGTTCTTGAATGAGGTTGTGTACGCAAAAAATATAACATGCTTTGCAGACTGCAACATGGCTAGCAAATTTGGGTCAATAAGCCTTACATGAGAAGTTAGGTAAATTGGACCAATTCCAAATAATACATTGAATATATTGAATTTTTTCTCTCCTATTAACTGGAGGAGTACAGTTGCACTTTTGAAAGCTAAGAAATGACACAAGCCTTCACTAAACTGTAGGAAATACCCACGTATAAATGACTCTAGTAGCATAAGTATATAAAGATATTTAACAATTTGATTACCAAATTATATCATATCTGTAAACATAGACTGAAGTACCTGGCATTTAAAAAAAAAATTATACATAATTTGTAAGCAGTGGTAAATATTTACAAAAAATATTCTGAAATGGTGGTGCGATTTTATATGATCTAATTTTTGCCGGAAGTAACAAAGAAATATAGAGCTGATATTACAGCTGGCTCTCAGGCAAGAAATCCTCTTAAGAGAACACAGGTACTTCAGTATAAGCTCATCCACTCGAAAATAAAAGTACAATTCTACTCCTTCTTTCATTATAAATACATTCGGTTTATCCTACAACTTGAATTTCCAATAATTATGTTTCCTTACTTGCTGTAAGAGGTAACTACTGTGTATAAACATTCCTTTACAGTGTAAAAGTATATTAAGACCTATTATCTCTTCAGGAACCATGCCAAAACATGAGTCTCTGGACTCTAGTAGTTTTGATGCTATGCCAAAAATAGTTTTAAATGCCATACAATAATTACCGGTAAAAAAAGCAAAAGGCTGTGTGTGTTAGGACTTGTGGGCCAAGGGGAGACGTGGAGAGGAGTTTAAAACCCACAGCAAGTCTAGTTTGTCCAGTTAGCAGACACCAAACTGGACCATCTACAGGCTAGTGACCTTCCAGTTCACAATGAATATTTCAAATTAAATAGCATCTAGCCTAACTGCAGGGCTCAGTTCTGAATATGACCAATGCTCCCTGTCATGGAAAAGAAGGCCACAAAGCATCTCAGCCTGCAAGGACCTTGGGTCGCGTCCTCCCACACCTCATCACTGGAGGACATCCTGCACTCCAAAGCCTACTTCTACTCTTTTTTCTCTCTCATATGGGCAAAACTTCAAGACAGACAGAAAACCCTTTGGATTCAGGGCTACATTAGAGGAAGATTGGACCAGCTCAATAGAATTGAAAATCAGAAATCACAGCTCCTCTTTAATTTGTCCAACAAAACCTGCCCAAAAGCAGCCCCGCTCTCTTATCCATTTCTCTCCATCAGCCCCATGCTCCTTCCCTCCTCCAAAATCCAGCCAGACTGAAACCCCAGTCTGTATCACCTTCCTGCCCTCACAAACACTTTGGTAAAATACTCCTGACTTGGACCATCCAAAACGACCTAACAACTAATCCACGAGCCCAGCAGACAGTACCTTTGAGATCCAGCTTGATGTTTCCCAGCTGGGGAGGGAGAAGCAGAAATGAAGCAAGAGAGTGCCTGGAAGCCAATCCTATTTTCCCTAACCTCCACATCCTGTAATTCAATTTGCTGTTTCTCCTGCAGCCAAAACACATTAGGAAACTTATAATTCCAAACTAAATGGGATGGTGTGAACATAGCATTTTTCCCCCCTCCCCTCCCACAGAAGAAAAACATGACTCTCAACTAAGCACTTCATTTAGTAACTAATTCTGCCCTTTTACGAGCTTATATGGTTTATAGATCACACGTTTCAATGATATTTTTTAAGTAAGACTTACAAATGATAGACGGGGAAAAATCCTCAGTCCACTCATTTTTCTTGAATTCTTTTGAAAAGCTATGAATTACATATTTCTTATTCTTCACTATTTACATGAATTAAGACTTCAGTAACTTACATCATCACCAAAAACCTTTTGAGGGTCTAGCTTCTTTTATTTTTGTTATTCAAGGAATATATCTTTTCAAAAATAAACAGCTATGCACAGCTACTAAAGCTACAGTCTGTGGCCCTTTTTATTTATTTGAGAACAAAATACTTTCTGACTATCCAAAGTACTTTATTTTTTCTCCATTGTTTGGTATCAATCTGTGGCACAGTTGATACTTGAGGCAGAGATTTTCAAAAGGCTGCCTAAAGGATTTAAATGAGGATTACTTTTCTAAGCCTTCATTTTCTTCTTTCACTGAGCACCCTCAGCCTCTTCCCCATCTATTTTCTATTCCATATTAACAGATCAGATTTCAAATTCCCTCTGGGTTTGAACAAAATGCTACTACATCTCAATTCACAACGTCAAAGTTTTAAAACTGTGGAAGTTCGGAGGAAGCAATACAACTGCTAGGTAGCAATAATGTCCTCCCCTGCCACGTACTTTGGATCAGAAGGACCCTCACATGCCTGAGTTATGTTTACTGAGAAAAGCACACAAGCATATGCTTAATTTTAAGCCTGTACTCATATTTAAGCAGGAGTTTAAAAAAAAAAAAAAACCCAAACACATGGTTTTATGATTTGGTGTCCAAAGGAAATACTTGCAATATATAGACACCTAAAAGTGCGAAGTGGGATTTTGTATATGAACTTGGTCACCTCTCTGCAATTCAGATCAATGAGAATTATTCATCTATATACTTTTGAAAATTGCACCCATTTGCCACTTTGGGCACTTAAATAACTTTAGGGAAATGGATACTTTCCAGTAATTTCAGTCATTGAGAATACTCAGCATTAAAAGGCATTCTTTGGCTGTTATAATTCTTCCAAACGCTCTGCTAATGGTACTGGTTGTGAATATAGTCCTTGTTCAGAGAAGAACTGAAGAAGCTGCAGCTCACTTACCTTAGGAAGACATGCATGAGCATGGAGAGGACTCCGTATACTACTGAGAATCTGAGATATTCCCCAAAATACCCAAAATGATGATATTTCCCAAGGATAAGAAGAAAATCTTGTTGTGGGAATGGGAAGTTTCCTGATAGAAAAACAAGCTGGGACTTCTAGAAGTTGCCATTTTCAGTGGCATGTCAGGGACAACACAGAATCAGAATCACAGAATCCTTTTGGTTGGAAGAGACCTGCAAGATCATCAAGTCCAACCATTAACCCAGCACTGCCAGGTCACCACTAAGCCATGTCCCTCAGCACCACATCTACGCATCTTTTAAATACCTCCAGGGATGGGGACTCCACCACTTCCCTGGGCAGCCCGTCCCTCTCTGTAAAGAAGTTCTTCCTGATATCTAACCTAGATCTCCCCTGGCGCAACTTGAGGCCATTTCTTCTTCTCCCATCACTTGTTACTTTAGAGAACTGACTGACCTCCACCTTGCTACAACCTCCTTTCAGCTAATTGTAGAGAGCAATAAGGTCTCCCCCCAGCCTCCTTTTCTCCATGCTAAACAACCCCAGTTCCCTCAGCTGCTCCTCCTAAGACTTCTGCTCTAGGCTCTTCACCAGCTTTGTTGCCCTTCTCTGGACATGCTCCAGCACCTCAATGTCCTCTTTGTAGTGAGGGGCCCAAACCTGGACACAGTATTCAAGATGTGGCCTCACCAGTGCTGAGTAGAGGGGGACAGTCGCTTCACTACTCCTGCTGGCCACACTATTTCTGATACAAGCCAGGATGCTGTTGGCCGCCTTGGCCACCTGGCCACACTCCTGGCTCACATTCAGCTGGCTGAATATTCAACCAACATTCCAGGTCCTTTTCCAATGGGCAGTTTTCCAGCCACTCTTCCCCAAGCCTGTAAGGTTGCAGGGGGTTGTTGTGACCTAAGTGCAGGATCCGGCACTTGCACTTTTTGAACCTGATACCATTGGCCTCAGCCCATCAATCCAGCCTGTCCAGATCACTCTGTAGAGCCCCTCCACCTTCAACCAAATCAACACTTCTGCCTAACTTGGTGTCATCTCCAAACTTCATGAGGGTGCACTTGATCCTCTCATCTGATCATTGATAAAGATGTTAAAGAGAACAGGCCCCAATACTGAGCCGTGGGGACAACATTTGTGACTGGCCATCAACTGAACTGAACTCTCTTCACCACCAATTTCTGGGCCCAGACTGTTTTTTATTCAGCGAAGAGTACACTCATCCAAGCCATGAGCAGCCAGTTTCTCCAGGAGAATGCTGTGCGAAACAGCGACTAAAGCTTTACTATAGTCTAGGTAGGAAACATTCACAGCCCTTCCCTCATCCACTTAGAGGGTCACCTTGTCATAGAAGGAGATCCGGTTAGTCAAGCAGGACCTGCCTTTCATAAAGCCATGCTGACTGGGCCTGATCACCTGGCAGTCCTGTATGTTCCACGTGATGGCATTCAAGATGATCTGCTCCATAACATTCCGTGGCACCAAGGTCAGACTGACAGGCCTGTAGTTCCCTGGATCCTCCTTCTGGCCCTTCTTGTAGGTGGGTGTCACATTTGCTAACCTCCAGTTGACTAGGACCTCCCCTGTAAGCCAGGACTGCTGATGAATGATGGAAAGTGTCTTGATGAGCGTGTCTGCCAGCTCCCTCCGTACCCTTGGGTGGATCCCATCCAGCTCCATACACTTGTGCGTTTCTAAGTGGTGCAACAGGTCACTGACCATTTCCTCTTGGGTTATGGGGATCATTCTGCACCCTGTCTCTGTCTTCCAGTTCAAGGAGCTGGGCACTCAGAGAACAACTGGTCTTACTATTAAAGACTGAGGCAAAGGCATCATTCAGTAGCTCAGCCTTTTCATCATCTTTGGTCATTATATTTCCCCCTGCATCCCAATAGAGGATGGAGATTCTTCTTAGCCCTCCTTTAGCTGTCAGTATATTTATGGAATAATTTTTTATTGTCTTTTATGGCAGTAGCCAGACTAAGTTCTAGTTGGGCTTTGGCCTCTCTAATTTTCTCCCTGCACAGCCTCGCAAAATCCTTGTAGTCTTCCTGAGTGGCCTGACCCTTTTCCCATAGGCCATAGACTTTCCTTTTCTTCCTGAGTTCCAGCCAGAGATCTCTGTTTAGCCAGGCCAATCTTCTACCCTGCTGGCTTGTCTTACAGCACACCAGGACAGCCTGCTTCTGTGCCTTTAGGAGTTCCTTCCTGAAAGGTGTCCAGCCTTCTTGGACTCCTCTGTCTTTCAGGACTGCATCCCAAGGGACCCTGTCAACCAGTCTCCTAAACAGACCAAAGTTCTACTGACCCCCTTCCTTAATTCCTCAAGGATTGAAAACTCTACCATCTGATTACTGTGTCCAAGATGGCCTCCAACCTTCACATCACCCGCTAGTCCTTATCTGTTTGTTAACAACAGGTCTAGCAGGAAGCCTTCCCTAGTTGGCTTCCTCACCAGCTGTGTCAGGAAGCTTTTGCCCACACAATCCAGGAACCTCCTGGAATATTTCCTCTCTGCTGTGTTATAATTCCAGCAGACATCTGGTAAGTTGAAGTCCCCCGCAAGAACAAGTGGTAGTGATTGTGGGACTTCTCCCAGCCGCTTATAGAATATTTCACCTGCCTCTTCATCTGGTTGGGTGGTCTATAACATTCTCCCACCATGATATGTCTGCCTTGTTGGACTTCCCCCTGATTCTTACCCATAAACACTCAATCCTACCATCACCATCATTATGCTCAAGACAGTTAAAACTCTCCCTAACATACAGGGCCACTCCACTGACTCTCCTTCCCAGCCTATCCCTTCTGAAGAGTTTATAGCCATCCGACGCAGCACTGCAGTTGCGTGAATCATCCCACCATGTTTCCATGATGGCAACTATATCATAGTATTCCTGCTGTACAATGGCTTCCAGCTCCTCCTGTTTGTTGTCTATGTTGAGGTGTAGATACGCTTCAGCTGGGCTATTGGCCCTGTCACCTTGTTGGGGAGAGAAGGCCTAATTCCTACCTGGCCATTCCCAGGCACTGCTGTGGATTCTAGCCCATCGATATCCTTTGTGTCTTTGCTATCAAATGGTACTCTGTCCCCTACCTTTGCTGGTATGGCAGACCCAAGGACCTTGTTAGCACGCTGTCCCACAAACATTGATGTACCTCTCCCAGGATTATCTCCAGCAATTCTGGATTTATCCGTTTCCCCCTTCGAATCTAATTAAAGCTCTTTCAATGAGTCTTGCCAACTCCTGAACAAAGATCCCTTTCCCCTTTGAGACAGGTGTACTCCATCTGTCACCAGCAGGCCTGGTGTGGTGTAGACTGACCCATGATCAAAAACCCCAAAATCCTGATGGCGGCACCAGACTTGGAGCTAAGTATTATTCTGATAGGTCTTCCTGTTTCTTCCCATATTTATTCCTGCAACTAGAGGGATAGAGGAGAACATCATGTGTGCTCCTGATCCCTTGACCAGTCATCCCAAGGCCCTGAAGTCTCTCGATTGCCCTCAGACTTCTTGTTGCGAGTTCATCGCTGCCTACCTGAAAAGTCAATATGGATAATTAAGGGCCGTACCAGGGTAGAAAGTTTTCTCACCTTTCTTTCAGATATGGTTTGAGAAGAAATCACTCTGTTAATCAGCTTGGGTTTATATTTGTAATCACTGCTGCAAGCCACTTTTTGTCCCTTTTGCCATTGCTTAGTATATGACAATATAATTTACAGTCAGCTATACTGATAACTGTCAACATGTATAGTTTTATTTCCAAAATTTCCTGAGAAAACATGGTGAATCTTGTTCTGCTATGAGTAACCCATATTTTCTAAAGGGAATTATGGAAAACATAAACAAGGTGATTTCAAAGTAAGCAGATTTATTTTATTTTTGCATGTCTCTATTTCATAGCTCTCATATTACAGAAGGTTGTAGATTAATTATAGAAGCTATTAATTTGATCAATTAAGTGAAAAGGGAAAAAGTAAGTATTAAGAAAAAAGGCCAGATGTTTGAGAAAGAGATTTCTTCCATGGTCATGGTACCTTAGAAGAAAAGAGGAAAAAGATATGACCCATGGGAGAAAAAAATCACAGCAGGTTGTAAAATATACTGTTATTAGTATGACATTTACTGGCATTTCATTCATATTTGAATTTTTCACCATTTACCCTTGCCCTCTCTTATAAGAATGACTGCCAGTCCTATTATTACAATTTTCTAGCTCTGGAAGGTGCAATTATATTTTGACACACATCCCTGATCCTTTTAATTATTATTATTTTTTGTAATTGGATGAATTTCTAATATAACCTAAAACTAATGGTTTATAACTGTGCATAGTTTGTAGCTGATTTGATAGCATAGGTGATCAATAATTTTAATAATCTTGGCTACATTTGCATGCCACTATTTTATACAATTAAATATAAAATGAAAGAAATGAAACCCACAAATCTCAGTCATTTACCGAAGCCGATTATCTGTTTTCAAAGAGCATGGGCCAGATGCTCAGTTACTTTAAATCAACCCAGCTCACTGATATTTACATCCAGTCAAGAGTTTACCTCAGAATTTTAAATCCTTTTATCTCCAGTTTATAAAACACATAAAAAGAGCTTTGTGAGACAAAATCTGTTCTTACCTGAACACTAATTCCACCAAAGGTTGTAGTATGTAGCAAGGTATACAACTGTATAGCAGGAAAGAAAAATCTGTCTTTTTTTTTTTTTAATTAATGTACTGAAATAAATATTATTATACATCATTATCAACACTAATTTTAGGACCATTTATCATCAGGACACAGAGCACAAACTTACCATGAATTACTAATTTTTCAAATGTGATTTCTGAATCGTGCATTTGTGTAAGACAAATTGTGAAAGAAAATAGTAAAAACTTCAGGGAAATGTTTAAGAGTTATCCTTAAAAGCCTAATTGTTCCCTTTGGAGACATTATAATCTATTGAGCAAATGCTTATTTATAGACTTTTTAATTGGTGGATTACATTAACAGATATTAGGATTTATTTTGAAGGCAAACATATTGACCTTGTGCAGCCCAATGCCTCCTTATATTTAACATATTTATTGGCAGAAAATTCTATAATTCTAATTACTGGTAAAATTGATTTTTACAACTTCTGCAAGATTGAGTTCACATATATCTAAAGAAAATATTGGCAAACTGTGTCTTTTCCCTAATAAACCATTAGGGATAGTAGCATTTCAGTCCTATTTTCATCAGTTCCTAAACATTCAGAAGCTCAGCTCTTTATTTTATCCTTAATCTCTGAATTAAACCTCAATAATAATAAAGATCTATATCAGCAAACAAATGCAGCCCTTTGGAGTAAACTGAGGAGGAAGACCTGTCGTTTGAAAAGAGGGCAGTGGGAGCCTGGAGCTAACACTGCAGCCCCACATGGTACAATGTGCAGACAACTCCTTCACCAGCTTTAACCTGCTCATAAACGGAGAACAGATATTGACAGCAGTCAAAGTATCAAGGAAGAGAGAAACAAGAAGGGGTGGGTGGGGGTGCGGTGCGAGGAAGCAACAACCCGAACACCAAAAACCTCAGCATGCAAATGAGAGGAACAAAGGGGTTCCTGGGGAGGGAAATAATTTTTTTTCCCCTTTGTAGTGTGTTTCCAGGGGTTTATGCTCTATTGCTTTTTTTCAGATGCTCCATCAACAATTTTCTGTATGAGAAGCCCCTTTAGTAATTAATTGTACTTTGGTGAAGAACAACTAGGGAATTGGCAATGAAGAGTCATTACAGGAGAGATCTTTTTATTATTGTGCTGTAAGAGATGAAGGCACTACAATTTGGCAGCTCATCTAATATCTGTATTTCTCATATCTCTATATGGTTACTAGATAAAACTCTCCCCTGGCAAGAGAACAGTAAGGTTAAATTTACTTTTGCAGAGGAGGTAAAAAAAAGAATTATACTGATAGCTACTGGGAAGGGCAGACACCCCTATAAGTAGGACAAATGAAAAACTTCACAGATGAGTCTGGACAGTAGGTTCCATCAAAGCTGACAGAAAAGTTTGCAGATAGGTGTTTTTTGCTACCTTTCCACAAAGCTAAATTTATGAAAGGCATGGTTGGACAGATTTCTCCAGCAAGTGGGAGTTAAAAATTAAAGCCCTGGTCCCCAGCTTAGTCTTTGCTCCGTGGTCGTAAGCACAGGCAGAAGAGGTTATTGAACTGGATAAAAAGACAAATGCGTTGCTTCCTCCCAGACACGGTGAGTATTATGCATCATTGCCAAAAAGCCTGAATAAAAGGCCTTGTCTTGGTAGTATAAATCCCCTGTGTCTGCACCACTCTCGTGAAATTCTTGAGAGAAAAACTTGTGCAGTAAGTTACTATATGAAAGAAAGATGGCTGGTTATGCAGCAACACTAGCTATTGCCAGCAATCTTTAAAACCAGCCAGGTTTGCCAACAGGGGTAGCAGCTGTACTTTGCAACCCTTTCTGCAACTGAGATACAGTGGAAAGAGCAGGCGGGGAAGAAGCAGGACGGCAAAGTCCAATAACTAAGGCACTGCTTACTCATTCAGCCCCCAGTGCAAGACAGGAGTTTTGAGACCGCCATGCTTGCTCCTGACACCGAGTGGCTGCGTGCTCACAGCCAAATCATGGTGATTCCCAAGGCCGCCTTTTCACCTCTTTTTCGTTCACTCTTCTCATTCTAAGCACAAGGTAAAGAGCAAAACCAAAAATCATCAGGGGAACTTGGAGTCCGCATCTTGCCTTCCTGCTTTCTGAAAGCAAGAAAACAGAAATGGAAGCCTCTCTCCACCAGATTTCACAGCTGCTGGCATCTGCAGCCAGGAACAATAGCTAACTTGCTAGAGTCTGAGCAATAATCTGACCAGATCATGCAAATGCCCCCCCGCTGTTTGGTTTTTTTTTTTCCCCAAGGTGAGCACGTGCCATTTTTTGAGTTACAAGATATGCAAATATAAAAACATTTAGAACCTCAGATCTTGCACATATATCATACATATGACATATATATATATGCAATATATATCATATATATGCATACATTATCTTTCCTCATACCAAAGCGAGAAACAAGTGGGCAATACGTAAAAGCCATGTTTTACCCATGGATGGCTATAGTTTCTATGAACTGATGGGATAATCAGTTTTATAAAGAAACATACCCAAGAAGGCCACATCTTTCACCAAACCTATCTAAGAGACTTTACAGAACTCAACAATCCCTGCTTATGAGGTGATAAAGATATCCACAGAAGACAAAGAAATGTGAATATGCAGAGGCAAAGATTTGCAATCAAAAAGGCAGGAAGGTGGTTAAAGGTAGATAAGACAGATAATCAAAGTGAAGATTTAATTTCCATCTATTGCCACATAATATTTGCTCATACTTTAGGAAGCACTGAATGTTGAACGGATTTCTTTTATGAGTGGCTGATGCTACAGATTTCAGTATTTTTTTCTGTTTCTGTGTTTTATCTTGTGTTTTTTCCTCAGAGGATAGTTACAAAACTTTTTGGGTTTTGATAAACACTCTGGAATACACTGCTTACAAGATGCTAAGAACTTCTGGAAAGAGAACTTTTAACAGAAACAAAGAAATAGATCAATCCACAGCTAAAAAGGTTAAAAAAAAGACACAACATACTTAACACAGGCATGGATATGCAATGCTGGGAAAATGAAGAGCCTACCTTATGCTATGCAGTTGCCTTCCAGTGTTTAATATTGCTACAGCAGTACAGCTCAACCCACCATTACAGCAACTTTAACTCTGTAATACTGTGTTTTTTAATTTCTTTCTGAAAATTAAGAAAAAAGAACCCACATGTGTCTTTCCAAATGCCAGATATAACTTGTGTGTTTACTGCTATGCTGCATACAGAATTAAAAAAAAAAAAAAAAAAACAACCCAGCATATTTTCCTTGCATCAAAACAGGGCTGCTTGGGCATGTCACTTTACTTTGTTTCCCCTTTCCACTCTTTGTCAAGCTTGTTTCTCTATTTTACAAACTGCTTGGTGCCAAAGTCTGCTTCTTTTAATGTTATAAGGGAGTAAGGACACTCAAGAAATTATCTTATCTAGAGATTCACATATTTGTTATAATTCAAATGTAATTGTTAATAGCCAAAGTAATTAAAACAGCCATATATTATTTTCTCAATCTACATTCTAGTGTACAATGGTACATTACATGAAAAAAATTGCCTTTAAACAATAGGCAAAACCCAACGGCAGGCAAAGTTTAAATTAATAGGTACTCAAATTTTTGTTAAGTATTCAAGATTACTTTAAACACTTCTATGTTACTTTGGCTACATCCTTATATACTTTTTACTTCCTAGTGGCTGTTGAAAGAGACAAAAAAGCTCTCTTCCTTTCAGATGCCACATAGAAATGGAAATCAGTGCCTATACAACACAAAGTGAAGCAGTATTTCTACACCGATCACCCTGAAATGCTAGTCCTTGGGGTTTCTCCTCTTTCACTTTAATTTTGGAGGAAGGACACAGACAAGAACCATGGGGAAAAAGCATCCCATTTCCTACCAATCAAGAGGAAACAAAGTGTGCCATTTGCTTAAGGACGGTGCATTCTGCACTTTCAAGAAAGAGAAAATCCCCTGTGGGTAGTGCATATATTTTTTTATAGTTTTCTGATGAACTAGTGATGCAGTGGTATAAAACATCAGCAAAAATCCCACCCACGGATGTGCTGCTTCTGACACGTCGCAGTTACAGCACAAGGGTTGCTTCGTCGTCCCTCAATGCCTATTGCTGATACTTTCTGGTTTGCAAAACCAAAAAAAGGAAAAAGTAAAACAAACAGGAGTGTTATGTTGGAAAAGACAGCATACTTTTAAAAGTAGCATCTAACGTAACACTGCTTGCTGCATAGCTTTCTGTAGTGTTTCCAGTAGGCACAGCTGAAGGGGTCTGAGCACTTAGGCATGCAGTTGCCCCATCGGAGGTGATACAGCTGCTTCAGCATGATAAATCCTTTCAAAGGCAAGTATAAACAACCTTTGATTCATAGACACTGAAACTTGTTATAAGTAACGAATGATTTAGGTGGAACACATTTAGCACTGTCTCACAATGAACATTTATTACAAACATACCATACCAGCTGAAGCAGTGGCAGATAGCACGCCATCAATCAGAGCAGACCACCAAAACAAATTGTCCCTCATAAACTACTTTAATGTGTCACAGAGCTTCCAAATATACATCACTGACCCATTTGTTACAAAGCCTAAGCTACTTTTTCACTGACAAGACAATGACATTTGGTATTTTCATTTACGTGTGATATCGCAATGACTCTAAGGACTCTATTCACCCGAAATTAGGTTCCTGTGAGTGCCGGCCTTTAGCGCTCCTCAGGCTAACACGGCTTGGCACACATGGATCTTGGTAATGACGCCTGTCTACAAAGACCCATTTGCCACTATACTTTGTCTGTATACTTTAGCAGCACCTTGCTAACTCTTTCAAGTACTCAAGCTGCAGTTCCCTCTATACCCATGCAAAATTTATGGCCTATACTACTGATGAGAGAAAGCAGCGGTTTTAAAGGGCATATGTTACATGCTGGAGAACAGATTTTTCAAGTCACTTTGAAGAAGTGATTGAGGAAGGTGCTTCCACTTCTCTTTCAATACCAGCAGAAATGCTTATGAAATAGTTCTGCAACAAAACAGCAAAAAATTAACTCTTTATATATTTTGTCTGACAGCCTGCTCAGGCTTAAAGCTTCTGCATTTCTCTTTAAGATCTATACTAAAGCATAGCTGATATCCAAAAAAAGATTCTTTTCCAGTCTGAGGGTTAATCAAACACAGTGCAAACCACCAAAAATGAATGCTTCGTCCTCCAACTCAGTGCCCTTCCAGTGGTACAAATGATGTAGAAATCACAAACTGGGTTTAAGAACAATGTCTGAAAGCTGCAAATACAGTACACACATGGGTTTCAACCAGTTGTTAAGAAACTTGAATCAGAACAAAATCGGGCCAAGTAGGGGATTAAGAAATTAGTCTCATTGTTTAATAGACTTGCAAAAACTCCATAATACATTTCCTAGTCAAACATCTGTTCTTGTCCCTCAAACAGGACAGAATTGTATATGGTTCATGTAAAGTTTAATGTAAACTTATGGGATTTCCAACTGCATTCCATAAATTCAGGATGTGGGATAACAAGCTGTATGGTCTGATTTCTCCCCAGTATACACTAAATACTCTTTAGCCACTCTGCAAAATGCTACTGGACCAGGAGAGCACACCATCACAGAACACATCAAAGCCAACCCAACTCTAAGAGATGTGTCTTGGCAGGTAGCTGTGCTGAAGGTAAGGCACCGGCACAGGCTGCAGTACGCTATGAGTCAACAGGCAAAGTCTTGCTAAGTTGGTACCAGTGCTATTGTGCAACAAATATATATTACAAACAACTTTCAATCCAGATGTTTTCCTATGGCTTCTCATTTTGCACTTTAAACACAATTTCCTCAAGCATTCCCTACCAGCTGTTTCTCCTGAACTGAGTCTTGCAACTGTCTGAAATTTTAAGGAAATTTGTATTTTTATTAGATTTTTTCAGTCCTGCTTGAAACTCGGTGACACCCCTGGCCCATTCAGTTTTAAGTATCAAATTTTACCATTTAAGCAGTATATATAATGCGTCACTGATCTGCATGTTAAGCGCCCATTGAAATCAACGGCATGTTCAGCATAAAAATCAATGGTAGGGTATAATGCTAAATGAGTATTCCACACATAAAGCTCTGCAATGCCACCTTTATTTCAGTCTTTCATATGTGGCCACTCAAGACAGAATATTTATTAATATAATACTAGTACAGAGAAGACAAGCAAACTGATAAAATTCATGGCAAGTACAGTGGCATTAGGAATGTGAATAGTGTAATTAATTACTCAAAACACTTCTAACACTTTTAGAGGATATTATAGGAATCAAAAAGACAAGCCATTATGATTTCCCTAAGTATGTGGTAATAGTTCAGTATATTCTAGATATTTATGCCAAAGCCACCACAGAAGTAATAACTAGCTGACATCTGTTATATGACGACTGAATACTTACTTCTCTATCATACTGAGATCCAAGAAAACACTCATCTGCAATACGACAAGCCATCATGAAAATTTTGGGTTGTAAAGCCTGAAACACCCATAGATGGACAAACGAAGAGTCTGTCTGTCCAGATTGAATTTCAAACTATGTGGACATTTCCTGAAAGCATCCCTGGTAGGTAGCCCTAGCAATTCTGCTTTAACAATGGGCTTCATGATCAACTCAGAGCTGCACTGCAAACCACTCATCAGACAGAGGGAGTGCACGCAGCCCTGGTTCAAAATGAACATAATATGTCATGACTTAATAGCGTTTTATTTCTCCCTAGTGTTTTTTAAGGGTAGAGAGTTGACCTCCTTCCTCCCTTGGTGCTTGACTGTTGACATCTCAATGTTCTTTCCCGATTAACCAAACCTCACCCTCTGCTTTATTACTTAAACTAGGTTTTTTGAAAACTGCTATTGTTGCTTAGGGGAAAAAAAAAAAAAAAGAAAAAAGAAAAAGAAGAAGAAAAGGAATTGGACAAGACAGCTACACAGAACATTTAGTGAGATAGGGGGCTAAAATCCCACACCAGGCTTGGCAGCTGTGATAATGATGTATAATTTAATTGAAGCTATACTGTGATCCTCAAAAGGACTTTAGACCTTTTCCCATGTTTATGTATTATTCAGGCTAATGGCAATGCTGAAATAGAAAAAGCTTCTTATCTCTTAAAACTTTTATTGCTGTGAGTTCAAAATGCACAAAGCTGAGTGCTGGTCTGTGTGCTTTAATGCAAAGTGAAAGGATGCTGTCTTCATCCCGTTTTAGCGTTCCTGTCTTGGCAAAGAGACAGACGTGATTGGATGCCTTAGAAACCAGGGACGCAGTGGCATGCATGAGAAATTTAAAGTTTTGAGTTATTTTTGAACTTAGAACGTCTTAGCTCTGCCTGGCCATTTTTTGTTTTCACTTTTTTCAATACAAGTTCATGTAAAAAATATAAATCCCATTAGACAAGACAAAAATCTATAGTAATCAATAGAAACGTCATCTTCTTTGCATTATGAGCAAGTTAACTGACAGTTCTTGCTGCACCTTTAACACTGTTATAAAAGCCTATATCCACAGGGTGTTTGCAAACTAACAGGATAATTTACTAAAGGATGACAAGCTGCTTATTAGCAGTTGTGTGGAGTGGTGCAAATCCTCCCTGCAGACCAAACAGCAAGAAAGACCAATCTTGAAGCTGGTCATCGGTCTATGCACGACTTACATGTGTAGGGGAATAGAGGAATAAATCAGGAATGTTCACAGGAAGCTTTTTGCTTACAGCCATTGTTTATACCAAAATGCAAAAATGGAACCCAATATAACATTATACACATGCACAAGCCTACATAAAAAATAATATAAAGATAATAAAGTAACATAACCTCAACAAACAATGTCTGTGGAAGACACTGGTCATGGAAGGTCAGTAAAGGATTCTTCAAATTATTTCTCTTTCTAAGTACCTAGCAAAATTTCACATTGTAGTGACACTCCACAGCTTTTCTAGTGACTGATTAATCACATAGATCATCTTGTCATCTTTCCCAATATGCCAAGACAATGTAGGTGCCATGAAACATATCAGTCACTGTTGTATTATTGCTGAAGAGGTTATGAACACATTTAGAGCTAGCAACTGCTCTTGCCATGAATCAAAATTGTGTACTGCTAAACTGATTTTGGGCCTCAAACTACGTTATCTGTAAAATTAAATTACCATGTTCATTGTTTGGAAAGGGAATTGAAAAGACCAATACAGATCAAGTAGATTTGCATGCATAATACATTATATTATCCTATGTTCTCAACACGAGCTGTACATTCAGAGCACATGCAAGCTTTTTTAACATAGCTTTTGTTTAAACTGGGCTTTAAGCAAGTTTATGAAGTGGCTATAAACACCAGAGAATATGCAAAAAGACAATGCAACTTTTGTAATTTGAAGGGTACAAAAATTCCTACTAATTACTGAGTTCCTTTCAGATTAAAGAGCAATAATATACCATCAAAGAGTACCAAAAAGGAAATTAGTGAAGATGCTGAGCCATATTTTCCAAAGAATATAAATTAAGCAAAGCATGTTGCCAGGAGCAAAAATGTGTGTACGCATTCCTCATGGTCTGCAATACTGTATCTATCTATCTCTATTGGAATAATTCAAGGTAACCTTTCTTAATACTTTTCTATTTAAATATAGTGAAAAAGCTATTAAAGCTGATCGAAATAAATTAAGAACTCTCTGATAAATAACCTCTGTAGAGAATCATTTGTAAAAAGTCTTTTAAAAATGAGAAGACAATTGACGAGCAGAAGAAACTGTGTACTGAACACAAGGATCAAAGAAGAAGAGAGACAGCATAACTAACATGCAGGCATAAAAATGCTGGCCATTGGTGCCCAGGAGCTGTAATGCAAAACAGGCTCTTAAGACAGCTCAAGGAGTGAAACTCCATTAATCTGGATTTTGAAATATATGCTGGGCTGCTGAAGAAATGTTAAACAGAGAATTTCTCCAGCTCACGATAATAAAACCTATGCATTAACAAATTAATTTTTAAAAAAATTGGAAGCAAAGACAGTAGATGTTCCTCCTAAACTACAAAGAGGTGGAAATTAAGTTCTACGTAAATATTATTCAAGAGGCTTTTTTCTCAGAGTACAAGAAACTGCGTCTTTGCCCTCACATAAAATGGAGTGTCTCCATCTAAACACGCTACTCCAGGAGGCTCCACCAGCAACGTTAGAAGTTACTTTCATAATTCTACTGCAACTCCATTCTTCAACTCCCACGACCCTCTTCTATAGAATACGTTTTTCTTTCAAAACACATAATTCAACACAATGAAGGAATTAAGCAGATTTGATTTCTTTATTTCTCCTCCTATTTCCCTTCTGCTGCTCTTCAACATTCAGAAGTTGAAGAAGTTTCCAACTAAAAAGAAAAAAAGGAAATAAAACGCCTGCAAAGCACAGAGCCATTCTTCATCTTTTTCCACAGTGGCTACAACAGCAAGAACATTACTTACATTTCAAGACTGTCACTTTTTTAAAGCAGAAATCAAAGAGTCTAGCAGCAGAGAAAATAAAAATTGAAAATGTGAAAACTGACTGTTGTCCAGATTTTTAATGAACTCTTTACCCTTTACCATGCTTTGTAACCTTAAATTACTTTAAGTATGTATTCTTTTTTTTTATTAAACATGTATTACTAATCTAAGTTTTATGATATCTTTGAAATGACTTTACACATAAATTGAAAACTACTGAATTAACTAATTCTTGACACCAGAGCAGACAGTAATTCATGAAAACACGTTGTGGCGTAGTGTGTGAACGCATATCAAGTCCATGGATAATCAAACAGATGGATAACAATAGCTCATTTAGTCTAGTCACAGGATGATGGATAGCAAATAAGGACTGTAGACAAGTTCTCATGCTTTACCAGAATCACTAGCAGTATGAAACCACCTTAACCAGTGGGGAATACCTGCAGTGGGAACTGCATGAGTGTCACAATTTTTCCTCTGTCTTCATCAGCCTCAGGACTTTTTTGTACTCTCATCTCCAGAGCAGCCTTTTCCCAGCTGCCTAGATCTGTTATTACACAAGCACTACCTGGTAAAAACTGCCATGATTGATTATCAAATAGGTGACATTACAGCTAAGACTCAAAAGCAGATTCTCCTCATGTGAAGTGGCATAATTCCATAAATTTCAAAGGAATTACTCCTGCCTATAACAAGTATAAGAAAGATGTTGAGTACATTCCAGTTACTACTATCAGGCACACCCCAATATATAGCACCACGCAGCAGTTCTTCTCAAGCAAGTGTAAGAAATAAGACACAATCTCATATTGGCAGAAGACACCAGGAGCATTCCCCGAGGGCTATATTCTGTATAGCATGTTAATTATTAATTCAGAAGCAGCAGATTTGGTATTCCAACTGCTTTCCAGAAGGAACACTGAACCTAATGAGTGAAGATCAGGCTCTCCCTGCATCTTTGCAGCATTTAGAAGAAATTCAGAACAGTATCTGTTGTTTCTCAAAGTAAGCACTAACTACACTAAGTATGACAATGGAATACATACTTCCAACGTGTCAGCAAGATTTAAAAATATAATTGAAGAGTGCTTTTTGAAATACTCAACCTAAAACTTGTTAAGAGTCTTTACTTGGATTATTTATGGTCTAACACGGGCTTTCAGTCACCCAGTCCTGAAATACCTTTCTCTAATAGTTTTAAGAACCCTTTACCTTCACAGGGGAAGAAATTCAGTGACATGCTTAAATTGCGTGAAAATTGTCTCTCAAATTTTCCATAATTGAACAGACTAAATTCCTTCAACCTCTTTGAAAAACATTTTCTCTAGTTTTCAGAGTAATTTTGTGGCTTTTTCTCATTTCCTTCTTTTTTTTAATATCAAATATTACACACTCTTCCATTTCTTCTCTCAATAAGGCAGTATACAGGGAGCAAACCATTTTCTCCTTGCTCCTGTTTACACAGCTAAGGGTCCCTTTTGTCTGTTTTTCCACTATCAGTACAATGGACCTACAGCGAGGTTAAATTACCGAGCGAGAGGCAGCAATCTCAGGCAGTGTGGTGAACCTGTGATTTTCCTCTCTCTAAACTTTCAAAAATGACCAAATGACACTTTTAAAGAACACACAAAACCCAGCTGGTGGTGGAAAGTTAATTGTTAACTGAAGTGATGTGTGGCATTAATGTGAGCACTGTCTTCTGTCCCTACCCAGCAACCTCCATGGGACAGACAGTGAAGAATAAGAGTTTGCTGCTCCTTTGCTCCACCGTAGACATGCCCGTGCTTGGAGTGGCAGCAGGAATTGTACCAGTGAAGTCTCATTGAAAATTACACAAGCACAGAAACCACACATGTGCCCACGCCTGAAAGGAAACGGGGAGGCTGCGAAGACAGCCAGTATTCAGATGAAATAGAAGCCCGGAGGAAAGACAAGCCATACACTTAGTCATATCAAAACCTTGACTTTTGTGAAGGATGAGAATCCTTATCTCTGGCAGTATCTGCTGAGTGATCAGTATCTCTGGAAACAAAACTGGATTTTACCCCTCTTGTTTTGTCCATTACTTATTTAAGTTTCCTTATCCAAGGAAACACAGTAATGAAAAACAGCAGTTTTGAGGAAAAACCTTAGAAAACAGGAAAACTTTTTGATGTTTCTGAACTACTGCAGTTCACTTCTCTGTGCTATACACATATTCAACCATGAATTTGTTTTATTATTCAGCTAGCATTAAGAGGATGAAGTTTCAAAACTAGTAGGATGAAATCAGTGCTAGAATGAGAGGTAACACAATACAATTTAGCTGAGAACAAGATTTTATGATTCAGATATAAATGACTGAAAAAGTAATTTCTACTGGAGGCACTGTCATTATTGAACAGCAGCTCTAAACCATCAAAAGCTTTCCATTGTTGGCAACTGGAGTATCACCTACCAAAACTAGACCATCTGTAAACACATCATATATCCCCCCATCAATTTTGAATTTACAAAACGAAGAAGTTTTCATGGAGGTATTTAGTAACAGCTCTTGAAAGAAGTAATGTACTCTTAGATCATGCTTTGAAGTAAAAAAATCAGTAGTGTTTAACTGATGAACATCTTTGTCTTTCAAAGTTGCTAGAAAGGGAAAGCCAAAACAACTTTTTCTCAGACACACTGATATGTGTTTAAGCCTGTTCATCGTTTTGAAAGAGCACATCTGCTCTCTGCTCTTTCAACACCTGACAGTCAATTTACATGAGTTCATTTTATTTGTGGACCAAAGTAAGAGGGTTTGCATGTGCTTGCTAGTTTTCGAACATCAATGATGCTTTATGGTGGTTCCAAAACCTTTTTTATGAAAAAAACCCCTGCAAATAACTGAAGGAGAGGGATGTGTATGCAGGGCAGAGTAGTGGTGAAGAGTATTTAAATATTCCTTCTGTTTTATAACTATTTGATCAACATACTTTTTAATATGACAGCAAACATTTGAAGCAAGGCTCCAAGTACAGGATGTGGACATAGGATTCAAAGGAAGATGCCACCTTATTAAATCTTTTTTTCTTTTTCTTTTTTTTTTTTTTCATTCTGGATAATACAGAGGTGCAGGCTGAAGTTAAGTATCAGCTTGAACTCTCCTAAACCAAGCCATGACCGGAATCTCCTCTCTTCCATGAGGGTCATAGCCCCCTTCCATACTAGATTCCCTCATGACCTGAGAGAGTGCTAAGAGATCCCTATCAGCTAGACAAATGCTCTTATATGGCTAATGCTAGCTGGATCAGGTCCCTGAGCAGGGGTGCCAGCAGATGTACATAAGCTCTAGCACCAGTGGAGGACATGAAGGAAGACCCTGGTTCAGGCTGCCTTCATCTGCAAACGGATGGCACCCTTCTCAAAGATGGTTGGAAACACTTTTCTAGCTTCGAGCCTATGTTTACTCATTACTGTCTGGTTTTGTGCCAGCACTGGTCTGTGCTTATACAGATTTTATATCAAACCTCGTCTGCTCCCTTGTGACTGGAATAACCCTATTATTATCCCTCCCAGCTGGGAAGAAAACTCTCACAAACTTGGTATTCCATTGCCCTCATCTTTGTTGTCTCTCTGTATATGAGTTTGAATACAGGTTACAGAATTCTATATGGTATTTCAAATGTCTTCAAAGAGATGAAAAATAGACAAGCAAAGGCCAACAAAAAGTGTATGGGAAGCTTCACACATCAGCAGAGTCCTTTTGAACTTGGATTTCACTCTGAAGGAAGTGGTGTAAAAGTTGGTGCAAAAATTTGGTTGTTATCATGGGATGGGGCTAAAACCAGACTTTAAAGAAAACAGAATACTGAATAAAACAGTTAATTTCACAGTCAGTATCTAAATAAATGCTCTTTTCTC
This sequence comes from Bucorvus abyssinicus, assembly GCA_009769605.1. Taxonomy (NCBI): domain Eukaryota; kingdom Metazoa; phylum Chordata; class Aves; order Bucerotiformes; family Bucorvidae; genus Bucorvus; species Bucorvus abyssinicus. The sequence continues at coordinate 11,310,939 of CM020030.1, forward strand.
TTTAAAGTGTATTCAAAGCAAAAGTATTAGAACATCTTCAGTACGCAAAGTCACATACTGTGTGTAGTCACACACTTGCAGTCAGATTAAAACTGCAGATCCACGCTTACAGTCCTCAGTTTCTAAAATTAGGTTTTTAGATCCTTGTCTATGCACAAGACACCTCCTTGAATACATTAAGCTTCCTCTGAAGTTAAAGAAGATTGAGAATTTTGATTACTACTAAAAATCAGGTTACTTCCATGAAAGGTAGGGAAATAATTTTAGGACCCTGAGTTTGAAACTTCCAGTCAGCATTCCATAAGCTTTTCCAATGTACAAGTGCACAGCAGCATATTTAATGTCTAGCAATTTAAGAAATACTGTTAATCATACAACATGGTAATGAATTCAAAAAGAATTCATGCAGTTCATCCTTGAAATTCCATAAAATAAGTTACTTAATTTAGATAAATGGTGAGCTATATCAAGTATTATCACACATACCCCCCATTCACATAAACTACACAGTGAATCATACCAGCACAAGTGACTGTGCTTTCCAAATGTTGCAACTCAACCATCACATCAAAGGCCTCACCTCATCACGTCTGACCAGACCTCTCACACCTCACGATAACTCATGTTGAAGCCCAGGCTACTTGGTCCATGTAAATGCCTCCTCCCTACTTCCCCTTCTTCAAAGGTCCCATCCTCCATCCCTTTCTCCCCACCACCCCACAGCCATGAGGCAAATGTAAAAATCTTCATGAGTTTTCCCATGGGGGAAGTGAATAATATTGTTGAGCAGCTGCCAAGAAGACATCTAAATGTCTACAGCAATTCATGGTGCTCTTGATACGTGGGTCTTTGTGACCATGCAGAGACTCTTCATTGTAAATGCAGAAAATCTCAAGGCCTTATTTTCACCAAATTCAGTGTGTATGCACCGCAAGTTTTGCCCTGAATGCAAATGTCCATGTTCCTGAGACATCTGGGTATCCAGAGCTACCAGGCACCTAGCAGCAGTCTAGTAACATACTTCCAGCTTTAATACTCTAGCTATTACTCTAATAACCTAATACTTCACCTCCAAATTTAGAAGGTCTGAGGGGTGGCTGCTTTATTTATGGAAGGAAGTTTATAGAAATTTTCTTTTCTGAGCTAATCTTTGAATTAGGCTTTTTAAAATATTTAAACTAGTGTTGATGGATGACATGAGTCCTAAATAATACACATGCTGATCAATCTGCATGTCATGCACAAAACTTTGTATCACCCTTACCAGTAACACCTAGCCAGTGACACTTAAAGTTTCTCACAGTGGTATTTTTTGCCATAAAAATGATTAAACTGCCATAGAACTGAAATAGGAACTGAAATATAAGGCTGGAACACTTGCATAATAAACTTTTAGTCATTAATGAGATCATTGCTTCACTTCTACGTAGACAGAAAGGACAGGCACCATCCTTATCTAGTTCTGCAAGATGTTGCACTGTGGTTGCATTTTATTTTTATTTCTTCAATTTGATCACAAGTAAATACAATCACACTTTCAGTTCTGAAAATGGAAAATATTCTGGAAAGCACAAGGGTGACATGAGCAAACACCCCTTTGGGGAAAAGGCATATTTAAGTTGCATTTTCCAGCCCCAGGTCTGGTCCCTTCCCTCTGACGTCTTTAAATCTGACTCCTCTTCCCAGCCCTGGAGGAATTTTCTTCCCTTGTGAGGTGCTGTCGCCACTGTCAGCATATTGCTCATATGCCAAGGTACCCTAGGGCGTATGAAGAGTCCCTCTCTGTGCTCCCTCACCAAGGTTCATCTCACTCCCAAGGACCGTCCTACAATGGCTTAGCTTGCAGTCTTTTGGCCACGCTAGGTGCTGCCTGTCAGATGGACCTGGTCCTGTTATGGAGATCATCATGTAAAGGCTCAGGCTCTTCAGAAGTGCCTGGCAGCCTGTGAGTACACAGCTATCCCCCAGACTGAATGCACGAGTTGTTTCCAAGATGCATAAAGGGTTAACGTCCACCAAACACAGTGATTGTCCTAATGCTCTCACACCTTTTCTCTGAACACTGTCTGCCACACAGCCTTCACAAAGAGCTGTAAAATACACTGATGTCTACCAGAAGACAAGCATCATGCATGATTTTCTTCTTCCCATACATTTTGCTGTTTGCCAGCTGAAGAAACACCTAACCACTACACACAGGGGTTTCTGCATAAAGGCACTAGCTTGTCCTTGCCAAGGTCCTAGCAGCAACACGTCCTTCAGCAACAGCCTGGACAACCATGTTCCTCAGTTCCATGCCACAATATTCCTTGGTCAGGAATTACTATTATCACGTTATTAGAGTGAGTGAAGTTTTGGGGAGGTTCCCAAGCATGACACAAATCAACAGCTTTCTTCCCAGTCTCCAAATTCTCCAATGAACAGACACAAAGCACATTCGTGTGCATATGGACGGATACACTCAAAACTTATTTCCTCCCCACCCCCATAATATATGATAGAGTAAAAACACAGTGGAAACAAATTCAGGAGGGGATAGGCATTAGCAACGCTTGAAATCTGCTTTCCTATTTAAGGTAAACTCAAAAGAGTACTTAATCTTCTTTCCCCAGTTTTTTATTCTCCACATCATAAATCCTTCTGAAAAACTTGAAGCATGGTATGTTATTTTGGCTTAAAGGGAAAAGGAAAATCTAGTCCATTTGTAATTTCAGATTCTGCTTTTATACTCCAGTTTATCTTGATCATTAGTTTATAAATCCCAGTTTAAGGCACATTTAAAACCTGCATTCCAATGAATTATTCTGAAAGGTTTTCTGGATTGTAGACTTAAAAACAGCTAGAAAAGAAAATGGTATCTTTACATTTTTCCAGGGTCGTGTATGGGACTCATTTCACTCCCTGATACCTGACATTGCAACCAAATCAGGAGGTAGAAATCACCTCCATACAATGTATGTATGCGTCACAGGGTGAATAGAGCTGTTTTTCTCATGAATAATTATAGAGAACTACACAGCAAGACCACAGAAAATTATTTATCAGAACCTGTAACTTCATTGAAGAAGTCTTTTTTAAATTGGACCAGAAAAATTTCCAGATTCATTAGCCTGCACTTGGACTGTTCATGAGCAGGACACACACAGACACAGAGGAACAGCACTTTTCAACACTCTCAGAACAAAAGGTGGTTCAGAAAAACTTCAGAGGATGGCCTAAATCAGCTCCTAACATCCACTGTGAAAACTCACTTCAGGATAGCCATACTGTGATTCATACAATGCATTTCCAGCTGCATGCATCCAGCATCACCATTCCTCTCTGAATAATAGAGCCCGAAGCTGGAACGCAGGTGCCTGGCTCTCCTGAACCTCTTAAAAAAAAAAAATCTCTATTGCATGCTGAAATTTCACCAAGCATCACCACTAATTCCACATGCACACCAACAAAAACCTCACATCACTGACATATAAGCAAAAGCTGATCCTTAATGTTTAATGGGAAGGAGGTTCATATAATATCCTTTGGAGGCCAGAAACAGATTCCGAACTTGAAACTTTCACTGAAAAGTACGCATCATCTTCAAGTCACACAACTCTCACGACAACATCTACATATGAAAATAACTGCTGTACAGCAGGTATGCCTAGTTTTTGGCTGATTCAAGATCTGTGAGTAAACAAGACAAATTGTTTCTTAGTTTTCTTGAAACAGGTACCTTCCTTATGTTTTGTTTCAGCTGAAAAAAAAATAGGTCTAAGAAAAGCAAAACCCCGTATTAAGGTATTATTTTCTGCTGTCATGTTCAGGGATTGTTTTATACCCATTAGCAAAATTCTCCAGTAGAGCTCTTTGCCTCTATCAGAGAATAGGTAAGAGACTAAAGCAATACACCTCTCATTTACTAGATTTAATTGAAAATGGGAGAAAGGGAAAAAAGTTAACAGCATTTTTTAAATCCCAGGAACTTGGCAGTAACATATATTTCTAACTCACATGCCTCTGAGAAGATGTTGTGCTGCCCAGAGTAAATAACAGTTTGTAATTTGCAATGAGGATGCCCAGCAGCAGCACTGTGAGATACATGTGATAATGTGACTTACAGGACGAGGGAATAATTCTCAGATCTACTGTGCTGCTTTAACAGTCCAGTTCAAGTGTGTGCTTCAACTTTTCCCGTGAAGGTACAGTAGGTGGAAGATTTGTCATATCTTTAAATGCAACAAAAGGAAATACAGAGGGGGGAGGGAGGAGTCTCAGGCTGAGATGTTGTGATAAATTATTAAAACTTCTTTTTAATGTTGATGCTACTCTTTAACCTCAGATGACAATACTGACAGTAGAGAAAAAGTGAAAGTGCTATTAAAGCTGTGATAAACACATCACGCTGTGGCAACACTTGTAGGAAAAAAAAAGAGAGAGAAAAAAAAGAGAGAGAGAAAAAAAAAAAGAGAGAAAAAATCCTGGGGTGCTACCAATCAGTAACATCAAGAAACAACGAAGGAGAAAATACAGAAAATATCAAGCTATCTGCAATCCACAGTCCCTCAGTCCAAATATTTATGAGATACCATTTATGCTGAGCTATTAGATTATGAGACCTTGATAACCCGTGTTTTCCATAAACAAATGTCATGCAAGGAAGCAAAACAAAGTGAACTTTATGAAAAGGCACATTTAGTGAACTCTTCACAGCACATATAGGGTAAATCTTTTCAGCAGTTTTTAATGGAAGAGGAAAACGGACTGCTGCCTTCAAAAATCATAAGTGTTTTCTCGGCACAGCGGTTTTTTTTTTTAAAGTTAATGTAATTTATCTTTATTAACACATCACCACTGACATAGCCAGTCAGCCAATTAGTGCTGCTGGCAGTGCATTTTGCAACATTCATGTACTCTATAAAAATGTCTGTCTAGTCATTTCTACCACATACACTAACAATTCTGCACTCAAAATAGGCTGCTTGCTTGCTTCTCTCTTCTTCCTTCCTCCTCTTTTCCAACACTGCAACCCCCTATGAGGGGGTAACACATCTTGCAATAAAGCCACAAGCATCTGTCCCAGAGTCTCCATAATTAAAAGAATAATCTGAATTCTCACAGCCCAAAAACCACTGGTTTCTAAATGCCAGTCCTTTATTTGTATAAGGGCCTTAAATGTTATTCTGCTAATGGTACAATGCAAAGTAAATTTCCTGCAAGGCATATATGCCACACAGATTCAGTCAAGCAAACTAACAAGAAAACAAATTAAACTCCATGCTCTCTTTCCAGCATCCTATTGCAAGCCCACATGGCAAGCTGAAGTCTGAGTCCCTCAAAACAGCATAAATATTCTCCTTAGATCACCTTTAATACAGCCTTTTGGAATCTTACCCAAACATCCATCACAAAACTTTTTCTTTCCACTTACCCCCTTTCCAGTGTTTGCCTTTGGTCCTGCTAAGCTTGCTCAGGGTTGGTCCAGAGAAGAGCAACATTAAAATGAAAAGAAGTTCAAGCATAGTGATTTTCCTCCGTTCCACTGATGATAACATTTCCACAAGTTATTTTCCAAAAAAAAAAAATTAAAAAAAAAAAAAATACAACCCTTACATCTTCCCCCCCACTTTCTGTTTGCGTAAGGAGGAGTGATTAATCATTGAAAAATCAGAGCAAGGAGTAGCTTTGCTCTCCTTAGATGCTGAAGTAATACCTCAACGATGTAGCCCTGAGGAAAGCCACATTTCTCAGTGATCCAGTTTCTCCCACACAACATGCAGCCAGCACCGCTGCTACTACAGCAGCTATAAAATAATTTCTGCTCCTCACTTTGGTTTCTGTGGGAATATATTCTTCAGCTTGCAGCGTGAGCTTGATTGAAAATGATAAAAACAGTAATGCTTGTGTCCAGCAGAAAAGAGAAAAGATGTCAGGATTGTGAAAAAAGATGAGAAGCAGTTGTACTGACAGCTTTAAGCCTGGCTGTCTGATTCTAATAGCCGTGCAACCAACCAAATTGCTCTTTTAAGAGTAATAAGGCTTCAGTGAAAGCTGGTGTCACTGCCACTTGGGTAGGTAGCGCAGGGCTTGAAAATCACCACAGAACCTGCTAGAGATAACGACTGCCACAGTCCCAGCTCCGAATGCAGAGGGCTGAGCAGAATACAGTATGCACAAGGAGCATTTAATCTCTATTGTGTGCAGGAGATTTCCTGCTTTACAGTGTGCAACTGCTCAGGACTTTTGACTGCATTTTATTAAGGCTTAGTTCATACTTTAAACTAAAATGCAAGCTTTGACACACTAACTACTTATAGCATTTCTAAAGTAATTATTGCATGGGAAAAAAATCCTGCATGCTTTTGCTTTTTTTTTTTTTAAGTACCAAACAGGAAGAACAAATCCTTAGCAGTAATCTTTTCCCTGCACAGCACAGCTATGCATTTTATATTTTCACACAGTCTATCCTTAGGATCTCCACAATCTGGAGGGTGGGCATAGGGGGTGGAGAGAGAGAGGGAAAGAGAATGTTCAGAAGTACAGATATTTTTAAAATAATAAATTACAGTCACACTTTTTCATATAGTAGTTGTTAATACAGCTACCTCTATCTCCAAATGCCCATATTTAAACATGCTGAAGTTGGATCGGTAAGCACAATTCTTTCTGCACAAAATTTTGGATTTTCACAACGGGCGCTCAGAAAAGATTCGTGACATTTAGATTGCTCAAACTGTCTCGAGATGTCCGATGCTTACTTTAGTACGCCCAGTAGCTTAAATTTGTCTACAGTTTGGCATTTATCTCTTTCCATATAAGTATTCAGTACTCAAATCAATGAGCCACAAACCTTGTGCTGTAGATTTCTATAAATAATAATAATAATAATAAAAAAATCTATGTCCTTAGAATGACAAAGCAACAGCCACGAATTCCCTGAAGTTACGACGTTTTCAACCAGGGACATGATGCCCTTTTCAGTGCAACATTTAAAAGATTATACTAATAAATATGAAGTTTTGCTTATTTGTCTGAATAAAGAATGATATTTTGACTGGTGGAGACAATCATGAACATCTAATATAGGTACAGGGATTTTTTTAAACAAACAGCATTTAACATCACAAACAAGGAAATACTGGGACTCCACCACATCAAGTATCAAAGATCTTTTATTTTCTAAGTTCTAAAAACAGACTTACAGGCTGGTTAGAGGGTGTAACATTTGCATTTAGACAGAAAACAAATGCATACTGATGTATAGTAGTTTTTCATCCCTCTGTGCATTAATTTTTTAAAAGTTATAAGACATCTTACCAGATGCTGGGTCTGATACATCAAATCTGATGTTTATGGCTTTTAGTTGCCAAAAATTAGGTCAGTATCTATCATGTAGAGTCTCTAAGCTGCAGCTTCTTATGTTAAATTTCTCCATCAAGCCACTCTTAATTACCAGTCTCATTGCTAATAATTAAAACACCATTTCTTCTATTTCTCTCCCAACTGTTACTGAAATGAGGCAGACACTTGTATTCATTTTGAATGTGTCTGTAACTCCTCTGAAACTAGCACCATACTGCCATGTTGAAGCATCAGAATTATGAGTTCACATTCTTAAGTTTCAAACGTTTTTTGTCCAGACAAAGTGACCTTAAACCAAAACTACCACCACCACCACAACCCTCAGGTACCACTATACGAATTCACTAACTTAAGAGTTTTGAATTAGAAAGGAAGCACCTCTACCGTCCAAAACATGACAACATCAGCCATGCTTCAGAAATCCTGATGGGATTGTTCTCTTGGCCATCTCTGCAGCCTTATGTCACTTCTGCCTCCCACATCCTTTCTTCAGTCTCTGTCTGTTTCAAATTTTATAATCCCCTGAAAGTTTGCCACCCTGTTTCTACCCCTATCCATGTGGAAGCCAGCTGCTGTGGGAGAAACTTGTTTCCAGTGGTGGCAGGCATCCTCAAAAATACCTCTCTAGTTCCTGTACTGCAGAAGAATTCAACTTCTTCAACGGTCTATTTTCAGCACTAATGAAAGCAGCCGCTATTGGAAGGTATTATGAGATTTTGTCAGCTTTCTGCCAGCTCTGACATGTGCCTGTAGCAGCCTCAGCAGGATCAGGTACTACTTGAGTAGCAGCTCAAGCAGCGTGGCAGGGGAAGGAAAGGACTACCTGATACAAGAACAAAAAGGGAAACAATCATGGCTGCTGGTCATGGGAGTGTTTGGTTCAGTTTTATGCCTAAAGAGCCCACACTTCAACTCTGCTCATGGTTTTCTGGGTTATTTTGCAAAAGGTAAGTTATTAAATCCACTTAGCATACATTAAGAGCGAACGGGCAGACCTTCAGGGAAACACAGAAAAAGTGTTGAAATTTAGTGGGGTTTATAATGTCCTTGTTTCTAGGTTCATAAGAATTTCAATTTTCCAGAGTTGAAATGCCTCCAGAGAAAAGATGTAGTTTCAGGAAAGATTATACAAGCATTATAGGTTGAAACATCAGAAAGACAAATAAAAGAAACCAAACATTTATTTTTCCTTCAAGTATCATGATTTTTAAGTCAACACCATGTTTTAGAGATGTAAAAGAACTGATTTGTAATTCTATTTCATGCTTTGAATGTTCAATACTCGAAATAGAGAGAAAAGTAAGCAGTCTCTACTACCTTCGTGTCTGTTACTATTACAAGAAAAATTCCTACGAGAGCTAGAAGAGGCAAACCAATCCCATCACAGCTAAATGTCCCTGACATCCAATAAAGTCCTTGCCAGGATCTCTTACATCCTTCAAGGTCCTTCAAACCAACTCATGCCAAGTCATGAGGATGAGACTATCTAATATCTTCTAAGCACAGAAAAACTCATGTATTAAGACAGACCAAATGCATCACATACTCAGAAATGGTCCACCTCGGATGCTTACAGGGAAAGTACAAGAATGACAACAAAGCGTTAGTAGAGCTCACCATTTGCCCAGCCTGCTAACCTTTGCTTGTGAAAGCCTTTGAGATTCTTCACTAGATACTCTATCACAGCTAGCAAGTTTGATTAGAGAGTGATGGACCTATACTTGACCTTGTCTAGTTTATTTTTTGATTCACTTATGCTTTTCTCCACCCCCATAGTCCCTGGCAATGAGTTCCACAGATTTGATTACATGCAGCCTGAAAAACATACTTCCTCTTGTTTCTTTGAAAAGTTTACTTCATAATTTTATTGAGATAACTTTGCTTTTCCATCATGGAAAAAAAATATTCCTGTTCATCTTTCCTTACGTCATGGTTTTCCATCATACCCTCCCTTCATACAGCCTATTCCAGTAAGAAAAGTCCTTCCTTGGTCTTTTCTCAGACCAAAGATGTTCCATACTCACAAATGTCCTTGCTGCCTTCATCTTAAGTATATCCAGTTCTAACTTGGTGTTTATGAGATGAAGTCAAAAGAAAAGCATGTAGTATTTAAGATGAATTTTCAGTTGCACATTCTCTCCCTCATTCTGCTCATGAAGCCAAAGGGCAGCAGCTACCATTAAGCTGGATTTATGTTATAAATGTCTACAACATTAATGGATACGGAGATTCTTTTTAATTAACAGAATGTTAAGATGTTTACTCAGTGGAAGTACACATCAGCAACCTAAATAACAAACCAGCAGTGAGATATTCAGGAAAAAAAAAATGTTCAAGTTAGTTTAATCTGCAGCTGGTTTATGCAGTTATTTGGTCACTCTTCCTTTCCATATTTTCCTTCTTTTTACTAATCACTATCTGGCATAAAGGACTACTGGTATAAGTACTTGGTTAAAACCCTCAAGCTTGAATAAATAGCAGCAATAACTTCACAGAAGCTTAAATATCAGAGCCCCTGAGCAACAAGCTCTTTTAAGGGTGATATCTTCGAGCAGTCTGCTGCTTGCAGACTGTCGGAGGGGTAGATAGAAGCCTCGCCTGCTGACTTGCTGACATGCTCTCTGGCCTGTTGTATTTGCCATCCAGATCCCATTTCGCTATGGTGAAGGTTACAGACTTTCACAAAATCCTTCACTAATTGCAAGAAGTAACACTTGGATCAAACCCAGCATTCAGTAGCACAGGCATTTTTCATGCTTGCATTTCCTGGCACTTGTTAATTGTAGCATTGTCTTAACATTTGGAGAAGCTCAGGAAGAATTGCAGCCTTCACGCTTCCCATTTCAGATCACTGGACAATCAAAATAAAAAATTAAAGGGATTGTAGAAAAAGATGGAAATGACTGCTTAGAGAGTCACGATTAAGATGAGAAGGAATGGAAACAGAAGCTGAAATGTTCAGCCCCTCTCCGAGAAGTTAGAAATATTTTATTTTGCCCTATCTCTCTCTTTTTGTGTTCCCCCAAAGATGCCATACAGCCAGCACTTGGCAGCATGAAACTGCCCATGACTAAATGAACTTTTTTGCAAAAGGAATGTAATCAACCCTAAACGCTACAAGATGGAAATATTGCATCCTGCATTGTAGGCATGAAGAGTATTTTTCCACTGTCTACTTCACCATATACAGAGGCCTAAGTTGCCGTAAGCCATAATTAATTCAGTTCTTTTTAGGCATGAAAATTGTTTTGATTTTAAATACTTTCAGCTTACAGCATTCTAAGTATCTGTGGAAACCTCCTGGAGATTTCTGTTAGCCACAGACCCCAGTGTGAACAACATATTTGGATACTTGTGATACAATACATTGCCAAATACATACACAGCCTTCTTAAATCAGAAATCTATTTGAAATTCCTTCCAGTTCTTGCCCAGTGTGCAATTTGCACTTCCATTGGAGGTATGCTGAAAAAACGAATGTAACCAAATAAGATAAAGTTCTGACAATCATTGCATGTCAGTCCCCAAATTCTATGTTCATTTTGGCTTCCACTGGTAAGAGAGACCCACAACGGGCTCTCTTTTTTCAATCATGACTAATTAGGTTGGTGTATACCAATATACCAGTTCTAGTGCAGTACAAGAAACACATCAATAAAACAAGTACAAGTCCAGGACTCACTGAGGTATTTTCTTGTTTATGGTTAGAGGTCTAAGGTTTTGTGATTGTATTACGTAGAATGAAGAAATGCACAAGTTATTTAATGTTACTTTGTACTCATCCATCAGGATTTATCTGAGGATTACATTTAAGTATAATATTAATAATTCACTTTGAATTTACCAATTATTTGGCCTTTAATCATACACTGCTTCAGTTCAAAAAGTATACGTTTGCTTGAGTTCATAGGCAACCATGACCCACGTAAATATTGGTAAACAATGCCAGAACTTTAAATTTTTTCGGTATTTTCAATAAAATAATTAGATTGAATAATGTTATCCACTACATTACATACAAAAATTCTAAATTCTGTCAGCACTGATAATATGCTATACTGTTACTTTGAAATGTACTTGCTAAACAGCATCTATCTAATAATTTTATTGCTGTCTATATGTAACAAACTGTACATACAGTTAAACAGTAATATATTAAAATATATATAATTACAACATGTATTAAATATTATGTATTTAACAGTAACACAAATTTTTAAACAGCATTTACGAGTTGTTTCCCAAGAAGCACCTTGGGTAAGAAAAATACTATATGAAGTCATAAATCTCAAGACGAGGTAAAAACACTAATGAGACATTTCATATTTTTTCCTACTACACAGTGAAAATACATTTCTGTGTTTTTGACAATAGAGAAAGAAAATAAAAGTAAACAATTCTGGCCTTACGTTCCTCTTTCCCAGTATGGAAAAATCCTAATATATTTGCGATCTTACTGAAGCCTGTTTTGTTCTATTTCCTTTCAAGAAATAGAATATTTATCCAAAACACAATTATGAAATTATCTGGAAAATCTGGCACACGCTACCTGTCCAACACAAAGGGGAAAAAGAAAATAGATTAACTGAGGGCAAAGCAACTTGCAGGTAAAGATACCAGGATATATTTTCACAAAGTGTAACTAAAGCAATAGCTATACTTTGAAAATACTGCAACTATCATACTGCTTACAATTAATTTTTGAAGCGCTTTGGCACTGCAATACCCAGTGGCCACATTAGGAAGAATCGACTAACATCACTCAATCAAGTATCTCAGGATGTAATCAACAGAAATTAAACATGGGAATGACTAGCTAAATCATAGACTATTTGGCATCTCCATTCAATAAAGACGGTGGGAGAAGACAAGTTTTATTGGGCAATGGAATTAGATAGGATTTGAAATTTGAGATCAGGAAGAACAGAGGACTAAGATGTACCAGAGACCATTTGGGAAATACTGCTGGTGACAAGAGATACATCTGCTTTCTCTGAACAAATATTGATCTGTAGGGTTTATGTTTTGGATGCCTCCAGTGTTGCTGAAGGTGTCACGTTTCAGGTGACTTGGAACAATGAAACCCTGACTAATCACAGTTATTAAAGATATTAGCTGGTTTTTCCTTTTATGTGGTGTTGAAGTTTCCCTAAGGACACATTCAAGACAAAAGCGGTGACTCTACACTTCTCGCTCTGACTTCCGTGCTCAAGTGAAGAATCTCATTTGTCAGCTGGGATTCCAGACACAAATCAAAAGTACCAACAATTAACAGATATGGTTGTAATATGTCAGGACAAAAGCAATGCCAGAATGCCTCACTGGTAATAGACCTGTGGCTTTAAATACTGGAGTAATTTTTCTGCAAAGCCCCAGATTTGCAATTCATTTGCCAAAGAATGAAGGGGTTCTAGCTGGCTTTGTCGGGTTGTTTGCTCCACCACATTCAAGTTCAGAAGAAAAGTCTACATAGCAGAAGAGAAAATGTCTACATGGCAGAAAAAGAAAATGCAACTGTGACACTCCTGCTTCAATCTTTCATTAAACTTTTTGAAGATAAAGCCAAAACAGAGGATTTCTCTAAGCAAATATCTAAGCACATATCTGCTGTTGCATTAAAAATGCATTTATTTCAGTTTAATTGTAATTTATGTTTTCAAACTATTTTGACAACCTGGAAAACCTGGCACACACTACCTGTCCAACACAAAGGGGTAAAAGAAAATAAATTAGAAAATAAAAAGAAAATAGACACAACAGTGCAAATTCAGTTGCTGATTAAAGATATGTTCAAGTTCTGCATTCATTCTTTCTTCTTTCCATTTTTATTACAGATACAGATACTGAGAAATAGATCTATTCTGTAAAATAAGGCCAAAAAGCCTTTTTTTTGCAGTGTTCTGGTGTTATAAAATATTTGCACTTCATTATTCATAGGCTACATCTGCCCAGCTGTGCTACAGTAGGAGAAAAACGCAAACTGTTGGACTATCCACAGTGCCTACGTGTGTTGGGTCATGCCTGGCTTTTGCTGGGAGACAGCCCATCAGGCAGCTAGCTTCAGTGCCAGGCCACAGAACTGGATCAAACGTTCATAGTTGAAACACGGCTACTGCAGGACAGCTCATCTGCCACAGTCATCGCTGGCAATCCTGAATTCATTCGTTCAACGTGGCTTTTCTTTTTCTTTTTTTTTTTTTTTTTTTCCCCTCGAATTCTATTAGCACTGCAGAGCCCACACTAGCAAAACAAACCGGACTGCATTCGAATGTAGCTCACACATCAGGCGTGGTTTGATAATTACATTCCAATGCCAGGGCCAACCCCACTGGACTATAAGCAAGGCCAGAGGGTACACATAATGTTGTTTTGTAGGTATAAATAAGGGCATCACCTAAACTACAGAAATCTTTATTAATGGTGCTGATTCACAAGGCAAAAGAACTTAGCGAGGCTATAATCCTAGCCTCAGTCTGTTCTGTCTGATGTTAGGAAATACATTATTATTTATGAACTGAGAAAAATTTTTATGTAAGTCCTTAAGAGACAAGCTTATCCCCAACCCCACACTTTCACACCATTGTCAGAGTATCCCACTTTGGACTGAGGCCACACTTCAAGCACTGTTTTGTAACAAAAGCATAATTTCTTCTTATGATGGCTTTTGTCATTATAGTTAACTGCTTTCCACTATCATTCAGCACGTAAGAATGATTTTACCTTTAAACAATTAGCATTACTAAACAGCTACATACACGTTTGACTGAAAGCGACTTTCAGACAAATGGTACAAAACTAGTGCACGTTAAACAAAAGAAATCAAACACGGAGGCAAAAGGTCGTTGCTGTTGGAGGGTTGAATACGTGGCGCAAAATTAAAGTTGGGTTATTCCTCTCTACCTGGATATCCTGTGCTGCAGGCTCAGTAGAGGTGGCATTACGAGCATGGCTGAATAAAACAATTTATAATGAGGTTTTTGCCTACAGCATTGTAAAGTTGCATTATAGCAACACAGTAGGAAGAAATGTGATCTTTTATTGGTTTCACTCCAGTAACCAGGGGCCAGATGACAACAGATAATCAGGGAGGGCTCTAATTTATCATGGCACTGTAATGCATAGCAGCTTCATAAGACAAGCCGGTACAGCAGCAGACCACCACCCAAGGAAGCTGAACAACTCGGTCTCCAAGGTCCAAGTGTTCAAACAAGTCTCAGTGCATTTGCACATCTACAGCAGCGTGTGTCACACCTATGCTGAACACGCCTTGCTCAGAGGTTGAACCAAACTACTGAGAATTTTGCACACACATAAATATTTTGTTAAGGCACCTAAATTAAATGAATAATGCAATGTACTTCAGTACCTTTTCCTGGTGCACTGATTTTAATAAGGTCATTGCCTATATGTTTAACAGCTAATAACTCTGCTCTTTCCCTCAGCATGGAAAATTCTGCCCTATGCAGAGGTGGTCACTCTGGTTTCAAACAGCACACTACAGATATACCTAACAGGAAGAAACTACCTTATGGTGAGGGATGCAGTGCCTTAAGATAGACAGCGCAGATGACTAAAAGTATCATTCTCGTTCTCAAGAAGTGAGCTTTTGTTACAGACCTATTCCTGAGTACCAGAGGCCTCTCCAAGTTATAATACCAAGGCTATGACTGTCACAGAGGCTACCTGAAAATTGTCATTTTATTGCAAACAAAGTTGCCTGGCACTCCAACAGACCAAAATTAACAAGTTCAGATGTCAGTCAGGAATATATTACTACACAACAGTTCCTGAACACTAAGGAATACTCTTTAAGGAAGATGAACCACAATGTGTACACACTCGTACAAGAGGAACATCTCCCACTCAAGGGTACCCAAACAAAAGGGTCACTCACCAAAGCGGGGGTGAGGGCTCACTTAATCCCAGGAATTATCCTCAGACAGTGTCCCGTTTCCAAGAGAAGAGACCCCGGCTGCAAAATCCTGCTGCTGCAAAGAGGATCAACTCAAATCAGTTCTCCAGCAGGACTCCTTTTATACCCTTGTGGAGTGTGAGGTGTGGTCCTTCGGTCATTACCGCAACAAGGTAAGCACAGACAAGAGGCCAGCTAAGGACCCTGGATGCTAAGGCACCAAACAGCCATGGGGCATCGACCTGATCTTTATTGGGTGCTTGTTTAGGTCCTAGTCTTTGTGCAAGGTGCAAGCATCTCATCAGGGTGTCTGTACCTGCAACAATGACCGTAAAGCCTCTACCTTCTGTGGTACATGCCAGTCCCAAAAGCCACTGACCAAAACCAATACAAACACATGGATGCTGACATGAGCAGACCTTTCATCGCACAGTCATCAAGGTGAATTGGAGCAGCTTCACACCGAGAGCTGAATCCTGACATCCGTAATAGCTCTCCCTTGCGCAACAGGATGCAAAAGATGCTCTAATTTGGCATCGGATCCTACAATACCATGTCAGCATGCCTCTCCTTTTTAGACTGTATTATGAACAGTGGTACAAAGTCAAAAATGCTGAGCTGAAACTCTTCTAAACTTTCCAGTTGACCAAAATCATCAGACCATACCTGCATGAGCATTTAATGGGAACCGTCATACAGGTGATGTGATCTCAGATTTAGGCAGAGGCAGGTCCTGCTTTTCCTCTGAGAGGCTGGGTGAATTATTCTATTTATTCTCTTTCTTCAAGCTCTCACTTTGCCAGGAGCTCCAAATCATTGTCCTGGGTGACAGCCTTGAAAACCACATGAAATCTATGAAAGCAAGTGACGTACACTTGCTGACTTCCATGAAATTTAGATCAAGCTCACAACCTTCAGCTTAAAACTCGGTGTCATTTTCACTACTAACTGAACAATTCAAAGTCCATCCATCTGAGCTCATATTGGGGGGGGGAAAAAAAAAAACAAAAACGTTTTTCTTGTCCAAGTAGAGTTAACATTATCAGATATGGCCACCATAAAGCTTTCCTATATCCCTGAAATCAATCGTGATGTGCTTGCTCCCAGCTTTCCCCACATCTGCCTTTAGCAATTTAAGTCTCATTCCCCTGGTGAAACAGGCAATAAATCACATCCACGGTATTGAGTGAAAAATAAATCATAAACTTTGAAAAACAACCAGAAGTTTGCAAAAGACTTTTTAGAGGTATTGTCTCTGATTTCTAAAGTAAGGGAAAAATCAAGAGTTGGGAATGGGTTGGCATCTGCATATGCCATCAAAGGAGTCCTTAAATAGGTGCCAGTAAAGTTCTTGTGCTTAAAAGCACATACAGGTGTGTCCTGAGGAAACAAAGTCTATCCTTACCTGTCTTCAACTTTTAAATATAACTTCAGCCTTTTTTCCCTTGACTTTTCTGTTTCTTCTCTATAAATGAAAATTAAAAGGGTTTCTTACACTTTAACATACATACTTCATGGAAAGAGTTTTCAAATTATTTTAGCTGCCTGTGAGTTCTTTGACTCTTAAAGTCCTAAGTGCGCTCCAGTACAGATAATTAATCCCCCAAACAGAATATACCTGTAGAACAGTAATGTCTTTTAAACTTAAGTATAACTGGCCACTGCTCCTCCTGCATCAAAACTCTGAAGCTGTGACCCCAAGTTCTTGCTCCTTTGGAACACGAGACCATCAGAAACCCATAACTAAATATGCATAGAGAGAATGATTTAACATCATCCTGACATTTCTTTCACAACTTTCACAAATAAAAAGTACAGTCAGACTACCGGTGTTTCATACCATTGCTGTGCTGCTATAGTAAATTTTTAAAGTTTTAGAGGAGACATCATATCCTTAAGCTTCACGAAGTACATTGACTGTTGCTATAATTTTTTCTAATTATATTTTCATATATCATCCTACATGTTTTAAGATATTTGAACATAAAAAAATAATTCTGATTTAATCTTCTTTCCCCAAAATATAAAAAGACATAACTTTTATTAAAGGATACCTTATTTTTACCAAAATTGGTATTTCAGGAAGAGAGTTTGAAGTCAGGAACTAAGCAGCAGAACACATTCTCAAAAGCAAACTTCTGCTTTCTAAGCTCATCTTTGTGTTTCACAAAAAAATCCAAACATTAAAAAAAAAAAGAATTGTCTTTGCCTAAAAACACTTACAAAAACATGAAAATGGATTAATTTAATACATTTCAACGGGGACTAAAGCAGGCTGATATTGAGAAATACATTACACCTACAGTGTAGATTATTTTATTTGTGTATTTGTTGTGGATCTATTTTTCATTTTATACCTTCAGAAATACTGGAAGGAAAATACAATCTCTAATTTTACAATAAATAGTTTTGAGTTTAAAACATAGTCTTTCAAAAGGAATTTGCAACCCTTTTAGAATACATCTGTAAGGCTAAAGTTAGAAGTGACAAATATTCCAAGATTATTAAAAAATGAAAAAGCCAGTAGAGTACCATGCTTAAAAATCCTATTTGCATTTTATCTGTCACTGAATTTGCCCTAATTGTCCACTATTGTGATAATGTCTGAGTTGAATACTGTATGTCTGTATGTATGTTAGCACCCAGCAATTAACTCAGCAATAATTACATACTATTTCTGACCTCTTTGTGCAGCTGGCAGAGGGTGTTTTTTTAACACGTCTTCTGCAACTTTAAGTAATTTTAAAAAGTAGAAAAATAGAGTTTAAGAACTATAGGAAACAATTATTAGCTTTGCCAATAATTCCTTATGTACTTACAGATTTGGAGAATTCACATATACATCGTGTTTACATGAAATAAGTTTGAATTACAATAGCTCCCTTTACAGCTCACTGAATGACTGTGTGGTTTCATAACTGATCCTGCAATATCCATGAATAACACTGTTGTTTTTTATTTTTTAAGCAACTATTTATTACATGCATTTCTGTAAGCATGCAGTGTACTTAAATGTTTTTAAACTTGCACTGGGTTTCTTCACTAAAATGCTTTTCTTCACTCTTAACATCAAATGACAGAGACCCAATGCTATCCACCTCAAGCAGTTGGCACAGGAGTAAGAAAGTACAGGTAACACATTTCTCAGCCCTGCATTGGTTCAGTTGCTCACTTACTCCTCTGTTATTTTATCAGTGTCTCAAATGAGAGATGTTCCATGATTGGAGGTATTTATAAATGAAGAGGTCTGATTTCCCCCACAGGTATACGCATGTAAGTTGCATCGAAGTTAAATGTCAAAAAGAATTAAAGATAGAACACTAATATTAGCAAAATTCTAAAAACCTCTACATTTGCATCTCTGTACACGCAAGCCATGAGTAGTTCATTATCATCGTATGTCCGTAAGGTCGCAGGTCAATTTAGAAATCTGATTGCAAATCAAGGGAAAACTACTTTCAAATGACACCTGGCTTGACCTTCAAACCCTAATAGTCTAAAGCAAATCAGATAGTTAAATTATAAACTGAAATTAAGTTTATGATTAATAGAGTTCAGAAAATGAATTGCAGTGGATAACTGGGCTTTATCCGGTCTGTGGACTATTCACGAGCAGATTGCTGCTCCACGGGATTTCTAGATGCAATGTTTTTAACATCATCTTAAGCTTTTTCATCAATGGGTCCTCACAGAATCTGAAGTCCAGATGTGGCGAGAACTTCTACTGCCACGGAACCTGTTTGTTACACAAGGGAGCAGAGAGAAGCATATGTGGGAGTAAATTCAGGTGTCAATCTTATACTGATGAGAAGAAGGAAACGCTCCCTTGCTCTGGCAGTCAGATCCATGTCTCGTCACGGTTTCAGACGTGTCCATGGTGGGACCTGTGAAGAATCTATTTGAATGCTGGGACCTACACACTGTAGGTGATATTTTATTCACTGTTCCAGGGCTCCTCATGACACATAAAAAACCCTTAAAACTTCTGTTTTCTGTGAGGAAGAAGATTGCACTGATCAAGTATGAGGCAGAAGTAGGCAATTCTAGTAAGTCCCTAGGCTTCTCCTTTTCAAAATAAGTGAAAATAGCAGAAACCTTGATCAATACGTGGGCCAACGAGAATTTACTGTTACATCATGGCATTCTGCTAACTTGTCAGCATTAGCAATATCCTTTACAAGGGTTTTTTACTATACATCAAAATATAGACAGCACTGTAAAATGACATGAACAAATTTTTAAAACGATGATTCCACTTTCCTTGGGGAAAAAAACAAAAACAAAAAAACCCCACCACCAACAAACCCACCCATGATATTATAGAGCAGATTGCATACCAGTCTGAGATAATAATGAGTAAATTCTTATGCTGAACCTATAAGACTTCCAGATGCAAAGTCCGGATAACATATATGTAAATAAAATAACACTACCATGTGGCTGTTTCAGAAAACAGAGAATGATGTAGACTGAATAAGACACAAACTGTAGGCAGATGTTTCCTGTAGCCTTACATTAAGATAATGGTTTAAAT
Source organism: Bucorvus abyssinicus (assembly GCA_009769605.1). Taxonomy (NCBI): domain Eukaryota; kingdom Metazoa; phylum Chordata; class Aves; order Bucerotiformes; family Bucorvidae; genus Bucorvus; species Bucorvus abyssinicus. Next base: position 11,330,729 of record CM020030.1, read on the forward strand.
ACTTTAATAAGAAAATCTTGTCAGAAATTGGCTCTTAACTTGTATCAGTATCATAGCGGATATCATTTTACTCCATATGTTAATCTAGCTACATACTTATATAGCTTTTATCACCAAAGTACCTGCACAATTTCTAATCCCTTAAGGTTTCATTCTGAACACGTGAAAGAAGAATGGGCAGTTTACAAACCAGCAGCAGAGACACAAACTAAGATTGGAGACTTGGGCAGTACGTAGTTGAACATGATTTAGAGGAGGATTTTTAGAAATCAATCCCCCTCATTAGCTGCAACACATTTTACTCAAAGCCATACACGGCTTTCATTTAAGGACACAGATTAACAAGTACATGATAAACGCAAATCAGACTGTCAGGTCTATAATGAACGTTTTAAGAGTTGGTTTATATTCACTGTTGGAGGTGACCTGTTTTAGGATACATGCTTTAGTTGAGCCCAGAGGATGAGATAAAATGATGTTGCCACCTTATCCTACACAGCAGAGTGCCCTAATTCCAGGAATACTTAGAGAAGCTTGCAGTGTTCAAACAACACAAAACCTTTTAAAATGGTTAATCCAAGTCTTTGGTATCTTCGTACTACAGTCATATTATCAACATTTTTTAAATATGCAAATTGCTGCAGTAATCCTGCAGGCTTATAGGGACCCATATGCTGACTATTCCAACGAGTAGATTTTAAGGCAAGCAGGGACTTTGAGAATCATCTCCCTTGGGGCAGTTGTGGTTATTTGTGAGTGGATGCTTTTGTTGGAAATACCAGCCACATGAGAAAGGACATAACTGGTGCTTGGTTCAACTGAACCAAGAAAGATACAAATACTGGGGTTTAGTGGTAGTTTGTAAATTTTTCCATTTTAGGGTATGTTTTCATGTAAATCGAAAAATTTAAAATAACAATACAGAGTTATGTTTACCAGGAAAAAATCTCCTATGGTTACAGATATACCAGAAGTGCAAATTAAGTAAAGCCTTACTTTCTGCCTCTGTATCCTCACACAGGAACACTCACCAGGCAGATATTGAAGTTAACTGTGCAGCACCGGGGCTTCTCTCCAGAAGCCCCCAAGCTCTGCCAGAAGGGGCAGCAGTAGGCAGCAAGGGGATGCAAGCACTGCATCCCTCCTGCACCGCTGCCAGGCCACTGCAGGGAGGGACAGCTCCTCTTCCCAGGGGCGGTAGAGCTGTGCTTGCCCTGCCCCGCTCAAAGGGTTACCTTCGAATTTAATATCTTATGGTTCATCACAACCCAGAAAGAAGAAAGGCCCTGTTTTTTCAGAACCTTTGGCAAACCCTCCTCTACATAAATAGCAGGTTAAGATTTAGCTGGGCAAGATTGCAATGGTGCGTGGCAGCACACTGTTCCTTTCACGCTGGACCAAACCTCCCACCTCTCCAACTATGAATTAAACTTTTCTTATGGAAAACAAAGTGATCTAAGCTGTTTCGCAGATCTCCGCTTGTACAATAGTGCTACCTGACTTCCTACTATTGTTTCATAAGTATTACTCTAGCAAAGAGCATGAGACAACATCTAAGCAGAAAATACTCCAGTAAATATTTAAAATGTCACAGGCATTCCTGACTAATACCCGGCATCACTTAAATACTTCATTGCATTTATCAGTTTCAGAATTGTTCCACTTTTACAGTTGCCATCAGACGAAGACCTGAGTTCCCCTTGGACTAGGTCCATCTTTCTCATCAAACAGCACTGCAAATATCTTCTTTAGATTAAAAAGCATTTAACCAGGCTGGCAAAGCTGGGGTCTTGAAGGAAAGCACCTAGAAAGTAAAAATTGCAATGCAAAAATTTATTAAGGCTGCTTCTCTCTTTCCTTTTTTCTAGCTTTGGATATGACAGGACACGCGCAGTGTGGATATGCGCACAGGGGAGTGAATACTGTGACTAATACAGCCGTGACTACGTACACTGCTGAGTAGCAGAGTATGATTCTAGGAAGCCACACTGTACATACGGCTTCTGCGGTTTATCCCAGAGCTTAAGTTTGGCACCAGCTGATCACGTATATAGCACCATTTTATTGTCTAAAATTATATATGATGGCAATTCACAGTCAGAAGGAAATTATGAGGATCACAGAGTAATCCCATCACTGAGTCAGCTGTCGCATGGATTAGCGTGCGTTTCCCTACATATTCCCTCCCAAATAAATCAATGTTTTCTATCACCTTCTCCAAAACAGTAGAGTGGAGGAGAACGTGATTGTTGATGGGCCTCTAGAAAAACACAGAGAAAAATCGCAACAGAGTGCATGAATACCTTTAAGAGAGATCTTAAAATAGTAGCCCAAGGCTAAAATATCATAAGGTGTAGTTTGCCGTAGACAGATATGATAGATCAGATAAATTGTTGTCATGTGTCAATTGTGCTATCCAGTCAAGAGGTTTTTATTCATATCTAAAGTAGAGGAATTTCAAAAGACACTGCTGTATTTTTAATTACAACTGATCAAATATTACTTTATACATTTATTATTTTAAAAATCATGTTTTCTTGTTGTGTAGTTAGAGAATTTTTCAGGTATTAAAATTTTTCACACCTATCAAAGATTAAATTTACTTTTTTATAAATAATAGCAAAATCCCATGGACAGAGTAAACCTACATATCCTCCTCCAGACTTTCTAGCTTCATTTTCTTTCCCTTAATTTTCCTTCTCTAGGGAAGGAGAGGAATAACATCCTTTTAGAGTAAAAGTTCAAATATTCTAAAATGCAAGTATTCTGACAACTGATAAACATAAAGCATTTGCATATAGCGATACACACTAATATCTGACTGGACTATATGTCTGAGAATGAATATATATTTAAGTGATTCTTCCTTAAAAGCCCACAAGAACACTGGGCCTTAACTGCCTAATGTAATGCTATTCTTCTGTGTTAAAAGGCAAGAAAAGAAAGTGGGGTTTACGAGCTTCGATAGTTCAGGGGAATACTGCGACGCAAGGAAGCTAACAGCTGTCCCACTCCATCCCTTCCCTTCCAGCTGAGCAGTACTAAGGGCAATGAGCCATACCAGGATTGGATGTGCTACCCACCTTGGATGGACCTACCAGGGCTGCGCTTGTGGGCAGCAGCAACAGAAAACAACCAAATGTGACAGCACACAGGCACCATGGGAGAAGGTGCTGAAGGCAAGATCTCAGCACTTGCCCATTACAAGAATCTCAGGGGGAAATATGAGCAGGGAATTTAAGCAAGCCGAAGTGAAGGCTTTCACCAGGTTAAATTGGGAAATCCTTAATCCTTCGGAGTCAGGGCTAGCTGATACCAAGCCATCTGACCCAGGACGCATCCACTCACAATCAAATCTGAAAAGCAATAAATCCAGCTCATAATGCATATAACAAAGACCTAATGGCACTGCATTTATTCAGCACTTACATCCATTATTAAACTGAAACTTTGTAATAAAGAAAAATTTAAAATAACCCACAAATGTCCAGATATCTTGTTTCCACAGTTATCCAAAATTTGTTAGGGTACAGCATAGTTTATTTTAAAGACAGATGAATTCATTTTTTAAAAATATGTTTGGTTTTCAATTCCTATGCAGGGGATTACTTCAACGTGCACATTTTCCTGTCAAGAGGAATCTGGAGCCCTTAGTTTGTTTGCAATAGATTTTAAATAACAGTAGGAATCATTCTTTTTATTATTCATACTTACATCAGTAACCAGAGTTTAGCAACTCAAACTGGTGCTATATTGTGAAAAGCAGCAGCAAAACCAGAAAGAGCAAGAATCCACCCCAACACCCTGGCAGTTTCCAACATTTGCATGAGAGGTCTAAATTAGGACCCCAGTAGCCCAAATTTCCTTTTGTAATCAACAGTGAGAGGAGGACCCCAGTGGGGCGCTACTCAGACCTCCAGCAGGCTGAACTGCTTGGTGCAAGTCTCTGTGATCACATGGCAGCAGCAGCAGCTCCTGTACTATTTTTTAGCAGGACAGCATGCTTTTTGCCTTCCCTACATTTAGACCATTTCCTTTTGTTCCCCAACTCCCACTACCTCTTCAGCCCTGTTTTCTGACGAAAACCTGCTTGCTCAGCACTGTCTTTCCAATGCCAGACCCACGCCAGTCTGTCTTGACTTCCCATAAAAGATTTAAGTTGTTGTTTCTCCCAGTTGTTCTTCTCTGCTAACTTCTTCTCTTCTTACCTACAAAGGTTTATAACTGCATTTCTTATTGCCATTATTTACCCTGGACTAATTTACTCCCAGCAGATAGCTGCACCCCTCTGGCAGACAACCCCACCGCATCTCCTCAGGGGAGCGGCAGGCTTTCAGCGGGGTGGCATGGCCCTCGGCAGGGGACCAGCGTGGTTTCTCTGGACACCTGGATATGACACAACGCTGCTAAGCCCTACAGAAAAGAGCAGGCGCTGTTCAGAGGGCTGAACGAACAATGCGAGCATATGGCTCCTAATGCTAATTAATTATCCTATGGGTTAAGTGGGACACTGAAATAATAATGCTAAATGAGATTGGAAAGATACTTCCTGTGAGTTTAATTAGGGCAGTATCTCTCTGATTTCAAACAGCACAATGTAACTCCAGAGGACCCTTCCTACCCTCGCAAAGGTCAAATGCCATAATTTAATCTGCCATAGTAAAATAATTAATACAAACATTAATGATGACTTTTCTCAACAGTGGCCTAAGCACAAATTCAACTTTATAAATAGCAGCAACAAATCAGTTCACACAGCTGAATCATTCTCTTACAAAAATATTACTTGTCTACACTGGTTTTACACAGATGTTCATTAGTTTTGCTTCCAGGTAGGTTTGATTATCAACTGCTCTCTCTTTTCTTTGAAATTGTGAATAGTTTTATTCAGCAGAATAAAAAGATTCAATTATGCATGAATTATCCCAACTTTCAGACACATCGCTTACTGCAATTAAACTACAACTGGTTTTTTTACATTCAAATTAACAGATTCCAAAGAGTTTTAACTGTCCTATGACTTTTCATTTATGAACTTTTCAATTTTCTTGTGGATTTTATTGAACTCCACTAGTGTGATTATTTGAGGATAACCACACTGTCCAGAATGAGGTAAGACTTCATATCAGAGAAACTACATTTGGATTTAATGAAAAAGAGTAGTTCACATTTAAACACTTACAGCCCTTGTAGTGAAGTTGTTCCCATTTATTAAATGGTCACTGTCAGCCAGAAAATCACATTAAGTTCAAGAACAATCGTAATTAGCATTGTCAATTAAAATGGTACAATAATAGGCACATTACCACTTTAACATGTTGATGTATGAAGAAGTGAAGTTCTTGCTGCCTACGGTAATGTTTTAGTCCGAAAAGAATAATTGCCAACTACTTCAAAGTGCTATAGTGAATTAAGTTTGTGTATAGCATAATTAGAGAGTAAAAATGAAGACACGCACATGCTAGATTTCAATTGACTGTTTTCTACCTGCAATGCTCAAAATTTTCAAATGCTTTCTGCAATGCATTGTACCTTATTATTTTCAAGCACTATATCAAGTTGCATCGTGTCACATCCCATCATTAAATGATGTAACAATTCTACTGAGTTCACCCTGAGGTATCACAATGCTAGAAACATAAACAAAAGAAAAATATACTCTGAGGAAGAGTTAATGAAAAATAACTTTAAAAACCATCTTTTGGTTAAACAGCTTTCAAAGTGTAGGTTACATAATTAATTTAGTTGCTTCGTGCTTATTCTTTGACTTCTTTTTCCCATTCTGTCCTTGGTATGAGAACGATGCAGAGAGAGAGGTCCAGGAGAAAGAGAGACACGCCACAAAGAAAAGCCAATTAGAACTGGAGGACTAAATGCAAGATACTTTCTGAAAATCTGAGTTCTTTTCTAATTACTGTTTTCAAGAGTTCTTTTTAAAAAATAAGACTTCCTTGACAAATGAGACTCCTGGATATTACAGGGAAAATTCTTGGTGAAATCTGTCCCCTAGTCTTAGAACATCTCTCAAAAGTTTCTTTTCCTTTTCTAGGAGCTTTGAAGAAACTTTCTAGGCAGAAGAGACAGATATCTTTTACCTACACAATGTCCAAAGAGAGTTAATTATTTAAAGACAGTACTTTGTATTAAGCACAAATGCAAGATTTCTATTAGCTTTAACTGTGAGGAGACATTAAAGAACCTGCATTTCTCTCTCCACTAGTAAGAACATTACAAACACAACTAAAAAAAAGTCTGACAGATGGCAAAATCTCTTAAAGAGCTTATTTAAAAGTAAATGTTAGGTCAATATAATTAAAAGATTCATCAGCAAATGCATCCTTAGCAATTTTTTTTTTAAATCAAATATCACCAATATCGAAAGAACATGCTGTATAATTCGTACATAAATAAGGAACATGAATCACAGCTTTTAATGCAATGAACAACATAATCTTTACATGAAAATATAACTAGCATATCCTAACACGTAGGAATATAGAAATCAAGTCTGGTTTCGTTTTCAAGAGCAGTTTTATAATCCTATTATCCCAGGGACCTTGTACTTAATGGAGACAAAGATCTAACTGGATCCCCACCCCAACCAAAAAGATGACTTACAATCTATTGATATCAAATGGGGGGGGGGGGAATGGTGTATATATCTATTTTTTAAAAATAATAATAAAAAAAATGTAATGCCTTTTTAGATAGGCTGGGAGATTCAGGATTGAAAGTGAAGGAAGTTAGCATGAAAATGAGTACCTGATTACTGAAACCCTGCAATAGTCAGCAGCAGGCAGAAAGGAAGCTGTAGTGAAGGTTCAGCAGTTCTCCAGAGCGCACCCACAGCCACATTAATTTTGAAATCTTTTGAAATGCTATTCCACATTCCCATGCAATCTAGCAGCAGTTGTGAAAACATCTTTCAATCATTTATAATAGCTTAAAAATTATATAGCACCTTTCATCTAAATGGATCTGAAAATAGGCTTCTTAGCCTTATTCACTAATTTTAGAATTTATAGTGCTTAAAACAAAGAACTCCGTTAGCTAACTTATAAATAGGCTAATTACCATAATGTGACCTAACTACTGCAAGTTGCCTAGACAGCAAAACACACAACTTTAAAACTGCAGATCACCTGATCCTCTCCTTAGAAGAATCTGAGTTCAGATACTTGCAGAAACATAAAGGAGCGACATACAGTGAATTTCCAAATGACACCTCATTATAGCCAATTCAAAATTCTCTATTAAAAGGAATTTTCTCCTGATTCATCAGAACTGCAGGCTGTAAGAAGACATGCCCTATCTGGCAGCGGCAGAAAACCAGAAGGGACTTGAATCCTTCCTGTTTTCGCAGCCCACACCACTTTCCTATCACATTCAGGAAGCGGAAGCTCCATCAATGCATGGAGCTTCCCAGTTAATGACTGCATGAGCTGCACCTCCAATCTGTCCTCATATGACATCACCAGGGAGGGTTAAGACATGGTTTATCAAGGCACAAGAGAAGAGGTCTGTCTCAAGGTCTATATCCAGAAGGGGAGCAGGGACAGAGGTGAAGAGCTCCCTGCACTCCTCAGCCTCAGTGCTGAGGGCTCAGCTGCTTCTCCCAGCAGCAAAACCAAGCTTTGCTGTTACTTTAAATTACTATTGAAGGTAACATTGCAAAAGTGTCAGAGTATCAAAAGGATTATAAATTTCAGGAACTTAGTCTTTTGTGTCCCTTACATACTTTTGACAATCTTTTCTTTTCACTTTTACTGTATCTTTACCAAAGCTGATCTCATTCCTCCTCCTCCTGTTATGTTTGTCATCTCAAAGGGAAACAAAACTAAAATAGGAGCTGTTGTTTTTATCACTTGTGTTCACAAAGCCTAGTACACATGAGATTTCCATTGCTAATAAATTACATATCTGAATAAAATCTCTTCAACAACACTTTCATTCTTTGAAAGCATCCTTAGGATCAGAGAAATGAATTGAAAAATAATATGGAGTAACTAGATATGTCTGAGTAGGTTTTAACACCAGCATGGCTCACATACTTTTTCTTTTCACAACTCATACATTGTTCTGAAATAAAATTGTAAAATTAAGTCAATAACAGCAGTCCTTTGGCAGAATACTCATTCAGTTATAGATAGTGGGACCCAGGATAGGTATGCAGCTGAGCACAG